>CM056993.1:218180935-219675935 GCA_029891345.1 Dryococelus australis | reverse complement strand
ATAACACTCAGAGCTTAGCGAATTCAAAATGTTTTCTTGAATCTGTTCAAAAACTCTGTCATTTCGGTCGGGATAGAGGCTGAGTTTCAAAAAGTTTAAATATTTACCATATACAATCGGTCTCCTATTTTGAGCATCGAGGAATAAATTATCTGCGAAAATCCCAAACCCTCCTCTCCCTCGATAACCGAGTTCCGTGATTAAAGTATTGGGAAATAATATGCATAATACAATCAAATAGATTGAAGTCAGTAACTGTGTTCGCCAAACAATCAATGTTAGGGTTTGAATGATCGAGCCCAAATTGATTGTTAGTCCTGCTATGGTGACTAAAATGTTGTTGAGGAATTCTTTACATAAAAATCCATTGGTGATTACCATAAATATCGAAGCAATCAGCCACATAATATCTGATTCAGTGAAACAGTTTTCCAGAAAATCTTCTCTTTCCGACATGGTTGATGATGTTCTTCTGATGAGTTGGAGGAAATTTACACACACACACACACGCATATATATATATATATATATATATATATATATATATATATATATATATATATATATATATATATATATATATATATATATATACATATATATATATACATATATATATACATATATATATATATATACATATATATATACATATATATATATACACACACACATGAGTGTTAAAAAAACTAAAATGAAAAAAGAAACCTCTACAAAAAAAAAAAACAAAGTTATATAGTAAGGGATTTCATTTTTTTCTCAGTGTTCTGTGAGTGAAGAGCATGCAATGTAGGCGAGTGAATTTCTCAGGAAAGAACGTATTAGTGTTCAGTGTTCCTCATGGTCGCTGCCTGAAAAGACGATTAAATTTGAAGAAAAACAGTCTGCCAAATGAGGGTGAGTTGGAACAATATATTTTATTAAAATTAATTGGTGTTCAAGTTCCGATCAGTGATATTCTGATTTACTCCACCAAGCTTTTCTTTGTCCACAAATTTCGAAAAGAATACGAGTGTAATGTAGATTTTGAAATTGCATATTTACTGGCAAAGGAAAGGTTCGTACATTACCCGACAAGTGAATTTGAGACTGACTTTTACGACTTGATAAATCACTGTCTCCTTAAAGTGTTGATATCCAAGGGATTGGATCCGATCTTGACGAAACAATTTCTCACACTGTTGACGACCATGTATGAAAATCAATGCGATGGCGAAAATTTGAAAGAGAAAATACGGCAGAGTTTACAGGTGAAACAGATCGACGAGGGGGCGATCCGAACGTGCGAAGCTACAAATGATGGATGCATTCGATTCTTGATGCATTGACTGCAAACCCCGTGAGATTTGACGAAATCGCCGACAAGTTTGCAAACATGGATGAAAACTGGGTTCAGATGATCAACCAGTATTACTTACTGTCTGACAATGACCCGAGTTCGTCTCTAAACATCATCATCGCCAATTACTTGGAGCCGAGGCAACAGGTAGCGCTCAACATTAAACATTCAAACATGATAATTTCTGAAAATACTAACGGAGTTGAACTGTTTGACTGGGCGACCGACGATTTGGTTTTCACACACAATGCAATGTACGTAAACGCAACTGCTTTGTACACGTGTTTCAAGAACCGAGTGTGTATATGCAACAATGTGTTTGACAAATTTCATCGGCAATATGTCATGGCCTACGAGTTGGACTAGAAACGTCCTTCAATTTCGGTGTCGACAGTGATTTATGTACACCGCAACTGCAATTATGTATATAATAGATGAGGCAAATGAGCTATCCGCAGATGTTTCGGAAAAGACGACGACTGTAAAGAGGTTGAGATATCGCAGCGTAATGTTTAATTATAAACATGGTAGTGTTGAGGGTGTGTATGCTGTCGTTTCGGAAAATGCACTATTGGACATTTTTCGAAATATTCAACTTCAGTTCTATGTTGTCGCAACCACTTTCTTCAGCCACCAATCTTTTTTCTACGTTCATTTTTAAGTACGGAATTTTTTCGAGTCGAGATTGTACAAAATCCTTCACAAATTGTTGGAAATCCCATCCAAGTGGTCCGATATGAAATCGGTCTGGGCCAAACGACCACAGTCTCAGTTGATATACACGATCAACACAAAACTTTTATATTCGCACGAAGATTTGTACTTGTACAATTACCTAGATTTATTCTTTGTGCAAAATTACAACAAGATTATTACCCTTCCAGAAGATTTACACGAAGATACTTTTTGCATCGTCACCTTTATCAGATTGTTGAAAACATACATGTCTTATATAATTAGAAAAAAAACCGAAACTCATCAGCGAAAGTGGAATTGAATCCATGGCAGATGCGAGTATAACCAATCGAGAGTGTTTCAGACGACAAACACATCGGGTTTGGCCACAATATTTAACACGCCCATTTTCAGCGGAATCCACGTCGAACATTGCACCATGGAAATTAAGTAATGAATATGTGTATGTAAAAACGTTAGAAAAATTATTGTAAAACAACTACCTTGTATTCTATTTCAATGCGCGGTAACTAACAGTGCCTTTTCATCATCTCTACTATCCAAATCAAATAATACAAAACTTAATGATTTTTCTAGTTTAAATCAGAAAAATTCAATAACTTTTAATACACTGATAGAGGGAAATGTGGAAAGTGACTATAATGATGATTTATTGGGGCGATATGTGGATACAAACTTGTACAATTTTATTGACCGTGAAAATATTTCAAATTCTAGCGTGAAACCAAGTGTCGGTGATACACCTGAAGGTGCTGTAACTGAAGAAGCTGTCAGTATTGTTACTCGAAACAACACTAAAGGTAGTGGAATTATCGGTAAAATTGAAGATGTTATTAGGAAAACCACTACACCGACAATAAAAGAAACAGATTCAGATGCAGATTATGTTTCCCCGTGTTTTATCGACAGTTTTGGTCCTGATATGTTGTCGAAAATGGAAGAATATGAAAAGACGATCGAAACAATTTTAGAAATTTTTCTAGCGATGAATAGTGAAGCTACAAATAAAACATATCTCTCTTTTGATCGCATAAAAATGAAGCTATTGTTCAAAGTGTGTGTTTTGTTATTTGGGGCACAATTCAAGGTTTGTATATGGCACTCTTAAAATGTGTGTTTAAAAAATGTGCTCGGAGAAGAATAATGTCTTCATTTGGTTAACAATCACTTTTGTAGATAGTGTATTTTAAAAAATAAAAATTGATAGGTCTATATATTATTTTTAAAAAATATTTACATATCAATTACAAAATATACACATATATAAAGTACAAAAAAAATATTTTTTTCGCATTTGTTGTTTCATATCTTTTAGATTTATACACAATGCAGCGAGCCCAAACTTTATATACTGCACATTATTGCTGTATAGATAACGAAAAATGGCAAATACTGTTGGGATTTCATCCTGGCATTTACATAGTGTTTCTAAACTGGCAGGATCAGTAATTTTATGATTCAAAACTTGCAATTTTTATTCTGGAGTAGCAGGAAGGGAGATCTTCGTTTTAATTCAACCATCTGGTTGACACATCCCATGTTTTCTTCTTCCACAGTGGAAAGAGTGTATTGGATCACATTGTCTGTGCTCAAGTACCACGAATTGAAACTTCCTCCACTATGATTGTTGCGAACAAACTTTTTCAGTAAATTGCGATCTATCGTGAAAAAATACATATTTTCTCAACGTTTCTTTGCCAACAAACGGAATTTGAGAGTTTATCTTTATCTCGTCGACATCGTTCAAATTGTCAAGGTTAATGTTTGAATTGAGTAGGTTAAACAACTGAAGGTATTTTGCCAACAGTCGGATAAAGTTGTTAATTTAATCGTCTTCAGAGCGATAATTACTCGCATTCGCCTTTATTTGATCGTTGCAATAAAACTTGAAGTAGTTGCTATCAATTTCACCCAACATTGAAACAAACTTTACTTCGGAATTATACACGACAATGCATTGTAGACATGTTTTGTTCTCGACCCGTTGATATTTCACAGCTGGTTCCCCCTCTGGTGGTTGGTTGATTGGTGCTTGAATAAATGATTCAATGTCTTGAGCTTCTTCGTCGTCGTCACAAAATTCGTAATTTTTTCGCTTGACTGATTTGCGATCTTCCGCCATGAGATTAGTAAAAGTATTAGCGCTATTGTTGAGTTGACACGTGTGGTTCGGGCTGCTGCTGTTGTTCAGTAGTTTCACTAGGAGTATCCATCCTGCCGAGTTTATTCTAAGCGACTGGTAAAGTAACAAGAACTAACCTCCTCTTTTATAGCCGCTATCTCATGGAAAATATTTCTTTAAAATTTTTCCATTTGTTCATTTCAATTATTTTTTGTTATTTTTTTTAACGAATTTATTTCAATATTTTTGTTCTTTTTTACTTTTGTTTCAATATTTCTTCTAAAGCCAATGAACAATAGGTATTAGTTGCGAGTAAAATTGCACTTTCACATACATTTTTTGCAGGATCATTAATCGTGTCGAAAGAGCAAGTTATTTATTTGCTTGTACAAAGAATTATTGGTATTTAGGTTTATGCACAGGCGTGCTATATTTAATGCATATTGGGCTCCTTGTATGGTCGGGTCACTTCCAGCCCATTTCGAAACGCATTTAGTACTTGGAAGTTTGGGGTCGGAACTCAATTTTAAAATTTGTGGACCATATTCACAATTAACAGTGGAGTAATCGGGCATTACGTTTTCCAGTGCATTGAATATCACCGAAGCGCATTTATTTGGCATGTACTCGAACCGCAATCCATTATTCAACAGAATCAGTCCATTTGTAAAGTGTTAATGGCTCAGTGCACATGATCCGGTAATCACCATCATCCAAGTTTTCGTCCACATCCTCTATCCTAAACATGCTGGGTACTATATCGGTGTACATTGTATTCGTCACGCTATCCACTATCGATCCATTACAACCGACAATCAGGTTGGAACCGATCCCTCCAAATAAGAGTGGATGGTGCGGAAGGCAAATGTATTTATCATCCACGTAAATTTTTACCCATATGGGGATTACAAGCGGCTGCTTCCGAATGTATACAGTAGGCACCTTGATACGATATGTGATTAATGATTGTTTCGGTCGGAAAAACTTGTATACGAATTCGCCATTGTTGTCATTACAAATGGGAAGTACAAGATACTGGCTTGTTTTTCTCGCCTAGGTAATGGCCGAATCGGCATTTATTTTGTAGAAACAACTCATTACCATTTTCACCATCATCTGCACTCACATTCTTCTTCAACACGACGGTTGGTAGTTTTTCTAAACCAGTCAACCTGTGTATGTAAATCACACCAGATTCTAGGTACTTAGGCGAGAAATTGGATCGCCTGTACACCAACGATATGCGAAGGGAGACTTGAACAATGAATAATATGAAAGCAAATAAAACAATTATAAATACTGATTTGTATTTCCTTTGCATAATTTTGGAAAAGCTTATGATTATATTATCGTTTTTTTCTCCAATTGCAAACATTTTTCCTTTTCAATCTGAAGTTCTTTTGTCAATCGTCTGATTTCACCTTCCAATCATTTGCGATTGTTTTACGATTCCTCTGCCTACATGTTGTTGCCAGTTTTGTCAACGGTCGGTAGAATCTGGCGCACTGCCCAGTCTTTAAGATCTTTTCCAGTCGACAATCACGACTTTATAATCAGATTATATAGGCCTATTTCCGTGAAGAAAATGATTGTGGAATTTCCATGTTAGCTCGATGATGGTAAACTATTTGATTCTACGAGTTGTCTGTACTTTGCCCATTCATCTACGGGAATGTGTCTCCGAACGACATCGCAAATATCCTTGTATTCCAAAATTTTTGCCACATCCTTTTCTCAAAACCACTGTTTATTGTCCTTGACTAAACGAAACGAAATTTTCTTATCATTACATATTAAATATTCCATACTTTCTTATATGTGTGCAGGGTAAATTCCTTATATATAGAGGAGAATGGGTTGAATAAAAATAAATAAACTATATATATTTTTTAAATCTTTATTTTATTTTAATAAATACATACACTTAATTATTCATTTTTCTTTCGATTTCAGCAAATACGCTTGCATTTCAGCCGGCGACAAGGAAAATGGCATCCAGATGGGTTCTTCTCGATGGACTGCAGGATTCACTTTGATGGTTTTTGTCGGTGTAGGTGATGGTGATGATGGCTGTGGTGGTGATGAAGAAGATCCAAATCCTGAGGTGCCTCACCATGTATGGTAAAATTCAACATTTTTTTCATATGTCGGTACAAACGATACTATCATATGTGGCATTATGAGTAATTGAGCTATATGAGATTCATTCTCCGCTTTGAATATCGAATTTCCTCGATTTTCCAGCTACACAAAGATATCTCCTCTGTAGTCTGAACCTATAATTCCATTATAGGCACATATTCGATGGTTGAATGCCAGTCCCTAACGACTTGTAACAAAACCGAAATAACCTTTGGGTATTTTACATACCAGGCAAACATTGACATTGGCCACTTGGCCTGGTTGAATTACAATGTCGTGAGTCGCCTTCAAGTCGTACCCAGTCGCATCTTCCCTACAATGGACCAACTGATGTTTGAACCATGCATGAACGATGAGTGCCATGGTGTGCGACAAATTTTGTCTATGCCGGCAATTTATACGTACTCACCAAAGCAAAATAAATTTTTTTTTTACATTACTTTTTTTTGCCAAAGTGTGAAGGGGGGATATTGGAAATCCCCCCTTTTTTAAAAATAAAAATTCTCTAATTTTACTCTTATTCAAGACAATGTTTGGGATAGATTTTGTAATCTCCTGTTGGACGATAGAGCTGTTGAAAATTTCCGTAAATTTTGTTTTGGCCTCATTCCACATGACAAAAGATTTCAAACCGGATTCGTTGTAAAACTCGTACAGAGTTACATCGTCGATATTACACCAAGATTGATATATGGAACTTAGTTTACATAAATTTAGCGAGTTTTTGTCCATATGAGGTGATTTCTCTCTCTTTTTTTTTTAAAAAAAAAAAAAAAAGCTTATTTATATACTCTATTCGAGTTGAGACTCACCAACATCATCATTACCATTCATTTTCATCTTTCTGTTTTGCAATTGACGCAAGCATACCTTTAACATTATTGCAAAAAGGGTTTTGATTGCTTCCTGAACATCGGGATCATTGAAAATCTCAGGGAATTTCGTTTACGGAAGGTATGATAAATCAGACATTTGTGAAATTAATTCATTACATGAGTCATGTAGGGAAGTAAGTTTAGTTTCATTGTTAAATCTATACATAAATTCTTCTATTCTGCCCTCTTCGATATTGGAATGCATAATTTTCATCAATTGAAAAATTTCGGGTTTGCAGAGCTTTCGAAAAGCTCCTCTTGCACATGATTCCAGATGGAAAAGTAATTCTTGTACAAGTATGTAAATACAAAATGAAATGCTCGAGATACAAAATTTATAACCACAGGCTTCTTTGGTATTTATTTTACTTATATATATATATATATATATATATATATATATATATATATATATATATATATATCAAGATATTTACAAACACAATCCTTTGTTATGAGTAAGAAAAGGTTACTAAAATATATGAAGTAAAAGAATAAATTTGAAAAAAATGTTGTGTATACTTTTTTTTATTCATTACTTATAGTTTTTTTTTTACATCTTTCTTTTTTCTTGACAATGTATTGGATTTTCATCTACAAAGCATTTTTCATGCAAGTTTACAAAAATCTTTGTCAAAATACGATCTGTCTTCAGCAAGTTTCGTACATAATCAAAGAAAGCAAAGTAATTGTTATTTTCATTGTATCCATGCAATTGAAAATCCAACATCCACTTTACGTACTCTTTCAGAGATAGTCTCAGCTCTCTGTTACACTTGAAATCATTTCGTAAAAACACTTGCGGGATGGTGTAGACGTTCAATTTGTTGGCTCGACACATTGGTAATTCCAAGTTGGTTTTTTTCACCATTGTTAATGACATCTGTGAGATTGCTGCCATCAATATTTCCTTTCTCATCGCCATTGTTTTGAGGATTTTTATTATAATTTTTTTAGGATCTTTATTAAAGGAATTTGGAACTGATTTTTCAACCCGACAGCAGACATTTGCCGTCAAACAAAAACTGTTCTTCACGGGTCTCGCCTTGTCAGTAAACATGATTCAAATGTAATATTTCCAACAAGTACCATTATCGTACGAGTTCAGATCGAAACCGTTCAAGTCGACCAAGCATTTGCTGCATGGAACACTGTGTTTCCTTGACAAATTCACGGCAGGTGGTGAAAAACAAACTTTCCTTTTTTCAACACACCTTCTTGGAATCTGAAGGAATTCAATCAGCCTAGATTCAGTATTTTTATATGGATATTTACAAAAAATTATTTATGTGTGTTTCAGTGATTCGATGATGGATAGACCACTTCATTCGAGTGTCCTCACTTTTGATAATTTCACGGCTTGGTTTTAATTTTGGTGACTATAATTTACATACGAGTGTGTTGGTTTCAATATCGCCTCCCCTCTTAGTTTGAGCGGCGACATTTATGTACTGATAATTACACTTGATGTGTAAATATATAGGAATTTTCCGAGTCAGCAACTGTTTGACCAATTCCGAATTGATGGCTTTGCTTTTACTATAGTGCTCCAGTGTGTTCAACACGATAGATCCATCTGCGAGAACGGTCGAATGATCATCCTGGTTTTCTAGCTTTTCTGTTTTACTCGATTTTTGTTCATTTTTTTCAATGGAACCACATCTTTCAGAGTTTTTCTTTTTCTTTTTTTTTTGTTTGCAGGAAACATTTTCTTCGCTGCTATGATGGGCCTGGGTGAAATCTTCCGGTGATGATGGTTGGGTTGTTGATGGCGACGACCCCTCATATATTTTTATGGCTTCGCCAATGTTGGTGGTTGAGACTTGACCTCTCTAGCCATTTTCTCCACAGCAGCCCCCATAGTCGATGTTGGCTCTGTCGTCTCTGATGCGGTTGCCATTGTCTCTTTCGACATGGCAATATTTACAATTTCCAGATATATGTTGCGTAGTTTACTCAAACATCGGTCCACTTTAACGACTTTCTGTTCTAGGTAATCGAGATCCATTTCCGACAGGTAACTGCTCCTTGGGGTTTGCTGTTGAATGCTTTCTTATATATAAGTACATATTGAAAAATAATAATATATATTCTTTGCCCCCATGGTTTGGTTATCACCTCTTTATGCTCCTTCATAGAAAGGAAGAAACTTTATCATTGAGTTTTAGGTACAACTTGTTGTAGCTGCCGGCGGTGAGTATCCCATCGTGATTGGTTGTCAACGTGGCCAATTCTCGATGGGGCATGGAATCAGCTGGCATTCTTTCGATGAGATGGATATTTGGGTTAAGAAATTGGGGTTTCGTCGTAAAGATGATTGAATAGATTGCATTTTCACTTTGTTGATTTTCAAATAGGATGTTGACCAAGTCCTCTTTGCGAAAAAGTAGATTTAAGTACTGCTCAAATTCCCTTTTTGAGCACGAGTATGAAATATGGGGCAGAACAGAGTAATCATCACTCAACTGATAATAGGTCATTTTATTAATACATTGGTAAAAAAGTTTCACCATTTCGAGGTTAATTCGTTCTGTGTCGTGCATGCCGCTGTCAAAGGGAACAAACGTGATTATGGATTTTCGTATCTTGGAAATTAACTCTATTCAATCGAAATGGCAGTAGGTGACATAGGGTGTGAAATGCTTGTACAAGATATCCGAATTGTAAAACAGACTCTTGTTTAGTATAGGAGTTCGAGATGTATGCAGAGAGAGTAGAATTTCCAAGTTTGATTCGTCAATGTAATTACACAAGTAATAACTAGCTCTGTGCGAATGTAGCTCGAGTTCGGTAAAATTGCAGTTGACAAACACAACGTCCGAGTAATCGTCGAAAATAGTATCGAGGGGAAGGATATCGACGTATTTCGAAATTTCAATTTCGCTGCAAAAAAAAAGAGGACTCTTTTTGTACAATTTCCGACAAGTGGTCCAACAACAATGTGCTTTTGTCTTCATTGTTTTTATCGTTGCATAAATTTGTATTTATACAAAGCATGGTCTTGTTTCAAGATGTCTATATAAGGTGTTACAAAAAAACACACCTATGTAAAAAGTATTTATGATACGGGAATGTTAAACGTAAATGAATTATTGTTTAATTACATAACCATCAAACTTGCAGAGAATAAAATTCATGACTTGGTTGCATGTTTCAGGCCTTGGTACTACATCGGAGTCGATGATTTCGAAGAGTGTTTAAAAAAATTTTGGTTACAAAACACATTTTAAACGACTGGTATTATGATAATCAAGTGATGGAGTTCTGGATATAATCGGAGCATTCTAATAAAGCGGTAAAAGGACTCAATGTTCTCTAAGAAACAAAAGACATAAACGTCGGCTACAAAACAAAATTCATAAATTACTTTGAACTACACAGCTTCTTTTGTCCGTAGAAAATCACAAGCCCGACACTACAAAACTTGTACTTGCAGCTGCAATTAAACTTTTACTATCAGTATTACCTTTCAAAAAATGTTTTATTGAGAGATGTTTCCAAGCCAATCGTGCAGAAAATTAAAACCTACTTCACAAGCAGTTCTGATCCGGGACGAACAGAGAAACTCGCAGAAAATGTAGACAATGCTTTCGTGTCCAATCACAAGATATCTGTTCCCCACATGTCATCGAATATCGCCATGATGGCTGTTGAAAACGAACGAAATTACTCTCCTTTCGAGTGATATAGTAGAAATCGCTTACACCGAGATGATACCAATCGGCAACTATGATTTATAAAAAATTAATTTTTATAAAAATGGATTAGTATCGAGATAACCCACTTGTGTGTGTTGTAATCGACACTGCACCTCACCGCCACTTCTACTTTCGACAATCAATCATGTTGTAGTTTTTCACCTCACCTCTCAGCCCTTCCTTTCAGTTTGTCTTTTATGACCTCGAAATCTGGAATAGGAGCAGAAAAGGAATGCGGAGTAAGTATAATAATGTAATATATTAAATATACCTTATTATATATAATTATTATACTTACTCCTTATTCCTCTTCGGCTCTTGGAGGAGTGATGTTTCCATGTTCAGCTCTTGGCTTCGAATGACATCTTTTTTCCAGATTACACTGCCATATAGCCCAAACTGAATGGAGGGGAATGGAGGGGAAGTGAAAAACTGCAATGTGTTTGTTTGCTGGAAGTATGAGTTGGGGGGATGTAGATTGTGGAGCCCTCTGGCGAAATCTTGTGGGATATTTAATTTTAAAGGGAGCATTTGCACGGATTAAACCCTCAATGCCCATTTAAAGTAACCCTATTATGATGCTGGTTTGTAATGAGGGTGTTAAATTGGAAGAGCCAGGGGGGGGGGGGGTGTTAAAGGGAGTCAGATAAACTTTTTATTAATAATTAATGTAAAAAATTAAAGACAAAAAAATAATATCTAATTTTATTTTGTAATACTATTTGTTCTATAATAAATACTAATTTTTATTAATTATAAATACAAAAAATTGACTTTTAATAGGAGGAACTTTTCGTGCACACCCAAATTGAATTTTGGAAAGAGCCCCTTTTTGGACTGAAGATGTTAATTGGAGCATATGTCAAAATTACCTTTCAAATTAGACCATGTTCTTATCCATATATTTTTTACATGGTCTAAAATTAATTTATGTAAAATATTATATCAAATAAATTATGCTATAACTTTTCCCTTTGAACAAAAATTGTTCTATTCCATTATGGTTGAGCAGCACGAAAATACAACATTAGAAACTTTGGAAGTTTGACAATGGAAAAGACAGTTTGATCAACGATATTATGAGTGAAATGATGTTAAGTTGCTTATATATTATATACATACACAAAAATATTAATTTTATTTAATAATAAATACAATCTTCCTTCAAAGTAACCTGTGATGTTGGTTCACAGGATGTTAATTGTGTTGGGGGGGGGGGGGAGTGGTCAAGGGGAGTCAAATAAACCTAATGTTGAGAACGTAAAAAATGAATTTTAAAAAGGGGGTCTTTTTGTGGACACCAAAATTTAGTTTTGGCATTGTACCAATTTTCCAGACCTAAAATTAGATTTTAAAAGTGGGTCAATTTTGTATAAGGATCCTCGCCCACAGAGGGTCTATTAGTGTAAAAATCCAACAGTCAAAATTTTTGAAATTCTAAAACTAAAATGATCTCCTATCCAATGACATTGTAGGTACAATGGTAGTTTCACGTATCTGAAACAAATTGTTTACAAAATATATTTTTTATACAATTATGTAATGAACTAAGGTTTATTTTTAAATGATTTATTTTTTTAGTTCAATCATTCGAATGATACTTTTGATAACATTGTATAGATTGAAATTCCTTTGTTCTATCATTTGAACGATAGTGCTTATAACATCATGCAAATTGAAATTCTCAGCATTTGTATCGAATCTGATAAATGTGCAATTTAGCTTTTTCTCAATGTATTCTTGTCATTCGATTTCATATTCAATGTTTCTGAATTTGTGATTGTATTCGTCTCATTCGTCTGCAATTTTGTAATCCAAAAAGTACAAATCTATTCGGTAATTATTGATTGTATATTGTAACTTGTAGTTCAGATGTTTGAAACAATTCACAATTACACTGGTGTAATCTTGTTCCTTTGTTCTCAAAATGAGATTCAGTTTCAAGTCGAATTCTTTGATCAGTTTTCATAGCAGGTATTTCGAAGTGGGTATTCTCGAATTTTTTATCAATAAATTCAATCCTTTTTCATTGATGAACATCATATGTTATTGCCAATTAGAGGGGGTTTCACAGGTGAGAGCTAATCCCTTCAAATCTACCCATATTCTTTTCCATTTTGGTTTGACCAAATTTAAATTGCATTATGTGTTTATTTATACCCGATAAATGAAGCTATATCTTTCCCTTTGAAGTAAAGCTTCTCATTACTGTTATCATCGACGACCATGAAAATCCAAAAGTCAAAATTCTGTTTTCTCGATAACTGGAGAGTCTGCTTAATAAATGACATTTCGGTTGAAATATTTTTATGAAATTATGTTTAATTCCTTATTAAAAACTGTTTTTATATGACTTGGTATTTGACAACGATTTTAGAATACAAATATTTTCAAAATTATTTGTATCAAAGAAAAATTCTTGAATTTCCTTCAATTTCTCCCTTTCATTTAGTATGAGTCGTATCAAATTATTTTTTATGCTTTTATTTTTATTCATGTATGCAATACCTTTAATTCTGAATTCTTTAGTGATTTGCTTCAATTCTGAAACTTTCTAGTATTCTAAATTCTTTGGAAATTTTTTTCCTAAAATAAATTTATAATTAACAATTTGTTCCACTCGAGTATGCCTGTTTAGATTATAATATTATTTTGATTTTTAGTACTTTTCCTAAAGCTTTTAATTTTTTTTTACTTAATCCGTCAACTTCGGGTTTTTTTTTTATAAATTATCATTTTTACATTGGGATGGTTAGTTTCAACTTTGTCAATCCTCTCTATAAGTTATCATTTTCTTTTACTGGAATATCTTCTGATATTTAATTGTTTTGCCATTTCCCTCAATTCAATACATTTTTTATAATAAAGTTCTGTATTATGGGCATTATATTTCGTGAGTTCTTATTCGTTAGAATATTGACTCCAGCGCTTTTCCAAACTGCTTGTATTATTCCCCATGATTTATTTTTTTAAAGTCGCATTTTTCGATCCTTTTTCACAATACCTGTTTAATCTTACAATCATTTTTTTTTTTTGGTAATTCGACAACTGGAGAGATCTCCTGTCCAACGATGTTGCAATTGTAATCATTTTATAAAAATCCCAACAGCTTATATAGACACGACACAATTAAATAAAAATAATTGACTTTTACCTGGTACCCTGTAATTGGTACCCCTTCAAAATTAAACTTTTATATTTTTTTTATTAAAAACCATAGTTGAATTCTAACTAGTATACCATTATCATAATACGACAATTATGCCATAAAGGGATAAGATAATGCAAATAAAAGAAGCTTATTTGATAGGCCTAAGTGTTATTTTTACAGTTTTGGGATTGAAGTTAGCCTACTCTGATAATATGATAATCATAAGAGTAATATCTGGTTTTATTTTGATAGGCGTGGGAAATTTATGTAACCAATTACTACATCTCGAGTAAATGAAAAAAAAAAAAAAAAATTTTTTGTCAGTCATCTTCAATATCTTGTTACTCCAATCCATGGAAACTTTTCTTCAATTGGCCCACAGATGCGGAGATTTGACCTGCAGCAATTCAATCGAACTATCTCTTCTGTTTTGAACCCGCACCAAACACTGAATGTAAAGTCTATGATATACTTTTTTTTTGTTGCTTTTTTTTGGAAATATTCCCATGTTGCCACTACATTATCACGGAACCACAAACACAATAATTTAGAATTTCTATCCGCACACGAATATGACTATAAAAATCATAATGTACTGCATTACCATATACAGCTACCAGAGTCTTAAATTATGGGCATTTGTATGTTTTTTGCAAATCCACAATTTCGAGATAGTGCTCGAATTTGCACAACTTCTTTAGTCATTGTATTTCATGTGAGCCCGCAACAAATATTATATATTTGTTGTAATAGCTCCTTATCAATTGCAATACTTCCCTTTCAATTTCGTGATAGGGAATTTCGCCAACCTGCCACGCCAATTGGTGAATATTTTCCTTCAGCCAATAGTTTGTCTTTTTACTTACATCTTCCAATGTTTTCCACGGATACGGAGATTTGAAAAGCCACCTTTAGGTGAAACCATCAATGTTGATGACTGCCAGTTCCTTCAGCACATACTGACCATTGTTATCACGGAAGCCTTGCAGATTACAAAACATGTTGTACGCTGATAAAGTGCTGACTCGAAAGAGAGTGATTTGTTTTGGCTAATGCCGTCATATATATATACACCCGAAGTGGTCGTGATTTGTTTTTGTTTATATGATACCTCAGTGGATGTCTTGCATAACTAACTGAAAAAAAAAGAATAAGATTATTCATAGTTGTTTTTTTCCAACATGATAGATATATTTGAATAATATTCTGCTATTGCTGCTAGTAATGCTTTGGACGACTGGGAATCATTTTGCAAAACCGAGCCAAAGGTTAACTCCATCGAATCTAGATTTACGATAGCGACTCCCAGAATACCGAATTTCTGTTGGTGAAATACCGCCCGGTAAATTTTCTAAACATCAACTTTCTACGACATTGGTTCATTAGCGTATATAACCACGAATGGCATCCCGGTACTCACAAAGTTGCCCTAATTTTTGTCGATTCTTCCGACGCATATTGTGTTGTGAAATTTAAGAAATTTTGCAAGTTTTACACACATCATTATTTAAAATTTGTTTGAACAAGATAAAGTTTTTTTTAATTTTTACCAGCAACTGATAATTAATAGTCTTTTATTTTTGGGGAAACTACATCGTTATTTTTGGTCATATATTGTCTCTTTTTATTTTTCATTACACATTCGTTTTTATTTATTATGATTTGTTGTGTCTGTTATTTCAATGATGTTTTTCTTGATTCGAAAAAAAAAAATGTTACATTTACTAAATGCAAACACATAAAATACAAACAATATTGGGTTTGAATCCATACATAAAAGGTCTATTCCCTCCCAGGGAGCATAACAGAATGGATGCTCTCGAGTTCAAAAAAGTTGTTTATTCTCACTACAAGAACTGGATGTGTAGAAGCATCTCGAATAAAAACATCGACGAATACATGGAGTTGATTACAAAGTTATTGCATACTTGGACGCTGCCATTACATCTGATGGCTCCTGAAGAAGCATTTTTAATTAATCTGTTGCACAATTATGAAAAAATGCGACATCGATGGGCGAGTGAGTTAACTGATAGATTCGTGCCACGCTACAACCAGATCGTATAAATCATTCACTAATGAGTTGTAATTGATAAATTTACACATATTTTTTCATTTTTCATGTTTGGTACATAATAGTATTTTTTTAACATCGACCGGTATGTCGTAACCACCCGTAATCAAATAATGCACCGAATCGTTTATTAAAATGTACGGGCCCGTCCTTTAAGGAAGTTGGCGAACAATTACCGATTTAGTTTTTCTGTGACACCAGTGTTAAACTTTTGCAAATTTATTGTCTTGTGGAAGCTGTTCGATAAACATTTTCGAGTGCACCTAGTTGCCTGCCTTCCACAGCACCACTTTAAAGTCTTTTGTCAAAGTCGCTATGAAATGATTGGCTCTGTGGAATTAGTTTTTACGTTCGTCTGTTAAAGTGCCGTCTAAATCGATGACTGCGATGCCTTGTATTCAACTTTTCTTTGTGTTTTTTTTTTTTTTTTGCTCTTTTATAGGCCAGTTCACAATCGTCTTCGTCTCCTCTGGCGATTCTCTGATTGCGAAATCCTTTTCTCATACTGCCGTTTCTGGAATCGCCAACCACATCGGAATCTTCATCATCGCTTCTGATTTGTAAAGTAGAGTTAAACATCCCTCTTACATTTAACAGGAAAAAAAAAAACAAATAAGGAAATACGAGTATTATTAGCACAACAAATAATGTCCAGAGTATTATCGATCGAACAGCAACTATCAAAATTGTTGTCATCGAATAATACCGATAAAATTTTTGCGCACATTTTGCTCAGATTGTTGAACAATGTCAAAACCTTGAAAAATGCTCTTCCGTGCATATCGGTACCCTTGTGTTACCTGATGTTTGCCAAAATGGTAGTGAATTTCGGCCAAATGAGCATGTTTATCAATGACGATCGTGTTTTTTTCCCCTCCATTTCTCGAAATGGATTTCATGTGCATTGAAATTGTTCGGTTGTTGGAATGTAGGTACAACGGTGCGAGACCCTTGCCTTCGATCAACTTCAACATATCGCAAAAAATATTTTTTGGCAGAAACATACCATAACTCGAATGTCATTTCCACAACCCTCACGATCGTAAACTTGCGATAGTCGAACGTTTCATGCAACTTGTAGTGCAAACGGCGCTCGGTTTACGGGAAAATGTATGGTTTTGCGGAGATAATTTACCTCCTAGTGTGGATGTGGTTTGATTCTTTGATGACATTGGCCGATAATTAGGAAAAAATATACGATGCTCTGTAAAAATATCTTCTCTCAATATCGAGCATTTTAATTACATGTTAAACGGAACAATGCCTTTGATTCAAACTT
Source organism: Dryococelus australis (assembly GCA_029891345.1). NCBI lineage: Eukaryota > Metazoa > Arthropoda > Insecta > Phasmatodea > Phasmatidae > Dryococelus > Dryococelus australis. Next base: position 219,658,559 of record CM056993.1, on the reverse strand, counting down.
ACACATCAGACGGCCAATTTTATACACGCTGGATAAATGCATGAATGAAATCATATGGAAATTGATTATTCTGAAAAGTTTTGATATGAATCTCGAATATAATTTTTTTATCTATATTCGGTCTGCTCCTTTCCGTCGATTCGTCGTGGTTCATTTACGCGGATGAATTTGGCAAAATGGTCCAACTACCATCAGAACTGGAAGCCATCGAGTCTGAACTACAAAATCGAATTTTAGTAAATACTTTTGAAAATACCTTATTGCATGGGTGGTTATTTTGATTATTTTTTTTTTAATTGAAGCTGCCGATATTGGCTGGTATATTTCAAATACATTGGCTTTGAAAGTAATCCTTCGATTTTTTTTTCTAAGAAAGAGTCTGTGTGTGAGAGAAAGAAATGTATTGATGGATTCCTACTCGATTAGCATCATTGTTCAAGCTGTATTATCGCTTGTAATATTGTTGGTGTATTTGTTTTTACTACATGCGAAAAATCCAAAATACGATCCCGTGAAATCGGGAAAATTTTTGTTTAGGTTGAACCCAGTCAAAAATGAAAAACTTAAATTTGTCACTTTGTGTAAAACGAATACGTATTGTGAGTAAGAAGTTTTTGCGACGGGCACAGATAATGCAGAAAGCTCGAAAATCGAGGGGAATTTTATTGGCGAATAGGAAAAAGCACCTTATGAATAGGGATGTAATTTCGAGAAACAAAAATGGTTAAAACGTAGTCACACGCAAACACTTTCACCGAAACTCGCCAAAGTCAGGTCGGATTATAAAATCCAGCTACGCGGTGATTTAAATCCCCTAAACTTTGCGTTGATATTCCCGAAATTGAGCATTTCCAATGGCCTGCAGAAGTACAGTGAGTGTAGTAATCCGAACCAAGTCGATTACATAACGTACGAACAGTATCGCAACTTTTTGAACATCGATGGTTCCGAATTCGCAAACAAAAATAAAATAAAAAAAATTGAGGATATGAATATGAGATGCGGGCATGATCGTAAATGGATTTTGGAAGTATGCCCAAAGAATATGATTGTTGATGGCACCGCATGCCATACGACAAATGATGCAATTAGGATGGAACGGGATATTGTCAAAGTTTGTGTCGACAAATTGAACAGAATCAGATTGCCTTATGCGAACGAGGTCTACTTCATTTGTAATTACAAATTATCAGAAATCATTGAATGTTAGCACGGGCTTAAAAAGCCCGTGCTAACATTCAATAAACTGTCTACAGCCGAATAAACTGTCTACAGCTCGAATGTTTGCAAAACGAAAATGGTTATATAGTGCATCCGTATAAGATCAATTCCTACTATTGCCGAAATGGTGAAGTCAAAAACTTTAAAGAATGTGATAAAAAATTAAATTATTTGTATTACGGATGCGATAGATGTCACCTGACTTATCCCTACGTCGATAAAGTATTCAATGTAGACACCGGCAGTTGTGAAAATCCCACCCTCGAAATCCTTCCCATTCCCTATCATTTTCCCGAAAACCCATCACTGCAGTTAAGGTTTAAAATAGTGCCGGATATGAACGAATTGATTTTATCGACACAACATGATAGGAATAAACAACTACAACCGGCCATCGAAAAAAAAAATTGATTAAAAAAGGCAAAATAGTGCATAGAAGTGTAAGAATGTTGATTCACAAAAAAAAAAAAAAAAAAAAAAAAAAAAGTATTTTATTTCCGTGAAGTTCCTTTCGATGAAAATGAAGTTTCCATTAAACCTACGCTAGAATTAGAATACAGGAAATACACTGTAGAATCAAAGTTGTATTTGGCGACGTTTTTCGCAGGTGTTTTCTTGATGGATTTTACGGAATTAATTAATGACAAGAAGAAATTTTCTTTGATTTTATACAAAGGGTTTATAAAATACAAAAAATTTGATACCAGAATATATATGCGAACATATAAAGATGTTGCAAATTTGGCCGAGAAGGTGGAAGATAGCTATTTAATTGACTTTATCGTAGCGAGAAATACATTGCATGTTTTTAAATTGTTCCTTCAATTTTCAAAGTCTTTTAAATTTGTTCCCAGTTGGCTCGAGGCGATGAGACGGTACCCGGACAAAAAATGTATTTACAACTATCCAATTTTACGAAATTATTAACCTTCACACGTTTTTCCCTGGAAGGGTAAATTATGTAAGGTATGCATTATATTTTTGATAAGATTCGATCGCGATTCTTAGACTGTCCCGTACTTCACTGATAATTTTCTTTTCGGCAGCCAATTTAAGCAAATGCATTCCAGCAAGAGAAAGAGCAGCTTTTACTCCATTGTTGTTGTATGTTCGTTCCATGAATTCTTTGCAAAAGTGAATAATATAAAGTAATTCTTTTGGGTTTATGGTTTCACTATTATTTTGCCCCATTCCTTTGCCAAATTGACGATGAATTCGTCAGACAATGGGGCCATTCGGTTTGACGATGGCGATGAATCGTTTTCTTTCCTCGTGGCAAATTGCAACTCATCGGGTAATATAGCGACTTGTGTAACAAGGATTAAATTCCCCTCGGGAGGAACATTTATTTGAATATGAGTCGTCTGGTCGAATTCGACCAGTGCGTTTACCTCATTTATCCAAGTTGGATTGTTTCTGTTACTGCTTCCCCCAACCATCATATCTTCATTCGAAGGAATTACATCGTGTGATCGTAAAGTATTGAACATTAAATCATCAAGTGATGTTTGCTGATTACATCACACAGGCGAGTTTTTAGGTGACTGGAAGGTTAAAAAATCTGATAGGTTCTAATCGGGCGAAATGTTTGCAATCCAAAATTGCAGAGTTGGGGATGTAGTTAATTCTTCTTGTTGTTGTTGGGGATTATCTGTCACCACTCTTGTTAAAGTCGATTGAATTATTTGAGGTTTTACTTGCATCGTGTCTAGATCGACAGAGGAGACATCCTACAAATGCAGAGTATGCATCGAATTGAAACTGGACTGTTCTACCAGCTGCGATTTAAAATGTTGTGGTTTATTCGCACTGTTCGAATCCGCGACTTTTAATCGTTTGGTCGGCTGGTGTACTTTTCCATTTGGAATATCAAAAGTGAGATTTTCGTCGCCTGTTGATGAAAGATGATTAGCGGTATTAAAGTTACTCGATTCGTTATTGTGCCTGTGGGATCGTTTGTGCACGAATTTGCGACTGATGCCCGCTTCTTGCAAGTGCCCGTAATTTTCAAAATGGTAATTGTCAATCATAGGAACTTTCACTTTGAATAAATCTTGAACCTGGTATCTATTGGCTAGGTGAAAAATAAAACACCAAGACGTTTTACAATACTGTCAAACCCAATCGAATGATATAATGATGCTTCGAATTGCTGAATGGGGATCGAAACTGAAAACTTGAATTTTATTTTTGGAAAGTAAAACGTTTTCCCCGACGATTTCATCAGTCATTTTATCAAGCAGTATTAATATATATAGGCGCTAGTAAATTATGTTGTATTTATTATTAATTTCGTCAAGTTTAAAATCCAGTGTTGGGAGTTGTTCTTTTAGAACAATGTATTCTCCACCACCACTATTTTTGAAAGTTTCCTAATTTAGTGCCTGTTCGATGAAAGCTCGTAGTTCACAACCACCATTATACAATACAATAATTGCTTGTTCGGAAATATTTGGTGTTTCAACCAAAAGCATCCACTCATCGATTCTTATCGAAGTTTTGTCGTGTGGGCGGCCTGGTTTTCTAGTGTAACACTCTTGTCCTTTTTCTAAAATATTTTGTTCGTTAGGTATATAATTTGGGCTAAGTTGGTTTTGCTCTAGTAATTGTTGTTGTGGCTCATCAAGTGTGTGATTAATAATTTGTTGTTTTTGCTTTGGTAATTCTAGTTGTTTTTTGGGTATGTAATTATTAGGTACCAAATTTGATGCGTATTGGTTTTGCTCCGGTAATTACTGTTGTTCTTGTACGAGATTCTCGAATGAATAGTTGTTTGAAACATCTGATTGAAACACCATGTCCATGATGAAAACGTGAGGTGTGTCGATTGCCAATAGTTCATTTAAATACACAGGTAATGTCTGAACCTGGTTCATTATCGGGGTTCTTTCATTTCGCGATGGAGTCTTTTGGCGTTTTACTTCACGCACATTGTTGGCATTGTTGTGAAAGTCGAATGCGAAATTCTCATTGCTCGTGAATTGAAGATGCTGTTCGTATTGGTCTATATCGTGCGTTCGCTTCACAAATTTCGTTCGAGAAGCACCAGCCAAAGTGTAGTAATAATAGTTGACTGATTGATCAAACAGTGGTGAAATATTCTTAATCAAATATCGCACATTATCAATATCGGCTTTATTTAAATTTAATAGTAAATGATTCTTTATAACTGTTAGGCCTAATTCGAAAGTTGTGAATACGGATCTGATCGTCATAAAGAAGAACATCTTCACCGAATATTTCGCCAGACATGATTTTCTGTCTAATATTACGTATTATGTTAGCTTATAGTTTTGAATATTTGTTTTCCCAAAGGGAAGTACTTGAACATGTCGAGTATAACGAATATTCCGAGGAAAATATATCTAATGACAAGAGCACAGAACCCAAACTCATGGGTTAAATACATATACAAAATATATAAATAAAAAATAACATGTAAAAAAAATTTTTATTAATACATTTTTGTATGAAACTTGAATGTTTGCATATACATTAGATACGTCGCAAGTTTTTATCATCAGTTCGAGAAAAACAAAGACTTTTTATAAAATCCATCGAACAGTTCCTTGAAGAGGTTGAAAGATGCATTCTTGAATGTTGATTCACTCAGTGGTAGAAATTCGTGTCTGAGGTCGCTGACAACGTACATTTTGTTCTTTTCCAAATAGTCCGATATTATACGACAAAGTTCGTAGTCGATTTTTTTCTGTTGTTGCATTTTTCCAAAGCCGCTTTCATAAATGCATCGAATGGAGATTGCAAAGGTGGAACAAATTTAATGTGTGTGTGATGAAAAAGTGGGTGTTGAGTACAGGTTGTGATTCGATGGATCCATTTAGCCACATTTGAACAAGAGTGTATGCGGATAGGATACTGTGTGGTTCGATGATTCGAACCAAACCGTGTTATATTTTCCATCATATCTTCATATTTCGACTCGAGGATGGATTTTATAATTTCTACGGACTGATGACTGGCCGCTCCATCATTCACCATTTCCAATTATAGTCGAAATGTATAGCCACTCGGCGAAATGTATAGCCACTCGTTTCATAGCCACCGAGGTATTTAGTGCACAAGAAGAATCACTGACCGCCTTTTTCATTTGTGTGATGGTCGTATGGATTCCCGTCAAAATTTCCAGGAATCGAGATATGTAATATTTAAGTTTTTGTGCCAACTCTTTGTGTCCATCATCTGGCTTAATTCGCATGCCGATGTGACGAATAGACATTTCGGTCATGGTTTTTACATGAGGTCTTTGTAAATGAATAGGAAGGAGTTGTTGTGATTGGAGCGGGAGGGGGGAAAGAGTTTAGCCTCAGAGAATAAGATTGCTTGTTCATTACGAGAATGTCAGAGCCGGTGTACTGTGGTCTGAGTGATTGAAGTTGTAACGATGGAAACAAGGTTCTTTGCTGTTGCTGTTGTTGGTGCTACATGACGATAAAAAAATAATCTTGTAAGTACTGCGGAAAACACACATATTTAAAAAAAACAATGAATGAAAACGTTCGCACCATTGTGGAAGCTGGTCTGATTCAGTTTACATGTGCGCCGAAAATCGTATTTGGAGAACACACAAACATGGAGAAATTATCTCACATGCTGAACCGTGCAGAATTTTTGTCATGTTCGCTAGAATAAACACAGATCACTTCGCAGAAAGGAGACAAAATTTTTAATGATTTAGAGACAATGCTCTTTGGTTTAGTTAAAGAATTCTCAAAAATTTTAACAGAGCAGGAATCTAAGCTGGCTGAAATCAATACACTATTTACAAATCGTGGGTGTACTTGGTACAAACATTGGCAATTTTCAGATGCGCTCTTCTATCGAAAAATAACCTCGAACATTTAACGGCCCAGTTAGAAAATTAATTTCTGTGTTACTTTCAGAATCCCAATAATGCTAGTGATTTATTTGGAGGGGAATCAAATTCGGAAATTATATCCGAGCTGGACCAATGGCAATTCGAACCTCAATTTTTCTTCAAGGATTAACGTGGCCGCAACCAGTTGAATGCAGAACTCAACATTTAAATCTATATGTAAGTGTTTATCAACCATTCAAATTTATAATGTTTTTTGGTCCTCCGGGTACGAGTAAGAGTACGCTTGCCCCCACAATCACGTCTGAATGGAAAGTCAAACTATACCAACTCAACATCGGGCAGTTATCCTCGCCCACCACCAGTGATACCAAACGCAAATTAGCAAATTTGTTCAAGATGACCATCGAGAACCAGAACCAGTGATCCGTGATATTTCTGGATGAAATCGACGAGATAGTTTCTCAAAATGTGGCAATTCCACCCCATTTGCGAAGTGTGGCAATTACTCTACAGACAGTTCTCGAACGAGGTGTTCAAATGAAAAATAATGTTTTAATTGTACCTGCAACCAATTACAAAAAATTAATAAGACCTACAATCCTCGACCGAACCCATGACTTTTACTATATCAACTTGTCCTGGGAGGAAGAATGTCGCGGCACATTAATTGGTCTTTTGCAGTCATTTAAGAATCACCATCTTAAGGACTGGGATCTTAAGGACATCGGGCGACTGATAATATTTCTCTACCACAATACCTCACTTTTCGAAACATCATGGCCATACATGATATGGCGAGGTTGGAAAACTTAGAAGACGAGCCATTCTCGTTCGCGATCGTTAATCAATCTCTACTTGTACAAATACCAAAGGAGAATTACACGAGTTTGCACATTTCGTATGAAACGGCGCTAAAGTGCTCGGAAAAAAAAACTAATCGAGTGCTGATTTTGCATCTCGAAACTCTCTACGAACTGTGTCAGAACAGCATCCTGACAAATGATCGAATTTTCTTCAGGTCAAACTTGGATCATTTCCACAAATCAATTGCTAATACAAAAACAATGAACAAAGAATAATACAAGAAATTTCTAGATGACCGGATGTAAAAACCAAACAATTTTTATTGATTATGAAATGTGTAAATTAAACACTTCTCAATCACATTTTCGTCAAAATCAACTACCGACAACAACTTGTAATTCGGCAGGTTTGCGTGAATTTGCAGTAGATACATTTCTGTGATTTTACATCCGCATGTAGTCGAATATAATTTTTTTTTCCTTGTTAAATATATAACGATAAACGTATTGCTGCAACGAGTAATTGTTTAGTCGTGATTATATGTGTTACATAGAGGTCCCAGTCAATAATCAACGCGGGACTTTTCAAAATTCTTTGGCGAACATTTCCAATCGACCATCACCAAATCACCTTGCTTGGTCTTATAAAGCATGTCGATGGTTCCACAAAGAGCGAAGTCAACATCTCGTACTCTGAGCTTCGATGCATAAGGTTTCCAGCCATTGGCTTGTCTGACATCAAGGTGGAAATATGAAAATTGAGTAAATGTATCGTCTATTGCATTGGGTAGTTTTCGTTTGTTCGATTTGTAGTAATTTTCGATATTTGTATATAACTGAACTCCCAAATCAATAGCTTCTCGGCTGATTTTTTTCCATTTTTCCTCGAAGGTGGCTACCGGATCGCCATAAGTTCGGAAATCAGCGTATGCCCCAATGGAAAACTTGGGTGAATTCGCGATGTAAGAGGCAATTTTCTTTTACTGAAATTTTGGAAAATTGTTTGAAACGCATGTCGAAGCAGTGTTAAATGTTTTGCGTGAAACAATGCACATCGAATTCTTGTGAGTTTTTTCCTCTACAGATACCAAATTATACAAATCTCCCAGTTCTATATGCCCGAAAATTGTTGTTCTCTTACGAAAGGAAAACAATTACTGCGAAACAAATAGGTGCTCTCATCTCTTTATATAATCATTAATTGTTTTTGGAATGTATTTTTTTTTTTCTAGCGCAACAAGTTGTTAAGGATATCCTTTTCCTCCTTTACAAAAGAATGTGGAGAAATATCAAAGTGTGTAAAAGTTTCCACAATCTCCATTCGCAATGAACACCAAACATTGTTCAGTCGTAGTGCCAAATAATTTGGTCTTTGAACACTTTCGTAAATTTCAAGCTGTTTGTGAAATTAAAGTAACTGTGATTTTAAATTAAAATTGTACAACTCGTTGGCTTTTTTTTAAGGCTGCATTGTATCTATCAGATGTCTGGTCGGCAATTTTCAGGTAGAAAGACTATTCTCTCTTGTCATTGTCGAGGAATTGGTCCAATCGGGTCTCATCGTAAATCTGCTTCTTTCGAATAAAATAGTCTGGAGTTTTTCTACACGCATCATCTTGATACTCGTAATAAACGCGGTCTATAGAATACAGATTATGGTTGCTAAACTTGGGTAGATCAGATATATTCTTCATTAATAAGAACTAATTTAAAAAATGGGCCAAATATTATTGATAAATTTTGAAGAAAAGAACTTGAATAGGATAAAGTCGAAATGCGCTGAACTTCCGAAAATTTGTGTGGATGACAATTCGCGACTTGATTAATTGTGCATTGCGACAGACAACTTTATTCGAAGCAAGCAGATATCCGACACATCTCATACATATGTAAATTATGTCAACATTGTGGATTGCTGGACAAAATTAAAATTGAAATTGATGAGTGTTTACTTTTAGAGATTCGACGAGATTAGTAACGATTACTTTGGCGATAAACTGAACGAGTTTTTTAAATTCGAGGAAACGTTGATGTGACAGCTTAGGGACAAAGTCACGTAGAAAAACACGGGAATATGATCAACAATCATTGAGTGTGAGATATCAACAATGTGTTGAAAGTCTAGCGTGTTCAATTTGAGATCGGTCAATATATTTATATTAATAGGATTTAATATCCCGCTATCCATCTTGGTGAAAACCGAAAGTATCGGTTTGCCATTTGGCATTATGCATGCAAACAACTCGTTGAAATCATCTATTTCCTCCGTCATATAATCCAACTCAGAGTTCAATTCGAAAGAATAGATGGGGGGCACAAAATTTAGTGGAAAATTATGGTACCAGCATTTATGGTACGCTTGCGAGGTAAGATATAACTGTTTTATTTAATGTGGAATTATTGTTTTATTTTTGTTCATGACAGCCACAACCGCTCGAGATTGATATTGCGCATTAGTTGAGAATAATTTTTTTGTTTTTGAAATCCCATGGAAAGTGATTTGCAAAATAGATGGTTAAATAGGTGTTTAATGAAAGGTCGGTAAGGGAACTTAATGAACAATCAATTACACAATATGTTGCCAAAATATTTGCGAGTAATTTGAAATGTATGTCGGTTAATTTGGGTATCTGCGACAGGATTTCGTACATCTCAAACTGCTTGAGTATGGAATTCCCATTGTACGTGCTCGTCATTTCCACTTATCTTTCTTTTAACCGAAAAAAATGTATTAGGTAACCGGCAAAACCCAAAATAATGACCCCACCGATAAAAATTAATCTGTAATTCAGACACCCAAATATGTTTTTCGTATAGTCGAATACATCGCCGCCAAAAGCCACAACATTCTCCACATCTTTGCCCGATATATTTTCGAACGCATCTGCCCCCGAGGCAACGACACAATGATATTCCACGTTGATGTCGGTCGCGGGAGGATCTTATCGAGCACTGTCACAATGAACGCATGCAACGTCATCATCCGCCCTCAAACTCTGGGCGTCTTTTACCTCGTCGCATAAAACTGTATCTTCGCATAAATCAATATAACTATGATTGGTAAATGTCCGACAACTGAGATGATTGACTTTGCACACTTTGAGTTTTCCATTATCATTTTCATAGCGAATACATCCACTTATCGCCTTCCTGTACATATCGATGTAGGCGGCCAGACCCGAAACACCGACAGCAGAAAGAAAGGTGTAACCAAAAAGTTTTGTTCTCGGAGAGAAATTTTTTTTAATCACACGTTGCCATCGTCACCCTTATAATCCATCATTAATTGATTATCATTTCTGTTCAACGGATGTATCGTAAAAGTGACGGGAAAAGGAAATCTATAAACTTTACACAAATTTATGTATTGAAAAGTACGAGCGACTAGCAAGTGAAACGTGTTTGAAATGATTTTTTATTTGTTCGGGTGAAGAAAGAAAACTTTCATTCAAATAATCGACATAATAGGGTTTTTCTTTGTACTTTAAATAGTAACCAAACGATTTGATTGAGAATGTACTCATACTGGTCAACAAAGTAGATGTTTTAATGGTTTCAGTGAAATTTTAGCCACGTTATTATCATAGTATCGTACATCAACATATTCATTGTCAATTTTGTTGGCGAGGTTTACGTATAGAGTAGAAATATTGAAGGTGGTTCGTACTGAGTACAACTTGTCGAAGTTGTCTAGGTAAACTAGCAATTTCGTACTGAAGCATCATTGCATCCATTGTATTATTTTATCCGAGGGTGAAAACTTGACATTTACAAATTTCGCATTTAGCGTCATGTGCAAACCGGAAGTAAAGTATTTTCGCTCGTAATAAATTCCGTTTATGATTTTCGCTCCAGCGCCATATTTTCGCCTAATCATCGGGCCATCAAATTCCAAAATGGATAGAGGAGTGTCGGATTTCACACCGATCGATACTTTGTTTGCATTCACATCCTCGAGAAATAATTTATCTTTTTCGAAATACAGAGTGTAATAATATGTTTCGATTAAATTGTCCAAGATGTTTTGTACATTGTCGGAATTATTGTAAACCGTGCTGAAGGTAACTATGTCGGTAATAAATGGTATGCACTGCAACGAATCGAAACTTTCCTTATCTTCTGTTCGATCTACTTTGGTGAATTCCGCAGTGCCCACATGCACAAACGAATAGTTTTAATCAAATTGGCACTTTGGCATCGCATTGAACGAATGGTTGGAAGATGTGATGCATTTACCCAAATTTACTAAAACTTGTATGTGATCGCGATTAGTCCGCGAAGTAGAGTGTACTTTATAAGCGATGGTGTAGCCTGTATCGTTCACTAAAATTAATTCAATCACTTTTAGTTGGAAATTGTTTATCGTCCAAGCATTATACATACCAATGACTGAATATAAATGGGCAATGCACGAAAAGGCACTTTGCGGCATGAACGTTGTCGTGGTTTCTGTCGTGTTCGGCATAGACACCAATTTATTGTTTATTCTAATGAATCCGGGATAATATGTGCAATAATCTTCGCGAATTTTCGTATCGGAATTTTCATAAATAAACATGCGAGCCATGACCCAAAATTGACCCCAATTATATGTTTGGTTAGATTCGTAAAACCAGAGTTTGGGGCATTGACATTGAATTGCAAAATACATTTTTCGTCTTGGCCGTCATTGTTTTTATCGAATCAATCACAAAGAAATCATAATCACCTCTATCTCGAGATACCGAACTCGGCGTCCTCATAAGCATGGGACCTAAATGTAATGGGATTGTCGGATACTCCAACATCCATTTCACTTTATCAATCAGCGCCTTTGAATCTATATTGAAAAATGCTTGCAGAGCGACAAAATCCCGAGCCGAAGAATATATATAACCATAGGCATGGAGAGTTTCGTGAAACACGTACTCTCCATCAGGAGATAAACCTTCGTTGGAAGTTACCACTTGGAATTTCAATTGCGATAGTATGTGTTGCATCGCTTTGGTGTCGATTTCATTTTTAAAATTACCCATCAAAATGTGGGCGCCAACGAATGGCTCTGCCATCATAACTGAGTTTCGTCCCGATCTAGGTCAACCTCTACTTATTTTAGGTGTGGGTAAGTAATTTTTAACCATTCTAACCAGCTGATTTCGTAAAGTTTCATCAATTTGGTCAAATAAATATCCGTAGATAAAATTTGAAAAGACAAGAAACCGTGAAAAGGAAATTTAAAATTGATATCAGTTTGTTCCTCACAGCCGAGTATAGTCTCTTGGTGGCATCTGTAACTTGCTGTGAATGGTTAGTATGGCAAATTTCACGCAATTCCAGACATCCATTGATCTATAGTACTTTGAATGTTCGTTCATTATACTAATCATCGGTTTCTTCAAAATTTCAATCATTTTACCAAACTGCTCGGTGTCTTGTAGCCAGTCATATTGAGGTAAAAGCATATTGTTAGTTTGACATTTTTTTTATTACGAGATCGTTGCTATCATCAACATTTGTCAACAAGTACTGTTTGTGAAAATATTGTATTGTCTTTACAAAACGAACGTCTGTTTCTATTTTATTCATTTGAACAATCACTTTTATGAGGAATTTTAAGAATAAAATTATGAAACCTGCTAAAATAATTCTGACATATATGAAGACCAAACATTTATGAAATTTTTAAAATAATGTATGGTTATGATACATGTCTTATTTATTAAATATAACCTTTTCAATTACACTCGCTGGATTGGCACTTTTTTAAAAAATATTTTTACGAAATTTACAAAATATAATTTCGCCACTATCATAACATACATCGAATTCCAAAATGAAAAACGAATCAACCACAATGTCTTCACACAGAGCAAGTTTGCTCATCTTGAGAAGAATTTCGTTTAATTTACTCTCGTCAATTATGATGGAATAATTGGGAAACATCTCTTCAAATATATGTCCATCTTTAGTTTCCAAGACTTTTGGCACGAGGTGTTTATACACTTCATATCGACCGAGATGTTTCACAGTCATGTCAGCCAACAACACTCCCTGTTTGAGATTTACTTTAGGGATTTTTTTACTCTTTAAATAAATTAGAAAAGTTTGCCAATCAAACTTCAAATCAATTGCTTTTTCACTCTTTACTTTGACGATCTTGCCCTTGTTAAAAAAAACAACAGTCCATTGGTGGGAAGTGAAATTGGCATGAGAGAGCATTCCGATCGATGGTATGGATGGAATGTGTTTGCGTATACTTTGTCCTCATTCAAACGGTACAAACCAGCTGTTTGAAGAAAACTGCCAAGTTTTTCTGCGAGGAGTGTTATGAATCGACTTGATTTCAGAATATCAATTTCGTAGTTGGTGGGAATATGGTTTTGAAGATTTTGTAATACTTGTTTCATATCTACATTTCCACTGCTTCGCTCCAACCTACAGGCACAATCTCACCCCGATAAAACTTTCATTTTACCCGCCAACCAAAGTAAATTTTGAGTTGATAGGTAATGATAACAGACTCATTTAAACTGTGGATTTGGATTTCTGCCGATTAGAGGAATTGAAAATTATTTCGCAGGCAAGTTTCTTCATCGTGACTCGGTGATGCTGATGACAATTTGTACAAAGTAGGTTCAGCATTTTTAACAAACTGATTAATTTTTGCGAGGGTGATAGGCTGTTGGTTTGAAAATTCAGTTTCGTAATTAACCTTTCGAAGGAATTTGGAAATCCATTCGAAAATATTTCCCGATTGTCGTTGTTACTGTTCTCGCATTTCATACTAAACACCACAAAGCTTCTGACTCGAATAGAGGAAATGTCCTTCTTTATATATAAGAATAAAACATTTTTCAAATAAAAAACTAAACAAAAAACAACCATGTAAATTATATGCATTTAAATTTACTAAATTATACAATGTGCATACACAGTTTTAAACAGTATTTTTTTGTCAAATACATCATCTCAATAATATAGATTTACAATAACAATAAATATTATTTAAAAAAACTAATACATTTAACCTAAAGCACAAAAAAAAACATTAATGCCAATATATCAACAATAGGAATCGAGTTGCCATATCTGGCAATAGCAAAAAATATTTCATGACTAAAGGTAATTACTATCAAACAAGTTACCATCAAACAGCCTAAATATAATATTATCGGAAGGACAAATAGTAATTTGTTGACATTATAATGATGAAGTATCAATGCTTATTAAAATAAATAAAATAGATCAATATCGAAACACTAACGAGTTTGTCGATTGTGCACACTATTTCTTTTTCATTGTTACTCGATCAGGTCGGAGAATTTTTTCAGATTGTTGTTGTAGTACCAAATGTCACAAAGCCTATGACTGGAAAAAAAAAACCTTTTCCAATATATAAGAATTTTAAATAATACGAAAAAAAAAAATTTAAAAATCTATTTACAAAAAATCAGTGTATGGGTGATGAGGTCATGAGTTTAATCCTTCAGGTGAGTAGGATAGGTATGACATCATGCAGTATTGGTTGCAAGTCGATGTAAAGTTTATTACATTATGTCATCATAAATTACATTAATAATCACTTCATAGTTACAAGACAAACTTTGAATATTAATTAGTTTTATAGAAACTAATGATTAAGTTTGTTTAGTTTTCCAGTGTTTGGATCACAGAGCTCAATTATTGGTATTTCCACCCCCTCCCCCAAGTTACATACTTACAAAACAATCACATTGCAGTATTTCATTTCCCCTGCCTTCCCCTCCTGAGAGTTTGCCTATATGTAGAGAAATCTTAAAAAAAGAGTTCAGTTAATGGCGAGAGCTGGAGAGAGAAACATCGACCTTCCTCCTAGAGCCAAAGAGGAATAAGGAATATGTATGATAATATACATTGCACTATATATTGTACATATACCTTATAAAATATATATTTTGTAAGGTATATTTAATAAATAACTTGCCTTTTTGTTCTTCTGTTCTATAGTTGAGGTGTGATTTTTCCACTTTCAACTCATCTCGATTAATGTTTTTTTTTTCAGATTTTATCGCCATGTAGGCCATACCAAAAAGAGGGGAAAGGAGGGGAAATTAAATGCTATGATGTGATTGGTTGTTGAAAGTAAAAGTGGGTGGGGGGAGAATGTCAATTGTGGAAACCTCTACTAATGTTTCGTGGAACTAAACAAATGTATCCTGTCCCCCCCCCCCTCTTGACCAAGTACACAAATTATCCAATAGTCCTTATATATATTCAAGGTTTTTATGTTTTTTCTATTTTTGAAATCTAATTGTTATTTTTTAAGTGGGTAGTTTTTTTGGCGGGGTTGTGATTGCAAGCGTACATGCAATGAATAAGATATTTTTTCAGTGATTTTTTCGATCAGCTGCTTCAATTTATTTTAAGTAAAAAATTAAACTTTTTGGTGATTCTAATTTTATTCTAGTAATAATTTGTCTGTACCTGCAACTTGAAAGTTTTTTACCTTCAGTCTCGACAAAGTTCAGACGTCATCGCTCAAATTTTATATTACTGATTTTCGATACATTGAAATTAGAAAATAAAAATTATGAATGTACGAGTGATAATTTGATCGAATGCTATTCTAAATCACTCACCGCTTGCTCAAACTGTGAAACCATAGAACAATTTGCCATCATTTCGAAACCTTGTCATTTCCATAGATCCCAAAACCAGTCTTATTAAAATATTTCTCCACAACAAAGAGCCAGGTAAGGGGTATAGCATGTATTTGGTAGATAGAAGCCGACAAACTTGTACGGCCAAGAATGGCGGACAATGGATGCTTACCTCGGATGGTAACAATAGGTACTTGTGGAATTGCGGCTGTCAATATCCGAAAATTTTCATTTCTGCAAATTTGTACGCAGATTGCACAATATTTTCCAGTTGTCCGTTCAATTCGAAGGCTACAAACACCAACGATCTGACATGATGGAACTCATTTGAGGAAATTACTTGCGAATGTGATCCCCCGCACCAGTTTAAATCCTTTGCTAACAGTGGACCTTTATGCACGATACCAGCATATTTCGAGGCTACATGCGATGATTTCATTGATTTCGTACCAATCAGACTTTATTATCTAAATGCAAAATTCAAATCCTTATTCTTAGATATCCGACAACGAAAAATACCAGATGATTGCAAAATGGATGCCTTGCCTGGCGAATGGATTCTTAGCTGTAAGGTCGGCTCGGGAAACTGGAAAGGCAAAGTTGAATATTACTTGTATGATTCATGTTACACCCCCATCACTTTTGAGCATGATTACCTGCTCTACAATAACGGTCGATTACCGAATGGAATAGTTAACGTTTCAGATTCACAATCTTCTTTATTGGTTAGCGAAACACGTACCATCCAAAAAATTGATCATGCAAACCTTTAATTGGTCATGCTTTCAAAGTTGAAGAGATAAGCATATTGATTGATTTAGAGCTTTTTAGAATTCTTAGTTATCCCTATTGTCCCTGGTAATTTTCTACCATGCTCCTACAGAAGACCCCAATTATAAACCATCGATGAATCGCCTGGAATTGTGAGTGTAAGACCTATAATCATGCACTACAAATTCGATAAGTTAGTCAATACTGTTATATCCAATATTAAGAGATTCCATTCTGCATTTATTTGCATACTGCCATTTAGAACAGAAAAAAATCTACATGGGGTGAAATTATTTACACATTAATTTCTCAAGATCTTGATTACCTATATTGGGAAAATTTGTCTCAATATTACCACAAAAATCGCATTGAACAATTTGACGAAGAAAATCTCAATAAATGTAAATTCAAACCATATTTCATACCCCTGATGTTGACACATTTCGATGGAAACAATCATCTAACATCACAAATGCTCAATCCAAAAAATACAGGAGTATTTGTTCATGACCTGGCAAAAATATCACCTACCCGATATCTTTAAATGAGAATCTCGTTAACAAGTATCGTGCATTAATTCCTCAATACTCTCTCGAAACATTACAGTACCGATACACTCCCGACGTATATCTCAATTGAGACATGGTCTACAATGATATAAGAGGGCTGGATGAAGGATGTTTCTAAGATATCAATGGACGACGTGATTTATTGGCTTTGGCTAAAAAATCTCAATTTAACCCTTATGAAATCGTATCCTACAGCAAAGTAAGCCAAGTACCACACAAATTTTCGTTTTTCATAAGCCATCTGTTCTAGTCATGAACATTGAAAATTCACTCCTGTATGTATTTTTCCACTTGCAAAAAAATACACCATCGATACCTTTGGTTACTTTAAAAAAACGACAACTGGGACTATGTTTTACCGAAACATTCTTTAAAGTTCCACCAACTCATGAGAGAACAAAAATTGTTACACATTCATATTGCATTTAAAAATTGGGGAAAAAAAAACTGCTCGTATCAATTTCCGCACAATTCATGACTGCATATTCAAAAAACGAAATCAATAAAACAATCATGTTGTCAGCATCTCAAGTCTGCCTTTATGTAAACCAAGTATACACCTTGAATCCCTTTAGTAATTCGTTTAGACATATCGGTACGAAAATAAACTAGAAGACAATTACACCTATAGACTATTTGCAACAAATATGTATTCTCGAAGTGGGTTGGATTTTCTAATTCCTTGCGTTCGAGAACTCGATGCGGAAACAAACTGGAGGTTGAAGCGAAAATATTATTTTAATCTGTTTGCATACGTGGTAAATGATTGCTTTTTAATTTTTTGGAAAATATTTATTTGTTCATTTGCAGAGAAAAGGAATCCTACCAAAGTGGAGTCAGATTTGCAAAGATTGTTTCTGGTCGAAATTGAAAACAATGAAGATGACGATCGCAAACTGCCATCCACCGGCAAAGAGTTTCTATTCGATTTGATCAAATGCGAATAGTTTTGGACAGTATTTTGCATATCCGAAACATAAACCAAGAGAGACGTTAATGCCGCCGTTTAGAGTGATTTATACCCGATGTTGGTTTGCGACTTATAGATCGAATATCGCACCGATTGATCATTGGTTTATTCGCAAAAAAATTTTTAAAAATTGAAAACTTTGTTTATCATATGCTTTTTTTGCTATTGTGTTTACTTGAGTAAATAACATCCTTACTTTCTAATCATTCAATGTCCTTTTGCCGATATTCACTTGGAGGGAGTCGAACAATCGGTGATGACAAATGGATATATTCCCGATATATTTCCTTTACGAAGATGTTTTGTTAATGTAAAAATAGGTGACGAACCACAAGAAAATGGAACTTTGGTAATGTTTGAAACACTGATGCGTATATTGTTATGTTTCGGGCCGAACCCTTCACATCCATCATTTTTAAATTTAGCCAAAGTGCCAACGAAAAATAAAAAACAACGATGGCGAAGTTGGGGATGGTGGTGGTGACAAAAGTACACTATGTGTTAATAATAAAACTCTATTAGATCCAAGAGTGGATTTCGTGTTTACAAATGTGAATTTATGGTTTTACCATCACAATTTTATAGAAAATGACGTGGAAAATGCTCTCGAACATACCATTACCTCGCCCATAATGTTGAAGAAAAATCATTGCAATATGAAACAATATTTGAATAAAATATTAAATATCGAAGTGGTAAAAATACAAGTTGTATTTCGCACAAAACTACGAAATCTGATAGTCGCATCGACACTGTCTTCTTTCCCAATTAAAATAGGTACTCTGATTGGCCAAGACTTAAAATCAGAAGACAAACACGAATTATTGTTGGTTTTGTATGATAATTACCAATCCTGGTTGAATCGTGTAATTTCATCACTCTTTCATTTGTAAATATAGTAGGTAAAAAAATACAAACTTTTTAAATTATTTTTATTGTAACCAAAAAATTTTTTACATAAGATTCACAAAGGAATCCCAAAAAATCCGAGAGCAAGTGCACATCATGACGGGATGAATGTTATACTCTTCAGAACATGTGGGTTTTTTTTTTTTTTTTTTCAAATATTGTCCGGGTAATAGTTCCTGGACTGTATTGTTACGAGCTTCGAATATATAAGTGTTCAATTGCTTCATTTTGTTCTTCTGGTGTAAATTGGACATCCTTTTCCAAACGGGATAACACCAATTTATGTTGCGAACAAAAACAAGTAGTTGCAATTTTTGCAATTTTTTTGCACAGTAGATTCCAGATCCAAGGTGCAATTTCCATGCAGTTTTTCCATCTCTTTTCCACTACCATCATCGAAGACGTAGAACCGACGGACGTTAACATCTTCACCCACATATCCATCTACTTTGTCGTGAACACAGTTATTTCTCGGTATACCCCCCATCAGTACGTAAATCATCAAGTGAGCATCGCCATAAACTTCATCTGCCATAAATTCAAAAGTAAGTTTGGGAAACTTGCTCTGGTTCCTGTGGTAAGCTCGAATGTATGCAGACTGGGATTTGTAGGCATCCACCGCCTCAGTACCCACTACGAAAGCGTTGTTGAAACCCATCGTTGTCGGCACTGAAAAATACACAAACAACAGTTGGTATAGATACAGTAAAAAAAAATTTATATTTTACTCTTGAAAAAAAATGGTAAAAGATTTATTTTATTTCACTCTTGAAAAATAATTATATAAACAACATCTCTCTCACTCTATATATATACAACACATCCCTTTTAAAATAGTTCAGTTCTTCTACGACAATGCACGGGGAATTCTTCTTTTGCCGTTACTTGAATCAGTTCAACGACAGTGTAGAATACTTGGCTCGTAAACATAATGTGTCTTTTCAGCCTTGTCTCAAAAATACATTCTCAAATGCAAACTGATTGACAACTGTGGTATTCCATCGTGTTCTGGTTTCAAGCATGTTTATTTGGACTTGTGCCATTATCACAACTTGAACTATACAACTTGTGTAACCATGGAGGATCGTCATATCTGCAATATATTCTCCGTGATGCTGGAATCTCATTTGGAATTGAGATTACTCCATCACTATCTCGGTTATTGCAATGGCATCGAAATGGCATCATCACCCTCGTCATCATCTTCACCACCACCATTGTTGTGCGAATATGTGATGGAATACTGTATGGTGAAAGATTCCAAAAAGAGGAGATTCAACATGGAAGATTATTCGACCATAAACTCCCAAAGTCATGGCTATTTTGTCGAAAACGGTCGTTTGTGTTGGGTTCCATATATATTGGCAAATAATCGCGAATTACAGCACATTTGAGTGAGCCATACATGCAGTCATCGCTTTTCAATCAACAAATACAGTTATACCCAACAAAATAAAGGACATTGTTTCGAACTAATTCTGCCTATGGGTAAAGAACCGTATGTGTTAACCACAATCCTGAAGGCGAAATCTTTGAAAATTGTCTCAATTTGTGTACTTTACACTTCTTTGAAGTTGACGATAAATACATTGTCTTCGATCATCAACTTTTTGTGTGCGTATTAAAACGATTTGTCGGCCATATCCGGCCCATTGATAGTTTTTCCAATAAACTAATTTTCTCCCCATCAATGTTGTTGATTCCGCTGGTTTTGTATGCATTCGACAATAATGAAGAACAGGCTAAACAATTGTTGCGACTGGCAATTGTTGCAAGCTTGTTTCCATGACGAATACATACAAAACGAAAAAAAGAACAAACATTTCAAACTTGAAACATAAACCGTTGACTTCTCAGATCGGTGATCGAGATTTCTTTCGACTCATCAGACCTGTACCAAAGAATATTGACACATTCACGATACCACAGATTATTTGGGATTTTTGTGCCTTTCGAAAAAAATGTCGCCATCGATTCGTTCAATCTTGTTTACTCCATGGTCTTGCATGTGAACCTGGCCATGAGCAACAATTCATGTAGGATCAACAAATTGATTTCCAAATTGATAACTAAAGTGTACTGTTTGCCGCTTAACGAACGTGATAGTACAGATATGAATAACAATACTTATACTGGTCACTTGTGCACGTTCAACTCGATATTTCCCTTGATTTATAACTTGAATCCTAAAGTGAAATTAATAAACTCTGCTCAAAGATTCGACGCTGGTTTGGTTTCATCGAGGTGCTTGTGTTTGAAGGTATATTTAACTAGAATCATTTCCAAGATATGCTGTTCAAGACATTTGTGGACGATGTGATGGGAAGAATCTGCACCAAATCCGCATTCGAATTGACCATGGACAGCGATTAGGAGCGTGTTTTGACTCTGGATTATTGTTTCGGACTGCACATCACAGAGCAAATATGATCCATGTTCCAATATTGGAAAATGGCCAAGCTGTTCAATGTGATAAACTACTTGAAGATGAATCTAAACACAAAACACCTTGTTCGTTTTTTTCGACCTCGGTATAGAAAACGTGGGTGTTTTCCCGGATTCTGCAGAGTGGAAATAACGGGATAGCGAAGGCGAACATTTAGAGGCGGAGGGTGACGATGAGAGGTTCCTGAAATTATAAACAATCTTTACCAGTCATCCACAACTCACCGAAGACGGGTATGTGATCAACGTCAATAAAGACATTCCAACCGTACACTGTCGTCGTTTCTGGATGATTTTCAACCGCGATTCCAAAACCAGATTTCGCATTCGATTGAGACAAAGACTTGGCAACCATATTTCTACAATTTAATAAATCCGAGATGGTCTTTGTCCAAATGCACATGTACTGTGGCGAGGTTTATTCGAACGAGCCGCTGAAATATTCCAATAACCCACACTTTAATGTAAATGTGTCGACAAACATGTACAGAATATCGTTAGCGGCTGACGATAACGACATTCTATCTCCGTGTACGAAAATCGAAAGAGTAAAGACGAGCGTGTATTTGGTGCATAATAATCGGCTTATTTTCGAGGTTGTTGTAGAGTTGCAGCATCGATTCTACGATGGTTTAGAAATTGAGCAATACATCATCGCAAAAGGGAATAGCTGTGCCTATGGCCATGAAATATGATTATATCGCTTGCATGGCTTCGATCTACTTGGTTATTGGTCGATCGCAGTTGATGCAGTTGAAAGTAATGAGTATTAATCAAGAAAAGAAATGCCAACAAATATATTTAGTGGCAAATCGTCGACGGTGATGTTGAAAAACATTGCATAATATTGTAAGAGTATCGGTTTGATGAAATTCGACAATTTGTCGATAAACAACTAGCAGATTGACGGGTGTAATGCTGCCTTTTACAAAAAATTTCCAGCGAGCTTATTCGTCCACAGAACGATACAAGTGTTTGCCGACAACATACAAGCAACTAATTCAACTGTTTCTGATGTTGAAAAACAATGTGGAATTTACCAATATAAAAGATACTTCTGGTAATGTCAAGTTTGATTTATACAATAAAGATTTGACATGTGCCAACATGAAAAAATTGGGCGAGTTCATTTCATTTTCGAAATTGTAATTTTTAAACATACATTTTTATGTAATGTGTTGTTTTTTTATTTTATTTTTTACGAAATTACAAATGTGTTGGCATTTATTCGGAACATTGGTTGATTTTTCTTCTGACGATTGGTATTTTTAGCCCCTCCACCCCCATGTAGTTCGAATGCAAAATAACAATATTTTGATGGAGTGGTTTGGAATTGATGACTTGGAAGTCTTTTGCATACAGATTGTCCAACTCGACATTTTCCATGTTGCCCAAATCGTACCTGAGCCCAAATCCCGTACCGTAAACCAAGTTTGAGTTGAGTATTTCGATGTTTGCCACGTATCCGAGCGCATTGAGGTTGATATCGCATGAGGGGAGGTAGCTTACGATAGTTAAAATGTCAAATATAGGAAACTGTGCCAAAGGAACCACATATTGTATCATTTTTTTACTACCTCCATAGCAACTTCTGTGTTTGCCAAAGAGGTTGTTATATAATGGATCCATTAATTTTGTTTGTCCATGTCCATATCTAGATATTCCTGGTCGAAAAACATATTCACTTTAGTCTTCTCGATACATGTTAGATCCAAAGCTGAAGACCACGTTAGTCCATGATCGATCACGTGTTTGGTAAAAAGTTTGAGTTTATCGGAACTAGCAATGTTTTCGGGTACTCGAATAAAGTGGCCAATTTCGACGAATCGATTAATTTATGGTTGTTGTTGGAGAATAGATTCATGAATATTTCAGCCGAGGTTTTCAATGGTTGTCGGACAAGGATGGGATACAAAGGACATTGGCCAACTGAAACCCACGTCTTTGAGAGGGGCTTAATATCGCTTTGTTGTATTTTCGAAATAAATTATAATCGACAATGCATGAATCTGACTTGTGAGTCTCGCACAATCCACCAATCAACAACTGCTCGCTAGCTACAAATAGGCGTCAGTTCCATATCGATGGAACTGTTACAACCATTACTGAGGTTAAGTTTTTGATGAACATAAATGAGTGGATATTATCGATTAATTTCATTTGATTGATTGATATTAATTGTATGATTTGATGAATGCATACTGAGATTCGAAAATATATTCGAACTACCCTGAACTTGAAGTTGACTCTATCATTGCATTTTTGATATTTACTTATTTATATATATGTATGTATGTGTGTATATATACACACACCTAAAAAAATTCATAAGATGTCCATATTCACCGGACCAACAAACTTGGATTATTCAACTGCTTTGAGAAATATTTTTGAAAGACAAAAAAGATTAACTTATAACGAAAATTGCTGCGAGTGCCGAAAATATTTTCATATGTATATGTAGAAATTCGTCAAGATATAGAATTAGAAAAGGCAAATTTGGATTTTTTTTTATTATTGCTATCACGCTCGTCTTAAAGGTTGAAAACAATTCTGCAATGCATCTCGATGCAATCTGCATTATCCATGGGGAAAAATATGCACGCCTCGAGACGTCCCTAAAATATTCAAGAGTGGTAATTCAGGTGTGATTGTGTGCCAAGGAGCATGTTTTCCAACCAAAGATTCCGAATCGAAATATCACAGATCAAATATAACTATTGGAGCGACCTTTGTGATGCATGTATGTTGGTTCATCAAGAAGCCTATCTGTTGAGAATAGATGATTATTGATACGTAAATGAAGGTACGATTATTCCACATGTAAAAACAATTGGAACTGGTTTCGATGTCGATTCTTTACCGTATGTGACAGATATGGGTGATGAAACAATACACTTTCGTCTAAACTCGTATTATTGGGATGATTTTATCATGTCTCTGGCAGGTGACGAATGCACAGGCTTATAGGCTTTTTTCATCGGAAATTACTTGTACAAGATTATCGAATACAGTTTCATGGAATTAGCTCATTGAATCGAACAGTACAGTCTAAAGAGACCGCAAGTACCACCAATGGGACAAATGCGCGAGTATATCGCGAAATGGTATAACTTCGTCAATCATGAGGCGTTCTGCATAAATCCAGACATTAAACTCAGCCACATGGGCATCACAGAACAACCACCGAAACATTTATTTTGGACCACAGAGTATGTGGGAGGGAGTAGGCTTGTGGAGCAATTGATACTGACCCCCGATGCCGAATCCATAGTTTCCGATAAAGATACTTTGGTTTGAATTGGACCGCAAGCCGATTCGGTGTCATACCACTTGAGATATATAGATAATGGTAAACGTAAAATCGACGAATATCAAATGCTCGGTTTAATGGGTGGTTTTCCGACCAAATATCTCGATGATTTATTCAATACAAACAAGATTTCCGACATAATTACTGATATTATAATATCTTGCATCCAAGGATTGGGCAGTAACAAGTTCCTATTGCAATTATTCGGTGAGGTCGGTCTGAATATGGTTCTCAAGACCCTAGTCAAACATATCGGACCCACAATGATCCTAACATGTTGTGATTTCTTGTCTTTATCCTTGTTATCCTATTTTTCCCAACCTTATTTGAAATACTTTTTTTACATGTTCTATTTGTATATAAGACAATTAATAAACACAACAAATATGCGCATTTGCCATTATAGGATCTATTTTATTAATTGAAATTTAAGGGTTTGTTTTATGGAAATTTAAAAGTAAAATCAAAGGCTCGATGAATACAAAATTCGGTGCGAGTACATCTTTCGGAGGTGCTACTTTTTCAGAAGCTGCAGCTGCCGGTAATTATGTAAATTAATATTATGCTATGAAAAAAACTATAATACCATTTGATTTTATCTTTGTAATTAGAGAGTTGCTAAAGTTAAAAGCGCGGAGAAAAAAAAACATGACACATTCTGAATTTATGGAATCGGTTGAATTTATAAAACTAAATCCGTCGCTGTACTTGGATTTTTACATCTCACAGTCATCATAAATAAAAAATATTTTTACTATTCCGTATTGAGGTTAAAAGGTGTAACTATATATTCGTTAATGACTGAACATGATAAACGTGCTTCTGAAATAAAATTTAAAATTTTGCAATTAACCCATCGTTTAATTTTTCTATATCTTAAACAGTATTCTATCCAAAAAAAAAAAATAGTTTGGGGCCGTACATCACTCGCGAAAATTATAAAACATTTTTGAGAGACGAACAACAGGCAGAAAATGAAAATAGCAAATATTTGACAAAATTACTATACAAAGATAATTCCCTATAATTTCAAATTGAGGAGTTTAGGAATAAAGTTGGTTCTGTACGACACAAGTACGAAAAGGTATTCAATCACGTGAAAAAATTAATTTCTTTTCAAATTACCTCGAAGACATATTGGTTGATGTACAGACATCGTGGGAGGGCGTTCCAAAGACAAACAATCCCCAAAAATACATAAATCTATCTTACTAGATATATGAAGCAGTTGGTTAGCCTCATCCTCTGTTATATTACCTGTCTCAAAACTGCCTACTTCACTTAAAGGTGGTGTGACTTCCGCACTAAGTGTGCCTGATGTAACCTCCTCCGTATTAACAGGTGTGTAGTCAGCAGATATTCTCAAGGAGCTATATAAAAATTATTGCACAAGTGGCCACTCAGTCATAGCAAACATCCCTCACTGATTTCTAATTTGTCGGCCAATACGTTGAGGTGCCAGTCTGTCAGTTGTGCTATCCAGATGCGAACATGTACATATAAGGTATAGGATTCAAGGCAGTGTATGTTTATTCTTATTGCCCAGCGTACACTTGACTTCACTCCAGTGTCCCACCCTTGCTGCATATCGGACCACACAGCTCACAATACAAAACCTAACTAGAAATAGGCGGGAACCTGAGAGCCCAGGAGTAACATTCGCCTGTGCGACCATCGTATGAGTGTAATTAAATGAAATTAAAATATTTAAAAAAAAAAACCCTGAAAGCAGACAAATAAATGTATAACAAGCAGATAGAAATGCACTTACACCAGCATATTCTGTGTTTCAGGATTATGTTGCTCATTTGAAAATGCTGTGAAACAAGTGATTTATTTGTACCATGCTCTTAAGAGGTATTTTCCAATAGGTATAAATATAAACATGGAACAGAATCAGCATACATGACCTTCTAACTACTAAAAAACTAATAAAAGTACTTGACGGGGCTCGCGTGTTGGGCCAAGACGGAATGCGAGCTTATGTGGATCGGATGTAGGTTCTGATGGAATTTTTGCTAGGGTGGGAGCCAGTCCGCTTAGCGAACATGATGTACTCTTAACCTCGGGATGTACAGCCGCTCGCCCACAGTGGCTGCACCTCTTGTCCCACTGTCCGCTGCGTCAACACAGTTGATGATGGTGATGATGAAGCTCTGCTGTAAAAATCCTTAGTCCTGGGCTAGCGAGGACTGCCAGCCTCCCTCGACTCTTTGCTCACTCTTGATGGATGTTTTCGACCCCCTCACGCCCGAAAAATATGTCACAAAAATTTTCACGTTGCATCTCTGGTTTTAAGGCCGAGAAGCGGCCAGAAATAAATAAAGAAGTGAACTCGTCACAATCTTTATTTATACGAATCACAACAGGGCCCTTACACGATACAATTCGCCACTAGGCTCGGCGAGCTCCTAAACAGAAAAACAAGCATGTGGCTGTACAAAATAATTATGGTGCGTTATGTCCCCAGCATTTACAAAACACCAGGATTGTGGGATGGTACTCTCTCCAGGCGAAAATAAAATGTTCCAGTAATTAAAAGTTGACTATTGCATGTTACATCATTGGTTAAAGATGATGCAGGCCCGGTACATCGACTGTCCCACTGAGTGCCGAGAATGCTACTAAACTAGCTTGGTGCCGACCTCTCCCATTCGCCGAGCTCTGACACATGATCATGAAACAGTACATGGAAATTACAAATGAATTGTATCTAATGAAATGGTGGCTGTATGTGCAAACTGATGAGAATGATAAACAAGAATTGCACTTTCCAATGATTAGTAAAAATATATGAAAATAAATTAAAACCCAACTTAAACAGTAACTGGCCACCTCGGTGACATGGGCCTTTTCCTTAAAACTTAACCTAAAAATACACGCTTTACACTAGCTCAATTTGGCTCTAATAAATTACATTTCATTAAACCTAATATGTGTGTGCAGGCAGGGAAGCAGTAAATTTAATATGTACAGTTTAATTCTAAAATAAATACTCTTGTAATAAAGATGACAAATTCTAAGGTTAGCTTTGCTGCGTGGTGGCGTTAAGACTCACGTCAGTGGAGCCATTGGTCAACCCTAACCTCACTCTCCTGTCCGCTGTACTGACTCACTACTGCCCAATACTTGTCTACATTAAATTGTGAATACATTTTAATAAAATAATTCTAAGATTAAAATAAATACTACAATATTTTTTCTAAACTCTGTGGATGCATATTAACACGTGTACAGGTTCTAAATATGCTTTGCACTATGATGAATGTCTGTTGATATATCTGTGGTGTCATGCCTAAATGTAAACAAACCTTTTCGTTGTTAACAAATAGTACACATAAAATTTCCTAACCTAAGAACTTAGTATTACAACACACATAGACCCTTGAAAACATATTATTAATAAATATATCAACCAACCTGCATGCCATGTGACTCGTGGCACTGATCCTGTGGTATGTAGCATTAAATGACACTTTACAAAGATACATAAATAAAACACGTAACACATATGCTGCTTGCATACACAACCCAATAAATTACACAAACCCTTACAACAAAACAATACTTAACCTAACACAAGTCACGCACTGGTGTGATGCACAAATGCACTACACACGCATGTGTGGAACACTGGCTTCGGCTCTTGTATCACTCGCTTGGTGGTGCAGGGTCACGGGAGCTGATGCAGAAAAGATGTGTGTAACGATGTAGAGCAGAACATGTGGGACACATCACACTTTTAAGAATAATTATACACTCTAATTTTAATAATCGTGACAACCAAAATACGCTGGCAAAGATGCAAAAAAACATAGTTACCTCAAGACACTATAAAAATTGCCCTTGAGGCAAGCATAATTATTTCAGAACAATTCAGCCACACTATACACTTCCTGAGACGAATTGGTTAGAATATTATTTCAAACAAATTAATATGGATAATCCATCATATTGTCGTGGATTTCGATACTGATCAATAATATAGATGGATTACTTTATTAGGAGAAAATAGTACATGATATTTGTTTAAAAGTGTATTAAGCCCTTTATTGAGTTTCTATGAAAATTACTCAGAATAAATCACATTTAAGCCTGGCATATAGGATGCTATACACGTGTACTGGAGACATTGCATTAAAATATTGAAAATTATAGTTTGTAGTTATAAACGTAGCTCAGTCGTAAACTAATCAAGTTCAGCTGGTCAAATTGGTGGAGCGATAATTCTCTCAGACAAAATGCTTCACCATAGTCAATGGATTCCTACAGCTGGTCCCTGTAGATAATGTACTGCGACAACCCCCTGGATGTTTGAAAATCCTATGGCCATGAACTAATTAAACTCCATCATCGGACCCTTTCAGATGTCGACCCTCTGTAATGGCTCCAAGGAAAAAGACGCTTACATATCGTATATAAGGCTCGCAGATTTCATTTAACAATGCTATTGCCCTGGGTTACAGATGAACAACTCCATCCCCGAAGCATACAGCGATCTATTTGAATGGTTACAAAGAGCAAGCTAAATGTTTATTGGTGGTACAAAATAAATACTTCTTCCATTCAGATTCCGTCTTTGTAAAAATCATATATTTACAATATGAGCAATTCTTAATAAAATATATATAAATAGATACACAAAACAGAAAACACAAATATTAGATGCAAGTGATATGTGTCACAAGTTATTAACAGGTTTATTAATATTCTTTTGAAATATTTTTCCTGCAGAGATAAAATATTTTTTTTTTCATAAAAACAAAAAAAAAGTTATAAACAACACTTTACATCATTAGTCAATGTCAAACATAAGTATTTTTGAATTGTTATTTTTTTTTTTAATTAAAACCGTGATAAATATTGGGCTGAACTGTAAACAAATAAATATCTGTAAGGTGTACCCTCACACAACTGTACTTGCAAAAATGAAACACACAGCAATTGTTCAATTACAAACTTATGAAGATAACATATCACTAATCAGACCATAACTGTGCGATATATTTCACATATACATCCATAGTATATATGAATACACTAAAAATTGTTACTTTCGGGAATGTGCGCCTCAGAACTCGCATAGTCCGGCTCTTATACATTTCTATCCATTAATATAAATTTTCTTTCATCGCCGAAAAATCAAACATAGATAGAAATTTTAAGGCATGTTTAAATACCTAATTCACAAAATTATACAAATTTAGAGATATTACAGAACAACATATCATATAGCACTCACAGGGCTACTTAATGTAAACAAATAAGTTGCGTGTCCCCAGTATGGCTGCACACTAGTAACACACAGCAGACGACTTAAATGGTGTATTGGAAGAAGATAAGTCAAATTATGAAGAAAAGATATGATGTGTGTACATGTAATCTGACACATGTATGTGTGTGTTTGCTATGTCCGGTGTATAAATTTCGTATACTGTAATTTTACTTGTCTAATATATTTGTACAGCTATGTATTGAAAAAAGATCTTAAGGGTGCAATATGTTGCATTTTGAACACAGTGAAAGCAATACTCACTCCTAAGTTATGGCTTAATGTCTTCTTTATTTTCTTTATCTTCCTTTTATTTACATAGACCACAATAGACTTTAACAGCAATATTGACAACCTTTTATCTGCAATAACAACACACAAATTCTTTCCATCATCTCCTTCGTATATGGATATATATATATATATATATATATATATATATATATATATATATATATATATATATATATATATATATATATATATATATATATATATATCCATATATATATCCATATATATATATATATGTTATATCTATGTTCCCTTCCTGTTCCTGTTGATATATATATATATATATATATATATATATATCAACAGGAACAGGAAGGGAACATAGATATAACAAACATTACACTTTTAGTGACCTTCATAACTTAACACCCTCCCTCGCCAAAAGTCTCTAGTCCCATTTCTTTACAATTCTTCAGAAACACATATCTGGTTAAACCATTTATCAAAATGTCAGCACGTTGACTTACACTTTCAACAAATTATACATCAATCTCACCTTTCTTAAATTTATCACATACAATACGGTACTTCAAGTCAATGTGTTTTACCCTGGATACTTAATTAAGGCAATACAACCTTGATTATATTCTTACATAATAATCTTATCAACTTTGACATTTAAGTCTGACAACAACTTTTTCAACCATAAACACTCACAAACTGCAGTACTTAATGCTACGAGTTCTGCCTCTGTTGTTGACAAGGCTACGCAATTGTGTTTCATTGTCACTCAGGATACCACATTTCCATTTACCTCGCACAAAAAAATTGAAACTGATTTTCTATCATATACATCTCCCCAATCTGTATCAATAAAACAAGAAAGTTCAGGAGAACTGTTTCCTCTGTACACCAATCCAACTTCTGAGGTATCCTTCAAGTATCTCAAGAGCCTTTTTAATTGATACCATGCCTTATCAGTTGCTTTGTCCAGTATTCTACTAAAGTAATTTACAGCAAAACATATGCCTGGTCTGGTACCCAACATCAGATACATCAGACAACCTATCAGTTCTCTAGGTTTTGTTGTTACATCGTTTTCATGTGTACAAGTTTTTATGTTTAGCTTTGCCTCAATTGGTGTTGGTGATGATATAAAATTCTCACATCCGAATTTTTTTTCAAAACTCCTTTAGTGTGAATTTTGTTTGGTTAATTTTCAAATCTTGGTTCTCCCTATCATGACTTGTCTCCAACCCGAGAAAATGGTTCAGTTTTCCTTTTCCTTTAACCTCAAAATTTGATGCTAGCTGAGACTTGGCATAATTTATGAGATTAATGTTTGAACTAGTTAGAATAATGTCATCCCTATAAAGCAGTAAATACAACATTTCATCTCCACTCATCAACGTATACAGACAACAATTGTTTTCAGAAGACCTAATTCTAACATGACCTTGTTAAACTTGTCATTTCAGTACTTAAGTGCCTGGTTGAGACCATGCAAAGACTTATTTAATTTAAGAACAAAGCTAGGCTTACAACTAACACCAACTGGTGGATAAATGTATACATCTTCATGCAGTTCACTATTCAAAAATGCAGTTTTTACACCCATTTGCTCAAAATTATAAAACTTCTGATTTCCAGTAGTTAACAATTTTCTTATTGTGACCATCCTAGCTACTGGTGCATATATATCATAACAACCTACATTTCCTTCTTGTGCAAAACCTCTTGCAATTAGTCTAGCCTTAAACCTGTCACTTACATTCTCGTATAAGGGTTTCAATGCGTATACCCACATTGTATCAAAAACGTTTACATCCTTTGGGATTTTTACTTCCTCCCGAATTCTATTTTTTTTTTTAATAGATTCGATTTCCCTATCCTTAGCTTGAAACCATATTTCTTTGTCGACCCTTTTTTCTACTTCATTATGGTTCTTTGGAACATTCACTACAAAGCTCATCACATATGCCATGTACATGTCACAGTCTTGATGATATGTACATGGCATCAAGTGTATTTAGGGATCACATTTGTGATCCCTAAATACGCTTTCTTTTCCTTCTTCACTTGCATCTACTTGACTCGAGTTCACTACAATTCACAGCGCTCTGTTTACATTCTACAAGTTTTCTTTCATTTCTTTTTTTAAATATAAAATTACTTTCATCAAACATAACAGCACATGACACTATGGTCTTTCCCTTTACTAGATTCAATATGGTAGTCTATAACCATTTTGAGAATACCCCACTAATATACATTTTTCTGCTTTATTGCCTAACTTTGTACGCAACTCTTTTGGTGCATGGCTGTATGCTGCATATCGCAAAACCCTCAAGTTTTTTTTATGTTTGGCTTACACCCATGCCATATTTCAGCTGATGTGACTCCCTCCATACTTGCGGTTGGACTACGATTTACAATATAAGCTGCTGTTCTGACTGCTTCTCCCCAAAGTTGTTTAGGTACCCATTCACTAGTCATACTATGTACCTGTTCGACTAAACTCCTATTCATCCTTTCTTCCTTGCCATTTTGTTCAGGAGTGTATGGCACTGTGTAATCAAGAATTACGTCTTTCTTTCTATAAATATCAATCAATTCTTGTACAACATACTCTCTTCTGTTGTCGCATCTTAGCTTTGATACAAACTGCCCAAATATATTGCCTGTCATTCTATGATAATTTTGAAAACATTCTGGAACTTCGCCTTTTGACTTGATCAGATACACCATTGTAAAATTTGAAAAATCCTCAGTGGATGTAACAAAATATTTATGACCTTAATTTATAGTAGGTGAAATTAGACCTCATACATCAAAATGAACTATGCGAAACACACTGTTTCTTTTTGTTCTGTTACCAATTGGTAACCTTGTTGGCTTTCCATTTACACACTCCTCACATAATTCAACTTTGTTCAGATTTTACTCCTTGGCCATCCCTTCCACCATGTTTTGACTGACCAATTTTTTCATTTCAGATTTGCTTAGGTGACCTAGCCTTCGATGCCATAGCTCATTTTTTTCACACTCTAGTTCAGTCACACAACTTTCAGCTGAATTTACATGAATTTTTAACTCATATAAATTATTCCTAACACCTGTCCAATTTTTTGTCCCTGAAGGTACAACTTTACCTTACCATTCTGAAAAACAACCTTAATATTAGCATTTTCTAAACATTTCACTCATAACAAGTTTTTCCTTAGGTTTGGTACATAAAATACATTTTTTTACAGTACATTCAGTTCTTTTACCCTCTACTTCCAAAAACCCAAGCATATTGCCAACACCTGTTGCATCAATCACACTATTGTGTTTAGCCAT
Source organism: Dryococelus australis (assembly GCA_029891345.1). Classification (NCBI taxonomy): domain Eukaryota; kingdom Metazoa; phylum Arthropoda; class Insecta; order Phasmatodea; family Phasmatidae; genus Dryococelus; species Dryococelus australis. The sequence continues at coordinate 219,625,255 of CM056993.1, read as the reverse complement.
ATATATCTTTACAGGCTCTTTCAATTTTACAAACTCAGAAAATACAATTCTCTCATTTAACCCTACCATGTGATTTGTACACCCTGGATCTACACAGAAACTCATAACAACATTTTTGCTAATACTATGATTATCTGATTCTATTTCACTTATAAAATAAATTTTGCTACAATTAGGGTTACTAGTTTTACATTTACCTTGAGTATCCATGTCAACATAATTGCTTTTTGGCTCACCCATTATTGAGTAATGTAGAGATTGATTTTTCTGACGACCAACTGCTTGGAAATGTCCTCTCTGATGAACATTTCCAAAATACCTTCCAGGTCGATGGTATCCAAGAAACCCCTCATGGTAACCCTGCAGAGTTGCACCTCTTAAGCTGTTTCTGGGTCACTGCTTACAGTTTCGATGGATATGCCGATTCTTGCTACACTCCCCACATAACACGCAAGCTTGCCAATTTACTTGATGTAGACGTTGACATGCTGACAAGGGCGTAATTTGGAATGCCACACTTGGGCAAGCCACTTGACGTCTCTCAGATCTTAGGGTAGACCATCAAGGAGGAAAATAGGTTATGTGGAAAGGATTAAAAAATTACCACAATGTTGTCCGGGGACACCAGCATCTCAGCAGAGAGTACGAGTTCAGTTTAGGCATGTGGTCGATGGCCTGAACGGGGTTCTCCTTGATGTCCGATGTCTTAGTCTTGTAGTTGAAAAAGTTGAAAAAGTTATCCCAATATCCATATCCAATCCCTCGTCTAGTGGGAATTATTAGAGCTATTCCCATACGCCCATACTCACTTCTGGGCTGTTATAGGCCGCATTACACCTCGCGAAAAATGTTACATACCAGTTAAACAGTCAAGATGTGACAGAATAACTAAATACAGTCTGGAACTTCACGTGACATGAATATTTATTCCCAAAAACCTTCAACCGAAGCACTTACAAATTTTGCCCCAATAATGTGGGGTGCACACTGATATAGAAAAGGCAGCAAAATGCCTACATGGAATTAATTGATAATCACTTCCTGACCATGTAAAATATGGACACGGTTGAGGAACGGTGTACTCCCTGGACTAAACAAAAACAAGAGGTTTAATTAATTATGTGAAAACCATTGTAAACTACATGATTGGTATCGAAGCGGTGAAGTGCCCAGAGAGGACACGCAGCATGGCCGTCACATGCGGTAACCAAGAGGTGACTTAAGAACATGGCCGCCTTCCCGGCACAAACTCCTGCACCATTGTCGTGTAATCACAAATTACGTGAAAATACATAAACAAGTGAAATGGAGTGGATGAACGTGACCCTGAATGAATATGAAGCAATTATAACATTACATGATAAATCACACTTGAATACTAAGAGGAATTAAAAATGCATAAGAACATATACTTAACCCATTTGCATCCACAGGCATGCTGGTACGCGGCTGAATATCTGGTCGATAAAACCATAATCATACTGGTACGAAAGAGAGCAGAGCTGATGTTGAGAAGTTGGCAGCGCTATCTATGAAGCATATAGTTAATGTTTGTCCTCTTGGGTGTAAAAGCAGCTTGTGGCGACATCTCTCGATGCATACCACGACTATCATATCATGTGTTTCGTTATGCGGCCGCATATCTGGCCAATAACACTGCAGGTATACTGGTACGCAGGAATGTTTGATTGCAGTCCATGAGCTGGCAGTGCTATCTACGAGCATTTAGTGAATGTCTGTTCATTCGGATGTGAAAACAGCCTGTTGCAACATCTTTGTATGTATAGCATGACTATCTATGCCACCTATCGTTTCAAACACTAACTTAGTTTTCATATTGGCACGTATTGTTTATGTTCACAATAGATGCACATATCAGGGACAATAATATAATTAGTTTACACTATGTGTATATGTTTATTGGATGTTATTTTAGTAGCAGTTTAGTGCGAATTTTATACTAAAATATATATTGTAACACTTACGAAACTAATTTTTTTAATATTGTGACAATGGCTTAGAATAAATCAGTGCTGTGAAACTGTGCCGAATAAGTATAATTTTTCTGTAAATTTTGTTGTATGTTTTTAGTAAATGTGGAAATATCAGCACGAAAGAGAAGCAATATCTTACTTTGTGGTAAAAATGATGACGCAATGATGCATTATTTTGAAATGCTGACAAAGTTCGAGCAGTGAATATGAAATGGACTGTGATAATATTAGACTAGTTGCAGCAAACCAGTCCCGTGCAGCTGATAATGAGACAGATAATAGTTCTTCAGAGTCAGGCTAACATAACACTGCTGTGGATACTAGTTGTGGCGATGTTGTTGACCTGAAGTGGGAACAAAGTCTTGTAGAACCCATGTGTCATAATTTCACCGGTGTTTCTGGCATTGCACCAAATCTAAATTTAGATAATAACTCCAGCAGAGCAGCTAAATTTTTATTGTATTTGAATGACAATATTATAGAGCATATTGTTGAACAGACTAATAAATTTGGCTCAAGTGATAGCACATTTGTTAGTACAATACCGGACGAATTCCGAGTGTATCTCGCTCTCCTGATATTGATGGGTATTGTTCAAAAACCTACACTTCAAAATTACTGGAGTAAGGAAGTTACTGTAGATACACCATATTTTGGGAGTGTTATGGCACCGTGGCGTTTTGTAGCCCTAAACAAGTATTTACATTTAGTGGATAACGAAACTCTAGAGCCCGCAGATGCAATATGCAGAATTCGCCCTATAATAACTATGGCATCAGATTCGTTTCGGGCAGTTTATACACCGTCAGGTAGTGTGCGCATCGATGAATCATTGATGAAGTGCAGTGGACGACTACATTTTATTCAATACAATAAATCGAAAAGTGCGATATTCGGAATAAAGTTCTACAAACTTTGTGACACTGCGAATTCGTACATCTGCGACTTCGAAATTTATGCGGGGAAAGACAAAACAAATGGGACTCCCACTAGCACAGCAATTGTGATGGAGATGATGCAGAAATGTGATCTGCTAAATAAAGGATACTTGTTGTACATGGACAACTGATATATTTCACCCGATCTTTTCAACAGACTGTTCTCTGCAGGAACAAATGTTTGCGGTACAGTTCGCACCAATAGGAAACATATGCACAAAGAACTTGCGAAAGAAAATTGAAAGTAGGAGAAGCTGCAGCCTACAGTAGCACTAATATTACAGCAATGAAGTGGAAAGATAAAAAGGAGGTAAGCATGTTGTCAACAAAACACACACTTGATTTCACAGAAACAGGGAAGGTGCATCGGAAAATGCAAACTAAAATTATGAAGCCTACTGCAGTTATTGATTACAACATAAAGATGAGAGGTGTCGATGTAGGAGACCAAATATTGAGCAAGTTCCATGTAATGCGTAGATACAACAAGGCTTACACGAAAATTTTTTTATGTTACGGACATGATACTATTGAACAGTTATGTATTGTATAAGAGAAGGTCAGCGACATCTGGAAACACACACACACAACAATACACATACACACACAAATATGATTGTATAGATTTGCTTGTATGTTTTATATAGATATAAATATTGCTGAAAGATAAGCTATGGAAATAATTATTTGTGTTGGTAATATTTGTTTTATTATAAGCCACACATGAGTGCTTTACTTATTAGGTAAGTGAACTTTTGTACTATGTTTATGGATAAGACTATGTATATATGTGTGTATTACATATATGTATTACATAAGTTTTTATGGATATTCTTGTATGTTTTTATAAAGATATAAGTGTAAACACACACACACACATACATATATATATAAAGCATATTCATACAAAACATACAAGTGTAAAAATATGAATTCATCTAGACAAAAATATTTACAAATATAGATTTGGATACATGAATACTTAGAATTGTCATTAGACATAAGTGTATATATATATATATATATATATATATATATATATATACTCATCCTGTTATTTGATTGATATTAAGCAAATTATTGCCGAAATATATTGAAAGTGTTGTATATAAATTAGAAATTGGATTAAAAATTGTATCCCTTTTTGGTAGAAGATTTAGTTAGAAATATTGGAATATGAATAATTAGACAATACCATATATAATGAGTGGTTTTGTCAAAACAAATTTGAATTTTCTTGAACTCCAAAATTTTTTAAACATTTTATTAAGATATATATAAACAAATAAATAAAAACAATATCTTCCATTACACTAATATAAAAAAAAGGTGGATTCCATGGTCTTTTAGGCTCTAAAGGTCAATGAATGCAAATAGGTTAACTGTACCGTATAAGGCATCATCACCTCAACTTGGTGCCTTATGTTTTCCCTGTGCATGGCCCTGCATGTGTCGGGATTTCTCTACATTCATTTTAACTTTATTATTTTAATATACAAAACATAACAACACAGCACTTCAATGGAAAATCAAATTAAAAAGAACACTTAATATTATTTGGCAGCATTTTGGCATGTGCTTGTTACATTACGTTATTGTGTTCAAGGCTCATAGCCCTCGTAACACAAAACACTGGCTATGTCCAGTATTGGTACTGGTTAATACTGTTCCATTTAAGGAAGTAATTTATAAAAAGAAAACAAGGCAATCGCAAGCAATAAAAGACACTGAAAATTACATACACAATGTTCCACATGTGTGGAGTCTTACCATGTGGCTGCGTTGTTTGTTTACATTTTGGTGCATTGTGCATGTCAATATGCTTCACGCAAATGAAATCACCAGACACAATAAAACAATACAAAAACCCTTTAAATAAATATAAAACATATAGGCACTGCATCGCACAAGTGATAGACATAATACGAAAAAGCAACACGTGGTCGCACAGATGTCACACTTGTTCACATGGTGCGGCGTGTTTCGGACCACATGGTCAAATGACAACAAATTATATTTAATATGAAAATGGCCTCGAATATTGTGTTAACACATTTAGAAAATTCATTAGCATTGAAAAGATTAAAACAAATAAAACAAGCACTGTAGGGCCACAGAAACAAATGTAAACAAAACTTAAGTAAACACATTATACATCATGACTATTCGGATCATACTCGGCCGCACACACATCACACTGGGGTGTACTCACATGCATACGGTGGCGGTCAGCTGGCTTGGTGGGTTTCACCTCCAGACGTGGTGAACGGTCTAAGGCTGGGAAACGTGGCACACATCAACTTTCTGCGCAAAATTTTTGTTACAAGTTTGATTCAAGCTTGTCTCAAACCTACATTTGAAGAGGCCTTGTGATTACTTGCTTTCGGAAAACTTGCCGAAGGCTTGAATTTAACTTGACGAGTCTAGGGAGGGACTCTGCGGCTCAGATGTCTAATATCCTCTTTGTATTTGAATTTGTTGTTTGTGGGTAACAAGCCATGTTTCATGTAGTGTATTTTAATAATTAATTGGGTACCTAATGGCCCGATACACATGTCGTGAGAATGTAAGGTTATCTTTTATTTTACACTAATATATATATATATATATATATATGAAATTTAAAATCAAAAGTGATGGTAAAGAGTGGGAAATATACATATGAATTTGTATTAATCGATTAGCTTCAGAACTCTTGAAAAACCTAGGATGTAAAATAATTTGTTATTTTGCATGAATACGTGGTAGAGTAGTTGCTAGTATTCTAGACTGGGAATGCAAGGGTTGCGAGCTCGATTCCAGGTTCTTCCAAAAATATTAAATAACTGTGAAAAAATATTAAAGCTAACATATATGAATATGGTAAACTAATCAATACTATTTGAGGTGAAACACTATTATATTTTGTCTTTTAAAAGGCATGCAAGCTGTGGGCAGGCTTGGCTCAAACTAACCGAGACTGGCTTGGGGCAAGGTAGCCAGGGCAGGCTTGGTGCAAGCTAGCTGGGGCGGGTTTGATGCAAGCTTACCACGTGGTGACTAATAAGCTCGATTAAAGCTTGCTTCCAGCTAAATGGCTTGTTGTGGCAAGCTTGATTTAAGCTTACAGGCTTGTCATGGCAAGCTTGTTTCAAGCTTGAAACAAGCTTGTTCTGCTATATGGATCATAACCTACACTTTGAGTTGCTGATGAGAATGCTGATAGCACCACTGCATTTTGTACCTCTGTTTTAGTATATATGAAATTTTTTTCTTCTTGTGCTCTCAGCTTACTCTTCACAAATTCAAGCGTGAATGTTTCTGTTGGCATATTTTCAATGACTGTAAACACTATGTCAAATGACTTGGGTAAACTCAACAATAAATGGCATATAGCATCATTTTCCTTTAATTCTGCACCAGTAGATTTTAACTGCATTACCACTTCACCAAACTCCCTGAGGAAACTATATACACTTTCACCTTCATTTAGCATCATTGACTGTAAATTATTCTTTAAACAATTTCCCAGGTAATCCCTTCTTCTCGTACATATTTTCTAGTAATTTCCACATTTGGTATGCACTTATGTTATTCTACAAATTTTCTATTTGTGAGTAGTATAAGGGTAGGTCCAGGACAATCCATTTTTTTCTCTAAAATCCTCGACTTTTCCTCGAATTTAATGCGTTTTACCTCCAAAGTAAAAATTACAAAAAATTCCTAAATGAATACTGAACATTATATTTTGCACAAAAATTATTCAAAATCAGTTGCTTACGCAGCAAATCAATCAAGTTTAGACCAAAAATGCAAGCTAAATCAAAGTAAAAATATTAAGAAAATTTAAGTCAAAAATCAAAATGAAATATGAAAAAAAAAGATAATTGATAGATTCAAATCAATAGAATTAATGCATTTTAAGATAATTATATATAAAGTATCGATTATCCTTTTTTCAGTTCTTTTAAACCTTTATTCGTTATAAAAACCTGTATCTTATTTATTAATTTTTAAGGATTTTTACTAAATATATTTACCTAGCGATCTGGTAATGTAATTTTATACTTACCATCTATAATATAATTCTTTTTTTTTTTTTACCAAACTTAGATTCATAAATTTTAAATTCTGTAGCAGCATACCGTTTATTAATTTCGAGATCATGTAGTTTAGTCAATTCATATGATTTGTTTAACTTCTTGACAAGGAATTCATTTTGTTTTTTTATAACAAAAATTACTAAGATAAAAGTAACATATAATTATTTTCATAATATTATTATGAAATTTTTTTATTCTTTTTTTCTTTTGATAAATTTCTTTCGTTATAAATAACTTGGAATCAATGCTCAAAATGTAAAATAATACAATATGTAAGCAATGTAAGATATATGAGGAAGTATTAAGCTTTGAATGTTTTTCATCACATAACCACACAAAAGATAAGTATATTAACCCATGCAAATTTTTTAGAGTATAAGCTAGAAATCATTATGATTTCAATAAATAGAAAGTATTATGTGAATGTGGAAAATATGTTTCTAAACTATATCTCAAAGAGCACAAAAATGCTAAATTACACATTGCAAATGAACATCGACATAGTGAGTATTCAACTAAGATGTGTATATTATGTAAGGAGAATAAACCTATCGATTCATTTTATCCCCATAAAGCGAATATTTACAAACACACATAAAAATGTAAAAGATGTTTTAATGAGAAATACTGTTCAAATGTGGAAGATTTTTTTGTAGTGCATATCTCAAAGAGCATAAAAATGCTACATCACACAATGCATTAGCAGATATTCTGAATGAAATTCAACATGATAATTATCCAACACAGACATGTACAGTTGTTAATGAGAATAAACCTATAAAATTATTTTCTCATCATAAAACTTCTAAGGACTAATATAAAACAATGTGCAAAAAATAATTTAATGAGAAATATTATCATAGAAGAAGTTAAATATAAAACAAAACATTAGCAATAATTTAAACTCTTTTAAATTTCACTCCTTTATTTATATATTTTTTATATTTCTACAGTGTCTTTATATATTTTGAAACCTTTAATATGTTTTTATATATAGATAAAACAATAATGGCAATGAGCAATCTAACAGTTTAGTTGAGCGAAAGGAGAGTTCAAGAGCTAAAAATCTTAGTTAAAGAGTTTTCATTAGATATTGGTACAATTTAAGGAAAGTTTATTTAATTACAGCTTTTGCACCATTTATTAGAAATGAAGAAAGAAAAAGAAACTTTTAAAATATACCATTTTCATATTTCTATGTTAGAGATGTTAGAGATATATATTCAAAAGATAGAACTGAACTAAAAGAAATATTTCCATTTTCTAATCAGATATTTGTAACCCAAAAAAATAAAAGTAATAATTTAAAAAATTTAACTTTATGTAAACCCGAAATTAGAGAATAAAATAAAAGTTTAGGTCAAATATTTACTTTTAAACAAAATTTTTTCAATGAATGTGTGGAAAGAAGACACACCGTTGTTTGAATTTTGTGAGGTCAGTGGTAATTTTGTTGATAATTACAACATCAGGCAAACAAAATATTGTATTCGATTAAATAATTTTCAAGGCAATGCAATAGAAGAAATGAATGCTATTCGAAATGCTGTTCACGAAACAATGTAAGCAATAAGAAAACTAACTGATTATAAACAAGGTGATCAAATGAGAATATATGCAAATAATCAGAATTTTTACCATAAAATTTCGGCTGCAAGAAGAAATAATGTAAACACCGAAAGTTTTCTTAATCAAATTGAAAGAATAATTACATCGAATGAAAATGTAGACACAAATGAAACTACTTTCGATATTGATGTCTACAAAGTATCCAGTGGTAATGGGGCAAGAGGTAAAAAAATTGTCAATTTAACTAAAGATATAAATGCAAAACAATGTATTAATAAAATTAACAATAATGATAAGTTATGTGGATGCAGACCAATAATTACAGCTTTAACATACGGAATTAAAATCATTTTGGATAGAGAATTGACGAATAATGAGCTTATTTATATTAAAATGGAAGGAAATTACAAGGAGAATTGTCTCATGGATTATACGTACGAATGGGAAAAAGTTAATTGGTTTTAGTATGGAAGATATTATGAATGCAGAAAATGTTTCTGAATATTCAAGTTAAAGTAGTTTCTGCTGCACATTTCAATTCAATTATGCATTCTGGTACTAAAAAATCAACAACTATTTATTTGTATTTACACAAGAAAACATTATGATGTCATTAATTGTATGAAATATTTGAGGTAGTGTTTATTATTGTAAAACACGTGGCAAACCACACAGTAATAAATGTCAACATGAGTGTGAGAAAAATAATAAAAGAAACCACTACACGAAAAAGTTTTGGAAGGTGAAGATTGTATTAGAATATATTGTCAAAAATGTAATAGATATTGTTTCGAACAGGAGTGTTTTACTAATCACGATGCTGTGTGTAAGAGAGTTTATAAGTGTAAAACTTGTAACAAAATATGCTTGAACCACGAATGAGGTTATGCCAAATGTTAGAATTGTAAGGAATTTGTGAAAACTGATGAACATGAATGTTATATGCAAAAGAGGCAGCAAAAAGGTGGCTTTTCTACAACAGCTTGTACTTTTAAATGACAAAACAACAAATAATATATGGATTGTTCTTACACAGAGAAATGCTACTTTTTTACTATGAAGCCACACAAAATACTGGTTTTCATACACTAAAAACTTTATATGTGTACATGATTTAAATGGTAGCAAAATACATTTTAAAATAAATTGTGAGTTTTGCGAATGGGCAATATCTAAGGAGAATAGAGGATATACATTTATTGCACATAATTCAAAAGCCTGCGATTCATATTTTATTTTACAATATTGTGTTAGAAATAGTATAAAACCCCATACAATATATCAAGGTTCGAAAATTATGCAAATTACAATTTCGATTCAAAATATTAAAATTATTGGTAGTATATACATTATTCAAGGAAGCTTTGCAACATTTCCAAAACATTTGGCTTAAAAGAGCTTAAAAAAGGGATACTTTCCACACTGTTTTAATATACCTGAAAATCAAAATTATATAGGAAAAATACCTGCTACAAAATATTATGAAGTCAATACAATGAAACAAGAACAATAAAAAAAATTTTTAATGGCATGCTGGAAAAAAAAAAAAAAAAATTTTATTTCGATTTAAAAAAAAACTTGCTGAATATTGCGATTTTGATGTTGATATTTTATGATGTGGATGTCTTAGATTTAGAGAATCTTTTCTAGAAATAGCAAATATAGATCCATTTTGTTATAAAACAATAGCTGGTGTTTGTATGGCTGTTTATATATCGAAATCTATTATTGAAAATAGTATTGGAGTAGTTAGAAATGATAAATATATATATATATGTTTAATAAAAAATCAGTTTCGTGGTTGAATACATTTATCAGTGTTCGACATGTATTAAATGGCAAAGAGCAATAACTACTTGTGGAGCAAAAGCTGATGGTTACGACGAAAAAACTAAAAAACACTATCAGTATCACTAATTTTTTGGCATGGATGTCCTGATTGTTATTCGACATAAATAACTGTAACAATGAAAGTATGGATGACTTATTTACTAAAACAAACACTCTAACAACAATTTTAAGACAAAATGGTTACAAAGTAAGGGAAATGTGGGCTTGCAAATGGAAAAAATCGATTTTCTACAAAAATAATTGAGAAAAACTAAAAATGCAATAGAACCATTACAACCTAGAGATGTATTCTTTGGTGGTATAACAAAGTCTTCAAAATTAAAAGTTTGTAGTTTATATCCAACAGTGATGTTTTCTGATTATTATCCTGTTGGACATACTATTAAAATATTTAACCCTAAAAATTACAATGAAAATTGGTTTGGATTGATCAAATGTAGTTTTGCCACCACAAAATGTATATCATCCAGTATTTCCAATTAAACAAGAAAAACTATTGTTTACTTTATGTTCAAATTGTGTTGCAGAGAAAAAAGGAGACTGTAAACACAGTAATGAAAAAGAGCATTAAATGGTACATGGACTACTTTAGAATTAAATAAAGCTAAAGAAAATTTTTAAAAATTACTTAAAATTCATGAAGTTAGGCATTTCGAACAAAATAGTAATAATATGTTCAGAAATTACATTAAAACATCTATGAAAATAAAATTAGAAACTAGTCTTTGGGAAGACGATAATAAATCAAAAGATGAATATATTCATGTTATTAAAAAATAACAAAATATTGATTTAAACATTGAAAAAATTGAACAAAATACTCGAAAACACACTGTTGCCAAAATTTTATTAAATTCACTCTGGGGAAAATTTGAACAGAGTCAAAATTTAACACAAACAGAATATATTACTGATCGAACTCATTGGTTCAGATTGTTATAAAACAATAGAATAGAAATAAATAATGTTGTTTATATCAATGACAAAATAATTGAAGTTTCATATAAATACAACGATAATTTGGTAGATATAGCACTGCAACAAATGTATTTATAGCAACTTTTACAACTTCAAATGTTAGATTAAGTTTATATGAAATTCTTGATATATTAGGTGATAAAGTAGTGTATTATGACCCAGAGAATGTAGTTTTCATTAATGATGGTAAAAATAATGTATAAACAGGTTGTATGCTTGGTGAATGGTTGGATGAATGTGGAAAAAATGATTATAGAATAAATTGGATAATTACTGGTTCAAAAAGCTATGGTTATGAAACATTTTTAGGAAAACAAGTTACAAAAATTAAAGGATTCACTCTAAATAGCGAAAATGCTTTACACTTAAACATGGCATCAATGGGTGAATTTATACAAAAAACTAAGAAAATGTGATCATAAAAACAATATGATTACCAGAGATAAGAAAACAAAAAATCTGGTGAATAAGTTTATGGCAAAAGAATTTAATATGAACTGTGACAAACACATGATTTTGAATGAAAAATATGTTATCATATTTATATATTATATTTTAAACATGTTTAGTTTCTAAAATAATTTCAGAAAACTACAATTATATCTGTTTCTAAGTTGTTATATTCGTCATATTTTATAAACATTCAATATGCGAAATTACAGTGGACATTTATTGTTTTAAATGGATCAATATTAGGTAATTTACTACCTATAACAACTATGTCTTTTTCAATAAGCATGTTTCTATCAATATCAAGAATATCAGATGGTCGATCGTCAAATTTAATATCAAACTTAAAATTAATAGACATTCTATTTTTCACATTATGCAATGTTAGTTCAATGTTATTAATTGGAGATGGCTCAATTGAGTTTATAGTTTCTTTTCATGAGTCAATATTGTATTGCCCCCTAGGAATATTTATAACTTCATTGTTAATAAACAATGTAATTGTATTGTTATTAATATTAGGAGCTAAAATTTCGTATGAATACTAATTAAAGGAATCTATTTATCTTATTGGATGATATTATAATGAGGTTTTTTATTTTGAATGGAATTATTATTTATTAACTTAAATACTTTACTATCCATTTAATAAAAACAATTATGTTATAAATTTAAAACGTCAATTGTGATGTTAGTGTTTTAATTTCCAAACAAAATGCAAAATAAAAATAATGGCGATCTTTTGCCTGACAATATGAGAGCCATTATCGCCAGGCTCAGTAGTTGTGGGAAACTAATTAGATTATACATTTCATTTATAAGAATGGTTGGTTAAAGTTCAATAAAGTGTATGTTTGCTCAACAAGTTTAAATCAACCAAAATATATTTAGTTAGAAAATAACATTGATGTGATATCCAACAAGTTTAATGAAATTATGGCTTATTTTTAAAATAGCAACGACAAAATTATTCCACTAGATCAGTGTGAAAATAATTCTTTAGATATTTTTGGTGATGTCATCTTAGAAAATCAAGATGTTTTCATGGGTACTTTACTATGGGAAGGCATAAAAATATTGATGTATTTTATTTTTCACAAACATATTCGAGAGTGGCCAAACAACTTGTGAGAGACAATATGAATTTGCTGTGTATATTTAGACAAGATGGCATGAACCTATAACACATTTATAACAATTTTGTTGGTGGAGATATGACTTATGAGAAATTTAAAGAGATTTGTGTAAGCTGTTGGGACAGAGACTATGGTTTTATAATATTAGATTTGAGTAGAAAAATGAAGGAAGGGAATTTTTGTAATAAAATCAAAGACTTTTATAAAACAACTTTGTCTCAATAAGATGTGTAACTGAAAGTTGCACTTATTGTGTGAGCATTCTTTTATCTGCTTCAGCAAACATGCTGCGATCTAGTTGTGAGAGAAGAAAGCTTTCCTTACTGTACTGGCATCTAGTTGCGACAGCAAAAGGCTTTCCTTACTGTGCTGACATCTGCATGCAACAGGATGAAGTTTATTGAAAAGTGCTGCCATCTCCATGCCTCAGAACGAACACTTGACACGACTCTCGATAATAACTCATCGACTTTGGCTGCATTCGGAACTGCACAGTTGCGACACACTTGCCAAGTCACTCTCGATAATAACTCTTCGAACTTGGCTGCGCTCAGAACAGCACAGTAGCGACACACTTGGCTAGAGTGACTCGCCATTTGTAGCTTTGAATTCAGTACTGTGAGCATCTTGTCTCCTTAGCTCAGTGGCAAGATGTATGACTTTAAATTGCAAAGGTTGTGGGTTCAAACCCCAGTCTGTGAAGATAGTTTATAGTGTGTGGTGTGAAGGTGCCCACATTACACACTTTAATTTATCATGAAGTTGTACAAAATTTGAGCTGAAAAACATTTCATTGCTCATACTCATATTAATAATATGAGTAGTAGATGTGAATAAATATACACTTTAACTCCAGTAATTAATGTTCACTATGTTATACTTGTAACATAACACATGTATAAACTGGAGTGTTCCCATATCATGCAACGTGCCATCACATATGGGAAGCGGGTAATAGAAAATAAAAAATTAGAAAATAAAAAAATGGTAAAAACCAATCACATCTCCCCTAAAAAAATAATAAAAATGGGCCAGCCAAGTGGAGAGGTGATTGGGATTCTCCAACTGAAGTTTAGCAGGTGCTAAATAAGGCTGGAGAAAATAACAATTGGGTCACTGGCAAGATAGAACTATTTATAAACACAAAAAATAAACAGGTTACTGGCGAGCTGTAAAAGCTCATAAACTTGGGAGTCCATGGCATTGCTGTGTAACTGACTGGTTTTACTTCATTTTTGCGCAAAATGTATTGTTCAGTATTCATTTATGATTTTCGTATGATTTTTATTTTGGAGTTAAAAAGCTTCAACTTCGAAGAAATGTTGAGGAGTTTAGGATAAAAATTGGATTATCCTGGGCTACCCATATACGACTTATGTGAATCATCAACACACTGAACAGTTATGTTTCTAGCCAGATTTTCTTTTTTCTGATCTGAAACATATGTCGATTTTCCATTTTCAATTTCAACATATTCCTTGTTAACGCTCTCAGCAACATCATTTTCTGGAAGTAGCATAAGCATTCTGAACTTCAATTTTAGTAATTCGAGCCATCTAGTGGCTCCACCATATAACCAACTTTATGTTGTATGGCCATTTTCTTTTATCTCAAAATAGCCACTTAGCACAAAAAAATACTTACGCTTACAGCTTGCTATCAACTATCTTCACGCATACCTTGGTCATTTCGTGCACTGATATTTCACCTGTACAGCGTTTCTTCAAAACTTTTGCCATGTGCTTGTGCCTCACGCTCTGGGCCCATAACCTGTTGTGTTTTGAACACAGTAAAAGCTAAGTTATAGTTTAATGTCTTCTATATTTTCTTGATCTTCCTTTTATTTACATAGAACATACTAGACTTAAAAAGCAATATTGAAAACCTTTTATCTGCAAAGACAACACACAAATTATTCCCACCATCGTCTTTATATATATATATATATATATATATATATATATATATATATATATATATATATATATATATATATATATCAACAGGAACAGGAAGGGATCATAGGTATAACCAACATTACACTTTTGGCGACCTTCGCATATTAACACAATAAAACAAAACAAAAACCAAACAAAGGCAGTGTTCCATTTCCTGCATTGATGCGACCAGTTGCAGAGCCGCCAATGGTAGATCCAATACTCCATGTGTTTAATGCTGGACTGGGGAATGGAACAACTTCCATGCTTTATTTTCGGTGCATAATTTGAGTGTTTTGTTTACAAATGGCAAGACATTTACATATACGGTTATGGTAAACCAGTGATCCTGTCATACGATTTGACAGGATAACATGTTTACAATTGTCATATATGTAAACAAGGCATAATAAAATTAATCGAATATTAAATATTTAACAGACACCACAGTAGGTACATAGGCCTGTTAACCTCAAAGTCGTCCACCCAGTAGATTAACATGTCACAGGTTGGCATTTCAACCTGTTTTATTTTCGCCTAGTTATGTTTGCTTGGAATCTGTCTACTTTGTTTCAATGGAAAAAAGGAAATGGTGTTTGAATTATGTTGGGAATGAAGCTGGTGCGAGGTCCTAGGTAGGGGGTTATTAACTTCTCTCATGAGATGGTATTGTTTTAATGGAGCAGTGGAAATTTTTAAATTATCGAAAAAAGCATTTTAATTATTGTAACTTCGAAAGTTTTAACTTCAATAGAAAAACCAAATGTGATTGTGATTCATATTCGTTTACAGATGCAGCAATACACACAGACTTTGGCCTAAGTTAATTTTACACTCGTTGAATTCAGGATATAGACAAAGCAACAAATAATATTTACACACTACAAAAGTGTTGTAAGTACGACTTTTTTAGGCCATTTACATTTTAATAATTATGGTAACAGCTTACAAATACATTATTTACAAAACACGCAAACTTACTGTTAGTTAAATCTGCAACCTCTTAAAACCGTGTTTTCCTATGGAAATAATTACAAGTTTACTTCACCAAAATCACGTTTGTTCATCATTAGCATTATATAATTTATTTGCACAGTCATTCAGTAACATTAACACTGCATATGTTTCCTAAAACCAACAAACTTGCCCTTTGGTCGATGTCTAAGCTTACTTCCAAAATTTGCACAAGATATTCGAAAATTAATTCCTTAAAATATTCTGAATCTGCTTAAGTCGATAAATACACGCGGAAGTTTTGTTACAATTAAGGTAGGCTATCAATCAAAATTATTAAACGTAACAATACAAGTCCAAAACATCTCTTGTCGCCATTTATAATAATTTAATATATGCAAGAACATAAGGAATGTCGGGTACATTCGATAGTGCTGCTACAATGGAGCTACGGACATTGAACGAAACAGAAAAGAAGGACCCCCCACGTCCTATTAGAGTGTCGCTCGGCTGGTTGGCAACTTTGCCAGTCCGGTTAGCCCTCCCCGGACTCCGTACGACTAGTTAATTGCGACTACTGTGATTTGTAAGATGGGTGTGAAATAGTTGGTTTGTTTAAAAGTGATTTGTGTTTATATTTTAACAAGATGTAGACTTGGTACTTAAAGTGTTTGATGGAGAAATGGCATGCAGGAGGTGGTAATTGTAAGGTATGTTCTTGCGTCACAAGACGTAACCTGTTTGTTTAAAGCAAGCGTTGTTTTGTTCCTTTCTACTGCAATGTCATTTACCTCCAAGAACGTATTCATGCATGTTATGAATACTTCATTGTCCTTCAACATTCACAAATTCTGCACATAACCTTATATCTAATAACTTGCCGAATTTGTAGTTTATTGGCCGTATCTTGTGTAGCTAGGTGTTATTTTAGCTCAACCTTTATACCTTCGTTATTTTCAAGTGTTCGATATGAATAGTTTTGGTCTGCTTTGGTTTGAGGAGTCAAGTAAAGACTTTTGCATTTTTACCCCAATGCTGGATTTACAATGCCACGACGTTACAGCTCGAACATTTTCGCCGTCAAAATTAATTTCATTTTACTATACCCCGACAGTTACCTTTCAACAAGTGTTGCGTGACTTTTGGAAAATCTTAGAATGGCCAATAACTTGCTATGGACTGTAAATAAATTACAAATTATTGTACACTATTTTGTTTTGATATCTTTGTAAACTGGTAATATCCTAGAATAGGGGCTTTTTGGGGAGGAAAAATCTCAAAGTGGTTAGGGTTAGAACAATAGGAATTGGTTGGAGGAGTCCCAGCATGGTTTCAGGAGGGGTTACTCATGTGAGACTCAGCTGGCTGGGTTATTAGAGGATCTGGTGCAGGTAGTTGATGAGGGGAAGCAGGTGGATGCGTGCTTCATACATTTTTAGAAGGGACATTAATGAGGAAAGTGGAGGCGCTGATACCGGACAGGAAGGTAATGGAATGGATAGGGGACTTCCTCAAGGGGCGAAGGCAGAGGGTGAAAGTGGGGGAGGCAATATCAGAGGAAGATGAGGTTACGTCAGGGGTACCACAGGGAAGCGTGCTGGGTCCTTTGTTATTTACCATAATGGTAAATGACATGGGTTTGGGGATTAGGAGAAAAATAAGATTGTTTGCAGAGGATTGTGCTGTGTATGCTGAAGTGAGAAAAGGAGGCGGGGAGGAATTTGCAGGCAGACATTGATAAGATATGGTTGTGGACCAGGAAAAATAAAATGAAGATCAATGTAAGAAAAACTAAGGTAGTGAGGTTCACAAGGAAGAAAATGATAAGCAGGGACATGTACAGATGGGAGGGACAAGCGATAGAAGAAGCAGCAGAATATAAGTATCTAGGGATTGTATTGCAGGGAGACCTCAGATGGAAGAAACAGGTAGAGAAGGTGGTAGCAAAGGGAAGAAGGGCTCTAGGTATGCTGGGAAGGGTGCTGAATGGAGTCAGCTGTGAGGTGAAGGCGTATGGCACAATGGTACGGCCAATGTTAGAATATGCTGCAGCAGTATGGGATCCGTATGTGGAGGTGGAGGTGCGAGAACTGGAAAAGGTGCAGAGAAAGGCTGCTAGATGGGTGAAGGGTAGGTGGAGAAGGCAGGGGCAGGATGATGAGGAAGAAGGGAACTATAGACCATCAGTGATGAAAGAAATGGGGTAGAGCTCATTGAAGGACAGGAGGAAAGTTGAACGGCTAGTCAGAATGTACAGGGTGGTGAATGAAGAGGGAGAATGTGGAGGGCTACACTGCAAGCTAAGTAAGAGGGTTTTTAGAGGAAGAGGAAACAACAGTGAGAAGCTTCAGAGGGTCTGGAGGAGAACAGAGCAGGGTAGGCAGTCCAGGCTTGTAAGGTCTGTGAGGTAGTGGAATGTGTTGAGGGAGGAATTGGTATCTGTGAGAGGGGGTGGTAAATTCAGGAAGGGAGGGGAAGAGGAGTTGGGTGGGTGAAGGAGAGGTGAGAGAGCTCACCACTGGACGGTAGCCTAATTGTGAGTGTATGTATATATGATATAACTCCTCTCTACTAATTACACAGAACACGAACTTACTAGGGGCATTAAGATATAACCAATAAAAACCCAAAAACTATTGTGGGGAAGTCTATGAAGACCAGGGAAATTGTGGGGTAAAAGGAGTTAAAAACCTGTAAATAATCATAATATTTATTCATGAGAATACGTTAAATCTCATGGACTTAACCAAGCAATACCTAAATGGACAATACAGTGGAGTGTCGATAACCCGGATTAGTTGGGACCGGACTCCTTCCAGATTTTTGAATTGAACCAATAAAAGTGCTGGTAGACGTATTCGTTAGCAAAACGTGCTAAAATTGTTCATAATTCACTCTGATGGTTACAGAAGTGGGGCAGGTGAATAAAACCATTAATGTAGTAACATTTTTTACGTGTTTTAATCAAAGATAAAAATGCTGTACTGTATGTACAGTATTACGTGTACAGACTGTCTTATTTTATGTACAACAAAATACAGTAAATTAAAGTTGTACCTACAGTAAATCATGGGTATTTGAACTTTTAAGAAAAATATTTTATTGACTTTTGAACAGCGGTAGTGGTTTGTTATTTTTGCAGCCAATTCTTTGTTTCGTTTTAGGAGAATGAGCTGGGTTGGTATGCTCTCAGTCTGTTTTTCAAGACATGACGTCAGTGTGTCTGCTGCCATAAATGCTTCGAAATGTGTCGGCCCTGCTTCTTCAATGTCATTTTCATTCTCGTCCCCATCAGATTCTACTGTTTCTGCATCCCCTTAAAATGAAAAAGTACTCCTAAACAAACAAACAAAACAAATTTTTTCTTTTTCTAATTTTATAGAAAAAATGAACAAGTTCAAAGTTGGCGAAATATTTAAAAAATAGAACACTGAATTTAAAACGACTAGGTACATACCTTCAGCCATCACGTCTGCTATTTCTTGGTCGCTCAAAATCTGGTACCCAGGATCAGTCAACAGCCAACCACTCACTGGCATCATTTTCGCCACACTGTTCAATTCCCGGGATAGCGCTGCAGATTTCCGTCACCTTGTTTACAATGCAATCTTAATTTTCATTTTCTTCAATCCTGCTTTCTTCATCAGGTGATAATTTTCTCCAGGCTCTTTGCAAATTACTCTTGGTGAGAGTTTCCTAAGCATTGGCAAGCATGTAAATGCTGTATTTCATGTTCAACTTTTTTATAAACAACTACTCTCTCTACGTCCTTTTCTGCCAATAAAAAGTGATGCAGGAGCTACTTTCTATAGATCCTCTTCAGTTTCTCTATCACTGCTTGGTCCATTGTCTGCAGAGTTGCAGTAATGTCAGGTGGGAGAAATTGGATCAATTTCAATACTTTGAGAGGGGGATGTGTGGGTGTGTTATCAATGATAAGCAGAAATTTCCCACTTTCTTTTTCTCCTCACAGAATTTGGTAACACGTGGGAAAAATTCATTTTTAAACGAATCAAGAAAAATTACAGAGTTCGTCCAAGCACGTGTCTGAGATGAGATGTGTATGGAACAGGAAGGGTTTGCACAGTTTTTAAGCAACCTGTTTTTTTTTTTTTGCTTTTCCCAACCACTAACAGCCTTACCTTGTGCTCCCCACCGGCATTATCACATACCACAGCTGTAATCCTCTCTTTGCTAATTTGAAACCCAGGAGCGGATTTTTCGTGTCATGGTGCCAGCGACTTGCATGGAAGGGCTCATCAGTTTATCCTGGTCTCATCTGCGTTTTATATATCACCCCTAGAATAACCCTTTTCATGTGTTTCTTTAATAAACTTCTCTTTAAGAACACTTCCAGCCACTAAATCTGAGGAAATTTTTTCTCCTTCAACATTGAGGTAACTCGCTAATGCTGTGCCTAGATTTGAAGTTCTTAAGCCTGCCAGAACTGGCTTTGAAATATTTTGGTCCACTAAGCTTTTCATTTAATTGTAAGGCTTTTTCACAAATCATTTGACTTGAGATTGGCTGTTCTAAGCTTCTCCTTTGAGTGAACCACACGTACATCGTGTCTTCTAAGGCTTTGTTGTTTGCTGAACGTGCAGTTTTTCTTTTCAGCATCCCTTCACAGTCCAGTTTTGGCGCAAATTGTTCCAGCTGGGATCTTTTCGCCTTAATATCACTTATAGTAGAAGTTCCTACCCCATAAACCTTTGCAAGTGATACCCCACTTTCGTCTTTTCTTAACCTTTCTACAATTTTTAACTTGGGTTCAATAGTTAAAAAAGTGTGCTTTTTTTTTTCCTTCAAACTCAAACCCATCACGGGTACACAACAGTAATGTGTTACAAAAAACTGAACACAAACTGACACACACAACCACTACTGTACACAAACAATCTGTTTGGTAAACAAAAACTTAGACAGTGCACTCGCAGAGAACAAGGCTCGAGGTCAGTGGCCTGACGCGAGTGGCAGTGGCGGTGTGGATTTTTTACGTCCAAATTATTGACGCCCCACTGTATTACCAATACAAGCTACAATAGCAATAGTGAGGAGGGCTATGAAGATCAGGGAAATTGCGTGGTAAAATGAATAAACAATGTGTGCATTTAGGATATATGATAAAATTTTTCCTTGCTATTTCCCTCCAGTTCATACCCCTCCCCCTATTATATTCATAACTTGTATTGGTAACATTGTCAGTTAAGGTATTTTTCGATTATATCTGTTTGCAATTATGAGTATTTTCGTGATAAAGTACAACAATTCTATAATGAATATCACAAAAATACATTAAATTGCAAAACTACCTAACCATTCAATATCTAAATTCACAATTGTACCAACACACACACACATCATTTCTCAATGCAAATGGGCTGCACATGAAAATCATTTGTGGGAAAACTCCACGCTTCGCTGATGTGTTATGCTGTGCATCACCTCAAAAATAATTGCAGGCAAGGTTGAATCGCTGTTTAGTGGATTTACTCTCCTGCTGGGGCTGGGACTCTGTCTTGGTGCATAATGTTTGGTAATATTGAGAATTTAAGTATTGTTTGGTTAGGTCATTTTGCAATTTAACATATTTTTGTGATAATCGTGATATAATCGTAATATTTTATCATGAAAATAACATATAATTGCAAAAATAAGAACCGAACAGTATATAAATTGAGAATATTAGCAATACAAGTTACAAATACGATATTGGGGAGGGCTATGAAATGGAAGGACGTTCAGGGAAAACCAGGAAAAACGCCAATTGTAGAGGAATTCCACTGCCCGGCAAAATTACAGGAATTGCACTGGATTTTAGTTGCGTCAGGCCACAATGAGCAGGGGCAGTATTGGATATTTTAATTTAATATTTAATATTATATCAGTAAAATCATTAAAAACTGGTATATCAGACTTTAAATTTACTGTAGAACACTTACCCTGAAGAGCTTAACAAAGAAGTTGATGTAATAAACGTACTTAAACTTAAAGAAATCATAAAACATTTTGTCATGGGATAACAGTTTTTTAGAATTTAACCTACATTCTAGTTTCCTTTTAATCTAATATTTTATTGTAGGCATATGTCGCTTTGTATGAATAAATGGAAAAAAAAAAAGCCTTAAGTATAGATAAATTGTACAAGGTTATATGACTCCTCAAAAATGAATTATCTTTCCGTGATAAAATACCAATAATTATCAAGGTATGAAATTGTAAGCTCACATTTTCTTAAGTGCAAACATATATATATATATATATATATATATATATATATATATATATATATAATTTTTTTTTTTTTTTTTTTTACCCTACTGCTAAGTATTAAGTGTGCGTCCGTGGTAGGAGGGACCTGAATGCATCTCAAGGTTGTGCCCGTTACGCCTAAAAGGAGAGGAAGTTGCATGCGAAGAGGGATTGAGCAGCCATGGCTACCATTTTGGGCCACGACTGCCTCCCTTGGTGTACCTATAGCTGAAACAATAATTAAGAAGAGGCTGGGAAAAACCGGCATAGTAATGTAAACACCCAGTTGACAGAAAAGAGTTACATTAATGAAAATGTTGCTAGGAGACAGCAGGTATGGAATCCTTGCCATTTTAGTTGGTGTTGAAAGTACAAGGGGCGGGGTGTGTGGGCATAAGGCATCCTTGACCTGAACTACCGTCAGTATTACTGTGCAGGCAAACCTGCACAACAATACTGGCAGCAGTGATTGAATGCAGGGCCATCCCTGCTTCTCGTCAAGTTCGTCGGAAAACTGGGCATCTCAGTCCTGGCACCAACACCATTTTCGCTCTTCTGTACCGACATCAGGGTCTCCACGCCGTGGGTGAAGGTGCGGACCTGCAAGAGGGGAGCCACCCCATCCTCATCCTCCAAAATTTCAGTCGGTCTTCGGTGAGCACTTAAAATGCTCGGCAAGACATCCAGGACCTACCAGTGATGAAGGCGTATCCGCTGGCCCAGGTGTAAAGGTTGACATGGGGGAGCTTCGGAGGTCAGATGCATTCCAATCCGTTCCTCACGCATCCGCAGTCGACAGCCCACCGAATTCAGCAGTGAGGTTCGCTACACTTCGTCCTTTGGCACCTCGAGGTTCCCCGCCCCGCCTTGATCTTTGGGCCGCCTCCAGCAGATGCCCTTTGCCATCTCGTACTGAGCCACCCAGATTCCCGACGTCCACAACGAAGGTGCTGTAGAGCCGGCCAGTTGGTTCTCAATCTGGTATTTAATTATTCCCAGCCACCTTAAAGCCAGGGGATCCCCGATCCGCCACTTGGGGACGCGTCAAGTTCCAGAATGGTTGCTGCACCTGAGCTGTCCTGGTCCCACCACACTCACAGAAGCACCTCGCCTTCGCTGGTACCATAGGGCGGGCAGATCCCAGAGAGTGAGCAGCCATGAGCGGAATGTTCATCCCACGACAGCCCAGCTCGATTCTGATATTTGTATTGAAGAAAGAAATAAAATTTTACATACTGTCATGGAAGGAAAAGTTCAACAAAATTTTCCTACGCAACCTGTTTCCAGTCCCCCCCCCCCTTTTTTTTTTCCCCCCCTCTCTCTCTTCCCCTCCATTTTCATTTTTGAAAGGTGGAGGCGTAGTTGATTGAATTCGAAGTCTCGGAAGATATTTTTAATGAAGCAAAATTGTTTAATTTTGTGAGTTTATTGCACTATAATTTCAGTTTTTAAAGAATATACTATTAATGTGGAAAAAAAAAAACAATGAAATTATTACACCGCTTGTATCTAAAACCTCCAAACATATATTTTACAAATGAGGTTATGCTATGTGCGGGCATTACAGTCTGATATAGGCCGTTCATGGTAAAGTGAGCACTTTCTGAAGCTGTTTCATCAAACATAATAGCCAATAAACACATTTCATTGTGGACTTGGACTTTTGATTTCTGTATGGTGAATGTATGCACTGTGTTTATTACTCACATGACAGGGTTCACATTAACAAGTGGTGGAAGGATATAAATTGGTTGCAAGAAAAAAGTAACTAGTGCTTCAAAAGTGCTCACTTTATTGTGAACGGCCTATAATGTATAGTTGCACATTCTTTAAACAATTGATTACTGACATTCTTACATTTCTATGATAAGTTTACAAGTTATGTATTATGTTTGTAGATAAACAATGGGAAATACAGGTGCTTAATGGATGCGGGAATGCAGAGAGAGGCAGAAGATACTTCCAGGAAAAGAAGAAGAAATGAGACGTAGAGATAGGGAAAGGAAAAAATCCAAGAGGGAAGAACTAACCAAAAATGGAGGTATTTTTAAATTAAGAAAATATGAACGAGAAAGTAAAAAAGATGCATGAAAGCAAATAAGACAACAAAACTGCACAAATCGTACACTCTTTTCTCCAAGTGCTATAGGTAAAGAGACTGTTAGAGTGAAAAACGCATTACCTCATTCGCCAAGGAAAAGTGTTGAGGTTCTTGGAAAACATTTATCAAGTCTTTGTCACCAAACATGTTGAGCAAATTTTTTAATGTAGCAGGACTTAGAAATAATACAAAATCAATAGTTCAAAGGAAACAAAGAAATGATGCCTTTACAGATGAAAATATATATTAGATCAGTAAAATAATTTTTTTTGGGAAGAGATGATGAAAGTTGGCAATGTGCGGGTCAGAAAGACGTAGTGTCTGTTCAAACTGCAAATGGCAAAATGTCGTGTCAGAAACTTCTATTGCTTGTGAACTTAAGTGAAGCATTCAGTATTTTCAAGAAAGAATTCAGTGAAGTTTCTGTAGGGTATTTCAAATACAAATTGTTACGCCCTAAACATGTAGTTCCTATGTCTCTTACATATCAGGATGTGTGTAGTTATCATGAAAATACTGAATTATGTATAGGCTCATTTAGGAAGTACCTTCAAAACTTCCCTAATTCTGCAAGCAAAGTGCTTTCACTAACATTATGTGATCTAAATAACATGAAGTGTGTAGACAGAGAATGCAATCACTGTGGAACTTGCAGTTTATACCATTATTTTGATGGCACTGGGTTCAAAGGAAATATTTCCTATTACAAGTAGAGAACAGAAAATGGCAGTGTTGTAAAGCCAGAAATATGAAGCAGTAAAATATGAGCTTTACACACAGTTACTCTCTTTCCTGGCACAGTTATAACACTACAAGACAACGTAGTGAGCTGCGTACTTTAAAAGAAACACTCCTAGCAAACGAAAGAATTATTCTTCAAGACTTTGCAGAAAATTATTTAATTAAGCATCAATCTGAAATCCTGCAGGCCCACCGGAGTTCACCCAGTGTTACAATTTTCACTGTAGTATTTTACTACAAATTTGAAGGCCAATTAAAACTTATTTGCTATACAATAATATGAGATTCATTGAACCATACTAAAGACAGTGTGCATGCATTCAATGAAGCCATTTTCAATGATTTAAAGGCAAGGCTCATGATTGATATTGATTTTGTTCACTGCTTTTCTGATGGTGCAGCAAGCCAGTTCAAAAGCAGATATAAAGTATGTGATCTTCTTTTCCATGAAGAAGACTTGGGCTTTCCGGCTGACCATAGTTACTTTGACACATCCCATGGAAAGGCCCCCACGATGGTGTTGACGGAGAAGTAAAGAGAATGATATTAAGAACTGAGCTTGAAAAAAATTATAGTAAATGGAGCACAAGATTTTGCAAATGCTGCTGCCAAATTGGTAAAATCTATTATTGTATGTTCTAGAAACTCAAATACAAGATATTGCATGCAAGTTAGAGCATCGTTGGGAAAGTATTCTACCAGTGCTTGGACTCCGTAAATTTCACTATGTGGTACCATCTGAAAATGGGAAAAGTGCTTTGTTAATAAATTCAGTTTTTTCTGGCCAGGAGAGTAATGACGTATGTTGCGAAAATATTGAGAATGTTAACACTGTACCACCAGGAAACAAGAAAATGTTCCAGAGACATCACAACAAAGTATAAGTTTGGAAGTTGAAAGCTCTACCCTAAGTAAAGGAAAATTTGTTGTGTGCACAGTACTTTCCGAGAAGAATTTCATGTTTCGTTACGTGTGTATAATTCAAGAATTATTGTTTCCAATTGATGTTTGAGTAATGGGGTTAAAGGCAACAGACAACAAAGGAATTTATTTTAAGGCTCCTGAAAGTGATATATTTACAATTTCAAAGAGTGATTTGTTGCTAGTACTCCTAGATCCACTAATGGAGTCTCAAATTGGCAGTAATATGGTTCATTACAAATTTAACTCTCCTATTGATGTAAATGAAGCTTAATTTGCTTCTAACATGTGTTTTGTGCATTTTTAATGTAATTTCTAGCATTTTAATAAGACTCTGTATTTGTAAACAATGGAACATAATTTAACAACAAAATTCCTTCTGTGACCGCACCTGAATAATTTTTATAATTGGAATATGTATGTTAATGTTATGATAATTGTTGTGTGTAAAATGATGGCATAAAGATGGCAAGATTTTGACAGTGGCAACTTGATATATACACAACATACAAAGTGCCGTTTACAAGATTGTGTATCAGCTGATGCACAAGCAAACAAAAGTTGATATTAAGTTGGCTATTCTGAGTGCACTGGCGATGCACATCAGACAAGTGCAAAATATGCAATAACAAAGAGTTCCTAGATTCATTAATATATTTTATTTTACGTGATCACAAAACAGCGGTTGTAAGTGTTACAAGCTAATCTTCGTGCTAAAGTAGTAATGTAGAGGTGTTCAAAATGAAATGCACAATAAGACGATTCATAGCCGAATGGAATGCGACTTCAAACCTTAGATCATTTCATGTCGTATTCCCACTGTCCATCCATGCTTTCCATTCCAAAAGCCTACAGAAATATTGCATGATAATATTGAATTAACTTCCAGAGGTCATCTACAGGATGATGAGGATAACTGCCTGTAAGTTTTATTGGTTCAACTACATTTGTGTTCGCATTTACACATGTTACACCTTTGTGTTGGTCTGACACTTAAACACATCACAAGCATCTATCTTTACAGTATTATTACCATACAAATGCTGTTACCCTGAGCAGTACACCTTACAAAACAAAATGATGTGCGGACTTCACTAACGTGGTAAATTTAATTTATGCGTAGATCCTGATTATCATGTAACAGAAAGCTAATGAATTGATGAAAATAAATATTCAATGAAAAATAACTGCTCCAAAATGCAAATATACTTTTCTAGAACAGGGGCTTTTTCGAAAATCTGGAAAATACCTGGATATGTTAGATATGCTTATTACTAATCATAATAAGAATTTCAGAGGGGCTGTACGTAGTTTGCAGTAAAAATTAATAAAATGTGATAGCGAGGAGGGTTAACAAGTTGCTGTGTTTATGCAACAAAGCATGAGATTCTACGTTAAATATATTTATATCGGGTCGCAAAATTATATATTAAATATGAGAATACTACTAGAAACAAATCAATGTTTAAAATGTCAATTACAGGGTATATTTATGCAGCGGTGATACGGTTATGCAAATATAAAAAACACAGGTATAAAACAGTGTCGGAACAAATGTTTTAGACCAAAGAAAAAACTTCTATTGGGTTGTGCATGGCTTACCTGTTCAATATTTACAGGGCTTGATACATTAAGTAGAATGTCAAAAATACAAGAAATACAAGGAGTTCTGTCACACTGTTTACATCAGGAGACATGATTAGATGTACCAATATAATGGCACTTTATTTGGCCTTGTGTACCATGATGAAGTAGTAATGGTAGGAACTGTACCCTAATGTTGTATCAGTGTACCATTAATTGGAATACCCGTAGTATGACAATCTGTCAATTGTTTAAGTCACAGTTGCATTCTGGGAAGTTTCTGAACAGACATTTCAAGTTATACCTGGTCGTAGGTTTGCAAAAGAGTGCTTAAAAGCAATTAATTCAGATAGATATGACAAATTAAACAATTGTGCAAAAATATGAGTTTGTGTAATATCTGCATGCAGAAAGTGAAATTATAATATTTGTGTGGTGATTTGAGTGCACGAAGAGTCAAATTGGTTGTTACAGTGTGTGGACGGTGATGTAGTCAGTGATTTCATAACAAAATTAAATTTAACTTTCCGTTAGCGGGGAGGGTTATGAAGAACAGGAAAATTGTGGGGTGAAACAAGTGGAAAATATATAAGTTTTTGTAATAAAATTGTACTCCGCAACGTCATAGTGTCTAGTCAAGCTGGCTCACAGAATTCCTGTACAATTCCTGTACAGCAGGGAAAAAAATTCTGTACATCTGCAGCTTCCAAGTACCCTTAATGATGCTAACAGAAAAGTACAAAACAAACACTAATAAAAATAACATGCATTTCCTCAATATTTCAAATACAGTTCACTCAAATACATGGATAGATAATGTTAAAAAAAAAACATGTCAATATAATCATTATGTACCTGAGTTTGCAAATACTAACATGTTGGACATAAAATGAACTTATGGTCTGCCTTTTCCACTGTAAACATCTAATGCAGTCAGTGACATTAATATAAGATGGGATGGATTTGTTTACTAATTAATAAGTCAATACTGGTAGAGTAAAGTTTACTTAATAAAGTGCACATGTTTGTAAAATCCAAAGCTGTCCTATTATACAAATTAGGTTTTATTAATACAATATAAACATTTTTTAGTGGGAGAGAAAATTTTAATAGTTATGTGTTGCATATATTTGTATAAATGCATGGTTTTTTCAAGTTCTCACACTATGCTACATTTTACACATCCAAGCAAGACACAACTAAGCAAAATTCTTAGCACTGCAAAGTGCAATGCTGAAAAGAAACTGTAGCTATATTATAGTAAATAATGGTGAGACATGTGGCACTAGTTCAACTCAATTATGATGAATAGTCAGGAGTTGGCAAGTATTTAAAATTGTGAATTGAATAAAATGTTGACACTGTATACTAAGGCCGAGTTTGAAATGATAATTTTGTCATTAGGTAATTTAGGATTTCTTTGGTTTCAGCTCCATATGCTATCGGCTTGTTAAGCATTCATTAAACTACATTGTACAGCAGGTAATGCATAAAGAAACTTAGTTTTCATTCAATCGTCGAAATATGCAGATGTCGGTATGCAGTGTATGTAAAATTCTGATAATTTATTAATGCAGCAGTAATTATATTACTGTTATGTAACAAAACAACAAGCGTAGAAAACTGCCGCTTTATGTAGGTGCATCAGTAGACCTTATGCGACGATACACACACACTGCCACCTTGCACGTTTGTCGGCAGGTGGCCGCACGTAACAAGAGCTGTCACCCCTCCTCCCTTTCCAGTAACCAAACTTCCACGCAGTCACGCTGCCGTTTCCTGCCTAGTTCATTTTTATTCTTTTACCTAACCTTGTTTATGAGAGACATGAATGAATAAGAGGTACAGAAGTTTGTCATAATGTCAAACATATTTTCGTGTGGCACTTTTGTCTTCTTTTTTACATTTGAAATAATATGAGTGGAAGTAAGCAAAAGTGCAACACAAAAACTATTTAAAAAAATTAGTAATGATTAAGATGGCGGATAAAAATGAGAGATGTAAGACAAGGCATTGCATGAGCTTATGGTATTTCTCTTTTTACACGTCTATGTAATTGAAAAATCTTATTTCAGTCGAGAATCAAGTTAGTGAAAGGACACTGGTTTAAAAAAAACCACTGCGCTAAATATTTTGACCTGGAAGACACTTTGAGCAGTTTTGTGTTGAATAACATGACTCGGTAAGGCCTGGACACGTATCTAACGCTCAAAATGGCATCAGAGAAAGGGTGGCTGAACTACCACTGCCCATAGGGATACTGCGTGTATGTGTAGTAGTTTCATACAGGTAGTTGCCAAGCTGTCTTTTCTTGTTCAAGCTTGGAATGCTACGGCCTTCCTTACTCCCACGATCGGCTGACAAACAATAGCCTGGAGAAGGAAGGGAAATACCGTAATGGGGGAAGAGGAAAATGTTTTGAAAGCTACCAAGCCGAGGTAAAAAAAAGGGGGGGAGGCGGCCATGCATGGGGATTATTTTCAGTATCTGTTTGCAAGACAGGGAAAACTCATGGTGGAAATTTACTTGTTTTACCTCGAAACCTTTAGGCTACATTGTATTCCCCCCCCCCCCCCCCCCCCCCCCCACCCGTAGCACCATTTCGTGCTAAGTTTCCATGAAGTAAAATTTATTTTAAAATGGCTGCATTTCTTTTTGTATTATATGTGTAGATTGCCATTTATGAAACTTTTCGTGTCTGGAGATTCCAGTTATTTCAATATCAGTTTTTCGAAACTGGGAATGGTGAAAATTGGTGTTTTTAAAGTCGTAGAGGCTGTGCAGCACACATTTGTCTATTATTACGCCATAAAATTACAGTCGCTGCTGGAAGCCGCAGAGGCAAGTTACAGATGGAAAGACTGCACACCAGTTTTAGTGGCTTATACATAGAGGCTGTGTGGCGTGTGATGCACATGCCTGGACCACCATCACCACTCCAGCGCACCTTGGGCTCACGACATGCAAAATACAGGTATTCGATGACGCATCCTTAAGAGGAATGGAGCACGAAAACATTGTTTGCCAGATTTTTGTCATAAGTTTTTTTGAAGAGGGTTTAACTAAATTTTCAGCTCGACAAAACACAAACAACTATTTTGAACACCTTACTTTTTTTCTAGATATTTACTGCCTTGATTATTCTTGGAGCACTGATGGAAGATAGTTATTAATTCGTATTTTCCATTAGTGCTTCAAGAATAATAAATGCAGTGAATTTTTAATAATATAAGAAGGTTTACCAAATTATTAGTCAAGTCATAGTACCAAACATTTTGAAAAATACTCTGTAAAACAACATATGATAAAAATTAGGTAAATATATGGCTTTTGTGTATCATTCCACTTAACCACAGATGCATCAGCTAATTTTTGGACTCCATTTTGTTTAAGTGTTTTTACACCCAACAAAAAAATTTTTGTGAGAAAGCGTGCCAGATCTTATCTCGCAACCGACAACCACCCCAATACGTCTGCATGCACAAGCGACTAATCCTTTCTGACACACATCACAAGCACCCTTCTGGAGGTCTTTACTTTTGAGAAAAAAATTGCAAGAGGCACGTGGGTAAATACTGCATATACTAATATTTAACATGTGCAATGCCTACATTGTTTTCTGACCAGTTCCAACTAGGAAAAGTAATTTAAAAAAATTTTAATTCGAAATAATGTGATTCAAAGTCAAAAGTTTTGGCTCAGAGCATTTTGAATTATCAAAGTTTTACTTAAATGTTTATAAGCATTTGTACTTTAGAATTAATATAATGTAGTGCAAGCCCTGCTACACAAATATGGTATGTTTACCATGTGTTAACAGTTTATGAACATAGCTACAAGATAGACGTACTTAAATAGTCACTGTACAGCACATTACAAAACACCTTAGCATACACACGGGCATGACAGCCCGTGGCAAGCAGCCACAGTTGAGATCAATGAGCATACAAGCACTAGAGACATCACTGAAGGCAGAGCAGCGTAACGCTAATTTTTTTTTGCCCAGTGCAAATATGCTATGTCAAAACATAAAGAAATAGTGTTCATGGGTTGACACGTGAACAGTTTTCTGTATAACATTTCAATTGTCTAATTGCACCCATTTTGATAAAAAAATGTGTGTTCAATATTCACGTCTAAAATATGTAGAATTACATCCAAAAAATAAAAGGGCACTGTGAGCTGTCAAGTGTCAGTACACAACGGCAAATCACTGTTAAAACACTTTTAGCTCACATCAACGACAATGCATGGCTGTACAAAAATGCAGTGCTCACATCACCACCAACATCTTAAAAGAAATGTGGGTTTATTTAAATCTTTATACTTCAGTCTCTACAATGTAAGGAGTCCCCCTTACAGTTGGTTCTCACTTATCATTTCGCTCTATATTCGTTTTATCATACAAAAGTTCACATGTTAAACTACATCATATTTTGATCATCTGCTTAAATATCTATGTTTAATGTCTTTATTATTGAGTGCATTAGTGATTACTTAATTTCCATATAAAGTATTTTGTTAAATTGATATAAAACTAAAGTGTGAATAATCATTCTACTTTGCATCACAAACAAAGTTGGTAATGTTAAACCAACACATTTAAAAACTGTTTATAAGTTTTACAGTTAATCTGTGCAATTTATACAACATGGAGAAAAATATTGATTTTTGATGAAGTACAGATATCGTGAAAGGTAACCAGGCAGTGGTTTTGTTTGCCGGGAATGTTTATTGTAACATTTAGAGGGGCCACGAAATGAGAGACTTTGATACGAAGGCTTGATGAAAGAGGTATGCAGTTACTACTAAATTGAGGATGAAGAGGATGTCCTGTGGTCCTGGAGGGCACAGTCCACTCCTGATGACAGCTACATCTACGATGGCGACTAGTTGGACCGAGGTTGCTGTTGCCATTGACTTTGATGGCAGCCAGATCTTCAGGACTGTCTACGTTACGTCAAGTAAGGCAGACATATTCATTTATGTTTGAAACGGATGCTGGAAGTGATATGGAAATGTGTTAAGTTTTTCATCTATGCTTTTGATTAAATTTAGTTGCGTTGTAACACACGGCGTAAAGTGAAGTCAACTACCGAGCATATTACCATTAAAGTTAAACATGGACCTATTTCAAGTAATGAACTTGGGTTTTCAAACTACTCTAGGCAGTGATTTAACAAAGTAACATAATCTTAGAGGTCTTGGTCATTGTTTGATATTAAATTCAAAATTACACAATTAAGAGTTTCATTGCTTCACAAGACTTAAGTTACTAGCCGAAAGCATATCAAAAATATCTTCATTCACGGAACATTAAATTGAACTAAATATTAATATACAAGTATTCGTTATGTTATCATGTGGTATTTTGGAAACATCCTTAATTTGTTTTCTAAGCAGTAATAATATTCTTATCATCATCTTCATATGCTAACAACAGACAGTAGTTCATTCTTCTGTTGATTATTAATTGTAAGATTGAAGTGTAGTTGTAAAATGTTGTCATGCATGCGGTAGTGTTAGAATTGTCTATTTATTAAAGATATAAACTTAATTTTACATGTGCTTTTGGTAGTTAGAGCCTAACTTACAGTCGCACTATTACATGAATACTGGTACAAGTTACTGCTATTATGATCCTAGGAAACATGATAATTTATGGTGATAATTCTGAAGGGACATCTGTTTTCATACATTTTCTGGAATAGAATTAAAGAGTTGGTGTTCACAAGTATACATGTGAAAATGCACCCGTAACTCTAAATCCATGAACTATACTCTTATAAATAATTCTGTACTAAACACTAGAACAATTGAATCAAAGCTAATAGAAAATAAATTAAATTTACTGTTTACCCCTATCCAGTGTCTAGGGGTTGGTTGAGATTGGACAAGTCCATTTGTCCGACTGAACGCCCGTATTTTGCTGTGCGTCATCAGTATCGAGCAACAGACGTAGTCAACGTCAGCAGTAAAATATCAGTTGATGCTCTAATCACAAGACTGACGAGCGAGGCTTCTTCGCCACTAAGCATTTGGACTTTCATGACCACATTATAGACTTTTGGAGACGAGGAAGGGAAACGAATTCCCAGACATCTAACTGGGTCAGGCCATAGTATTTTTTTGTCACGGAAGGGCAGCATGCTAACAATTCAATCATAATAATTTCCAAAATATTATAATTATTGCCTAGGAAAATGTTTAGCAAGAAAATGTTAGTTGATAGGAATGGTTTGACACAAGGTTTTGCTTTTTAATGTAAGCACAATTAATTTCGAAAAATTGTAATATGTAATGTCACGGAAGGACAGAAAAAAGAAATATGTATGTTGCATTTTTACCTTTGAATGGTACAGTAGTTTAATAAGGCTTCATACACTTAACATTTCAGGTACTGTCTCTCTCATATAAGATGGCAAGATTTGACAGTTCAACGAATGTTTACTTTTAGTTTATGTATCCTTTCGCCATCAGCTGCTGCATCAGTTGGGGGCTACACAAAACAAGGAAATGGTTTTCCGGAAAAAAACATGACGTGTTTAGGACATAAATGGACAATTACTTGCCCAATAGAAATTACCAGTAATCAAAACTGCTGTACACAAAATATATGTTACTTTAAAAAATATGCAGAGCTCACGGAAAAATAAAACTATTAGTATCAGTTCGTAAATTTGATTTGATATTTTACACACAAAACATATTCATTTGAGCTTTATAGGTGGCTAGGTTCGAGAAAGAACATGGTAAAGCGCGTGAGCAGCACTTTGTACCAACAGATAGCAGCAGATTCGCCGCCTCTAGATCCTGTTTTTTAAAACTTGACTTTTCTCCTATACTGCCTCAAAACGACATGAATTTGAAATATATTTAGTCAAACTGTTATTACACCTGAAATATATGCTACCATGCAAGCTACGTACTACTCGACTTTTTGTGAATACTGAATGATACTGTCAGTGACTTGCAAAAGTTAGAAGTGATTTTATTTAGAAACTAATGGACACAATATATGGCAGTGAAAATTACTTTAGTTATAATCTTTACCAAGAGAGACCGGAAAAATAACTTAAAAGAAATGTTCTTGGCTATGATGTTTCACAAGATATTCAACCTTGCCTATGCCATGTTATCAGAAATGAAGTATTTAGATAGTGTCGTTCTTTAAAGATTGTCTCTGCAAAATTAAACATATCTTCTAGGACCACGTCTAATTACTGTAGGAACGTAATAAAAGATTTTTCCTTTTACTCTAAATTATGCACGTCGGCTTTGCTCACACCCATATCGGGGAACTGACTGTAGTGGGGAATGCGGGTTTAAAGAAATAGCAGTTTTGGTATCCTACTACAATACCAATATGTGGCGTATGGGTGACGCCGATCATTAGCAACGTCAATCTTCAAAGAAAAAATTATAACCAATTATCTTGCAGTGCCAACTCACGACCTTAAGAAAGTAGAAACTAAAATGAAGAATCAGCTGCCCTGGCTGGTCATCAGGTGGTCATCTCGCAGTCTTCCCTGATTCTGAGTCAAAAAGACCCCGGTACACGATACTACACTTCATTATGGTATCACATCGAAACTCACGGGCGTCAAACTAAATGCTAAATAATTTGTTACGGCCGTGCTCCCAGCCCTCTTCTGTTCTTCTCTAACACGAACTGCTACTTCATGGTGGCTGGAGCTTATAAAGCTAATGCGGACTGGCCCTACTTATAAAAATTATTACTTAATCCTACTGCGAAAGGTTCATCGCCTTTCCAGTCCTGACGTGGTTTTCTTCCTTCTCAAAAACAAAAAATCTTACATGATGCTAAAAATCTTAGCCAATAGCTAGCTGGCTACTTCACTTCTGATAAACAAAGTTCAGTCATTGCCCTTGGCAGCAAGGCACAAATCAACAACAGTTGCCTCTCGCAACCTCTCCCAAAAACTCTTTACAAAACGTGTGTCCAACATAGAGCTATCAAACAATAAAAATATTGTAAAGAGTGCTAAATTCAAATCAAATACTTAAGTCTCTTATGTTGTGGCAAAAATTAATAAACCTGTAAACATTACAGCGCAAAGAAAAAAACTCTGAAAATAATTACGTGACACAATTATTAGTAAACATATATAAACACATCAATAACCATATATGGTGGCAAATAAAATCACTTAAATTAGACATTTCTGTGCGCCTAAATAAAGATCCAAAATCAGGCGTTGCAAATGTTTTTTTTTTTTCTACTGCCACGCAAGGCTGTCTGTGCTGCGATTTTGTCGGGATGACCTTGCTCCTTATTTCTTTGATCCACAATAAAGCCAGATGATTATAAGTTATGGAATAATTCTGAACAAAAAATTAAAAGTAAAAAATAATAAAAATGTTATTAGCCTACACTGATGAAATACAAACAGTACAATTACACACAAAGTAATAAACAATAACCTCAAGTAGGCGTACATATGTACTTCATGAATTCGAACATACAATCATGTTTACATCAACAACTTGTTGAACACACATTTAGGCACAGAAAAACATCATAGTTCTTTAAAGTTATATATTAAAATCAAAGACTAATTATTATTTCAATTACATACAAAATATTCTATAGTAAGCATGTATGCAAAATAAAACAATGTTGCTATTAATAACACACATTTTTCAGTTATGATGCTTGCATTTCTGCCTATGCATTTAGACCTAGTAATTTTCTTTTAAATTAAGGTTTATTAAAGTATATACTTGTATAAACATTAGCAACATATTTGGTGAATAAAAATATTAGCTCCTATTTTGCTGCCAGTTTCAACAACCAATTTTGTCCATAACTGTTCTTGTAATAGTATATTTGGTCAAATATGTGCAATTTTCATCACTTAGCATAGCTATTGACTGACTACATAACATTTATCTTAATACTGATGGCTGGTTTTACCTTAGCTTTTGTAGGTTAGGAACTGATTGACATAATAGGTACCTATCAATTTATTATCTATATCTTTCGTAGGGCCACTTTTACAAGTTCGCGTTAAACTGCTCGTAACTTAATCTCCACATTAAGATAGTGACAGCTTTAAAGTGGACTTCCATTTTACAATCACTTTTTATGCTCTTCGTTAAATTGCGAAAGGGTGTTTTCCTTTTTATTCTAGCTGTTAGCTCAACTTTATATAACACGCATTTCTGTTGGTTGGTAGTCATGTTATCTATGACATGCATCAAAAAAAGTTTGTTCTCTTTTCGGCAAAAAGAAAAAATACCAGAGTGAAATATGTAGCTCATTAATATTTGGCACGCTGTTACGAAGAAAGATAGTATTCTTGTACAATTTACAAAGGGAAAGCGGTGGTAATTTCTCTGCCACTAAAGAGAGCCTATTATAATTTGAATTGCAGATGTCAAATATGTGATTGAAAATAGGAGATACAGAAGGCATGGACCAGCCTGACAGCTCGTTCAACAATCAAAGTGGTAGTGTGTATGGGGATGTAGAAAGCCAGAAATTAAAATGTGGTAATCCAAAAAGAAAAGCCCTTCAAGTTACGGCCTACAATAGAAGTGAAACTGTAAAGCATTATAAAGATACTTTGGTCGGGTGTGTGTATTTATATTGGCGGCAGTACGTTGTAATTATTCTACTATTTTCTTGTGCATGTAAATGTGTACTAAACACTCCCTACAGTCAGTTAAACACACGTTTGTATCTTGGTACATATGTAACTGTTCGAGAATAAATAATAACACCATTAAAATACTTAATACTGCACACGAAAATTTAATTGAATGTTATCAATTAAATAACTAACCTTATAGCATCGTTTATATGGTGAAAATCCTAGTCCTCGTTTAAATATAATGAAGCAGGTTAACAGCATACACATACACTATTATTAACATTTTATCTTGTAATAAAAGCACACTGTGAAGATGATGGTAGAATACAACGTACTGGTACAACCTGAATAGATTTATGTGTGGATGTATGCTGTTAAAATTAGTATTAATGTAATACAGTAATTGAGTTTTTATGATGTGACATAGTTTCCAAGTGTGGTATTACACCACCAGCCATTTGCATGTATGAAGTATGTGAATTATTACTTAGACTAATTTCATTGAACATTTTTACTAGCTTTACAATAAGTTTACAATGGGCAGAATGTGAACCTTTGGTAAACCTTCCATTATAATCACTAGTGCAAACAAGCAAAACTGATGTATTTACTGCAGATCTCAGCAGAGTGGGGTGCTGAGGAAACACATTATAATATTATTTTATAATTAATTGAATATATAAGCCAGTGCTTACTGATTATATATAGTTGATTCACGATAACTTCGGTCTTTTCTGAAGTACTGCTAAATATCTACTTTTCGTTACTGATTACGTATCCTTCTGCTATACGTAAACATAAACATTGCCATGTGACTTCTACTTTTATAACTGTCAAATGCGTTGATTGCTGTTTAAAGCTGTTCAAAGAATTATATCATACTGCAGAAACCATTTCCTACGAATATTCACAATTAAGCCTATAACATTATTTAGGTCAGCTTTATAACTATTTGTTACACACGATATAGCACGTTACCTATAATACACATTGACATTTTGCCATGACGGTGTTTGTTACAACTGTGGCGGAAACAATAATAGTATTTAACCTGTTGTTATTAATATGTGTTTAGAATTAAAATTAAAATGAAGGGACAACCAGTCCAACGAAACTACACAGTAAATTCAAGTACACAACTTGTGTCGCTTATTTAATGTATATCGACAAACGTAAAAGATAGTGGTGAACATGCAAACACATAGGCTTATCGTAACATTTATTCTGCTAATATCTACATGCATTGGTACTTACTTGTTTATTATTTATTTTATTTCATCTGTGTGAGCTTAGTATTTTGTTGGGATTGTTGCAGACATTCAAATCACAGAAATGTAAGCTTGTTACACAACTGTTTTTCAAACACCTAGCGGCAAAAGTACAACTTTGTAATAAACAGACGTAAATATAAATAATTGACTTTGTCGTAACATCAGTTCATGGTTAAAACGTATAAACTTTGCACATATTCAAAATCCACACACACCTAGCAGGTGTAACGATTACAATGCAGACACCATGCTCGTTTACATGCTATGCAGCAATCACTACACATTTAACCCTGCCGTTGAAACACATATCACAACATTGTAACTTGACTGGGATGTTTCAAAAACACAAGTACGAACTTGATGCTTCGTTCAGAAATACGCAGTGTCATTAACATGTCGCCACACCACTGCCAGACCACTGCCAGTCGTAAGGCACTATAAAAACTGGGAATAATCACCTGTCATGTTCGGACAAGCAAGGGGCTAGGGGAAAGCTAATCAAATTCTAGATTCTCCTTTCCACACCACGTCTGCCAACCTGCTGGATTTGTACGCATCTAAATTACTTATATAATAGGTATTTATACAATACAATCTCGTTTCAGTTGTAAATTACAATTTCAAACATCATTATTGTTGCTGCAATTAGTATGAAATGTGCTGAAATTAGAAGTAACAATATTTATACCTTCCTGCTAGACAGGTGGTACGAACTTCCCGAGAGAGAGAAGAGAGAACGAGAGAGAGCGACACGATACGCTTCGCTTATTGAACTTTTTCTCCAGGCGAAAAAAAACCACCGTGTCACTATAGTGAACCTACGCACGGTAATTTCCGCTGATATTTTTAACTACAGCAATGAAATGTGTTTCTGTCAGTGCTACCTAACAATACAAATGTATCAATTGGCAGCGTTTAATTTACAAATAGTATACTTAAAAACAAGGTTAAAATATATTATAACTGTGTACTATTTCGTACAGGCCGTTGCCAACACGTCTCTGCTCTCACTGTTTTTCATTCATATTAATACAAAATGAATATTACAAGGTATAGAAGATACTAAGTAGTTTATCAATCTATTCAAGGACACAGTAATTTAACATTAATCACAGGGTTATATAATCGTGGAATACAAGTGATTGAACACAATAGGTTGACATGTTAAGCCTAGGGTTATTTTTTCAAAGGTTCAATTGCAAAAGGCCGAAGAAAGCGTGAATAGACTATAATGAATGTATAGTAATAAATTTGTAATGTTTACAACACTAGTTATCACTTCTTTGCTTTTAATTTACTGGCTTCTGAACACTGATGAAAACATTCAACTAACCACAAACAACCTAGTCACTAGATTTTTACCTTATTAGTCCTTAAAATGTAGTATTTAGGCTGTTTCGAGTTTTTAACACTTTTTCTAGAATGACACTAACCTCGGTGTGTAAAAATGTTAGGCAATGGTGCTAGAAATTCTGAATCATCAAATGTAAATTCATGCATAGTTTTGATTTCATAAACCTTTAACCTGTATTTAGAATATCAATTGTCAGTGTGCTTTAAGTTTTGTCTTCAACCAACTTTCAACTCAAAATGTTAAATCCTAAAATTAACAAAAAAAAAAAAAAATAGTCATTCATGTCTACAATCGATGTTCAAGGGAATAGGCCTATAAATAAAATGACTGTAGGTTTTTAGAGGCAAATATTTTAATTTGCATTTATAATTAAAAAACTGTTGTCTTGAATTTGGATTTGCTGGCGTTAAATGCAGACTTTAATACCAGCCAACTTTTAACGCATTATGTTTGACGTTGAACGTCTTGGCAACATGCAACATTGATTGTAGCCAGTGCCATAATGCTCCATTGATTCATGAGTTATTGTAATGTGTTATTGCAGTGTCAATGCAAGTGTAGCGAAGCCTTTACTCAGCTCTTTCCAGTTTCATATATTAAAATAATGCTTCATGTATGTATGGATAGGCCTACAAATAGTGTATATGTGTGTTTTATTATTGAATTCTTTATCTCATAAGATACAAATTATGCTTCATTTTTTACAAAATGTGGACGTTCAGCGAGGTTCTGAAATTACTGCAAAATAATTGTCCTGTAATTTGTAACTACACGTGTACTTAGTAGGAAATATGT
This sequence comes from Dryococelus australis, assembly GCA_029891345.1. Lineage (NCBI taxonomy): Eukaryota > Metazoa > Arthropoda > Insecta > Phasmatodea > Phasmatidae > Dryococelus > Dryococelus australis. The sequence goes on along the minus strand of CM056993.1, from coordinate 219,584,730 downwards.
GTTTTGTTACATATAGCAATTTATGCACAGTTCTCAATTTCGTACATTGATTTATATGCACCATTTTGCATAATATTTACATATAATACTGTTCGTAGGGGTTTATTTCTCGAGTCTCTGGTTACCTACATTATGAATACAAGAGAAATTATGTTGAAGCATGAAACTTCACAAGCATACATGAATGATTGTCATTACCGTTTCCTGCTGGTTCATCTTAGTTATTTGTTGGTAATTAGAGGAATTGTCACTGATTGAAAGAGATGGGTGAGAATCAAAGTTACTTTCACACACAGAATGAAATAGTGCCTATTTATTGTAAATTAATTATGCTAGTTGTGAAACTGCATTTATGATTACAGTGTTTATCTATGCCAAATACTTAACTTCTCTTTATCTACCCACAATTTGTTTCATTTGCTTTTATCAAGAACATTTGCAAAGAAAGTTTGCAATAGACATACATGCACATTTTTAAATCATGAGGTGTGTGTGTGTGTGTGTGTATATATATGCACCTTTAGTGTTTACCTATATACATATTGATATAGTGGGAATAGACCGCTAGGCTACTATAGGCTGTTCATACTAATATTAGCACTTTTGAAAATCCTGCTTAAGTTGTTCTTGTATGCATGTTGTGTATTCTTATGCCTTATGTAAAATCAACATTGACATGGGACTTCTCACTTGATTCATGCATCAGTCAAGTGAAACTTTGAAATTATTAGAAAAGTAAATATTTTACCAATCTGCTCTTTTTCACACTTCGATGCATTAAAAAGAGGCAGAAAGCGGAAGAAATAATTAAGTTAACACAAATGGTTTCTTAACACATTTTATTCAATATTACAATATGAAACTACTTCTCATCCATCATTACCAACTTTGCTGGGCGCCCGTTAAAAAATATGCAGGCAGGGGCAGTGACATTTTTCTAAGGTTGATTTCAGAAGTGCTCACGTTATCGTGAACAGCCTTTTATAAATTACAATGACGGAGACAGAATACACAAGTACTCACACGCTGGTACTCATGAATAGACACACACATTTTCCATATAACAAACCATCATGGAAAATGTGTTTGTTGTCCGACTTGTGTGTGTGTGTTGGTGTGTGTGTGTGTGTGTGTGTGTGTGTGTGTGTGAGTTCACTAGTTCCACCCTGTGAGAATTTGTGTATTCTATCTCTTCCATTTGTAATGTAAATATAAACACAATGAATTGTGTTTATGAAAATGTTTCAGGTGAATGAAAATATTAACTCAGATTTATTAAATTTATTTGCTTTGATCTACAGAAGTCACAGTACATTTGGCAAGCAGCTGTTGAGATAAAACAAATGTACACAATTATATTTTTAACATTCTAAGCCTGTACACACATAATATAGGTACAATGTTAAAGTGAATGTTTGTAAATTGAAATGACATGTCACCAAATTGTTACCATGTGGTGTAAAAATAAAACATCTGAAACTTTGACAACATATAAACAGAAACCTTATAAACATTTACAATATAGTTAAGTCAATATTAAAAATTATACATAACAAAAAAAAAATAATACGAAAACCGGTAAGATACCAGGGGCAGTTGGTTTTGATTATAATGACATATGACCATAGTGGCTAATTACAAATATTCTATCTGCAAATGGAAAATAAAAGGAAGAACAGGTAAGATACCAGAGGGAAATGGTTTGTATTGTATTGGCATATGACCATAGCGGCTAATTACAAATATTCTACGTGCACATGGAAAAATAATAGGAACAACTGGCAAGATACCAGAGGGAAATGGTTTGTATTGTATTGGCATATGACCATAGTGGCTAATTACAAATAATATACCTGATCATGGAAAATAATAGGAACCACTGGTAAGATACCAGGGGGAGTTGTTTGCATGGAATTGGCATATGACCATAGTGGCTAATTACAAATATTCTACCTGGAAATGGAAAATAATAGGAAGAACTGATAAATTACCAGGGGAAGTTGGTTTGGTTTTTATTGGCATATGACCATAGTGGCTAATTACAAATATTCTTCCTGCACATGGAAAACAATAGGAAGAACTGGTAAGATACCAGGCGGAGTTTGTTTGGATTGTATTGGCATATGACCATAGTGGCTAATTACAAATATTCTACCTACACATGGAAAATAATAGGAACAACTGGCAAGATACCAGGGGGAGTTGGTTTTGTTCATATAAGCTTATGACAGCAGTGGCTAAATTAAAAATATTCTATCAACACATGAAAAATAATAGGAACAACTAATAAGATTTAAGGGGAAGTTGGTTTGGATTGTAGTGTTATATGACCATAGTGTCTAATTACAAATATTCTACCTGCTCATGAAAAGTAATAGGAACAACTGGTAATATTGAAGGGGGAGTTGGTTTTTAATCTAATGGTGTATGATCAAAGTGGTTAATTACAAATATTTTTGCTGCACATGGAAAATAATAGGAACTACTGGTAAGCTACCAGGGGAAGTTGGTTTGGATTGTAGTGGCATATGACCATAGTGGCTAATTCACTGGTATTATACCTGCATGTGGAAAATTATATTAACAACTAGTACGATACCAGGGGGAGTTGGTTTGAATTGTATTGGCTTATGACCGTAGTGTCTAATTACAATATTCTACCTGCACATGAAAAATAATAAAAACAACATTTAAGATACCATGGGGAGATGTTTTGGATTGTATTGGCATATGACCATAGTGGCTAATTACAAATATTCTACCTACACATGGATAATAATAGGAACAACTGGCAAAATACCAGGGGGAGCTGGTTTTGATCGTATTTGCATATGGCCATAGTGGCTAATTGAAAAATATTGTATCTGCACATGAAAATAAATAGGAACTTCTGTTAAGATACCAGGCTTCAGTTGGTTTAGATTGTAGTGGCATATGACCATAGTTGCTAATTACCAACATTCTACCTGCACATTGAAAATAATAGGAAGAACTGGTAAGATACAAGGGGGGAGTAGGTATGGATTGTAGTGGCATATGACCATAGTGGCTAATTACAAGTATTCTACCTGCATGTGGAAAATAATAGGAAGAACTGGTAAGATACCAGGGTGAGTTGTTTTGGATTGTATTGGCACAATACCATAGTGGCTTATTACAAATATTCTTCCTGGAAATGGAAAATAATAGGATCTATTGGTAAGATACCAGGGGGAGTAGGTTTGGATTATAATGGCATTTGACCATTGTGGCAATTTAAAAATATTATACCTGCACATGGAAAATAATACGAATAACTGGTTAGATACCAGGGGGATTTGGTTTGTATTGTATTGCAACATGACCATAGTGGTTTATTACAAATTTTCTACCTGCAAATGGAAAATAATAGGAAGAACTGGTAAGATGCCAGCGGGAGTATTTTTGGATTATAGAGGCATTTAACCATAGTTGCTAATTACCAATATTCTACCTGCACATTAAAAATAATAGGGACACCTGGTAAGATACCAAGGGTAGTAGGTTTGGATTGTAGTGGCATATGACCGTAGTGGCTAATTACAAATATTCTACCTGCACGTGAAAATAATAAGATGAACTGGTCAGATTCCCGGGGGAATTGGTTTAGATTGTATTGTTATATGAGCTTTGTGGCTATTAACAAATCTTCTACCTGTACATGGGAAATAATAGGTACAACTGGTAAGATTTAAAGGGGAGTTTGTTTGGATTGTATTGGCATAGGACCATAGTGGCTAATTACAAATATTCTACCTGCACATGAAAAGAATTATATACCAAAGGTAAGATTCCATGGGTAGATGGTTTGGATTGTTGTGGTATATGACCATAGTGGCTAATTACAAATATTCTATGTGCACATGTGAAATAATAGGAACTACAGGTATACTAACAGGGGGAGTTGGTTTGGATTGTATTGGCACATGACCATAGTGGTTTATTTCAAATATTCTACCTGCACATGGTAAATAATAGGAACAACTCGTAAGATTTAAGGGGGAGTTGGTTCGGATTGTAGTGGTGTATGAACATAGTGGCTAATTACAAATATTCTACCTGCACATGGAAAATAATAGGAACTCTAGGTAAGCTACCAGGGGGAGTTTGTTTGGATTGTAGTGTCATATGACCGTAACGGTTAATAACAAATAATCCACCTGCACATGGAAAATAATAGGAAGAACTGGTAAGATACCAGGGGAGTTGGTTTTTATTGTATTGGCATATGACCATAGTGGCTAATGAAAAAAATTATCTACATGCACATGGACAATTATAGGAATAACTGTTAAGATACCAGTGGGAGTTGTTTGGATTGTTGTGGCGTATGACCATTGTTGCTATTTACAAATATTCTTCCTGCACATGGATAATAATAGGAACAACTTGTAAGATACCAGGGGGAGTTGGTTTGGATTATAGTGGTATATGACTGTAGTGGCTAATTACAAATATTCTGCCTGCACATGGAAAATAATAGGAACAACTGGTAAGATTTAAGGGGAAGTAGGTTTGGATTGTATTGGCATATGACCGTAGTGGCTTATTACAAATTTTTGTACCTGCAAATGGAAAATAATAGGAATAACTAGTAATATACCAGGGGGAGTTGGTTGTGATTATAGAGGCATATGACCATAGTTGCTAATTATCAATATTCTACCTGCACATTGAAAATAATAGAAAGAACTGGTTAGATACCAAAGGGAGTAGGTTTGGATTGTAGTGTCATATGACCGTAGTGGTTAATTACAAATATTTTACCTGCACATGAAAAATAACAGGAAGAACTGGTAAGATACCAGGGGGAGTTAGTTTGGATTGTAGTGGCATATGACCATGGTGGCTAATTACAAATTTTCTGCCTGCAAATGGAAAATATTAGGAAGAACTGGTAAGATGCCAGGGGATTTTTTTTTGGATTGTAGTGGCGTATGACCATAGTGGCTAATTACAAATATTCTACCTGCACATGGAAAAAATAGGATGAACTGGTAATATACCAGGGGGAGGCAAGGAGCTGGCAAGGAGCGTATCTGTCACAAAAATTAGTATCAGATGTGCGTTCCAGTTTGTACAGGACAAACTAAAATAACATGTGGTCAGAAACAAAGCTCCAAAAACCTTAATTCACACAAAACCTGTGCCAATATGCTTCCTAAAACATAAGTAAAATTTGAGTTCGAAGGGTTGTAATATACCTTCTTCGTACATTGTTGGGCCATTTGTATTAAATAGGTAAAAAATTATGAATATGGGATGTGTGTATAGGCCCTCTGCACTTGGTATTATTAATGCTGCAGTGCAGATATTTTGAATTAATTCCTTTTTTGGGAATTATTTATTGTACTCATTAACCATTATTGTTTCTTATAGAATTTTTTTTGTTTTCTGTATTATTTGTACTAATTTTACCCCTCAATTTTTCTGGTATTGGTGTCCCTCCCACTATTGTGAATCTGAGATTGTAGCAGTTATGTGGCCAGGTGGTTATGGCATCTGTGTGTATAGCATTATTGAAACATACCACTTGTTAGTATTAACTTACTGTTCTAATCCCTTCTACTTTAAAACTACTGTATTTTTTTATTCTTTACAGTTGGTAAGTCCTACATAGACAGAACAAAATAATTAGGCCTATATTACTTTCAGTGTGTATAGGCCTACACTTAAAACTTTTTCCTTTGAAAGAAAATGCAAATATGTATAAATTGCTTGTTTGCTATGTCTCACAGTATAATATTGTACTTGTAAATGCTATACAGGCCAATATGTGTTAGCAGTTGTGTAGAATCATTAGGCCTACAGTCTGAAGTCTTATACTGTAGAGGGCAACTATGATTTCTGTATAATTTATTGGGAAAAAAGGAAACGGGAAAGTGATTTGGAAAGCCACATTTCCCAAATCGATACGTAAACAATGAGTGTTGAACATTTAAAAACACCTTCAGCAGTACCTACCTATGAGTCATTATGCAATACCTAGTTATAGGCCTATATTTCCATCGGAATGTAAATTTGAGAAAACAAAATAAGTACAATGTACTTTCCTGTCTGAAATCCCAGCTTATCTTCTATTAACATTTAGCGGTTTTCAAAATAAAATTTTGGTTAGACGAAACCTTTACATAAAAACTTTGTCGCCATACACTTAGATACAACCAGACTCTCTTTGATTATTTTGGCTGCTGTCCTCAACTCGTGCTGCACAAAAACATGTTTTTAACATCATCATTAATTTCAATCCAACTATCAATTTTGTTCATAAAATTCTAACCTCAACTTTAACACAAACAAAAATTTCATGATGGCGACTTGTGGTGGTGACAACGTTCTGTTATCCAGCTAACAAGAACCCAGAGTGGCTGCTAGTTTAACAGAAACTTTGACGTGAACATAAGCGATAACGAGGAGTTGTAAGAGGTGTTAACGACAAGTTTGCAGCTAAAGTGAACCTTAAGGCTTAATGGACACTGTAACGAGGAGTTGTAAGAGGTGTTAACAACAAGATTGCAGCTAAAGTGAACATTAAGGCTTAATGGACACTATAACGAGGAGTTGTAAAAGTAGTCCTTAAGGTCCTGATTTCAGTGATTGATAACTTGGGGCATCCACGGGCTTGTGGTGGTTTTCGGGTGGGAACACTTTCAACATTTATAGATATTGGTATTGGAAAGTGCATTTGAACCCATCCACCCAAGTGTACGTTATATTATATGTCGAAGTACACTTTAGCCCATCCACCCAAATATAGTGTTACAAGATGCCTGAGGGGTGTATCAGAGTTTTTAAGAAATGGAGGTTTTAAGATAAAATAAAAGAGCTAAATTTGATTTAATTTATTCACACAGCTATTATTTACTGTGTTCTATTATCTATCTCCGCCAATACTCAATTTTTATTTTTCAGTGTGTCTAATATTTAATGTCTATTTCAAATCTAATTAACGTCCTTAAAGTCTCTGGTTGTAGCCTTTAAAGCTTATTTGTTTTGAGCTGGATGCTTAATTTTTTTTTACAGTAATTTGAAGGGGCCCCCCCTCCCCCCCCCCCAAGGATTAGCTAGTATTGTATTTCAGAACATCACCTCAAAATTATTTATTAATTTATTTGTTTACAGTTTCATACATTTGACAGTTTTGTTTATTTGCTACGTTGACTGTTCTCGCTTATCTTTGAAAGTGTTAGTATTTTTATTGTAGTTTTCTCTTTGCACATTACCTGGTATTATCAATCAAGTTTTGCTATGGAGAAATGAAAGTAATTAAAGACTGATAAGTTTGTGTTACATCTCAGGAAGTGACTCGTATATGAGATTTTCCCATTTTAATTAGCATCATCGTGAGAACCCCTCTAGGACTCTCTCTTTAGACGCCATGTAAAGCGGTATGATGAACTTTTGCTCAATCGTGTAACACTTCAATATTCATGACTTTATAATAATTATTCTATGTCTTAAATGCCACAACTTTAATGCATTGCATAATATGTTTAGCGTATGTTCAATGTGATATGTGTAAATTGATTAATTTTGACAGTTGTGTTGTATAAGGTATGTAAGTCTTATGATTATCTATGGTTTCTGTGCATGAGTATTTGTCTTTGTAACAAGCACTCCCTTTTGTTTTCTCAAAAGAATCAGGCCACACCAGCCGGTCTATCACATTTAATTGATTTTTCGAACAATAGTCTCGTAGAACAAAAAACTTATTCTAATTTGGAATCAGTGAGAGGCCAGCTGAGAAAAGAAGTCAGTCCTGAGTATAAAAGATAATCTATAATATTTGATTTGGTAAAATTTTATATATTAACGACGGAGATACAGAATTATTCAAGCACTATTGAAATGCTGAGCCTATATATTTTTTAATGAAGAAGTAATTCGACATAAGCTGTAAAATGAGCCTGGACGGAAGGACAGCCCAGTGAAGGACTTTGCACCAAAGATGACGAAGTGTCTGGTGTTCGGCGAGCCGATTCTGCAAGAGGAGGACTACTGGCTGCGAATTCTGGAGAGGTTCTGATTCTTCACCCATCTCCACTGTTCCGGCGCGCAGAGAACAAGTTCACGGAGCACCACCCGGAGATGTGCTGTCCATGGTTAGCGGGAGAGCTGTTCCTGGGTTCTACACCAGTGAAGGATGACTCCATGGCATCGGCAGAGTTGTGGTTATTTTCCGCTATCGACACAGCTAAGTCGTATTTTTCCCCAAGCAAATGTAAATGTATTTGTGACCTCAGAACTAGTAAAGTCAAATGTTGGTAAATCAGTTGATGTGCAATGTGCAGACTGGTGATGCTTGTAATTTTGAGAATTAGTATAGTATAATATTTCGTAACTAAAGTTCTGCAAAAGTACCATATGGTTTGAAATTGGATTAGTTCAGTTAGCTCTTGTTAAAACCACTCATCAGTATTTAAATAAGAGTAATTTTATTCGTTTCTATTAATTTACTTGAACTATGCCTTTTCTGTTTGTTTATTAGAATTAATGATCCAATTGTTTCAAACTACAGAGGTAATGGAAATTTGGATGAATACACCGATTTTTAGCATGGCAGCATAGAGTTCAGCTGAGGTATATCATTGATATAACCTATCAGACTCACTCACGTATATAACAATATTTTATCATTACAGTACACATTCGTATCTTATGTTACATATCTCAGAAATAATATTTTATAGCCAATGAGATTGGCCGTAATATTGTAACACATATCAATAGCAATAGAGTATTTCTTTTGTACGCCCAAATGTGTGGCTGTAAGACACGTTGTGTCTATGACAAGCGAAAAATAAATTTTGCTTAAAACTGCCCATTGTAGGCTAGGAAAGTACTGAGAGGTGCCTTATTAGTACTAACAAGAGGCTCCAAACTAATAAAGTTAGCTGCCATCTCCACTATTAGTCTAGCTTAACTATGAATTCATATGGGTATGATTCAGCACTGATGACAAACTGTTATACGTGTGCAATGTAGACATTTTGAACAGTTTCGACCACAAAATTATTTGCAATCAGAAATTTTTAAAGATTAATTTTGGACATACTTATTTCTCAGAAATTTTCATGAAGGACGTGGCTTATTTTAAAGAACACTAACCAGAAGAAGATTAGCCAGTGGATTAGATTCAAATCTTCTACAGCTGATCTTAATGAACTTTTAATCAGGTGATTTAGATTTCAGGGATCGCAGTTAACTTTCTTTTAATTGCAGCATTTTTCTGATTTGATAATGTAGGCCTACTTGATTTTTCTGAACTAATTAATTATTACTTCATCAGTAATTTCAGTTTTTCAAGCAATTCTTTCTGCTAATTGTGGTGCTTGCTGGGCGCCACAGATTGCATAAAGTTTGTGTTTATTCTGTCCACAGCGTTAGTTTTGTTTAAGTTTCACTTTATTGCCTTTTATTATTTCCAGACCTCAGAAATGTTTATTGACATTTCAGAATTTATGTATTTTTCTGTCCTTTTGTAAACAGAACCATATAAGTCCCTGTGAAACCTTATTTTGACACTATTTATATTTATAACCTCATGTGTTCTGGTCAGTCCACATAACCTAAAACTGTAACAGTAATTTTACACATAAAAAGTAATTTTTTTTTTTTAATATTAATTTGAACTGTTTCTAAGTATGTGCCTATTGTGTGTAATTTGATACTGTATTTAGGAATATATCCCACCACTATTGTCCAATCCTGAATTTATTTTAAGTGACAATTACCATATAGGCCAATGGGAGTGCAGCAAAATTATAATCTCAAACCCCACTGCACTCCCTTGGCATGGGCGTGGCAACCCTGTCGGGCCGTGTCTTTTGAATAATACCGTCACCCACGCCGGACATGCCTGAGATGAGGCCCCGGCAACGTGAAGTTTTGACCACTAATTAATCAGACAAGTGTGTTTGATTTATGTAACTGTGTCAGCAATTTGTGAAAAATCTTGGTGAGGAACTGAAGAGGCCCAAGGACAGTTGTGTGAGCAGTGCGGAGGGGTAATTTAGGATTCCGTTTACATCGCTACTAATACTGTGGTCATGTCGTTGGCAGACATCCTTTCGAGGTAACATACATGGTGTAAATCATTATTCATCAGTGTTCTTTGTTTGATCTTTGTATTTTACTACGAGAATTTGTGAACTATAAATTGTGTTTGCCAAGAAAGCCTTACTGATCTGGTACTGAGTCGACAGATGCTCATAAATATTTCAAACTGTTTAATATTTTATTTTATTTTGAGAGCCTCCATCAGACACCAGGAGCCCCAATAATTTATTATGAGTCTATTTGCTGTTGAGCTTGCATGAATGTGGGACAACAATGTATTTTTCACCAGTGAAGAACAAATCAATATGAGTTTTATTAGAGGCTTCTTACTCATGAAATTATCCTTTCGGTGGTCTTTGTCACAAGGAAAGATAAAATTTAATAATTTTTGGATTGCAGAGGATTTAAATAAATATATTTAAATGTTTCAATTTGTTCCAACACAAATTCTATATCAGTAATTATTTCTACACTAAAAAATTTGGCAAATGTATACCTGTTGTTAAATGTTGCTATATTTTGCCGTATTGCAGGTGTTTAAATTTGTTTCATGTCTATATTGAAGTGTCATGTACAGGATTTTGACTTGTTTACTATTAAAAGTATTCTGATGCTATGTCATGTCTCTGATTTCTTTTTTTTTATTATGACTTCGAAGTGATATAATGTGCTTTATCGAATAGTAAAATTTCTTTGTTAAATCAAGTTGCCTATTTGTTTTGTTTTAATTCTATGATGAATAACAGTTGTGGCAGTCTAGTGCAATCATCCATTACTGTGCCGATAGAAATGTCACTACTCTCTGTCTCATGTAACTTGGCGAGATTTTGACAGTTCAACAAAGTAGCACCAATGTTTACTTTTCATATTTTTTGTTTATGTATCCTTTCGCCATCAGCTGGTGGGTCAAGTGGAGGCTGTATATTTTATCAACACGCTGTCAGCTAACCCACTTGCCAGTGTACTGCCATGCTAAACAAATTTTAAGTTATTTTAGACTAACATGTGTCTAAAAATAATTTGTAGGTTACAAAAGTAAAAATATAAAACCTTGCAAAAAATTAAATATTTGCTAACTCGTTTTTAATTTGTCTGAAACAGCGAGTTTGAGTTAACATATTTGCGAGATGGTAATAATAGTTGTTATCACACTTACTAAACAGTTAGTTGTAAATGTGGCGTGGAAAAATGTTAAAATTGCTTAAAAACTACTCGTGTCACACTTTCCTCGTTTCATTCATACAAGATAGTTACAACACAGTGGGTCTGTGGGAGAAAAATATGGTGTGTAATGGATGTTGACAATTACTGGCCCAATAGAAATTACTAGTACTCAAAATCGCTGTACACGAAATAAGTTACTTTAAAAATTATGCAGAGCTTGCGGAAAAATAAAAATATCAGTATCTGTTCATAAATTTTGTTATTTTACACACAAAACCTCTTACTGTCTCGAAAAGATGCTAATTTGAAATATATTTCGTCAAATTGTTTGAAAAAATAATTCAATATAATGCAATATTTCTGTTGGATTTTAGAATTAATATCAAGCACGTATGGAAAGCATGGGTGGAGAGTGGGGATACAACATGAAAAGAGCTAAGGTTTGAAGTTGCATTTCATTTGTATATGGATCATTTTGTTGTGCATTTCATTGTGAACACCTATACATTACTACTTTAGTACAAAGTTTAATTTTCAACACTTACAACCGCTGTTTTGTAACCGCATCAAATAAAATGTATTAATTAATCTAGGAACTCTTTCACTTGTTCACTGGACTCTCAAGATATACCTAATTTTTATTTATGTATGTATTCTGTTTTGGTTAGCACTGTTAGGTAGGTAGCTATTTACACCAATAACACCGTCAGAATCCAATAGCAGAACTAGTATTAAAGCAGAGATATACTACAGTGGTGCCACAACATGTTTACCATAAAACCTGAAGTAATACATGCTGTGCATGTTCACAGTATAGTACTATTACAGTGAAATAGTCCCACACCATTCATATTTCACCAACTTGGCACCATTAGACTACCGCCTGATAAAACATAACATTAGTATAGAAAATGCCTTCTGAGAAGTTTTTTCACATTTTTGAAAGCCCGAAGGGGTTTTCCGATTTGCCTATCAACAAAAGGGGTGTTTCGTGGTTTTCCGTAGAGTTAGCACAATTCAGCACGGTAACACTGGCTTTACTAACCTTATGGCCAGGAGCACTAGTTTCCCTTTTAGAGGCTAAAGTAGTTTTAGGCAAAGCCTTCCAAATAAGACCTGCCTCATCTGCATTGTATAAAAATTCAGGGTCATAAGATTCTGCTTCAATTTTTCAATAAAATTTTCTGCTGCTTTTGGGTCTGCTGATAGTTTCTCGCCGCTTAAATTCAACTCACGAATGCTGTGCCTTGCCTTGAAATTCTGTAACCAGCCATTGCTCAGTTTAAATGAAGACAAACCGTTGATTTTCGCGACTAAACGTTGCGCTTTATGGCAAATAATCTGCCCGGAAAGAGGGTTTTCCAATGCTCGCTGCTGCAAAAACCACTTGAATACGACCTGTTAAAGTCCTTTGTTTTCTGCTGTTTTCATTGCTTTTCTTGACAAACTCCTATCTTAATTCTCAAGGACAGACACAAAGTTTAAAATTAAGTGTGTGTGTGTGTTTGTTTGTTTGTTTGTTTGTTTCCCTCGTGTCTGAATTTGTTGATGTTCCCACACCAAACATCTCAATTAACTGCTTACCACTCACTCCTTTGTCTAATTGTTCAAGGATTTTTATTTTATCTGCCAATGATAAGGCAACACGTTTCTTGTTAGAAGACATACTGTTGCACAGTAAACTAAACACACGCGCTGAACAAAAGAAGCATGGAATACGGAACGTATAGCGACAAATATGCCTAGGTTAAGGTCATGACACAGGTTGAAGTAGGCCACACTGACTGACAACGCATCGCCTGCGTATGTGGTAGCTGCTACACTACGTTCTCAGTAGGAAGGGCCCAATACGTCGCGCAACTAGGGGTAACTGTATTCATTGTTTGCTGGAAGATTTTGTCTTTTAATATATTCACTGCGGATTGATTTTGGAATGATAAAAAAATGTACAGTGTTAAACAACTACTGTAATAGCTGTCGAACAACACCAACTTGTTGGTTTAATAAAGTAATTTTAGTCATGCTAATTTTTTCCCCCTCGGCGCAATCCAGATAGTTGGAGTTAAGATAATTGGAGTTCTACTGTATTTAAATATGACACTGCCGGTATATTGTCATCAAAACCAGAGTGAAAGACCTTAGTGTAGATTTTGGTTTAAATAATTGTATGAAATGTTATCACATGTGTACATTTCATAAGATAATTTTTAACATTTTAGATATTTTGAGTGAAAGCTGGTAAATCTGTATGTTTCATTATGTTTACAATAGTTGAGTCAGTTTGTGTTTCCAAAAAAGCATCCCAAAATTGTTTACTGTGCATCCTAGCAACAATGTAGTATGAGGCAACAAACCAACAAACATTTATTTTTTATTTTTTCTCCTAAAATATGTGTGTTTTTGTAATTGCCATTTTGTTCACTGCAATGTTTATCATGCATAAAACTTTAGATATTATAATTGGATAAATAATTGTCTCGTGAAGTTAGTTGGCAGCTGTATGTATCAAATATGTATGTTTTAATTCCATTATTATTGTTTATTAACTGTTTTACTTATTGTTTATTTTAAAGTGTTGGTGTTAAATGACAGAAGTGTTTAAAACATTTTTTAGTTAACAATCCTAATTTTATGAGAATGTGTGTTTTTAATTTTATGATAGTGATTATATGATTATACATTTAGCAAGTATCTGGAAAGTTGTGGACAATCAGATGTCTTTATAAAAAACAAAGTACAGGACACACATTCAAATCTGAGCAGACCACTGCCTAAAGCAGAGCTTCAGAACAGCTCACTACGTGGTATTAATCTAACTTGGTCCATATTTATTTTTTCCAGATGGAGCAAATGGACTGAATAAACATGGATGTTCAGCATAAAGTTGGAAATGCACATTCTGCTGACAGTCGGCCAAATGGTGTAGTCGACATGGATGGTATTGTTGAAGAAGGAAGGCGGATGAGTCTCAGAAAGAAGTTGAGAACAGAACAGAATGAAGTAGATAACAAGAGTTCCAACAACCATATGTCAGAGAGTGTGGAAAAAGTTTCTGGAAACAATGCCACTGCACCCAGTAGTGGGCCAAAGGCAGAAACATCTGTGCCTTGTGAAGAGGACAGCAATCACGGTGACCTGACTGGGTTAGAAGGAGCTGCGTTTCAGAGTCGTCTTCCTTACGATAAGATGACGGATCATGAAGCCAGGTGTTTCGAAGACCTGGATACGTCATCACTAAGGATATCGCGAACATTTTTGTATATTAGGAACAAGTTGTTGCATTTATGGCTTGAAAACCCCAAGCATCAGTTGGTATCTGAAAAAGCCCTCAAACACATAGACGCTCCATATAATAATGACAAACAGTTAGTGTATCGGATCCATGCGTACCTGGAGAGGCATGGGTGCATCAACTTTGGGGTGTTCAAGCGGGTGAAGAGCTTGCCACAGAAGAAGTTGGGCAAGGTGATAGTGATTGGAGCTGGCATAGCAGGGTTGGCGGCTGCTCGGCAGCTTGTCCAGTTCGGGATGGACGTGGTGGTGCTGGAGGCGAGGGATCGTGTCGGAGGTCGCATTGCCACATTTCGCAAGTCGTCGTACATTGCTGATCTCGGTGCCATGGTGGTAACAGGCCTGGGCGGGAACCCTATTGCCGTGCTCTCCAAGCAGATCAACATGGAGTTGCACAAGATCCATCAGAAATGTCCTTTGTATGATTCCACCGGAGCAGTTGTACCAAAAGAAATGGATGAATTGGTTGAACGAGAATTTAATCGCTTGTTGGAAACCACAAGTTACCTTTCCCATGAAATGAAATTCAATACAGTTGGTGGGAAGCCGGTATCTCTTGGGCAGGCGCTGGAGTGGGTGATAAAACTGCAAGAAATTAATGTGAAGCGGAAACAGATCCAGCACTTGAAAATGGTGACTGAATTACAAGAGAAACTCAAAGGTAATCAACAACAATTGTTGGCATTAAAAGAGAAAATTATTCAAATTGACAAAGTCCAGAAAGAAAGTAATGATTCTAAAGCAGTGAAAGACATCACTCAAGACTTCTCTATGCGCTCCATTCAGAGAGACATGAGCAAGGCGTGTCAGGAGTGGGACCAACTGCTGGAACAACAGAAGGAGATAGAGGGTAAGTTACAGGAGCTCGAAGCCTCTCCACCCAGCGACGTCTACCTATCGTCACGAGACCGCCAGATCTTGGATTGGCACTTTGCCAATCTCGAATATGCCAATGCGACTCCATTGACGAATTTGTCCTTAGAGAATTGGGATCAGGATGATGACTTTGAGTTCACGGGCAGCCACCTGGCTGTGAGGAATGGCTACGCTTGTGTGCCGTATGCACTCTCAGAAGGCCTGGAAGTAAAGCTGCAACATGCCGTAAAGCAGATACGGTATGACAAGGACGGCGTGGAGGTGACCACCAGTAACTCGCGTACCGGCTCGGGACCTGCAACCTTTCATGGGGATGTCGTGCTTGTGACCCTGCCCCTGGGTGTGCTTAAGGTGGCAGTGGACAGTGCGGGCCAGACGCAGAATGTGGTGCAGTTCTCCCCGCCTTTGCCAGAGTGGAAGACGCAGGCCATCCAGAGCCTGGGCTACGGCAATCTGAACAAGGTAGTGCTGTGCTTTGATCGGGTGTTCTGGGACCCTAATACGCACCTGTTCGGGCACGTGGGCAGCACCACGCCCAGCCGGGGAGAGTTGTTCCTTTTCTGGAACCTCTATCGTACACCAGTGCTGCTGACGCTGGTGGCAGGCGATGCGGCAGCCATCATGGAGAACGTGAGTGATGACGTCATCGTGGGGCGTTGCATTGCTGTGCTCAAAGGCATCTTTGGCAATGGTGTTCCCACCCCAAAAGAGACTGTGGTGACCCGCTGGTCAGCTGATTCGTGGTCACGAGGTTCGTACTCCTACATGGCAGTGGGCTCCTCGGGTAAGGATTACGACACGCTCGCCACTCCAGTCTCTGCTGCCGTCGAAGGAGATGTGACTTCTGTGCTCCCGACTGTGTTTTTTGCAGGAGAGCATACCATAAAAAACTACCCTGCCACTGTGCATGGAGCCTTCCTGAGTGGACTGCGAGAGGCAGCTCGTATTGCCAACCAACTAGCAGGGATCCCGTACGCACTCAACTCCAATAGTGCTCGCAACTAGCAGTGTTTGTATATTCACTTTTCTTCAATTAACATTTATGGAAGAACATGTGGGTGTTAATAGTTGAAGTGGCTTTAGCAAAAGGTAAATTTAATAATTCTTGTGGAAGAGAACAGTGTTGTTTTATCCACCTCTACATAGATATTTATTTTGAGGAACTAGCTGTATTTTTGTATAATATTAAAGCAATTGTTGGAAATTTGTTTAAAGCCAAATAAAATTTTTTGCTTAGAATTCTTGTCTGAAAAGGCCGCTTTTAATCAACAATGTATTTAGTAATGCAGATCTCTCATTTTATTTATAGGTACATTTACAGATGCATCAGGGTTTTAATATAGATTACTAGTTTTTTACTATCAAATTTAAATTGTATAGTATAAGTTTTAGTGGAGATTTTCATGTACATATAAAAAGTATTTGAAAGTAACTGTGTAGAGTTTGTATGTTGAAAGCAGTTGGTGAGAAATAACCAGTATCCAGCAGTGCTGAAATTTGAAATCAGGTTGTTTGCATGGGTTGGTAGCTAGTTCCTTGTATGTGTAGTACTAATTAGGTACTGTATATGGGTCATTCCATATGAAATCATCAAATTAAAAAAAAAAAATGGAAGCTTAATTTTGATAGAAATTTGTTCCATGTTACCTTATCCGTAAGGAAAAAGGAAAACATTTAGATTTTAACCTACATGTGGATAATAGCAGCCATTTTTCATACTCACTGCAAGCAAATTTCATAGGTTTCGGAGGCTTATGAGCCATAACTTTTTTAATAAATCACCTATTGTGGAGTTTTTAGTGTCATTTAAAAGCTTACATAAGATACTATTACACTGTATATTTATATTATAGTATGAATTTTGTATTTTCAAGATGGTGGCCATCTGCTTTCAGCATTCAGATGGTTTGTTTTGCATTTAGAGATCTGATAATTTGTGTGCTTAGTGTCTACATGTAAAACAGTGTGCAACGTTAAAGTTATTTGGGTTAAATCCCTTCCTAGAAAAATATAGTCTCCAACTTGGGGGAAAATGAAAATTTGCTGTTTTTGAAGCCTAATAAGTTATGTGGGGTACAGAATAAAAATTTGAGTTTTTTATGTCGTATATTCTTGATGAATAGTCGTAGGGCACAAGTTGTCCCATTTTGTTATTTTCACCCCTGTTGTACATGGATCTTTGAAAATACAAATAAGTTTATTTTTGTATTTAATCTATTGTGCATTATATAATCCCACTTCATTCAGAATGTGATTAATTAAAATGTGTCAAAGGAATGCAAGTGTTAATTACCTTTGCTTTAGTTGAAGTGTGCACCAGTATAAATTTTCTTCGTGCTGGCAAGTAACTTCAGAGGTCAAAAACAGTTTTACGTATAACAAACACTTAAGCACTGCACAAGTTAAGTCATTCTCACTGTGGCACCTACTAGTAAATTGAATTTTATGGCAATGTCTACATTTTATTCGTCTTGTACTTTTACAATTCAATTTTCATCTACATTTATAGTCACTGGTTGTACACATATACAAATATTTACAAATTTACAAACTTCATGTCTATGCAGCAATGTTACTGTGTAGTATGTGCCATTCTCTATGAAAA
This sequence comes from Dryococelus australis, assembly GCA_029891345.1. NCBI lineage: Eukaryota > Metazoa > Arthropoda > Insecta > Phasmatodea > Phasmatidae > Dryococelus > Dryococelus australis. Next base: position 219,566,717 of record CM056993.1, on the reverse strand, counting down.
TCACGGATAACATTTCACTCACTTTTTTGCTAGTGTTGTGTGTTCTTCCACTGTAAGTTACTACCTCAAATGGTGACAGCATTCAAAATATTCACTTGTTTTGCCCATGCCAATTCCTTTGTAAGTTTGAGGTGAGTGCATGGGCGTTTAGGGTGAAAAAATATGACCATGTACTCTTCTCCCTCCACAACTGATTTTCCTGTACCAATATTTGTCGACCAGTTACCGTCATAAATAAAACACACACAATGGAGATAGATTATCTCCATCTACTGGAATACCACCATGATACTGGCTTGTATTGGGAATGGTTTCAGCTTCTTGAAATAATCTTTCAAGTAACTTCTCTTCACAAACAATATCTTCTGACGACACAAAGAAAAATGTTATTCCATTAATTTTGCTTGAACAAAATTTGAACATTTCTTGTGACGATATAATGCGATTTTCAGTACTTTGTAAACTAACCTTTGTCACAAGACATTTAACTACCTCCAGCACCATCGCACTTTTGGTGTAGGATGTTGCAAAAAAGAGGTTTATTCCATATTCACGTTAACGAATACTTTGTAATCGGAATAAAATGTAAAAACCGGCAAAGTTACTTTCTTTTTTATATTTTTTCAATGTTAAAAACATAAACAAACAAACAAACAAATCGGAACTGTTCCCCCCCCTCCCCGGTAGATAACTCAGTCATAGATGATACAATTTATTGGTGTGGCAATATGAGACAAAAATCATTAAGTGCAGCGCTACTAGTGTATATCGCTGCAATTAATGCACTACATCATTGTGTAAGACAGATAAGAAGCCTCTGACTTCACCGTAGTTTTACGTACAACAAAATGCTGTTGCTATATCTTTGGCCTGTTCTCGCTTCGACATACTTTACCGTGAATTGCAAATGAGGTTACCTTAACCTCTAAACTTTTTTCACTGAATTGCAAATAAATTTTACAATCTTTTAACAAGTACGTTCTTGATTATTTGCTATAATTAATGTTGTAAATAATGGCAGGAAAAAAAAAAAAAGAAATCGCTACAGAATTCGGCATAGCGAAATCTACATTGTCAACGATAATAGGTCAACTTTCTGAAATAGAGAAAATGGATTTTTTATCCTCCAACTGAATACTTCAAACAAAGTGACAAATTCATAGACAAATATTAAAGAACCCTGCCACTGTAGGTAAAAAATACCATATGCATGTTGCTCACAAGAGCCTTTAGTACCAAGATATGCAGAAAAGTCCGGGTTCCGAGATTTCATGTTTGCCTATGAACTTGGCACTTTGTTCGAGACGTGTGTGCGAAAATTAAATCTCAGAACCCGGACTTTTCTGCATATATTGACAGTAAAGGCACTTGTGACCTATGTGTGGTATGTGTTATTAACTTATTATGTTTAGTTTTCATTTTATCAGTTTCTGAACATGCTACTTTCTAGCACCCCTGTGAGCATTCCCGATGCAACCATATTGCACCTGTCTGGTTCTTCCGCTGAGCGCGACCTGTTATCCCCTCATATGTGGCGTGAGTCACAGTTACTTTCTTGGCCAGAGGTTGGCAATACAGATTCGAAGCTAACTTTACTTCAGTAACATTTCAATGCATCTAGTTTTACCTCGATATTTTTTTTGTGCGCTTCACTATAACAAACTAGCCTAATTTTTGGTCCCTTGAGGTTTGTTATATTGAAGCTCTACTGTATTTGGTTTTAGAAATTCAGACTGACATTTTGCAATAACTTTTCCTTTAGATCAATCAAAAATGCTTCCATATTTTTCACCAAGGAGGCAAGCTCACAGCGGTCGGTTGACAACCATTGTTTGTACTTTATTTCACTCAGTAGCTCATCTTCCTCACATATGATTCCATACAGTACATCAATTCCAGTACATTTATGACATTGTGAAAGCCTATAACTTTCTTTTGAATCATCACAAACAATCATCTTTACGTGACATTTGGTGCTGTAGGCACACATTTGCAGAATGTGTTCCACTGCACCAGCTAGCATGCAACACTTGGCCTTTAATGAAGCAAACTTTGAAAACAATATCTTTATACGTTGATGAGTTTCTTAGAATTTCAAGTAAACTTTATTATTTAAAGTAAAGAGTACTGGATACATATTTTTTGTCTTCACTCCACTTGGAGATCTGACTGTTACACAGTCCTTTAAACCAGGCACTATTCTGCTTACATAATCACTCTTATAAAAATTTGTTATAACTTTTACAGTTTCATTACTTAAGTGAGTTCCACTTTTTTAATCAATATTTGGTGGCACACCATGTTTTGCCTTTAAAGTTCTTGCATTTCTTGCTATATAATCACTGCACTTAAACTCAGGTGTCAAAATGCTGGAGCATTTTTAAAACTAAAGTTAACTTAAAAATTTGTCTTTCTCATCACATGTTCTATAATGTACAAATTTCTCCTTTAAGTCTTCTATTAGTTCAAGGTAACCTAAACTGTTAATTGTCAGAGTAATTTCTTCATTGTTATTAGCAGCATTGGAAAATGAGATACTTGTTTCTAGTTTTCTTCTCATTTTACAGGATAGGTTATCAATCTTTTGCTCAACTCTTCTTTTACACTGGGGAAACCTTTGTAAACTAATAGGAGCAGCACATTCGTGGTTAACAGATTCTACAGCAATGCATTCTTGCTCAAAATTACCATCATTGTTGTGTTGTTCATGTTTAGCAGACAGCTGCAAAGTGATTTCCCTTAAGAATTTCAAAATAGGGTTCCTTGTGTATGACAAACAGGTCACGACACTTATTATCATACAAATTAAAGAACTTGTCAATGTCTTTCTCGTAACGTATGTATATGTATTTAAAACTAAATCCACACCTGTTTTAAGTCTAATTGTCTTTATTTTGTCACTTATGTCACTCTCAATTATTAACTCTGATGATCTAGAGTAAACATTTTTATGACACCCATTCTTAGCAAAACATGTCACCAGGACAGGTAATGAAAGATGGTCTGCTAGGACAAATGCAGTGCCTTTATTCTTAGTAAAAGCCTTAATAAATGAATCACAAATTTTCTTTTCTTTTACTTAGTTACAGAAAGTTATTTTTACTTACTATCTTTACTCATGCACTGCAAACAAATATTATTACAATAAATACAAAACAAAGCATAACTTAGATATTTATAAACACAACCTCCTTTCTGAAATTTATATTAACATACACATTACCAGTGCATAGAAGTATGTTATCCATGCAGGATTTGTCTAATTGTGTGCTTATCAGCATGATGCAATCTCATGAAACAGTCGAGTCATCTTCAGACTTTTGGACATTACATGTAATAACATGCCTTGAAACATCTTGTGAATATTGTCTTTGATTTTTCTTAAGATAAACTATGTATAGTTTTAAGATTATTGTACAGTAGGTAAACGTTTATTTATGCAGTTGCAAAATTGTGAACTTTTCAATTTGTAGCCTACTTTCCGATGAAAAGAAAGTCTCTTATGAGATCACTTTCCTCTGATTCTGTGCACGTGCGCACCCCCCCCCCCCCCCCCATTATTACCTTTCAATTTTTGAACGCTTCAACTGAATTTCACCAAACTTGTTGCACATAATATATACTTAGTAAGGACACATTAATTTTTATAGTTTTCGACCATATTCGATACTGTGCTTACTCTCAAAATGTTCATTTTAAAATTTTGTATGCTGACAGAGCATTGTGTAAGCATACATTTTTTAAGATGGATATTGTTGGTGACCCATTTTGTAAGATAGCAGCAATTGAGTGAACAAAGATTTTACATTATACCTCAAACTATTCAACCAATTCTCACCTAATTTTGCATGTAAGTCATAGGGCCATGTGCACACACACTCGTAGAAATCAAGCACCACTACCACCTCCTGTAGTGGAGATTCCAAGCGTTGCTAGATTTTGTATGCTCAGACATTTTTAATTTTAGTACTAGTTCGGATCCATGAAGTTTAGTTTGGATGGTCACTAAATACGAGGATACACAAGGTTGCCCGAAATTAATGACGTCTGTAGGCCTCAGCCAATAGGAAGTCGTGGAAACTATGACATCTGTTTCTCGTAAGAAATAAAATGGAGAGGTTTACTCCTCGAAATACTCGTATTATTCTTATACTGTTTAATGTAATTTATATGCTGGGATCAACCGAAAATGCATATAGAATTATAAATACTGCCAGTCAACTAGTGATGGGTAGTTCACGAACTACCAGTTCATTTTGAACTGGTCTTGAATAAGAACTAGATCTATAGTTCACTGCAACAAAAAAGAACTAGTCTCTTTTGATATCGGTCAGTCATTCCATACCAGTAAATACGTCAGGACACTGCGCATGCTCAGATAATCTGTAGGTCGTCGCTCCCAGCAGCTTTCCCCCCTTCTGGCTATGCCACCCTCCATGACTATCCCTCCCTCCGTGACTGGCCACGTGTATACTTGTCTATCTTATCGGTATCTTTGTTTTAGCTCGTTCAGAACTGCCTCGAACTGTAGGATCACAGAACAGACCTACCTAGTTCAATGATATGAGTCGCAAATTGGTCTGGAACTGCTGGACACAACAGCGCGAGACAGTTGGCAGACCTATGGCCATGTAGCGATCTTTCGTTCTTACTTTCTTGTGCCGACCCCAATTGCGTAGTCGATTGCACGCCAGTCTGCAGTGCGAGGGGTTCCGGGTTCGAAACCCAATCAGAGTATGGATGTTTGTGTTATCCATTCATCTCGTTTCATCCTTTTTGGCACTAAAGACCTTGCTGTTACTGTGTCGTAAAACCCTCTCTCACTCACTCGTACTATAAATACGATGTTGCCAGACATATGGAAATTCCCGATCTGTAAGAAAATACATCTGATAGCCGCACTATTACGAGTATAGCTACAACAGTAAAAAATAGAAAAACGCTCATTAATGTAATGTCAAGTTTTACACACTCGAAATATAGAAGTGAAAAACTGCTTTTTTTTTTTCTAGTATATTCACTCAATACTTCGGATATAGCTTTTTGACATTATTAACATCATATCAAAATAAGTTATTTTAGTAATGAAAGTTCTGTTAAAATGTTTCTAATAATGGTACGAATGAATCCAGTTTGTCGGAACCATTTTTGTTGAGTTTGTACATGCCTGGATTAGAACTCAGTATAAATACATTTTCACTATTAATTTATCGTACTTCTATATAAAAAAAGAAGTAATTTCATCTACACACAATAATGCACTAATTCTTTAGCAATTAATTTACGAACGTCACTTATGTCGGCCATGAAGAAAGTTACAAAGACTATTTATTTAGTAAAATACTGTAAAATTGAGAGTAGTAGTGATTAACCTCTGGAAAACAAGACTTTCGCAAACAAGAACATTATTTCATGTTGCTATGCAGAAACAAAAGTTTGGATGTTTTTGAAGATGACAGGCGATTTGTTCTTTCTGTAAGCGTTTGTCCAGCTTTGGAAAAATTTCTTCATAATTTCACTAGAATGCACATGTACTATATCCTCAAAGTGAACTCCCCCTCCACACCCCTCCCAAGTTTGCAAGTCATTGCAATCAATATTTTCTCTTATTTCTTTGTCCTGTTCCTTTTAACATACCAAACGAATTGTAAATTATACTTCCTTCGAAAAATGTTTCAAATTACCACATCACGTTTGTAGACGTGTTTTTAAACCTACCTATGCAAATTACGAGGTTGTGATGTATCTGTTTTTTCCGCTGCATTAATAAATATACTGTTAAGGTGTGTTTAGTTAACCATGGTGTGGCTGTTTGGTGATAGTTACGCTGGATCTGTCTGTGTGTATGATTTGAAATATTTGATATGGATTATTTATACATTGTAAATGTGAACTCTTTTTATGGTGGTTATTTACATCCGCGTCTTTATTTATCACAATATTGTACCTTTGCCCTGGGTGTTTGAAACACAATCGTGTAACGTGATTTACCACCAATCCCAACAAAATAACCAAGCCCAGCCCATATAAATTTCAATTAACCTAATACACAATAAGTAGCAATACATATAAATATGAGCGGAATAAAAGTTACGGTAGGCTTATTTGTGTGCATGTTCACTGCTATATTTGAAGTTTCTATAACAAAAAACGAGCGACACGAGTTGCGTGCTGATTTTAATGTCGCTTTTTTGTTGGACTCTATTCCTTCGTTTTCGAACTGAGGCCTTCCTTGTAAAGAAATAACCCAACACACATCAATAACAAAAAGTTACATACTACAGTTTATTATGCCGCAGTTGTAACAGTGTTTAACACAGTCGCGGCAAAATATTAACGTGCATTATGTATAATGTGCTATGTCGTGGAAAACAAATATGGTTACGTTACATTACATTGACATAAGAACTATCGTTAATTGAGGCATTTTTAGAATGTCATAAAGCTGACCTAAATAATGTTATAGGCCTAAACTGTGAGTATTCGTACGAAATGGTTTTTGAAATAGATTTAAGACCGAGTTCTTTGAAAAGCTGTAAACAGTAAACAACACATTTGACAGGTATAAAAGTAGAAGTCACATTTATGTCTTTTTTTAGAATATAGCGAAAGTATACGAACACATTTACACACACACACACACAATGGTATGTAAACATTGATTTTGACAGATGCTACATGGCAGTCACATGGCAATGTTTGTTTACATTTGGCGGAAGGATACAATACGGGCCTGCAAGTAGATATTTAGCAGAGCTCCGAATAAGTTGCTTCCAATGGGGAATGGACTATAGTTCTCTAACCGAATTACACTTGCGGTCTGTAGTTCGCCAGTACACGTGATCATTTGACTGTGATCTATATAGTTCAAAAGAACGGTTCCCATTGAACTATTCTCACATCTATTTCCCATTTCACACACAGGCACCACAGCTCTTGTGCCAAATAGAAGTTATTTTATTGCTTTTTGAACTATTTGACAAAGTTTAAAACCACTGACAGTACAATTTTCTAAATATACTTTATACAATCGTTGATATATTGGCGTAATATAATTGATGTTGTAGAAAGGTGGTCGTAAACTTAGACAAACTATAAACTTTCCTTTTTAGAATTAAAGTGTATATATGTAAATAATTTAGTTACATACAATGACAAAAAACTTGTAATAATAGATAAAAATGTATTATGTTTAGCGCTACATAGTGACAGTAATGAGTTTCTTACTGTTGCATATAATTTAACACGTAATTTTTACGAAACAAATCTTAATGAAAAATTACATAACAGTATGTGTACTGTTCCAGTTCAATAAATACATTTTCTTAACCACGATGTGTGAATATACAGCCCCGTACACATTAAAAAAGTTAAAACTTAGCCAAATACGGGTTTTGTTGTCGCCATTTTGCAGAAAATCTTCACTAGATGGTAATTTAGGGGAGATCTTTCGGCGACTAAATTTCTCCACTTAAAAAGTAAGGGCCACTATAACTTAAAGTAACTGATCATACACTCGAGTAATATAGTGCCGATTTCGTTTTGGTTCTAGTACTAGTGGCGACTTGATATTTCCCTGCATACAACTCTTTTCGGCACTTTACAAACAAGGATGACTGATGCTACATGTGACTGAGATACGAAATGGGTCATCTAGTGACGATTTCCCTTTTTTTCTAGTGTTAGTAGTGACTAGATTATTCTCTGCATATGGCCCATACTAGGGTAGGCCACGTAAGCATGATGGAACTTGATTAGTTATTTATTTTCAAAATGGCGGTCACACAAAGGTTTTTAGTTCATTTGTTAATTATACTTCAAAAACTATTCAACCACTTCTCACCTAATTTTGCATGTAAGTCATACTATCATACTATGGTAGGTCATGTAAACGTAAGACATCCTTAGGGCTTCCCCTCAGCGATTGCCAACGATAACATGAGACAATACTATCTGACTACAGTAACAAGTGTGACCCCACCAGTTAAAGATAAGAGGAAAGTTATTTCAAAGCTTGCTGGCCTTACCGTTGAGCACAATGTTTACATAGCAGAAATAGAGTATGAATGTCTTTTGGGCTTGTTATACTACGTAGACTGGGTTGCTGTATCGCTGCTCAACTTGGTGTGCTATGGGTAGACAGTACAGTGTTGGTGGTGTTAACAATACATGATTTGTCCTACCCAGTAGTATATGGTCAACCCACCGTGCTGCCCACTTCTAGTTAAATTGTCATTTCAGGCAGACGTTTCAGGAAAGTCTGTTAGATGTTTGGGTCTAATTGAGCAAGCAGAAAAGATTGGTGTCCATCAGGTAAGGTAGTTGTAGCAAGAATTTTGGTATCTTATAATTCTCAGTTTTCCCATTAGAATGATAGATTTGTTTGATAGTGCCATTCGTCTTGAGGAGAGAGCAGTGATAGGTGTTTGCAAGCACATTGCACAGGGACTTCCAAATGTTTCAGAATATTCTAGAGTAGAACAAATAGAATGTCCTCTAGCAGGCACATTGGATGAACTGTTAGTAGGAACAAAAGAAAATCTTACCTGGAGACAGGAGAAAACTGTCTCTTAATCATTGCAGAGAAATGCCTTCTTGAGTGGACCAAAATAACCTTGGGATGACTGTGACCTGCCACCACATTGATACAGGAGATGCCAGGCCCATTAACGGCCACTAAGACGACTGCCACTAGTTTTGCGTGAGGTGGTCGAGGGTATTTTGAAAGAAATGGAGTAAGAACCATCAGTTAACCCATGGTCGTCAGCCATTGTACTTGTTAAGAAGACGTAGGGCTCTTCGAGGTTTCGTGTAGATTAGTTTAATGTGACAAAGAAAGATTCTATCCACTTCTAAGGATAGTTGACACAATTAAAAGTCTAGCAGGTTCACAATGATTTTCTCCAACAGTGCAAGGTGGCCCCAGTGGACCAAGAGAAAACTGCATTTTGTGTCCAAGGGAAAGGAACCTGGCAGTTCGAAGATATGTCTTTTGGGCTATGTAATGCCCCTGCAACTTTTGATTTCTTCATGGAAAAAGTTTTTTTTGTGACCGAGGGCATTTGAAGAGCATATGTATTCCAGAAAGTGGCTGCTGCCAACATGAAACTGGCTCCTAAGAAATGCCACCTGATTCAAAAGAAAATAAATTTCTTGGAACATGTAGTTGAAACAGACCCCGAGAAGATATAAGCAATGAGAAATTGGCTGACACCAACTGACACAACTGAAGTGTTGAGTTTTCTGGGATTATAAGTCTGCTACCGTTGATTTGTACCTGTTTTTCGCCATGATTGCCAAGCCACTAATTAAACTGACAGGCGAAAAGGAGATTTCATTGGACCACTGAGTGTGAAGATGCTTTTAGTAAACTAGAGAAAATTGTGATATCTCCTAGTCATGAGTTTCTCCAAAAACAGGGTGTATTCATTTTGGACACTGATGTTAGTGATATAGGCATTGGAGCTGTACTATCTCAAGTTCAAGATGGGAAGGAAGGACCACTAGAATACTTCAGTAATATAATGCATAAGCCTGAGAGAAATTACTGTCTCGCATGCAGGAAGCATCTGGCCATGGTGAAGGCAATTTCACACTTCTGCCCCCCACCTTAATTGCAGACATATTGTAAGTGTCGACCATGCTTCATTATGCTGGCTACTAAATTGTAAGAAGCCCGATGACCAAATAGCCCAGTGGATAAAGCATCTTCAAGAATACGACTTTGAAATACAGCACAGATCTGGACACCCTCACAACAATGCAGATTCACTTTCTAGGAGGCCATGTGAGCTATTTTGTCATCATTGCGAACATCAGGAAGTAAAGAGTGGTGAATAACTGAAGGTATGGAGGACAAGAATTCAAGGTTATCTATCTTGGAACACCTATCTGGAGTGATGACAGTATTGGGATAGACCAGATGAATGATCCCACTTAACAGCCATTATTAAAGTAGAAAGAAGCTGGCTGCCGGCTAAAATAGGAAGAGATGTCAAGTTTTAGTGCAGTAGTCAAAGCATACCAGGCACAGTGGAATTCCCTCATACTGAAGAATGGAGTAATTTACACACACTAGAAAACTAATAATGCAAAACACACATGGTTACAGTTGGTCCTTCCAGAATGCCGGGTTCCAAAAGTCTTCAAATAAATGCATAATGAGGCAGCCAGTGGGCACTTTGGTGTTAATAAGACATTTTATAGAATTAAACTGAGATTCTACTGGCTGCACTGTCTGAAGGATGTTGAGAAGTGGTGCGATTGTGCAACATCTGCACTGCTAGGGAGGGTCCAAGGACCAGAGGACAAGATCACCTCACAATGTTGGAGCCCCATTCGAAAGGATGGTAGTAGACATCCTGGGCCCTTTGCCTGCCACAGAGAGAGGTAATCGGTATCTACTGGTGGCTCAAGATAATTTTACTAACTAGCCTGAGGTAATTTCTCTCCCACACCAGGAAGCACGTACTGTGGCTGAGGCACTCATAGAACATGTCTTTTCTATGTTTGTGGTGCCACTAGATCTCCATTATCAGGGAACAAACTTTGAAGTTGTGGAAGTGACAAAAAAGACTAGGACTACAGCCTCACACCCTCAGTCAGATGGAATGATCGAGAGGTTTAACCACACTCTTGAGCAACACCCGTCAATATTTGTGGCAGTCATCCAAAAGGACTGGGATTCAAAGGCGTCATTGTTTATTCTTGCTTACCACTCAGCAGTTCATGAGTCGACAAGGATAACACCATCATGGATGCTGTTTGGCCGACCAATAGAAAAGGAAGCTGGAGCCTCCAATTATGCCAGTGAATTACGTAACTTGTTGTCATTCATGATATTGCTCGACATCACCTCAGAATAAATAGTGACAGGATGAAGGTACGGTATGAAAGAAGAATGTTGGGGGAGGTATTTCAAGGACAACTGGTGTAGCTGTACAACCCACAGGAGAAGAGGGTACTGCCCGAAGCTATGCAAATGTTGGGAAGGCCCCTACAGGATTTGTTGATGATCGATGGTATGGTCTTTCGGATTTGTCGCCAAGCTCTCGGGCGAATCCGAATGTTGTCCACATTGACCGACTTGCACTGTACGAAGGTCCAGACATTGCAGAGTCTGTTCAGGACGAACAGACTTCAAGAGTGTTACGTGTCGCTTACCTGCGCTGCTGACCTTGACACGCCCTGCACTAGTGGGAGTACGAGAGACACACAGTAGAGGTGATGACGTGGCAGCACCCCGATGGAATGTTTCGAATGGCAGGCAATTACACTGTATCAGTTACACAAAGCGAGCCGATAAGATAATCTCTTTAGCAGTGGAAGTATCCGACCTTGCGCCTATCTGAAGAATGCTCTGGATTACTGACCTAGTTCTTTCAGCCTAACATGGAGTGTGTTGAACCTTTGAAATGGTCAGTGCGGCCCTATAAATTTGTGGTAGGCCTCTAGGCCTGGAGTTGAGTTGGATCTGATGAATGAATGAGTGGCCGAATTCCGAGTGATAGAACGAGCAGCGACCAGTGAAAGAGAACTCTGCGACTGCAGATATTCAGCAGTGGAGTGTGTGGCTGGCAGGCTGGACTATTGGACTAGATGCATGAGTGAAAGGTATTATAAACGATGGCTACAGATAGACTGAACATGTGTTGATGAGTAGGAGTTAATTAAATGTATTCAACAGACAATTAAGGACATTAATTAGAATGGAAATAGACATTAAATATTATGCTCACTCTTAAATAAAAAGATTAAAAGTGGAGACAGCTAATAAATCCTGTAGATAATAGCAGAGTGAATAAAATAAGAAATAAAACTTTTGTTTCTTTTATTAGTTTTTTATTAAGACCTCCATCCCTCACGAACTTAGATACGTCCCTCAGGCATCCTCACGTATAACAATATTATAAAATAAATTTTGTATTGTTAAGAAGGCAGCCATCTGCTTTCAGCATTCGTATGACTGTTATACCCCACCCTGCTTCTCCAAAGTTGCATTTAGAGTTTTCATATTGTGTGTGCTTAGTGTTTACATGTAGAAGTGTGCTATATCAAAGTTATCTGGGTTGAAGAGACTTGCTACCTAGAAATAGTCTCCAACTTGGGGGGGGGGGGGGGGGTAAATGAAAATTTTCTGCTTTCGAAGCCATAAAGTTATGCGGGGGACCACATAAAAATTTGAATTTTTTAATGGAAGATACTTGTGATGAATAGCTATAGGGCACAAGTTGTCGTATTCTGTTACTTTAACCCCTATTAAGTATGCGAACCTTTGGATAAAAAAAGTTTATTTTGAAATTTGATCTGTTGTGCATTATATAATCCCGCTTCATTTTGAATGACATTGAGACATTGATATGAGGGTGACAGGGGGTAATAGGTGTTAATAAATTGTTTGAACAGTGCAATGTGAAACCAGAAGTTACTGATATATCTATCGAGACTACTTTCCTCAACATGGGTGCAATTAATTTTTAAATAATGTCAAATGCTGAGTTGGTAGGAAGGACTTGGACCTCTCTTTGAAAGCAATATCTTAAGATATGAAACTAAAAACTTATTCAGCAGTAGAGAGACAATTACACAAATTCCTTACCTGAGATTTGAATCCAGAGAACCTCTTACTATAAGCTGGCATGCAATTCACTGCATTAAGGTCGGATTCGGAGCATCAACTTTAGATTTAATCGTCAGTGTAATGTTTTAAATGACAGGGTTTACACGCCTCAAATTTTTACATAGCCTTTATTGTTAAAAAATGTGACTGAGCCACATAAAACATGCAAGTTTACATGGCCTACTGTAGCGCTACTTGTGTGAAGAATTTGATGGAAATTGGTTATTTAGTCCCCAAGATATGACATAAAAAACCTTATTTTCTTATTTGATGCTATCGTACAAATTTTCCAGGGAAAGAGAGACCATATACTATATACGATGCTTCTAATGTCTACTGTATACATAAAAGTTTTGGTTGGATTCTGTATAATTGTTTAATATGTATGTCAAACTTATCTAAGTTATTTATGAAGCTACTATTTTGAACATCGTTCTCTGGCCTATTTAAATCATGAAAATTTACATAGCCTTCTATAGCATTTATGGTGTGCATAATTTGGTACAAATTTATTTTAAATGTTCCAGTATAACATTTGGAGGGGAATTGGTTGATTGATACTCGAGACATGGCATGAGACCTCCGTAATTTTCATGTGATGAACTTCATAAATGGAGGACAAAAAGTAATGTAGTAGTAATTTTTATGATTGCATACTACCAATATACTAAGTTAAGCTGAAATAGATTACATATTTTCGTAGATGTCACCCACAAAAGCCGCCATTCTGAAAATTTGCCCTACTTAAAGAAATGTACTATTATAGCCTACCACAGTTAATCATCATCACCAAATTTTGTAAGAATGGGTTGATTATTTCGTGAGATATGAGATAAAATAATTTTTTTCCGTAGGTCTAGCTTATAAAACGGCAGAGAGATGAAGCTCTGCATATACAAATTTGATGGCTGTAGTATGTACTGTCAGTGTACAACATTAAGTTGGAATTAGTTTTGTTAGTACATTGGGCTAAAATATTTATATAGCCATCATTTTGAAAATAAGTGCGTCACCTACATTATACATATCAGTTTACATCACATGCTGCAGTATTATTTATTTGCTAAGTTTGGCAGGAATCTGTCTGTTTCCCCAGCGTATGACAAAAAACTTAATTTATTTGCGTAGTGTTATCTGACAAAATAGTGGACAAAATATATTATATACGTATACAGTAGATAGTTCTAATATCTATTGCTAGCATACAAAGTTTAGTTTACATGGTTTCGATGCTATAGCATTATAAGCTAAAAATGGCTATATGGCCGTCATTTTGAAAATATGTCCAACATGCTTAAAACGTGTCAATTATCACCTTCATCAGTACTACTTGTTTGACAAACTTGGTAGAAATCTGTTAATTATTAACAGAGTTATGACATAACTGTATTTATTCCTATGGTACTTTCTTCCAAAATGGCCAACAAAAAGGTTATTTGTTGGTATATATGATGCTTGTAAAAGATACTTTCAGTATACGACCATCTGGCAAGGAACATCATTCAGGCTTCCGTCCACCAGTATAGCTTCCCAATCCCAGTTTACTGACCACACATGTAAGAACATTGGGGCCTTCCCTTCGACTGTCACCGACCTTCGCCTCTTAAGATCAGTGTTAAAAATTTTCCGAATTGGTTGTGTTCTAACCTACCTTCACTGTCTCTTATCCCTCTTTTGCTGTTGCTGTGGGCAGTAGGCTCTCAGGTGCCCCAGCTGTCCACATGACCAGTACTCTGGCAGTTTGGGTGGGGGGCAGCAAGGCACTATAGCACGGACCCTGAAACCAATGTCTCATAAACATGTGCATCTCCTCCACAGTCTTCTTAATGCTGTCTTAGACATTTTCCATCAGCATCACGTCAGGGTGTGGCTCCTTGTCTTGCCGACTCCCCCTCCAGTGCTCAGGCTTGGGTGACCTGCATGTTGTGGGGTGCAGCCAGATGTACTCCTTGTTGTACCTCTGTGTCAGTGATGGCATCAATGGAAAAGCAGACTGCGATGATGTCGTGTGCCTCCTCGTGGCACCCTCCCAGAAATAGGTTGGAGAGTTGCATGTCATCTTGCCATAGCTCCTGCAATGGCTCCCCTGGTCGCTGGATTGCAGCTGTGCATGGTGGGCATATCACAGGTATTAGTCACCGAAACGTAACTCCAGGCCGACACCAGCGTTGGGTACTCTAGTCAATGTCGCTCTGGCAGAAATTGTAATATGCTGAGTGCAGGACCTCTCAGAACTGTGGCAAGATAGTATGCCCACTGTTCAGTTATCCAGCCATTAAGGGTAGCGACTATTTCAAACTGGTGTTGGTACACTCCTGGTCATCCGGGGGGGGGGGGGGCTTAATTTTGAGACGCCCTTCCCCACTCCTGACTGCGCAATAACAATTCCACAAGGCTGCTGGCTCTCCTTCAAGGTCGCTGTGTTGGTGACGACTAGTACTTGTGGAACTTTGTTGCCGAAGAAATTCTTCCATCTACTTCTCTATTGTGCTCATCTTCTGTTTCACTTCATTCTCGACACTGTCCATTCTTCCACCGATACTATCCATCCTGTCATTTACACTGTTCGTAATTTCATTTTCACGGTCCATTCTCGTATTCACTAACTCGCTAATGGCTTATATTCTCTTGTCCACATTCTATTTACTGAGTCAATTTTCCTAATTACTGAACTAATTTGAGTATTTACACTCTCATTTACTCTACTAACTTGGTAATTTAAATGTTATTTCAAGCTATTATGCTTGCACTGACACTAACCATCCGGCTACCTAGCCCCTCAGTTAAGGCATGCAGTGCTTCCAGTTCTGCAAACATTTCCCTTGTTTACATTCACTGTGTCAGTTGTACAAAACAGTTTTCGTTATTTTCACCTACAACTATTACAATAATTAATTTTATTTTTTTAAAATCACTAACTACTTGCCTATAGTCTAAATTTATTTACAATTAATAAATGCTTCTATCCCACTTCTGACACCAGTGTTATATGTGAGTATATCGGAGAGGCGTATCTAAGTTCGTGAGGGATAAAGGTATTAATAAAAAAATTAATAAAAGAAACTAAATTTTATTTCTAATTTTATTCACTCTGCTATTATCTACAGCATTAACTAGCGGTCTCCACTTTTACACTTTTTATTTGACAGTGAGTGCAGTATTTAATGTCTATTTCCATTATAATTAATGTCCTTAATTGTCTGTTGAGTAGGAATTAATTAAATGTATCCAACACGTGTTCAGTCTATATGTAGCCATCGTTTATAATATCTTCACTCATGCATCTAGTCCAATAGTCCAGCCTGCCAACCGCACACTCCACTGCTGAATATCTGCAGTCGCAGACTTCTCTTTCGCTGGTCGCTGTTGTTCGTTATTCTGTCGCTCGGAATTCGGCCTCTCATTCATTCATCAGATCCAACTCAACTCCAGGCCCAGAGGCCTGCCACAAATTTACAGGGCCGCACTGACCATTTCAAAGGTTTAACACACCCAGTGTTAAGCTGAAAGAACTAGGTCAGTAATCCAGAGCATTCTTCAGATAAACGCAGATATCAGTACAACCAGGGTCAGATACTTCCACTGCTAAAGAGATTATCTTGTCGGCTCAGTTTGTGTAACTGATATGGTGTAATCGCCTGCCATTCAAAACATTCCATCGGCGTGCTGCCGCATTATCACCTCTACTCTGTCTCCCTCGTACTCCCGCTAACGTGGTGCGCATCAAGGTCAGCAGCGCAGATCGATGATATCTAACAATATAAATATACAGTGTAATACTATCATATGTATAGTCCACTCATGGTATCTTCGAATGTTTCTGAAACCCTGCTAAATTTAGGCTTTGCGTTACTGATTACATATCCTTCTTCTACATGGTGTAGCATAAGCAAAGGCTAAATAATAGCCCCCGCTGCAGGTACTGTCCGTTCAGTCAGTCGTAAACAAGCATAATACTCAAGGGTGCCAATTTTAAATAAGAAATGGAATTCCCGTTCCAGAAAAGTTTTATTGAATTTTTAGAACCCAATCACTGGTTTACATCACGAACAAGTTTACTCAATCGATAAATACTGAGCAGCATCACAGTAGTCATTAGTAAATTTTCCTCAAAAAAACTCTTGTGGCAAGAAAATATTAAGAAGGGAGGAGGGAAAACACTTTCCCTCCTGCCTTACGGGGTCTCCCACACCAGCGGAAGAAATTTCATAGTCAAGATAGTTGTCCGAAAAGTACTTTAAGTTACATAAAAATATAAAGAAAAGAAGTTCTGGCCACGGGAATTTGCTGGTATGGGTGAAGTTCATACCATCTCGATGCTACCTCTTCAAAGGCTGGGGTTCATTTGCTACTGAGCCTGAGCGTTTGGTCCTTAGCTAGGCATGTGCTGCTATTCCCTCTCCTTGCTCAAAATCTAAAAATATACATTCCAGAGGCTCAAATCTCTTTCAAATGCCATATTTACTCCCACTCCTTCCAAATACAGAAACACTTTATACAAACTCCTATGATTGGCTAAACCCTAGTGTGTCAATAGAAGGTTTTAGATAATGTGTACTATTGAAAACTCGAAAAAATTTTATCTTAAAACTGATGCAACCCGAACTGCAACTCTCAAAACTCGAAAAGGCCATTGCATTGCAGATAACCACTTTAAAACTGATACACTGTTTCTGCTCCTTGTGGCATCAAAGAAAAATTAAAATATTGCACTCACTAACAAAATAAAATAGGAATTTGACCAAAATTTGATTTAAAATAACTATAAAAACAGTAAAAAAATATATAACCTGCAATGTTACATTACCCCGCTCGATTTGGGAAAGATTTTGAAGAAACATTTAACAAATCGAAACCTACTTTAAACGCTGCAACTCTGCAAACTCATGCGACCTTGTTCCTTATAAACAACTATAAGTTTACACTTCAATACACAAATTCAATTATATAACAAAAAAAAGTCGTCGTTACCTGTTGCAGACGACCATGAGAGATATATGTAGATGCTACAAGAAAACAACACATCTTTCATTTATGTACAAGACACTTAACTTCAAA
This sequence comes from Dryococelus australis, assembly GCA_029891345.1. NCBI lineage: Eukaryota > Metazoa > Arthropoda > Insecta > Phasmatodea > Phasmatidae > Dryococelus > Dryococelus australis. The sequence goes on along the minus strand of CM056993.1, from coordinate 219,549,040 downwards.
CATTCATTCACAGGTACGACTAAGTGTATAGACATGATGTATGCTAATAATGTTTATAGGTGAAACACAAAGTTTACATTGTAGTAAAATACATCACATTTCAACTCCTCACAGAAATCCAATCAATTAAAAAATTTACTATATGACATGTCTGTTTTAACTTATTACAATTTTACACTAATATTCAGTTTAAATTAATTCAATTAATTATTTAGCAGGTTTTTAATTTGATACTTAACATTGAAAAGTGAATCCAAAGTCTGATTAGAATCCAAAAGAGCTACTGCCTTACTTTAGGTCAGCGCAAAATTTAACTCAAGGTGCCTAAAGAGAGCTCCTGCCTTTTATACGAGGTCTCTGCTATTTAACTCTAGAGAAGGGAGCTCATAGTCTTCATAATTAGATAAGTGCCAACATTAACTGTAGTGACCTCAGACATGGTCCATTAAAAAAAAAAACATCTTTAGATAAATACGCTTCCAAGAAGAGGTTTTAAAATTTGTTTACAGATTATGCTAAGTTAATTAAAACATAACAATACGGTACAGAGTTGTAAACATATTCAGATTGTTACATTATTTTTAAAAAATCAAGCCCTGTGGTACAATTCTTATAACATATTATTATAATAAAATTTATTCACCAACTTGTTTGGTTATATTTATTATATGCTGTGAACCTCCAGCTTAAAACGTACACACAATACACAGTGAAACAACATTTTTAATTCGTTAATTAAAAAATATTATATAAAAAAGACACGGTGCTTCAAAGTTTCACTTACTAAATTTACACAAAATTCCTTAACAATATGTTCATCATATTTCAAAATATTGTTCGCAGTATTTCTATATTTTATATAAAAAAAAGTAATTTTTTTTATAAACAGTTGTCATTATTTAAAAGTTAAAAGTGAGGATATATACAATACACCTGCCATGTTACTTCTAGGTTTGCTCACTTTTACTTTAATTCCTTTTTTGGATCAGCACACAACATTAAAACAAAAGGGGATCCAGGCCTGCCCCAAAAATACAAAAACCACCACCACATTTACTTTATAAACATCTTAATACCTAGGTCAGTGTTTGCAAAAAAAAATGCCACCTGCCACGCCCAAAACTTTCTCTTCTTGCTAAGATCCAAGGACATTATACACACTGGAACAACCTTTTCACACTTCATCTCTATGTTCTGTAAACTCAACACACACAACCACCTCCACCTTCATTCATTGCCAAAAAAGGAAAAAATACAGAAAAACTATTCATGTTAATAATTATAATCTTTGATTTAATGTACAGTGTTAAATTCAAATCATTTTTATTTACTTCAAAACTAGCCTTTCATTGCAAAAAAATCATTACATTCTTAAACATGGACATCGACTTTTATTATGTTTTCAAATTCAAAATTTTCAACTTTTCAAAACTAATTACCTTCTGAAACATGTACCTCAGCATCTCTTGTATTTTCAAGTTTTTCATATTTCTACTTTTCAAAACTAATAATTTTTGAACATTTATATAACTTTTAATGAACTTACAATATACTTTTCAATATATGAAACCTATTTAATTTGTTTAATATTTCTTGCTACAATTTTGTATCCTGTTTGCAGTACCATTTATTAAATTTCATAGTTACATACATCAAAACAAGCCTTACCTTTGATGGTACACAAACAGCACAACTTTTATATTATACAATCCTTCCATTTATCCACTTACACTCTGTACACAAGCAATAAATCCCTACAAAACTTCAAAAGAGAAATGTTACTATAATATTAACAAAACATAAAAATAATACAATTAGTTAAGTTTTCCTGATAGCACAAAGGCACAAGCACAAATACATACCTTACAAAGTTTTGAAAACTTTCAACTTAGGCCTACTTCTTTCTACTCCAAAGATTCCTTACACTCTTCTATTGTTTACTCCTCTCCGCTTTACTTACATTCCCATAATTTACTAACACAATATAGGCTAAACTTACCCTTAATTAGTTAGAATTTACATCGTAGGGGATGACCCCAAAATTTACTGGTAGGTCATAGTGGCATGCCCCCCGAATGGAGTGACATGGTCATCTATCATGACCATTTACAACAACAAAATTGCAAATGATTTGTATTCCAAATCATCTAAATACGAAAGCAATCCTTTTAGTATGTATGATACCAAAAGGTTGCCTGAAGAAATCTTAATGGAATAAGTTAAATCATAGAAATTGAGTACAGATAAAAGTCACGAAACAGATGATAGGATAGATTTTTGTGGGTAGGACCCCATTGGACGACTAAGAGAATGGTCGTCACGTGCCACCCACGACATATATAGGAGAAAGACAGAATTACAACAGTGAAAATAGAAGTAGGAGAATTCAGAGCACATGCTTTCCTGAGAACGACTGGTAGACGTCACCCATTACACCTGACCTGACCTGACCTGACAAAATACTCTTCATAAAACATTACTGTAAAATATGAATACACAAACAGGTACCTACCTACATATCTTGTAAAAGCACACAAAAATTAAACACCAATTCTACAGTTACATGTTCACTAGTTTCCTATGCGAATACACTGACTCACTCTCACATTCACTCACTCACTCTCACACTCACTCACTCACTCTCACACTCACTCATTCACTCTCTCATTAACTCTCACATTCACTCACTCAAAAAAAATTATTACACTTTAAGCCCGCTTCACAATAGCATGACACGACACGACGTAGTGAAAGGCAGCGATGACGAAGTATCGCCGGCAGTGCCCTTCACAATGATGCAATGCGATACTGTTGGATTGCGGGGGGCGGGGTGTGTGAAGTAGCCTTCCATCTGCATAGTGATATTTCCCAACACCCAAATAAACACTGTTTTATATATAAAGAGATTGAGTGTAATTGTTTAACTACACATTTGGACGAAAATCTAATTTGTACTTCTATGAGAGAATTTTTACAGTACTATAATCCTATAGATAAGATTAGCTTTTTAAGGTAATTCGCATAGTAGAACTTGGATTCTACTAATACAGAGTGGTAACTAGATAGCACTCCCTTCAATAAAACTTATTTACACAAAAATTTTGTTTCTTTCCAAATCTTGTAGTAATTTACAATAAAGAGTACAAACATGTAACAAGAAACAAAATATTTTCAATTATACTCTGTGTTAAATTGAAAACTAAAGCAAACATTTTTGTAAATATGAATATATTGTACACTGGAAATTTCAAATGAAAAGGTTATATAAAATGTGTTGGCCTTACACAACAATTTGATCATTTCAGTTCAAAAGTGATGCTCTAGTTAGTGTGCAGAGTTATTTTTGCCTGATCGCGACTGCGTTAACAAATCGCATAACTAATACGATTTCCTTTACAGTTCATTTTACACTGGTACGCAACATTTTCCCAAGCAAGAAAATAAATTTAGTCATTCTTCACTACATTAGCATCACTTTGTCCATTGTTACTATGTTTTAATGTATTTTCATTACTTATTGTGCATATATATATATATATACACACACACACACACACACACACACACACACATATACACACACATACACACACACACACACACACACACACACACACACACACATATTACTATATGGCTTTTCGTTTCTTTCTGCGTGTTTACAAATATGACAATACAGCGATTTCGCCTCCGCTGTAAGTCAGGCTTGTCGCGAGTGATATGAATTAAGATTGGCTGGTTCAGTGTGAGGTCACATCGCTTCGTGCTATTGTGAAGAGAGCTTTACATCATGAATACATATAACCCTACTTTCTGATTCTCATCTCCTTTTTTTAACTAAATTCAAATTAAAATTAAACACCTTAACCTATCATTATTATCTCACTAGAATAAAAATTATTAAGAAATGGTACGATAAACAAAAACTATAGGGTACCAGGAAATGTACACAAAAACACTTAATTATTTAAACCTAAATTGCAGTCTTTCTGCCTTGATTTATTTGCTTTTTTCCTTTTCTTCCTCCACAACATTATCACTCCCTCTCTCCAATTCCATCCCTCCTTTCTCACAACCTTACTTTCACTGCACTTTACAGCTTTATATTTCCCTCCTGTCTTAAATTTACCCCTGTTTTTCCTCTCTTTTTTTTTTTTCTCCTCATTACTGGCTTAACTTTATGTTTCGGTCTTTTCCTTTTCCTTACACACTTCTTTCTTGACAATACATAACTCCATTTCACGAGACAAATTGTATAGACAGCGATTCCAATGATGAGGTTTTGGAGAAATGTTTCACTGCACTGTAGTAATTCTCTCTAGTATAATTGAGAAGAGTTTTGTATTGTTGTTGGTAAAGTAACCACTGTTGTAGGTGTGTAGTGTGTAGGTGGGGTTGAGTACTGTAATATTCAGTTGAGTTCTGGAGTATATCGTGCGAGTGTGGGTGTATTGCAGCAGCTGTGTGATGTATTTATAGTGTGTAGGTTGGTTTGATTACTGTAATATTCAGTTGAGCTCTGGAGTATATTGTGCGAGTGTGGGTGTATTGCAGCAGCTGTGTGCTGTATTTATTCAATGTGTTGTGACAATTAAACATGTAGAGTTGGGCGCCTATAAACAAAATTGCACTTAGTACCAAAATGCGGAACCTTGCTTAAACAATTTGAATTTGTACACAACTAAATACATGACACTTGGAAAAATGCTGTCAAACAACTGACTGCAGAGTGCTGTGGGGTGCAGGTGAGCACCATGCACACCTGGTCCTGAAGGCTGGCAGCACCACAATCCCAACTGTGCTGCAGTGTACAACCCCTCTTCTTCTTTTCACACTGGGTTGGCAGAACAGATACTCTATTGTGGTTTCAGAATTGAGCACAATGTTGTGTAGTCTGAGCGAAAAGAAAACTGTAGTTAAATCTACTTATGGTTTCGGTTAGGAAAATTGCCTCATTATATGTGAACATATGTGAAAAACCTATTATAACAAAGTTTAAATAGGGAATTGCAAAAAGGCACCAATATTCTAATATTGTTTTTAGTTGTTTCAAGCTTCTTCAAATATATTAACAAAACTGTACAGAATTACACTGCACACTGTTACTATGCGTGCCATCATACATGCAGTCAACTCTCATCAACACTTTAAGTAGTTTTCCTCAACCTAGCCAGCAGTAATGAAATGATTTAGCTTAGACTCATCTCAGGATACACTTTGGGCATATTTATAACTTGAATGATTGAAATTTCCATTTATCACAGTTCTAGTGTTACTATGGCATAAAATATTAAGAATAATAAATTAAGTCACTGACAATTAAATTATTTATAGACTTCCGCAGTCCTATCTTGGTTTTAAACACAAAACACTTTAATTAAAAAATAAAACCTGTGGTCTCAATACCTCAAAGACCAAATGTTGGAGGATCAGGGTAGGCTATAATACGAAGTACTACTTTTATTTAACAAAAAAATTAAGCTCATGCCTCTTCCTGTGTACCTGGTTGACAATTGTGACTTAAAGTGCATATTTAGCACTATTATTCTCAACTCATAATACACAATGATAAAACCTGATGAACTGCCGCTCCTAGCACATCCACCCACCTTCAAGCCTAAACCCTGAGGGAGCACTTCCAAACAAGTTGAAAATGAACTTAAAGTAATTTTTGAGCAATACCTGCCAACCAATCAGAGATAGACCCCTGAAAAGACCTACATGAGATAGGGATGCACATGTACGCTTATTTGCTGATCTCTCAGCTCTGACCTAGTAAACACCAACACTGCATGATGTCAGTAATGTTGCGTGCACACATTTCTCTGACATTTCAAATACTGATATTTTTCCAATTACTGATGGCCAGACAAAAATTAAGACATATGATTTTTAAATAAGAATAAAACACATTTTACATTGATATATTACAACAACGGACCCTTAATTTTACTGGCAATTCTATTTCAAATAAATGATAACTTTGCCAGCATTGTTGGAATATTTTATGTATTTTCCTTATTCTTCTCATAGAAATTTTATTTCCGCTCTATTTAAGTTGAGAAGTTTTGTTTTGTTTTGTTGGTTGTGAGGGGGAAAAAATGCAAATGTATGGTGAAAATAAAAACGGAGTTCGTTTTTCTTGGTGGTTAAAATAGTGTGTGTATTACTTTATTACATATTCAGTTCTTTGTTCCTAAAATTTGATGAGTAGCGAAAACCACAAACAGGTTATGGGCCCAGGATGTCCCAGAAGAAAGAAATGAATGGAAATGGAATATTGGGAAGTAATACAAAAGAGAAATGAGGGATGGTTGCAAAACAAAAACCCAGTTAGTAGAAGAGGAATTATGGTGGGATCAATCACAGGGGAAGATATATGTAATAGAAACGTAGCCAAGCTTACGGTAGACAACTATTTCTTGTGGGCACTAAAAGTAAAACAAGAGTTATTATTGAAAGATGTCTGGGAAGTGGTTATTGGATACGAGAACACACCTGAATTTGTTTTGCCCCTGACGGAAATAAGAAGACGAACAAGAAATAAAGTGATAGCATTGGCAATTATTTTTAAGTTTGTAGGAGAAAACTTTTAGGGTGATATTGCAGAAATTGATTCGGCCAATAAAGCATGGAAGACATTATATGAGCTGTGCAATGATGGAGGACATGTGAATGGTGCCATGAACTTGAAGCCGCTGACTCATTTCGTTAAGCCTAAAGACATGAGTGTGCAAGAATACTTTGCCAAAATTAACCAAGTCTGGATACGAGTTCACTGACCGACAAGTTGCAGGGATGAGTATTGGAAACCTCACAGAAGAATTTACAGCATGTATACCTTCTCTAGAAACTGAAATGACGAAACTGTAGCTGTCCAAGGTGAAAACGAGGCTTCTAACTGAAGAAAGAAGGAAGAAAATTCAGTTAAGTGAAATGAAGGCCAACATATCCAAACATGAGCAGGATGAAGGGCAGGCATTGGTTGTGCAGCAGAAACATGTCAAGAAAGAAGATGGATGGCGCACGCATTGTAAGAAAGAAGAAGTGTGTCAGTACAACTGCTATAGCTATGGGAAACAAGGCAATGTATCAAAATACTGCCACAATGCATCAAAGTGCTTCAACTGCGGGAAGCTTTGACATCACTTGAAGGTATGTAGAGAACCAAGCAAGGAAGTACCACCACAAGAGAGAAAATCAGTAGATGCTAGTGGTAAATTTGTGAATTCAGAAGTGCTACATGTAGTAGATAAAGCTATGAGTATGAAAGTGTCAGTAGAAAGTGGTGAGAATAGAGATTGGTTATTAGACTCGTGTCTTCACATCATATGTGTCTATCAGAAGAGATGTTTGCGGATATATCAAGGAATATAGTAGGGAGTGTGGAAATTGGTGTTAAAGGTATAGGTAAGGTAATTGTAAGGATGGAAACTGGCTGGACGATTATATTTACAGGTGTGTTGTATGTACTTAACCTAGGAACAACTTTGGTTTCAGTAGGGAACAACAAACAAAATGGATTAGCAGAAAGGCAAAACAGAACCCTGTTTGATGCAGTTAGGTGTCTTATTGATTCAAACTTGTTTACCAAAGGAATTTTGGGGAGAAGCAGTTATGATTGAAGTTAATGTAAGAAATAGGTGTCCATCATTTACTATAAATTTTCAGATTCGTTATGAGTTGTGGTTCAACAGGAAGTTAGGTGAGGAAGAGGTTGTTAAATTGAAAATATTTGGATGCCAAGCATGGGTAGTAAGGGTATACAGAAAGAAGTTAGATGTTAAGGCAGAATCATGTGTTATGATTTGGTATGAAGCAGGGACAAAAGATGGCTACAGGCTGTGGTGTCTTGAAAGGGAAAAAGTAATCATAAGGAGGAGCGTAGTATTTGAAGAGGAGGAATTCCCATTTAAGGGAAGGGGCAAGTCGAAGAAGTGCCCGAAGTAAATGTGCTAGAGTTCAAAAGCGATGGGGCATATTTTAACATAACCCAAGTATAGGGTCCAGAAGTATAAATAGGGTTTAAACTGGAAGGTGTAGAACAAGAAATTGTGGTCAATGAGGGTATATTGGGGGTTGAGTCACTAGTTAGACAATTCGAGCCAAATCTAGAGGAACCAATACCAAATCTGAAGAGATCGGCATAACGTAGGACAGAAAATACGTCTGCATGTTTTAGGGTAGTAAATGTAAAAGAAATAGGACAGGAGAAAATAACAGAACCCATGATGGTTGGTGAAGCTCTGTCGAGCTTAGAGTCTGATAAGTGGATAGAAGCCATGAAAGTAGAAATGAATGAGATGAAAAGATAGGATGTTTGGGAAATCGTTGAGCAACCATAACATGTGAAGCTGATTGGTTCTAAATGGTTGTTCTCATTGAAGAATGATAGTTAGGGTAAAATTCAGAAGTATAAGGCTAGGTTGGTAGCTCAGGGGTTCAAGAAACAGATGAATTTTGGCTATGAGGACACATTCAAGCCTGTGATAAAAAGAAAGTGAATGAGGCTTCTCATGGGTATAGCAGTAGAAAAGGGTTGGATTGGGGAACATCTTGGCATGACAAATGCCAATTTGAATAGCCATATTAATTGCACCATATACATGGAGCAACCAGAAATGTTTGGAGAGCGTGATGCACACAACTATGTCTGTAAATTAATGAAAAGCATCTATGGTCTTCGTAACTCTGGTAAGGATCGGATTATTTGTGTTGACAATGTACTGAGAAGGATAGATTTCAAGCAATGTATTAAAGAGCCATGTATTTATGTAAAGGGAAATTGTATCATAGGGATGTATATTGATGATATTATTGTGATAGGGTCGGAAGAAGAAGTGAAGTCTGTAAGAGATAATTTTTCAAGTAAGTTAGAAATGGAAGATTTGGAGATAGCCACAAGTGTACTTGTAATGTTGGGAAATATGTATGTGCACGTAGGTAAATACAGACTATAGAGGGAGAAAGTTAGCAAGACGAAGTCAGTCATGGGGAAGACACGAGGTACATAGCAGGTGCAAGCAACTGGGATAAACTATAACACGACATGGTGTCAGATGTGGGGTCATTAGTACACAAATTGTATAAACAGTAAAACAAGGTAATATTGTTCAAGAGAGACGCAGTGCGAAATGAAAATAACGTATAACGGGAATACTGACAATATGATATAACCTACAGTTCCCGACGCACTGCAAACTAGTCCAGGAATATTAGTCAAATGAGGGCAAGAATCTCGGAATGAGAGATAGTCAGCTATAAACTTGTATAAACCTTTATTTTGACACCCTAAAACTTGGTCTCAAAACCTACCTATCGTAGGGTGTCCGCGACCACAGATATTTCAAGGTCAAAGGTCAAAAAATCGATTTTTTTTACACATTTATTGCAAATATCTCGTTTCCTATGGGTTTTATGCTATTTGTATTTATTATAAATATTGTAGAGGATTAAATTCTCTACAACTTTTGTTTAAACTTTTTTTTTTTATCTTGAACCATTTTCGAGATAGAGGGCAGAGCGCACGCAGTGTTGAACTATTTAGAGTATCATTCGAGGTCAACCTGTAGTCCCGATTAAAAACACGCCGTATAAAGTTGATAAATTATTGATAAATATATAATTCTAAATAATTTGCATTTTTTATTAACTATTACGTTATAATTAATAATTTTTTTCAATAATTCAGTATCTATTCATTTAATAATACTTACCTACTCGTGTACTTATAAAGTTAAGGGAAATACTTTAATTACATTTTAAGTAGAAAATAATTAAGTACATCTATATTGAAATCCGTAAACTTATAGATTCTTTTAAAACGTTAAAAATTATACCTGGGACAACGGACCTCTATTGTATAGTACGCACCTTTCTATTTATAGCCAGAAAGGACAGATGTTCAATTGCTTACTCACGACCGGTTTCTTTTTCAAGGAACCACTGTTATTCGTTAGTTTTGAATCGTATCTTGGTAACTACGGACGTACAATTTTAAGAGTGATGGATAATTTGTGTTTTATATGTAAAAAGTCAGATTCGGAAGGTGAATCATTAGTGAATCTAGTGCGTGGTATAAAAATATTTTATCAAAAGCTTGGTACGATAATAAAAACTTAAATCCTCAAGCAGAAAGACTAAGAACTGTAGAAGCTGCAGCAGCTATTATTAGAGAATACATTCGATCATCCATTGTTGAAACTAAATCTTATCCGCCTCCCAGTAAAATGTTGGATGATGTTAACCAAGAAATTCCAAAAACTTTATTGTATTTCTTAGAAGAAGTCATCCTAAAAAAACAGGAAAGGAAAGGTAGATCATTTAAAAACAAAATGTACTTTAATAAGCCATGCAATAATGGCTGCCATCCGCGAGCGTTCTTTTTCATCACAGCTACTATTAAGCCTTTCTGTATTTCTTCACAGAAGATATGGATCTAGAAGACTATTGGATATTTTATCTAGCTTGGGACTTGCAGCTTCTTATAATCATACTGTACAGTATGAAATTTCAGCAGTTTATCATCCACAGCCTCGTATTTTATCATCAGAGTCAGGTACACTTGTACAATATGTTGGAGACAATGCCGATATAAAAGTCCATACTCTTGATGGTAACAATACTCTTCACGGAGGAATTTGAAATTTTACAGCGACTGGAAGACGATGATGAAGAAGAAGAAAATTGAAATTAGAACTTGTAGTTCTTATTATTATTCGATTTTTTTAATTTCAACGTTCATAAATGTATGAAATGGTATTTTTCAATAAAAACATTAATTAAAAATTTAATTCTTTTCTTTTTATTTAGTTAGGAAGTAATTAGTATAAATAAGATTAGAATTAAAAAATAATTAAAGTATTTCCCTTAATAACTTTATAAGTACACGAGTAGGTAAGTATTATTAAATGAATAGATACTGAATTATTGAAAAAAATTATTAATTATAACGTAATAGTTAATAAAAAATGAAAATTATTTAGAATTATATATTTATCAATAATTACAAACTTTATACGGCGTGTTTTTAATCGGGACTACAGGTTGACCTCGAATGATACTCTAAATAGTTAAACACTGCGCGCGCTCTACCCTCTATCTCGAAAATGGTTCAAGATATAAAAAAAATGTTAAAACAAAAGTTGTAGAGAAATTAATTTTCTACAATATTAATAATAAATACAAATAGCATAAAACCCATAGGAAACGAGATATTTGCAATAAATGTGTAAAAAATCGATTTTTTTACCTTTGACCTTGAAATATCTGTGGTTGCGGACACCCTACGATAGGTAGGTTTTGAGACAAGTTTTAGGGTGTCAAAATAAAGGTTTATACAAGTTTATAGCTGACTATCTCTCATTCCGACGTGAAACCCCTAATATTCCTGGACTAAACAGTGAACAGAAATGGTGGCCCAGTTTCATGTAGTACCCCCAGAAAATTTCAACTTTCGGATTCTGAGTAGAATAAATGTATTACAAGTTTTGAGAGGTTTAGAATAGCATCGGAGCTTGCTAACAAGCCAGAAGAAAGTCAGGTGAATATGCTATTATATTGCATGGGTGTGGATGCAGATGATTTGTTAGCATCGTTTGCATTACCTGCAACCCAATTAAATCAGTAGAAAGTAGTGAAACAGAAGTTTAGTGACTTTTTCAAAGTGAAGAATAATGTCTATGAATACACCAAATTTTTCAAATTGCGCCAGCAGGACAGAGAGCCAGTGGATGTATTTATTGATGCTGTGTTCAAGGCAGCAGAAACATGTGAGTTGAAAGACTTGAAGAAAGAATTTATAACAATGGTGCTGGTAATTGGAGTAGCAGATTATAAACTCTGAGTCATTACAGATTGGCGGTAACCTCAATCCCACGGAAGCGGTTAAGCGTATTCGCCAAGCAGAGTCAGTGCGAGGGCAGCAGAAGATCATACAGGAAAATCAGGCAAGTGTGGACTGTGTCAAAAGTTATAAAAATCAAGGGGTTCATTTCAGTGTACGCACTTCAGAAAGGTTGAAAGTTTTGGAAGGAAAAACAGTAGGAATACCACAAAACTAGTACAAGGACACAGCAAATGTTCAAAGTGTGGTATTTCACCAGGACACAATGGGTCCAGATGTCCAGCGAGGAATGTTTCATATTTTAAATGTAAAAAAGTTGGGGTATTACAGCCGATGTTGCCAAAGCAAAATGACAATGGTTTAAGAATTAAAAGAAGAGAAGTTGCTTTACAAGTGTGTTCAAACCATGGTATGTTGAGGTACAAGTGCAATGAAAAACAACAAACTTCAAATTGAAATGGGTGCAGATTTAATGGTCATAGATGAAACCACAAGTGATGAGTTAGGCCTGTTGCTGTGTAAATCGAAGAAGAGGCTGTATAGTGCAGGCAGAAATTCCACTAAAGTTGAAGGTACTGCCATAGTACTTTTGACCCTCGGTAAACAACACCAGTAATTAAGGCATTAAAGGTGGCGAATGTAAGGGAAGCAGCAGAAGTTCGGCGAGAGGAGACTAAGGTAAATGAAAATTCACCAACTGAGTCGAATAAGTTTGTAAGGAAGTTCTGTACTCTGTTTCAAAGCCTTGGGAAGCTACAGCAGGAGTATCACATTGTAATAAAAGATGCTGTTCCCTTTGCAGTACTAGCCCCGAGACATGTAGCTCTGCCACTTATAGATAAAGTAAAGGAAGAATTAGACAGAATGTTGAGCGAAGTAGTGATTACACAGATACAGGCCCCAACAGAGTGGTGTGCACTACCAGTGCCAGATGTACACCATTATAAGGTGACTGCCAGGAGTGGTGAATCAAGCATGTTATATCTTTGTATGTGGGAGTACAGACATGGAGCACGACCTCAGGCTACACACGGTGCTAGAAAGGGTATGAGAAGCAGGATTTACACTGAATATAGAAAAGTGCAAGTTCAAATTCCAGACAGTGAAATTTTTGGAACATGTAAGAAAAGGGGAAGTGAGACCAGACACAGATAAAACAGATGGAGTTATAAGCATGCCGGATCCAACGAATGTTGCTGAGCTATGGCGGTTCTTAGGGTTGGTAAACTACTTGAGAAAATTTGTACCGAAGTTGGCAGAGAAGAGACAGGCTTTACGGGTCTTACTACAACAGCATATGGAATTGGTCTGGGGAGCAGCACAACAAGAAGCGGCAAAGCAACTGCAAAATGAGATTGCTTCACAACCAACACTAGCATTGTACTCTCGAATGTCACCTATGCGGATAGCTGCAGAAGCATCATTGTATGGAGTGGGGAGTGTGCTGGAGCAGCGTCAGGAAGGAGTGGTGAAACCAGTAGCCTGTGCATCTAGAAGCCTTAGTGAGGTGTAAAGATGCTATGCATAGAAAGAGGCCCTGGCTGTAACATGGGCATGTGAACGATTTAAGGACTATATGTTAGGAAGCAGGATAACATTAATGACCGACCATAAGCCTCTAGTTACCCTGCTATCCAGTAAGCCTGTAGCAGAACTTACAGCACGACTGCAGAGAATGCAGATGCACTTAATGTGCTTCAACTATGACATGGTGCATGTTGCTGGTAAGACATTTTGTGTATCAGATGCACTCTCGAGAGCTCCAGTGCACAAGCCAGAGGTGCACACCCAAAGGAGGGTAGAGGTTGAGGACGAGCTCTTGGCTGAGATGGTACTGCAAGCAACCCCATTTACAAACTCACATCTGCAAGAAATACGACTAGCGCAGAATAAAGATGAAAAGTCACAAGCTCCAAGAGACTAAATCCTACAGGGATTCAAAAAAGAGTCAGAGTTTTGGCAATATACGAATCAACTGACCTACCAACAAGGGCTAATCATGTATGGGGCACAGGTGTTTATCCCGAAGAGCTTACGCACAAAGATGTTGACAAGATTACATCAAGGTCATATGAGCATCGCGAAGTGTCGAAGGAGCGAACGAGTCAGTGTGGTGGCCAAACGTTTCGCGAGACTTAAGGCGATTGGTAGAGGGTTGTGAACAATGTCTGCAGCGAAGAGTACAGCATGCAGAACATCTTATATACTGACACCATCACCGGAGCGACCATGAACTAGGGTGGGAATTGACATTATGCAAATAAAAGGTATAATTTATTTAGTCATTTATTACTACTTCTCTAGATACCTGGAAGTAGTACATATCGATTGCTTGACTACAGAGTCAGTGATCAAATGGCCTCAGAACATATTTTCCAGGCATGGAATGTCAGAAACCATTCGGAGTGATGGAGGGATACAGGTCACATCATGGGAGTTCCAACAGTTTGCCCGAGATTATGGGATCAGCCACATCACAGCTAGTCTCAAATTCCTGCAGTCCAATGGAGCTGCAGAAAGTGCAGTAGCAAAAAATGTCCTGATGAAATCACAAGATCCTAACCTTGGAATCGGGATTTTCACTGGCAGAGCTGTTGTTTGGCCGTAAGTTATGAACTACCCTTCCAGTTGTACAAACGACCCTACAGTCACGATGGGAACATGGGATGTAACAATCCATCCGTGAATGTGACAGTTATCTAAAAGCCAGGAACAAAATGGTGTATGACAGAAGGCATGGCATTAAAGAATTGGAACCATTGGCCCCAGGTATGCGAGTGTGGATACCAGACCTAAAAATGCAGGGTACAATTCAAGGGACAGTCAAGTATCCTAGGTCATACTACTTGTCATCAGAGGCAGCTATGTTACGACGAAATGGAAGGCAGTTAGTAAAGGTTCCAGAAGAGGAGAGCAGAAAACTGGTGTCAGTAAAGGCAACCAATATACAAAGTGTAGTAGATACATCTCGACCAGTGGAATCAGGAGAAGCTAGAAGCCATTCGACCAGGACACACCACCTAGAGACACTCGAGAGGAGTCACCATTTCGAGGGTTTCCAACAGATGGGCGATGAGAAGCATACAACAAGGCAGAGGAAGCATGTAGCAGGACTAGAAGGGGGCATAAAATAGTCTCGCCACAAAGGTGGGACTTATAAGACAGCAAGCAGATAAAGCTGAGAAAGAAAGGGAGATGTAGTTTTGGGAAATATGTTTGTGTATGTAAGTAAATACAGACTATACTGGGAGAAGGTTGGCGAGACATGGGATATATAGCAGGTGCAAGCAACTGGGATAAACTATAACAACAGTACTGTCCGTCAAGGTAGAGCAAACGGAAGGAGGGGTCATGTTAAGTGAAAAGTTGTACATAGAGAAAATAATCAATGACTTCTGTGTGACCGAATGCAAGCCTAGTAAAACAGTTTTACCTTCTGGGTATACAGCAGCTGAAGGCGCTGAAGAGGAATTTAGTTCCACCGTTTATCGAAGTACAGTAGGTAGTTTGTTACATTTGTCAAACAATACTAGGCTAGACATTACATTCACAGTAAGCAAGATCAGTCAAAAATATCAGAATCCAAAGGTTAAGGATTGGAAATAGGTCAAACATATTATAAGATATTTGTGTGGAACTAAGGACTTAAAACTATGTTTTAAGGGTCATGAACAATTTGTACAGGTATTTAGTGATGCAGACTGGGGAGGGGATGCTGACTCGAGAAAGTCTGTAAGCGGCTATGTAGCCATAATAGCAGTGGGAGCAATGTCATGGTACAGTAGAAAGCAGAGCTGTGTAGCCAGGTCGACAATGGATGCGGAATACATTGCTATGGCTGAGGTCTCTCACTAGGTGATCTGGGTAATACATTTGCTTTCATAACTTGGAATGGAAGTGCTCATAAGTACACCCTGTAAAATAAGTGCTGACAATGCAGCAGCGATTAAACTAAGTAAGAGTGATAATGTCGGTGAGAGATCCAAACACATTAATATAATGTATAACATTTGTAGGGAACTGTCAGAAAAACGAATGATTGATTTTGTTTATGTTGTGTCAGACAGAAATGCTGCAGATTTATTTACCAAGAATTTGCTGAGCAGTAAGGTTCAGAAATTTCGCAGTGTGATTAAATTGCTGTAGCCCATTATTTATCTAGTGATATGATAAGAGAAAAAATAGGGGGAGTGTTGGAATATTTGGGGCCGGTTTCACCAACACTTCTTAAAATTTAAGCGCTACTTAAACAGTGAATAAGCTGTGCCTAGCGCTTTGTGGGGTTTCACCAACTTTAAGCTCTTCTTAATAAAATGTTTTAAGCAGCTCTTAGTTTAGGCAGCCGTAATCGGATGCTTAACTCTTTAATCTCTGCTTAAATCATTGTAAACAAATTAAAAGGAAAAGGGACAATACTGTAAAAGTTGTGGGTTGATAACCCCAAATGTGATATAAAGTATTTAGTTTTAAAAATTAAATTTTTTAAAAATTAAATTGAGAAATTATTGTGTTTTTAACATTATTGAGTCTGGGTGTATGTCTTTGTTTGCTGGAATAACCTATGACGATGGTCAAAGACAAAGCTCGTGGCAGTCTTATATTTGTTTATGTACATTTCGCACATGTCATGAGGTAAATCCAGTATATATGTAGGAAATTGAGTGTAAAGGCAGGTAGCTGATTGATAAAATATGAATTTATTTAGTGTGCAGAAGCTACACTGCATGTATGTACGATATGCAGGCCTAAAAATATATGATTACTTTGGCAGAATTTGACAAATTTGCAGTATAAGTTTTGAATTAGAAAAGTTAACAAGGGCCCAATTAAATGTCATACAGGTGTGATGTGATAAACATATTTATTCAAATTCGGGCATCGGCCATTTCTAAATTACACATGAATATCGTCAATGCTATTATCAACAAACCATCACAATTTCATAAAGTTCAGTTCTGGTTAGTGATGAAAGTCAAACAGAATCTATAAAACATTGCAGTAATGTCGTACATAAAACCTAACACAGTTCTACTGAAGTAAAAAAATTCGGGATGGCTTTGTAGACTGTAGTAAATGTAGGCCCAGTGTTATTTTTTGAGAGCAATATGATTTAAACTCAGAATACACGTTACGTTTAGGGAATATTTAATCAGTGCCTAAACAAGACAACATTTCATTTTAAAAATTCATCGTTAGCCTAACGTATTATTTTTATAAACCATTTAATATATTAATGCTTGAAGAAAGCTACTTAAATATATGTAACGAGTCTAAAACATTGCCCGAGTAGATCAAAAATAAAACAATTAACATTCTGACTTGTAAAAATAGCCCAGACCTAATATAGATCGTAACTTATGCTGCGAAAAATCACACTTCTTGGCACTAATAATTAATCAAAACGATCATAAAACTTCACAGAATAGCGACATAACACTTCCACGATAATAAATCAGCCGTAAAAAATTTAAAACTCATATATTCACGAACGTTATTTTACATAAACAAATTTTGGTTCGCATATTTGGTTGAATTAATCGAGTACAAATATCTTTTTTCATATATGCAGTGAAATTTGTTTTAATTGATTCTTATTATTCGTCAGGCAAACGATAAAGCTTTACTCGTTTATTATAAAACAAATATTTAGTTAGGATTTGTAATGCTATTAACAAACATAACATTTCAGGGCGGGGGATTTTTTGTGGTTTTTTTTTTTTTTTTTTTTTAATTTATATAGTTCTCATTAGTCTTTGAAAATAACTGTTATGCAGTTATTTTTTTAGGTTGTCTTTGTTGTAGGTGCTGCAGTGTTTTTCAATGTGGCAAAGGACTGGAAAAACCCTAAAACAAAAGGACTTTTGGATGCAGAAACCAGAAAATAAGGGGTTAAATTATTTATAGAAGGCCAATCAGCAAGAAATGCTGCAGATCAGTTAGGCTTAAAGTTTCAAATGCTTGCAAGATATTTAAAGAAGGTTCACAGTGACCCTAACAGTGAAGTTGATATGAAAGCTCACTGCGATGTTCGCAAAGGATTCTCTGATCAGCAAGAAGAAGACTTGGAAAAATCTTGATGTTGATAATTCTAAGATGTTTTATGGTTTAACAATAATAGAAACTAGCAAATTAGACCTTGAAATACCTTAAATTAATAAAATTAACTATCCACAAAAATGGAAACACAATAGGATGGGCGGAAAAGACTGGCTATATGGATTTATGGAGCGCCAGCCCTGTCTTTCACTTCGGGCTGCTGAAGGGTGTAGTGTCGCCAGAGTAATGGGCTTCAATAGACATATGTTGGCATGTTTTTCAAAAAATTATGAAACTGTTATGTCTAAGCACCCTGAGCTTAGTGGCCAGATTCGAATATGTAATCACGATGAGACAAAAACTGAAGCAAACCAGCAGACTTCGCGAGTAATTGCTCAAAAAGGCATCAAAGAAGTGTGAAAAGCTGCAAGTAGTGAAAGAGGAACTTTAGTCACAACTGCTTTGATTATAAATGCAGCAGGCAATACCATTCCTCCTGCTATGGTGTTTCCCAAAGTGCACTTAGGACCTGTATTACAATCTCTAGATAAATGTGTGGAATAGATCTTCCGTAGATAAGCTATTTGATGGTAACCTGTATTATGAACATTTCATTAGCTAAGTTATTATTTAGATATGTAATCCAAGGTTTTGGTTCGTTACTGTGTATGTTGGCAATAAAAGTCACTGTATTTGTGGTATTATGGCTTATGTTCAGTTGTCAGTAATGAGTGCGAAATGTGTTTTGAATAATATATATAAGCTATGTGTTATTTCTTATTTAGCAACAGTTAATTAAATAAAAACTATGAACAAAACCTGGGCAAACAACATATTTGTTCATAATTATTACTGTCGGTGGTGATATCAGTTCTCTCGCAGCTAGCTTAATCTCCATACTATTTATCACAATGCATGATACTCGGTTTCTTACCATTCAAGATTGAGGTTCGTGCCTGTGTTTCTTAATAATATTTTTTTAATATTTTGAGAATGGAAGGGGGAATTATTTTATTTCACAAGTTTCAAGGAATTCGATTCCTCAAAATGACATTAAGCCAGTGCTAATATTTTATTTCCGATTTTTCTCTTATTACAAAGTACAATTCACGCAACTAAAAACGATACAATTTCCAAAACTAATCTTCTGTGTCATTATCGACATTCGCCGGGTTTACTTGCATTTTGCATAACTATTCCACATAACACTCAAAATACCCAAAAACTTCAATTCACATTTTATATAACCTCCAAAACAAACATGCATATAAGCAAAACACCACCATATGATTTTTGCGATACCATTTTGAAGCTTATCTAAATTAATAAATGCTTGTCTAGCTCTGGAAGTGATAGCTAGTTTAACGCCTTGATAACAGTTCTAGTTAGCAATAACTAGAGGTCTAATACACTAATTTGCACGAGCTGGTAGTTAACTTTTAACCTGATGTGTAACTAGAGGTCGTAATACAGGCTCTTAAAAAATTGCATAATCCAAGGAGCCCCATCAGGAACTCTAGGTTTGGCCCACACAATAGGGTGGATGTCTTCTTCAAATTTTATCCATGTGATAGAACATTTCATTAAATATTCTGGATGTTCGATGACACGTTAAATGCTTCTTATTTGTGATAACCACAAGTGTCACCTCTTCATTGGAGCTATAGATTAAGCTAAAGCAAACTGAGTTCACATTCTAACATTTCCCCTACACTGCACACACAGAATGCAACCGTAAGATTTTGTCATAACAAAACCATTTCAAACATTTTACTACTATATTTTGGACACGTGGATATCATCGAATCAAGGGCTTACATTCACCATCTATAACGTGGCATCTTGTGTAGGGATTGCTCATGCTCGAGCAATGGTTCTACAAAGCATCTTGAATGCCTTTCGAAAAACTGGGATTTACCCAAACGATAAGGAAGTTTACACTGACAGTATGTTTTTGGCAAGTTCAGTCACTGACAAATCCCCTGAGATGTCTCGAAGAGAGCAAAGCAGCATGATACCAGTGGCATCAGCTTTGCTGCAATCATCCATATTCTAGAACCAACTCTGAATACTGAAACACCAGTCGAACCATCAACATCTGGGATATCGAATTATATTGAAACCAAGTTACAGCAAGCAACAGTTGTAGACCTACTTAGGCTACATTCCACTTGGTACTGAAAGCATTGACCAGTAGTATGCCAAAAGGAACACCATCAGTACAATTTCGCACTTCAGTAGCACTCAGTACTGTAACCAGGTGGAACACTCGTCGGTAGTTTACCGCAAGAATAATGGCGTCTGATATACGTGATGAAGCAATGACAGGCGTTAACACATTTTTAACAGGGATGGATAGTTTTTTTTATGCTGATTCAGACTCATCAATTGATGATGGGAACAAAGAATGTGAAAATATACTTTCCCCTGCAACTTCTGTATATAACAACTTAACTTGCTCGTAAACATCGCCGCCATGTTGTGTCGTCTGCTTTAGTGATACTGCCTGATCTTCTGCACGTTAGTAGTTTCCAACCCAGACGCCTCAACACCATTCCTCCATTACTTATGAGCAGAATCATTATCTAAAGGAACGTTCGTCAGTACTGGTCAGCTCTTTCAGTGCCAAGTGGAATGCGGCATAACTATGTAAGTCCATGACAGTTCATGGGATATCCTAAACTAAAACAAAAGGCAAAAAGGAGACAACCTAGGGAGAATGGAAAAGCACACTATTGTAACAAGCACCCCTGGAAAAAAATTAATTAGAAGAATACCTAAAAAAGAAAGCAGAACTTCTTAGCGAAAACAGAAAGAATGTAAAAGAGGGAAGAAAAATTAAAGAGAGATAAAAACAACAAAAAATAAATTGACAAAGAAAAATTTCAATTTGAGGAGATAGTGTAATTGTGATGACTTAAAGGACGGATAGAATGAAGGTGTAGAAGACTATGCTATCGAGATAAAAGTAGATTTTTCCCTCGTCAAGTTTGTATGTGACAAAAAAATCATTCACTATGTGGGAAAAATAGTTAATAAATGTGACAATGGAGACTTGATGATTTAATTTCTTAGAAAATCTTCAAAATCTAAGGGAAATTTTTACTATCCAAATGTAGAAGACGTTGGCAGTTTGCCATTCACTGATAGTGTTAGAATTTCACCTGCTCCTAGTGAAAGCTGTAAAACAAAACGGCAGCACTCATTAATGTCTTCAGCTGTGTCACTTTCAAACTACAATGTTCACTAAGTGATATTAGACTCAAAATGGTTTGTCCCAAATGAAATTTAATTTAATGTCAGTTTTTTATAGTTAATCTTGAAAATTCTTTCTTAACTAGTAGTGAACATCGTGAAAGATATTTTTATAACTATTTTTAGTGCTATTTCATCAAAATATACCTTTATCTTTTAGTTCATTACATAATTATTATAAACCAACTATATCATAATGCATATAATGTGGTTTCTTGTTTTATTATGGTTTTCTCAACCTGTCCCACCAGTTTTCAAAAAAATTGAATTTTTTTCATTAAGTGTTTAATGGTACATTGTTTAACCTTTGAGATATCATATATGTATACAATAATAGAGTACAATCATTTTTTTACAGAATGCTAGTGAGAATAGCCCAGGAAATAATTAACCATTTAAACTTTTGTGTCTCAACCTGCCCCACTATCCCCTACTTTTTTAGTCCATGTAACTGCATCGGTTTATTTTCTACAATTTTCTTTTATGGCCGAATTAAGTTAATTAGTCCAGTGAAATGCAGTTGCAATTGAGTTCTAATTTATGTATAGGCTTATGCGAGAATTCGTTGCTGGTGGTATCGGAATATTATATATGCAGTTCGTAATTTTTGTATTTCCGTATTTCATTAAATATAGATTGTCATAGGTGCCTTTTTTTAGAAGAGTCACCTCAGTGAAATGAATTGACTCATGTCTGCCACTTCGTGAAAGTGTATGTTGTGTGCCGAATTATTCAATTAACATAACATGCTATTTCTTGAAATGAACAAATTTAAACTTCACAATGTAAATACCTACTAATTCGGTTTCTGTTCATTTTTATTGGTGGGGTAGGGAACTGTGGTTAATTTAGTGTCTTTCGTGAGAGACAATTGCTTTGAATTCCTTACGAGGGAGTGGCGATTAGAATGCATTGTTTTGCCAGAACAGTGGGAATGTTTGTTGTACAGAAATGGCATTCAATTTACTATAACCCAAAAGTGTTAACTTTATCGGAAGAACTGAATGCGATAAATGTGTGCGGTTTATACCATACCAATGCGAGAAATATTCAACTCATTAATAGCATTGCATTTTGTGTGTAATGAACTACATTAAAGGGGTGTTTATTTAGGCTACATACATTTGAAGACTTCTTGCAAGAACAAAACGCAATAAATACATCACTAGTAAACCAATGTACGAAATGCACAATGTAAACATGTTCAACAAATTTAACTTTACGTGAAAAATCGTTGGAAATTCAATACACTAAATTAGGATTAAACAAGGTGTCTTTAACGTCCAAATAAATTTCTATTATTCTAACAATAATTTAAGAAAACATTATTTATAAAACACGCAAATAGTCTTCATGTTGTAATTCACATACCCCACTCGGTTTTTCTGGGAATCGGTCTTTTCCGTTGTGTCTCGCACAGTAACCACTCAATATGTTTTTAACACAAAAAAGCACTTGTAAATAGTAAATATGAACAACTTTTGTCCATAGAAGACTACAAGAGAGTCAATGTCGCCAATACAACAACTCCAACTGTTACTATATTTCGAGTCCTAATGGTGATTGTTATTGTCAACAAACAGAATAAAATACCAGGCATTGTCTGAATTTCCTGATAACTTGCTGATAGCTATTCGCTTGCTAACATGTGGACCTATTAAACAAGACCTAAACAACACACTACTAAGGGGGGTTGATCACACTGTCGTTTCCCCTAAGCTGTGTGACGCACACACTATCTTCAGGAGGATACTTCGACGATGGGAATCTTGACATCCTCTTCGGAATGTTCCTCGGAGAGTTCTGGCATCGGTTGTGGCTCTGAGACTTGTATGGTTATGCTCGATGGTGTTGCGCCATCCATCGTTTCGGTGCCAGCCTTCGGACATGCCCCTGCAAGTGCCAGTGTGACGGGCAATGTGGGGCTTTTGGCATATGCTTCCGATGCTCTCTCTTGAGGTACAGACGCACCTTCCTACTCAATGCTCCTCACCTGGCACTCGACAGCATGATTGTCGTCATGGGTCACCAGAGCTTCACACATTTTCCCTTCGTTTTCCATGCTCACACTGTCTTTTGATGTCGAGCCGACGTGCTCAGAAGGCTCTCCGCACTGCTAGACATTAATCTCCTTGTCTGGTCGACCCCTGCAGGACATTGCAATATCCTGCACCAACGAAATGTGGGTGTGGTGACCTTCTTGGGAGAGGTACTGACCCACTTTCCTCCTCTCTATGCATTATGAGTTCGGCAGGCTGTTAGCTGTCATAGGTGTTTCAGGGTTCGGCTGCCACTTCGTCGGCGATGTTTCCAGGCTAAAGTCATAGATCGTTCCGATGTGCCTTTACATTTTTCTGACCCACATAGATCAGGTAAGTGGTTGGTCACGCTAGTTCCCACCTGGTGCAGCCCACTCCATATATAGTACATGCTTTCTTTTTCGACGCTGTTCCCTGCTGATTTTAGGGCTGGTACTCGTGTTTACCTGTGGGCAATTTTTCTTACCTGACAATGCTAAGTTATGCTCAAGCAGTATGTCGGTAGGTGTACAGCCAGTGGTGGCATTTACATGCCGGTGGAGGGTGAAGAGGCGGCGGGCAGGTTGTCGGCCCAACTGGTATGTTGCTCCTCCAATCGGAGCCACAGTTCTACCTCCAACTCTCTGTTGGGGTACTCTGTGGGGTTCGCCCATTGGTGATACACCGCCATATTCAAGTGATGTGTCCCCCACCAGGTGCACATCTCTCACCGTTTTCCTCCCATAAACTGGGTCCTGTTGTTAGTCAACAACTGTCTTGGGTACCCCCATTTGGAAAATAATTCTCGCTACAATGCTTTTACAATGCTTGTGACTTAAGCACTCATTAAGGTGTACAACTCTACCCATCTGGAATAATTATCGATCACAACCAATATAAACCTCTTCCCTCGCTGATCTTGGGTATGGTCCCATGAGGTCGGGGCTTACCATTTCGAATGGCCGTCTGGGTAGTATGGGCTGCTGTTGGGTTCCTCAGTTATTATCGCCTTAAACTTCTGACATTTCTCACATTCACGAATGTAATTACGTGTGTCGCATGTTAGTCCCGACCAAAAGAACTGTTCTTTGACATTTCGAACCATTTCGTCAATACCGTTGTGGCCTGCCACACAAACTGTGTCCACATGCACAAACACACTAACTCTGCATGCTGGCATTACAAAAAGTTTCCACATGTGTGGGTCCTTCGGCGAGCACGTCTCGAGCTGACTGTGAATAACACACTATTGTTCCACGCTCTCCTTTATGCACTTCGCTATTTTTTATTGCACAAATGCAGACATCATTTGCACATTAATTATCTCGCAGTACATATCACAAATTAATATTTCCTTTTCAGTGACATTAATTCGATTTAACTTTGCCTCGCGTAACAGTACTTCGTACCCCAAAGGTAGGACGTCGACCCATTCTGCATCATTGTTCACGATGTCAGCACTTAGTGCACGTGACAGAAAGTCTGCCAGCTGGTTCTCCTTTCCAGGAACGTGTTCAATTGTGAACTTGTACACTTGGATCAGTAACGCCCACCATGTTAGTTTTCTTCGCACCTCCTTCATACTTTGTAACTATATGAGACACCTGTTATTGGTTCATAGTGTGACATTTGATAATCTTAAGTATGCCCTATATCTCTTAATTACCCACACCATAGCCAAACACTCATACTTGTTTACAATATACATTCTCTCTTTCTGGCCCAATTTCGTGCTCGAAAAAATCGATTACATGTCGAACACCATTATCCATACACTGGTAAAATACCGCTCCCAGCCCCTCCTGGCTGGCATCGGTTTGCAAGTACAAGTGTCGACTGGGGTCATACCGCACAAGTGTAGGGCACGACCCGAAACATAGTCTGACTTCCTGAAAAGCAGTTTCCGTTGTGTCATCTCACATGCACCATTTCTGTGGCGACAGTAGGCCTGTGAGCGGCATGGTTACAGCAGCTAAATTTTGAATGAAATCTTGGAGCCAGTCAATCAAGCCAAATTATATAAATAGCAGCTTTCGCATACATGGTAGCTGGTAGTTGTTAAATATAACTGCTCTGAATATGGTTTATTTCTGCTTTCGTAAACAGTGTGTCCCAGGAAATCTAACTATGTCTTGCCTATGTGACACTTGTTCGCTGCACACGTTAACCCGTTTATCACACGTCTTTCAAGCACCAAACTCAAGTGGCATACGTGGTATTCCCAGGTCTCCGACCAGATTACAACATTATCCAAGAAGGCAAGTGTGAAATCACCTATAAGACCATCCAGTACACACACCATCGTGGCTTGAAATGTGGCAGGCGCACATTTCAAACTGAAAGGCATTGTGCAGAATTGATAGCGTCCTCCATCTGGTGCGGTGAAAAAATGGTTTTCTCCCTATCTTCCCACTTCACCAGCACCTGTCAGTAGGTATCCGCTATGCAAGTCAAGTGACGACAGAATTGTTGCCTTGTCGATTGATGCGAGTGCATCCTTGACACTTATGTAAGGTGGCAAAGCACTATAGGTTGCCTGATTGAAGTGGCGAAAATCCATGCAAAAGCATCAGCTCCCGTCTTTTTTCGGCACCAGTATTATTGCTGAGTTAAATCCGCTGTGTGTGGGTTCATTAACTCTGTCTGCCAGTATCTCCTTAATTTGTTAATTTATAAAATGTGCTTGAGTTGGCATGTAGCTAAGTGGGACAGTGTTAATTGGTCCTTCCTGTGTTAATGGGATTGCATGTTCCACTACAGTGTTTAGCCACAACTTCCTTGTGTTCGTCCAACAGATATTGGAATGCAGCCTGTTCGGGCGGAATATTATGGTCAAACTCACTAAGAAAAATTTTAGGTACACTGTCATCTGCCCGCTTATCAATATTTATACTGTACACCTTTCTCCAGCTCCAAAATGAATACTCATTGCTACAGGTTCTACAATCGTTTTCTGCTCCAATAACCATAGTACACCCAGTGTTACATCCTCTTGTGTGTCTGTCGTAAGTTTTGCAGTCCATGAGTTCAAATGGCGCACTCGGATTGTAACTGTTGCCTGCCCTAGTACTGCACTACTGTGCTTGCTGGTAGTGATGCGGATTATGTGGATAGTAGGGGTTATGCCCTGAAGGTTTACAAAGTGTGGTTGGACAGAATTATGTCACGAGGCTGTGTCGATCAGAGAATGACATGGGTGGCCATTCACAAAGACAACAGTATTAATGAATTATGCCATGTTACCACTAACCTGTTGTATGTGCGTGCTGCGGAAATGGGGTGTCAAAGACGTCCGACCTCCTTACCCACGATCCCATTTTCCCTGATGGCTGGTTGCAGGTTCTTGGTAGGTAGCAAGGTGGGGTTGTTAGAGCACTTTGTATGCCAATGGAAGGTCGCAGCAGGCCCTCAGTATCGGTACTGTGTCCTCGGCACATTTACATCGTCTCACATTTTTCCTTGCTCCCCTACACTTTGCGACACATTGTTGGTTTTGCCACTGTTGACATCCCGCAACACACTGTCATTCCAGGTTTTCACTGTTTTGTCCCAGTACTGTCCGAAATACGATTTGTACTGAGTATTTTGCTATTACCACAGATTATAATTTTTTACCAGGGTTGCTTTTTTCGTCATCATGCAGCACTACTTTCGCGATGTGGTTGACACGCACTCTGCTCCAATATTCGTGCAGCTCATAACAGTTCATCCACATTACTATTAATCAGTGTCACCAATGCTGCACGATATTCCGGTAATGCGGTTTCCGCCACAACTTCTAACACTTCACTCTCAGTCACCTGTAGGTGGAATCTTCTCATGAGTTGTGCTTTCCTGTTGATGAACGAGGACAGTTATTCATCCGCCTGTTGTTCCTGCAAAGTTAACTTATTCTGCGCTTGCAGATATGTGAACACATCGCCATAGTAGCATTGGAAGGCATGCAGAAATTATTCCCATTCGAAGTCGTAGTGATTAATGGACTGCCACCATTTCTTAGAATAACCCTGAAACTGATTTTCAACGAATCCTGCCCATTCTTCTTTGCATGCACCATATTGTTGCCCGCAAAATTCGGCAGCATCTGAAACTTTAATGACGTTTCCTTTCTGGTGTTTTCCAGGTTATGTTCCACTGTTGTTGCCTTTTCCTCTTTCTACTCGCTTTGTGGCCAGCTGTGGATTACGTTTGGCTCAAAGTGGCTGGTCTGGTATGGAGTCATGGAAATGGCATTGGTAAATGTAGCTGGTATTATGGTTGGCATTAATTTCGGATAATTCAAAGTGGAATAATATTCGGGGAAATTCTGCAAGTAAGGTGTAGGCAGCAAAAATGGCATTGGTTTGGTCGTAGGGAGTTGATTGAGCACACTGCACGGATACGTTTACCGCTGTCAACTGCAAGTGGTTGACGGTTTACAGTTATTTATTGACGATTGCAGGTGTTTCCTGGTAACAACACTCGGTCTGCTCTTCCCTCACTGACGATTCTTCCTTGATGATACGTTGTTTTTGCTCTCTTACCATGACCTTACTACCACTGTCCGCTCTGTTGACATTTTGAACGGGGTTCTCTCCCCACTCTCTCCCACTGTCCATGATCCAGTAACACAACATTTCAACTCGGCGAACAAATCGTACCAATTGTATGTAGTGTTGCTATTCTGTATTTTCAAATTTTTGTCACACACTCTGCACACGAATTTCGTACAATTCACTGTCGCTAATTAAGATTCAGTTAGGCACTCTTTATGTTTCTGAATTAGGCATTGGGTACATTTTAGTATAAATGTCCCACAGCTTGCACATTACTGATCACTGCACCAGTGTGGTTGCTCATCGTTTGAAAACACGTTTGCCAGTTTGGTTGCCGAAATAGCTTCGTTAATGTTTCCTTCACTTTTGACCCGTTAATCCATTGCACAGTTGTTGTTCTCGCTGGTTTTACGAGTACACATGCAGAATGTGGTGCCTACTTCGTACCTATCCAATACATCCCATGGTGTAGAGCTCAGGCACTGAAAACACGAGAGTGCCGAGGCACTCGATCGTGTCTGGCCATTCAAGGTGTTTACAAACACTCGCCACGTGCTCGTCGGGGAATACCAGGTCGCGGCAGCACGTCACGTGGTCGGAGGGGTTGCAGCACCCTCCACGCTTATAGAGTGGCTATCCCTCTCCACTGGCTAGGGGTCAGTGCACAGTGCATGGTCAGCTGACATGTGGTGTGGCACGATTGGAATGGGGTTGGCGCATGTTGACTAACCCCTGCTCCTTTGTCCCACTGCTGCCCCAAGATGGCTGACTTTCCTACTCGTCTTCCTTCATTAAAACAATGGCGATGCTTGATGTTTTGGTGTGCTTT
Organism: Dryococelus australis; assembly: GCA_029891345.1. Taxonomy (NCBI): domain Eukaryota; kingdom Metazoa; phylum Arthropoda; class Insecta; order Phasmatodea; family Phasmatidae; genus Dryococelus; species Dryococelus australis. Next base: position 219,520,522 of record CM056993.1, on the reverse strand, counting down.
CTCAGTCGACAATGTGTACTCTTTTCCGGCATCCTGAAGGCATCTCGAAAGCATCTTGGCACTCTTGTTGGTTAGCTGGCCTTCTGCACTGTCCTCTTGTTGCAGGCATCGTAGTGAGGTTGACAGGAAACAATTTTGAAGGAAATTTTCTCTGAAAAATTTTGGAAATTTTTCCAGTGTTTCTTGGAATTTGGCAGGCTCAAGTTTTATGGGATTCTGGAAGGATACACCACTACATAGGGTGACATTTGACAGTGTCGAAGGAATGAGGCAGGGTCAAATTTGTCTTAGGAAGCAGTAAAGATTCCACCACATTTTCGGGTGGCCATTTGATGGGGTGCGGTGGTGGGTAGACGAGTAATTTTAGTAATGGAGATGTCAGGTGTCAAGGAAATCTGAGGAATTTTTGATATATTTACTCAGACGCCAGGCTTTACTAGTATGATGCCATACTCTGGTAGAGTATTCTCTTGTAGTCTCGGAGTCGTTTGGCTGACTGCCAAGTTGGCATCCTCCCAACATGTTGATACTCCTTGTAGAACAATAATGATGATGATAATAATATTGGTTTACATGCTATGTAGTGGCCTATTAGAGCTAGCCACATGCCCCAGTTACACTTTCAAAGCAGTAAGACGAATTAAAGCACATAAAAGCAAACAAATTATACGACAGACAAATGTTACACTTTGGCCGGAAGTGAGTTCCCATGTCCTTAAAAGTTCGTAGACTGGCCTGAAATAATACACTAAGATTCCTTGATGTAAGATGAATTTCAGGTTATATTTACCTGGTATTCTAAAAGACCACATTACAAATATGTACCAGGCTTAGGCCTGCTGGTGAGGCTACACTGATAAAATTCAAGTGGCCAATAAAACTTAAATGAAAAGTAAAGCTTCCCAGACGATGCAAACACTGCGTAAGTGGAGGAGAGGTGTCCTGACTGACTAAAACGAAACAGTTCAAGAAATTTAGTATATTGAAGACCAAATGGTTAGTTCAAAAAGTGGAAGTGGCGCTTTGGGGCAAAATGCGAGACATGCCATGCATTCAACCTTCTCCACTGGATGCTGAGCTATGACTAATGTAGTGTACATGATGCACCGCCCAACTTGGTGCACCAGCTAGTCATGAGGGACTACTTTCTGTATAAGTAACATAACACTTTCAAGCTTGCTGTATACTAAGAGATCGTTAAATAATACACTCTTCACAACATGCTAAGGATAACACAAGAACGAACAAGGTGACTGAGATGTGGATGGTAGCATGTGAGATGAACAAAACATAAGATAACATAATACACATTGTACTGTGTTATAGAATAAAATGAGCCACTTTATTAAACGACTTTCCAAGTTTACTGACTATGCATCAATTGACGTCAGCCTTAAAGCCTTTAGTTGCCCTTAGAGATTAAAAAGAGAACTAGAGGGTTCGTATCCCTCCATGCCATGCTGCTCATGGCTTCTGTGGTCAGGCGCTGCACTGAATGGCACTTTACTACTTATGTTTTGTTGCACCTCCTCTGTGACATCACATGCGCACTGGTAGAGTGTGGATGAACGCTGCACACCTTAAGTGCTGAGTGGTGGGCAAACTATATTAAATGCCCAGTTGCAACACTGTAGAAAATCTTAGTTCACGTGAACTAAGTTCATGGACGAACCTTGTTCATAATCTCGTTCATGTATATTTGTGTTGCACCAAGCTTAACTACGTTCAAATGATTTCAGATCTTGTGATCTCGAAATTGTTACTTCCGGTCTGCAGAGCTAGTATGTTACACGAACTATCATTGGCTGGAATCTGTGACATCATGGGTTGTGGAGTAAATTAATATTTTTCACTGGTACAATTATTCTTTGCAAGTTGGCATCGATGTTATAAACAAACACAGTTGTTTTTGTTTAGCGAGTTGCGATGAATGATCAAATACACTAGAAATCAATACCTGTAAGATTGAAGATTTCTGCAAGAAAATCCGGCAGCGTTGTCACCTCCAGCCAGCAAATAGCAGCTCCTCTGTTGATACTTACTACATTCCATTGATAACAATACTATACCAACATGGTGGATATGAAAATGGAACTTTCTTTTCTCGCTGGAAAATTTATTTAACATTTGCCAAAACTTGAACGACGAAAACTAATTCCCAATACGTCAAATGTTTCAGAAATGAATAATAATTACTGACTAATGATAATAATAAATAACATTTGAAATATTTCCAGAAATATAATGATAGTAATACCTTTAGCCACTAGGTTATTTTTCGCACACATGCCACTGACCATTGTATAGAGCTGTCCGGTATTTGTCCCTAGTGTATTTGGTATTATTGAGAGGCAGTTGGATTGGACAGCCTAGAATGTTAAAATGATTATTTTATTTATGATACCAACTTTTCCAACGATTGCAGAAGGATTGGGACGAAGAGATCTAACAAGCTTTCTTTGCTAACACTACATCTGAAAGGTAATTGTATTGTAAATGTTATGTATGCTACAAGGATATCTAACTTGAAGTGCACCTTATTATGTATAGGCTATTCATGATAAAGAAAGTGTTTTTGAAACCCTCTCATATGGAATAATTGCCAAATTTTTTTTAGCCTTAGACGTTATTTTCAGAATGTGGTGGAATATATACAGCATGTATAGGAAACATGTGTACAAACTTAGGCATGCGATTTATTTTCATTCTGGCGCAACTCCATACTCACCTCAAACACCCTCATCGACTCTCAATACATCGCTGTTACATGCCGCCTCACATTATTCACATATTCGGCGGACACTCCCCGCTAAATCCCTCTGGGTGTGAGAATAGTTGCCTAATTACTAGGCCATGTAATTGCTACCTCTGTACCATTCGTTTGCGATTTATCTGGAAACAGTGGGTCCTAGAGAGTTGCAATAAGTGGGGCTTATTTTATACTTATGTAATCTTGCTTCATGCTATGGTATCCACAATCAATTTAACCTCATGGTGTACTTTTCCATGCAATCAAAGAGTGCTAACCCCTATTATTTACATGATAGGGGTGTGTACGAAGGACCATACCTACAGTGTATCCAAGATCTTGGTTTACTTGCTCCGTATACCAATTTGTTTTTCTCCAACGCATTTACTTTGCTTAATATCCCACCCAATACCCTTATCGCCCACCACCTTTAGGGACTACTACAGCCCTTATTATTTGAGATGGACCATGGATGTCCTATATCAATCTTCCTCTTTTCTGGTCACGAATCACCTGCCAGAGTTTGTACATGTTTCCTATACATGCTATATACTGTGTTTATTATGCACACGACAATACTTATTTTAAAATGTGATTGATAAATAACGTCTGAAAGAAAAAAGTAACTAGGACCTCAAAAGTGCTCATTTTACCGTGAACAACATTGTGTTACCACAGCTCAACTTTAGTTTCAGATTCTTGTATGAATTTTACCCTGCCCCACTATAACAGGCACTAATACTATATAATCCTGAGTGGTTTTGTAAGAAATGACTCAGTTCGCACAAAACACACATATCTTCCCTTCTGTTTCACCTTTGATGTTGTAAGCCTAATTCGATGTTTTTTTTTTAAATATATAAGTTTTACTGTGGGCATCTTAAAACATTAATACTGGGGCCAGGGCATGATAACAAAATTATGCTGGGCACTTAACCTAGGCCTACTGATGTTTCACAGCAAATACAAGAAGCCCTGATGTGCATATTATTGTTTCATATGGAGGGCGTAGAAAATTTGAATGACTTTACCTGATAGTGATATGCTAGGGGCAATAGTATATTGGGTTATGAAGATCAGGGAATGCAGAAGGTAAAGTAACAAAAAATAATGTACACATTTTGACAACATTTTAAGTGCAAGAAATATTAAAGTTGTAAAATATTAAATTCTCTAATGATTACATTTTTCATTTGACCAACAGATGAGCAAAGTGAAGAGACCCATAGCAATGTTAATTTTACACATTGATGGCTGGAGGGTGTCTTGGAACATTGGGGGATGGTGAGGTTACAAGGATTGGAACGTTGTTGAGTAGATGTGCTCGTATAGGCGCCAGCTCACGATGCAGTTAACACGAGACTGCAAGTGGGGTCGTTCGCCCGACGGTCCGAATGGCTTGCCCTTCGATGTTCTGCTATCTGTGGAGGCTGACTCCATGTAATATTGGAGACTTTATATCAATAAATTTCCATGATGCCTGAACTAGTCGGGGTTGTCAGCCTACCCTAATATGCCACACTCTCCCGAGGGATTGTCTGGCCATCCCACACCCTCGTTACGTCACAATATTGATACTTATTACGTGGGATGTTAGGTGTCCCCAAGAAATAAAATGTGTAGAATACATTCCACCATGTGATTTATTTCGTCACCCCTCGTAGGTGGCATATAGTTACAGTGCTCTGTTATGTGGGACAGCGTGAACACTGAACGAAAACAGTGCGAAGGTGAAATGACAACTTACAGGAAAAATTATGGTCTGTCCATGTACAAACGGACTGTACTGTGGTGCAGAGCTCTCCCCAGGTTATGCGAAATGACTTATGGTTCCAGAATTAAAAAGTGCACTATTTCTACTACATGATTATGAAGAAAAATTATGATGGCCTTGGGAGGCCACGATAGGTGTCTGCACAACGCGAGTATTGGGAGATTACTTGAGATGCCTGCATGTAAGGGCTGCCACCAGACACCAAACTTTCCCATGTATACCAATGAAAAAAAAATTGATTTATTTATATATTATATTAATGATGCCGTTAAAATACTGCTAATGTATGTTTAATCAAACAAACACTTTTAAAAAACAAAATAAAATACCTTATGTTAAAAATACCATAATTTCTGACCATGTGATGCTGTTGTCCTGGCTGTCCTGCAGCTGGTAACCCTTAACCTATGATGATCATTTTTTCTAAGCCCATTTGGCTCTCACTCTATGCGCACTGTCTCACATTTACAGGTGTCTGTAATTTATGGATGTCTCTTTCTTTGCACTGTGTCAGTTCTCTGGGAAAACTCTTAAATTGTAACTTGGCACAACTTGCCAACGTTTATGTTGTGAGTGGACATGTCTGTTTCGTGCCGTCATGTTGGCCACTGTGTCCTGGCCCGATTGGACATTTAGGAAATGTTCACTCTCGCTAATAAATATCCTTAAAAAATACAAATGCATTATTTACACAAATCCCCTTTCCTATGATTTAAAAACAGGACACTGTATGGCATTACATATTGATGTGTTTGCTGCAGGTAAAATGTTAAGTGATCGTTTTGTTTACATCCTGAATGTCGACATACTATAAGGGAAAAAATTCAAATACTCTTATTTACTAATGTTATGGTAAATGCTTGATGGTTTGGTGCACTCTAGTGCATGAAAAGGAACATGCAAGCATAAAAAATTATAACAGTCACATGGTTCAACAAACTAGCATAATTGTCAATGTAATCATAATTCACTCTTATTTACTAAATATTATCTGTGTACTCTTTGCATACACCCTTTTCTTGTAGCATAACAATAACAAAAATTCTTCAAGCATATTTAATTTCAACCCTTTAAAGAAAATACAAATTACACTGAAAACACTACATGGACACAAAAAGTAAACACAGTAACGTGGTCGCTGTGGTGCACAAGTGATATCCAATGTCAACACTACTTTAGACATTAAAAAGGTCATGACATAATACGACACTGCACTGCACTTGTTGAAGTTATGATGTGGCGAACGGGCTAAACAAGAGGTGGGGAACGCGGTAAACATTAATATGGTGAAATAATACACAATCTAAGGTCTTTCAAAAGTACAGAGCTTACTGTGAACAACATATAGCATGGTTTGGTTTGGTTCAGTGTTTATGATTATCAAAGTGTCACGTATGCACGCGTCTGACTCCTAGGCAGTTCACACCGTCTGGAAGAACCCGCTATGTCATCAACCAATCGCCACCTGCCTACAAGTTAATACACACACATGTCAGGTGTGCATTTATGAGTAAGAATCGAATAGGTGTACTGTAGTATATGTACTTATTACTGTACTGTAGTATATGTTTAGGTTTTTTTCATGGCCCTATTGAGTTCTGTGTATGTTTATTGTTCTTTCCAGTGTTCATAAAGTGTTAATTTTGGTCACATAATTTTCCCTGCTGTTTGAAAGTATATATTATTGTTAAGTTTCATGCCATCATGTGTTCCGGAATACGTCGACGTCTGCGGAACATGTGTAGTGTTTTGCAATTTAATATATCACCCATGTGATGCACTGTTTGTATTCTTTATTATTGTTCGAGGGATATAATTGTGTTTTATGTTTGCCATGTAATTATGTGTACAACTATGTTGACATGCGTAGCTGATGCTAAGGTAAACACACTGCCCAGCCATGTGTAGGACACTACGCACGTGGAATATGTACCTAAACATTTTCAGTTGTTTTTGTTGTTGTGCTGGCTTACATTTCTTTAATTTAATATATTCTCAAATTGAACAGTATTACAGATAGTACAAATACCTCAAGTACGTACATTCTGCAATCTCTACCAGTTACGACGTCGGACATCGAGGGGGCCATTTAAGGCCATCGGTCACACGACCTCATCTCTACTTGTGCTCTCTGCAGAGAATTCTGGTGCCCACCCGATACAATTATGGTAGCTCTTACCCAGTCCACCTAACCTTTCATCCTCGATGGTCCAGCTACTTACGAACGTCAAGTGGCACCGCAATTAGTGTGACTTTTTCTGCAACAATGAACTTAACATTCCCGCCACTTGTCTAATGTCAAATGGTGCCGCAACTAGTGTGGCATTCTCTGCAACTGTGAACTTCTCGCAGTCGCTCGATGTTAGACAAGTTGTGGGACGTGAATAGATTGACAAGGTATAGAGTCGACACTGCGGATTGGCCGAATTCGCTCAGCGAGCGCTTTGAAAGAGACACTAGTTTGTGATGGCGAGGTATGAACCGCTACAGAATGTTGTGGGCCGAATTCAGCCAGTTATTATTGAGCTGGTTCTCCTACCTGCGCATACAGAGCCGAAAGGTGCTAGACGAGCAGAAGGTTGAAACCTTGAAGAACTTTGTGATGCAAAAGATAAGCACTATACGAATGTATCATCCGGAGCTGAGCATACAGGAAGAGCTGGAAGTGGTGGCGAGCACAGGTTTGCCCAGAATATAGAGGAGCACTTGCACATGTCATCCATTCTACAGAATGTGAGTTCCTACAGACTGTCATGCTACTGGGTATTAGTATCAATGCCGAGCCATGACGCGACTGCGAATGCTAGCAACCGAGCTGGGAAAATGAACACTCGAGACTGTGAAATAACCAGGAAGAAAATTGAAGAGGGGCCAGTGGTCAGAATTTGTAAATGAGATCCGGGCAAGAAGAGATGGCCATGCTATCTTCAGCGCACAGTAATGGGACACATCAGCGACGTCTGCCAATTGAGCCATGGCATCTTACACGTCCATGTCGCTGGTGCGATGGGCCACACTTCGATAACCATTGCCCACAATGGGCCAGAGCACCACCTGTTGCTGGACAAGGAATGCCACCACCGAGAAACGAGATGTTGGGGTAGGGCATCCAGACGTCACTCAACCCCGGTCCAAAGTGCATTCCATTAACATGACACCACAACAAGTTCTACTTGCGCAGATAATCAGTAACCTAACTAGCTTAATCCATATTTCAGTTACTATTAATGACCATCCTTGCCGAGCACTGATAGACACTGCCATATCACACAACTTCGTGAGGAGCATCTTCAGTGACAGTGACAAAATTAATACAGTTAACAAAATGGTTCAGCTAGTAACCCGCCAACATACCGGCAATATCAAAGGAGAAGCAAATATTATCGTGCGAATCCGCGAGATGGAAACAGTGACTGTCGCCTTTGTAACCGACAAGATAAGAGAAGAAGCTATCCTCGGAATACCCTGGTTGACATAACAAAATACAGTGGTCGAACCCACTGCACGAAGAATCCACTTCGGGAGGGATGAAGAGAGCAGAATGGTCTACAACATGGGAGTACCTGTGTCGGAGGTAAATACGCCAGCCAACATGTCAGTACAGTGCACCAACCTGTCAGTGCTGCCGAACGTACAAATGCTGGATACACTTAGAGAGAAAGTCGCCTGTGAACAGAGGAACTGTCTCACAGCATGTAAGTGAAAAGAGGAGTGTGGAAAGCAGAATGTGGGACTATGACGAGTAGTGAATGACAATGTAGAATAGCGGCGAGCACAGGCAGCGGCATGTGAAGAACTTATGAGCTCGTGGCTTCCCGCGATGCAGTGATGCATTATGCACACATGAATCACATTTACAAACACTCGGGGTTGCTCAGAAGAAAAGAAATGTTCTGAAATATTTTTACTAGCTGGGAATGGCAGTATACATAACAACTTTTGTGTGACGTTTCATTACCTGTAACCGCTTTAAGAGCTGATGTGGGGATGGCATACAGCAACAACAGCCTCACAAGTGGAAGGAGCTATTCGAGATGATCTTGCTAGACTTAATGTGCCCTTGCCCCTGGACACCAACAGGGAAATGATTCATTCAAGTCATAACAGATATGTTATAAAGTGGGTGGAAGTATACCATATCTCCAGCATATGAGCACTTGCCATTGGCAAGGTAATGGAGAATGAGTTCTTCGCACCCTGGGGATATCCTCGAACAATACTTAGCATCGGCGACATCCAATTTACCGGTCATGTGTGGCGTGATCTCTGCACAAGATGGGGCGTGCAACACCACACCATGGCGATTTACTACCCACATGTATATCCAATAGAGAGACACAACCAGGTGATCACGACACAATTGCGCCTGCACATGGGGGTAAATCACGCCCCTTGTGGGCTGAGCATCTGCATGCCGCCCTCTTCTCACTGTAGACACGCACAAACCAAATGACAGGGAAAACACTGGCCCAGCTGCTTCAAGACCACAATCTCTTCCTTCCAAGAAATTTGCCACAGGGGAGAGAGAGAGTAACGGGATGGGGAAAGAGGAGGAGATTAGAGCAGAACCAAGAGAGAGAGGGAGGCGAGAAAAGCACGTGAGAGCCAGTACTGCTATGAGTGGGCCCCGATAATACCCACCCATTACACTGTTTAAAACCCAGCCAACTGGTCTATGCGAGGACACATCTGCAGTTATCTGGGCAGCGGGGCTTTCACACAGAATTTGCAGCAAAATGGAGTGGGCCACATGAAGTCATCAGCCAGCAGGGGGAGAGTTGCCACAAAATACGCCTGAGCAGGTGCTATTCGGAAATTTTTCACCAGGGTGTACTTAGGCTTCCAGTTGCAGGCGCCGAGACCCCACCTGAGGGCGTCGTGACGCTACTGAGACGCCGGTCATCGCCCGCCTTCAGTTCTGCGGGAGGTACGTCAGGTTGAGGGGCACAGCAAGTCAGTGTGCCGGGGACGTCCACTGTCTCAGCTGATATCGGCCTCACAAGGTGGAGAGGAGCGAAAGTAGCAGAGGGAACAGAGCTCTCTTTCCCTCCACGCTGCTCGAAACGAATTCGAATACAGCATGCCATGTGCATGACCCGCGGGCACACTTCTGTGCCAAACGCAGCTGTCAGGACATCACAGTAACCCGCAAGGGAGCAGCAGTTGCCCTGCACACCAACACTGTGTCAGCATCATATCTATAGTTTGCGACAGGAAAGATCTTCAACCACCGGCCGGCTGCTGTACGTGTAGAAGTGGAGACGATGTAGGCGAGTGAACAGTCTCTGGTTGGGGAGGGGGCATTTGACGTGTGCAGTGCATGTCAGCCTGTCCACCATGCCTGTTTAGCAGCTCATCAATCTACACAGCAGCATCGTCGAGCAGTAGTGAGACACAGTGCCTCATGCTGCAAGTGTTAGGATCAGTGCTCTTGTGTATCAGTGTAATTGTGTTTTTGTTTTCCATGGCCATTCTTAATTTAGTGTTTGTTTATGTTATTTTTCAAGTGTCCTAGGGCAAGTTCATGCTGTGTTCTACGTAGTACACTTTGTGCATCCGTGCACCCAGTTGAAGTGCCATTTGTGTATTTTACCTTTAGCTATTTTCAATCACGACTGTAACTTTCCAAGCCTAGGTACGCACCCACATGCGTTTGTTATGTACACTGCCACAGCAGTGCAGGTATGACTGTTTTATGTGTGAAGGGTGACTGTTTTATGTTGTGTGTTCTCATTACATGTTATTGCCAGTTAGAATGCCACATGTTGACATTCCATAGATAAAGCGTGTTGTTGTTATTGTCACATTATCTAGATGAGACCACGTGCTCTTGTTTACTTTTTATGTTGATGTTTGTAACTAAATATTTTCAGGTTTGTGTTTGTTTTTAAGGGCAACTACTGCATATAAATAGTCATTAATAATTCTGCAGCCTTTAACATAGGCATGCCAAAGTCTGCCACATTATTTTATGAGACAGATAAAAAATATAAGTCGTGTTATGTCTTCCCGCTAATGGGAACCACTTTTTGTAATCAAAACAACATGTGGTCACATCGGAGGAGTTAGTACAATTACAAATATTCTCCTTTTAGTAACATATGTTATTCAAAATTCAGTTATGAAAGTACATAAGAAAATTATATAGTCATGGCAGTAAATACTGGCCTCACCAGTATTGTAATCTTGTTCGCCAGTGACCAACTACCGTATACCGACAATGTGGCTAACATGTGGCTACCTAACCTGTAAATGTACGTATTTATAATATAAATGTGTTGTATATTATCAGTGTATGTTTTTTGGGGTTTTTAATTATATTATGTGTAACTAGTAACGTAGTGTCATGTGGTCAGATGAGAATTGAGGTTAGGTTAGAGGAGGGGTCATAGAAAATGTAAAATTGGAATTATAAGATTTTTGTTACCCAGAGTGCTTGCATTATTCTCCAGAATAATGCCAATGATGTAGTTAGTGCTGAATCGTTCTCCTCATTGTCGTTCGGCCGATGACCACAGCGTAATCCCTTCAGGGATTGGATGTACTCCTCTGAAAAGTATTGTATTTTCTAGCTTGCGGCACTGTGGGAAATCAGGGATCCTCACTCGCCCATGCGAAACTTGAGTTACATTGCAGTTACATGTGATAATTTAAAACATTCATTATACTCTATGCATACTTCCGGTAACATTGCCAGGAGAAGGACCGTACCTTAAACGCCTTGTGACTATCTGAAATAAATAGCAGTGGCATTCTGCATCACTGCGTAATTTATTAGGTATTGCTCTAAACACCTCAGTTGAGGTAACACACACTTGCTGCGGAGCTACACCCGTCCGTGTGGTATAAACCGAAAAAAAGACACATGGCCACAATGCTTTAGGATGAACAAATAAAATCCACCCAGGCGATGCAAGCCCTGGGTGGTACGAGGGACGGAGTCTTGGTAGCAGATGAAAAAAAATGTTCAGGTTAATTAACAAAGTATATTGCTGAAGAAATGAGATAGCCACCTAGCATGCAAAATGCGAGTCGCGATGTAATTCACTGCACCCCTCACAAGATGGACTATGACTTACTTGAGAATGCGGCATTCTGGCTGGGTTTGGTGTGCCAGTACCCCGCGTGGAACTACTTGCTAAGTATTACACTTGCATAAAAACACTTTGCACTTGCCTTTGGATGATCTCACTTTGGAGGATGTCACACATTTCTAAAATTACCTCTTGCACAACAAAAGAACCTACATACATAATAACACTGTGATATGAGATCAGGATGGTTATATTTGAGATGAAAAATATTGTTCATAAAGAAAAAACACTTTAAAAGAATAAAATATGTTTTTAAGGCATTTAACTGGGGTGTTTATGTGTACATGTGATTTGGCACCACACTTACCTTGCAGTTAAGCCCTTTAGAAACATAAAACGTATAAATGTGGGATCTCCTTTCATATCACTGCACTCGGGCGCTGACAGCACTTACATTTACTCCCGTGGCTTGACTAGGCGATATGGGGTTAATTGGTTGATTTACAAAGGTGGAGAACATTATTTGGAAAAATGTGTTAGGAATTATATATCTGGTAGGCTTCAGACGTTGCTGTAGCAGTGTCTGTGATGTTGCAATAGAACCGAGTCCTTGTAACCTCGGGGTGCTGTGGGCCGATCACCTGGACCACATTCCTGTGTAAATCTTGCAGTAGTTCACCTGATGTGGAGGCCTCGTGTTTCCTAAACGAGTGGCTCTTCAGGCGGCCCAATTACTGCTTGGTATTACAAATTATCACTGCTGTTTGGTCGCCTGATGTTGGACACATAAAAAATGATTCCTTAATTTCCTGAAAAGACCATTCAGCTGCTTCTGACCATTGAAATATGTTTTGTGATAAAAACTAATTTGTCAATCGTGCTGTTGTGACTGAAAGTTTTTCAGTGTGCTTGCTTACCCAATTTATTAAACCGAAAAATTCCCTTAATTGCCTCCTCTTTTTGGTTGTGGGTACTCTACTATTAGTTTCAACTGTTCTGGATTTGTTTTATTTACCTCTCCATCTATGACATGTCTTAAAAAGTCAAAAATTGTTTTTCTATGTGGCATTTTTTCCAGCGCACACGCCAGTCCATTCGTAGATAACCTCTCTAAAACTACGGACATTTGTTGCAAGTGTTCCTCTCACATATTGGATCATGCAATCACATCATCTAGGTAGGCCATTGTGTAGTCGCCTATTAAGCCATCCAACACATGTACCATCATGGATTTAAAAGCGGTTGGGAAGCACTTAAGCCGTAAGGGCATAGCACACAACTCGAATCTGTGCTCATCTGGTGCCGTGAACGCTGTTTTCTTACGTTCTTCCATCTTAACTGGTACTTGCCATTTACCACTTTTTAATTCAAGAGATGTCATAATTTTTGCCTGTCCTAATGAGCTGAGAGCATTTTTTACACTTATGTATGGCAGTAACGAATTTTTGGTAACTTGATTTAACGGCCTAAAGTCGACACAAAAATGTCTCTTGCCGTCTTTTTTAGGCACGAGCGCTATTGTGGAGTTGAACATACAGTCTGATGGCTCAATAACAACGTAATTTAGTATTTACTGGATCTGCTAATTAATGATTCTCACCTGGTGTCTTAAGTAACTTCGTGGTGTTGTCCATATGGGTTCTGCTTCTAATGGTATTCCATGTTCTGCAATTGTGGTTCGGCGTAAAGCATCTCGTGTTCCGAATACATCTTTATGTTCGTTTAACAAATTTTGAAAGTGGCCTGGTATTTGGCGATATGTTGTGGTCAAGATCACTCAATACGAAGTGCGGTAAATTAACTCTCGGTTTCCTGTCCAGATTATAATCTGTATGTCTTTCTTTCTCCCCAAAATGTATTCTGCGAGCAGCCTGTTCCACGACTGCATTGTGCTCGAATAACTACAGGATTCCTAAGATGACGTCCTCCTGGATTTCTGGCTTAACAATAGCTGTTGTTATCTTACTAATAGCCTGTATCTTAACTGTAATTTTTGTTTGGCCTAATGCTGTACTGTTCTCATTTTTGGTGGCTAACTGAAAGACAAAATTAACAGGTTCTAGGTCTTCTGATTTTACAAATTCCGGCCTAATTAAGTTGTGTGATGCTCCGGTATCAACTAGCGCTTGACACTGACGCCCGTACACATTTACAAGGATCCTGATAAATTGTTGTTCACGTTACTGACCTGTTGTAACAATGCTTGTTGTGGTGTCTGATCCTGTGGTTTCTGATGTGGATCAGAGGTGGAAGAGACGTCCGGCCTCCTCACCCCTGCATCAGGTTTCCCTGCTTCTTACTTGTTGCTTCCTGAATGAGTGGGAGGTGAGGATTGTTGGGGCATTTGCTATGCCAGTGGTATGGCGGTGTTGTGCAATTCCGTCACAGATATCACGGCAGCTGACTTTGATCCCACACAAGCTGCTACACTCCTGCACTGTGCGTTGTACCTTGTATCTCCTGCCTCCTCCCATTCGGGTACGCCGGTCTGTTCACTGCTGGTTGTCGGAAGAAGTTTTGTTTAGGTTGGCCGAACTGTTTTTTTTTTTTGCTCCTGCTGTAATGGTGTTGTGGCAGCGTGTCCCCACGTGTCTCTCTGCTTGTTACACCATCGAACTACACCTGGATCGCAGCACAGTTGTACTTGGTCATGTTCCAGTAAGATCACTTCATGCATGATGTCTTCAACAGTCTCATTCAATAGTTATATCAGTGCTGCTATGAATTCTGGCCTGGCTGTTTCCGCAATATTTTCTAAGCCTTCCTGTTCCAGCAACTGCAGGTGAATCCGGCAGATTAGTTGAGTCTTGGTTGTGACGAATGCAGTTAAAAGTTAATTTGTCTGCTGTTCTTCCAGCATGAGTCGACTCTGTGCCTGAATAGATCTGAACACAGCTCTGAAACAGCTCTGGAATGCACAGCGAAAATCTTGCCACTGTAGCATGTAACAGTTTAATGATTTCCACCAAGACTGTATGTCTCCTTGGAGCTGCACACCAACACAGTTAGTTCATTCCTACTGACTGGCATCATACCTAGTGAGCCTGCGGATGCAGTCCTCTAGGAAGGCCGTAATGTCCTCCGACGATGTTCCTGCATATCTGGCCAAAATCTGAAATCTGCTAGGCGTCCTCGCATGTGTTTGTCCTGGCAGAGTTGTGTTGAAGTTTGACTCAGCAGTTCCTGTCTCTCTGGCCAGTTCTATTGTGGTTAGTGGTGTTGACAGTACTACTTCTGATTTCGGTGTCATATACAGCATGGTCGGATAAGGCGTGGTTAGTGGTGGTAGGAATGACGGGTACAACGTGTTGGGTACATGGTAGACATTGATGGTAGATAGGTACTGATAGGTAAATATGATAATGGAGTTGCATTCGGATGTGGTAGAGGCAACGCTGCTGACATCAACAGTACTCCTCTGCTCACTTCATGCACACTGTTGATGTGGGGATGTTGCTCCCCTGCTTGCATTCCCTCCATATATGCGAAGCGTTCCTCCCCTCCTGCGACTTGTCCTACGCTCTCCTGCTTCTCCTCGCTTTGCTTGTTATGTCTGCTTGCCAATTAAAATTCTGAATATTCCTCTTGCTACTGCTTACTTGAATGTGACATGTTGTCATGAGGTCCTGAACTTGTTGTTGTACATTGCAATGTCCGTTATTAATGTGGCATTTACCATATGTAAATGCTAACCTGCTTGCGGTTGTTTGTTCTTTCTCGCTGAGACAGTCCTTGTGTAATTTGATTTGACAGTTCTGGCACTGTAAGATAATGGCCGCTTGTCCATCGCAAATGAGATTGTCACAATAATGCGGTGTGTGAAAGTTTGATTCCATCTTGATTACTTGCGATTGCACTGTTTAGGTTTGCGAATTTTTCAATGACACCACTGTTTCCACTGTGCGCGGTTGTTCGCGGATGGTTGGGATGTGGCTGTTTGTCGCCGAATTAGGTCGGCGGTCGCAACGACAACACAGCGTGCTTCGCCAGAATTTGTCGACAAAGTTCACTGGGAGTGCTTTGAGGCACTGCAAGTGCAATTGTGTTGCTGTCGTGATGAATGTGTTGTAGCTGGCCATGTTGACAGTTCACAGTCACATGTGCGGTGTGGATGACAGTTTCAGTCCACATGTTCAGCGTGGTGGCCACGATGTGGCAGCCCAGCTCGAGCACGTGCAGGTGCTGGGGTCAACAAACCAGTTCTCACTCAGCTGACCGCCGGCATGCGGCTAGAGCGATGAGCGAGGGGCAGGAGGGGGAATTCTCCTCCCTTAATTCCACCCTCCTGTCCAGCTGGACTCTGCTACTGGCACTGGAGTGGTTGGCATGGGCACATGCTCCCTCCCCTTCCTTTGCCCTGTGTCCTGCCTTGAGGCATGAGCCCTGGCATCATGGGCAGCACCAAGATGGCTGCCCTTCTTGCCCTTCTTCACAGCTTTCCCGACAATGGCGATGAAATAGCATTTGTGCACCCTTTTTTCTGCAGAGCCTGTGGTTACTTTTCTGGCATCTCCCAGGCATCATGGTGCTGTAGATGTTCTCCTCTGCTTCTTCTCGTTGTGGTTAGATGGTTAAACAGGGTTAGGATGGTGTAGATGGACAACTTGAGGTACGAAAATTTTTGAAAGGTAGGTCGAAAGTTCATTCATGGTTTTTGGCAGGAAATTTTGGTCACACCGAAGGGCGACGATTGGCGGGGGTTTGCTGGTTGAGATCGGGTTGATTGAGATTTACAAAGGCAGTGAACAGAATTTGGAAAAAGGTATAAGGAATTGTATACCCGTTAGGCACCAGACATTGTTGTGGATGCGTCACTGATGTTGTTGCGGTAGAGCTGAGTCCTCATAACCTTGGGGTGATGTGAGCCGATCACCCAGGCCACATTCCCATATACATCTGGTAGTTGTTCACCTGATGTGGATACCTCGTCGTTTACTAAACGAGGGGCTCTTCAGGCGGCCCAATCACCGCTTGATATTGCAAATTAAATATGACGACGATGTAATAAAAACTCCCTATGCGTGGATTGTCAGGGCCAAACCACACACCCATAAATGCTACTCGCGGTACTTTGATTAGGTTGCACCACACATACAAATTAATATTTACCCTTAATCCACATAAACACTTGCATGAGTAGAATGGCGGGTTTTAAGGGGGCCATGCCCTGAAACGCTTTCGGCAGTCCAATAAAAGCACTCGTCAGGTCATGCTATTTATTGCAGAATCAATCATCCCCTCCAGGAGAATAACTCACACAATTGCGTGCTTTAAACCTGCGGCGAAGGCGATGCTTTAAATAAAGCCCTAGGCTTACATTAAGGTTAGGTGTGCTGATAAACTTATAGGTTCCCCAGGCGATGCAAATCTTAGGGAGGCAAGGAGGAGTATCCTGGATGGCGAAACGTAAAAATGTTCTTGATATACTTAACTATTGATGAAAAATAGCTGGTGATGAAGATTGACACTGGCCAGGCGGGAAAGGTGCGAGCATGGTTTCGCACGTGCCTCCCCCTCTGGGTGCGACTTGCTGACTAACTGCCCTCCGTGGCACAAGGACTATCGGCGGCAGGCCCACATGCCATGGAGTGATCTACTTGAACACGTGGAGATACAAGTTTACAGTTACATGCTATAATACTCTCAAACATTGCAAAAACACAAATCAATAATTATTTCTGAAGTTTACCTTGCAACTGGATAGAAATGGGGTGGACATAACACTGGTGGTGGTGAAAATAAAAATTTTTGAAAAAAAAAAATAACGCTTTAAAACAACAACATTGAGGCATAAGGGTTTCTTGACATGTTACACTTTAATTGCGGGTAAAGTGTACTTATCATGTAGCGAGAAATGTGCTTATAAAAATGTTACAACCCTTTTCAATGTAATACATGTATGTGCCCATCTGCTCTCCCGGGCTGGTAGGCGCACGTGGTGCTACACACTCTGCACTGCACTTGCGCGATCTTGCAGACTCCTGCACTCACATGACACTGACACAACTCGCCAGTGATCAATTGTCGAGAGTGCATGTGTGCTGTGCTTGCGAATGGTCAGCATGACAAACGGCCCTATGGTGAGGAGCGACACACGTCATATACTACCAACTTTTTCGACCTTAGCTATTAATAAATTAATTCCATAAACTCCTCACTAAAATAGAAAATTGGAAGTTAAAAAATTACGTATCTGTAACTCTAGCGAGTCTCCGCAACTTACAGATTAGACAATGCAAGGCAAATTAATATCCGCAACGATACATGCAAATTTGTGCACATTATAATTGTTCATTTACAAACTTGCGCAGTTAACATATCACTATAAAGTGGATTCACAATAACTTAGGCCTTTTCTGAAGCCCTGCTAAATTTCTACTTTTGGTTACTGATTACGAATCCTTCTGCTACACTTAAATATAAACACTACCATGTGACTTCTACTTTTACAACTGTCAAATTCGTTGGTTGCTGTTTACAGCTGTCCAAAAAATTATGTCATATTGCAGAAACCATTTCCTACGAATGTTCACAATTTAGGCCTTTTAACAATATTTAGGTCGGCTTTATAACTATTTGTTACACACAATATAGCACATTACACATAATACACATTAATATTTTGCCACATCGGTGTTTGTTACAACTGTGGGAGGAAACAACAGTATTATATAACATAGGCTTGCCATAAAATTTATTCTACTAATATTTACATGCATTAGCACTTACTGGTTTGTGGGTTTATTATATTATTTACTTAAATTTGCCTGGCTGAGCTTAGTTTTTTTGAGTGTATTGTGGCTGACATTCAAATCACAGAAATGTAAGCTCATTACACAACTGTGTTTCAAACACCTAGAGCAGAGGTACAATGTCGTGGTAAACAGATCTGAATTTCAATAAGTAATTTCGTCATATCTTCAGTTCATGGTTGAAACTTATAAATTTTGCACATATTTCAAATCCACACACACACCTGGTCTGCATAACAATTACAAAACAGTTACTGCACCCTTTCAAACACAGCGATCACAAACATATTTAACCCTGCCATGGAAGCACATTTTTATCACAACACTGTAACTTACCTATGATGTTTAAAAAAAAACACGAGTTTGAACTTGACACTTCATTCTGAAACACACAGTGTCATTGCAATGTCACCTCATCACTGCCAGTTGTTGATAAAAGCTGCATATAATCACCCGCCAATTTGGGTCAAGCATTTGGAAGCTGATGAAAATCTAAATTCTCCTATATACAGGGAAATATAATCAAGTTCTAGATTCTCTTTTCACACCACTTCTGCCAACCTGCTGGATTTGTAACTGCCATGCTGACACATCGTATAACAGGTATTTAAGCAATAAAATCTCGTTTCAGTTGTAAATTACAATTTCAAATATCATTATTGTTGATGTCATTAGTATGATATATGCTGGAATTAATAATAGCAACATGTATATCATTCGTGCTGCACAGGTGGTACGATCTTCTAGAGAGAGAGAGAGCGAGAGAGAGCGAGAGAGAACTAGAGAGGAGCTCTGATTTGCTCCGGACGGAAATAAAACAGTGTCACTATAATGGAGCCTATGTATGGTAATTTGTGCTGCTATTTTTAACTACAGCAATGAAATGTGTATCCGTTATTGCTGCCTGACAATACAAATATATCAATTGGCAATGTTTAATTTACAATTATTATATATAAATATGTGGTTAAAAAATATTGTAACTGTGAACTATTTCTTACCAGCCATTGCCAAACTGTCACTGCTCTAGCAGTTGAAATTAGTATTCAATACGAAATGAATATTTCAAGTTACAGAAGATAGTAAGTAGATTATTTGTGTATTAAAAAAAACACAGTAAATTAATGTTAATCACAGGGTTACATAATTGTGGAATACAAGTAATTGAACAGGTTGATATGTTATATCTAGGATGAATTTTCAGATGTTCGATTCCAAAAGGTCGAAGAAAGAGTGAATGGACTATACACACCATAATGATGCGATATGTATCTTTCACATATGCATAAAATAGAACATTCTGAACTAGTGACTTCATTCAGCACTCGCAAGGCTATTCAATGTAAACCAATTTCAACCTGACCTAAACTTTACACAAATTAAATAACACAATGATACTCAGTCATTCGACTTCAACAGCATTGCAATTAATGTATACAAACAATGAAATGGCAATTGGTACTCCGTCACAAAATTTTACCGAAATTAAATTTTTAAGGACCAATCAGAATTCAGCCATAACGTCCAACTTAACACAAATCGACAGCAAGTTCCAGGTAGTTACGCAGAGGGATGAAATCAATGGTAAGACATTACTGTTGGGTAAAAGATCCAGTTAGGCTATCTTCTGGGTAGCTACCTGGATGTTTGCCAAGAGAATGGCAAGACCAGCCCTTAGATAATCTAGAAATGTTGGACAATTTTTTTAATGCCATAACCACTTTTCCAAAGATTGCAGAAGTCTTGGAACGAAAAGGCTTATAGGGTTTCTTTGACAACACTACATCTGAAAAGTAAGTGCATTGTAAATTTCATGTACACTCTGATTTTATATCCAAGATATCATTCATGGAAAATATATTTCGTTCTACACACACACCACACACACACACACACACCACACACACACACACACGTATAGTTTGTGCTACAGCTCAATTTCAGGTTCAGATCCTTGTATTAATTTTACCCTGCCCTTCTATGTAACCCAAGTAATTTTGTAAATAAAAGACAGATCGCAAACAACACTAATATCTTACCTTCTGTTCCACCTGTGATAATGTTATAAGCATAATTCGACTATTTTTGTTTAAATAAATGTAAATTCTATAGAGATTTGTGTTTAAATTAATGGGATGACCACATTGGTCAAAGCTATGGTGGTGGTGAACTTGTTTTAAAAATACAGTTGCCAATTCCAATCAATTCATCTCTCCAATTTTACAGCCAAGCACCTAGAAAAAAAAGTTTCATAGGTGATCAAGATCCACGGTCTTTACTAAATTTTGAAGAACATACTGTTTTATAAAGATAATTATGCACACTTGATGTTCGTAGGTAGCTGGACCATCGAGGAGAAGAGGTTATGTGGACTGGGTATGAGTATAAAACCATAGTTGTTCTGGTTGGGCGCCAGCATTCTCAGTAGAGAGCACAAGTACACATGAGGTGGTGTGGCCGACAGCCTCAAAAGGCCCCCTCGATGTCAGACATCGTAACTGGTAAATATTGTAGAATGTACATCCTTGAAATATCCAAGTACCTGGGCTAATGAAGATTATCTGAGCTGCCTCCATACGTACCTTACTCACTCCCAGGCTGTTACAGGCCTTTGAAACGGCCATGGAGTGGCCAGTGAAATAAATAATATATCCGCCAGTTTACATGATCTACTTATTTATTCCAGTTCTCCTTCCGAAGAAGCACATATAACTTTGCCCCATTTTAGCAGGGTGCACGCTACAGCACATAAAGGCGGCAAAGTGCCTACATGTAAACTAAAGTATTTAAGTCCTGGCGATGTACGAAATGGACCGCGCTGTTAAATGGCTCTCTCCCCAGCCTAAATAAAGAGAAAAAGGTTCCTGTGTTACGTTACTAAAAACCACATGATCCAAATAAAGTAATGAAGTGCCTGGGAAGGACACTTACTTACATCCACACGTAGCCCTCGAGAAGCCACTGCCCAACATGGAAGCAAGCTGCATGCTCCGTGGTGCCATTACACAATAAAGCTCACTTGAATATTAAAAGAAAAAGAAATATACATAAGAACATATACATAACCTTACTGTGTAAGGCACCCTAATCTCGAACTGGTGCATTGCTGTTTTCCCATGCGCAGCTCTGCTTATGCTGGGATTCCTCTACATTCAATTATACAGCCCTTATTTATTACAACACAATGAAAACACTCTGCATAATAAATTCAGTATAAAAAGAACAGTTATAATTTTTTGGCGCGTTGTCATTACGTTAAGTCACTGGTGTCCATTGTTCACAAACCACGTAATGCATAACTGGCTTTCTCCAGTATCTGTACCATCTGTTAAAACTGCTCAATTCGATAATATATTACATAATAGAAATGTAAGCCAGCGCAACAACAAAAACAACTGAAAATATTTAAGCAAATATTCCACGTGTGTTGTGTCCTATAAGTGGCTGCATGGTGTGTTTACCTTAGCGCCAGCTGTATTTGTCAACATACTTGTACACATAATTGCATGGCAAATATAAAACACTATAAAAAAAACTAGAAACATTAATAAATAATACAAACACTGCATCGCGCATTCATTGTATTAAATTACAAAAATTACACGTCCCACAGACATCACCCTGTTGCTCTCGGTGGGGTGTGTTCTGCACCACGTTGACATATAAAAATAAACAACAATATTTACTTTGAAATGGCAGAGAAACATTTAGTGAATATATTTTAGCACTGTATGAACACTGAAAAGAACAATGAAAATACACAGAATACAGTAGGGCCATGCAAGAAACCTAAACACATGACCCTAAGCACATCTATTACAGCATACCTATTCAATTCATACTCATATGCGCACATGTCACACTGGCTGTACTTATATGTAGGTGGGTGGCGATGGGATGTCTTGGCGGGTTCTTCCAGATGTTGTGATCGGTTGTGATATCGCACCATGATGAGAAATGCTTTGGTGATGTGGTGGCATGGACTGTGAGGAAGGGAGGGATTACTCGCCACCCCTCTCTTGCTGCGTGGCCGATCGATGACTGGGCCGAATGTAAAAAAATGCATGTGGTGAAAGATGCACTGCGATTGATGAGGTGGGTATTAATGGACTATTACAGGTGGCTTGATTCATGGTAAATAGGCCCATGTTCATACATTTAGGATTTTTGCACTGTTGGCACATTACAGCTTGCATGTCGAAATAAAATCCCATGTTGGTCATATGATGGTGTCGATGTGTGGTGCAGTAGTAACTGTTTTCTTCGCCAGGACACAAGGCTGTCACCTAAGCATGTATAGAAGGGTGGGGGGGGGGGTTCTGCTGGTTTGGCGCGGCGCAACACGAATGGATGGGGGTAGCTGGTGCCTCACTCCCTTCATCCGTGGACTTAGTCCAAGATGGTGATAGTGCTAATGAGACAGTTACCTCCTTGACACAAGATTGTGGAATTCCGTTTCCCTGCTAATCAGATGGTTATCCAAAACTTCTCTTCCATCAATTTTTGCTCTTTCCTTCACCATTTTCCATGGTGAGTTGTTCCAAATAACTTAATTTCTTCGTGGGCAATTCGGCAGTAGCGAAAGAGAAGGAGCCGAATCTGAAAGGATCAAACAAATGTATGTTCACTTGGTCACATTTGCAGCACAAAGGGATGGACAATTATACAGGTTTCAGGATGTGAATTTTAAAGTTCGGTCTAATGGTTACAGGATTTTCTGGTGGAAAGAAAATCCACACTTGTAGGTCTTTTTAAAATAGCCACACAAGTTGGGAAATCCGTTTAACATCAGGTGAAGTTTAGATGAGACAAAGCCCGTAGTTGGACATAGTCATTTGGCATCTGGATGGCGGACCATCGAGGAGAGCGGATATGTGGACTAGGATTTTAAAGGTATTACCATGATGATTCTGGGTGGGCACAAGCATTCTCGGGAGAGAGCATGATGATTGATGGGGGTATGTGGCCGACATCCTTAATTGGCTCCATTATCGATGTCTGATGTCTTAACTGAAGAATATTGTAGAATTGTAGAGAGCGTGGATCCATTCCTATTATACCAGAAGACCCTGGGATAGTAAAGGTTATCGGAGCTACCTCCATATGCTCATGCTCACTCCCGGGGCTGTTATAGGCTGCTTTATGCCTTAAAGGGTTATGTCAGTACTCATATGCCGGTTATGCGATCGAGAGGTGGTCGTGTAAATAAAAGGCTGAATGCTTTACAACTTAATTTGTTTGTGTTATTCCCATAACGGGCACATATACTCGGGGCTCTCCGTTAAAGTGGGTGAACACTGATACCGAACAAACAGGCACTAGAGCTACATGGATTATGGTAAACTTACATCCTGGTCATATACAGCATGACCGCTATATCATGGCGACTCTACTAAATTTTCTTGGTGTGGAGCCCGCCAATTGGCCAGGTCTCCACAAAAGTCACATGACTTGTAGACAACTAAATCATTTATTTCATGAGAATGAAATGAATGATGATGAAGTCGATGAACATATGAGACAGAAAAACACTTACACTAATTGCTTGTTAACAGTATCTACCAGTGGCAGTGCTGCCATGCTTTTTCTAGCCTCACTTTTGTTCATGATGGTTTTCGGGGCTGGAGCCCCACGAGAGCCTTCCCACATCAAACTAGTTACACATAATATAATTAAAAACTCAAACAGTACATAACACACTGATAATACACAACAAATACTCTTATATTATAAATACTGACACCATCTGCTTTCCCATAGCCCATTTGCCCCCGAGAGTGCACCACAGTGGTCGAGCCACAAAGACCTCGGTTACAAGTGTGGCCACAGAGGCTGAAGAGAGTGTTTGTGACGTGAGCATGTAGGGAAGTGTAAGTGCCGAACAAGCCACATACGCCCACGCGTCTTAAAAGAAGACCTTTCAGAATTAGGCATAAGTGAAAGGAGCTTTAAGTAAGTAACACTCAAGGACACCCGTCCACACAACTCCAAGTTAAGTAGCCCTATAGTGTTTTGATGCACCTGCAGGCTTTAATTACCATATTTTCTGTATTCATCATTTGCCATTTTCTTGTGTTTCGTCCTCATTTAATTTCACAGAGTGTAACATGTCTATTAAAGGGGTTCCATGCTAAGAGTAATTGTTTTTGTCAAAGTTATAATGTTTCAAGCAATGTGGCACTTCATGTTGCTACTGCTCGACGATGCTGCTGTGTAGATTTACGCGGCTAAACAGGCATGGTGAATGGGCTGACGTGCACTGCACACATGAATTTGTACAACAGTAATTCACTTAAAACAGATAATAGATCGCACATCTAGTTCTATCTATTATGAAAAATATACCTACTTCTATGACGTCATACATTACGAACCATTAGCAAATTTTGTCTAATACTTAATATCGATCCTCCATATCGACGAATTTGAGATCCAGGATAATTAAGTTTCGATGTTGCAACACTTTTACATTGGAACAATGATCGGGGAGGCGTCAACTGGCCGACATCCCCCAACAACTGGCCGAACACGACACCGAAGAGTAAAGTGTGCGATCCATCAACTGCAGGGCGAGCATGTTTGTAATTTTGGCCCATAATGAGCATGTATGTCATTGCTGTGACACTTAATGTGAAAAAGCGAACA
This sequence comes from Dryococelus australis, assembly GCA_029891345.1. Classification (NCBI taxonomy): domain Eukaryota; kingdom Metazoa; phylum Arthropoda; class Insecta; order Phasmatodea; family Phasmatidae; genus Dryococelus; species Dryococelus australis. Next base: position 219,495,568 of record CM056993.1, on the reverse strand, counting down.
TGGATCGAATTTAAGCACATCGTGGGCCGTCATAAATACTGCGCGCCCAGCATTCATGTGGTGCCTTATATTAGCCGTCGTGCTTGCAGCCCGCTGTGCGACAGACAAGATGGTTGACGGCCGAGTAATATACTTAAATCGTATATGTCTGTTTACGAAAGAATTACAGGTTCTATAAAACGTACTTATGTATAAATTGAAACTTAATGTAAGCATAAGTAACAGGAAAAGTTTCTTTTTTCCCCCACAGTCATAATAAAACAATAAACACAACTTAATAAATACATGATAACTACGGACTTGTGATATTAATATATCGTTTTACATGGCACATGATCCAAGTTGCCTGTGTAGCTCAGTGGGTTAATGCGTGGATTCGTGCCCTGTTGATTTTAGGTTTTAGAGTTCAAATCTGTATGTGACGAATTTTATTAGTTTTATAATATGATACATTATTGCTGTGTATAGTTAATGTCATTGACTGAAAACACTTTTTTCTAGAATATATTAGTCAAAAAGCAAAAATACAAACAAAAGATATTAAAAAAAAAACACTGGCAACCTATTGCACTGTGCAGTTATTTGCGTATTATTGCATTTATACAAATAAATTCTAGAAATAAACGTTTTCTGACAATAACATAAATTATAAACAACAATAATGTTATCACATAAAATACCTAAAATTAGGGTAGTGCTATTTCTTAACCTACTTTTAATCAACCGTAAATAAATTGATCACAGTGGTGAATTAATATTGTATTTATCGAATGTAGCCAGATAATAATGTGAAATAAATATATTTATGGTAGTTTACTATTTATATTGTTGAATTCTCCGCAATTTTAAAAAAATTAAAAAAAATTGTGAAGAAGTGGGATTTACCTCTTATAACCTTAGTCTCTAGGTTGTTACCATAACATCTGCGCTGCCAAGCCAAGTTGGAAAATAGGAGGAAAATATGCAAATTATTTTTTCACAGTATGATTGTGAAGATTAAATTGGTTTTTGGTTTAATGGGTATTGTTATGATTGTTAAAACAGAGAGTATACGAATGCACTCTTCACCACATCATATACAGCTTAAACCTTCAAACAGAGAGCTGTGATGATTACATGAAAACTTAATGAGAGATGTACAAAGAGAATAAAAGAATGAGTGTTCATATTACCTCGTAAAATGGCATTTTGAAATAATAGACACATTTTGAAAAATATCTCGTATTGGTTTTATTAGTTTATTCATTGTCACTTTACTTGATAAAGTTAACCGGCTGTCATTTTATTTATAAAACCATTAGAGACGGAGCAAGTTGCTAAAGACACATACTGAAGTAACTGTTGTATCAGTCATATTAGTCTACTTTTGACTAATTGAAACAGTGGAATTCTTACTGATTCAGACTTACAGTGTAAATAAAATAAATATTTGCACTGTGGACATTGCTTCAAATCTGTTGTGGTGGAGGAAAAAACTAAACTACATCACAACAATGTTATCGATTTTATTTGCTTATTTTTGGTGGTTGTTTTCTATTGGCTGACAATTTCTGACAAATTACCCAACTTCAAAAAACAACACTTCTCTTGCGTAGTTTCAATACCAACATCTGCATATTTACACTTCCGAGCCATCCTAATCACGGTGCCTCAGTTAACGACAGGAGAGTTATGACAACTCATTCCGTGCGGCCATCGCCACATTGCTGTCGTCCATACGACACTTCATAACTGTGACAGTGTCAGGTAAAAGAATGATGCTCCCGCTGCTGGCCGACTTTTTGGCCTTAATTTTAAATAAAAAATGTTAGCCACGAAATATTTAAAAGTTAAAATTATTAGTTTACTTATTGGTTAATCGACAACAAATGAATACTTCTGTCTAAAGCCAGTAACACATGGGTATCTTTCTTGTACAAGATGGTGTACACCTTTGGTGTTCGAAACGTATGCAAGAAGGTGAACACCTTCTTGTATGTTAGTCCCATGCAAGGTCTGTAGAAAGGCAGGTTGTTCCAAAAAGGGCCGTATAGTCATGGGGTCTGGTGGGTGAGGGGCAGAGGCATGACGTAGCCTGCAACCCTGCCCTGGTCACTCGGCCTGCATTCCTCATGGCATTAGTTCCCATGCGAGCAAGTTATTTGTGGTTTTGACGATGGCCATGTGTTTTCTGTTGTCTGAGTAGATTGTTTGATGCCAGGTACAAGGTGTGCTGTCGCAGTTTGCATCAACAGTTTAGATAAAACGAAATCGCACAGCAATTGCATCTCATATCATAAATTTCCGAAGGAAGTGCGGAAAACAGAATGGATCTTTAAATGTTGAAGAGAAGACAAATTCAACCCAGATATATCTTAAACCTGCTCTCAACACTTCGAAGAAAATGTGTTAAAACAAGTTTTGGAGGACAGATATATACGGTATCGATATCTAACAATTCCCGAATCATTTTGACAGCTGCTATAATATACAATAAAATAACTTTCAGCAGCATTATAATTAATATCATGAACTACCTGCTCATAATGTTGTTTCTTGCTATTGTTTTCGGGTTCTGGTTTTTGATTTCGAACTGACAGGAAACTGTTTTCTTTCGAATTGAACAATGAAGTAATACTACCACATTGTTTGAAAAGTTATCCGTGGATTTATGGAAAAGTACTAGAAAAATGTATCCAGAAACCTCCAGAATATTAAGGACACACATTTTTTCTCAGCAACAGACTTTCCATGAATTTACGGAATTTTCTGTGTATCCTTTAAATTATTTTACAGTGGCATGAGACGTGTTATTCCGAAAATTGCATTAATAAAAATAGTAATAAATCATCTTTATTTGGTGCAGTTAAGGCATATCTGCTTCTCTTACATTGAACCATTTTTACAAATTACAATAGCTTATTACAGTTTAGAAGAAAAAAAATGTTCTTACAAATAACACAACAGAAAATCAAAAATCGTTAATAAACTTTGATGGAATATGTTATTAATACTAAATAGGGTCATACATATATAATTATCGAGAAGTGTTAAATTTAAGTGGCAATTTTTAAGTTTAAATTAGTCCATAAAACACTGATGATGAAATAGTAGGCATTAGGCCAGAATATGCACCATACACACACAAGAATATAGTAAATTTGTACAATGTATAAATGCACAACAGGCCCACATACATACCCATGTAACAATAGCACCCTGCAAATCAAATGATAAAATAGAACACTAGTTCGTTACAACAACAAAACTGCAGTGACTTAGGCCCTTATAATTCAAATGCCTATGGCAAACTCTGGCCATAATAATAATCACAACACAGACACTTTAAGGTAGAAAAGCATTTAGACTTCTACATGCATAAAGAGTATCCAAAACTAATGATAAAAAAGTGAAGGAGATAGGAGTTCAATCTAAAATCAACCACACAACCATACATTCAAAATGCTCCACTTTACGGGTCATGGTGGCATGATAGCAAGCACTGCACCAACTTCTTTTTGAACAGTTGGTAAGAACCCTCATCACGTATGTTCTGCTGAAACGCTAAAAGAATGTGAAAGATAATTAGTTTGGTAGAACGGGATTAGAAGTTTACCATCGGATTTTGAGCGAGTGGAAAAGTCAAGAGCCCAGGATAGGTAGCTACAACTATTTCGTAAATATAAAGGAGTATCATCAAGCAAGATTTTATTTATTAGCAATAAAGAATGCTGTTTCCTTATGTCATGGAATTTTAACCAGTGCAATTTATCATACCCCATACTGAGATGGTTTCTGAATTTAAGGTTAAATACAAAACATACACATGTGTACTGTAACCTGTCATAGGCCATTCACTGTAAAGTGAGCACTTTTGAGGCCTTAGTTACTTTTTACTTTCAATCATTTTTGTATCCTTTAACCAAATTTTCAGATAAATATTGCGTTGTAAGTAATATGTACAGAGTATATATTCCATCATACTCTGAAGTTGATGACTAGGGCTAAAATAAAACATATTTGACTATTATTCCAAATTAGAGGGCTTTCAAAAGAGCTCACTTTACTGTGAATAGCCTAAATGAGGATGTTGCACTGTGTAACAGAAGTATTAAATATTTTACGTCCATTTTGTTCTGAAGCGGGATTTTTACAAGAATAAAAACATGCATAACCTAGCACCCTGCTCATCAACCGTACTCCTATGTGGATACTTCATGAGTGTTTTTTTTTTCAATCTTCCGTATGGTTGAAGTGTTTGAAGATGCTGTCTGTTACAAGATATTTGTGCTGATGCCGGCTAACAGCGAGCGGTGTTCAGACCATGACGGCACTCACCACTCATGTGGGTAAGCATGTGTGCAAAGAGGCCATAACCCGGACTCACCCATAATGGGATTATTGTTTTGAAGTGTAAATAATGTTTCTCTATTTTATTTCAGGGTCAAGGTGTTCTAAAATGTTAAAACTATATGTTCATAAAATGTTGCATCATGTTTGGTTCAAATTCAAATTGTGCGCTGTGCGAAGAACAAGGACATTATTATACTGGCATAAATGCCTAAAATGGAACAATCAATGAACACAGATAATTCACAATTTAAAAGCTTAGGGTGTATATGTACTTGAATTCTTCGTGCCATTTATTTTGTGATACTAAAAGTTTTTACTCTGCATGCATAGCACTTCTGCTTGTGTGAACCTCGTAGGTAGCCATGGTAGGTCCGAGCGACACTCCTCTGGGCAGTTCATCGAGGATAGCTGGCGAGGTAAGACGCTGTCACGTATGCACTTCACATTTTTCACTGAGTTAGATTTCCATAGTTCACTTTTAGTATATCGGTCAAACTTTGCTTTGCATACATTTTGCCAGACATTCTCCAGCATTATGTTTCTGCTTAAATACATCTTTTGCAGCCCTTGTAACTTTTTGAACTTAAACAAGGGAAGGAGGAGGAGAAGATGCAGGTGGTGCCACACGGCCTGAGCAGCTTGTAAATCAGGCGCCAACCACCTACACTAAAGGTGTTTCATTGTAATTTATGCTTAATTGTTATGTGCAATATTAAGGGCGATATTTCTATGTATGTATTTCAGGGTATTTGTCATGTTTAATTGTGTTATGACCACATCGCCCATGGCCACGTGGTCAGATATCGCCATGTCCGTATTTGTGTCATCCATGCATTTTAAGGGTATATTCTTGTAATATCGTGTTCGCTATAACTAATCTCAGGGTAATATGTATTGTTTCATTTAGGGTTCCATGTATTTTTCATGATTGATGCTTTTGTATGTATGACCACGCAGTCTTTGCACATGTATGGTTTTTCTCTCCATCAGGTGCGCTATATGCTTTTGTATGCTTGAATCTTAAGGGGAATAATATTCCCAATACTGCCACCATTTTATCCAGTATTAATTTGCAATTATCACGAAGAAATATTATAATTTAACCTGTACCACATTATCTGCTACACACGTTATCCAGTGGCCCCTGTGTCATCTAATTATACGTTCAAGCATCTGGATGTTTATTGTCCCTGTTCATATTTTGTCCCATGTTGTATCATCATTATTTGTGTAATTTGTATGGTGATATTATTTCCATCCTAGGCGGCTATGTGTACAGAGAGTCACCACACTAACCATGAGCTGGGAGATGCATCCTGACGAGTCCTCATTATCGACATAAAATAATCACAGTTGTTAGTGTTCATTTTGTAATTCTCCATGTCCTGTTCTAGGAAAAATCTACAGTTCATCCTAGCAGCTGTAGACCTCTTTCCTTGTGGAGGCTTAATTCTCAATCACCCTGGAGAAAATCGTCCATCTAGGAGTGTGCTAGATTAATTTCGAGCTGGGGGAACCACCCAACGGAGTTAGCTAGACACGTCCAAGTTTCAATCATTAATTCATCTTTCTGGCACATTATTTTACTTGGGAATGAATAAATGGTATGTTGTAAAAATCTGTGTGTTTATATTTAGCATCTACCCAGCAACTCCCACTTTTCTTTCAGTGATAAATATGTAGTAATGATCAGTGTTTTGTAAAGACGCTCGGTTGAGACAGGCACACAGAACCCATAGCATCCCTGAGAACCCCGAGTCTCAAAGTGCGGTGTATGGGAAGCGCCGCTGGTGCCATCCTACCACAAGTAAATTGTGTCATCGTTCGTCTCATGTCTCACCCGATGGCGTCAGTGCTATCTGGTGATGTTAAAAATTACTGCATTTAAGACACAAATGTTTTAAAAGGCACAGGAACAAACATTTTTCATTTATGGCTTTGTGTATCCTTGGAATTGTTTGTTCCCGATACACGAAGCTATCACACTCACAGATAGCTTCGTATTTTGTTAAGTAGTACGGAAATGAGCAGAGAAGAAGATTTAAAAATAGAGAACTAAGAAATTTGTACCAGCTGCCTGATATAGTAGCTGTAATAAAAGGACAGACGTTAAAGTGGTATGGCTACGTAGTGAGAAGGGACGGAGCTCTCGTAAAAGATGTGGCAGAAAGATACTTGGAAGAAAAGATACCATGCGGAAGACCCAGACTCAGATGGCTTGATGCAATCAAGGAAGACATTAGAAATGCAGACATTCCAGAGGAGTGTTGCTATAATCTTTTCGGTTTCCATATATATATATATATATACATATATATATTACACACTTATATATTGTGTTTGATTAATTTTTGAAACTTGGGCTTTGTTAGCATTAGAAAAATTATAACTGTTTTTCTGCAACTTCATTTGTCACGTGTACAAATGAAACATATTCTTTCTCTTTAATTTATACTCAAATAAATGAGAGTATGTGACCAAAAAATATTTTAAAAATTTACTTAATCTTATAGTTTAATAAAACTCAGATAATATCTTATGCGATAAATTAAAAAGGTATATGAACAATGAAACATATATATATATATATATATATATATATATATATATATATATATATATATATATATATATATATATATATATATATATAATTAAAAATAATCCTGGATGGCGACGGATGTTTCCCTTAAATATTAATCTTAATCCCCAAAATGTGCGTATGATGAGTGTTGGATGTGAATCCTGGTACTTTCTATATGTTATTACCGTTTTAGGTTCTAGAAGAGTTGAGAAAATATCGCTGATAATTATGCAAAAAAAGATTCATATTGAAAAAAGATAGTCAAATAAGATCGGTTATATATCGATATATCGTAGAAAAAATATCGCTATTTCGATTAATCTAAACTTTCCAAACATCCCTAATGTCAATCCTCTCATAGATGTTTCTACGAGCAGGCTGCCATGTTAAGCCATTATGTTGTGTTGTAGCTTTTCCCATATACAAGTGTCAATTCAATTTTGTATTGTTAATTCTTATGGTTATTGTAGCCGGTGCTTTACGATCACAAAAATGTGTTCAAGTTAACCAGTTTCATACAGTACTTATTAAAAAGCCATGTCGAGTGTTGTCTGCAGAGAGTGCTATTTCACATTACCTGGTGAAAAGACATGCCAGCAATTAATTTTATTAGACTATAAACCTTGGATCCTGAAATTACACAAAATCTTCTACATATATACGAAACAAAAGAAACGCCATACGTAAAATACGATTTTGACTTGTTTTACAGCTTAGACTACTCATTAATGCTAACATATATCAATACTATTGTTATTGTGTTTATGACAAAATAAATGTAGCACAATTTAAATAAATAATCTTATTCGATAACAAGTCTTAGAAATATTTAAACTATCTGCTATCTGAAATAACATTACAATTATTTACAGTTTATGGAGAATGCCATAGGGCACAGAGAGTATACCTCCTCGCTCTATTTTATACCCTCTCCTACAAATTTGCGATGACCAGAGAGTGATCTCTGCGACATCATCTGGGTGAATTGAGAACCATTATAAACAACCACTGTAACTTTAACAAGCTACGGTAACACTCATCCTATGGGCACAATCAGCGGGAAAAGTGCTCCAGCAGCGATTTATGCTTCATGTCATTCAGCCACAGCGATCATACAGCAATTCCAGGAAATAATATGTTGCTCTCTGTTGCTAACCGATGATGGACAAGAGATGAAGTGCAAAGGCGGTTTCAGAAATACAGGTATGTAATTATTGTGCTTTTGAAGGAATTATGTACACTGTTGTTGGAAAAAAGATATTTACACAACAGGATGATAAAGGTGAATGGAATATTGCAAAATTTCTAAGTTTTTACCAACTCGTGCGCCATTATTATTTTTATTACTTCAAAGTGGGATATTCACTTTTGGATACTTTCCAAATGATTCAATTTTAATGTTTCAGAATAATCCTGCAACAAATGTCCCTCTGTACAAAAAAATTTATATTGTAACTAGCAGCAGAACTTTGAGTGCTGGAAGTGCTGCCATAGTGCTTTGCACCCTGAATGTCCATTAACTCTATGTTCAAAGTGGTTCTGCCTGTGTGCCATAGAGTTGCATGAGATATGTACATGTATTCCCTTGCATACTCCACTTGGAATTCAGACAACCCAGATGGCGTCACTTCCAAGGACAAGTAAATGCGTGCATTCGGACACAGCTTAACCATTTTGATTTTCCCTCATCTATAATTGATGTATTTGCTATACCAGTACATTATTATGGGACAAAATTATCTATAAACCTTATTAAAAACAGCTTATTTAAGTAGTGGTTATGAAAGTATGCAGCTAAAAGAAAACAATACAATCCTTTAAATAATTTATGAGAAATTTTTGAAACATATAAGATATACTTAGTTTCATTAGCAGTTTCCATACTTAAAATTCGGGCCCATGTTTTTCATAGGTAAACATTTGTGTCTAGGTAAAAATTTTCTTTTGGAGTTGGTAAGTAGGCTTACCAATCACATCAACTGAAGCTTCCTGGAGGAAAAGCTTAAAGATTGTAATTTTTCTGTGTATGTCGCTGTTCAGGGCACAGTACCATCCCCCAAAGGGAGGTGCATATGGTAGTGCATTCTGCAGGTGAAATGGCCATGGAAGGAATGTGCCATATATCACCCATGTGAAGGCCATTCATCTACCACAGGCCTGCAGACACTCGTCGCACTGTCAAGGATGGCACTGCATCATGGCATGGAGCATTGCAACATAACAGTGCGCCTGCCGATTGACTTTTAACGGAAATGGTGGGGCCAGCAGCTGCAATTGGTGTGTCCTCTAGCGCCGACTGCCTGTTCACTGCATCTCTTGTGGACACTGAAATGGCGGATAGTACAGGTGAAAGCAGGAAAAGTATTATGGTGTGTAATACTGTTCAGTGTGCTTTTCTTACTACACAATTTTTAAAAATTGAGGCTTTCCCAGAAAAAATCTTGGAAAAAATGGTATAAATCGACATACTAATCATACTAAACATGAATTTACTAGGGGTATCACGATATTTGCAGTGCATACTAACAAACGTAATAGCTTGGGAAGGATTATTAAGATCAGGGGAATTGTGGGGTAAAATGCGTATAAATTGGGTATAATTTTTGTCAAAAAATTTGGTTTGCCATCCTAAGTGCAGAAAGACCTAACCTAACTTCATAGAACTTCATAATTGTTGAATCAAAACATGTGTAAGTGTGCAGATGCACTGTTGGTACACACACACCCTGTTATTATTTTTACTTGTAACTCCAAGGAATGCTGATGTTTGAGCACAAAGCGCTTGATACCCCCAGAAAAATTTCCAGCATGCCTTAAATCCCTGGTTTGGGGATTTACTCTTGTTGGTGCTGGATTTCTGCTCAGTTCATGTGTGTGTATGCGTGTGTTTGCGCGCGCCGATGGACAACAAGCATCCTGTTATTCTTATTCTTTTACTGCAACTAATAAAGAATAGGTTATCAGTGTTTTTGCACATGAACACGTGCTTGGCGATTCAAGTTAATATATAATTGTTTTCCAGCAATAATCTTATGACCTTACTACTTATCGATTTATAAAGTGTTTTTGTTTTAGTGTAAAACTTTCTTTACATCTGTAGAATCTATAGCGTCGGTATCACATATAATTTCAACTGTTATAAGTGCATGAAACAAATGAGAGAAAATAGTATATCATACATTTAAAACATGATGAAACTGTAAGAGTTTAATGGTAAAAGAAGCTCAACATTGTCATTTTGGAAACCTTTGTGAAGGTGTAATATCACAGATTTGTTTTCAAGTTTGTATAGATTTTTCTGTTTGTTTGCATTATGGAAGCACTATGCTTGTGTAGACACTAATTTTATTAGCCATATTTTATTTTATTTTGGCTGTCACACTAAAAAAATGTAAACAGAAGCACTCCAGGTATTTTAGGTAATTTAATGAATTATTTGAGTACCAGTGAAAGCAATAGCATAATTATTTGATACTGTATTTATAGAACTGTGATAAGTTCATTAATATTGATTAGGTGAGACTGATTGGTTTTGGAACGGAGCTGTGGGGAACAATAAGTGTTAAAGTAATTACAGTTATGCGATCTCTCTGCTTCGACATGACTTATTTGGTGAAGGTGTAGTTCTAGGAGAAAAGACTCATCATCTAGACCTTTCTGATGTGATATCAGAAGGGAAATTACATCACAAAGACTTCTGATTATTGCTAGAGCTTTGATGTGTGAACCCCATAGGGACGACTCTCCTTGAAACCATGGCGAAGTATGGACCATCACATCTTTAAGTGTCTAATTTGGCTACTATTGAGAATGTCCATCATCCTAAGTTAGGATAGACAGGCATGGGGAGAGTTTCTCAAAGTCCTGCACGACTTAGGGCTATTTAATAATAGGCCTGATGGAGATTAGTTTAGAAGAGACAGCCCCACTGACAGAAAATGATGAGACCAACACCATCCTTCTACAAATTCGCCGCTGGTATAAATTTAATTCGAACTTATAAAATTTTGATTTTGGATAGTTTGCTACTATTTCAAATGGCCAACAAACTTGCTTAGGAAAACTTCAAATGCTGTGAATTATTTGCTTGCAATGGAGAACATAAAATTCATTGACTAACTTTTAATGACTCTCAAAACAGGGCATGTTACTAAAACCCAGTGGCCGTACAAGAAATTAGTGTTTCGTTCGCATCCTAGTTAGTCTGACATTAAATAGAAAGAGTACTTTTTCTGCAATGTGAATACCTTGAAATTGCTGGTCAGAAACTTGTTCACATATTTGACATTTTAATGGCGATGCTATGATCAGAGTTGACTAATTTAGGAAGTTTTGAAACAGCTCAGTAAATAATCTTAATTTTTTTTGTATTGATATGTTGGACAGTGTCATTAAGCAAACATTTATGGATGCTTCACATTATTAATTTTCTTGCAATAATGTTTCTAAAATTAGTAATCCATCTACTAATTTTTACCATATGTTTTTTTTTTTTTTTTTTTTTTTTTTTCAAAAATATATACAACATTTAGCAAGTAATGGATGTTATATAGATACCAAATCATTTTACTACAGAATGTTTCAAAACTCATAACACAAACCAATATAGGGAGTTTTGCAAATATTTTAACACAGGTTTACAACTTCTGTAAACAATGTTTTCATACACTTTCATAATATTGGGTCTAAGGCCTCTTCTTCAACTCTACTTTCAAGGAGGGAATGTTTTTGATGCCCTGGTTTGATTCTATTGGTTTGAACACAAAGATCTTTACATTCGGGGGAATGTAAAACAATACTTTCAACTATGTCTGTGTATGTTTCGACATAGTGCGATTATACATCTTCAATACTAGATGAAAGAGGTGTTGTTGCAGTCATATAAAACACAGGGCATTTTGTAGTGTCACTGCATATCAAACACTATGTTGAATAAAATCTTCATTTATGCAATACTGTGTTTAGTGTATAGTGATTCTGTTTGCCATAAAAATATAGGACATCTTTGAAAAATGTATAGGACATCAGCAGAGGACTCCGCCCTCCTCACAGCATCAGCACACACACAATATAAATATATTATGCAGCACACATATTAAAATAGCGAAGCTTCTTAAAATTCACTACAATGAATAAAAAATTACACAGCAAACATGTGATAAACTTACTTGAAAATTACACAGGAAGTTAAACGAGACGTGACCACTATACTCCCCATGTAGCATTTGTGAATAAACTAACTACACACCTAAACTTTACCAAATAAAGTGAAGAAATATGTGTACACATACACTGGCTGGAGTAAATTATTTACAAAAACCAGTGAATTTTTAAACCTCAAGTTAGTTCGTTCAACACATGCTACAGCCATGCCCAAACCCCTAATATTTTGCTTGTACTTGTAATATATTTCATTTTGTTTGAGCAACATTAACACATTTTCTTTAATACAATAATTAAGAAAACAGTAGTTGTTCCATATTGTGTATTGTAATGGGAAAACCATACAAACATTCAGTGGGTATTATAAAGTATCCATCCCAATTGTTTACTTGGTAGTCTTGTGCCATTTCGCATATCGGGCAAAGTTCCGTTTAGTGGCAACTATTGTTTCGTATCTCGTATCCAAGCAATTTTTTCCGCAAATTTTCTCTTGTGAATCATAAGTTGGTGTCTGCGAGAAAACAGGGGCTTGTTTTACTGGTTCCGACAGCGAATGGAGGACGGTACCAAATGCAACTTTAAAGTGTCTGCGAGACAGGGCAGTTTCGTGGGAGATTCAAACTTGTCCCCGGGTAAGATATTTGAGTTCTGTTTACTTTGGTGTCTGATCAAATATCCTCGACGAACTTTGTGCTCGGGAAAAACGGTAGTCACTTGATCGAGTTTCTGCCGCCAAGTGTGCATAGACTGGGTGTTGACATACAGGAAACTCATCGGCGGGCCGGGAAATTGGTCGAGATCGACGAGTCAAATTGGGTAAACTCAAGAACCACAAAGTGCGTACAGTTCACAGTCAATGGGTTTTGGTGGAGTGCAGTGGGACGATCTGACGAAATTCTTCCTGGTGCCGGTGGAAAAGAGGAACACGAAGACCCTGATCAAAATCATTCGCGAATGGATCGCTCCGGCCACGACGATAATTTCAGACTGCTGGCCTGGTTACAGCAACTTGGACATTCACAGATACCATCACATACAGGTGAATCACATGGGGGAATTTGTGAGCAGCGAATAGAGTGGAATTGTAAACACTCGAAACATGCTAAAGATGATGAGAGGTGAGACATTGATAGTGCACACTTAAAACATCGAGCGAAGTTGGTGTTCTGTGCAATACAGCATTCCCTGCTTTTGCTGACAGAAAAAATCTTGGGTCGGCTACCTGGTTGTTTTTAATTTGCAGGCACAAGAGAGATTGAGTTGCTGTAGCAGTTGCAGTTTTAAAAAAATTAATTGATTGGCTGTTGCCATTGCAGTATAAAATTAAAGTTTGATTGCTTTCTGTTTGTTTAAGTTTTAAGTGTGAATGACATGTTGTTTGTTTTGGTTAAAAAGAGTTTAATTGAGTTGTGGTTTGATTCAAAATAAAATGAATGTTTCATTGAGTAGCTGTTTGATGCAAGTTTAAATTAATGTTTAATTGACTTGCTGTTTGTTTCAGTTTAAATTAATGTTTAATTGAGTTGCTGTTTGATTTAATTAATAAGTGCAAATGAGGCAGTGTAGTTGTTTGTTTCAGTTGAAAAAAAAACAATTTTTAATTGAATAGCTGTTTGAATCAAATTTAAATAAATGTTTAATTGAGTTGCTGTTTGATTCAAATTAAAACTAATATTTAATCGAGTTGCTGTTTGATTAAGATAAAAAAAAAGTTTGATTGACGTGCTGTTTGTTTCAGTTAAAAAAAGTTTGAATGACTTGCTGTTTGTTGCAGTAAAAAAAATAATGTTTGAAGGATGTGTTGTTTGTGTAAACATTCATTCGCGATCTGGAAAAAAGCCTAAAATAGTCGAGTGGGTCGTGATGGGTCTGTTGTATCTGCAAAAATTGGATCTGCCAGTTTCAATTATTTAGGTAAATTGATTTTAAAAAAACTTACTTTCATTTGCGATCCCGAAAAGGCATAGCTCGGCCATGTCTGTCATGACCGGTTTGGCCGGCGGCGGATGCAATTACATACGCTGTTGCTTTCGCGGACTTTGGACTTCCCAGTTACGAGCGTTGAGGTAATTTATAAAAAAAGTAATTGCATATATATAAATCTTAAACATCTATATGGTTAAATTTATAAAAAAAAGCATAATTTTTAAATGTGCAATGTTTCACTGTACCCTTTTAGTAATTGTGTACATGCGAATATTTATATAGTAAATGGTTAAAATTATTTAAAATATGTTAATAATTATTAAATATTCTCTTTAAAATAAATAAAAAATTATGCATCGTGAATCGAGTGTATTTAAACAGTCACGAGAAAAATGCGAAAAAAATTAATTTTTTGGATATACGATAGGAAACTTTTAACGATAGTTACTTTTGGCAATTGGATACGCCATGGGGAACTTACCCCATATTCCATTTTCGGTTTGGATACACTATAGGAAATAATTGGGAGTAGGTCGAAATTTCTCCCCCGACTCGGCTGGATACGCAATTCGAAACGAGTGGGGTGTGGCACCAATTTCCTCTCTTCCTGCTTCGATACATAATGTCGTCCTTTTCGGTCCTGCACGTTTTGTCTCCCTGATACGCAAAGGGAAATTTTTGGTAAAAACAAGCTTTTTCAAGATACGCTGGATACATAAGGGAAAACCTTGTATTTTATTTGGGCTTTTTCCCGGTCGTGGTTGGATATGTAATTGGCAGTTTTTTGTCTCGACTTTTTTTACCATTGGATACGTAATACAATGGTTTTCGAGCGATTTAGATACACAATACGGAACAATCACCAAGAAAACAAATACTAATACATAAGAATAAGCTGCAAAAGTTAAAAAAAAAATTCTGATTCACAAAATGTTAATTGTATTAAAAATACAGAAAGTCACAACTGGTTAAGGAATAACAAGAGGATTATAATTTAAGACAAAAATTACAAACTAGACTGTTCCCATCTATAAACCCAGCCTACTTCTTCAACTTCTTGGAGAAAGAACATGTTACTTCTTCTTTAACCTTCAGAGTGTTGCTGCTTTTTCAATCAGTTGTTTGTGCCCTGTTTCTAGAAAGGCCTGCCTGGGCTACAAATATCTCCTGCATATTCTTGCTTTTACAAGCAGCTCTTATTAGCTTCTCCAACTAAGCAGTGGCTTGCCTGAATAGCTTCTTACAAGGTTTTTTCCTTCCTTCTGTAAGTTTTCTAATCTTTCTACACCATCTTTCTTTTTCGAGTTAATGTCAAGTTCAGACTTTTCTTTCTTGCAGTCTTCTAAGTGGGCCTGGTACTTACTGCTATCAACTGTGAAGTACTTGAAGCACATTAGCGATTGAGGCACCTGACAAACACCGCCTCTTAGTGTGATGACAGATTGCACTCTACATAGGCCATTCATTGTTTGTACAGTCAGGAGTGAACAAGATGGAGAAACAAAATGCTTGTTCATTGCGAAACCTTGTTTTACGTCTGCTTGCCAATGGGATAATGTCACAGCTGTTCTAACGAGACAAGAAACTAAAGGATATTTCAATTCTCTAAGAATTTTCCTATTTTTTGTACTGCAGACCAGTATGCATCGTTTCTTGTTATAGAGCCTGAAGGAACTTCTGCAGAAACAGTAGTTTCCTCTATGTTTTCAGCCATGTACAGTTTCCACTCATCACAAAGCTTATCTACATCACAACTCTTAATAACCATGGACTTAAGTTCTGCAACCTTCTGTATCAATTATATTGAATGTGACTCATGTCGAAACAAGGGATGCAAGCGCTGGATGTTTGCGAAGCAGCTTATTCTCTATAGGTACTTTGTCAAGCAAGTATTCTATAATAGAAATAATGAATTTTTTCGCTTCATGAAAGAAAGGCTTTGGTTTCTTTTCTTTAAGTTTCATGGCTTCTTTTCTTGTGACATGGCCAAAATCAATTTCTTCTGATGGGAATGTATTTTTAATGTTGTGGAGGTCAAGACTTCTTAATGTATCTCCATACATGTTTCCCAAGATCTCTGGCTTAACGATTCTTGACATGAGGCTTTGAATTAGTGCCTACAGTTCACCATAGAGAATGTGAATGAGGGGTTCTTTACATTGCATCAGACGAAGGAATTTGTCATATATTTCACCTACCAATTTAAGAAACATCAGACGAACAAACATAGAAGGATCTTCAAGTGCAGATTTGATGCATATGTAGGTTCTTGTTTGTTGATGTTTAGTGTTATTTTTTGGGAATGTATTTAAGAAAGTACTCTCTCAATGCACTCCACTGCTCAAGGATTCTTGCAATTGCTGTTACCATTGACAGCCATCGGTTGTTTACAAATTAAGCATTGCATGTTGCTCTATTACAAGTTCTATTTGGATATTTGCAAAATCTTCTTGCCTTGCTGCAAAATTGTGTAGAAACTTAAAAAGAACATCAAGAAAATAATCTATCTCCCAGTGATTCAACACATCTGACATGCCCCATCTGAATGAATTGTAAACGATGTGCAAGTTACATATACCAATATTGACCAGCCCTTGACAGCCTTCAGATGACTGTCTAAATCACGTAAACATTTTGCATCTACTGGTGGGCCATCTGAACCTATGCCCAATAACTTATTCAAAGACAATGTATCTCTTGACAATGAATCAAATATCTTCTTTTCAAAAATATCTTCTGTTGTATGACCTAGTTCATAGCATAATAGAAAATGATTGATGACTTTATACTTTTATGTGTCCCAATATCGAACATGTATATCCAACTGCTTATTCCCTACATCAGTAGTAGCTTAATTAAAGGATAAAGTAAATAAATTATTGCTAGACTTTATGAATTTAATAAACTCTAAATGAAAATATGGTCAAGCCCATTACAGATTTCATATGCTACTTTTGTCGAACCTAGAGTGAAAGACTTGGCAATTTCACTATCACCAAACAGTTGCTTAAAAATATCAGCCGAACTATCACAAGAACTGAAAGAGTAACCTGATTCCACGACTTTCAGAGTCCACAAAATTTCAGCTTTAGTGACCTTATCAGCTTCGTCCATAGTCCACTGCTTTGAAGTTACAGGTTTAAATGAGAGGGTTGCAGACTTTTGACCACTTGAGTTCCTAGTATCAAACACTGATTTACAAAGAAAACCCTCAGCTTTGAAACCACTTTCACTGCCCTTAACACACCATGATCCAATTGTGTGTCCATTTCCATCCTTCTCCATTACCCATGTGTCTCTAAATGATGTATTGCGAGGCATTTTATACCAAGGTATTGTTCTGTTCATCACAACTGCAAAAAAGGTACACAATATAGTGTCATTCTCTTCTTTACATCTGAAACAAAATGTATCTATTCTACATAACCAAACAAAAATAAGGACAATTTTACATGGCATGACAGCAAAAAACAGGTTCTGATAAATATGTTGATGAAAAATTGACATGAGCCGAGCTCCCAACCCTAGAACGTTTGCCCTCCATCAACAACAGCAACTAGAAGGTGCACTCTACCACGTGCGGTAGTACACTGACGCACAAGACACGGGAGCAAGATAGTGCAAGGCAGGACAGTGTAGTGCAGTGCCAGTTTCAGTTTCAGGTACAACACAAAGAAGGGGGTGAACAGTTGCCATGTGACTATGCGTGCTTGGTGCATCGATACAGGAAGTAGTACCCCATATTATTATTTTAATGTAATATTTTGAATGTTTTCCTTCTTGTGTCATCACCCCCACATCACCACATATATTTTTGCAAAGGGCAATATTTGTTGAGTTGTCATATGTTTTTACGCAAGTTATTGCAAGTCTGTGCTTTGTTGGACAATTTTTATTGTGAAAGTTGCCAGGAAGCGTGCTCTGGCAGAAACCCTGGCGAACACGCCATGTTGGAAAGTCAGTTATATCTGAGAGCTCAGAGAGGTCGGTCGCATAGCATTCGGTTCCACGCTAGGGCAGCATTCACCATTAGTACCAATCATTTTTCACTGCAATAGCTTAATTTACTTCAGAGCCTTTTTCATTAACAGCCTGGGACACCGCCTCTCAGTTCCCCAGTGCTTGCATTGCCTTGGGAAGCATAATTATGCACTTTAGGTAACACACAGGCTTCACGCCATTTTTGTACAGTGGTATCGCTGCTGACAGGTGGTTGTTTGGTTATGTTAGTTGTAAAGTGTTGCCTTTAAGGCATGTTTCATTAATACCTAATAAATATCACGTCGGAACTGAGTGTTTTTATTGTGGTAAGCCGCAAGGCATTTCAGGGCACGGGCTCTTATAATTTCCCTCTAAACTGCATATATGTGGAACTTTCTCTTGTTGCAAGTATTTCAGTGTGTAAAGTAGCATAGGGGTGTGTACGACCTTAATAATACACTGCATAACATACGTACCATTAATCATTCATCAGAGAAGTGTAGCAGAGCATGGAAGGCTAGCTGTCTTGGCCATTGGCGACATGACCTAGGGAAAGTCTGCTCTACCACTTCACGGCACTAGGCCTAGTAGTGCCTGGCCCCTGGCTAAATTACTTCACTCAATTCACCTAATTCCAGACAGATCCACTCCTCAACCTTTAATTTTTCAAATTGTTATTCTGGCTCCTGGTCACTATCCATGAACCACACCTCATGGCACTTGGACACCATCAAAATGGCACTGCAACTTAGTGACTTGTCCTTTATCGCCATTTTCTGAGCATCAGAACCAACCAAAAATCACTCTGCAAAAATTCTTGGCAAAATTTCGCCAACTTTCAATTCTAATCCTGAGCACATTCCCACTGTTTTCCCATTACCCGCAACACAGAATGAAACAGGAAATACAACAGCATGCTCACAGCATCTGTACATCCTCCAGGCGCATGTGGCCTAAGGGAAAATGAAGAAAATGCAGTGAGTGCCCATCATTGCCGCGGGAAGATGAGCACGTGGTCGGTAAAGTAGCCATTTTGGAGCAGTGCAGTGACGTCAGCCACACCACCCAGGTGCGTCCACAGGACAAAGGGAGCTGCATGCGCATCACCAACCACCCGTCCACCTGCGCTGTGAGGTGGGGAAGAGGACGGTTTGATGAAGGAACGAAAACTCTCCTCCCGGGCTACCTACTTGGCACACAACCGGCGGTCAGCTAGGTGCATGCCGTGCAATGACCTCACATCGAACTGTGCCGCACATCCGCGAGGTTCGCAACAACTTGAACCATGGCTGGCCGGACAGAGGAAATTGCACCGGCACTCCTCTGCCCACGTTGTTTAAAACTTAAGTCCCGAGATTTCTGGGCTAAGTTTGAGTACGGCAACAACTGCCACTACCATCGAAAGTCCAACCCAGTGTGCAACTACGTCGCGAACAACCGCGAGGTAAGTGTGAAGTGGGAAATAATCATTTTGGACAATATCAACCAGGAAATTTTAACTGAACTAACCTCAAAAAATTGATGTAGCTGTCTGTTGTGTACAGGACAGAACATGCAGGCTGTCACCTGTATGCAATGCGAAATTCCATGTCACAGAGAGTGCCTCACGAGAGGGAAGTGGAGAGTGCAACTGTCGAGGAGTACATATGTAAACAGTGTAATGAAAACTTGCAACAGAAACCCACAGCACCATTCAACTGGGAGGAATTTTTCACCGAGCTCCACCGACATGTCACGGCATGCTCACGGACAACATGCATGGGAGAAGACACAGGAGAAAATTTCAAATGCAACAACTGCAAAGGACCGGTACATGAGAAGTGTCAGATGGAGCAAGAGAAAACAATGGTTCAGGGCACCGGATTTGTGTGTGACGACTGCGCAGCACAGGAGGGCACGGAGCAGAGAGCACATGTAAACAAAATGCATGTGGCAACTGACAGCACAAGGAGCGGAGAGGTACAGTCGATCCCACAGCAACCCACCCTCACCCCAGCACCTCGATCACTCATACCTGTCACTCCTTATTAACAAATTGCACCATCATTTTACCACAGCTTAGTAATTCCACAGCACTTCCAACCTATATTCATTCCATATACAACCAACATCCCCGAGACACCCATGCCGACGAACCGGACCGAAGCAACAAATGAACACCAATGGAGACCATTCAGCACACCGCAAACAGTGATGCAAAATAACAGGAGTCAACCACCAAACGAAGCAGAGCAAAAGAAGATGCCAAATCGCTTTAAGATGCTACCCATGCTCGCAGGAGCAGTAACAAAAGACCCACGGGCGTTTCTACAGGATTGTACCACACGACTGCAGAGGTATTGAGTATGGGAGGAGGAATTGTGAGGATGTGTAAGGGCACAGTTGCAGAACAAAGCAAAGATTTGATAGAATTCGCTGAACCACTATGGCCTGTCCTGGCAAGAATTCTTCCATGGATTTCTGTATCAATTTGGAGGTGCATTTTCATCTCTGCAAGCCTAGAGTAAATTTACATTACAAGCACAACAACCTACCGAGACTCTCACCATGTTCATCACATGCAAGGTCCACTTGGTAGACGCTTCCACCTGCAGCTACCAGAAAGAGAAGCGATGGAGGTAGTGGCAGAGACAGTCCTGCCAGAATATAGAGCAACAGTAGTATCACTGGTAAATTGCACCATGGAGGAACTAATGAGAGCTGCAATCATACTCTAATACAATCCATGTCAACCGTGCTGCACGTGACAAAGCACAACCAAAAACCTTTCACAAGTCGCAATTTGGACAGCAACATTGAAAATTTCAGAGTGTTAGCAACAGTGTGAACAGTGTCCGGAATGCCTGAGTTAACAAACACAACAGTGTCGTGGGCACACCCACATATCAAAATGTCCGACGGGAAGTGACAGGGAGACCACAAAACCCCTGCTGCTACTACCAACCTGCGGAGGAATGCCACTGGCATAGTCATTGCCCCAACAACCTGCACCTTGACGTCTATCAAGGACCCATTAAGCCACAGCAGGGAAACTGGAAGCGGGGGTAAGGAGGCCAGACACCTCTGACGCCCCAGTTCCGCAACAACAACAACCATATAATGACACTCCAGCAAGCACCGATTAATCAGGTGAGTGGTACAAAGGCAAAATTCATCTGCATTCTGGTATATGTCAACAAGCAGATATCACCCCTACCAAGCATGTTATTAAATTGGCAACCGGACAGGAAAGCAATATTATGCAAGGTCAAGCAACTGTCACCATCAGATAACGTGTTTAGAGACTTTCACTACAGTAATTGTAACTGCAGAAATAACTGAAGAGGCAGTATTAGGTGTACCGTGCTTTAGCAAACAGAATACTGCAGCAGACCCTGCTGCCAGGCATATTCATTTTGGTTCCACTGAACGTTGCACTGTTTATAATATTGACCGGCGTAGCACTGATAACACACCAGCAGTACAGCTGACCGAGTTTGACCACCAAATACTGGCACAACATCAGGCTGTGTTTCAAATGGTGTTAAATGAGCACAGGGAAGTATTTGCACAGCATGACACACTCAGGTGTACCACTGTAACAGAACATGCCATACTACTGACACGAGAAGGCCCGATTTACACCACACCATGCAGCTACATGACACACTAAGCAAAATTTTTTAAAGAATAGATAAGTGAAATGCTTGTGAGCAGTGTAATAGAACCAACCCATAGTAAATTGAAATCAGCAATTACTCTTTCCCCAAAAACGGACGGAGGATGGTGCTTCTGTGTAGATTTCCGGCCTACCAATTAAGTTACAAGCAGTGCACTAACACCTTATATAAGCATTAAAGACGCCCTTCAATCACTGGGTAAAGCAAAAATTCTCACCTCTAAACATAAAAAGGGGAGATTGGCAAATACTGGTAAAATTGCAAGACAGGGAAAAGACAGCTTTCTAGGCACCAGACGGAACCAGTTATCAGTTTTGCGCCATGTCGTTTGGCTTCAAGTGTGTACCTGCCACCTTCCAAGCTATGATGGTGCGAGTACTAGATGGGCTGATAGGCGAATGCACCCTGGCATATTTGGACGTCGTAATAGTTTGGTCGGAGACATGGGAAGAGCACGTAAAACATCTGTCACTTGTGTTGGAGAGGTTGGCCATGAACGGGTTAACCTGTGCAGTCCAGAAATGTCACCTCGGCAAGACAGAGTTAGATTTCCTGGGACACATGGTAAGTGGGGAAGAAAAAAAACCGAATCAGGACCAAATACAACTCATTGACCAGCAACGTCAGCAACACACATGTAAACTAGTACGAACATTTTTCGGCCTTGTTAATTGGATAAGAGAATACATAAAAGATTTTGTCACCATCACATCACTTTTAACAGCATTAATGTCACCACAGAAGCGATTTATTTTGACCTGTGAAACAGAGCAAGCATTTGTAGCCATTAAAGAACAGTCTAAAGCATGTACAGCATTAGCACAATACGATCCTACATAACAATTTCTTTTGCAGAATGACGCCCCTCAGGGAGGGATGGGTGCAGTCTTATTACTGTGTCAAGAAGGTGGGAAGAAGCATGCTATTGAGTACCCGAGTGCAAAACTAGGGCCAACGGAACATTGATATAATGTAAACAAAAGGGAATGTTTTACAATAGTGTAGGCCATCAAATAGTTCCATGCTTATGTCGAGTACCAAAGATTCACTTTATTCACTGGTTGGACTCTGATGCTACAGGCATATTACATTGCTGTAGAACACGTTCGTGCGTGGGAAAATGAGTTGGCAGATGCCTTGTCGCGAGCACCGAACACGGATGTTGTTGTGTATGACGAGGCAGAGTGGGAAGATAGCCTTCCCACTCTGGGGAGATGGGGGGGGGGGGGGGTGGTTGCAGACGGGGTTGAGAATTCTTTGTCTAGTCATGCACTGTTCCATATCGCCACCTCTGCCTTACCCCTCCCGCTCATTTTTTACTTCTGTCAGTCCTTCTCCACCCATTACTACGTAAGGTGATAATTTTTTATGGCAAACAATTTGTTTTGGTGAATTAGGCTGTGTGTGTATATGCCATGTCAGAACTTTTTGATAAAAAATTTATGTTAATTAATATTTCAAGTATGCCACACTAAATTTTTGTATTACTGTAAACATTGCTGGGCCTCATTGCACCAGTAGAGAAGCCAACACGCCGCCAAAATTTCATAGCTATTCAATGCATTGATGTGAATAACATCTATCAGCATGTTTTCCCAACACCAGCAGTAATGCTGGCAGTGACACTGGCTAGCTGCCGCCCACGAGTTATCTTGTAGTCATCGATCGACAGCTGCGCGAGGCAATCGGCCCCGATATGAGCAACAGCTGAGTGGACATTCAGCCAGCCTGGCACGAGCATTATGCTCGTGCCAGGGCCGCCTACTTCACAGCCCAGCCAGAGAATCTAGGCCCGAGCTACATACACACGACACTGCTAGCCGCAGCACACGAGTAATTTAATTTAAATAATGTATCTTTATATCTATTATAAATAAATAAAATTTTGTGTTTTACTTCAAACGTAAGGCATCTCCAACAGTGTTTTCAGTTACTGCTTTGTGTATAATACGTCCGATTTTCTATCAATGAAACAGCCAGACCAAAGCGAGATCACAGCGCTCACATATATTGCACAACGCCACTTAAACATTTTGATCGATACGTGCTTCATAGCAATGTATGACCCATGATACCTGTGTAATAGATCTTTAATAACAACTTTATATTTTAATAATAAATAGTCTAATTTTTTCACACATTTTCAATCGCCATACCATACTGTGTTTAGGCTTTCTTTTTTAAGACAAGGGGTGGTCCAATATGCCTTTCTTGGGTATCAAATTAATCAGGAGATGTCCAGCTATTAAAATATACACATGTATATATATATTTAATTTAAAAAGTTGTTTTTTATGCTCTAGAGACGACTGAACATGAACGTCATGCAAAAAATGGCAGGTTTGGGAATATCGGAGTGAGGGGTGTGTCAAAATCGGCCCAAAATTTTCCAATTTTTTTATTACGACCCCCCCCCCCCTTTATATTTCGACCCTATTCTCGAGAACAGTGAGGGGTCGTAATAGATAGGTTCTACTGTACTACTACATTTTTTCACTGTGCTATAACGAACGTAATTTCAATCCATTTGATAAGGTTTTCTTGAATTTTTGCTGGTTTTGAGTAAGTCTCGCACCATGCAGGTTTTTTTAGTTGAAAACGTATAATTTTCCAGTGACTACTGTATTTACTGGCATAATTCTCGCACTGGCACAATTCGCGCACCCGAATTTTATGGTGCTGAATTAGGGGGAAAACTTTTCCTTTCATATTTTACGCAGCATGTTTCTCTTAACGAGGCATATAATGCTAACTGTCCCGTGCAGCATGCACTTTGTTCGACCGCCAGGTTGATGACACTTCAATGTCACCGGTCCTGTTATCGATTTCTGGCTGCTGTGCCCACACTTTAAAAATGTAAACAAAATCAGTCACGGAGTTTAATTGTATGCTGATGTTTTTCTTAATGCAGAGGGAATAGTTTACATTCATATTAGTTTTTGTGTAGTACGAATGCATAGTGGGTAAATATACCAGTCAAACTGCTTCATTTAAACTTCAGGTAATTGTGTTTCCAGAGGAACGCGCCAATAGGGAAGCAGGCCGAAAATTCATTCATTGTTTCTGAGTTTAATGTAAATGTCATATTTTCCCAATACAGGGCCACTGTTACAAACTAAACCGGACCTGTAATGACGGCAGTAGCAGGCGGCTGCTGACGGCCGGCCACCGCCCACCTGAATAATCGTGTAGTGACCGATCGACAGCTGCCCCGCCCGAAGATCTAGGGCCAAGTGACAGCGGCAAGCCGCCCGCCGAGCCACGCTGAAGACGATCTATGCGCTCGCCCAGCTATGTGTACACTGCAATGTTTTTGGTGCTAGCCTCAACAGTGACAAGTTAAAACAAAAAAATCGAGAAGCCGAACTGTCTGACAGTGGCATTATGTAATGACAAGCTGGTGTGACCATGCTTCCTCCTCCATTCTTCTTCACCAACCCAAGTTTGTGAAAGTGGCGTGAGGGAGTTAGCTGCCTACCGTCGATTTATCATCATAGGGAAGCTACTCCCTCAGCATGGGGGAGGTACAGACCTAGGCCCTCTTCCTGCCATACGGTCATCATAATAAAGTCCAGGTTAGGGTGGTTGATAAGCCCCCCCCCGGCTGTCATCAAAAGGTACAGATAGAATTTACAGTAAGCAGAAATTTTAATTGGTTCAGAGCTCTAGGGTAGTGCCTGGAGCCTGTTTATCAATGCTGATTTCTGCTGGTTTTGCAGTAAACCCCAGCCCCCTGCCAGAAGGGTGATATGGGGCATTGGTGAAGTTAAATTCGCGAGAATTTGAATAGAATCAAGTCTTGTTAATAACTGGATTTAAATTGTTGTAATTATGGCCAAAATGAAGCTAAAATTATCATTAAGACGATTAAATTGCAAGGCATGCCAGGAACGAGACTGAAAGAAGATTGTATTTTACTTAAGTGGTGTATATACCAAGTGTAGCTGTAACTTGTGGAGAATTAAGTTGTATGATGTTCGATAATAATTTGGAGTTATTGGGCCTTAATTAGAAAATTCCTGTTAAGAGTCGGAGAGTGGTTGTCGAACTTAATGTAAATTTAAACTTGTGTGTTACCACGAGTGCTGCATGGACGAGTGAAAGCAGGCAAATGGCTTGTGCACGCTGGGCAGTAACTAGTTTTGTTAAAGAGAGAGAATTTTTTTCCTGGACAAATTGGAAAATTTCCGGTCGGTTTCGGGGTTTAATTTTGTCGCAGAAGGCGATTATATTGACTGTAACAGTGGATGGTGAGTATTTTAGTCTTTTAAAATGTTACTTTGTTAATAACATATGATTTTAAAAACTTGCAGTGCAAATGAATGTTGTAAAAGATCGAAAACAAGTTGTGATGGTTGTATTTCCATAGAAAATGTTGCTAGAGGTCTCTGATTGGTCGCAAGTCTCCCGGAGGCGGGCCCTCTCTCCGCCGACCAAGAGATGGCAGCAATATTGTCGTGATGAATAATTCTGATTGTAATTCATCGGGAAAAATAGAAGTTTCTTATATTTATTGATTTTGCTAGAAAGTTACTTTAAATTAAATTATACGTGTGATTCAGGGTTTTTTATTTAAGTTATCTGGCTGTTTAGTGGTTTAAATATATAATTTGATGGTTGACTACTTTAATTACGAGAGATTTCAAGGTAATAGAGGCTGTGATACTTATTACTCAGTTTGCCAGTAATTGTTAAGCGAAAGACAATTTAATTGGTTGCTTACAAATTATATGAGAGCGAATTGAATGCGGTAAAAGTGGTGAGATCAGTTGGTAATTATTTTAATTAATGAATTTTGTCACTCGTCGTTGCTTAGTAATCTTGTTGTGTAATTTCGCGTTCGTTTCAGTTTAGGTCTAGGGAAAGGGAAGGTATTTCTCCGGGTCGTGCAGACCGACTAAGGACAGACATACATCGACAAAGCCTCGAGAAGTAGGATTGATCTTTCCTTGGGGTCGTAAATTTGCTTGGCAGCGGACATGAAGGGTTTGAAGTACGCTAGGAAGGCCTGAAAGTTGCAATACTTTAGGAACGCCATGTATTAGTGGAGTTCCCACATCGCTTACCCCATACCACCGAGTGAGCGTCGCGGGAGTGGTCGAGACGGGATTCTTGTTTTTGTTGTTTCGAGACCTGAGGTGTCAAGTGTGGGTGTTGTGGTTTGTGCGGATTCTCCGAGTGCCTGCGCATAGGAAAGCTGGTGTTGTACTTTGATTGATGTGAATTTTCTGGCTTGATTGTACGGAACAGGAGTTGGAATTGGCTTTGCTGGTGTTGTTGCGGCCTTGGATGCTTGTCGTTTTAGGACCAGGTCCTGGAACTTAGGGCAGGATTTTGATAGGGCGGAGTAATTGCCTGAACAGTTTTTGCATTTGGGTGGAGCAGTGGTTTGAGCGCAGACATCTGCAGGATGTGACTGGGCGCAGTGTGGGCAGGAGATAGGCATGGTACAAAACTTCCTTGTGTGCCCCAAGGCCAGGCAATTCTTGCACTGTGTCATGTCCTGTGATCTCTTTCTGTAGAGGTGCGGGTGGACTGTAGTCATATTAATTTTTGTGACCTTGTTGAGTGGGGGTAGATGCGTATTCTGCATGGCTGTCGCGCAGAAAAATTGCTGTGGCTCCAGCGTACTGGATTGCTAGGGTGTGGAATCTTTTTCTTAAACTGGTAAATATACAAAATCTGGTAACCGGCGCTTGTTAAATCCTACTTTCTTTCTGTGATGTCGGATGTTTCTGGGAGATCTAACACCACCATCTGTGAGGCTTTGGAAATCTGGCTGTATGAGTAGAAGTAGAAGACATTTGATAAAAGCATCTGTTGAGCTGCATCGTGGTGTTCCAGGTCTGTGGCGATGATGTGAGTGCCTTGTTTGATGTGCAGGAGAGAGAAGCTATCCTTGCTGATGGCTTGTAGATGTGCGGTACTGTTTTATTTGATTTTGTGGATTGGAAGCGCCCGGCTATGTGAGGACGGGTGGATGGCTTGAAGAGCCGCGGTTTGAATTACTTGAGGTAGTGTCTCCGACCTCTCGCAAAAGTGAAAACTGGTTTTGAACCGGAATTGTGTATTTCGGCGCCTCAGACGACGACTGTCGGAGACGCTTGTTCTCCTGTGCTGTTTTTGACTGGTTATTCCCCATGTTTTTACTTCAGTGTCCATGATTATGCTTGTTTCGACCGCAGGTCTTGTAGGGTGGGAGGAGGCTGGGGTGCTAAGTGGTGTCGTTAGACCCGATATTTTGAGTGCGATCAAATCATCATATGTGTGTATGCCTTGAGGAAAGAGTTGTCTGTAAACTGGGCTGTTTGGGTTTACCTGGAGCATTTCAAAAACGCCGGGGTTTTGAAGGAGGAAGTCGGGATCGGTGGGACCTTTTCCTGTATAGCCAGACGACCGGTATGCCTCCCCGTCCATCTCCACGACCCGCAGAAGGGGAGGGGAGGAGAGAGGTATGGAACGAAACCCGAAAAAGTGTTATTTTGTATTATAAAGTGTGTCTAAAATGCTGCAATGTACTCTATCCGCTGACCTCTATGGGCTAGGCTCAAGATGACCCAGCATGCTAGAATTACATTGCTGGGCCGACCAGAGAACACCGATTCGATGTAGTGAAAGCTAAAAATAGCTAAATCTCCGAGGAGCATGGTGCATTGCTACCTGTCGCGACGAAAGCCTAAGGCCAATCAGTTTGCTACACACACACACACACACACACACATATATATATATATATATATATATATATATATATATATATATATATATATATCGCTCTCTCTCGCATTCTGTCTCGCTCTCTCTTTCTCTCTCTCCCTCCCTCTCTCGCTCCCTCTCCCTTTTCGTACATTATCCTATGCCTGCATTCTGCTTCCATTCTCCGCCTGGCAGGCGGCATTCGACACTCCACTCTTTCGCCAACACCACACTTCTCTCTCGCATGCTCACAAAGCAATTAGCAGTCCCGTGTGTAGAGACAGCAAATTTCCGTAACACGAAGGGCTGGCGCCATGAACAGATGTTACTTTCCCGTTCTGTTACAACCCGCGAACAACACATGAATATATTCAAACGTAAAGAAATGTAGCTTTATGGTAGGTTAGAAAATTATTTGGATAACCTGGAATAATATGTTGAAATAAATAAAAAATGTCAACATTGATAACATTTACAACAAATTAAAAACACGATTTTAGCTGGTTTTAGTATAGAAAAGTTCGATTTACCTGCATATGTTTACAATTTGTTTACTTACTTAGGCCCAAAATTTACGTTATCTTAATTTTCCCACTACTTTCAGCATGCAGAATTCACTGTCTTGTATACATGTAATAACATTTCATGGATTTTACTTCACAAATGCATACATGCCCCATTGATATTTCTGCTCAACTAAAAAATATAATTCACAACAGTATTATAATTCAAAAAAATTAGACTAACTTCCTTAAAAAACAATCAAGTGTAGTCTGCTTTTCCTTACGAAAGTTATTTTTCAAAACCAAATCTTCAATACGTTGAAAGCTTGCCAAGTCTGAAACAGAAGCATTTTAGTATCTGTAGAAATTACTCAGTAAGTCCAACACTTCTGCTACAGCTGACTTAGTTGGTTGTTGCACAATATCTCCATCTAAGTTCGTCACCGTTCTCGCACTCTGAAGCTGAACTGTTGTTGCTGTCTTTGTATGTTACAATGTCAATTATCTCTTCAACTGTCATTTGCCCACAAACTCTTCGCAGCTGATATCTGTGCCCATATTTTCTTTCAGCACCCCCCTATTCTCGGGTTATTTCAAAACAGAAAGAGGTTCTGCCGCCTCTTTTTCAGTGGGCGATTTGAATCTGGCATGTTTAAAGCAACCTACAATTGTTTGGTGTGTTAATTTTTCCTATACTACAGTGATTGAGCAAGTGTCATCAAATATGTTCCATTTGACCATTTCCTTCCCAATGTCCACTTTCCGCAGCAAATAATGCACCAGCATTTTGTGAAAATGGAGTTTCACCTAGTGGGAAATTCCTTGGTCAAGGGGTTGCAATACACTTGTAGTGTTGGGCGGCAGAAAGACAACCTCTACATTTCGTAAGGTCTCGACAGGGTGTGCGGGGCAGTTATCGACAAACAAAACAGCTTTGCGATTTCGCTCCCCCATCCTTGCGTCAAAAGTCTGAAGCCATTTATAAAGAGTTCGGAAGTCATCCATGCCTTTTTGTTTAAGTCATACATGCAGGGGATATTGTGTACACCACGAAATACGTGTGGCTTTGCAGTCTTGTCTATCACAAACGGCTTGAGCTTATCGTTACATCCATGTTAGCACATAAAAGCACAGTAAAACATTCTTTACTTCGTTTACCACCAACACAACGATCACCTTTAACAGCAAGCATTTTATCAGGTAAATGGTTGTAGAAAATGGCAGACTCGTCTGCATTATATACATCGTGGGGTTGATATAGTTTAAGGAATTCTTCTAAAACTGGCTTCTAGTTTCTTACAGATTCTTGATTAATTGCTCCTGCCTCACCTGATACGGCATGCTCTGCTATCCCTCTTCTTTGATTGAAACAATGTAGCCAGCCCTCGCTATAGTTAGTCACCAATGTTCATTTAGTGCTAATTCTGATGCTTTGCCTTGAGTATAAGCCCACTGATTAGCAAGCATGCAGAGTGCTGCTGACTGAACCATTCGAACAGTGTGGACTCTTAATCTATATGATGTGAAGTTGTAAGTTTTTAAAATTCCTAATGGTGTATTTTGTTGAAGAACTGTGTGCTTACTCTTCTCCTTGTTTTTTAAGATAGTAAAATATGTTGATGGTGGAAGGTTGTATTTTCTGCCAATATGACTTTTACTAACATTACCGTCCTCACATTCACATATGATTCTGTACTTTGTTGCAATGTCAAGAGTTTTTCTTTTATTAGCATCCTTCATAATTTAAACAGAACCAAGGTTTACAAAAACTGTAACACATTAAGCTAAGCTCACAATTTAAATCTGCTCAGTATTAGATGGAAAAAAAACGTAAAAACTATCATAAACAATGTAGCACTGTCTAGCAACTGTTAGACGTAATTATGCTTTTCCCCTTACACGCCTGGCACGTGCCGAAGTGATGGCAGGAAGCTGATAGCATCGTGCTGCCCTTCCTTGTCATTACTCCACCCCCTCCCCCATTACCCATTACTTATTCTCTGGCACTCTCTCCTCGACACACCCCTGTTTAACAACAGTACCTACCATTCCCCTCTTGTCCCTTGTGAAGAATATTAAACATCCTCCCTCCCGCCTCTTTCCATTTGCTTGTTGTTGACTAGCTCCACTTCCATTTGTACCCCTCCCCTTCCTAACCCTCCTCATTATCCCTCACTTCTCCAATCCGCACGCACGCACATTGATGCTCGCTTCATCTGATGGAGTTTCGCCACAGGACACAGACCAACAAAGGCTGACTCGGGCGTGGCAAATGGGTATATGTCACTTGCGATGCAACGTGTTTAAACATTTTAAAAATAAGAGTTTACAAATGTTCCTATCACTATAGTGAAAGGCTGCATTAACAGACTTGCATTATAACCGGAATGTAGTACCTTTCAAGATGTGTATGTTGCATGAGTCCATGTCAAGAAGGGGTTTTCCTTGTAGTGCTAACATGTGTTCATTAATTTGCTTCTAAACACTTGTTAACACTGGGCCCATCACTGCCAAGCATGAGCATGCTTTGGCATGGAAGTTGTGCATCATCTATTGCTTGGAACAATTTTTTAATAAAATAACTTGCTCTAGCATGCAGAATAAAGAATGACTGAAGATGCTGGGTAACTACATGTTTTTAAGATTTAGACCAATATAATACAGCTAACTGAATCTCTTTCATGCCTGCTTTATTACATGTTTCATCATAGCACAGAGTATAATAAGTGTCTACCATATCAGAAAGTACTATGGTGCCAAAGCATCAGTCAACAAATATGTAGCTTCAGTACCCCAAATGAGAATTGTTGAGGATCAGCATCAGTAGAACGAAACATACATCTGAAAACATCTTCAATATTTTTTCAAGAATAAAATTAATAATTTTACTGCACACATTTCATAATGCTGATGAGTTCTTCAATACTGCATTTTCCCTAGCATTGTATATTCTCAAACTGCCATTACTGTTTACTGCTGAACCTTTGTCTGTATGACATTGCTCTGATAGTTGTGAAGTTGACAGATGAACTACATTTAACTTTAGTTGGCGGGGATCAAGTTTATTATGGCATGCAGCTTTATACTTATCGTAGTATGCATGCTGTATTACAGCTGCAAAGCCCTTACATACACTGAATTTTTTAATACACACACTGCAGAACATTTAATTATCTCAATACTTCTAGCCCCGTTCTAACATTTAGAATAACATGTGACAAGTAAAAAAAAAATGTACAGAAACTTAATCCTCAGCTGTCCTGAGGCCATGTTACATTTGTTTAGAATTTGCTGTTTCATAATTCGTATTTAGTAATTTATGGGATTTCAATTGGAATTTATCATTGTTCAGCTGTTACAGTAATTGTGTTTCCATACTAACATCAGTTCCTTTGCAAATAAAACAAAATAAAATTGTGGAGAATAAGGGCTTTTCCTAAACTTAGAAGAAAAATTCAAAATAGTGTAACTTACTGTAACATTTCAATTTTCCTAACATCGTGATGATTATATGAATGTCCGTAATTTTATGTATTTTTCGTAAGTGTTGAATATGCGAGTTATTTTGCATAGACTTAGAATGTAAGATGTTTTATTTTGACATCTATACTACTTAATAGTGAGAAATTGTTATCTTAAATGTAAATTTTGTCTATGCAATTGAAAGTGTTTTGTCAGCCAAATAGTTTATTATAACGTTTCCTGTTAATTGCGATATACCAGCCAGAAACAACAGTCTTTTGTTTCTGTTACAAATATTGCAGTAAAAAAGAACTTTCCTCATTCTATTCTAAATGAAGCTGTCTTGATGGAAGGAAGAAAGAAACTAAGAGCTCTAAAACTAATTTAATGTTCAGTTCACCAGTTCATCGTATGTTAATAAGATATTACATCCAAATACTAGAAAAATAGAAGAACAATAATATTTAATGAATGAAAACTAAGAGGAGATAATATTTCAAAGATAATTAATGAGCCCCAAGAGGATGATGTCACCTACAAAATTCACCTAAGTTTGACGACAGGAAAATCGGAAGATAAGCTACAGATCCCAGAGACGACACATTAAGGACCTGAGGGTGTTTCCAGCCAAAGAAGGTCTATGCCGTTCCTAAGATCGGAGGATCGACTGCCTTCATCACAGATATCTGGAGCACTAGCTCGGAGTTCGATGCCATGGGTTCAGCTGAGCAGAACGACATCGGGATGCCTGCTGCATGCTGAGTTGGATTCGACGCCGAGGTTCCTGGTTTCATGGAGAGGTGTCATGTCATTGATAGCCCACAGGACCAGATGCAGGGGAAGGGTGCTGCTGCAATACAGTTTCCGAAGA
Source organism: Dryococelus australis (assembly GCA_029891345.1). Taxonomy (NCBI): domain Eukaryota; kingdom Metazoa; phylum Arthropoda; class Insecta; order Phasmatodea; family Phasmatidae; genus Dryococelus; species Dryococelus australis. The sequence continues at coordinate 219,462,391 of CM056993.1, read as the reverse complement.
CAGCTAAGGTCTCACCTATAAAAATCAGCTACTGAGTACTTGTTCTTGTCTATTTAAAACACTTATCATATTGGTAATTTATTTTTTTCGATTTTGAATGGCATCTAATCTAAATATCAGAGAGTTAGTTGAATACATTAAATATAACTTAAACTAATCTTGGTACTATTTTAATTTGTCTTATTTTAACCTGTCATGTGTGATTTTAAGGTGTTTCTCTAAATTGATTTTCAAATGCTTAATTGATTTACTTTTACAAATTTTCAACAGAAATTCTATTTCCCCATAGCCGAGGCATAAACATACATTCGTCTATCTCACACATATTCGGCTATCTTTGCATATTCCAACTTATATATATATATATATATATATATATATATATATATATATATATATATATATATATATATATATATATATATATATATTGTATAATGCAGTATGCAGTATTGTAGAAACAGAATGTGCCCAAAAAAGTGTATAATCGTGAAGTGTACCACAGAAATGTTTGTAAATTATCTAGTATGTTTAAAAAACACTTTATAGCCTATATTTTATACTAAGTTAGTTTAGGTTAGATTCGGATTGGTTTAGATGCCATTTCGTAGGGTTAGGTTAAGTTAGGTTATATGACTGGTGTTTTCTTGTTATGTTCTTGTTTTGTAATTAGTATAAAAAAGAAAAAACTGAGTTATAGAACCTAACTTAACCTAGCCTCATGGAATGGCATCTAAACAAACAAAAACGCCTAACCTAACCCTAAAATAACCTAAACAAACCTAACCATAAACTAACAAACCTAAACTACCCCATAACAAACCATGTATAAGTATATAGTATTTTTTTTACATACTAGATGTGTTTGCATGTTTCTTGCATACATTTAACGAATAAACACTTTCTTGGGAACTATAACCCCGACATTTTAGAGGTACTTCATTGTTGGTTTTTATAGGATCTCGTATGAAGATCAAAATGTGCCTATGCAGCAATTAATCAGCACATTCTGTACGACACTTAGATACACTATTTTGTATTTTTCTTCAAAGTTTATGAAAAGCCCCTATTCAAAATTACCGAAATACGAAATACGTCACCAATTTTAATATGAAATGGAGTCATGTGACCCATTTGTTTATAAAAGATGTGACCAAAACACTAAGATTCGTACCTAAATCTATTACATGACTCCGATGTACGGAGTAACTGTTTGAGGATTTTGGGTTGAAATTTTCTGAAGTTGAGTAGCACCCTATGGCGCAGCCAAGAGTCATATAAAATGTATTACCCTAAACCAATAATGTTGTTTGGTACATGCCTAAAATCTGCCAATTCCAACATGGCCTGAGAATGTGAAGATTCAAATTGTAGCCATTTTGTGTTGGTTACTTATTATGATCCATAAATCGAAACCTTCAACAAGACGTGGACATACGCTTACTGTTATCATAGGCCTGAAAATAATGACCGTGGCGGAATAGCAAATACTGTTACACAAAAGAAACAATTAACAGCAAACATGACACAACGATAAATTGGAAGTGCGAGACAACGCTAACCGATGCTTGTTTAAGCACAATCGATTGATCAACATTGTAGAGGAATACGATTATCATTTGTGAACTTTTAAGAGACTTTAAGAGCCATTTCTTGAAAAAAAGAACAAAAAGTGACTTTGCTATAAAAAAGGGAACTAATATCTTTAAAAGAGACTATGTGGGAGCCTTGTAATTCAATTTGAAATCGAATTAAATATTTTTTACATTTTTATAATTTTCTTATGGATTTTCTATATTAATTGTCTCTTTATTATGGCGTTCACGCTGGAATATCAGTGTTCTTAATCCCGGTGCTGCAGGCACTTTGAATTTCATAACCAAAATTTTTTCAACAACAACAAACCCTTCGAAATATTTCAAGACATATTAAACCCTGCATGGACAAATACAAAATATGTTTTACGTGGCAAAATATAATTGATGTGAGAGTTCAAAAATATTGGCCTCTTTGCGAACGTGCATGGACATGTCACATGTGCGTATTGAGCGCTGTCATGGGCTCTAGTGCAGCTGGCTGTTAGCCGGCATCTGTGTATATATATATATATATATATATATATATATATATATATATATATATATATATATATATATATATATAATTTCATTAAGAACACAGATTTGTGAGAACTTTGCTATGTTGACCTCGAGAGACGCTTTAGAGGTAAGCACAAGTGCAAAGTGATCTGCAGAACAGTGAGAAAAAGAAAAAGAAATAATAATGTTGCCATGCACCACACTTGACCTTGCTTTATAATTATCAGTGCAAATCTCACAGACAAAAATCAGTTCTCTTACCAAAGACACTTATCTGAATAAAGACTTAGATTACTTTGATTGATATTAATTATAAGTGAATTGATGTTCCTATGTGGAGTTAAGTATTAATTTACCAGCAATCACATATGCAACACACAAGACACTTTTACCCTACTTTAGTATGATCAAACATGAGACAAATGCAAGAAAGAACAGACAAATATACATACACAGGTCTCCCACTCGTCCTATATTTTCTATTTTTTCAGCATGTGTCCTATATTGTCGTGTATTTCCTACATTTCTTAGTCTGGCCTATATTTTCTTCACGAGATCCCAATGAAGTGAAACTGAGGGATATTTAACATGCTCCAGCTTACTGTTACCCAAGCTTTTGTAGCATTTTCTTGCAAGTTATCTTCAAGATTAGGAGTTTTATAGTTGCTGTTATCCCTTATTTTGTGTTTCCCTTTAATACATTCACTGTCAGAGTGTGAAATGTGTTCTCTTTTATATTTTGATGGCGTCCAAGTGCCGTGAGGTGTGGTTCATGGATAGTGGTCCAGGTGCCAGAATGAAAATTGGGAAAATTAAAGTTTGAGGAGTGGATCTGTCTGGAATTAGGTGAATTGAGTGAGGTAATTTACCCAGGTGCCAGGCACTACCAGACCTAGTACAGTGAAGTGGTAGAGCAGACTATTCTCCCTAGGTCATGTCGCCAACGGCCAAGACAGCTAGCCTTCCATGCTCTGCTACACTCCTCTGATTAATGATGAACGGTACGCATGTCATGCATTTGATTATTAAGGTCATACACACCGCTATGTTACTTTACACACTGAAATACTTGCAACAAGAGAAGGTTCCACACACATGTAGTTTGGCAGGAAATTATAAGGGCGCCCTTACCCTGAAATTCCTTAGCGGCTTACCTCAATAATAACACTCTGTTTCCGTCGTGATATTTATAAGGTATTAAGGAAGCATGTTCCAAAGGCAACACTTTACAAATAAACTAGTGAAACAACTACTGGTAGGCAGTGGTACCACTGTACAAAAATGGTGCGAAGCCCGTGTGTCACATTAGGTGCATAATTATGCTTCTCCAGGCAATGCAAGCACTGGGGAAGTGAGAGGCAGTATCCTGGGCAGTTAACGAAAAAGGCTCTGAAGTAAATTAAGCTATTGCAGTGAAAAATGATTGGTACTAATGGTGAATGCTGCCCTAGGGTGGAACCGAATGCTACGCGACCGACCTCTCTGAGCTCTCAGAGATAACTGACTTTCCAACATGGCATGTTCGCCAGGGTTTCTGCCAGAGCACACCACGTGGGGCTACTTCCTGGCAATTTTCAAAATAAAAACTATTCCAACAAAGCAAAAACTTGCAATAACTTGTGTAAAAACATATGACAACTCAACAAATATAACCCTCTGCAAAAATGTGCAGTGATGTGAGAGTGATGACACGTGTAGGAAAACATAAAGAAAACATTTGAAAATGAACCTTAGGGCTTTTGAGAGTTTGTAAGTGGTACCCTAACTTGCATTGATAACAGTACGTTACTACTCCAGTTCTTTTAAAATCTAATGTGTAAATAATAATAATACAGGCTACTACCTTCTGTATCAATGCACCAAGCGCATCTGGTTGCATGGCTACTGTCCACCCTCTTCTTTGCAGTGTACATAAAAAAGATACTGGCACTGCACTACACTGCACTGTCTTGCACTATCTTGCTCCTGTGTTATGTTGTGTACCAGCATGCTACCACACGTTGTAGAGTCCCCCTCCTAGTTGGTGTTGCTATTGTTGATGGCGGGCAAACGGTCTAGTGCTGGGAGATCTGCTCATGTCAAATCCCTCCCCACCCCCCTTTTGAGACCTTTTGCAGCTGTAATGCTCCTATCGGCAGCAGACACACTGCCTTCCGCTGTGCCATCTCGGGCGCAGCTGATAGTGACACCTGGGTGTCTCTCCGCCATGTGATGTTGTTGGCTGCTGTAGCCGCTCTCTGTCTGCTATCTTCCTCCCCTTTGCTGGCATACACAGTGCCAGAACACCTCTGCAGGTTGTGCACATTCCCAGCAGACTTCTCCGCCTCCGCGACCGATGTAGGTTGTAAGAGCTGGCCGACTGATCTCCGTCCTCATCGTTACTCTCTTGCACTTACTTGCGATTTCGTTGCATCTTATCCTTCCCATTACTTTTTGCTGCATCCCTTCTTCCATGCTCTCGCGGTCATTACCAGCTCCCGTGCTTTCTTGCTCTCTACTTGCTCCTCCTTCCTTTTGATGTGCTTCACCCTCTCCCAGGTGCATCCCAAAATCCGGACTCTCTCCTCGTGCACATATTTCTGAACTGCAGCCACCGGTTGCGGTGTCATAGTCTAAGTGTTGCAGCTTGAAGGTGGTACCCCATTGAACATGTTAGGGTGGTCCTTCTGACGAGCCCCTACGGCCTCCAATTGACTGGGCATCGTCGGGATTCCAGCACCCTCTCCTGCTCTTCCTGTTGATGGTGTTGCCGCGCATTCCACGTCCTCCTGCCTTGCCACTTACTCGGCATCGGTAATGCCGTTAAGCATCGTCGAGGTCGAACTCCCCCTCTCCTGATCTTCATCTCTCTCCAGCACTTCGGTTTCTTGTTGGCTGTTCTCAATTGCCCTCAGTGCTTCACTTTCGCTTACCACTGTTACTGTGCCATTGTCCATGCTGTATGGTGTTGAGTTTGTGTGCCTGGTGGACCGTGTGATGTCAGGCGTCGACGATCCCATTACCACAGGTGACTGACCCCCTGTGGGAGGTGCTGGACCACCTTCCTCCTCTACTCTGGAGCTCGTCATGCTGCAAACCATCATGGGGCTGTGCAGGACCTGATGCTTTTCCTCTGCTGCCATCCACTGTGATGAGGCGGATGTCGTCCCTATGTGTTCTTACCAGCTTTCTACCCATCTGGACCATGCAGGTAGTTGGTCATTTACTGTGCGTGATCACGTGTGGCCTGCTCCACTTGGCAACTAGGTCTGTGCAGAATTTCTTTCGGGCAGTCGACTGCAGGAGAGCTCTTACATACACACGTTGTCCTGCTTGTAAGGCATGGGTGGTCTCGTGGTGTACAGGACCCACCTCGTCTCATACCTCCTCTGCTGTTTTCATTGTTCGAGGCTTCTCTGCCTGCGGTTTTCCCATTTATGGCCGCTACTCACATTGCTACTAGTTGCTGTGTTTTTAGGACTGTTCCGCTTATCTGGCAATGCCAGATTATTTCCTTACAACATATCTGCTGGTGTCTTTTGTATGGCTGCAGTCACTCGTTAGCAGAGGGTAAACAGGGCAGCGGACACATGTTCAGCCCAGCTGTTGTGCCTATCACCCACACAGAATTGTAACTGCATCTTCAGATCATGATTACGATACTTTGTGGCATTGGTTCATGCATGGTAAACCACTGTTTTGAGTTGTTGTACCTCCCACCGATTGCATAGCTCGTGCCATTTCCGTCCTGAAAACTGTGTGCTGTTATCTGTTAAAATTTGACGTGGATACCTCCACTGTGCTAAGAATCCATTATGTAGTGGCTTGGTTATGTTCGGTACTCATGCGATGCTAATCGTATATGCTTCAGTCCACCTTGAAATGTTGTCGGTAACTACAAAAATGAATCTTTTTCCCCTTGTGGGCCTAGAGTAAGAGCTAACATTAGGTATAAACTGGTAGTTTCAAATGGCCGCTTTGGAAACCTCGGTTGCTGCTGTTGCGCGCCATCTATGCTCCACGATTTAAACTGCTGGCATTTCGGTCATTCTCTTACATACTGCCGTACGTCATGTGACAGGCTGGGCCAGAAAAACCTCTATCTCACATTCCATATTGTTTTTTCCATGCCTGGGTGACCTATTGTACTACCTGTGTGCATGTGTGTAAGAATTTACCCTCACATTTCCATTGGTACAAACAACCACCATTTTCTCTTGCCTTTTGGTGCACTTGTTTCCAGCCTGTTGTTGACAATCCACCACTGTTCTACATGCTCGTTTTTGCACCTTTCAATTTGCGCTCGCATGAACTGACAATTCCCCTTTGCGGTTTTGACCTCCTTGTACAGTTCACTCGCATTTATTTCTGCCAGTACTGCGTCCAATTGGTTAAGTTTCGCCTCGCGTACTTGTTCCTGCAACTGTCTTTATCGCCATCCGGAAAGATCTGAAGAGGCATCTGTGCCTTGCATCAGACGAAAATCTCCACTTCTTCCTCTGATTTCTGCACTTGCCCATTGAATTCGATGGCAAGGTGAGCTAACAATTCTTCTCCAGTGAAGCGCTGGGCAAGATGTGTGCTCAGTTGCTGCTAGTTCATCACAAATTTCCCATAGACATTCCACCACTCCAGGACTTTCCCTTTGAGTTGCCTTTGTGTGTGATTGACCCAGAGGCGAATATTCCATGGAACCAAGAGAATCATTGGTTCCCTACTCTGATAGACCAAACAAATATTGTGTCTTTTATTAAATAATGGTACCACTTAATGTCCGTTGCAATTGTACTTCTCTTAATTTTCTCTCTGCAGCTTCACTGCTTGCTGTTTGCTTATATCCCTTCCCACTTGCTTTGTGCCATTTCCTGCCACTGTCTCCCTCGCATACATGCAATCCATTTAAGCAGAGTGTGCCTCCTCTCCCCTTCCATCTTGTGAGGCGCTCAACAAACTTGGGGCCACCTTCGGGTATTTCCGCGTGCACTCAGGACAGCACAGCTAGTAAACAAAGCCAGTTGTGCGATTCCCTCGAGAGTATGGAAATAAATGTTTGTGCGTGTTTTCATGTGAAATTAACAGTCGGTTTTATAAAGTTAGTTTAGTGAAGTGATTATTTTTAGCCGGGGTTTAGCCCCACTTCAAGTCTTTTGGTGACAGAGGACAAAGGTAAATTATTGTAAAGTGCAGACAGGTGAGTTTTACATTGTTGGCTGGCAAAGGGAACCAAGAGAGATTTCTGTGGGTGCCTTGGGCAGACGCGATGGATGGGACCTCAGGAGGGGCGTGGGAAGAAGAAGGGGTGGCACCGAGTAGCTCGGTGGGGAAACGAGAAATGCTAGCAGACAAAGACAGAGAATCTCACATGTGTAACTGCGCAGTAGAAGAATGACCCACTTCTTATTTCAGTGATAAGACTTTCGAACAAAAACGAGATTTAATCTTATATGGTAGGCCGACTCCAGACGTGTATTGCGGCAAATGCGAAATCAAGTGGTGTGCAGTGCAAAAGACATTTTAAATCAAATTATTACAGTACCCACAAATGGCTTACAGGATGTAAACAAAAGTTAAAATTATTTTGTTGCCATGTTTAATTTTCACATCAGAGAAAGGGGAGTGGAATATAAGTTGACGCCATCGGGTGAGACACGAGACAAACAATGTCACAAATGCTTACTGGTAATATGGGCGCCAGTGGTAGTTCCCAATCACCACACTATTGAGACTCATGGTTCTCAGGAATGCTGTGGCTTCTGTGCATCTGTCTGACCCATGCATACTTACAAACACATAGGCAATACTAAACTTTTAATAAACATCACTTTGAAATAAAAACTTAATAAAAGTAATGTAGCTAGGACACTGTCACTACTAAATAAAATATATAAGTTCACTGTAGACTTGTTTTTATTGTTACTATGCATACACATCAAAGTGCCTATGCAATTATGATAATCTCGGTCATGTATAGCCAATTCCGCTTGGGTGCTCCCCAGCAGCAATTAATCTTGCGCACGTCTAGATGGATGATCTCACCGATGTGCTCGAATGCACAACCTTCACGAGGGAAGAGGGCCAACAGCTGCTAGGGTGGACTGATGGTTTTTCCCTGAAAAAAGGACACAATGAATTACAAATGAAACCCTTGATATATTAACTCGTGTAATTAATCAGTATCACTTACACAAACTCGTCGGGGCTCGCCCTCCAGAACGCGGGTAGTGTGGTGACGGTCTATACACAGAGCCAGCTAGGACGGGAATAATTGCAATGTACACAAATTACAAAATTACATAAACCCTCAAAATATACATGAAACAAGATGGGACATGAGATGAGTATTCACAATAAACACACATGTGTGAAAACAAGCTTATATAGCGCGGATGCTGCTGGATAAAGCTCATAGCGGACCATACGGGGCAGGGGAAATTGCAATATTTCTTTGTGAATTCACACAAAATATTATTCCTAGTTAGAGAATTATTCTCTTTACGATTTAAGCGATTACAGGCTTGTACCATACCCGATGACAGTAAATTCAAATACAAAAAGCATCAATTTATGTGAAATTACACAGAACCCTGACAAAATTACACATAGAATACATAATAAAATATTGAACATAGGATATTACATAAATAAGCTCTCAAAGCGCAATGATGGCATATACAAATACTTGGTGTCAGTCAGCCATGTGGTTATATGTGATGTTGCCGTAAAATATTCAAACATGAAAAATACCCTCAAATTCATACGTCAAAACAAAACCTTAAAAATTGCACATAGAAATAATGCAGAAATTACAATGAAACGCCACTAACATAGGCGGATGGCACCTGATTCAAGTTATGTGGGTTGCATGACCTCTTCGACATATTCCTCCTCCTTCTCCTCGATTAAGTTAAAAATGCCACAAGGCCAAAATAAATTAGTAAAGCAGAAGCATAATACTGGGGAAATGACTGGAAAAATGTACGCAAGCAAATGTTGACCGGTAAACTAAATTGACTATTAAACACCTACATCAGTTAACAAAAGGTGTAGTGCGTACATGACAGTGTCTTATTTCTCCAGCTCTCATCGACAGACTATCCAGAGGCAAGCGTACCACAGACTTACCATGGCCGGGGTTCACATAAGCGAAAGTGCTATGCATGCCAAGTAAAATATTTTATTTTAGAAACAAAATGGCACAAATTAAAATAATTCTGTTTTACATTTTATAATTTATTATGAATTTTTTATATAATGTATATCACTGACTTCTTATGATGGTGTCTACACCGGGATATTAGTATATCTTAATCTCTGTGCCACTGTTACTTTGTATTTCTTAACCAAACAATTTCAAAATAACAACAAACACTTCAAAACATTTTTAAGACATATTACATCCTGCAAATACAAATATAAAACACACTTTATGCTGAAAAATAATATTTATGTGAAAGTTCAGAAGATTGACCTCTTTGTGCACGTGCATGACACGTGACACGTGTGTGGTGAGCACCGTCATGGGCTCTAGCGCTGCTGGCTGTTAACCGACGTCAAACGACCCCTCCTACGAAGGCAAAGACGGTGCCAACAATGCATTATTGTTCTGCCAGGCTTGTTGCCTGTTGAGGGCAAAGAAAACATGGCCTTGGGTGATGGTCAGTTTCTTCTGCGTTTGCAGGGGGTGGGGGTATAAGTAGGAACAACAATGTGGGAACGTGGTGGTGACTCGCCTCGCCTCTTGCGAGTGCTGTGTCGGGCTTTGTTGACACTTGATGTCACACTCACTGCACTCCTAGTTTCCGAGAACCCTTTGAAACTCTTTTGCCCTACTAGGCTCTCCCCTGCGGGAACTGGGAAGCCTCTGAAAGGCATCTCGTCTTCACTTGTGGTATAAAAATTTACATTAACACTTTTGTTACAACCAAAGTCAGCTGTGCCCTGGGAAAACCCCTTAAAACTTACTTCACTGGCACTGATTGTGTTGACATTTATGAGTGCACTTATGTTACCACTTTCTTCATGTACGCTTGGAAACCCCTTAAATTAACTCTGATTCGTTGTGTCGTTACAGGCATCAAAAGAAAATTCAGAAATAGTGTTTCGCTATGACTTGATTTTACCTCCTCACTACTATGTTTTAAGTGTTCTGTAGGTGCAAAACTCTTAAATGACATTTCATTTCCATGTCTGGGTGTTCCTGTGTTAGTGTTGTTGCCTTCCTCAGTGTACGCATTGAAATAAACCCTGTGTACGCCCTGGTAAAGTTCTCCGAGGTCGCTGCGGTACTGGACATAACGTCGTCTCCTTACCTCTCTTCACTACAGGTAGTCGGACTATACCCAGGTCGTCATGGTGCCGTTTCGTGACATGTCTTGGTCCCAACTTCACTAGATATGTGGAATTTCCCATCTTTTCCACCACTCTCACTGGCCCTGTCCATCTAGTTGTCAGTCCAGCACAGTACTTTTTCGCCCTGTCCTATGCCAGGTTTTCTCTTACATACATGTACATCCCGAATACAAGTTCGGGTGACAGCCTCTTGCTCTCCAGTACTCACACATTACAGTAGCTGATCTGGTTCGCCCTGGCTTCCTCATGTATTTGCGCCTGGTGTTCGACAATTTCTCAGGTTGTCTGGGCAGGTTGTCGTGGGTTGCTCCGGTGGGCATGGAGTTCGCGACCTTGTACCATCTCGGTGGGTGTCTTCCCAGTTGCTGCATTTGCTCTATTTCTTAGGCAAAACATTTCCTCTGGGATCAATTTGGTCCACCTAGTGTGATCTTCTAACTGGACACACAATTGGATTTTTATGACTTGGTTACGTCTCTCGATTGGGTTATCCCTGGGATGGTATGCTGGGGTGGTACGGTGTTCTGTTCCCCACCTGGTACAGTATTATCTCCACTTTCGCCCTACAAATTGTGCACCATTGTCCCTCAACAAATACTCGGTGTGTCCCCACCTTGGAAAAAACTCATTCTGCATTACTTGTGCTACTGTGTGTGCACGGACGTTACTAACTGAGAATGTCTCTGTCCAGCGGGTAAATAAATTTTTGGCAACAACAAGAAATCTTTTACCAGTTTTTATACGTGAGTACAGGCCCATGATGTCGATGGCTACTGTTTTGAATCGCAACCTTGGCTGTAGTGGAGCATTGCCATCTGCTCTCTGTGGCTTTAGGGTGTTACACGTGATACAGTTCTGTACATGTTTCTTGACATCTCCCTGAATCCCTGGCCAGCGAAAAACATGTTGCACCTCTATTCGTGTTTACTCAGATCCCGGGTGTCCATGCTCCAAACTGTAGTGTGCATACTTAAGTACGAGTTCCTGCTTCTCTTTCGGCACATATATCCACCATCGCGGACAGTTACCAGGTTGTTTGGTTTGTATTTTTCTGCCCACTACCCTCCAGTGCTCTGTGTAATGTGTGGCTCAGTGTTGTCGGCTTGCGCAGCATTTGGGGAATTTTCTTGCATAGTGTGTACCTCTCTTAACATGTCACATATATTCAATTAAACAAGTTCGCCGGGTGGTGTGGCAACAATGCTTTGTAAAACAAGAGTTTGTGTTTTTGTAGTTGGTATTGCATGGCAAGGTGGTAGCTCTTCTTCTCACTCTGCATCGTCAGTTACCATTAAATTCGGACAAGGATTCCTGGACAAGACGTCCGCGAGCTCGTTGGTTTTCCCCGCCACATGTACCATCTTGAAATCGTATTCCTGCAGTAACAGCGCCGAGCGGGCAAGTTTGCTTTTCCCATTATGCATTCCCCCCTCTAACCATACAAGACATCAGTTGTCAGTTTTGAGCGTAAACTGCCTTCCTAGTTAGTACGGCCAGTACTTCCGCAATGCATGTACAGTGGCAAAACATTCTTGTTCGTTAACTTAATATTTACATTTTGTGTCCCCGAACTTTACACTGTGGTAACTGATGATATGTTTTTCCCAGCATGTTCCCTCCTGATACAACACGGCCCCAATGCCTTCTTGACTGGCATCTATTTGTACAACAATGGGAAATTCTGAGTTGAACATAGATAGCAGGCTACGGTTATGAAATTCAATTTTGATTTCTTTAAATGATTGATCGGCTTAAGGTGTCCAGAAAAAAATTCGTTTCTCACACAACAAAGCATTTAATGGTGCAGTGATTACAGAAAAGTTTGGGACAAATTCCCTTAACCAACAAATAAGCCAAATATTTCCTGACTTATTTACGTGATCTGGGTGTGGGTTTGTTATGAATGTCCTGTATGTGTTGTTCTGGTTCATGTCTGTTTGCTGTTACATAGTGTCCCAGAAACTCCATTCTACTCATAACCTATTTACACTTTTCCACTTTGCACGTAAGTTTATTACGTTTGAGCCGTTCAAACACAAGGCTCCAATGGTGCAAGTGCTCTTCCCATCTCTTAGACCAAACAAGTTCATCATCCAAATATGCTATCGCAAATTCTCCAATAAATCTATCCAAAACATTGGCCATTAAGTTTTGAAATGTTGTAGGGCACTCTTATACCAAATTACATGGCTACAAACTAAAATATACGTCCATCTGGGGTAGTAAAGGATGTTTTCTTTCTGTTTTGCGGATGGATAGGCACTTGCCAATATCCGGACTTTAAATCAAGTGAGGTGAAAATGGTAGCTGGTCCTAATGATGACAAAGTGTCTTTCATATTTAAGACTGGTGGCAGCATGTTTACTGTTATTTTATTGAGTGGGCGAAAGACAATGCAGAATCGCCATTCGCCATCTTTCTTTGGAACAAGGGAAATACTTGAATTATAGAAACTTTGTGTAGGCTCAATAATATTATCATTGAGCATCTCACATACCTGCTGGTTGATGACATGGCAAAAATAAATACATGGGTCTTGTGGGTTGAAGTTCAGCGGATCCTCATGAGATCGTTGTGATGATCGTGTGCTCCGTGACGTCGGTACACTGCAGCTTCCCCTCAGTGTGGAACACACTGGCGTGCTGGTCCAGCAGTTGTTACAGACATTGCTGATGTGTAGCAGGCATCTGGTTTCAAGTCAACAAGTGGCACAGTAGTTGTTGTTAGTGGTGTTACTCCCACGGTGTAAACAGTACATCGTCCATGTCCCCATGTGCAGACGATTAAGGTGAGGTTCTATCATGATGTTATTGTCAACAAGCCATGGCAGTCTCAAAATCACTTCTTCGCACAAGTCCAGCACAAGTCAGCGCACTTGGTACGCAGTTCACCGATTCCTACAGTTACATACATAACACACTTAGCTTCGCCCTGTTGGTGAGTGGTAGCGAATTCAGATGTCTCGGTGGCACTCTAGTTGTTAAAACTTGTATCAAACCCTCACGCACAAAATTGTGACTAGCAGCAGTGTCGATAACAGATGTGACATTTTTCCCCTCAAGTTCTACACATACTCTCAGTGCAGTTACTTGGAACACTTTTGCACCTTCATTAGGCGGATTGATACAACCCGGTGGTGAGATTGGTGCAGGTGTAATTGTAGTATACATGTCTAAGCTGGCGATAATGATGTTATATTTTTTTATGTTAACGAACTTAACTAATCAAATTAACGATAAGTTGATTGTTATTTAGAGATATGTCCTTCCTTAAGAATAATTTTGATGTCAAGGTCAAAAAGAGAATGATTTAAATGAAAGTCTATTATTAAATACCAAATTGTCAAATTTCTTATGGTCTTCTATTGGTCGAGTTGTGCTAGTTCTCAAGAAGCTGTGTCTGTTGTTGAAATGTGTAAGGTTTATTTACAGTTGTCTTACAAAGGCATGCATATATTATTAAAATGCAATATTATAGAGGACAGTTTAGACAAGGTGTTTTCCTATTCATATATTACCTAGTTGGGGATGGTAAAAATGTTGTTCATAGTTACAACACTACCTACATAGTAACATATGTTATACTACAGCATTTAATGTAAATTCTTTGCACTCACATTTGTTTCTTCCTGTACAGGGTTACCACTCACCAGGAATTCTCAAATTTCACGTTTTTCAAGGTTGCCTATGCCAATGTTAAAAAGAGGAATAATTTTTTTAACTGGTGATGTATTGGAAGCCACATTTTACTTTTAAATAGACACATGACGTATCTTCGCCCTAGAGACAGCACCCTCCAGATTCAAGACTTCGTTCCATCTGAATATGGCAAGGCCCCATGGGAAAGTCACCCGACAGGAACTACGGCAGGACACAGGAACTCTAGATGTTGACTGCGCCTCAACACTCACTTACCCCTGTGTCCCAGGCCAGTCCTGTCTTCTAGAAATGACAAAAAGCCGCCATGTCTTCGCTCTCCCCGAAGTAACGAGATTCCTCTTCACCACACCGCTGTATGAATAGTGTTCCATTTGAATTTGGCGCCTCAGGAGGAAGCGGACCAATCACAGAAGTGTTACAGGCAACCAGAGTGGTTGGAGCTCTGAAACTTTCGAACCAAGTGCCGAGTGACAGGCAAGATAAACATCCATGATCCATGTGTGTGACGTCACAAGCACCACCCCCAGGAGATGGGGCTGAGCTCCACCGCACCCCTCAAAGCACCTAAGATCACTGGAGACTACTATAAAATGGCAGCAGAGCAGTCTGCCAGAGAATCTTAGCAGTCAAAAACATCAAGAGCATGCTTGCAAAGTGTTACAGTGTTTCATCGCAATCCCTCGTCTTTCATCAGGCTGACGAATGCAAAAATATACACCTGTAGGTGTAAAAGTCTCGCAACACCCCTTTATAGGCTGCGAAGGCCGGGGTATCTTGCTTCAGGGCTAGATATCCTGCAATGGCACCACGAGTAATCACAACCACGACGACTTCCAACTCTCCAGAGGACAGCTCTGCCAGAAGGATGTTCTGCAGCGCCTCCAGTCATCTTCGCCACCAGCATACATCGTCCTGAATCTTCCATAAGCTAACCTGTACCTTACCAGGTAACTTAGGTCACGACATCTTAGTCACTTAAAGACAACCCCTTAAGGCCATCGCCCAGCGATCTCTGCTAGTCGAGCAGTGAACCCCGTATTGCGAAACTACGACGTCCCTTCTGAACATCCTCGAGTAAATAAGGATAAGATTCTTGAGCTACCTTCAGAATATTGAATTAATTTCACCCTCAGATATAAGAGTCGTATAACAATGCAACAGGTAACCTTCCCCTGACTTATAGTTATAAAACAAATAACTTCAGCAAGTTAATTGATATTCAATTAGTTTATTTTTAATTGAAGTGAATTATTCCACGATATTATTACTCAACATTATTATTATATAATTTTGTTGTGTTGAATTATATTTTCAAATACGTGAGTTTATTAAAACCACATCTATACTATTGAAATGCTATGACTTCCGAGTTTGCCTAATGTTTTGCTCTGGTTGATCTGAGTGGGTGCCCTTCAATAGGAACCCAATACACTCTGGTACTTCAAACCACTCACGTGAGCTGCTATATAACCCTCCGGGATAGCATATGGTCAGGAGATGTTAGTGGCAAGACACGTTGGACAGGTTGTTTGCCATGAAGAACATGATAGGACCGCTGACTATGCACAGCTTCACGGTACATACATGTTTTCGTTTATTTGGTTTATTTTATTAATTTTCCGTGCAAATTACAGTAGATTGGCCTCATGCCGAAGAACTTTAAGAGAGGAGTCAAACACCCCCCCTCCCCTCACAAGAATCGAAGATCCTCGAGCAAGTGATCAATAGTAATCCTATTTTTGAGACTCCAGATTCTAACACATTATTCTGACTTACAACACAAGTGCCAGACAGATTACCTTTTGAACATTTTATCTTACTGCATAGTGGTATAAACATAATTGGTATAGAACCTTCTGCACTTACACCCGAATAAACAGCCATACCTCCACACCCCTTCACCACCTCGTCATGCAGCACGAGCACCCCTCAGCCACAGTCAGCATCGGCCGCTGTTTCTCAGCTAGCCGTCACAGCACAGCCAGCAGAGTAGAGGAGAGCTACACAGCCTGCGGGATCACAGGTAACACGTCGGCGTGGAGTGTTGCCCAGTGTTTCAGACTTTGTGCCCACGATCTATACTGGTACCTTGCCCAAGAGGGAATACGTTCCTTTTTGCATGATTAATGCAACAATTGCATATGAATTCGTGAAGGCCATCCGCTCTTCTCGCACACACGCCATGTACAAGCGTACACTCAAGTTCAAATTGTTTATCGGGGTCACTATCTTCAAGCCACCTAAATTACATTCGCCACAAGCTGCCTATCTCGTAATCTCCTCAGCCCACTGAACCCGTTGAGTAGTTAGCCTGGGACTTGTGTGGGAGCACTCCAATGGCTCTGTAGATAAACGATTTGTATTTTATGTAAAACCCCTGTGATTATCTCACAATTGGCAAGCAAGGTTTTAATCCTCAACCCACCGACTCTAGCTGGTTTGGTGTTCCGTCAATAATACGGGCACAATGGAGGTCTCCCTGTACCGGATGGTTTAATAGTTGGGAATTCATTAATCCTCCCATTCCCGATGTTCTTCAAAATAAAGACTAGTACTAGAAGTATGATACATGTGAACTTCATCTAAATGACAAGATTTTTATTCATTTCAGTGGTCTGAAAACTACTGCAATAAAACCAACCACTGCCTCACTAATTCATTTTTGTTGAATATCAAAAGAACACAATATCCTAGTCACAAATATGTTATAATATAGGCCTACATACAATTTATTTTTGCAAAGACTTGTTCTTCAACTGCAATTATGCAATTTTTGCAGATTCCAAGAGCTTTTTTTTCTTGACTTATACTTTTCCTTATATCACATAGCGCAAAACACACAATTTTTAGACAAACTAGCCCTATGCAAGCTGAAAAATAAAACTGCCACAAAAATTGTGACTCCAGCTTTAAATTTTACATATATTTTTTGAGAACTTCCAAGTTTGGTTTTTCTTTAGAGGTCCCTGGCGAATTGAAAAAGGCATATGTAGCAGAAATATGTTTGGTAGATTATTCATGGTTTTTCAAAACATTTTTTCCCCATTGTCTGAATGTTTATAATGTTGTTGCACACACACATTTAGTTGAAAAATAGCACTTCGGATTTTCGCAGACCCATGCATATTCCATCTCATATCTAACGTTATACAAATTCGAACATACTGTCGAGAGTAACATGATAATTACATCACTGCATGATTAGAATACTTAAAGTACACACAATAAATTGCAAAATCTCTAACATCAGAGACCAACAAAATATTCAAAATGACTGACTTCAAACCAAGCCAATGTTCCCTGTTTCCGAGTGGTTTCCAACAAACTAAGATGTGCAACCAATAAACAGGCTCGTAAGAAAGAGCAAAGAAGCAACACAACACATAAAAAGGTAATCCACTTTCATGATATACAGTAACCCAAACTAGATAGCTTCTCCCTGGCTACATTATTGAAACCATAGGTTTTTCATAATTCCCAGTGAAAAAATTAAAATATAAATTTTTTCCCAGATTACCGACTCAGTGGCCACCCTGGCACAGCACTGCCTCAGATTACACATACTACACTATCTGGAAGCATTACACACGTAATCAATACCTTCAGACTCCACTCTCAGTGATTTTTTAGGCAAATGCAACCTTCTGTAAATTGAGGGGAAGCTTAAGGAGACAATTGGTCCAAATTTAAGACTATCTTTAGCAGTTAATGTCACAGTGTAACAGGAAATACAGGCATCAGTTTAATATTATTATTTATTATTAAGCACCTATTTCAATCCCTTTTTCAGGATGCAGCCTCTTTAAGCCCGATGAGCTACACTTTACAATTTAGCATCACATAGTTTGTATCTAATTCCTTACAGGCTAATCGATCTTGTGCAACGTTCTTCCAGTTCACACCTACTACTTTTTGATTGTCACTGTCCCAGCGATCTGGAGGTCTTCCTCTCGATATTTTCAGGTCTCTTGGTATCCAATCCATCATCATCGTTGTCCATCTGTTATCACTTCTTCGAGCAATATGTCCAGCCCACTGCCACTTAGAGTCTTCGCTCTTTCTAGGATGACCCTGACTAGTTACTGATCGAATGTAGTCAGCTCTCTTCCTGTCTCTTCTTGTAAACCCAAGCATTGCTCTTTCCATACCTCTCTGGGCAGTTCTCAGTTTTTGCTTTGCTTGACAGTTCAGGGTCCAATTCTAACAAGCATATGTGAGGACAGGTAATACACATCGATCAAATACCTGCTTTTTAAGATATACTGGACTGTTTGATTAAAAAACTATGGCATTTCTTCCATATGCTTTCCAGCCTAATTTTATATGTCGATAGATCTCAGGCATCTAATAGTCATTCATGTTAATTAGCTTACCAAGATAGCTGTAGTGTTCTACAGTCTCAATATATCAGTTTAATATATCGTTCTAAAAATATTTGTACATTTCCAGCATTATTTACTATTTAAAACATTTTATGTAGTAATGTGTTACACATAATAAGCAACTTTAAAGGAAGATTTTTTCTATCTACCTGTAAAAATAAAAACTGTTATCTCAATTTACTATGATTTCAGTGGTGATACTTTCTAAGTTTAACTGTTCATAGAAAAATTACAGAATTATACACCCACCTCTATTTGAGCTATCCTGAACTTGTTTCCCAGTGTTAAAAAAATTCCAGGGTTGAAATTTTTACTTTAATAAAACTGTACACCCAACTACACTCTGAATACTGTTTCTACAAGATCGGATTTTCTAAACAAGAGTACAAGGTATTGTAGCAGCAATCAGGCACTGCACATCTACTGCCTAAGGTGTTATGGGATATAGTTCGTGGCTGAGTGAAATGTTTGGAAAACATGCCCGACTATTTAAGCGCGTTCTGTAGTGGCACCCCCCCCCCCCCCCAGCAACCAGATGGCATCGAGACACAAGACAGAGTCAGTGTATGTGAGTGTGTCGGAGTCGACACGAAGCAGAAGGCAACATTCAGACTTGGCATAGAGGAGCTCTAGGTACTAACAGCAGAGAATATTTGGTGAGCATAAATCATGCAGCGGTAGGGCATAACATTAGTTAACGAGTCCCTGTCACCGTCCATCATAAAATAATAATCCTGGCAAAGTTAGGACTTAATGGCATTCAATAGTAAACTCGTATTTGTATTGTCATCTTATAGTAAATTAATTTATATCTATAGATTGCATGAGTAAATGTATTAAATTGTCCAAGCATAGAGATTATTGTAATAAATATTTTATAGAAGGACTCTTAATTATGGTTCAACCATCGACAGCTACCAAACCCCCTGTAAGTCTCCTGATCATAGAGAGGTGATTACTAAAGTATCGAGTCATTGTGTGACAGGAGACAGTGTGAACTGAGTAAGAGATAAGTCATATATATTAGGAGTTAGGGGGAGGGAAACATTACACTGGTGGAGCACCTCACAATCCACCCCGCGCTTAGGCGAGTTAGCTAAATGTCCTTAGAATTCGCTTCGTGTAGATTTGTACGCAGCGAAACAGAAACGTGGATGCGCTTCCCGCTAGCCACACAGCACGAAGGTTTGCTGTTCTTTAAAATATATTTCTATCCCATGGCATGTGCAGTAAGCGTCATTGTATGGCAGGTCAGTCTGCCACGTGCGTGTCGGCATTACGCATAGGCAGTCTTGCCAGGCTAGCAGTAATGTCACGTCACGCTCCTTGCCCCCACTCATTAGAGCTGCTTGTATTTTATGTAGACTAGTATAATACCTAGTAATTGCTTTAAATGCATGTGGACACCCTGTTCCAATCTTAGCAAGGAAATCTCCACTTGTGCTTTGAGTGTATTTTGGAGATATTTCCATTTTCTTATCTTTTGTATTTAGTATTCATTATAAGTTACTCAAAGTGCGTGGCACCAAATACACTCTTCACTTTTATTCTAACATGTCGACATGAGCAACCACACAAATCTACCACAAACAATATAAGAAAATTAGTTATAGTCCGCTTGATTGATTTGGGCGATGCTAAACGTGCAGTTGAGATACATGGAGACTTGAGAACCCAGTTAACAAGTGATACACAACACATAACACCTATTAAACACACTTCCCCCACACAGTAAAACATAGCATTGGACTACTCATTTCACGACAAACACGCACCTATTACTAGCGGCTATTATCTCCGACCCTGCCTACTTTCTACATTACAAGCAACAAATCCGTTTGTAATTTCAATTATTACCATGCATACTGCTATTCCACAACACGAGTACACAAATATAAATTACACTACAGTACAACAGTCTGTAAACGCCACTGACAACATTGTAAATCCTCCCAACATTCCACACCGTACTCAAGTCATTTTACAACAGCCACAAAATATCCCCACTTTCTCGGAGGAAAGCAACGAAAACGTTGAGGAATTTTTAGGCACATTCAATTCCGCAAGCGAAGTTAATGGGTGGTCTAAACTTGAAAATCGACGCCATCTAAAGTTTTATCTGGTAGGGGTTGCAAAGAGAACCTAGACTATGGCAGTACGACTGAACTCACTTGGCAACAAATCGAGTACAGACTCTAACAGAAATCTAAAAAACTCGACACACGAGATAAATAAACACAACTTTTACACTCCCCACGACAAAAAACACGATGAAAACCTAACATTTTACAAAAATAAGTGTGTACCAAAATTGCCTGAGCCTGGATTAGTTAATATATTATAGGATTCTCTCCTACCATCTCTTGCCGAAAAATCTGTGCCCTTGGAAAACAAAACACTATTCCAGCTGCTACACAACATTAAAACAATTGAACTTGGCATGTACAAATACACACAAAACATTGACTAGAACTCACCCACCTCACAACATGCTAAACTACATGAGGAGATTGCTATTTTATAACAGCTGGACACGATCAAGAACACTTACAAACACCCTCAAAAACACATTCAAAACACATACATTTCCACCCCACCCACCATCCACAGAAACACGTACGTTAAGTACGTTCAGCCCAGTTACAACCACCCCACTTTAATTGGGTGGCCACAGAGAAGGGCCACATACAGACATCAAGGAGAGCCCTATAAACACAGTGCACACTACCAGCAAGGCCCTTTTAGACAAAACATACATGTATAGGGATACATTTGTGGGCAAAATCACACGGAACCCCCCCCCCCCCTGACCCTGGAAAACAACATCTGATTCTGTGATGCCTGTAGGGCTATATTCAATAAAGTTGTACCGCAGCGTTTGTATGCTGATATCACGAAATTCAATTCCCAAAGTAACCTCCCTGATACACAGAAACAACACCCAGTTCAAAGAAACGTCTGGGCGCCTATAAAAAATAGAGTTCAACTTGCCATATCGAGTATAGAATTTACTCCGCCGGCAAAGCCAGTTTCCGCGCCTAGGTCAGATAGGGTTTCGCCACTGACAACACACGCCCACGCAGTTAGGCCAGCCAAAGTACAAGCTCAGCAGGTTGTTAGTTAAACATTACCTACGCCAGCGATTGCAACTCTGTCACATAAAGTGTCAACACAAGAAATAGTACGCGTGCAGCCGGCCCCAAGTCAGAATTGCAAGCATGTCATTTTCCCTTGCCATGCATCGCAGCCCGTTGTTGCAACTCTGCCGCCGGCGCACGACCTACATGGCGATGTTGTCAAACGTCATCACGTTCCCGCAGTTAAGGAAAACATTATCGGGCAGCGCAATCTCGTGCAAGATACCTGCGCATTGTGTTTCTATGTAGGCCATAAAAGTAACCATTGCAGCCTTTTTCCACACCAGATATTTGAGTTCTCCACCAACACTAATGACTGCTTTCTCAGGTTTAAAAACAAATTAGGTCTGACGCCACGAGCGTTTTCAAAAGGCAACCCACATGCGATAGCAAAGTAGCGCAGTCAGAATGTTTTCACAACACGAGGAGCGAGGCTTACGATGATGAACGTTTGTTGACGAACAAGCTGAGCGGGGCCACGCCTCAATCTAGTTCAGGCAAAAAGCTCGCGGCTCACCTAATATTGACTGTCAGCATGTGGGATTTCGCACTACGACACCACGAGTCCGTGTCACAATCAGAGGGAAAGAATATTATGCCTTATTAGATACTGGATGTTCGCGCAGCAGAGTAGTGACTAGAATACTATCTAATCAACACCTTTACCCCCTCGAGTGAACAAATAACTTTAGTAGATGCAACATCAGTATTATCTTTCCAAAATTTGAAACTACCATTTATTTAAGCATCCAGGAGTGCACCTACCCACAAAATTTTTTAGTTATTGACAACTTTCAACATGATTTAATTTTAGGTATTGATTTCATTCAACAATATGATGTAATGCCAATTTTAAATTATATTTTGTTCATGCATTTGCACGATACTACCAAATTTATGGAAATCCTCCTGTAGACAGGTATCAGAGAGAATGACCACAGTAACTCTGTTGAGCACTATTGTAAGGCTTTAAATGCTTTGAAACAGATCAATCCCAGCAGCCTCACATGAATAAGAAGCTTTCTGCAGAACAAACACAGGTCATTGACACTATCACTAAATATAGCAATAGGTTTGCTAACACTATCTTAGAGCTAATGGAAGCTAAAGGCTCCGAAATAAAATTGGAATTGACCACTGACAAACCCATTTCCACAACACCATAACGAATCAGCCCCAAAGTCCGCGAAGAACTTTAAGTTCAAATTAATGACATACTTGAAGCCGACATTATTGAAGAAGCGGACTCCAAGTATTCTGCGCCGGGCCTTGTTATTTCCAAAAAGAAATGGCAGTCTACGATTTCTTACCAACTTTCGTAAGCTCAACCAATATCTGACAAGGGTGCAGTACCCTTTGCCTCGTACAGAGAATATATTAAATGCTCTTCAAAACTCCCCATACATTACGAGCTTAGATTCTTTTGTGGGTTCTACAGTATTCCTGTTAGGGAAAAGGATAGGCATAAATTAGCATTCATAATTGAAGGGGCGTCTGTTTATTCCAGTACAAAATAATGATAATGGGCCTCAGTACCTCCCCCCCAATTTTCAAATGTTCATAAATGCCCTATTGGGTCCGCTTAGATGGACAGCATATTTCATATAAAGATGACATCTTCATATTAAGCAATTCTTTTGAAGAGCATTTAGACAACATTACCTAAGTTTTCGAGCACATGTGTTTATTTAATGTAAAGGTAAATACAAAAAATGCACCTTTGTGGAACAGACTGTAAAAGTACAAGTCATATCATTACCCCCGATGGTACGTCTACCGACCCTGATAAAGTCTCCACTATACAGCAAATGGGGCCCCAGCAAATTTAAAACAGCTTCGCACTTTCCTCGGCATGACATCGTACCTCCACAGGTAAATACTGAATTATGCCACGATAGCGCAGCCGCTCATTGAATTGACGAAAAACACTGTACCATTTAAGTGGAAGGGGTTAATCAAAAGGCGTTTTGCTGAATTAAAACGAGCTATTTTACAGGTCTCTGTTTTGCGAATATTTGATGAGGACAAACAAATTATACTAGATTGTAATGCCAGCAATGACACTGTCGGTGGAGCCCTCCTACAAGAAGACCGGCTTTCTAATCAACTCAATATCGTCGCTTTTGCGTCCAAAAAGTTATCACTTCAGGAATCGTACTGGAATACCACCAAGAGAGAACTTGGTGCCATTGAAACTTGGCACCAAGTAAACACTTCCGTGAATATTTGTATTGTAGACAATTCAAAATCGAAACAGACCACACCAGTTTGCGATACCTGCGCTCTATGGCAGAGAATAATGTTAGAATCCAAAAGATGGCAATAGCTCTTAGCGAATTCGACTTTGAAGCACATATTGTTAAAGTTAAACTGAACACCCTCCCCGATGCTTTGAGTAGAATTACCACTGTCCCTCCTGTACACACTACTATAGTCTCAGTTAATACAAACTCTTACGAAGTTAAACAGCACATGATGACATGAACATCACTCTACAAAGTGCTTGCAGAAGCCATTCTACAAGACACTAACAAAGCAGACGAAATTAAAAATATTGTTGCTAAATATACAAAAGCCATTGGGATGATATTAAGCATTATTTTAATTCCCAATACCAAGAGCAAGATAGAGACAGAATTACCAAGGCATTAGTTAACATAGGCATTTTTCCCATGTACGCTATCTGCAAAATAATAACAACCATATGCAAAGTAAACATTTAAATAATCAAATAAAACAGCACCCCACCCCTCTAGCAAGTGCCAACATGTATTGACCTGGTCTTAAAATGTAAGATTCTTAATGTTATCCGGTCAGGTAAACTACATTTCTTCCCTGTCTACACACATGGGCAGGAATACGTCAAAATTTACGACGATTCCGTTTTCCATCTATGCCCCATGACTGTTAACACATCTCCATTTGTAGGTGAATATGACAGTGGCCCTCACATCAGACAGTTTAAGTTAGCACTGCTTAATTCTTATCACACCGACACTAAGTGCTGTCGATTGAGCAACCGGTATGATATCACAGTCAATGGTGAAATATTTTTAAAGATCAACACGCCACAAGACCCTTCCAATTAACTCTTGTTCAGCAGGTATATGTTCCTGAAATCATACAGCAGAAGGGTTCATACAGCAGAAGACAACATTCAGATTTGGCATAGAGGAGCTCTAGGTACTAACAGCAGAGAATACCTGGTGAGCATAAATCGCACAGCGGTAGGGTGTACCGTTAGTTAACGAGTCCCCATCACCTTCCATCTTAAAATAATAATCCTGGCAAAGTTAGGGCTTAACGGCATTCAATAGTAAACTCATATTTGTATTGTCTTCATATCGTAAAGTAACTGATATCTATAAATTGTATGAGTAAATGCATTAAATTGTCCAATCATAGAGATTGTTGTAATAAATATTTTATAGAAGGAATCTTAATTATTGTTCAACCATCGACAGCTACCAAACCACCTGTAAGTCTCCTGATCCTGGAGAAGTGATTACTAAAGTATCGACTCATTGTGTGACAGGACTCAGTGTGAACTAAGTAAGAGATAAGTCATATATATTAGGAGTTAGGGAGAGGGAGACATTACAGAATGTACTTAACATCTTGTCAACCTCATGGATAGGATAGGGCCTAGAAATTTCAGAAAACTGCGAAATGATGCGAAATAATGAGGACTTATGCTTATTCGCAAAATTCTGTAAAAATTCCCACCCGAAACATCCACGAAATAACTTGTTCAAGTGTATCTAAAACTACAGCGTGAGCTTCTTTCACTATGAAAACTTTTACAAACATTAAGATTTAGAATTTTCCCTTTGTTATAAAATATTATCTCGCATTTAATTCACATATGCGCACATAAAATATTTGCGTGGTGATCATGTTGTTGGACTATAAAGACATTGACACTTGCTCCTATGGGGTAGCTACTGGGTGTGACTACCTTCGAAGGTAGATCAGTGACGTTGACTACCCTATCAATCTAGCTTGACCTACCATGGAGAATACTTCCAATTCTATTAGGCCTGTGTGGTGTAAGGGGTTTAGGCGTAGTAGTAGGCCGCTTGAGGAGATGTTTACAATGGGCTGTAGGGTAGCCAAACCCCAGGGTGAGGCAGATAGATGTGGCTGCCCGTCTAGGGAGCTCGGTCATCCTCACTGTCAGGGTCGCCAATATGCAGGATGCCAGCAATCCCAAATGGGTGAGATGTAATGAAAGTAAATCCGAGATGGTGATGGTGATGCGTGGTCTGGCGGACGAGACATTAACAGGTCGAGTACGTCGGCATGATGGGACAAAATCTGCAGCTAGGGATATTGCCCGAGGTCAGGTGTCTGACTGGGCCGGGAGTTGAACCCGAATCACTTTTCCCGTGGCCAGCTTAATAGAGCAAAATCTGGGAAGAACTATGCCCTCTTGGTGAGTTACTCCAATTGTCTACCAGACTGCAGTTTAATATTACTTGTAGTCTTGGAGATTTGCCTAGTAGGATTATCGCAGTGGCTAGCCTTGTCCTCCTCAGCTAGTATTTTAACTTGGTCCTCGTAGTCGTTCGTGGGGTAACCTGGCCACTGGTCACCAAGTAGGTGATCCATGAGGGAGGAGACCTCTGAAGGAATAAATTGAGAGATAGGCCATGGAACTTACTCTTGGCTCACAAACTGAGGTGCTTCCTCTGTGGTGCAGCTAACGGCTGCCTGCGCTAAAGCACGACGTTCCCTAAATCGTTATTTACTTGGTAAACCACTCTTTCCATTATACATCTGAGTGTTATAATTACACAGGGCTAGTTCAAGGGGTGGGCTAACTACGAAGAACGGAACACAAAGTGGTTTATTGAGGGATTCGTCCGTGGAGAGAACCAAGTAAAATAAATTACAAGTACAATATATAAATACAATTGCCTTAGCAAAACACCGGGGAAAAATAATACGTAAAAACATGAATGACGGGTCAGGCAAAGGCAAGCCTGATGAAGCTATAGCTACACAACTTTACAGCCACTAGTAATAAAATACAAAATGTATAGCAGCACAACTTTACAGCGGCTAAGCAAATTAAGGGTAAGCTAATCAGGTAGCAATACTAAACCCGATAGCTTGTTACCGTGGAGTCAAAGGAAGTTGACTGGGGTAAGGATTACCGGGTTTAAGGTGAGGTATACCTGTAACTGGTGTTGGCATCTCGCTTGCAGGTCTTCACTGATGTACAGGTCTTTAGAGAGAGAGAGAGGGTCTTCGCAGACTGACGACGGCCTTAAGGTGCAGGATAAGGGAGTAAGGTTAAGGTGAGAAGTAGAGTTCCCTTGGTCAGGCAGACAGGAGAGTCTTCACAGACTGGGTAAGCAGAAGTGAGGAGGTGAGTAGAAGAGTTCTTGCGGACTCGAGGAAAGGTTAAATCCTTGTGGACTGCGAAGGATGAGAGTGAGTTCTGACGGACTCAGGGTAGGCCGGGAGGCTTGACAGACTCAAGTCTTTGCAGACTGGAATGGGCTCACAGCCTCTTTGGTTGCCGAGCCCAGCGCATCTACCAGGGCTGACTGCTGGAGCTGTATTTATACAAAATTTACGGTTATCGGCAGTTCTGCGTGGTGCAGTGGGTAGCATAGACTTTCACCATATGGGGCACGTTTATCAAGGGTACAGATGTGCTGCCACTTTCTTATCGCCTGCGTGGAGGCGAGGAAAAATTAAAACCTCTGTCTCTGAGGAAGGCTGGTCGTGATGTCACAAGGTCACGGGGGTGCTGCCATTTCTCGGGATTGTAGGAACTCCTTCCGGAGCTAGCAATGAGTAATTGAATTCTTAATAATATTTATTCAAATCGCGGGTGCCTTTCGCATGCATAAATCTGGTTGGGCAATGGTTACTGTAATTACACACGTAATATACAATTATGTAATCGGCTACCCAGGCTTCTGGGCTTCATTAGTGCGATACATTTATTCGGGAATGACACTTATATATTCTGCCCCTGAGCGCACGTGGCTCTTACATGGGGTGAAGTCGTCCGTAGAGTGCACAGTATCACTGCGCAGCAGTCTGGTATGCATCAATGAAATCAAAATTTTTTTGTTACAAGAATGATTTATAAATTTATTGGTAGCAAGGTCGAAACATTATTATTGCTCATACAATTCGGCATATATCAAGCCAAATCATTATAACGCTCGTTCAAGTACAGAATTACGTCACTGTGTGTTTTATTAATAAATTAACATATTTAAACAAATATGTTTGTGATATGATGAAAGCAAATAGTGCATATATATTGACACATGACAAACTTTGGCTACAAGGGGTCGTCGCGGTCAGACACAGTTTTGTTGTGTAGGTTACAAGCACGTCCGAGCTGACTTTGACCTTACTGTAGACCGGTAGGGGCGCGACTGGTACACAAAGTCAGGTGTGTGGCCTGGCGGCAAGGTACGATGTCAGTAGATATTTTAACTGTCTGGCGGAAGGGTAGGCAAAATGCCACTGGTTTACCTATGCATGCTGAGGCCCAGGTAGCTCCTTGGTTTGCTGCTGATATGGCTGCTAGTAACTATAACTTGGTGGAACCCATTGAGGGCTGCTGACCCGGCTGCACTTGAACAAAAGGTTGGCGAGTCCCAAGTGGTACTTCTCGTCCCTGGAGAATCTCTGTCACCACAGTGTGAGGTCAGCCGGCGGTATTGAAGGAAGGCTGGAAAAGAATAAGGGAGGGAACTGGGAGGTGAGGACTCCCTAACTGTCTGGCAGCTTGGAGTTTATTCCAGTGGGGTTTTACTGCTAAGTGCAGCTGGAACTGGGTTGCAGCTCTCGTTAGCATCGGCAGTAGTAGCTACGTTTCTCTCTTGCCACCTAGTACCACTTCATTGGGTGTATTGCATAAGACAGGTACAAAAGACAGCCTCACGAGAGGAGAGCCGGCGACGAAATTCTCTGGTTATGTGTAAAACCAAATCTGCAGCTGAACATACAAGAGTCATACCAGGTGCCCTGCTAACCGACGGCATGGGATATGGTGGTTTTAAAGTATTGGGTGTCTTTTGGGTGCAAGGCAACAACAGTGGGTGTGGGTCCATGTGACGGTAAATCTCCAGACCCAGTATGTCACTCCCTCTGGTAACAATTCAGCATGGTGGATGGAGTTGTTCAACTAGCCTACGAGTCTGGTAACTCTAGGATTGAGCTACTAGTGATTGGGACTCTACCTTACTGCACACCAGGTGTACAGTAAGGGTGGCCGTCAAATATGTTGATTGTAGAAGTTATTTCACCCTATGAATGGAGTCTGCAGTCCTACACTAGTTTCAATAAATGGAAGTACAAGTGCGTAGTCTCCTGGTTTGCTGTAGCGATGCTTCGTCTCCTGTGAAAAGAACAAACAAACTAGAAAATAATATACAGAGGTTTAAAATTAACTCTTTATTTGTTCCCACCGGAATAAGCATGATGGCCCATACTAACTCCTAACTAACCAGTGCTGAACATAAGTTAGACTATGTGAATACGGGTGAAGACCTGGTCCTAAACTGAACAAGGTAATCTGGCTAGGTAGCTATGAAAATATCTCCCGCCAACATTACAACAAGCACACTGGAAGTTGTTACAGAACACAAAAAAACCACTGTAGCAATTAACAAGAGTTTTCTGACAAGTCAGATTTGGTATTTAAAGTCTGTCTTTATGCATGCTAATTGTCGGTTTGTAATGATTAAGAAAACAAGCTGGAATGGGCCGGCAAGGCACGTGAAGGTTTTTTTTAAAGAACAAACATTATATTTTGAAGTTATATTCGCACTTTAAAATGCATAAATTAAATTATGAAAATAATTTTATATAATGTTGGTATGGAGAATGCCGGAACTGCAAGGATGTTTACATGTTACAATTAATTTTGTGCAAAGAATTTGACATTGCCTTTTAAAAAGAACAAGACATGTCATTAACACTAAAAAATTATGAAATGTATGATTCTCAGTGTCTCGTGTTTTGCAATGGTTTCAAATCCACATGGCTTTGAACAATCAGGCTAGATGCGCCTCAATTGAAAGGAATAAAATATTGCTGACATTTCATGTTGCTACTTAGAGAGACTGCTTTATAAGGCACTGATCAGAATTTCACTGCTTGCACAAAAGACTGAGAATGTTCTTCTAAACAGAGGGTTGGGCAGGTCGTTATCTGTTCCTGCATGAATGGCAGAGATGACCATGCACAAGGAGAAAGGATGTACAAGCCAGATGCATTTGCAGAGCAGCAGTGGTATGCCACCCAGTGAAGCAGTAAGGGTGTCATCAAATCTCCCCCCTCCCTTGGGGAAGCCCCTCGTGCAATAAAATGACTCGACCGTAGTGCTGGCTATGCTGAAGTGCAGCAGGAGGTGGGGTCACGCTTGGGAGGCTGCCTCAACCTGTAGGTATGGAATGGCCGGTTCCTTCCCTGATGTTCTTCTGACATACTGGACGGCCGCCGATGATGCCAGGGTCGTGGGATATACGTAAAATGGTGCAGGTGCCCTGTACTGGGGCCTGCAGGTAGACACATGCCGGCAGCATGAGAGGGCACACTGGAACTCTAGCTGGCATCATTAGGGTGCAAGTAGAGGAGCAGTCGCCCGCAGCATTGCTGTAAGCGGGCCAGGTGGCGCATCGACGAACAGGTGGAAGCGGCGGAAGAGCTGCTCCCATCCTCCTTAGGTGTGTCGCCACTCGTTGTTACTGTGTATGGGGGAGCCACTTCCACTCACACATCGCTGATGTCCCCTGCTGCCGACCACTGAGTTGCAGCGGTGTCGGGCGTGGCAGTGGAATGTATGGAAGCTGGAAAGCCACAGAAATCGAGGGGTGACTACCCTCATGTTGACATTTGACTCACCTCTGGCACTTTCTTGGTGCAAATTAGATGGCACGTCAGTCACTTTTCCCTCGGCAGTACTGAGCAGGTTTTGGTCGGCAGGTGTTGCATCACTCTGAATGCACTGAGTGATTAATTGACCACCCATATTATAGTCTGGCACACATGTCGGCACTGCAGTGGTGTTCTTTAGCATGGTCACATTTGCTGTTGTGGGAGCAGTGTCAGGAGTATTGTTTACACCCCCTGTTTGAAGATTGACGTGCGTTGTCAAGATTGTTTGGGTTTGCGGCGGAGCGTACGTAGTGCCGGTGAACCTTACACCTTCTCCTTTACCCAATTTGGACTAGATACGACTTCCAGTGATCTTTTTCAATATTGTGTGGTCCGGTCCATTTGGGGGCGAGTCCAGCACAAAAATTCTGTTTCGCTACTGACAGGTATGCACGCACGAGAACATAATCACCTGGTAGCAGGGGCTTCGGTGGTCTTTTGGTCTCAGGAAACCATTTATGAACATAGCATTTTTTTCTCATGTGCTTCCTTTTGGCAGCTCCTCCTTTCCTCTTCTCTTGCTTTGGAGTCTGCGGTATCTGGGTTCAAGTTCAGTGCATGGTAAGGGAACTCCCTCGTTCGTGCAAGGCCGGTGCTATAGGAAATTTGGCAGGGAATTTTCCCGTGGCCTCGTTAGTGCAGTTGCACAAACAAAAACTATGTCCGATATATTCTTCGCCCATGTAGTGTGATCTTCGCCGAATCTTAGGCAGAGTTCAGCTTTTATTTTTTGGTTTCGTCGCTCGGTTGGATTTGCATGAGCGTGAATGTCGGTAGTGCAGTGTACAACATGCCATTCCATACACAGGCTCCTCCAACAAGGATCGGCCACTGTGTGTCATATTCGTGCACTATGTAGGGCGTATAGCTAGCACCAATATGAGAACAAGTCAGTTACTAGTAACAGGAATCGTTTTCCATGTGATGAAAGTGGGTGTGGTCCCATTAATGCCAGGGCTATGGATTCAAATGGAAGTTTGGATAATCTCAGTTGTTATTGAGCGTTCCTGTCTGACCTGCGGGTTTTATACACATTGCACATCTTACATTTGCACATGTATTTCTTCACTTGCTTGGTGAGGCCAAGCAAGAAGTACGTTGATGTCATATTATGTGTTGTTTGTGCTGCTCCCAGGTATCTGGACAAGCCGTCGCTATGGGCTGGCAGCGTGAAGAGGCACCAAAAACTTGTCTGAATGCTTTTGTGCATCTCGAGGCAGTTATCAATCACTCGCCACCTCTGGATCGATCCTTGCTCGCACTGGACCTTGATCTCTGCTATCTCGGCGGATATTTGTTGTTGGTTCAACATGAACAACAGGTCGTTGGCACTGATGGGTTTTGTCTTGTGCTACTGCAATTTATTAAAGAATTACTGGTGTGGTGGTGGCATTTTCAGGGGGTAGGATGGTCTGCTACTTCTTATCTAGAGCTGTCTCGTGTTCGTTCGGAGCTTGTGACAAGGCGTCAGCTAACTGTTGTCTTTACCAGGCAGATGTTCTATGAGGAAGTCGAAATTTTGCAATAACATCGACCAGTGAGTGAGTTTACTGCAGACTTCGCACATTTTTTTCCAACCACAAAAAGCACCAGTTCTCTGTTCTCACCATGAACCGCCTGTATTCCAGGTGAACACGGTAACGTTTATTCGCCCAGATGATCGCCAAGCATTCCCTTTCATTGACATTGTTCTGTTTTTCTATGTTGCCAAGTTTGGCACTGGAATAGTCAATAACACAACCTTCTTGGTCATCATTGTATTGGAACAGCATCGCACCAATGCCCTCTTGACTGACACCAGTCTGTAGGTACAGGTGGCATGTATTGTCAATATGTAAGAGAGCGTGGCATTGACAGAAACTGTATTTGACTTCCTCGAATGCATTTTGCATGTTTACGCCCCACCTGTACTTTTTGGCAGGCGAAAGCATATCTGTAAGAGGAGCTGTTATTATAGCAACATTTTGGATGTATTGCCTCATACAATTAATTAGGCCAAAGAATTTTCGCAAGCATTTTCTTGTGGTGGGACTGGGTAGTCTTGAATGATGATTAGTTGTTCGGGCGTGGGGTAGTTCCCTTCCCCATCAATCATGCAAGGTACTTAATGCTAGTATGCCCTATGCTACACTTGTGTTTGGCACAGGTTAGGCCATTGATCGTCAGTCTTTCCAACACGATCACTAGGTGTCGCAGGTGATCTCAGGTTTCAGACCACACAACATTATCTAAATATGCCACGGCAAAGCCCCCAAATTATTCCATCAAGGACCTTTGCCATCATACTCTGGAAATGTTAATGGGTGCACTTAAGCCCAAAGGTCATGATGCTGAACTGGTATCGACGGTCATCTGGACCCGTGAAGGCAGTTGTATGTCTGTCCTCTGGTTTAACCAGAATCTGCTAAAATCTGCTTTTTAAGTCAAAATATTAAAGAATTTTAACATTGCCCAGGATTTTTTGTACAGTACTCACACTCATAAATGGGGGTGGGGCCCTCTCTATGATTTGATTTATTGGCCTGAAATCAATAAAAAACTATAATCCTCCATCTTTTTTCAGGACTAAAGTGATAACCGAACTGTACCTGCTTTCTAATGCAGACTTGCCAAATTTTAAAGTTTTCTATCAGTAAAAAAGATAAAAACTTTTTAAAAAGTGTGTAAACTGCCCGCTGCGATTTCACATACACTGATTTTCTTATCATTCACACGTAATTTCAAGTAATAAAATTTCCATAATTTCAAAATGAAAATTTAATATATTCGAACATTTGTTCAGTGTTTTAGACCAGAAACTATGATTTCCCCATGAGAAGATTTATACATAATATATATGTATTTGCTTAGTATGACAAGCAAAGCATAAATGTACTTATTCCTTGCCTTGGTTGAACTATACATTAATTTAGATTAACTTCCATGCCATATTTATTTTCTTTTTTATAGTATTAATATGGTTACCATAAAAGTATTAATAATTAAATTTGTAATATACTAAATCCCAGTTCTGCTATGAATTAAATTTAAAAATGACATTTAACACTTTCATATCAAAAATGTGCAAATTCTTACATGTTAATTTTCGAACTAAGAAAGCTTACAAGTTTTTTTTTTTTTTTTTTTTTTTTTTTTTGTAAATCAGGGGAAATGTGGAAATGGTTTATCGCGGGATGAAGAACAACAATAGAAATTCTACTACCACCTGAAGTAAAATTAATTGATTATTCTCTTTGTTGTTTTCTGTTGGTCTTTATCACAGATTGTACACAAACAAAACATTTAAAATAAATATGAAAAACCGGTTGTAAAAACAAATGACACGTAAAAAATATATACTTGCATTCAGAATACCGACTATAATATCACTAAATTTTGACAGTTTTAGAAACGTAGCATGGTGGAAATTTATCCCTGTCTATGAAGAAAACGAGTGTAAACTAACACTGCGATCAATGTAGTTACGATTCCATCCTACCTTGTTTTTGTTATGGCAAAGTCATACTGCTAATGCTCCGTTAAGTTTATTGACAGCGGATTGGATTGGGTAGGGAGAGACTAGTTTATTATCTTACATGAGGATGCGTTGTTTTGCACCTCTTCTTATGAAACTATCATTTTTAATTACACATTGTTTTAATGGAAGAGAGTAAAATTTGCTAGTTATTTTGTAAATTCGTGACATTGTCGACAGTCACTTGTTTAGCGCTCGCGGCAATGCATTATTACATTAATAGTGAAAAATGTTTTTCCTAAATTTAATACTTAAAGTGAACGTAATATTTTTGCAATTATTACTGGTTTGCTACAAATACATTAATAAATAGTAAAATAAAAAAAGTATGCAATAACGATTTTTAAAAATGTAGTTGTGGAATATATAAACAAGCACAACACTTTATTCCTTTTTAAAACATGCCTGTTGTATTTTATGTACAGTAAGGCCTATTTGTTTTTAACATAATTTTATTTACAAACACACATGTTTTTCAAGTAAACACAAATGTTGCACTGATTTGGTAATTTTATATTTTTGCTCACATCTGCTAAATACAAAATACGAAATACCAAATTACCAAATACATCATTTTGTATACAAAATCGGGTCACGTGATAATTTTTCAACAAGATCTGCCAATTAGGACATTGCCTCAAATTATTATATAAAGTGTCAATTTCTAACCTTTCCAAAAGAAAATTTGATAAATATGTAAACTCAAAAATTTTACCAAGTTAGCAAGTATGTGTTAGGCCTAGTCCACAACAACTGGTTCACAAAAAATGGTCCGCAGAAATCTAACTGCTGATTGGTGCACATGACCCTCTGACATCACAGCTTACAATCCCAATATCTTTCGCCAACTTCAACTTTCGTTCGTGGTCGTTTTCCAAATTGTTTTTGTTTACATTTTATCATGTGCAAACGGTAAAAGCGATTTGTGGATGTGTTAGTTATTATTATTATTATTATTATTATTATTATTATTATTATTATTATTAAAACTCGCTATTTGTTCAAAGCAACAACCTTCACTCTTATAACCACGAAAACAGAAATTTAATACAATTGATTTAGCATAGAAAATAGCACACACACGAAAGTATAATCCAAGACTTGGAATGGCGCTGCCTACAATAACGCACAACACAGGTTCAGATTTTTAGCCCAGAATCTACGCATAGAATGTTGACCAATATCCTATCATTCCTGTGCGTGTGCATCATGCGCCGTGCGTGGCCAATCAAAACGTCGATTCCACCGAGTTCATGTGACGATCAAAATGGCTGGAAAAGCAATGACTAGCACTTGTAGAGTTTGGCACCACAAAAACATTGATTTATTTTGATCGAAATTGTTATTGTACAAGCAATGTATGTTAAGATGAATGGTATAACGTATTATATTTACACAAATTAAAACATGAGCAACGAAGTAAACAGTTGTTGACAATATATTTTTTATTCCAGTGTGACCAACACACGCACGCGAAAAATACCGAGAATCGTTTCTTTCCTTTTCATACCTGTTTTATTTATGAATCCGTCGATTCTGTGCGTGTGCTTGTGCGATTGTAGGCCTTTAGAATCGAGCTGTGCGTGTGTTCTGTTCTATCGCAGGTGCTGTTTTGTGCTAAATCAATTGTAGGCTGGCAATAAAAATACAAAAATTGTCTAATTATAGCAAAAAAAAAAAGACAGTATCCAAATAAAGTTAAAACGAAACGAAATCAAATGTACTCATTTGCATAACTCAAAATAAAATATACTTCAAAGATTAATATTTATAAGTAAAAGCAAACAATTTATTGACGCGGCAATTAGGGCGCACTCTAGTTTCTGCGTCTGAAAGCTTTGCTTCGTAAGGCGCCGAATTTAGTGCACTCTAGTTTCAATGCTGAAAAACTTAGCTTCGGACGTCGTTATTGTGGACACACACGTTTTGATATCCGTCCACGGTCGAAGTAGGTCCACGGACAATTCAAATGGGGACCAGCTATTGTAGACTACGCATTTATCATTTCCGCAATTTTGCAGTTTATGACGTTTCTGAGGTGTGTATCGTAATCTGTTAGCGATTTCCAGTGTGCATCATTGTTGTGCGTGTGTGGTTTTGATCTTGTGTTTGGCAACAGTTGTTCCTTGAAGGGGGGTGTGAAGGAGCAAAAAGATATTTTCTGTAGATTAGAAGACTTTCAAAAGCAGTGTGGTATTTGGCAGGGACACCATGATCAAAACTATCTAGGCTGTGTCCGAATTTGCCAGAAGTACAGATTTGTGTGCACCTGTCCCCAGAAGTTATGTAAGTGCTGTGCGAATTGCAAGTGAAGTATATAAATATAAATGTAAACGAATTTGTATACATCTTGCAAATTTGCAGAATATGGGCCGCCATTTTGAGAAGCAATTTGTAGGTAACAATTAATTTCCAACATAATTATTTGTTTAAGTATGATAGGGCAACATTACTACTTCGTAGACATATAATTTTAAACTGAGTAAATAATTAGTGCAAGTTTCACCTTTAAAAAAGGCCTAAGCAATAAATTTGTATTGATGCAGTCGGATGAGGAATGAGATGAACAATGACACAAATACTTACTGGTAATATGGGCACCCGTGGTGCCTCCCAATCGTCACATTATTGAGACTAAGTGTTCTCAGGTATGCTGTGTGTTCTGTAGGTCCGTCTCACATGTGCATACTTACAAACACGTTGGCAATACTAAACTTTTACTAAACTTCACTTTGAAAATTATCACTTTATAAAATACACGTGTCTAGGACACTATCACTACTGAATAAGAGAGTTACGTTACTAATGCTTGCTTTTATTGTTACTACGTGTACACATCAACGTGCCAATGAAATTATGATTTTCTCGGTCACGACTAGCCAATTCCAATTGGGTACTCTCCAGCCCTCAACTTATCTAGTGCACTTCTAGATGGATGATCTCACATAGGTGCATGAAAGAACAGCCCAAACTCGTCTTGGTTCGCCCGCCTGTGGGCCGTCACCACACCTCCCCGCATGTGGGTAGTGTGGTGACGGCCTATACACAGATCCGGCTAAGGCGGAAGTAATTACACGGTATTTACAATAACCACTTACATGTGTGAAAACAATCTTAGGAGGTTCGGATGCTGCTGGATAATGTTTGTAGCAAACAACGTGGTGCAGATGAAATTGTAATATTTCTTCTTGAAAACAGCAATTTAAATTCAGACAAAATATTATTCTGAGAGAGAAAATTATCATCTTTATGGTTTGAGTGACTGCATGACCGCATGGTCAAGTAAAAATTATCAATTACACGAAAAAAACATTGAAACCTAAATGAAATATACATAGAACCCTGAAATGGTAGCACACATGATTATAATCAAATAAACTCTCAAACTTCATGGATGGTGCAGATGTTGACTTGCATGCTTAGGTTAGCCACATTGTTGTACATGAAATTGCCATATAATATTCATACATGAAAGTACCCTTAATATATATGTATATATGTATATAAACAAAGCCCTTAAAGAGTGCATAGCAATAATACATATATTACACTGGAACACCACTAACATAGGTGGATGGCACCTGATTCAAGTTGCATGGGTCGCGTGACCTCTCCGACATCTTTCTCCTCTCTCCTCGATTAAGTGTGAAAAATGCCACAAATTATTTGGGGAAGCATAATGCTGGAGAAATGTCTGGCAAAACATATGCAAGCAAAGGTTGACTGGTAAACTAAACTGACTATGGAAAACTACATCAGTGAACAAAAGTTGTAGTGTGCACGTGACAGTGCCTTACCTTGCCTGATCCCTAGACAGACTGTCCAGAGGCAAGCGTCGCACATTCTTACCATGACCACCTACAGGGTTTACATAAGTGGAAGTGCTATGCACACAGAGTAGAATATTTATACCCTAAGACATAAAAGTTACACATATTAAATTTAATATGTTTTACATTTTTATAATTTTCTTATGGATTTTTCGTATTAATTCAGTGTCTCTTTACTACTGCATTCATGCCGGAATATCAGTGTTCCTAATCTTGGGCCTGTGGCCACTTTGAATTTCATAACCAAAAATTTTCACAACAGCAACAAACACTTTAAAATATTTTAAGGCATTTTAAACCCGGCAAATACAAATAGAAAACATGTTTTACACTGCAAAATATTATTGATGTGAGAATTAAAAAATATTGGCATCTTAGTGCACATACATGAACATGTGACACGTGCTTGGTGAGCACCATCATGGGCTCTTCCACCGCTGGCTGTTAACTGGCATCAGTATTAGGCACATATTCCTAACCTACAGAAGCTAAGATATAAAAGTCAATTCAAACTGCACTTACATACAATAATACAAGACAATAAATGTTAATGCAAATCAAAAATTAAATATGAGCTATTTAATACTTTATTTAACACCTAAAACCTTCGGCAATTATCAAATCCTTAGTCGGAATTCATGAACATTTAAAGTTGGTTACCTGACTGAAAACTGGCACTGAAGCCAACAAGACTGCCTGTCCGAATTCATCAAGTTTGGTGCTAAGGATAAGTTAACTATGCAACTATGAAAGTACGGAAGTATATACCTTAATTCGGACACAGCCCTAGAGATACATGTCAATTTCAACATGTCTACCTATATTGGAACAGTGTGTCTAACGTGTTTGCCAAAATGAATTCTGTCTCATGGTACACTCAAAATAATATCTTCACAAATTTCACTTGATACTGAGGCAGGAACCCACATTTATACGCCCCTAATTTTTACGTCGAGTTGAGCAACACCAGTGATATCACTTCTGCCATTTAGTGTGGCGAGCTCTACAGTTAAGATGGTAGCCTGAATGTCCGAAAACCTTACAAGTTCTACACAAACAAAATTATGGTGCCAATTAAACCAACAGTGGAGATAATCTCAATACATACAGGTACCCCTAAAATTTTATCAATTTGTACTCACTAGTCTCAAGTAGGAGGCTGGCTGTTTTTTACCTCTGCTGTGAACGAAGTTGCTGGCATGTTGGCAGAGTAGGTAGTCTTTTTAGTGGTCCTACCCTATCGGTGTGTTTCCCGTGGCCATTGTCACTCAGATAGAACACACTCTGTGTCAGTGGTACTATTCGTCATGGCATATGTGGCACCGCGATGCCGAGCGCTGTACCTCGGCATTGACAGAGCTTGGCAACTGAGTGGACGCAGCACTTTGTACACTCTTGCTCAACATGGATGCAGACCGGTCTCCATGTGGGATCAGCTGTGGGCGGGCTGGTAGCCCAGACCGCTGAACCCTTGGTACAGCACACCTATGCGCTTCGAAGCACTGTCGCTGTTCTTCTCATTATCTTTCCTGTATTTCCCGTCACGGGTGTCCACATAGTATTTGCGCCAGGCTCTGAGTCGCACGCGATACTTACTCCAGTTCTCATGATATTCTGGTAATCACTGTATATCATAGGGTGCAGAGCGGGTCTGTGTTCTGGTCATACCATTTCCACCACTGCTTACAACACGTCTTCAGGCAAAAGATGCTGGTAGCGGCGATTCGTGATGTTGACCTTGCGGCTAGTGAAGGTATCCAAGTTCTTTTGCAGGCTCTGCTCCTCGGTAAACAATGAGAGCTGTTGTTTAAGTGTGGTGTAGGTACTTGCATACCAGGCAATAAATTTTATGGTGAATTTTGAGCACACCATGTTGTACTCTATGATGGAGCACCACTAGTTTCAGGCATTAGCTGACAGATGCCGCCCATGACGTTCGGCCACTCTTCCACCCCGACACCATACTGTTGCAGATGGCTGGTGAACTCTGCTAGAAAAGCTTGTGAGTCCTCTGCTTCCAGGCCTGAGAACATAGGAAGGGTCTCGAAACTGGCTAGAGTATTGACTATTGGATGGTCTCATCGCAGACCAGGCAACTCCTCGCACACACGTGTTGATCTGTGTGGCAGGAATGGCTGTGAAAGCTGTTGTGTGCTGCACCACACTCCCATATGTGGTGGTTGCACAATGCCATGAGATGTGTTTACATTTTCCATCACTTTGTTGTTGCAGACATGAATTGGCACATACTCTTCATAGCGGAAAGTTTTTTCGCGAAAACTTTTCTAATCACTGTCCGACACACATTCAAGGTGGTATTTGTTATCACACAGATTATATGTGACAACACATCCTGTTCCGTACAGCATAGTCTGGCATTACACTTTCCTGTCTAGTATCCTTCTGGTGGCAGGAACTCGCTGGGTGCTTTTAGCGGTAGGTTGGCTGATCTGGCTGTAAGTGCAGTTCTGGCATTGAAATGTGTCATTTCGCACCAATGGCCACTCTCCTGCTGACAACCAAGCGAAGTGCACTCCCAGAGGGCACAGTCCACAACAAATGGTTTTTGTTGCTTTCATCATTGCACAAGGTGCATAAACAGCACTTTACCTGGTTCATTGATGTTACTGTCTAAGCGAACAGCACCCCACCCCCATGGGGTATGTAGCAACTGATGGTTGTTTGTAGGTCAAACCTTGTGAATGGGTCCAGTGACACTGTCTTTCCACACAACTCACACATTTAACTTATGTCTCATATAGGTACTGTGAACTAAATATCACTGATGTTCGCGGTCACATAAGTTTACAGGCCCATGCACATGAAGGCTCCTAGGACTGGACTGGGTCATCTTGCCTGCGTGGTGGCGGTGAGCACGTGCCCGAACCGGACCACGCATGCACACTAGGCAGCAGGCAGGCAGTGATGTCGTGGATTACTCCAGCCCTTCAGAGAAAGTGAGGTCATCATGTGCACAAGATGGTGGCTGGGTTAACTGTTCTCATGCATTTTCCCTGTACAATGGCGATTTTCTCGAACTTGCTTATCTTGCTACGTGCACTTTCCACGTGATGCGTGTAATTAAGCCCCACAAGTTGTGGTGCTATATAATGTGGTCCTGGCATTGGTGAGGGGTGAGATACCCCACGTACTAGATAAACACTGGCTCATGGCTAGAATGTTTAACAAATAAGGTATTAAATTCTGGTAGGGTGCCAGCTCATCTTCAAACAGATGAGCATGTGAACTCTAATTTTCAGGGCAGTAGCAGGTCGACAGCCACATGGCATCCCCTCACAAGTACATGTTCAATTAGAGACAAAGCACAAGTTACACAGTCTACAAAACACTTCTTAAAACAAAGGTTCTTGGAGTGGGCCAGGTCCCAAAGGTATTTATGTACGAGTAATAATCAACACAGAATCGGATCAAGACTGGCTATATTATTGAAAGCAACAATATACTGATCACATAATACACATGTCTGAAACTCAAGCAGGTGTTGCAATTAGGCCTGCCACTGGCCGAAACGGTATAATGTACTGTTAAGCATGTGGTTAACTTTAAAGTAGTAAAATTTCTGGGGCTGGGAGTCTGATGGAAAAAGGAAAACGATGGGAGCAAATGAAATACAAAAGGTTCCGGTATTTAAACTTACACAATTGCAGCTAATATGAGCAGACAAACTATGAAAGCTCCCACAACACAACACACGTGTGTTTCCTAAACCCGCTGGTTCAAGACTAAAGATGGTCGGGGAGATGGCTGGCTTCCTCTGCAACGATCTCCTGGCAACTTTCAAAGAAAAATTTAATAAAAGCACAATTTACAACAAGTACACTGGAAGTTGTTGCAGAAAACACATGAAACACTGAGCAATTAACAAGAATTTTCCAACTAGTTAGTTTTGATAAAAGTCCTACAGTCTTAATGCACATTAATTGTCGGTTTGTAATGATTAAGAAAACAAGCCAGAATGGGCAGGCAACGCATTTGAAGGCTTTTTTTTTTTGAAGAACAATCATTATATCTTGAAGTTACATTAGCACTTTTAGACATGTAAATTAAATTATGAAAATAATTTAATATAAAATGAAGAATTTAGTTTTGGGTAGTTGGCATGGAGGATGCTGGAACTGCAAGGATGTTTACAAGTTACAATTTATTTTATGCAAAGAATTTAATGTCGCCCTTTTAAAAGAAGAAAACACATAATCAACACTCAAAAATTATGAAAAGAATTACAAGTGCCAAGCATTTAATTATGGCATTTGTGTATTTTACTGTAAATGATCACAAACATTTCCCTTTGTGAATTAATTGAATTACTGAGACCATATTGACAGTATCTGTGATATGTTGTGATCTGAATTATTGGAATAACTTCGTTATTCAAAAAAACTTATTGACACTGTTAATAGGGTAATCTTGTAAACTTTGGAACAGTGGAATA
This sequence comes from Dryococelus australis, assembly GCA_029891345.1. NCBI lineage: Eukaryota > Metazoa > Arthropoda > Insecta > Phasmatodea > Phasmatidae > Dryococelus > Dryococelus australis. The sequence continues at coordinate 219,420,076 of CM056993.1, read as the reverse complement.
TACACTGTAGTACGACACGTTTCTCCACATTTATAATGCATGCTCTATTTGCAACTTTTGCCCCATCGCACACCAGCGCTCACATAGGTAAGTCCTAACCATAGCAGTACAATAAATAGTGTGACTACAGGGTCCAGACACGAGACTACATACATGTGGTTAAACCAAAATGTTACTGTTTACCCTCAAAGTGGTCAAGAGGTCGCCTACTCCCCAATGCGGGAGGTTCCATCACCTCAATTAAGAGTGAGCTATGCATCACCTTGTATTTCTTAACATATTTAATAAAATACATAATCTTGCCAGAATTGGTGTTCTAATTCTTTTGCTAAAACCTAGTTACATGATAAATAATTTTAATTTGGTGTTATTCTTGACAGCATTCTTGTATTAAGTTGCAATTTAAAAGGTTAATCTGATATATGTGATTACCCTAACAGTAATCACACACATCATTAAGAGGAGAAAACCAAGGTCTGCCACTGCAGAGACATTCGGTAGATCCCAAAGCACAGAGTACACGGCACCCCCTAGGAGACGCAAACAGCCTGGGTATTCAGTTCGAATCCCAGCCTAAATAAGGCAGAAGGAAAATCCAGTTGTGCACAGCCCTGATCAGCATCTTGAGGGTAACTCGCCCTATAGTCAGCTGTCTGTATGAGTTCTATTGTCTCAGCCTGAGTAAGGCTGGACAGTGGGTTCAACGGGTGACATCACTGGTTATAGGAAGTAATTGAAATACCAGATTTTACAGTCCTCAATGCCTACTGCAAGATACTGGCGAAACGGATGTCCTAGGATTATTCCCAGCCTGACTAAGGCTGGAATATCCTTAGTGGATCCTGGATCGTCCGACCTTATGGCAGGATTCATACCCATGGCCTCAGACTCTTTAGTGATCCACCACCTCAGTTCCAGCTTGAAATAAGGCTGGACTAGGAGACAACGTATATTGCCTGGTGCCTTGGAGGTGAGCACATTGCACAACTTAATCACTTAGCAGCCTTCAACTGAGATGCCATATGCTACAAAAGACAGATTAATCCAAGTGGGGAGACTAGCCTGATGGGCCCTAATAAGAAAACTAAATTCTTTATGTTCTGTTGAAACAACACTAGCTAGTTACGATAACCCACTGGCAAGTGTGAGCAGTGAACCTTCATTCGGCCCGTGGATAAGAGTAGCAAATGTCGAACATCCAGACTTGAAGATATAAGACAGTGCGGAAAATGAATCCTCAGTATAGACTGGCCCTGGCACGAGATGGATGAAGACCATCCAGCTCCAGTTGTAGCCAAACCAGAACCAGTTACCCCCTCTTGCCCTACTCCACACATGCAGTAAGCACGCATCTGGGAAGACAATCACTCTTCGTATACAACCACAGGTAAAACCTCGCAGAAAAGTAGTATCTGTGAGTCCTAACTTCGTACTTACTCGCCAGCCAACCCAGCCAGCTCCATATCGAGGCAGAGTGAAATCAGATATTAAGGATCTTGCCTAGGTCCCGAATCACACTCTTTACTTTATCGCTTGTGGAAACAGGCTTCACATATTTTGGCAGCCTTCGTGGTAAGCAAGATCAAAGTCTCTGGGAGGAGGACATTTCTGGTTAAGATTTCTCTGGAGTTTGACTACTCTCCTCCACCAAAAGTCACACAGTAAAAAAAACCAAGACCAAAGTGGGAAGGTCCACGCCCCAGCCAGGCAAAACTTTTATTTCTTTGATACAGCTGGTGGCTATTGATTACTATTACAGAGTGGAGTCAGCATCCTACTCTTAATAACTAATTTAATTAAACAATTAAGAGAAACAAGTGTCAACATGCATGCAAAATAATAGTGCAGATAGTTGTTACACAGACGAACACACCTTGATTTGTATGCTGCAATTAAAACCCTGTGCTGCAACATTTGAGTCTCATTTGCATCATTATCTTTCAAAAAAAATTCTATATTAACTTTCCATCGGGAAGACTGTTTTGGCCGAGTCCAAGCCTAAAAAGTAGACAAAGTAAACTGTTAACACCAAAACAATAAATAACATTTACAAACTTCCAGAACATTGAATAACAGTCACACCAATGAGTCAAGGGAGAAAATGCGGTATAGCTAGTTTACTACAACATGGCAATGAAAATGACTATGTTATGATGCACGATGCTTACTGGCTCTTATGGGCTACTTAGATTCATCTACCTGCTTCATCTACAAGCAATAATGAATGGGATTTGGAAACATAGAACTTCTACCAGAGCACCTACAGGATTTTCTCTGGACCTGGAATAATTACAGATGTGTCGAAATTCTATGTAACAACAATACCACCGACCAGTAAGCCAAGCAATACGCTGCCTCTCCTCGAGAAGATATCAATTTATTATAAGCGACTGACTTGTAGCCACACTCCGAAAAAGTTCAAGGATGCACCAAGAGAGTTTGCATGCCAATATAGGCCACCCTTAGCTACACCTACAGACAAGTGCGCATCGCACCCCCTCTCCCACCGGGCCAGCGAGCCCCAGCCGAAGCAAAATATATTCCCATGCAGGAACTGGAATAGTAAGTTGATTGTCTGCTCTTCTGAGGGCCACATCACCAGTTGGACAGATAGCTCCACCGCACTCGTTCTCCGGAGTCTTCACCAGCCACCATAGTACTGCCACCTACTGCAGATCATCTGAAGTCTCCCCCCTTCCCCCAGCAAAGTCTTCCAGAAGTCAACTGCCAGCCTAGTGCTTGCCCTGGCAATGGCAACCCCCACGTGTCCTTCAAGATGTGGGCACCCTAAGCCCCATCAGAGCATGCATACAAAGTTAGACAGGGAAGGTTGTCATTAGCCACCTAGTCGAAACTGCCCCCAGTCAGATTAGAACCAGGTCCACTTCACCTGTACAGCATAGTTGACTACTTCCGGTTAATTTTGGGTAAACAGAAGATAGTATGGGCCACTGGGTCTTATTACTCACGGAATAAACAATAAACATATTCTGAATCCAACTACTCTTCTCATTATCCCTTGAGTGCTTCCAGACTGCCATAGTAAACACCTACATCCCACAGAGTGGAGCAGAATACCAGGTTTGCCAATACCAGTTGCCACTAAGTGTAGGACTAAGAGTTCTTCTGGACTGGGGAATTCGTACATCAGAACACATACCATTCAAAAGCTACCCATTCGATACACCAGCTGTATTGAACAGTAGAGCCACCACCACTAGTCATACTCCTGCTTGAGAGGATACGATGCTAGACCAACTTGCGCCCATTCACTGTATTGTTTGTGTTGCCGGAGTGAGTGCTTGGTTGGCTCTGGGTCAGACCTGTCCTCTCAAGGTGCTCACCTGTCGAAGCTACTGGAGTGTCTATGAGGATACACACTCTTCGACCACCACACTGTTTGTGTTGCTGGTTGATAAATAAGGTTGTACTCAGCAATGTTCTGGTGTGTCTAGATGGAAGTACACACTTAGAAAGGGAATGCACATCAGCTACTCCTATCTCCCAGGAAGAGATTCTTGAAGCTAATGCCTTTCACCAAGAGAGGTGGGAAGAATTTTAGGAAATGGCAGCCAACTACTGCCTACCAGTCTACCTGGGGTTGAACCCTACCCATCAAGGCACTTTGACAACTAACCCCATGGGAACAAGCTCAAGCTGTCCACAAGTCAGTGGGACTTAAATCCCTGGCTCCCTCCCCTTCACTGTTTCAGCCTCCCTTGAAGTTTCCAGGCACAATTCATCCACTCATCGCCACCTTCAACTGAGGAGAGGAGGTGCCAGTAGGAGCAGCTGACCCTGGTTCAAGATCCGACGCTATTCCAGCATGCCGAGGTCCTTCAACATTAGCAATTGGAGTTCCAGTCACAGAAGTCCGTAGGGACAGTCAGAATCTACCAGCAGCCGCACACCCATCAACAGAACAACAGCACCCATCAGCAGACCCATAGCCAAACCAGCATCTTACTTTGTGCCAAGTTGGCAGCCTGCGCGAACCACTCTATATTCAGGTTGTGCCCCTGTCCGGCATTAATTGAGATGCAGGTATCCCCAATAAGTGCCTCGGACGAGCCCTAATTAAAGTCGCTACATTGGGATATATCATTCATCACTTTGAAACAGAACCTGTCAGGCGTGAGATTACCTTCATGGCCACACATCACCTCTGGGCATACCAGATATGAGGAAAATTGAGAGGTAGGAAGGTGAGTCATCCAGGGAATTCATACACATGTACTATAAGCAATAACATATTTAGCTCGGATGCATGATCTACCTGTTACATCGCTGCAACATCTATGTTGTTTCCAAAGACGTTAAGGAAAGGCAAAATAAAATGTTTCACTTACACGTTGACCCAGGTGGAACCAAGAGTCGTTCACTATGCTGGCATGTCAACATCGTTAATTAAAATATATATGGAATTGGTAATAGTGGTGAGTGCTGTAACTTGTCTGCTTCAGGATAAATATAAAAATCTATGCCTACATAGAGTAGAATGTATTAGATAGATGGGCAATTCATCAAACTATTTGAGGTTTTAATTTTACTGAAAAAAAAATGACCCAAGCATTTCATAACGACCGCTTGTGATAAAAAGAAAAATCACTATTTCTTTGGACAGATACTTCATTAGGAAAATAGTTTAACAGCTTGGTTTTTGGTATAAAAATACAAAAAATCTCGAGAAGATATTGATTCTCGCATTGTAACCTGGTGTCAGTACTATCGAGTTGCAATGAAACATCTCAAATAAAGTGTGAAACAAATCATCTACATTGACGAAATGTTAGTACAGTCTACTATTTACAATTTTTCAGGGGAGTGTCAAAAATAGCCAAATATGCGGGATTTCTGTAATAAATTACAACTTCTGACCTTATTAGACTTCTTTTGAGTTGATGCAAGACATATTTACGTCAACTTCGATGCACACTCTACATTCGTCTTTGCCCGAACCTTGATGCAATGTTCAACCCTTTGGATAAGTTATACTCCTACACAATACTGAAGAGACTGGACACTTGCCTGTAGGATACACTGGCGTAATATTGGAAAAGGTATTACAGACACATGCCAGCTTGTACTGTTTACCACATCATATCAACCCCCTCCCAATTATATATTGTACTGTTGACCAAGCTAGCAATGCTGGCTATATGCTTCTAATAAATTACAGGGGAACACGCCACTGGTGACAAAGGATGATAGCGTTGCTTCTGCACTCTAAAATACTGGACCCCTACGGTCGGGGCTATAATCCCCTGCACCCTTTACCACCAAAGGTCCAAGATAAAATTACTATAAAAGGGCTGGCACATTCAGCAAATACCAGTCTCTGCTCCTCCACTGCTCATGATTAAGCCAAAGAAAGTCACCGGCAGTTTGCACTTGCTGGGATGCCTTGCAGATTCACCGCCTCTCTTCAGGGCTGGATCTGCCTACCAGCAGTGAAGAGCCCATCCAGAAACCTTCTGCATGCATTTTAGATTCCAACATCTTCTGGAAGACGGGACCATTCAGCGGCACCTGAAGACTTCTGCTCCTTCCTTACCACCTCCTTGTATAGACCTCAGAACTGGTAATGCTCGTGAATAAGTCCCTTCAAAACCGCCCCTGCCCACCGGATGGTGCTGGCATTGTCGACACTATCCCTCTGGTAGCTCTCCCCCTTTCTGTTATTTCAGAACGAACAGATAGTTAATTAGAAGTCAGTTGTAAATTACTTCACTCTAGCAATGTCTATCGCCTTTGTCCAGTCAGATGAAATACCAGGTCGCCTTCACCTACAATTGCATAGTTAAAGACTTCCGTGTCAAAGTAAGTTAGCATAGAGGTAGTACAGAGTCACCATGTTATATTACTCCATTTATATAACATGTGTTTCACAACTATTCTCTGTGTGCTTATTTTCTTGAATGCCATCCTGTAGTTTCAGCTTCCTAAAGCAAAGCCAGCATACCACCAGCTTTAAGCTAAATACACACCCATTAAGTGGAAGTGGCCACCAGAGCTCTGCTGCGTGGTATTATTCAGTATAGCCTATATCACTAGCAGCTCCACCAGGCGAATCTGTGAATCAGGTTATTCCATAATTCACCACCATTCTTTATGGGGCTGGAAGGGAGCTGGGATGAACTTTGATCATCTACCACGAGTGTTTGCCACACTGTAATATTCCTGTCGAGCAGCTTGAACACAACCTAACCCTCTGTCCACCACTCTCTATAGGGCCGGGAAAAATGAGCAAGTGGTACTGTCTGTGGGGCTGCAAATATTCAGAAGTATACTTTAGGGAATTGTGGTGCTGGCTCTGCTTTCGTGAGATATTAGTTTGCACCTTTAGTTTCCCATGCCTTACACTCAGAAGGGAGGAAGACAGAGAAAGTTAAGAAGGGCATCTTACACCTCCGAAAATAGCTTGCCTTGCAACCCGATGACCATGGTTGCATTTTGCACTTTCACCAAGCGGGATAAAATTGATACTACCCGCCCTACTGAGAGACCTCGCCCCTCAGAGCTCCCTTGCTTTTATTTATACCCTTAATAAAACTCAAAAGCACCTCTCACCCTGTGGTTGAAGTGTTTCTAAGGGGCGAATAACTTCCACTGGGAATTGCAAACCCTTGGTTTTTCGGTCATCTGCATTAAACTTCCAGCAGTCAGCAATCATCAGCAGAGCCAGAATGCTTCACCACCTACGAGCACCCAAAGCGACTTCCAGCCCTCGCCTTGCCAGATAGTCTCCAGCCGAGGCCACCCCAGCATTCCTCCAGGTAAATATGTGATCAAGGGTCAGCCCGCTCATATGGCCATGACAGCAATTCTCGATTTTGTGCCCCTCCGACAGGCCACCAGGCCTGTCCTGTACACTGGCCGTGCGCCAGTTAAATCCTAAGGTGCCTCCATGTACAATGTGATTCTGGCATCATGATTCAAAACTGTAAAGGTGACTTCGATGTCTAAATAATCCCTCAAAAGTTTCATAACCAGAGTTTGCGTATAATTTAGCCAGATATGTCTTAAATCCTTGTTTGATGTTTCTAACCCCAATAAATAATTGTTTCAATTTCCATCCCCTTGGGCATGCATCAAAGTATAATTAGAGCTGTATATTATATGTGCATAAATACAACAATACAACAATTAGTTGTAATCCGACGCCGAATGCAAGCTGACCTAAAACCTTTAAACCTTCTGAAAATTAATATGACACAGAATGCAAGTCAAATTTTGAATGTCCTGCATGCACTATATTAGCTGAGAGTGCGCTAAGAATTTATTGATCTGGCAGTGTGTTCATTGTGGCAGGTGACGAAAGGGAAGCGGCAGGAGGATTAAACCTCCACGCCACTACATGTTGCCGACACCTAGTGCGCCAGGCAAATGTGTCTTTAAAAGTAATAAATTATGTTTCACTGCCAAAAACTTTTAATTTTGAGACAGAAATGAATTGTAAAGTGATTAAAATTATTTCCTCATGGTCTTTAATAATAAATCATTCAAAACCCTGTCCCCGATTTTGACTGTCGCGAGTTACATAGCACTCTGGCTCGGTGCTTACCCATTGTTAAAGAACCAAAGGTGTCAAATAGGCCCCTAACTTTTTACGGTTTGTTCAATATTACAAGCTTTGGGTTTGTTAAAATAAACCAATATAAATCCTCCCATATCCCCGCAAGAAGTTCAGACCCCTGCTGTTTCCTTGACCTAAGGAAACAGCAAGACTGAATCCCACAAACCTAAAATTGATTTAAGCATAAGTAAACAACTGGCAAAAGCCAATAAGAAATGGTTTTACAAGTAGGTTTGGAATATCATCTGCTTAACTAAGTTCAGAAAACATGAAGTGTACGTGAAGTAATATTTTATTCAGTTTCTCTTCTTTCTTTTCTTTGGTATTCAAACATAATTTGATATGTATAAAAATATTTAATTTTCACCCATTCTGAGAAAACATTATGATGACACACAAACTTTAAAGACTCTCTGTTAAACTTACAGCTTCTTTAAAAATACTACAATTTCTGAGTAAAAATTCTATCATAATACATGTTACTGAAAATACTCTCCCCTTACTGGAACTCGGATACATATATGGAAAAGTGTATATAAACATACAAGCCTATTTTAATTATTAAAAACATCGTAAAAAGGGCACTTTAAAATCGTAAAGCCTTTATAGTTATCAAAAATATATCCACCAGGGATAACCGAATATACATTAAATTTTCAGTACAAACAATTCAATGGCCATATAGGACCAATGCCAAACACATGTTTTAATAGGCCTTTTCATGATCAAATTCTCTTAAACTTGCATTAGGCCTTGCATGACAAAATGCGTTCAAACTTGCATTCACCTAACATATAGTTTAATAGGCCTTGCATGACAAAATTCTCTAAAATCTTCCATTCAATTAACCTGTAGTTTAATAGGCATTGCATGACAAAATTCAGTAAAACTTTCATAAAATTTCCAGGAGTATTTCTTTCATGGTCAACAACAAATTTAAGAAAGATGTCAATAGAGCAAACATAATTAACATCTTAAAACTCCAGGGGAGTTGACTCGCCTGCCATCAAAATACAATATTAACAAATTTAAAGTTCCATTCCTCTCCTCTTGTCCTACAACCAGAGAAACTGCTTTGCAAATAGAAGACTTAACTTTGAGGAGAAAAATATAAATTCCCTTTCTTAGTAGAGAGTCATCAGAAATATTATCTGCAAGAACAATGATCGTAAAGGCCCACGTTAGGGCATCTAGCCTTTCGTCAAAGTGATGCTATAACCTACTTGCTTGTGAAGCCTACCAAGAAAATAACGTGAATAATTACATAACTGTTATGATGATGATGCTCCCCCGAGGCCGAAATCGTCAGACCCCGAACGAGCAAAAAGACAAGGCACATACACTATTACATTGCAATTATTACGTGGAGGGGTGAATCAATTCCAAACCCCAATGAGAATCAACTATTTGCCCTGCGAAGGCAGGAACCAATAATAAGTTACATACCAATATTTGAACTACGATCGTTACACTTGGTAAAAAGGGGCAACCACAGTCAATAATCAATATAACCTAAAGGGGAATAAGTAATGATCGGCGAATGGAATTCAAAGCTGCCAATGCGACGGCCTTCTGCACAGATGGCAAGTACACCCCTCCGCCAAGAGAGGAAGGCGATCGCAGCACTCAGCTCTGCCGACAGCAGTAAACGGAAACTACAGGCTCCATAATAATACTTGTCGAGCCAAGAGCAGGTCGTACGAAGTTCTTCTTACACAAAAGCCAAGAAATAATTTAATTTTCACTGCCATGCCGGGCCACACCCGACACCAGCTATCAGGACAGAGGTAGACAGTATGTTCGTTTACAAGTAGAATATTCAATTAGTTCAAACTTCGTTTTCACTTTCAGCAAACCTTTTTACATGCGTATAACAACAGCAGACGTCTCGTTGAATCGTCGAATAGGGGACATGGCAGAGACAACAAAATCCACGCAGTTGTCTCAAAGTTACTGAAAATGAACTTTATGCTTGGTAATACAAGTTGCTCGATGTTCAAACAATTTTTGGGGACAAGGGTACGTCAATTACATGCTTGTGGACATATCATTTTATTCGCAAAGATGCTGTCCACTGAGTGAAATTAATGCTACATTTTAAAATCATGTTGATTTTACACCAGATGCAATGAAACAGCAACCTTATGGGGAAAAAAATTTAATCACAAAAGAAAACACATTTGCAAATTATAATTCCTTGTTAAAATATGTGTACAATTTTCAGGTGAAACCACTTGCTCTGAGATACAAGTGATGGATAAAAGGTGCAACTATTTTAGCGATGGATAATTTTAATAAAATTTCTATATTCGCCAGGCGCACGCAGCCGAGAGAGAGGCCGTGCTTTTTTATTTGCTAGAAAACAGCTTCCCCTCTCGAAAGCATGTAAGGGGATGCTAGGTCACCACACTGGTTGCTAGGTAACCACTTCCCCACTCGTCAGGCGTGTAACAGGAAGTAGAAAGCCAACCTTGCAAGTCGCACCACATAGCACTCGCAGTGTCGTACAGACATGTTGGGAAGACAGACGACGTACCGCAGAGCTGTCACAAACGGCGGCACACATGACGTATTTCACATCCAGTTACTAGATGTTTGCATAAACAACCACCTTAAAGAAATATCGTTTTGGGAAATCTTAGGTGACGGGACAAAAAATTACTTCGATTGATAAACGATACAAGGTGTTAGCTTTTTGGTGCAATGAGAGTTGGCTACAGACAGTAATTTAACTTTTGGGAAATGCTGGCAACATTGGTAAGTGTTCAGAATACAAGCTACTGTGAATTCAGGTAATAAATAAGTACTGGTTCATGAAGGGGGTATAAAAAGATTTGTAAAAAAAAAACCTCTTATCTATTCAAATATAAATCTGGAAAAATATATGGTGAGTATCACTGCCAACAACAAAGTGTGAATTTCCCTAAGTGGGTTACCGAGAACCTTCTATGAATCTTTCATCATCATCTTCTGTGGTAGTTTTATAATGCATCCTTTTGTTGTGCAGAGACAAAAAAATCACCTACAAAGTACTCAGTAAACACAGATTTAACATGACGTAAACCAAAGGAATTATTTGCCATAAGTCGAAGAAGAAAGAAGCACTTTATAAATTTATGAAGCAAACCACAGCTAAAGAGAAGGAGCAACTGGCATATTAAATCTTTGGGACATAATTTCCGCTTTCCTCCGAACATGTGCCACCTAAATGCAATAATCTAGATTAGGCTAATGTAAAATGTATGATGCACGAAATAAATGTGTCTGTAGAGTTAGCTCTTCTGTAGCTACGAGAGATTACACTTAAAGTGATAAATATTTTTACCAAGACTGACTGGGAATTTTACCAGGGCTGACTGGGAAGGGTACTGTGGGCATGTGCAGAAGATGGATGATTATTGACAGCATCGTTATAAGTCTTAAAAGACAGTAGTAATTCCTCTGGATCTGAAGAGTGGAGATCAGATGGTGAAGAAGGGAACCTTGATTCACCATTATCAATATTCCTGCAATGTCCTTGAGAGATGGTGCTCTAACAGTAACTAGCCCAAAAGCAGTGCCATGAGATGTCAGCAAAAACAATGTGTTTATAAAAAGGCAAGCCCAGGCAGTTTATTCCAAGTTGGTCAAAATGGCCCAATGAGGGCAATAAAATCGACCTGTAACACATCACAAATTCACTGCTGCTCGCCCACAGCCCGAGGGCACATAAACAGTTCCCAGCCACTGACGAGTTACGCAACTCCACATTCACAGTGTCCCCACCTTTCCTATTCCTTGTATTTCTTCATGCAGAAATTCATGTTTTGGGTCTGAATGCTCAGTAGTCCAAAACTAACCTAGTGGTTGAAGCTCCAGTCATGAAGGCAGATACCTCTTTCTTATTTGTGAGGACACTATGTAGCATAGGGACTGGACTGCTCTGAAGAGCTTAATTTACTTTAATCCAGGAGTGAGGTGAGGTGAGAATGGATCAGCACCAGAATGAAAGATTAAAGAGGGGGGAGATAGGGGAACTGGAAGTCTTCGAGAAAACTCACCGACATGTGACGTCGTCCTGCACGATTCCCACTTGCGAAAATCTGGAATGGACTGGTCGGGGACTGCGCCCAGTTCACCTTGGTGGTAGGCGAGCAGTCTAACTAATACCACTCGAGAAACCATGGATTGCCAAACTGGAGAGAGGCTTTGTAGAACTCTAAGACCTGTTGCTTCATCCATCCATCTAGGAAAGTGAATGAGTAACCAGATTTAACTATGGCAGAGAGAGCACGACACTTCAATCTACAAATTTTTTTCCTAAATCAAGGAGAATTCACCTGGGAAGTCTATGACCGATTTCCCCCTGGTTGATGGTAAACAGTTGATAATATAGCCTATATATAAGAAGATTGGTTATCATATTCTTTAACAGTTATAGCCATGAGTACAACACAGTGCATTAGGTGACATTCAAATTTGAAGATATTCATACATATTTTTTGTTAATGTTTGACCGGGCCCTCACTGCCCTGCTTGGATGGCCGACCAATGCTGCTCCCTGTGCATCAGCCACGTACGGCCATGCGTACCATGCACGATTCACTGCATTGTTCATGAAAGACCAGGTCCCAAGACCCATTTTGTGATCCAAACGACTCGCTCGTCAAGAGAGATCTAGTGTACCTGTGATTTAATTTTACGAGTATTGTGATCACTTGAAAACAGAGCCTAAAGTAAATACGGGGCATTGTTATCTCTCTTTTGCTTCACCTCAGTGCTCTGTAATTAATTAGAGTGCCCAGCCACATAATAAGCATAGAAAATGAGACCTACATACATTTGGAGACTCTCTAAATTCAATGTATAACTTTTGAGAGCTGATGCTAAGCTTCTTTTATTTTAAAAGGGCGTAAATTATGTTTTCAGTTTTATTAACGTAAACAGTAAGTTGACCATGGTATTTCTGGCAGCCGCCATGCCAAGCGCCCAAACTTAAATTCCTAGAACTTTCACTAAATTAATGTTTTAATTTACTGAAGTGTATTTTGAAAGATCTTTTGTATGTTATATGCCTTGTGTAATTGTTGTATGATTTTCCATTTATTTTGCAAGCCCGTTCAGACTTTCAAGTGATATATTGTTTTTCCCCGACACACACAGCAACAAAACTATTGACCAATGACAAGAAATAACAATGTGTCGGAATTAAAACCGTAATTCCTTCAAGTGTTCTGCAGTGTTGTATCCAATTTTCCATGTACTTTTTTGTAAGATATGTGTAATGGATTCCCTTGTGGAACTGGAGGGAGATCTCCGCTTGGTAACTGTATCCCCATGTCATCTTCAACAGTCTAATTCGGCGGGCCTAGGAGAGTGCATGTGTTCGTGTTGCGGGGGAACATCAACTTCTTGCCTGGTGATTAAACTACAATAATAAGTGTCTTTGAACTGGAACATTTAATTTATTCATTCCTCTCCCATGCCGCGCTCTCATCTCCGTATACTCGCGGCCTTGGAGATTTTATCGGTTTAATCAGTTCTGAGGATGCAAAATTTCTGGAAATTTTGTGTGCTGGGAAAACTCTGTCTTTTCCTGTTTTTCCCGAAAAAAAAACGTAAATTTTGGAACAATTGCCAATGTAAATAAACTGTAGGTTTTTTTAAATGTGGATATTGAAATCAAATTATATATATAATGTTTAAATTAGGTACTCTTTTACTATTTACTTTAGATTGTAAATTTAATCTCTCAAATCAATTAAATGTTTGTAATAACATTAGTTCGATAATACTACTGTTGCTGTAACATAACTCTAAAATATCCACTCTTCTCCCTATTGAATTACACACATATCCTCTTTTTTCTAAATTTCTGAATCCTTGCAACCAGACCTAGGCTCTGCCAGTGACACAGATAAGATAATTGCAATATAAACCTTTGCAAGCTGACTCAGGTTATACCAGTAGTATCACATTTGAGATGGTGTTAATTACTACACACTATGTGGGTAACTCAATTCACCAAGCCAATCACTGTTCTTTGTCCCACAATAATTGTTGTCATTTCAAAATGAGTTCCACATGCTAGAAGTTTTGTAAACCATTGTGCTTTAAAAGCTTTCTTTTTTTTTTAACTGTGCATTCCGTACAAGACCAGGCATAGGTGAGTTATCTTTTATTTTAAATTTGAATTCCTAGATCTTGTTTTTTCCCTCCTATAATGAAGAAATGTCATTAGACGATGCATATATTTAGCAATGGTAAGGTATCTTTCAGACCCAGGAACTGCAGAAACTCAGTGCCTTTCAGTGGAATGGTGCACCAGCACCTTTATATTTTCCAACTTTTTGCAACAATTTTATTTCCAGAAATTCTATTAAATCCTCTTATTTCATGCTATAAAAATATGCAATTTTCAACCCCCTCTTTATATAAATATTTTATATTACATATATGTTTGCTGCATTTATTATTTTCTGGTATTAGTTTAAAGATAATTAAGAATACCTCATTTTTTCTATTTTCCAGCCAAACTATTGTTTTCTTTACCATTGAACGTTATTTAATTAATTTGTGTTCTTTTCACTGTTCTCTATAATGTGATTTTTTTACAAAGGTGTCTGTAAAAAACAGTTGCTGTTAATTCTAAGTTGGAGTGCACATTTAAATAAGTAGCTTTAATTACTGCTTCAAGCCAAAGGAAAAATATTTATGACTAGCGTTAGTGCAGATACAACTCTAAATTTGCCTGTACAGTGTGCAGACTGCAGACTGTCACTGATATCGATATGTCTTAGTGAAAGTGCATGTGTCTAAAATAGCAGTGTCCAACCAAAGGATAATGAAGGCTTTGGAAATACTTCACCCAGTGGCACAAGCTCTTGCTAAATTAGAAGGGGACACTGCAACACTTCCAGATGCCCCTCAACAATGCACTGATATTTCAACTAAGATCCTGTGTGTGAAAAACGAAGACTGTCAAAAGTAGAAGAGACTAAAGCTGAAGATTTTATTAAAGATCGGATTGCATTAATGTGCAAGCCAATTCACTTAGCTTCAAATATCTTGGATCCACAGTACCATGGTACTGTGCAGTCGGATGCCCAAGTTCTTGAATGCTTCAATTTTATCAGTGATTCAACCTGGTGGAAGGGATTGTGCTCAAACCAACCACTGGCATCAATAGCTAGACGAAAGACGAATATTAAATGTGCCTCCAAGTTCGGCTGCATGTGAATGTAACTGGTCGATGTTTGCACATGTCCACACACAGACAAGAAACAGGTTGAAAGTCGAGAAAGTAACTGAACTTGTAGTGACTCAGGCAAACTTATCACTCTTTTTAAAAATGTTGCTGCTTGTAAGATTGTTTGCCCAAAACATGATAATAATTCAGAATCAGAAAGAGAATGTGAGAGTGATGGTGGAAGTGCATGACCTCTCTTTGTCAGATGAAGATTAGATGTGTTAAATATATATTTTTTTGTTAAGTGCTAACTTATATGTTTACTCTGTCATTATAGTACTTGAGGTTTTCAAATAATCAATAATTTTTTTGTTTGTAAAACTAGTGATTGCTAGCAAATTAACAATATCAAACAGAACAGTGCTTGGTAATTGTTCCATATTGCATATTGTATTGGGAAAATCATACAAACATTCAGTGGGTACTATAAAGTATCCATCCCAATTGTTTACTTTGCAGTCTAGTACCATTTCACACATCTGGCCTAGTTCTATTTAGTGTATCTAAATGCGGCAACTATTGTTCCATATAGCATATTAAAGCAATTTTTTTTCGCAAGTTTTCTCTCGCGAATCGTAAGATGGTGTGTGCGGGATGTAAAATCACAATGTTGAACACCAGGCAAGTTATTCATTCCTAGCCGGACATAAATAGGTTTCTCATCAAGAACTACATTCTCAAATCGACGATGCGGTGCGAAAAATGCGGGGAAGGCGAAGCGAAATTGGTGGAAAACAGGGGCTTGTTTTACTGGTGCCGATGGCTAATGGAGCACGGTACTAAATGCAACTTTAAAGTGTTGGCGAGACAGGGAAATTTCGTGGGAGATTCAAACTTGTCTCCGGGCAAGATAGTCGAGTTGTGTTCACTCTAGTGCCTGATCAAATATCCTCGACAGCAGACTATAGTGAACGAACTTTTGTGCTCGAGAAAGACGGTCGTCGTCTGGCAGAGCTTCTGCCACCAAGTGTGCATAGACTGGGTGTTGACATACAGGAAATGCATCTGCGGGCCAGGCAAAGTAGTCGAGATCGACGAGTCGAAATTGGGCAAACCCAAGAACCGCAAAGGATGTAAAGTTCACGGCCAGTGGGTTTTCGGCAGAGTGCAGCAGATGATCCTACGAAAGTCTTCCTGGTGCTGGTGGAAAAGAGTACGGCGACCCTGACCAAAATCATTCGCGAGTGGATCGCTCTGGGCACGACGATAATTTCAGACTGCTGGCGCGGTTACAGCGACTTGGACATTCACGGCTACCGTCACATGCAGGTGAATCACAGAAGGGAATTTGTGTACAGTGACGACTCAAATTCAAATAAACGTTCTTCCCGAGGGGAATTTAACCCTTGTCGCTACATTACCCAATGAGTTGCAATTTGCCACGAGGGAAGAAAACGATTCATCGCCATCGTCGAACCAAATTGTCTGACGACCATTGTCTGACGAATTCATCATCAATTTGGCAAAGGAATGGGGCAAAATAATAGTAAAAACATTAACCCCAAAGAATTACTTTATATTATTCACTTTTACAAAGAATTCATGGAACGAACAAACAACAACAATCAATTAAAAACGGCCCTTTCTCTCGCTGGAATACAATTGCTTAACTTAGCCGCCGAAAAGAAAATTACCATTGAAGTATGCGAGAATCTAAGAATCACGATCGAATGTGATCAAAATTCAGATGAATACCTTACATAATTTACCCTTCCAGGAAAAAACGTGCGAAGATTAATAATTTTGTAAAATTGGATTGTTGTAAATAAATTTTTTCCGGGTACTATCTCATTGTCCGAGCCAACTGGGGACACATTTAAGAGACTTTGAAAATTGAAGGTTCGATTCAAAAACTTGTAGTGTATTTCTCACAACAATAAAGTCAATTAAATAGACATCTTCAACCTTCTCGGCCAAATTTTGCAACATATTTTATATTTTCGCGTGAATTTTTGGTATCAAATTTTTTGTATTTTATAAACATCTTGTATAAAATCTAAGAAAATGTCTTCTTGGCATCGATGATATCATTAAAGTCCATCAAGAAAAAACCTGTGAAAAATGTCGCCAAATACAACTTTGATTCTACGATGTATTTCCTATATTTTAATTTTAGCGTAGGTTGTGCAGGAAATTATACCTTTTTCGAAAGGAATTTTACCAAAATTGAATACTTTATCAACATAGGGATAAATCTGGCGACATCTATTGCATTCGTAAAATAAATATTTTAATTTTTGATCACATTCTTTAAAGAGTTCGACTTCTCCATTTCGGCAATAATAGGCATTGATCTTATATGAGTGCACAATATAACCATTTTGCAAACATTCGGGTTGTAGACAGTTTATTCGCCTTTTAGAAAGCCTGTGCTCACATTTGGGGTTTTTCTGGTAATCCGTAATTACAAGCAATGTCGGCATTGTCCACATAAGGCATTCTGATTTTGTTCGATTTGTCGACAAAAATGTTGCCAATGTCCCATTTTATCCTAATGGCATCATTGATGGCACCCGGTGCCATCAAAAATAATATTCTTTGCGGATACTTCCAAAATCCATTTACGATCCTGCCCGCATCTCATATACATATTCTCAAGTTTTTTGTTTTTGTTTGCGGATTCGGAACCATCGATGTTCATCAAGATGTAATACTGTTCGTACGTTATGTAATCGACTTGGTTCGGATTACTACACTCACTGTACATCAACTGCAGGCCTGTGGAAATGCTCAGTTTCGGGGAGATCGACGCCAAGTTTAAGGGATTTAAATCACTGCATAGCTGGATTTTATAATCCATCCCGACTTTGACGAGTATCGGTGAACGTGTTTGCGTGTGACTACATTTGAACCATTTTTGTTTCTCAAAATTCCATCCCTGTTCGTGAGGTGTTTTCTCCGATTCGCCGATAAAATTCACCTCGATTTTCGAGCTTTCTGCATTCTCTGTGCCCGTAGCAAAAACCTTGTACTTGCAATACGTATTAGTTCTACACAAAGTGATAAATTTAATTTGTTTCATTTTTGACTGTGATCAAGCTAAACAAATCTTTACCCGATTTCACGGGATCGTATTTTAGAGTTCTCGCATGTAGTAAAAAGTACACTAACAATATTACAAGTGATAATACAGTTTGAACAATGATGCTAATCGTGCAGGAATCCATCAATTCATTTCTTTCTCTCTCACACTCTCTCTTAGGGAACAAAAAATTATAATCAAAGGATTACTTTCAAAGCCAATGTATTTTAAATATACCAGCCAACATCGGCTGCTTCAACACAAATAAAATCGCCAAAATAACCACCCATGCAATAGGGTAGAAATAATCAAAAGTATTTTTTAAAGTATTAACCAAAATTCGATTTTGTAGTTCAGTATCGATGGCTTCCAGTTCCGATGGTAGTTGGACAATTTTGCCAAATTCATCCACGTAAAGAACCATGAAGAATCGATGGAGATGAGTAGATCATCTAGTCTAAATAAATTAAATTTCAATTTGAGATATGTATCTAACCTTTTCAAAATAATCAGTCTCCATACAATTTCATTCATGATTTTATCCAGTGTGTATAAAACTCAGCCATCGGATGTGTAAGTCTGAATCAATTGTGCTGTACCATTTAACACATAGTTCGAATGCTCGATATTGAGAGAAGACTTTTTTTACCGAGCATATTATATATTTTTAAATTATCAGTCAAAGTCATCAAAGAATCGAATTATACGTACTCTAGAAGAAGGTGCATAATCTCCGTAAAACCAGATGTTTTCGCGTAAACAGAGTGCCGCTTACACCACGAGTTCCATGAAACATTAGACGATCACAAGTTGACGATCGTGGGGGAAGTGGAAATGACATTCTATGCATGGTACACTGCTGCCAAAATATTTTTTATGCTACGTTGAAGTTGATCGAAGGCAAGTGTCTCGTGCCAGTTAAATTACAAATTCTTGTACCTGCATTCCAACAAACGAACAATTTCCGCATGCATGAAATTCATTTCGAGAAATGTAGGGAAATAAACACGATTGTTGTTAATAAACATGCTCTTTTGGCCGAAATTCACTACTGCCTTGGCAAACATCACGTAACACAAGGGTCCTGATACGCACGGATGAGCATTTCTCAAGGTTTTGACATTGTTCAACAATCCGAGCAAAATGTGCGCTAAAATTTCATCGGCATTATCCGATGACAACAATTTTGATATTTGCCGATCAATCGATAGTAATTTGGACATTATTTTTTGTGTGAATAATACTCATATTTCCTTATTTGTTTTTCCCTGTTAAATTTAAGAGACGTCATTTCCTCTGCTTTACAAATCAGAGCGATGGTGAAGATTCCGATGTTGTTGGTGATTCCAGATATGCTGGTATGAGAAAAGGATTTCACAATCAGAGAATCGCCAGCAGAGACGAAGACGATCGCGAACTGGCCAATAAAAGAGCAAAAAAAAAATTCACAAGGACAAGGCGAGTGCAAGGCATCGCAGTCATCGATTTAGACGGCACTTTAATAGACGAACGTAAAAACAAACTTCACGGAGCCAATCATTTCATAACGACTTTGGTAAAAGACTTTAAAGTGGTGCTGTGAACAGCAGGCAAGGAGGTGTACCCGAAAATGTTTATCTAACAGTTTACACAAGCCAATAAATTTGCCAGCATATTGTATGGTTTGCATAGAAATACGAAATTTGTATCTATTGTTAGCCAACAACTTCTGATAACGACCAGTACGTACATTTTAAAAGATGATTCGGTGCATAATTTGAATACGCATGGTTACGACATACCGGTCGATGTTTAAAAATACTGCTACATACCAAACATGAAAAAAAAAAAATTATCAATTACAATTTATTACTGGATGATTTATACATTCTGGTAGATGCTTGGCACGAATCTATCAGTTAACTCAATCGCCCATCCATGTCACATTTTTTCCATAATTGTGCAATAGATTAATTAAAAATGCTTCTTGAAGGGCCATCAGATGTAATGGCAGTGTCCAAGTATGCAATAACTTTGTAATCAACTCCATGTGTTCGTCAATATTTCTATTCGAGTTGCTTCTACTCATACAGTTCTTCTTGTGGTGAGAATAAACAATTTTTTTGAACTCGAGAGTGTCCATTCTGTTATGCTCCCTGGGAGGGAATAGACCTTATATATACATGGTTTCACACCCAATATTGTTTTTACTTTATGTGTTTGCATTTGGTAATTGTAACTATTTTTTCGTATCAAGAGAAACATCAATCAAAATAACAGACTACAACAAACCATTATAAAAAAAACGAACGTGTAATGAAAAATAAAAAGATACAACATGTGGCCAAAAACTACGCCATAGTTTCCCAATATTAACCAATGAGTAATTCGTAGTTGTTGGTAAAAATAATAAAAACTTTATCTTGTTTAAACAAATTACTAAATTCCGTAATTTCTACTACAACACATTACGCGTCGGAAGAACCGACAAAAATTTGGGCAACTTCCTGAGTACCAGTATGCCATTCGTGGTTATTTAAGCTGATGAACCAATGTCGTAGAAAGTTGATGTTCAAAAAATTTACCAGGCGATGTTTCACCAACAGAAATTCGGTATTCTGTTGGTCGCTATCGTAAAATCTAAATTCGAAGGAGTTAACTTTTGGCTCGGTCCTGCAAAATGATTCTCAGTCGTCCAAATCATTACTAACAGCAACATCGGAATATTTTTCATATATATCTTTCATGTCGGAAAAAGACAATGATGAATGATCTTATGTCATTATTTTTATTCAATGAAACTTTTTTCTCAGTTAGTTAAGCAAGACATCCACCGAGGCATTAAAAAAGAAACAAATCACGACCACAGTGGGTATATATATGATGGCATCGGCCAAGACAAATCATGTGCTTTCGAGCCAGCACTTGATACACTCGCAAGTATCAACATACAACATGTTTTGCATTCTGCAAGGCTTCGGTGATAACAACTGCGAATATGTGCTGAAGGAACTGGCAGACACCAACGTTGATGGTTTCACCGAAAGGCGGCTCTTCAAATCTCTGTATCCGTGGAAAGCATTGAATGATGTAAGTAAAATGACGACAAACTATGGGCTGAAGAAAAATATTCACCAATTTGTATGGAACGATGGCGAAATTCCTTATGACGAAATTGAAAGGGAAGTATTTCAATTGATAAGGAGCCATTACAACAAATATATAATATTTGTTGTGGGTTCACATCAAATACAACGGCTAAAGAAGTTGTGCGAATTCGATCACTATCTCGAACTTGTGGATTTGCAAAAGAAACTATAAATGTCCATAATTTAAGACTCTGGTAGCTATATATGGGAATGCAGGCCATTATGAATGTTGGAGTCACTTACGTGGATTTACGTGTGCAGATATAAATTCGAAATTATTGCGTTTGTGGTTCTGCGATAATGTAGTGCCAAAATGAGAAAATTTCCAAAAACAACAACAAAATTGAAATAAAATGTATTAAAGACTTTACATTTAAAGTTATTGGTGTGGGTTCACAACAGAAGAGATAGTTCGACTGGATTGCTGCAGGTCGAATCACCACATCCGTAGGCCAACTAAAGAAAAGTTTGCGTGAATTGGAATGACAAGATGGAGAAATTTCCTTTAATATAACTGAAGATGAATGAAAAAAAAAAGTCACACTGTCTTTAACTATATTATATATTTCACAAATGTATTTTTTTTGTAAATAAAATATGTTTATATTTTGTTTGTAAATTAAATATTTTATTTATATATAGTAATTGATTACATAAATTTCCCACACCTATCTAAACAAAACCAGTTATTACTCTTATGTGTGTCAAATTATCAGAGTAGGCCAACATTAATCCCAAAACTGTAAAAATAACACTTAGGCCTATAAAATAAGCTTTTTTTATTTGCATTCTCTTGTCCCTTTATGGCATAATTTTCGTATTATGGTAATGGTAAACTAGTTATAATTCAACTACGATTTTTAATAAAAAAAATATAAAAGTTGGATTTTGAAATGGTACCAATTACATGTTACCAGTTAAAAGTAAATTATTTGTAGTTATTTGTTTTTTGTATATATATATATATATATATATATATATATATATATATATATATATATATGCCATTAGGCTTTTCACAAAACCATTACAACTGCAACATCGCTGGATAGGAGATATCTTCTGTTGTCGAATTATTTAACAGGTATTGCAAAAAGGCTCATAAATTCAACTTTAAAATAATAAATCATGGGGAATAATACAAGCAGTTTGGAAAAGAGCTGGATTTGATATTCTAACGAATATGAACTCACGAAATATAATGTCCAGAATACAGAACTTTATAATTAGAAATATATTGAATTGAGGAAAATGGCAAAACAATTAAATATCAGAGGATATTCCTATAAAAGAAAACTAGAACTTATAGAGAGGATTGACAAAGTTGAAACTAACCATCCGGATGTAAAAACAATACCTTATAAAAAAAACTTAAATTGAAGCATAAAATTTAAAAAAAAATTAAAAGCTATTGGAAAAGTGTTAAAAATCAAAAAATATTATATTATAAACAGAGATACTTTAGTGGAACAAATAGTTAATTATACAATTATTTCAGAAATAAAATTCCAAAGAATTTAGACGTCTTGAAATTTTCAGAACTGAAGCAAATTTCTAAGAATTCAGAATTGAAAGTTATGCATACATGAATAAAAATAAAAGCATAAAAATTAATCTGATACGACTCATACTAAATGAAAGGGAGAATTTGAAGAAAATTCAAGAATTTTACTTTCATACAAATAAATTTGAAAATATCTGTATTCTAAAATCGTTGTCAAATACCAACTGATATAAAAAAAAACTGTTATTATAAGGAATTATACATAATTTCATAAAACCATTTCAAGAGAAATGTCGTTGATTAGAAGGACTCTTCAGTTGTCAAGAAATAAGAATTTTAACTTTTGGATTTTCGTGGTTGTCGATAATAACAGTAATGAGAAATTGTGGTTCATAGGGAAAGATATAGCTTCGTTTCTCGTGTATAAAAACTATGTAATGCAATTTTAAATTTGGTCAAACCAAAATGGAGAAGTACGTGGGCTGATGTGAAGGGATTGACGTTCACCCGTGAAACCCCCTCTAATTGGCAACAACATATGATGTTCATCAATAAAAAAGGATTGAATTTATTGATACGAAATTCGAAAATACCCACATCGAAATATCTACTACGAAAACTGATCAAAGGATTCGACTTGAAACTGAATCTCATTTCGAGAACAAAGGAACAAGATTACACCAGCATAATTGTGAATTATTTCAAACATCTGAACTACAAGTTACAATATACAATCAATAATTACCAAATAGATTTGTACTTTTAGTATTAAAAAATTGCAGTCGAATGTGACGAATATAATCACAAATACAGAAATATTGAATATGAAATCGAACAACAAAAACACATCGAGAATAAGCTAAATTGCATATTTATCAGAGTCGATCCAGATGCTAAGAATTTCAATTTGCATGATGTTATAAACACTATTGTTAAATTAATAGAATAAAGGAATTTCAATTTTTACAATGTTATCAGCAGTATCATTTGAGTGAATGAACAAAAAAACAAATCATAAAAAAATTAACCTAGTCACATTACATAGTTTTTTTTTTATATTTTCGTAAACAATTTAATTATATATAAGCAAAAACCATTGCACCTACATTGTCATTGGATAAGAGATTATTTTAAGCTTTCGAATTTCGAAAACTTTGACTTGGATTTTTACATTAATAGACCCTTTGTGGGCGAGGGCCCTTATACAAAATGGACCTCCTTTTTAAATTCAATTTTTGGGCCAGAAAATTAGTATAGTGCTAAAATTCAATTTGGGTGTGCATGAAAAGTCCCCCTTTTGTAAATTCAATTTTTAATATTTTCAACATAAAGGTTATCGACTCCTCTTACCTCCCAATTAACACTTTCACTATGAACCAACATCACGGGCTATTTTGAAGGAAGATTGTGGGTAAGGGTCCTTATACAAAATGGACCCCCTTAAAAAATGTATTTATTTTTGTAATAATTATCAAAATAAGTTACTTATTTTTGACTCACAATGTCATTGGTTGAACAGTCTTTTCCACTGTCAAACTTCCACATTTTCAACTGTTGGATTTTCATACTAGTCGATGGTAATGGAATCGAACAACTTTTATTCAAAGGGAAAAGTCATAGCATAATTTATTGGATATATAAACTCACATAAAGTAATTTAAGAAAGTGTAAAAAATAAATGCATGAGAATGTGGTCGAATTTGAAAGGTATTTGTTACATCTGCTCCAACTACCACCTTCACTCCAAAAAGGGGCTCTTTCCAAAATTCACGAAAAGTGTGCACGAAAAGTTTCTCCCATTAGAATACTATTTTTATATTTATTATTAATTAAAATTAAAATTTATTATAGATCATATAGTATCACAAAAAATATTAGATATTTTTGTCTATATATAAGCAACTGACATCATTTCATTCACAATGAATTGGTCGAGCGGTCTTTTCCATTATCAAATTTCGAGAATTTTAACTGTTGGATTTTTGTGATGATCAACCATAATGGAATCGAACAAATTTGGTTCAAAGGGAAAGATATTGCATTGTTTCTTAAGTACAGTAACCCACATAAAGAATTTTCAAAATTTATCAAACCAAACTGGAAAAAAACACGGGCAAAATTAAAGTGTACATCACAATATACCATTGACATTCAATTCAACTGGCAATCACATAGCATCTTCATCTCTGAGTCTGGCCTATATGCTCTGGTAACACATTCAAAATTACCAGAGGCTGAAAGGTTCACTGATTGGGTCTATGAAGATGTGCTACCTTCCTTGAGAAAGAATGGTCAGTACAGAATTTATATGACTAAACAAGATGAAGCATTAAAAGATGTACATCACAGCTTACTCGAGGTGATGAAATCATTTATATTAACCAATGAAGAATTGATACTTGCCAGACCAGATTCTGAAAAAGCTATGCAAGATGCAGTGGTACTTTTTCATCGCATCGCCGACATTGCCCAAGATGTGATCGTCAAACCCAAATCTAATAGTTTGTTGCACACATTGTCCATGAATGAATAAACTGAGAAATATACTTCACCCTATGCTATAGTCGATTGCTCACAAAATCTCTGAAATGGCTCCACGACAAAAATCCAAATGCTGGGGAACTGTACAGAAATGGGCACATCCCGAATGGTGTGAAAATTTTGAATTGCATGAAAGATCGATTGAGGGAATGAAAAATACCATATTCTGCCCATAATAACATTGTGTGCATTTTGGACTCGGAGTATGTTGTATCATTTGTACATAACATAATCACATCACCAAAAATCTTGAATAAATTGTAATTGGTGTAAAATTAAAAAATAAAACATAAAAAAATATTATTATTATTTTTGAAAAGTTACATAATTTTTTTGCTTTTCACTCACAATGCCATAGTTTGAACATTTTTTTTCGATTGTCAAACTTCCACATTTTCATCTGTTGGGTGTTCTTACCAGTCGACTGTAATGGAATCGAACAATTTTGATTCAAGGGGAAAGTCATAGCATAATTTATTGGATATAAAACTCACATAAAGTAATTTTAGACCATGTGAAAATTAATGGATGAAAATGTGGTTGTATTTTGAAGGGAGTGGCCAGAATTGTTCCCTTTCCAAAATTCAATTTGGTGTCCCAAAAATTGATATAGTTCCAAAGTTCAATTTTTTACATTAATTATTAATATTAGGTTTATACCCCCAACCAACACCATCATTACATAGCAACATCATGATAGGGTTACTTTATATGGACATAGTGGGTTTAAGACACATAAATGCTCCCTTTAAAATTCAATTTTTTTATATTCATAACAAAAAATTTATCCAATTCCTCGACCTCGACAACCAACTAACATCTTCATTATAAACCACCATTATAATAAGGTTATTTTTAACTAGACATTGTAGGTATTCCCCTACAAATGTACTCTTTAATATTCAATTTATAATATTTATAACAGAGTTTATATAACCCCCTTTTTTTCCCCACTCCAATAACTAACACAATCACTACAAACCAACAACAAAAAATCAATTAGGTTACTTTAAATAAACATTATGGGTGAAATCCCTTCTACAAAATATTATACTTTTTAAAATTCAATTTTTATATGAATTACCAAATAAAATTAACATTTATTACAAAAATTAATAAAATCACAAAAAAAAATTATTTCTTGGTTTTTGCAGAACTAATAAAAACTACCATAATTAGGTAAAATGTTGTGAAACTAATAAAACCTATTCAGTATTGAATGAATTGTCATGTGCCTAATAAGACCTATTCATAATTATACAGAATATTGTGGAACTAGTTCTGCGAGATTTCTCCAGAGGGTTCCACTATCGACATTCCTTCCCCCTCCCACACACACTTTTAACAACCAATCAGAGTACATTATTTCATTTCCCCTCCCTTGCCCTCTTCCTGGTTTGCCTATATGGCAGAAAAATCTGGAAAAAAAGACTTTAGTTGACAGTGAGCACTGGGCAGAGAAACATCAACCTTCCTCCGCTCCAGAGCAAAAGGAATATGGCAGGTATAATAACAGTAAATATATATACTATATAATGATTAACTTACTATTTTATTCTTATCTCATTTCTCTTATGTTCTGGATGGGAACAAGGTTGATATTTCTCTGTCCATCGCTCGCCATCTTCTGACGTCTTTTTTCCAAATCTTTCAGCCATATAGGAAAACTGAAATGAGGAGGTGGGGGTAATGAAATGATGCAATGTGATTGGTTGTTGAAATTGAAAGTGGGGAAAGGGTCGATCATGGTGCACTCTGGAAAAATCTTGTAAAACTAAGCAAACTTATTCACTGGTCCTTATATGGGTAATTAATATCCAAGGTTTGTCTTGTATAACAAAATTAGAATATTAATAAGGTGTATAGGAAGCAGTCGACAAGTTTGCTTAGTTTTGCATGTGTTCACCAGAGTATTCTACAAACGACATTCATTTCCCCACTCCTACTTCCAGCAACCAATCACATTACAGCATTTCACTTCCCTCCACCCCTTTTTTCAGTTTGTACTGTATGGTGGTGCAATCTGGAAAAAAGACATTAGTCGATGCCGAGAGCTGAATGTGGAAACACCACTCCTCCTCCAAGAGCAGAAGAGGAATTAGTATAATAATTATTATTATTATAAATATAAGGTATATTTATTATTTATTATACTAACTTGATATTCCATTTGTACTCTGGGAAGAGGAGTAATGTTTCCACATACAGCTCTGGCTATCGATTGGCATCTTTTTCCCATATTCCGTGACCATATAGACTAGCTGAAACAAGGGAAGAGAGTGAAGGTGAAATACTGCAACTTGATTGGTTGTTGAAAGTAGGAGCAGGGAGAGTGGTAATGTAGATTACAACAAAAACAAGTGAGTTATCTTGAAACTTATCCATTTTTTTTTAAATTATTTTTTTTTTATAAATCACACCACAGTTATCAATTGCCATCATCTCGGCATAAACAATTTCTACAATCACACTCGAAAGGAGAGTAATTTCATTTGCTTCCAAAGCCATCGCTGCGACATTCGACAACACATGGGGAACGGATTTCTCGTGTTTGGACACAAAAACATTGTCTCTGTTTTCTGCAAATTTTTATTTTCATCCAGGATCCTAACTGCTCATGTGGTAGGTTTAGATTTTTGCACGATTGGCTTGGAAACATCTCTCGGTAAAACATTTTTTGAAAGGTAATAGTGATAATAAAAGTTTAATTTCAGCTGTAAGTACAAGTTTTGTAGTGGTGTGCTTGTGTGTTTCCACAGACAAAACAAGTTGTGTAGTTCGAAGTAATTAATGAATTTAGTTTTGTAGCCGATATTTATGCCTTTTGTTTCGTAGAGAACATCGAGTCCTTTTCTGAAACTCCGTCACTTGATTATCATAATACCAGTCATTTAAATTGTGTTTTGCACCCAAAATTTTTAAACACTCTTCGAAATCGTCAACTCCGATGTAGTACCAAGGCCCGAAACATAGAACCAAATCGTTAAATTTATTCTATGCAAGTTTGATGGTGATGTAATCAAACAATAATTCCTTTACGTTCAACATTCCCATATCGCTAATAATTTTTACATAGGTGTGTGTTTTTCTGTAATACCTTATATATACTTCTAGAAATAAAATCATGCTTTGTATATATATACAAATTTTTGCATCGAAAAAAAACGACGAAGAGGAAAGAACATCTTTGTAGGCTCACTTGCGGAAATTGTGGTAAGAGATTCCCTCTTTTTTGCGGTGAGATTGCAATTTCAAAATACATCGATATCGTTCACCTCGATTCCATTTTTGACGATTACTCGGACGTTGTGTTTGTCAACTGCAATTTTGCAGAACTAGAGCCATATTCGCACAGAGTGCATTATTACTTGTGTAATTACACTGACAAATCAAAGTTGGGAATTCTACTCTCTCCACACACATCTCGAACCCTGATACTAAACAAGAATTCGTTTTACAATTCGGATGTCTTGTACAGGTGTTTCACACCCTATGTCACCCACTGCCATTTCGATTCGAAAGAGTTAATTTCCAAAATACAAAAATCCTTAAAAATATCTGTTCCCTTTGACAGCAACATGCACAAAACAGAACGACTTAACTTCGAAATGTTGAAACTTTTTTACCAATGCATCAATAAAATAGCCAATTTCGAGTTGAGGTATGATTACTCTATTCTACCCCAGATTTCATACTCGAGCTCAAACAAGGAATTTAAGCCCTACTTAAATCTACTCAGTTATGAAGAGGACATGGTCAACATCCTATTTGAAAATCAACAAAGAGAAATGCAATTTATTCACTCATCTTTATGACGAAACCCCAATTTCTTTACCCAAATATCCATATCGTCGAAAGTTTGCTAGCCGATTCCATGCCCCATCGAGAATTGAACAAGTTGACAACCAATCATGATGGGATTCCCACTGCCAGCACATATGACAAGTTGTGCCCGAAATACAATGATGAATTTTCTTCCTTTCTGTGAAGGGGAAAAAAGTGACAACAAAAAGTGGATAAAAAAAGAATTTTTTTCAATATGTTATTATATATAAGAAAACATGCAACGACAAACTCCAGAGATAAGTTATCTGTCGGAAATGGATTTCGACAACCTAGAGCAGGAATTAGTTAAAGTGGACCGATGTTTGAGTAAACTATGAAACCTGTTTCTGGAAATGGTTAAGATTGCCATGTCGAAAGAGATAATTGGCAACCGCATCAGAGATGACCGAGCCAACATCGACTATGGAGGCTGCTGTGGAGAAAACTGCTAGAGAGATTCAAGTCACAATGGCAGTCGGTGAACATGTAAAAAAATCAAAAACTAATTACAAGTGAAAACATCCCATAAAAATGATGAGGCGTCGTCGCCTTAAATACACCAACCATAACCACAGCAATATTCCATCCAAGCTCATCATAGATGCGAGGAAAATAGTTCCTCCAAAAAAAAAAAAAAACTTTGAAAGATGTTCCATAACAAAAATCGAGTAAAACAGAAAAGCTGGAAAACCAGAATCATCATTCGACAGTTCTTGCAGATGGATCTATCGTGTTGAACACATCGGAGCACTCGAGTAAAAGCAAAGCCATCGATTCGGAATTGGTCAAACAGTTGCTGACTCTGAAAATGCCTATAGATTTACACATCAAGTGTGATCATCAGTACATAAATGTCGCCACTCAAACTAAGAGGGGAGGCGAGATTGAAACCAACACACTTTTATGTAAATTATGCAATCACCAAAAATAAAAACCAAGCCATGAAATTGTCAAAGGTGAAGATACTCGAATGAAGTGGTCTAATCGTCATCGAATCACTAAAACACACATATTTAATTTCTTGTAAATATCCGTATAAAAATAGCTAATATAATATGATTGAATTCCTTCAGATTCCACAATGATGTGTTGAAAAAAAGGAAAGTTGTTTTTTTTTGCCACCTGTCGTGAATTTGTTGAGGGAACACACAGTGTTCCATGCAGCGAATGCTCGTTCGACTTTAGTGTATTCGATCTGTACTGGTACGATAATGGTACTTGTTGGAAATATCACATTTTCATCATCTATACCAACAAAGTGAGACCCGTAAAGAACTGTTTTTTTTTTTACAGCAAATGTCTGCAGTCGGGTGGAAAAATCAGTTCCAAATTCCTTTAATATACGTCCTAAAAATATTACATTAAAAATCCTCAAAAACAATGGCGATGAGAAAGGAAATAATGGCGGGGGTAATATAACGGACATCAAAAACAATGAAAAAAAAAACAATTTGGAATTACCAGTGTGTCGACCCAACGAACTGAACATCTACACAATCCTGCAATGTTTTTACAAAATGATTTCAAGCGTAACAGATTGTTAAGACTATATGTGAAACAGTATGTAAAGTGGATGTTGGACTATCAATTGCATGGATACAATTAAAATAACAATTACTTTGATTTCTTTCATTATGCACGAAACTTGTTGAAAACAGATCACTGTAATTTGACAATGATTTTTGTTAACTTGCACGAAAAATACATTGTGGATGAAAATCCAATTAACATTGCCAAGGAAAAAAGGAGATGTAAAAAGAAAAATCTATAAATACTCAATTTAAAAAAGTATACACAAAAAATATTTTTTATTTATTCTTTTGCCTCATATATTTAAGTACCTTTTTATTACTCATAACATAGGGATAATTGTTGTTGTAAATATCTTGATATGTATAAAGAAGTAAAACAACTACCAAAGATACCCGAGGTTATAAATTTTGTATCTCGAGCATTTCATTTTATATTTGCATACTCGTACAAGAATTATGTTTCCATCTGGAATCGTGTGCAAGGGGAGCTTTTCGAAAAGCTTTGCGAGCCTCAGATGATGAAAGACATGCTATCCAATATCGAAAAGGGCAGAATAGAAGAATTTATTGATAGCTTTAACAATGAGCCCAAACTCGCTTCCCTACATGAATAGCGTAATGAATTTATTTCACAAATGTCTGATTTTCCATAAAACCCTTTAAAGAGATTCCTTGAGATTTTCAACTATCACGATGTTCAGGAAGCAATCAAAATACTTTTCGCAATAATGTTAAAGGTATGTTGCGTCTATAACAAAATTAAAAGATTAATATGAATGGTAATGATGATGTTGGCGAGTCTCAACTCGAATAGAGTATATAAATAAGATTTAAAAAAAAAGAGAGAAATCACTGTATATGGATAATCACTTGCTAAATGTATGCAAAATAATTCCCATATATCTGTCTCAGGGTAATATCGACGACATAACCCTGTACGAGTTTTACTATGTATCCGGTTTGAAATCCTTTGTCACGTGGAATGAGGCCAAAACAAAATTTACAGAAATTTTCCACAGCTCTATCGTCCAACTAGAAATTAAAAGATCTATCCCAAACATTGCGTTGATCAAGAGTAAAATTAGAGAATTTTTATAAGGATAAAACAAAAAAAGGGGATTTCCAATTACCCCTTTTTCACTTTTTGGTAAAAAAAAAATAGATTTTTTTTTTGCTTTAGCAGGTACGTATAAATTGTCACTGTAGAAATAATTTGTCTCTCACCATGATGCTCATTGTTCCTGCACAGTTCAAACATCATTTGTTACATGGTAGGGAAGAAGCGACTGGGTACGACTTGCAGGCGACTCACGACATTGTAATTCAACCAGGCCAAGTGTCCAATGTCGATGTCGGCCTAGCGTGTGAAATACCCAAAGGCTACTTTGATTGTTACGACTCGTTCGGGGCTGGCATTCAACCATAGAATATATGCCTATAATGGAAATATAGATTCAGACTACAAAGGAGATATCTTTGTGCAGCTGGAAAATAGGGAAAATTCGACATTCAAAACTGAGAAAGGATCTCGTATAGCTCAAATACTCATAATGCCACACATTATATTATCGTATATACCGACAGATGAAAATTTTGATGATTTTTACAATTCATGGCGAGGCACCTCAGGATTTGGATCTTCTTCATCACCATCACTACCATCATCACCATTACCTACACTGATGCAAAGCATCAAAGTGAATCCTGTAGTCCATAGAGAAGAACTCATCTGAATGCCATTTTCCTTTCCCAAGCAGCATCACTTGTCACTGGCCGAAATGCAAGCGTATTTGTTGAAATCAAAATCAAAATGAATAAAAAAAAGTGTATGTATTTAAAAAATATAATAAAATAAAGATTAAAAATAAACTATAGTTACTGTATTTTTTCATTCAACCCATTCTCTCTCTCTCTCTCTCTCTCTCTCTATATATATATATATATATATATATATATATATATATATATATATATATATATATATATAAGGAATTTACAGACACATATAATAAAATATGGAATATTTAATATATAATGATAAAAAAAATTCAGTTTATTTTATACAAGGATAATAAGCAGTGGTTTCGAGGAAAAGGTGCGAAAAAATGTTGTAATACAAGGATACTTGTGATGCCGTTTGGAGACATGTTCCCATAGATGAATGGGCAAAGTACAGGCAACTTGTAGAATCAAATAGTTTACCATTATCGAGCTATCGTGGCAATTCAAGAACCATTTTATCATGGATATAGGCCTATATAATTTGATTATGAAATCTCGATTATCGACTGGAACAGATTTGAAAGATTGGGTAGTGCGCCAAATTTTACAGACTGTTGACAAAACTGGCAACAGCATGTTGGCAGAGGAATCGATAAACGATCACGAATAATTGGAGTGTGAAATCAGACGATTGAGAAAAGAACTTCAGTTTAAAAGGAAAAATGTTTGCAATTGGAGAAAAAAATTATAATATAATTATAAACTTTTTGCAAAATTATGCAAAGAAAAATCGGTATTTGTATAATTTTTGTTTTCTTTCACACTATTCATTGTTCAAGTTTCTGTTCTCATATAGTTGGTGTACAGGCGATCCAATTTCTCACAAAAATATCTAGATTTTGGTATGAATAACATACATGGGTTGACGAGTTTCGAAGAACTAACGACCGTCGTGTTGAAGGAGAATGTGAGTGCAGGTGAGGATGAAAATGGCGACGAGTTGTTTCTACAAAATAAATGCCGATTCGGCCATTACCTAGGCGAGAAAAAATGAGCCGGTATCTTGCACCTCGGTATGTAACGACAACAATGGCGAATTCGAATACAAGTTTTTTCCGACCGAAACATGTGCATCGAGGTGTCTACTTTATGCTTTCGGAAGCAGCCGCTTGTAATCCCTATCTTGGTAAAATAATTTACGTGGATGACAAATATATTTGCCCTCTGCGCTATCCGCACTTGTTTGGAGGGATCTGTTCCAACCTGATTGTTGGTTGCAATGGATCGATAGTGGATAGAGCGACGAATACAAAGTACACCGATATAGTACCCAGCACATTTAGGATAGAGGATGTGGACGAAAAGTTGGATGATGGTGATTACCGGATCATGTGCGCCAAGCAATCCGACATTTTACACGATCGATTGATTCCGTTGAATAATGGATCATGGTTGGAGTGCATGGCAAATAAACGCGGTTCGTTGATGTTCAATGCACCGGAAAATGTGATGCACGATTACTCCACCAGTAATTTTACTGTGGCCTGAAAAATTTTAAACTTGAATTCTTACCCCAAACTTCCATGAACCAAATGTATTTCGAAATGGGCTGGAAGTGACCCGACCATACAAGGAACCCAATATGCATTCAGTATAGCATGTCCATGTATAAACCTAAATACCGATAATTCTTTGTACAAGAAATTAAAAATACCTTGCTCTTTCGACACTATTAAGGATCCTGCAAAAAATTCATGCGAACATGGAATTTTACTCGCAACTAATACCAATAGTCCATTGGCTTTAGAAAAAATTTGAAGCAAAGCTAAAAAAGGACAAAAATATTGAAATGGATGCATAAAAAAGAACAAAAATATTAAAATAAATAAATAAAAAAAGTAAAAAAAAAAAAATCCCCTCGAGATAGCGGCTATAAAAGAGGAGGTTAGTTCTTGTTACTTTACCAGTCGCTTAGAATAAACTCGGCACGATGGATACCCCTAGTGAAACTACTGAACAACAACAGCAGCAGCCCGAACCACACCAGTGTCAACTCAACAATAGCGCTAATACTTTTACTAATATCATGGCAGAAGATCGCAAATCAGTCAAGCGAAAAAATTATGAATGTTGTGATGATGACAAAGAAGCTTCAGACATAGAATAATTTTTTCAAGCACCTATCAACCAACAACCAGAGGGGAAACCAGCTGTGAAATATCAACGGGTCAAGAACAAAACATGTCTACTCTGCATTGTCGTAGATTATTCAGAAGTAAAGTTTGTTTAGTGTGTTGGGTGAAATAGATGGCAACTTCTTCAAGTTTTATTGCTATGATCAAACAAAGGTGAATGCGAATAATTATTGCTCCGAAGATGATGAAATTACCAACTTTATTCGACTGTTAGCAAAATACCTTCAGTTGTTTAACCTTCTTGGGTCAAACATTAGTCTCGTCAATTTTTACGATGTCGATGAGATCAAGATAGGATTTAAATTCCGTTTGTTGCAAACGAACCATTGAGAAAATACGTCTTTTTTACGATAGATCACAATTTACTGAAAAAGATTGTTCACAAAAATCTTAAGAGGGGGTGGGGGGGTAAGTTTAAATTCGTGGTACTTGATTCCAGACAAGGTGATTCAATACACTCTTTCCACTGTGGAAGAAGAAATCATGGAATGTGTGGACCAGATGATTGAACTAAAACAAATATCTCCCTTCCTGCGACTCCAGAGTAAAAATGGCAAGTTTTTGAATCATAAAATCATTGATACTGCCTTTTTAGAAACTCTATGTAAATACCAGTATTTTCCATTTTTTTGTATCAATACGGCAGTGATGTGCAGTATTTTATATCAATACAGCAGTGATGTGCAGTATTTTGTATCAATACAGCAGTGATGTGCAGTATTTGAAGGTTCAGCTCGCTGCAGTGTGTACAAATCTAAAAGATATGGAACAACAAATGTGAAAAAAATAAATAAATAATAATTGTAATTTATTTATATATGTGTAATTTTTTGTAATTTATATGTAAATAATTTTTTTAATGATATATAGACCTATTTGTGTTTATTTTTTTAAGTACACTATCTACAAGGGTGATTGTTAACCAAATGTAGACATTCCCCCCCGCCCCTGCCACATATTTAAAGTCGTTTCACATTTTTTAAGCACACATTTTAATTTAAGAATGCCATACACAAACCTAGAATTGTGCCCCATTAACCAAACACACACTTTGAACAATAGCTTCATTTTTATGCGATCAAAAAAGAGAGATGTTTTATTTGTATATTCGCTATTCGCCTCTTGAAAATTTTCTACAATTTTTTTCGATAATCTTTTTATGTTCTTCCATTTTCGACAACATATCAGGACCAAAACTGTCGATAAACCACGGGGAAACATAATCTGCATCTGAATGTTTCTTTTATTGTCGGTGTAGTGGTTTTCCTAAGAACCTCTTCAATTTTACCAATAATTCCATTACCTCTAGTCTCGTTTCGAGTAACAATACTGGCAGCTCCTTCAGTTACAACACCTTCAATTGTATCACCGTCATATGAATTTTGATCCCCTTCTCATCTCATAAAAGGTGTCGAATTTTTCTGATTTAAGCTAGAGAAATCATCACGTTCTGTATTATTGGATTTGGATAGTAGAGGTGATGAAAGGGCACTGTTGGTTACCACGCATAGAAATAAAATACAAGACAGTTTTTTTACAATCTTTTTTTTTTTTTTTATGTTCTTACATACACATATTCATTACTTAATTTCCATTGTACAATGTTTGGCTTGGATTCCCCTGAAAATAGGCATGTTTAAAATCGTGACCAAACCCGATGAGTTTATCGTCTGAAACTCTCGATTGGTTATACGCGCATCTGCTATGGATTTAATTCCACTTTCGCTGATGACATTCACCAGAGGCCCCGAGATTTTCGAAGATATGTGAAATAAATCTTTTTTTTTTTTTTTGTTATTATATAAGACATGTATGTTTTCAACAATCTGATAAACGTGACGATGCAAATCGTCTCTTCGGGTAAATCTTCTGGAAGGGGAATAATCTTATTGTAATTTTGCACAAAGAGCAAAGCTAGGTGATTGTTCAAATACAAATCTTCGTGCGAATTCAAAAGTTTTGTGTTGATCGTGTATATCAACTGAGACTGTGGTCATTTGGCCCAGACCGATTTCAGATCGGGCCACTTGGATGGGATTTCCAACCATTTGTGTAGGATCTTGTACTCTCTCGACTCGAGAAAATTCCATACGTAAAAATGAAAGTAGAAAAAAGATTGGTCGCTGAAGAAAGTGGTTGCGACAACAGAGAATATCTCGAAAAATGTCCAATAATGCATTTTCCGAAACGACAGCATACGCATCCTTAACACTGCCATGTTTATAATTATACATTTCACAGCGCGATCTCAAACTCTATGCAGTCGTCGTCTTTTCCGATTCATCGACGGATATCGCATTTGCCTCATATTTTTTCGCGTCTCTGGCATATTTTCGAGTAATGCATAATTGCAGTCGTGGTGTACATAAATCACCGCCAACACCGAACTCGAAGTATGTTTCGAGTCCAACTCGTAGGCCATGATATATTGCCGGTGGATAAATTTGTCAAACACATTGTTGCATATACACACTCGGTACTTGAAACACGTGTACAAAGCAGTTGCGTTTACGTACATTGCATTGTGTGTGAAAACCAAATCGTTGGTCGTCCAGTCAAACAGTTCAACTCCATTAGTATTTTCAGAAATTATCATGTTCGAATGTTTAATGTTGAGCGCTCCCTGTTTCCTCGGCTCCAAGTAATTGGCGATGATGATGTTTAGAGACGAACTAGGGTCAATGTCGGATAATAAGTTTTCAGTTTTCATCCACATTTGCAAACTTGTCGGTGATTTCGTCCAAATCTCGTGGGGTTTGTGGTGGATGCATCAAGAATCGTATGCATCCATCAATCGTAACTTCGCACGATCGGATCGTCCCCCCGTCGACCTGTTTCGCCTGCAAACTCTGCCATATTTTCTCTTTCAAGTTTTCGCCATCGCATTGATTTTCGTACACGGTCGTCAAGAGCATGATAAATTGTTCCATCAAGATCGGATCCAATCCCTTGGACATTAACACTTTAGGGAGACGGTGATTTATCAAGTCGTAAAATTCAATCTCAAATTCACTTGTCGGGTAATGCACGAACCTTTCCTTTGCCAGTAAATATGCCATTTCAAAACTTACATTACACTTGTATCCATTTCGAAAATTGCGGACAAAGAAAAGCTTGTTGGAATAAATAGAATATCACCGATTAGAACTTGATCACCAACTAATTTTAATAAAATGTATGGTTCCAGATCACCCTCGTTTAGCAGACTGTTTATCTTCAAATTTAACTGTCTTTTCAGGCAGCGACCATGAAGAACTCTGAACATCAATACAATGTAGGCGAAATTAATTCGCCTACATTTCATGATCTTCACTCACAGAACACTGATTCGAAACTGAGAAAAAAAAAAAAAAAAAAAAAAACGAAAACCCTCGCTATAAACTTTTTTTTGCAGAGGTTTCCTTTTTTTTTTAATTTTTGTTTTTTTTAACACCTGTGTGTGTGTATATATATATATCTGAACGAATCTTCTCCAACTCACCAGAAGATCATCGTCAACCATGTCAGACAGAGAAGATATTCTCGAAAACTGTTTCACCGCATCGTATATCATGTATTGATTGTAATCAGTAATGGATTTTTATGCGAAGAATACCTCAACAACATTTTCGTCATCATACCAGGACTGACAATCAATTAAGGTTCGATCATTCAAACCCTAACAACGATTGTTCGGCAACGAAAGTTACTGTCTCCAATCTATTTGATTGGATTATGCATCGGTTGTTTGGAATTACTAATTTTACTACTCTACGAAAATTTTATATTTGTAAGTGAAATGATGTCTACAATTATCACGATGGTCTTTAGTTTGACTTGCAGTAGATTGATGTTTATCACTTTGCAAGTTTTTGCCCCACAAAAACAAGTTGTTTTTCTCGAAGGCACTTCGGGTGTGAGGAAGACTACAGTGTCTGCTCGATCGTTTGATTTTCTCCAGTTTTTGTCGGAATATCCCCCATACAAGAACAAGAACGAGAATAACCTACTCCAATCGATGTATACCATCGACGTAGAAAACAAACTAATGTGCTACGTACAAAAGCTGAAGAAAAGTAAAGAGTTTCTAGGCCGCTCTGCATACTCGCAGTTTGTGTATGGGTTGTTAGTCGATTACAATGGCCAACACAATGACCCTGACATGTTCAAATAAAATGTGTTGACCATCTGACAACTTTGTGCCGAACATTTACTTCACATAAACAAAAGGTTACTGCAAAAATTTTCCATTTTGGGTTACAAAGTCTAAATAAAATGGTGTCTCGCCACGGACATTCCATTTACGAAGGAATTGATCAAGAGAAGAAATACGTTTGAAATCACCAATGGGTTCAGTTTGAATAATTACATTACTAATCAAAATTTCTTGTTGGCTTGGTTTGCTTTCCTGTTTGATGAAGGAGTGGTGTTTGTGAAAAAAATATGTATCAAATGAATCAACAAAAATAAATGTACAAATAAAAAAGATTTTAAAAAAATATGTATGTATGTATATATATATATATATATATATATATATATATATATATATATATATATATATATATATATATATATATATATATATATATATTTACGTTAAGAATATTTTGCTTACAGCAATAATTTTTTTTACGGCGTATTGCACATATGGAATGTGTAAATAGACATTCGATATATGAAATCGAATGACCACAAGGCAGAGAAACAAACTTCAATGCTCTTTGGTAACAAATCTTGCATAAAAATATATTTTGTTGTTCATATTCATTATCGCCACTATTGCCACCGCCCACACATTTCTCCAAATCGTTGTTTGTGGAATTATCGCTGCCACTCACACATTTCTCCAAATTGTTGTTTGCAGAATTTGCCATCTCCTCGTTCTCTTTTTGCTTAAGCCGTTATATTCTTTCCACCCAAATATTGTTGATGAAGCCCTTTCCTTTTGCCAAAAGGAAAAATTTACATTCGGGATACCAAAAACAATGTTCTATCCAAGGACGGTCTTCATCTCCCCAATGTATAATGTTTTTACCGCAATGAAAACAAGCCACTCGATCACCGAAACCTGTTTAAAACAAACCCCACATTAATTTGATATTTCGGGTCTTGAACTAGAGATGGAGGCCACTGTTTCATTTTAAACGTTTTTACTCGTGCTTCACACGTATTGTATTCAGGATAGGCATGTTGTTCTTTGTTGTTTTGCAAAAGTTTAGATATGGCATCAACATCGACATCGTCGTATGAGATGTCGATTTTACAAACATTTTTACCACCCTTGAAATTTGCAGTCATAATAGGATATATGTTATCCTTTATCAAGTTAACATACAGACAGTCAATCATCGAGTAATTATAAAGGTGTTCTAACCAAGGATTATCTTATTATTTCCAGTGATAATATTTGCAGCTGCAAGAAAAGCAAATTACCGTATCGTTGTCCCCTGTGTAAAAGAAACCAGCTTGGCTAAGTTGTTTTGGTCGTTGTTTCATCGCCTTGGGCCAAAACTCGTATCTTGCCAACTGCGATTCAAAAAAATTATAGTCAGGATACCTAGAACCTATATATTCCACGATACCCGTCTCTTCGAAGCACGCCGTTCGCTATCCCATAAATGCAGATTTTACAGCATTGAAGGGCCATTGCCGATGTTCGTGTAAAGCATACTCGAAATTAACCATAATTATTTTTCTCCTCTCTCTATTCAGCCCACTTTTCTTCGGTGAGTATCCTTATATATATATATATATATATATATATATATATATATATATATATATATATATATATATATATAATATATATATATATATGAAAACAATTCACAAAGTAGTGCATGAATGATTCGGTGAATCGTTGCCTGGGAAATAACAAAGTCTTGAATTTTTTTAAATTCGTTTTTCATTTAAATACAAATCACCATCTCTCAAAGTTAAACCATTCTATTCGATGGCCCAGATAAACTAATTATGACCGAGTCGGGGAACCATGTACGCATTTATACCCATTTGATACATTGCGTTATCAATTTCGGCCGCAATTTCGTTCAAGGAAAGTTTCGAGGAATTGGTTGCGTCTTTAAATTCTAGCATACTATCGAGCAAAACCAATTTATCCAGGAGTCCCAGGTAATTATGAATGTTTCCTTTGGCGCTGCTCTATGCTCTAAATAATCCGAATAAAATGTCCGTCCAATAAACTCGGTGATTTTAACGAGTAAATAAATGGGAGCGATTCGTCGTGAAAATCATTAGTGATGCAATTTGCCAACTCTTACGTTTTGTGGTTCACCTCGCAAAAGAAATTGTGTGTTTTCCTCGAGCCTTATTTGAAATAAACAAAGAGACAAAAATTTCCCAAAATATCCGCTGTTGGTTCGACCAAGTCGTAAACATGGGGCACGTAGACAATCTGTTTGTCCAATGCCTCGCGATTCGTGTCGTCATCGAACCATTTCAATGGGCAATGTTGCGAAATAATTTGTATAATTGGTGAAACTTGTGTGTTTTTGGTAAGCTACGTTTATGCATGTACAGAATATAAGCTTCGGTAAATTTCAACCGGAGCTTATTAAAAGGAATGCAAATACTGTAAGTGGGAGCCATGTTGATTATAGCTTCCTTGACGGCGACCGATCCAAAACTAAGTACAATAATTCCGTATCTCCGCCGATGTCGACATTCTGATTCTTCATAATAAACGACGAGGCAAACTGTAAATCTGTCGTTGCAAAAACCACTCGATCGATGACGACGACCGAGGCGGGATGTATCACTGGATCTCGTTTGAGTAAAATGATGGTATCACAACCCAGAATGATCAATTTCTCCTTTTGTCCAACCACAACATTGGTCAGGTCAAAGAGGACGATTCGAGAGACGTTCCGGTCGATGCCTAGCGATGTCATCCATGTGTGAAGAACGATGATCTCGTTAGGTCGTAGATCGACTTGTAAAACAATTTGACTGTGCAAACATTTTATTCGTGATGACAGTAAATTCTGGCGTATCTGGCTCCTGCTACCTTGCAACATTGTCTTTATCAACTCATTACAAAATTGAATGTCAAAACTTTTGAATCTCGTAAAATGTTTGCTTGGCACAGCGGATAATTTACTTGTCCAAGGTGTAAATAGCATGTTCGTCAACCGGGCACGACTCACCGAACTTGCACAATTCTAACAAGAGTAAAAGTGTATATATTTTCTTCCAGTTGGCAAAAATTTGCTGTACTGCCACGTCTTTTTCCGATATATTAAATCGCGGTACCACTTTCCAGGGGATTCTGGAAACGATGCACCGAGGGAACCAAACGAATCTAGAATGGAATGGAATTTTTTTTCGAAATTTACTGGTGATTCCCAATCATCTTGAACAGGATGACCAATTCGGCCATTTCGTCAGTTTCCAGAATGTTTTTAAATTTGGAAATGGATTCCTTCGAGTGCATTTTCAAGTTGGGAATAACAAAACGGCACAGATCATCGGAATTGTTTTTTAATTGTTCCATTGCCCTGCGATTCGACCGA
Organism: Dryococelus australis; assembly: GCA_029891345.1. Classification (NCBI taxonomy): domain Eukaryota; kingdom Metazoa; phylum Arthropoda; class Insecta; order Phasmatodea; family Phasmatidae; genus Dryococelus; species Dryococelus australis. Next base: position 219,378,289 of record CM056993.1, on the reverse strand, counting down.
TGATAAATATGTGGAAATTTCGTTTGTACGATGTAAATACTAATATTGTTTTACACCTCGACTAAAGAACGTTTTTTAAATTTTTCCTAAACCACCAAATGTTGAGGATACACCTTATTTGTTTTGTGCTAATAATTTGCCAGTTTTGTTTTTTTTTTTGCTTGTTCCAGGGTAATTTCCGACACTCGGTACTTCATTTTATTGTGTGTGCGTGGGTTTCGCCAGAGAAACAAAGACTTATATACTCCATTTATTTTCTATTTGTATTCTTATTTTTTTATTGTATGTGTATTTCACCCGATAAAAAAGGCATATATGCTTTATTTTGTTAATTTTTTATTTTTCATCCATTAAGAGAGACTCTCTTGAGACTCGAAAAAAAATTTCCAAACAAAAGTGCAAGTAAAAAATTACGCGAGGCAAAGTTGAGGGCACTGAAGGAAAAATATATTGGCATAATCTTGAGGCAAACTTGAAAATTGCCTCAACTTTGCTTCCAGATTATCCTGTAATTTTTCATTTTATTGTGGCATAATCTTGAGGCAAAGTTGAGACATTCTCAAGATTGCCTCAAGAACCACATGAGGCAAAGTTGAGGTTGCCTCATCTTTCCCTTCTCATTCCCTCTGATTAGACTCATTCACTCACATAGTTTTGTTAATCCACATGTGATGCGAATGGATGGTGTTGAAGAAAGCATCCAGTATCGGCATCGTTACCCTCTTAATATCCTAGGGCATCGACAATAAATGTAACCCCAGAGGCGATAGCCAATCCTTTTATAGGTGACCCTGACGAATATGCATCGAGAATCAGCTGGATGTTTATCAATTGAGTTATATTTCCACAACGACTCATACCCAGTTTAAGAAATGGTTCCAAAAAGTCGACCAAGTATGTAATTTCCCAATGAAATTTGTTTTTGAATACGCAATAATCGCGTAAAGCGTAATTGATGTTTATCATCTTGCTGAAAGTAAAGAAAATCGTGTGAAAATTCAAGTTGATGACACTCAAAACCCTTTATCGATTTTTTTTCAATCTCTGCGACACTAAAACATCCATCGGCGAACACGAAAAACCACTGTGATCATTCTTAATGATATTGATCGAATAAACGATAAGAGGAATAAAAAAATTATAATGTTTCAATACTTGATGGAATTTTTACACAATTTTTCTTTTGGACGATGTTGTGTCAAATGGACTGAGATGGGAGATGTTCGATATTTGCTAATTTTACCATACAACACAATGATTGTGAATAATAATGGAAAACTAGCAATTCTACTCCCAAAAGAAAAATCCAATAAAACCAACATGTCTCGAGTAGTGGAAATTGATGATAAATGCAAGGGACAAAGTTTTGAGGAAAAAAACTATTAACCTTAAACCCTCGACTCTGTTAAAAGTACTAAATACCAAGAGATGTGAAATTGATTACTTATTTGATTATATAACACTAACACAGTATTGTTGGTGTTATAACATAAGATATTATGAGTTTCTCGGCATGCACTCCCAACTGCATCAGAAAGTGTATTTTTTGAGCACCTCTCATGATGATGTGTCGGATCCAACTTTCCTTTACAATTTTGCGAATTATTTCAATGTTCATTATCTGATGATGTTCGTTACATGGAAGATTCCAAGGTATGCCATGTATTTTCCAGTAAAGGTACAAGTTTTGCCCAAAATCACCTAACATACTCGTACGTAGGTGTGATAATGGAACCAGTCTTTGAACATGAGCCATGTAAATACCCTTTTTTGTAGCACATCCAAATTCCAGGTGAACATTTACACCAGCATAAACACCAAATTGAATGTCGATGACCATCGTTTTATCCACATCCAAATCCACTTCTTGCATAGATGATATTTTGATGTAGTTTAATTGTGGAATTTCGTTCAAAGTTGTTGCTTGATTGAGTTTTTCGAGAAATTCCGGCGATGACAAATTTTCTAAGGTAGCTTCTTTCTAGAAGCTCATCTCGTCATAGTCCTCGACCCACTTCTGGGGTGATTGTGTTTGGTCTATGTCCATTTCGATACGAAATAAGGTTTTGTGTTTTTCCTTATATATATACACTTGTTTATGCACAGAAAAAAAATTATTGCAATCTTCCATTGCCCTTTTCATATATTTAATAGTTAGATCCCAAATCAACCGAACTATGGGTAGGGCACAGGCCCAAGCCTTTTTTTTTTTTTTTTTTAAGACTGGCATTGGCAAATTTTTCCAAGTCTGTTTGAACCACTCATGTGGCAAATCATTATTTTCTTCCTGGGCACTCTCATTTTCGTCGTAAATATCTAGCCTGCTTTTCATTTGCTACAATTATAGATTTAATCCATGTTTCCTTCAAAATTGAACGAACTGTTTTGAGTTTGATGTTTTTCTCGTTAATTTCCCAGGGTATTCCATGCTCTTTCATGTACAAATTGCGATTTTGTTCGAGATCGTTAGATATACTCTTTACCAAGTGTATGTATGGAACGGGTCTAGATATATACAAAATGTTTGACCCTCGTTGTGTAGCATATCAAACCTCCAATGGATATTTTTCCCCATGATATCTGCCAAATTTAAAATCAACAACTAAACCAGAAGCTAGATTAATATTTTCCAACAGCTTACGTTTTTCTTCTGGCCTTTTTCTACTCAGAGTAGGTTTTTGTCCTCTTCACTAGAGTCGCTTGAAGACCCTGTACACCCATCACTACTGTTGGTACTACTTTGTATTTTCCTTTTTAAACTAAATTTTCGCACTTCCTTTATAGCAAAGTCTTAAGAACAAGATTTTATATCAAACTTGTTATCTTATTTTATATAAGAATTTTGCGTTTCCTTTACATCTTCATCAGTCGAATGTACCTCTCCTTCTTCAACATCAGTGTCACCATCAGTGACACGCCATACTTGTTGTTGATATTGTCTTCAGTCGTCTCTCGAAGAGCATTGTAAGGGTTCATCATCAAGTTTAACATTCAAAGGTTGTAGTTGATGCACTTTAGGTTCAGCTCCACGATCACTAAACATCTTGTTGAAATTCTACCTCGTCGTTGGAAATAGTCAAGGTATTTATCACTTAGAAACTTCTCGCAGTCACTGCAACTACACGTGTGGCTGCTCTCTGATTTCCGACACCTATATATACAAGAGTGCGAAAAAAAAATAACAGGTTTTCTATAAGAAAAAAAATCACCAACCTTATAATGTATGGAATGACTCAATTATTTTTTTCCGCCATTTCTAAAACCCGGGTTTGCTAAAGAACCCGTGGCATCGACAAAAACAATTTTGATTGTTTCAGCACTATACACTTTATGCAACACTGTGTTCTTATTGCAACACATTGAAGATTCATATTTAATGTTTTTATTGCCAATTGAATGTTTAGTACATTCGTTGTGTAATAAATGAAAAAAATTACATCGATGGAAATTATAAACATAATTAAAGATGAATACGTTCGCCATCCTAACAACATGCGAAAAAACATCTCTATGGTGAAGGACGTTCTCAACAAATGGTCGGCCTACGATGTGACTGTACCCGAATATACGAAACTTTAAGGACTCTCGAAATGCATAGTGATAGAGAGGTTCGAAATAGGCTTTGATGTGGATATGGTTGCATTTAATGTTCGCCGGCGAAAATAATCGCAATAAAAATAATAATTACGCCAATCTTTATCAGAGTTTACTCGAAAAATTGGATTTTTTTAAATACAGTGTTTCATGTGTTTCGATGAATACAGAAACAAAAAACCAATACTTAAAATACTAGCGGAAAATAACTTCCCGCTATATTATATAATGGTATTCATTCATTCGAGCATCGAAGATGAGAAAAATATTTCACAGATATATATAACATCCCCGTGGTGATAGTTTTGCTAACGCTCGAGTATCGATAGTTGAAACTACGTATATTGGGCCAACAGGAAAAACAAAAAAAAACACTTATATCGGTAAACGAAACCACTTGGCAGTGGGTGATTGAAAGCAACAACGACGACAAGGGGATGATAGCAGTGGTGAATTAGGTAAATGTAAGCAACATTCGAGACACGAGAAACCAGGCGAGTTTATCAAAATCTAGAAAAATGTTTTTTCAAACAGTTAATCATGTAACATTTTATTCATGAAAATTTCGTTTAAGTAAACATGCCTGAATTTTTTGCAATGATAGACAAAATCAACCTCGTATAAATATCTAAAATGTTATTTTAAAATTTAAACCAGAAACAATCGGTTACGATTACAAGGATTAATGTACGAAAAAAGACTAGGGCTATTTTATTTTCAGCAGGATAATGCGAAAAGACTGTTTTCGAAAAAACAACATCGAGATGAATCGCTGATGGGATTAAAACTTGAAATGCGCAAACGAAATTATGAAAATTGGCGACAAATGACCCGGGATAATAGAGAACGTTTATCATCGCTCGGAACAGGTTCGTTTCTCAGCTGCTTAAAATGCGGCAATGTAATATGCATATATGATGAAAATTGTAATCACGAATGTATTTTCAATAAATTAAAAAAAAAATCTCCTTTTCATGTCACATTGTTGTTTCATTTCCTCCCCCCAACCCCCTCATCCTTCTACATTTTGTATAAAAACAATTTAAAAAAGTTTTTTTTTCCATTGTTAACATTGTATATACGACGAAAAATAAATTGTTTTTTTTTTTCCAGTCAAACACAACAAGTCAATGTTTTCGGACGAGACCAACGAATACTTGCAGAATAATCTCGATTGTATGTATTTTGCATTTCTGGCGAGAGAATACGTCCGAAATGTTTTCCTTTATACCGCTTCGATCAACATTTTTGTCTCATTCTTATTTGTAAGTATTCTGATATACGTCTTATTTCGCGAAAAAGATTATTGACTCGAGTAAAATGAACGAGGAGTGGGAACATATTGTGAAAATTATCAAACACATTGAGGAAATTGGCAGAGTAACCGTCGCTGCGAATCTGGATCACATAATAATTCAACTACTCGGCTGGTACGACACAAAATACGAACGAAACAAAATCATCTCCATCGTCTGATCCAGTGAACTCGGTAAAATCACCCCACAGGAAATTTGGGCCTTTGGTTACTATCTTTTATTAAAGTGTATGTTTGCTCATTGGTTGGCAAAAAACAATGCGGAGCAGAGTACGATTGTAGGCTGGTTGCGCAAAAGAGAATTTTGGCTTACCATTACATAATCTTGGACTTTGAAGTCGACAAGGAACAAAATTTCGACTCGTACGAAGAGAACCTCGTTTGTCGCGATTGTGTGATTGAGTTTGTCGAGAACATTATTGAAGCCACATTTCCATTTTACGTCAAGGGGTCTTGTCTGGTGACACATTGGCCCAAAAAGGCGAACTTTCACCTAATTCTACCCATAGTGATGGATTTTGTTAGTGCGTATGTATTTTTTTTGCCATATTTCTCACATCTACTCGCAATCAAACGAGGGGTTGGCATTCAAGTTTGTGTTGGACAATCCAGCACAGTGTTCCTTGCCCACCATCCGAGATCACATTCCTGAATGGCTGAGCATGTATGGTCATTTCAAAAAGCTAAGTCCCATCAATATATGGACTCTAAAGGATGAGCACGTGTCTTTTGCTCCATTTTACGATCCCTTCAAGGAGGCTGAAGCCATCGTAGTTTCCATAACTTGCGGTTCATCGCGAGAATTTTTAACTTTAAAACTTGTTTGGACCGATGAATACATCAGACAATACATGTTCATCGATCAGGCAATCAGGCAAATCCAAAATGACGAGGAATCGATTGTAGAAAATGACTGCTGGGTGCAAATGGGAAACGACATTGGCGGTTATTGCAAGGAAGATTGGGTAAAGTCATTCATTGGATCGACCAATTACCAGTTTGAATTTTAATATATCGTTACATATTCCGATGTGTGTGTTGATGGAGAAATTACTCACAAAATTGAAAGTCGAAGTGGAAGTGACGATGAGAGTGTAATTACCGAGATGTGCGAATTGTATAGTCAGCATAATCGAGACAAATTTTCAGTTTGAGACTAACCAGTTGGAGAACACTTTGTTTAACGTGGAAAAACTGGGCATTTCAACCGACATCATCTTTTCCGAGTACACATTGGGAAGTGCCGAACATCAGGTTCCTTTTTACGATCGTGAATTTTACCCCTTTGGTAAAAATCAATTATATGTGATTGATCGTTTCGAGGAGGCGATACGACAACCCGACATTGACTTTGACCATTACAAGGAAAATTTAATGCATGCACTCATAGATGGTTTATTGGCTGAGGATTCAAACTTTTTTTACGTGGCCTACACTTTCTACGCATGTTATTGCAAAGCAAATAATGTCGAAATTATAAACATAAACTTCATTGTTGATGTAAATGAATGGCGGAACAAGTGGATTTTGGGTAAGGAACAACGGCGATGGCAAGATCAGCATAAACATATATATTCCAAAAATGATTCGAAACAAAGTAGAGATGAAGAATATGGCGAAGATTGTGAATACGACGGAGATGAAGACTATCCTCCTTGAAGACGGTTAGGTGGAAAATTACTACTGGTTCGTCTTTGTTTTATCGGAGATGTGGATCGTGGTTATGTGACCAGAATTTTGTCTTTGCTCGTTTGCTACATCGACAGTAAAAATTTAATAAAGTTGATCGGATGTGTGTTCAAGTTTTTCAACCCGAACTGGTATGCAAAGTTCATCTTGAGTAGTTGGTGCACCCACGAAAATGTAATCAATCACTTATACACGGGATTCTAGAAGACCCACATGTTATACTTTGTGCTTTCGTCTCTATGCGAAGGACCTCTCGACTGGACAAACCTGTTCAACGTGGACAAATATATCATATTTGGTGAATCCAGTGGTCGAGACGGTTGTGGTGTTAATGGGGATTCGTCCTCGAATAAAAAAGAAATTGTCGTCAGTGACAGCTTGTAAGGCGACTAATTTCTTCTTTTTGGACATTTTATTGACGAGGCGATGTGGCAACTTGGTTTTGTTGTTCGGCAATGAAAAGTGTTCGATCGTTCGCGAAAGCAAGTTGGTATTTAGTATCGAAATACAAGAGTACGAGGGTGTTCTCGACCATCTAGGTTACCAAGTCTTTCGTGATGGGTATGTGTTTAACCCAATACTAAATGTATTTGAAACAGCTTCGCCTTCCCTGATGTGACTTGTGACTATTAAGCACAGTTACGACATTCCAGAACCGATAATCAACCTGGTCTATTTCCCTCTGTACATGACCTATATTTCGACATCTCCCTAAAATTACCACATTTCTTGTCGCGGTTGCAACACAACAAGTTGGTGGTAATGCTACTCTGCCCGATATTTTCAAACATAGTGGCAAAGCAGTATGCATTAATCGAACCTGATTTCAAACCCCTCGACTACATCGATGAAAATTTTGTGGTTACATACAATGATTTGACCCTAAATTACAAATGGCCTCCAACACTTGTAAACTTAAAGTTTATTACCAGCAACAAATTGGCGATTGCCTTCAAGATGTTTGTGTACTTGTATATTTCAACTCATAAATTTGCGGTGAACCTGAAACAAGTTACTCCATTTATACATTCCATTTCCGAACAACACATGCCGAAACTACTCAGTTTGGCCAACTTTATTTTCGACTCGAAAAATATTCTTCGGTTTTGTGATTTGTTAAATAATGGCTTAATAAATAAAAGTGGGGTTGGCAGTAGAGAAGGAGACTCGGACGATGAACATGATCGTGGTATGGAAATTGACGATGACGATGAAAGAATGACTACGCCGTTCAAAACTTCACAATCTATGAATTCTTTTTATGCACTAATCGAGAATTTTTTGCACGTAAAGCAAAAACAACTCATTGCCGAGGATGATGCCAAAAAAAACTGAAAAAATTGTGGATACAGCTTCCTTGCCGATAGATGCAGTTTTGTCACAGCCAAATCGTCCTGAGTCCAGTTTTCGAATATTGCCATTGTGAAATTCAATGTCCACAATAGGTGATGGAAACGAGCAACTCAATAAGGATAATTTCGGATTTGGGGTGCAAAACTTGAAGTTTGGTGGTGAAGGGCAAGTCGAATCGTCCATAGAGCTGACCGAGTTCGAGGATGGATTTGTATGTAGTGTGTTCAATATCTTTTCGTGGTTGTTACATATGAGGTTTCACAATTCCTATGCAGCTGGACATTTTTTTTCAATATTTATGTGAAAATCGCTTCGAAATATACGATGATATGAAACTACTTGTTATCGAACACGTTGGCCAACCTGTGCACATGAATCACGTAAAGGACCTTGCTAATTTACTATGTTCGTTTTGTGAAAATTCGCGAGTTCATCTTCCTGTTCACATAGAGCCAAATAGTGAGTGGTGCCATCTCAAAGAACTTTACAATTTGTACAAACACTTGAACATCTACCCAAGAGACATCCGAAGAGGACTTGTTACTCACTGAGTACTTGGATCACGTGTATATTGGATTTGCATCCATAATTTTATATGGCGAATTCAACATGGTTTTGATAGTTACTCTAATGAAGTTTATGGCATATTTAAATTTCTGAGGTAATCAGTTGCAGAATTCCCTGGTACTTTATGGTAACACTGGTGTGAGAAAAAAGATGCTTTTAGATACTCTTTTGAAGCTACACAACACGGGTATCCCGAGCCATCTCGCGTTGAATTCGGCCAAGATCCCACACAATGATCACGATCCCCTATCAGTTTCCCTGAGTCACAACACGTGTGTACATCTACGAGTTGGACTCGTTCAACGCCAGCTGCTTCAAAGTATTTCGGGAACATGGGATGTATGCCCACGAGGTTCATGTACTCAAATTCGGTGAATTACCAATAACTGCTAAACCTGTAACTACCAGACAGAAAATGCTTTTAGTAGTGGACATGGCCATGATGGGTCGATTACTTTCCATCTTGAACAGTTTCCAATATGTTCAGTTCAATCCCAATAACCTGCTAGTCGACCGCTTGCTCGATAAGGTGGAACTTAGTTATCACAGCAAAGTGACCCCTCTATTGGGCGGTATATTATTGACTTGACATGTACCAGAATTTACACCAGGACAAGATATTTAGGGAATTCGCCTTCTCAATACAATGTTACTAATCAATTTGGTTTTTTACAAAACAAACAGGCCCGTTTCCATGACCAAGCCTTCGTACGTCGACGCAAAATATCAGGAATGGGTGCTGAATTCACACATCACTTTTAAATTCTTTTCGATGGTAAAGGTGCACATGGCCAACGAAAAGTGGTCGGAAAGGCGACTAAAGGAATTTACGCAAATGTGGTAAGAAAATTATAAAAATTGGTATCCCGAAACCAAATTTAATGATTTTTACCAGGAAGTTAGTGAGAAATTAGACAAACATTTTGATAAATGTGATAGAACCTACAATATTCTATTGTCTCTTCCAAAAATGCGATGTTTTTGTGAATAAAAAGATAACAAAATAATAATTTGACTTCATAATATTTCTTTTTCCTGTATATTCTTGCCAATGTGTGGCTAATTATTGGCAGAACTCTGTTCGCACACACTCGCATGCACGCACACATACACACACACGCCCACACACACACACACACACACACACACACATATATATATACACACACATCGACTGAAGTCTTTTTCAAGATTTCTCTGCCAGGAAGGCAAACTTTGAAGAGGGGAAGGGAGGGGAAATGACGTAATGCACTCTGATTGGTTGTTGAAAGTCTGAGTTTGTTGATGGAGGGGGGGGGGGGGGTTGGAATTATCGATGGTGGAGTATTCTGGTATAATCGCATGGAACTAAACAGATTTAACCATGGTCTCTATATACTTAATTAATATTCAGACTTTGTCACACAAAATCAACTTTGAATACTAATTACTTGTCCAGGACCCAATGGATATATTTGTTTAGTTCCATGATATTTTGGAAGAGTACTCCACAATCGACAATTCTTCCCCTTTTTTTCACTTTATTGATCAACCAATCAGAGTACTCCACAATCTCACTGGTGTTAGTCATTGTGCACTAAAGACTGACTTTAAAAAATGTCCCACACCACCTCTGTGTTGAAAACTGTCACCGTCTTTGGCTGGAAATGTCCGGTGTAGGTGCATGTCTCCTTCATGTCTTGTTTACACTGTTGTTTTCCTTGAAGAGAAACCCCTTGTGATTCATGTTACTGGCATATGGTTGCGCAATTGCCCCTGGTGTTAGTTGGTGATGAGGGTGCCAGCACATTATGTTTCTTACTATAATGGACAGTTACAACCAGATTTTAAAACAGAGTAAGTGGGACCTTGCAAACTTAAAATGTTTGAATTAGTGAAGCATTTTTACACCTTAAAATTATCTATGTATTTGCACCACAGTATTTCTGGATGTCTATAACCGATATTGACTATGTGCGACCTTGCAAACATAAAATATTTGAATTATTGAAGCATTTTTACACATTAAAGTTTACCACAAATTTGCACCACAATACATCTGGACATTTTTAATTAATATTTACCAGGTGTGACCTTGCAAACATAAAATATTCGAATTATTGAAGCATTTTTCACATTAAAATTATCTACCTATTTGCACCACAGTATGTCTGGATGATTATAACCGATATTGACCATGTTGGAACCTTGAAAACAAAATATTTGAATTAGTGAAGCATTTTGACACATTAAAACTATCTACGTATCTGCACCACACTATGTATGGATGTTTATAACCGAAATTGACCACGTGGGATCTTGCGAACATAAAAGTTAGTGAAACTGTTTTACAGATTAAAATTATCTACATATTTGCACCACAGTATAACGAATATTGACGATTTGGGAATTTGCAAACATTAAATGTTTGAATTATTGAAAGCATTTTACACATTAAAGTCATTCACGTGTTTACAGCATAATATGACTGGACGTTTTTAATCAAGAATGACTATGTGGGACTGTTTAAACAAATAATATTTGAATTATTTAAATCCAAACATGCTGAGGTCCAGACACATGGGTAATTTTTAAATTACTGTAAGAATACAAATATTCATGTTTGCAAGTTCACATGTGGACCTTATTAACTATAAAAGTTCAAACTTACTGATGTCCGAACATGTGGGTAATTTTAAAGTATACAAATATGTTAAGTCCCATATGGACAACTTTAAACAATGTTGTTCTTATGGGAGTAATAATTAAATTAATTTCCTAACATAAAACTTAACCAAAACTTACATAACAAGATTTTTCTTAGTGCTACTTACCAATAACATGATATGGTACCTTAAACCCAACGGCTGTGATGGCTGACCTGATATCCTAAAATAAGAGAGACTTTCCTTCCAGCACTAGTGCATGGTGCAATGATATACCATTTCGGTAAACAAGTTGTATTATAAATAAACAAAATAAAAAATTATTTGAGATTTATTTAATATGAAAAGCGTTTTATAAACAAACTATAAACATTATAATTGGTTGAAATAAACAAAATACTATTTCTCTAATAAAATTCATGTAAATATATTTTATATTATTTAAAAAATAAAGTTCTATTAATGAATTTTATAATTTAAAAACAAATTAGACGCTATCTCTCGGAGAATATAATATGCTACTTATATTCATTTTGTTGCAAAGAAACATTTTACTACTCGTCAGTGTCACCAACATAGAAAGAAGTGATTTCACTGCAGTTGTAGTAAAATTCCTCCCTACACAATATTTTTTTGTTTTATTATTGTAATTCTGTGAAAAAATGTACCCAGCCTAAATAACTAAGTATAGGAACACACACACACACACACACACACACACACACACACACACACATATATATATATATATATAATGTACTCTTGTATTTATTAATTTCCAATCATTTGTATATTAACTATAAAAAAGAGATGGGATATTTCTGTAAACAATGACAAATACATTAAATGATTTCTTGTAAAGAAATTTCTTTGGAAATAATTAATTTAATACTTTGTAGTTAAACTTCTATCACTATCTTTTGGCGAACAATTAATTGTGATAATGACAACATATTTTTCTAATTTCTACTTCAAGAAGCATTTTCCAATAAGCAAACATGTTTTAACTTGAGTAGAATTAAATAATTTACTCTTTATAATATATTATTTTTCATAAAGATTAAATATTTTAAAAGTGTTTTTTAAATAATCTCACATCATCGGTGACAAATGACAATAATTAAAAAAGGCATCTGTGAAGGAAATAATAATTACTATGCAAAATTCCCGCTTGTTAACATTATTTGGTTCAGCAAAAAACTTATATTTACTGATGAGTTCACAAATTTACATTCATTTCTGGCAATTACATGACATGCATTTTTTTTCAGTTTTCATTGCCGGACTGTAGGGGCGAGGGGGGTTCATTCTAAGTTATTTGTTTAATTTCTTCTCATTGAAAAATGCTTTCAGCAATGCAGTTCGTGAATCACACAGAAGGTAGTGCTAAACTGTCAATAATATTTGGTAGTTTATAACCGAAATACTTTGTCTTGAAAATAATTGAGTGAAAAATTATATTTTGATATAAATACAATCTACAAGAAACACGACGGTGTCTAATTTGTTCTTCGCAGCTTATTTATAATCTGTTTATTATAAATAACAGAGGAAAATGATTGTTTGTAAATAACTTGCAGAAAAAACAGCAAATGGTTTATTGAAAAAAACCTTCAAGATAACAACCAAAGTTATGTATGCTCTCTCTTATCGGCGTGCATGCAAATTTATTTCGACTCAGTGCAAATGAACTTACATATTTATGTGTAATACAGCATGCGTTCAACCGAGTTATAAAATAGTATAATATCGTCAGCAAATTTGATACACTTGACGATGCGAACCTTCCATATTTTTATTTAGGATTTAATTTACCAAAAAAAGAAATATGTGCATTAAAATTTACATTTATTTTTGTTACATTTACGTATACAATACACTACAATTTACAGTAACATTCCTTTTCATAATAATATACATAGTTTTCTTTTACATTGGTATTCCTCCAGTATACGTATTTATAAAAATGTCTTTTCCTTCTGTCGAATTGGTACATATCCACTTATTGTCTTTTGTTCGAGACTTTTCCACAGAATAGCGAATATTGGTAGTAAGATTTATATGATGCCTGTGGTCAAAATACTTTTCAGTTAATAGGCAGAAAAAGTATGGCAAAGGAAATACACTTTCATCGTCCATTGAAAATAACTTTTTACCCTTGCCATAGGAATTTGCCAGATCCAAAATATTGTCTCTGCTCTTAGTACAAATTAATTCTTCTTTGACTACCTGATTCTGCTTCACCAAAAATGAAATATCATCAATTACCTTCACTGTGGATGAGTCTTCTGTTGTAGTTGATGTCGGCAAACAAAATGGCAATTTATTCACATAGATATTTGTTGAGCAAAACAGTAAAACTGCTGCAAAGAACATCTTTGATCTTGCTGGTGCCATCCTTCTTACTCCACCACATACTTTGTTATGCTGGCTACTGAAACATTCCACATATTTATAGCTGGGAGTGTGTTACAAATAAAAAAAAAAACACCACATGCTGTGTCTTTTTAAAAATTATTTTAGCATGCTTTTCAACTCAGCATCAACTTTTTAAAACTCTTTTATTTGGGTTTCATCATGTTAGAACAGATTCAGAATGTTAAATTTATTGAAATAAGCTGTCAAAATTTTTAATGACATAAACAGGTTCACAGTCTCGCCATAGCACTGCATCGGTTGAGTCTTCCGGAACAAACAAGTCTGTTGTCATTTGCCAGATTTGATAATCTGAATCGTAATTCTTATCCCCTGAATTCGATTTTGACATTGTTTTCTCACCATATAAAGAAATACTATTAAACTTTAAAATGAAAATGTTATTGTCATGTATGTATTGCATTGTGAATGACAATGGAAAATGTTTAATGTGATTGGCAATTACAATGTTTCTAAAATGTTTCTTTTTTCGTAAAATTTAGCCAATTGTGGTGGATATAGTTGGTCAATATGAGAATAGCCCCTATGTCGACTTGCCGATTTCATACATGTATCGAACGAGGCATAATAATCTTTCCATTCCACCCACAGAGTCTCTACATCCACCCAGTTGTGGTTCATGGCTTGAAATGTTAATATTTTTTTACTTACAAGAAACTATATAGGTAGCTATTGATAATAAAGAAAAACCAATAAAAAATAAGGTAGATAGAGAAATCGATGAGGGTGGGGGGGGGGGGGGGAGTAAAAATTGGAAATCTCCTATGATGCCAGGTATAAAAGACAGTGTATTGTTGCTAACGCTACCACAGTTCCCAAGGCACTCATACCTCGAACTTCAAAGAGTCAGCACTGTCTGCTGAGTCTGGAAGTATGGATTCAAAATTATATTCTAGTAAAGACTATGTAAAAGAGTTTATTCACATATATGTAAAACATGGAGCTCTTTGGAAAAGAGATAAACAGGTGTATAAATGCGCAAATTCCAGGTATAAGGGATTTCGAGAATTACTTGCATTTACCGTCGAGTATGGAGAACATGATGTCGACAAGTACACTATCAGTAGATGGACAAAGTCTTTACGGGATTCCTACATAAGGGAGTGGAAGAAAATAAAATATGCAAAGAAGAATGATTGTGTTTGTGAACCAACACCATGGTACTTTAATCTGATGAAATCCATTCAATCTAAAGAACAGGGAGAGATGCATTCGACCACAATGGGGGTGGAATATGTGGGGTGCGTGGCTGTGAAAAACACATTCATCAAACATGGAATTATGAATGACAATGCCGTCTATTTTCCCATGTCTGTCAATGATGAGGTAGTGGACATTACCTTCAACACATCTGTCAATGATGAGGAAGTGGACAACACTGTCAACACATTTTTCAATAGTGGTGTTGGTGACATCCCAGACAATGCATTAATCAATGGTGAGGTTGGTGACACTGCAGTCAATACATCAATCAATGGCGAGGTTGGTGACACTATCGTCGATACATCAGTCAATGACGAGGTTGGTGACAAGACATATCGACTCATTCCTCAACAGCGTGGCTATGGACAATGTAGTCAATGCGTTCAACAATGAGGTTGGAAACAATGCAGTCGTCGCAACCAACACACCCATCAATCACGCATCTGACACATCTAATAGTTAAACAATCAATATGTCCATCAATGGTGAGGTTTTTGACATATCTGTTTTTTGTGGTTAAATAGAAATAAAACTCATACGAATGGAACCTTCACAGAGGAGTTACTCAAAATCAATTATAAACCATGTAGTAGATGTGGGTTTATATAAAGAGTGGTCAAGTCCAGCCAGATGTAGTATTGTACCTTAAAAAATAACTGGATATGTATATTATCTTTATAAAATCGAATAAAACACGTTTAAAAAAAAGTTTTATTTCTATTTTTTTACAATTTATTTTAACATCTTCTATGAATCTCTTGTCATAAATGACACATTCACTAAATTCTTTAAGAAATCTCCCATTTGCAATATCCAAATAAAGTTATAAAATAAAGTTCATACCTTTTAAACTATTTTTTAAATAATTCATTGACTGTTTTTGTGTGTGTGTGTTTATGGAAGTCTGAGGCATGGCCACATTCAAAATTGCATGTATCACTTTTACATAATTGCGTAGATATTTACCATAATGAATCTGATACATTTCGGGCAATGGCACATTGTTTATTTTTGCTTCTGTGGTAATTTAGAATACATTTCCAAAGTCAAGTATTGA
Organism: Dryococelus australis; assembly: GCA_029891345.1. Classification (NCBI taxonomy): domain Eukaryota; kingdom Metazoa; phylum Arthropoda; class Insecta; order Phasmatodea; family Phasmatidae; genus Dryococelus; species Dryococelus australis. Next base: position 219,362,430 of record CM056993.1, on the reverse strand, counting down.
TCTGCCTGTCAGTCTTCGGGATCGTACAAGAGCGCCATTTTCTTACGGCCAATGTAAGAAGAACCGAGACCATCAATGTACCTTTAATGTGCAGATGAGTTTTTGAGCCTAACCAACTTTACATTTTCGCACAATTCCGATGATCTACCAAATAGAGGTAGTTGTAAATGGCAAACAATACATTTTCGAAATTGAGTAACTTTTCTAATTTATAACAGTTAGTTATTTTTGTCATAATTGCAATGAAGGCAAGTGCAGCAACATAGTTGTAGATTTGTTTCACGAAATGCGATGTATTGCGCTTGTAACCTTTATGAACAATAGAACAAAGTTTCACTACATCTTGGTTTGGATTACTGCAAAATACACTGTAGTCAATCAGTTTCCTCAAATGCAAGTATTTTTTCTTCACTAGTGAAATAGATGCGAGTATCTCAGTGCCTTCGAAAAAAAATACCCCTTCCATTAATTATGTTCATTTCCTCTTTTATGAGTACGATAAACCTGTTACTGTCCAATTTCAAAATATTTGTAAATTGATACCTATCGGTATATGTATCTAAGACAATTTCGCGATACTCTCGCGGAATTTTGCAAACAACTGCGCAGAGTTTTGTCTCGTTATACACAATCAGTTTTTTTATTTGCTTCCAGATTAGAGTAGGTATCGTAGGCAGCTTGGCGAATGAAATATACCAACTGCATGAGCTCCCCTTCCACCAGGTTGTTTATTGCTTCTTTGTGATTGCTAATCGCGTGTAGTAGATACAGCATTTGTGTTATTCGACATAAATGTATGAGAAGTTTGCGTGCAAATAACGTCATGCCTATGGCTATGGGAATGCTGACAAACTTGAAAGATTGAGTGCCAAAAAGCCCATAGGTCGTATTGACTGTAATTTTAAGCGAAAGTTGCTTCGCATCCAACATCTAGTACTCTAGATTCATGTCTTGAATCCTCTCTTCAGAGAATTCTTTTTTTTTTTTTTTTTTTTTTTTTTTTTTGCATTTGCTTCTTTACAGTTTTCCTATGGTAGAGTAAATAATCTATAAAGTTTATAATGAATGGAGTTTTGGCATGTGATAGTAAACGAATCGGAATGGGCATATCGCCAGCTAACGACTGTAGTTCTGCGACGGAAAGTATCATCTTCCCGATAGGCTGGCCGGATTACACCATGTTCATGTATTCCGAATAATTTTGGTTTTCGTCTTCTGTCACATACAGCGCTATTACATCATTCCTCGGCAATTCATAACACGCATCGCGGTATTTCGGAGCATTTTCAAACACTAGATTCAATGCTTTGGTGCAGCAACAACCAACAGTCGATCTGGACATTCGTTTGTTGATGACGATGTTTGAGTAGAAACTATTGACATCGTATTGAATAACATTCCAAAAAAGACAGTGGTTTTCAAACACCACGGCTCCGGGATATTCTTTTTTCGTGTACTTGAACTTCGGTTTGGTGTAGATTGGTCTAACGTCCATCGCGGACGTTCTTTCGGAGAGCGACAAACATTTCAGATCGGGCAAGGTCAGTAAAACGGAATCATTGCTCTGGTATCCCAGTAACATACCAAAGGATAGTGCATGATACAGGAACACATTGGCGATCCGGTGAGAAATGGCACTCATCGAACTGTCTTCGAGATCGCAGTTAAAGTGATTGGCCAATTGGTTGGTGAAAATTGCCAAATTAAACTTGTTGTAAAGTCCGACCACGGCCACGCAATCCCTCTCATTGTAAATTAAAGCCTGCTCCTTGTGGTAGAAAATGATAGAGTCTGTGTTTGTTTCATCTGTAAGTTTACGCCAAACACTACCACCAATGTACTCGTTGTGGCGCACTTGCATGTTTGTGTATTGAGCGTTCACTGCATTAAACTTTTCTTTGTTGTAGGGCTCGATGTGAAAGATATTTCTCATACACTCGTGACGAAAGTCATCGTCTGTGATGGTGTCATTTAGAATATAATATATTAACATAAACATGAAGTTCAAATCGAGTTTCTTAAACTTTTGGCTCATATAATTTTAAGACAGGTCCCCCAACTACAAATTCCCGCTCGCCAATGCATTTTTTTTCAAGATTGTCAACGTATCGAATATGATACAGTTGTGGTGAAAACGAATGAGCGGAGCTGTGGCTAATTTTCCGAGGGTTACAAATGTTTTATTTCGCGTTGCATATTGAGAACACGCAAGCGAGTCAATAGGAATTTTAAATCGTATTCGATAATGTTGTGGCCGACAAAGTAATGTGAGTAATTTTGGTATCCCGTTAGCATTTTCAACAAGTATCCCTGCCTATACCAAAAGAGAAAATTAGTAATGAGATCCTCTTCGTGTGAGCAACCTTGGATTCAAATGCATTCCACAGGCAGTCTTTTATATTTATTCCGCATTTCCACGTCGAAATCATCGGGCATGCTACGACATTTTAGGTACGAAATTATGCTCACTTCGACGTCCAGATATTCACAATAGAGCACAAACAAGAACCGTTTTTGTGGAGTGAGACCCCCCTAGATGCAAGTCTTCCTAATTATCAACACCATTCTCGATGTCGAAGCTCACGACAGGAATGTACTTGTACAGATGAGTGTAGTCGTAAGACGTGTCCAGGATCAGATGCGTAGACTCAGAGACTGAGTACTCACCATTTGCACGAAATATATTTTCCACCATGAGATTACCGAACCCATGTTTCGGTATACGAAACTTTATTATTGCAAGTTGATTCAGTTTGATGGTTGAATTTTTCAATATCCCCTCTGAAGTTACAGTATCGATGTACAACTTAATTTGCAACATGAAATGCACATCAGTCGACTGGATGGTAAAGTAGAATTTTTTTCAGAATTATTTTCAACGAGAAATTTGTAGACAGTGTTCAAGTTACTTGTGCTGAGAAATTCATTTTTTACCAAATGATATGAAATGTGCATTTTGAGTCAAAATTTTCAGCAACGAGTTTCCAGAGAGATTGTTGTGTCGACGATTGAATCGATATATGACTCATAGAACGCAATCAGTAGTTGGCACATTTCGTATTTCATGTTTTTTAGCAACTATAAAGCATATTGAGTGAGGGGGGGGGGGGGGGGGTTAGACAAGATTTCGTGATATCTCTTCATCATTTTGACATCGAATCCCAAGACATTTATCTGATTGTTGTAGATGAAAGACCTCAACATAAATATTATATTTGTTTTAGATTTAAAGAATGTGAAGGCTAAATTTTTTTGTTATATAAGAACCTTTAGTCATGGCTAATAAACTAAGTTTTACAATGGCCAGAGTATTGTAAATATTAAAAAATATCTACAAAGACCCAGAACTGCAAACTTTAGATGAATTTAAACGGTTTTACACGTATTTTGGCAACTGTCTCTTGGAATGCATTTACACTCGTGAAAATGACGATGACAAAAAATCTGACGAAGATTTCGAAGAGGAATTTTATATTGATCTTAATAAGAATACTTACATTCCGTTAAAGTTTAAAGATTTTCGGGCCAAGTTCCCAAACACCACACTCGAAGATTATTTATACGTCAAACAACTGTCCTCTCGCATTTTTGAAATTAACTCGAAAGATCGACTAATCTTGCTACAACTGCTACTTTCACAATAAGACCATCGAAGGAAAAGCGACTCTCTATATACCTAGTTGTAAACTAAAAAAAAATATTGAATCATATTTCCTTTGTAGAAAAAAATGAAATTGACGACCAACATCGGCTTTCGCTCACGTGCAACTACAAAAAAGCTATTCGTGAGTTATCGCATAACTGCACACTGATTTATGATTCCAATCCGATTCCGATGAAACACACATATTATTCGATGGGAATGACAAAGAACAAAGAGTACACTCCTCTATTCGCGAAATTGAAATTACACAATATGTTTGTATACGAATGTAATCGCAATTCTATCCGAGGATCGGTCAAAGTCTCAACACCGCTTAATGCTCTATCTTTAAATGAATAATTGACATCACCATTGAGATTTATCCATCGGTAGACTACATATAAAACCAGTTTAAAGAGTAAATTAGTGCAAAAAATTTAGCCGATGTATATTTTGTACCTAAATTGGAAAACTTTGACACTGATTTTTAGACCGGCTTTTTCACTCTCGCTGTAGAAGAATATGCCGCTAGCTGGACAAGTGTATTCTTTCACTTGCTCGAAATTTATGCGGGAAATATGAAAACTGAGTTTACAACTTCTGTATAAAAAACTGCTACATTGTGCAGCATAAGACATTTTGTCAAACGACCAGCTCATAATTTGGCATTTTCAATCAAGAGTAACCATGCACAAAATTTACCAAATGCAAGTGACTTTCAATGAGTTCACGTTGCCATAAATTCAGATACAACCGGACCAATAATCACTTCTCCAAATTCGCTAATCATAAATGCGTTTTGCAATCGCGTTTTACAAGCTCAGATAGAAAATATTGGAGAAAAGGATACTGCCAAAATATTCGAACATTCTTGTTCTTACGAATCTCATTTGATACGAGCTTTTTACAATGTGGTTGGCCGTTCCAATAAAATGCACGGTTTATTTTGCTAGTCAAACAGTTTCTTAAATTCAGTTTGGTTGAATGAGTTTAAACAATTTATTCAACTTCAAAGAGACACATGATTCCTGAAGGTAATGTAAAAAAGAAAAAGAAATTTTTTTTTTAATAAATGAAATTCATTTTTAAAATAATATAATTATAACAAAGATTACAAATATAAAACATAATATATTACATATATAAAACAACATGTATAAAATTAATTAATATTTACCCGAGGGTATAAATTTATGGTGGGAATTTGAATCCATCAGGTTAGGATATATAATTTTTGTAAAAGGCTGTAATTTAAAAAAGTTATCCATACTATTTGAAATTATATAGTTGAAACACTTCTCCTCCCACACCGCTCTCCGCACCATACACCCCCTACAGAGCTCGAATTTAGCTAAGAACTGTTGTTGGGGTTGTGGTAGTTATTGGGTGTGTTGCTGGTAAGGAGGGAACTGCTTCTGCTGCTGGGACTGTGGTTGCGCGAGGGACAGCCACTGGAGCTGCTGCTGCTGGGTGAGAGGCTCCTGTGGTTGGGTGGAGGACAGCTGCTGGAGCTGCTGCTGCCCGGTGAGAGGCTCCTGTAGCTGGGCGGGGGGGACAGCTGCTGAAGCTTTTACTGGGCGAGAGACTCCTGTGGCTGGATGAGCGACATCCACTGAAGTTGTAAGAGGAGTCACTGTATAGTTGATAAAGTTGCTTTCCGGCTCCGCTTTCTCGCCCTTTCCCCCAACATTGGCTGGTGAATGTGCTGTGAAAAAAAAAAAAAAAAACAACATGTTACAATCTGTTCTATCCTAAAATTAAACAAAAAAAAACACTCTAAAGTCAAACAAAAATTTACCCCTAAGCTTCTGTTTCTTTCGCTTCTAAGGAAAGCAGTCTTTTTACTGTTTTACAAAATTTACACTATTCTGTAATATTACATTGACAATGCTTTCGTGGTTTTTTATTATTTATTTTTCGTGAAATTTTATATTTGTGGCATACTTCCGAAACACTTTATACTTCTTAACCAACTCCTTCCTTATTTTATTTTGAACCTCTAGCATTTTTTTCCAATTCTTCCTTTGCTTCTGTATATTTTTTAATAGTAGTTGTATTTCCTTTTTTTGCACTACAGTACATCAAAAACCTACCATAAATATTTTTAATGTATCCCCCATTCCTTCAAATAACCCGTCTAACTCTACCTTATTCGCTTCAACAACCTTATCCATTCTTGAAAATGTAAAAAATTAGCGACAGCTATCTTTACAGTCCTATACTTGCTATCTCTAGCACACTGGCTCTAGACCAAAATGCGTGGTGTTAATATATGCACTGAGTGAATTTTTTATTTCGTATTTCAGGGTAGTGGGGAGGGATTACTCTATAAGCGAGTTTTTTTCTTTTTTACTTCACATACTTGTATATTCATGTTTCTGATATGCACTCGTTCGCCAGTGAGGCGACTGACATAGATTACTCAACTTGTATTCATTATTATGCATGAATTATCTTGGGGCATAAATATTTTTTACGATGCAAAAAGGAAGTTCCCCTCACGTTTCCCACACCCCTCTACCATCTAACTTTTATTTTTTCTCCTTGTGTCCAGAGTATTTTTGTCTCCTAGTGTCATGGTGAGAGCCAGAGTATTTTTTTTTGTCCAAGTGTTCCAATCGTAGCCAGAGTATATAAGCAGTGAATTTTGCAACAAACAACACTAACCATCAGCCGATGGCCAACCAACTGTGCATTGTATGTAGTTGTTGCCAGTGGCCGAGATGCCAATCTTTGAAGCCAATGATACCGCCACCTACGCCGAGGAGGCCATCAACATCGGTGACGAAGAGGTCATCGAGGGGGCAAACACCTTCGATGTTGAAGAGACAAACAGATTCAACTTTGAAGAATTTGGCATCTTCAACATTGAAGACCTCATCGCCCTTGATGCCGAAGACGCCAACTTCTTCAATGCCGAAGATGTCATGCTCTTCGACGCCGAAGAAGCCATCCCCTTCGATGCCAAAGAGATTATCCCCCTTGATGCTGAAGAGGACATCCCCTTCAATACTGATGATGTATCAGCTTCGATGTCAAGGATGCCGTCTCCTTCGATGCCAAGGATGTCATCTCCTTTAACATCAAGGAAATCATCTACTTACCTGAGGAGGAGGATAAGGCCTGTTAAAAGAAGGAATCCACCTTAGGCACCGTCGTCACCTATGGCACCACCACACTATGCTGAGGCACATGTAATGGGAATGGCACCTCTCACACCAACTATGATGCTGCCTGAAAAGTTTATGCAGATACCATTACAGGTACCTTTGCCACCTCCAGGGATTTCATTCTGTTTTAAGACTGTTTATTTCAATAATAGGACTGTTAATACAGTAACAATTACTAATAAAGATAAACATTAATAATTATTTTTTCAATATTGTTTCATTTCTATATTCCATAATAAGATGTATTTATTTCTTTTACAGCTAATATAATTGATTATTATAGTCGTATTGTTGGTTTTAATAACTGAAAAATTTTTTAATGAACCCAAACATGAAGATTTTGTAAAACCTCTAGAGATATCTAATCTGTCTCCACCACCATTACCCCCTCTATCACTTCAGTCGTCGCTAACAACCAAATATAATTTCAGCCATAAAATATATATTTATTTTGGTTTCATAAATAACTTTGTAACCCATCATTCTGTCAGTATTTTTTTAAATTATTTTTTTTATACAAAGTCTGTTGACAAATATAAATGGAAAGAGCTTTCGCGAAACTTGTACTTTAATTTTAATTTTACCAGTACGAAACACGACATGCTGTATTTTGCATTTGACGATATTTCGGTAAAGCTATTCAATTTATACAAAAATGACTTTTCCTAATAAACATCGTCGACGAGTCGAAATGGACATTGAATTCTGCCTCTATGATAGTTCAAAATATTGCCAAACAACTCGCCATGGATGTGGCTAGAGACACTGCGATTCCTCTCTTCAAAAGCGCTGTATTTACGCACGGGAAAAACGAAGCAATATGGAGCCTTTGATGGAAATTTTACGAGTAAATAACGTGTTTACACATTTCGACTATAAGAAATGCGATAGCTTAGTGTGCCTACACTCCACTTTCGGCCACTTTAATGATTCAGTCAACAAGAATGGTGCGTTATTTCAGTTTTGCAGCGGCGGCCGTGTCTTGCTGGAAACTGTAATCATAAAACTTTTGACTCTCCCCTATGACGAAAGTGATGAGAGTGGCGATGTGGAAAATGGTACCCTCATTTTATTCGATAATGATTCCGAAATTGGCATACAAGACCAAAAACAAACTATTATTTATTTTTATAAGAAACAATTATTTATAAGAAGCAAAACACTGAGAAAAATCTTTAATTCATAACTTAGGTTAAACACACACACACTCACATATATAAACCAAAGTGGAAAACAAATCATATATATATATATATATATATATATATATATTTATTTATATATATATATATATATATATATATATATAAAATTTGTTTTCCACTTTGATTTTTAGTTTGACGAGTTCGTGTAAAGTTTGTTTGTTTCGCTGGACTTGATTTAGAAAGGTATCAATTTCCAAACCTGTAAACTCGTCTTTAATTAAATATTTTTTCGTAAATTCGTGAGAGTACAAATTGTTCAATGCGAAATCTATAGACTCGTTTATACCGCACAGTCTTTTCATCATTTGTTTGTAATATCCAATTTCCGAAAAATTGATGAAATATCATTCTTTCGACCGTGGCCTACCATCTTTGCGAGTTTTTCGACACTGTCCTTTATATATATATATATATATATATATATATATATATATATATATATATATATATATATATATATATATATATATATATATATATATGTGTGTGTGTGTGTGTGTGTGTGTGTGTGTGTGTGTGTGTGTGTGTATGGATAAAATATATTATGTGTGTGCGTGTGTGTGTGTGTGTGTTGGGGGGGGGGGGGGGGGGTTGTTTATTTGAAGAGTGTTTTTAGTTTTTAGAGAGATATTCAAACACGAATCTCGTATGGAGACCGTCCCATAGACGAAAAAATTAAATTGGAAACACGAAGTGACCCTGTCTGAATTATTTTTTGTCGTGAATGGCGGGCCATCTCGTATCTAGTGGCTGGAAATGGTTTGCCACACAATTCATTTCTAGATTGGTGATTGTAGCATAATATGAATTTGTAATGATTACATACCGACCGAATATTCCCCATTTAGAGCAATTGAATAATCTTTCAACCATCCAGTGATATTTGTTTACTGTCGTCGCCGACTCGTGATTTATTAGAGTAGTTTTAAAAAATCCGTACGGTAACAACAATACGAAATTCTATCTAAATTGCCTGTAGAGCGCTAGTAATTGAACTTAAGAAAAAAAATTTATTTGGAATTGGCTGTATCTTCTGCCAGCAAGGGAAAAGGCGAATCGTCGAAAACACTTTTGAAATTTTGCAAACCGAATAAAGGAGCGCTTACAAAATAATACAAATGTTACATATTTGTTAAATTTCACCTCGTCATAAATTTCCAATATTATTCACACCAGTAAACCGCCCAAAGAATACCCCCCTATGAAAATTCCCAAAGGAAATGAGTATTTCGACAAGTACTTTTCCATCGAAAGTTTTACCGAATATGCAGACTGCAATAAATCTTTACGCCAATGATATGCAATTCCTTTAATTTTAACTTTCGGAACATTTCTATATAAATGAGAAACGAAACTCGAATATACAGATTTTCCACACACGGAACATAGCCCTTTGCTGAGTCGTAATGAACCATCATTTAATAGTCGCTGAAAATCTTTATCGATAATGTTCTAAATGGAAACAATTTGTTTGGAAAAATTGTAGTTTTAAATTTATTGTCTGCAACTAGCGAAGATCCGTATAATCCTGGCACTAGAAATATAATTTTACTAGACATTGTTTCACTCAAACATACACACAATCACGAGAAATTAGATTTAAAAAAAAGCTATGTATAACTACTTACATGTACCTACTGGTGAAATAATGCATGGATACTTACATGTAGTTGCAGTATCGTGATCTGGACGGAATACACAATCCCTTTTTCTACCTTCTATATCGATGACAAATATAATAAACTCTTACTACGTAACGGTGTAGAAAGTAATAATGCTGATCTCACCGCAATGAGAAGAAATAAAGTGAGTGAGTTAAAATGTCGGAACTCGGAGCAGAGGTGGGTGTGGTGACGATGTTATATCACATGTTACGACTGTGGGAGGGGGCAATTGGAGAAGGGTAATTAGGAAGAGGGGACAAGCATGCCGATTGGGTGAGGGATTACGTTTTTTTTTAAGGGAAAGAGGGATGGAGGTACACTCCAAATATGGTAGTGAAATAAATCAAGCATGCTCATTGGGTGAGGAAAAAGTTAAAAAAAAATAAGAGTGGGGAGAGAGAAGGAGGCCACTCTCCAAATATCGTGATCTTATAAAACAGGCATATGATGTTGATGGTAGGAGAATTAGGAGACTAAACCCAGTGATCTAGACAGTTACGACTCTTCCTCAGTGTTACATAAGACCACCGCAGAACCTCTTTGGTAATTGTTCCATATTACGTATCATAATGGGAAAACCATACAAACATTCAGTGTGTTCTATAAAGTATCCACCCCAATTGAATACTTTGAACTCTAGTGCCGTTTCACATATCCGGCCTAGCTCCGTTTAGCGTATCCAAATTCGGCAACTATTGTTCCGTATAGAGTATCCAAGAAATTTTTTCTGCAAATTTTCTCTCGCGAATCGCAAGATGGTGTGCGCAGGATGTGAAATCACAATGTTGAACGCCAGGCAAGTCATTCATTCCTCGCCGGACATACACACATTTCTCATCGTGCACGACACTCTCAAATCGACTATGCGGTGCGAAAAATGTGGGGAAGGAGAAGCGAAATTGGTGGAAAACAGGGACTTGTTTTACTGGTGCCGACTGCGAATGGAGGGTGGTACTAACTGCAGCTTTAAAATGTCGGCGAGATAGGGCAGTTTCGTGGGCCATTCAAACTTGTCTCCAGGCAAGATAGTCGAGTAGTGTTTACTCTGGTGCCTGATCAAATATCCTCGACAATATACTATAGTGAACGAACTTTTGTGCTCGGGAAAGACGGTCTTCGTCTGGTCGAGTTTCTGCCCCCAAGTGTGCATAGACTGGGTGTTGATGAACAGGAAATGCATGGGCGGGCCGGGCAAAGTGGCCAAGATCGACGAGTCGAAATTGGGCAAACGCAAGAACCGTAATAGACGTAAAGTTCATGGCCAGTGGGTGTTCGGTGGAGTTCAGCGGGACGATCTGACGAAATTCTTCCCGATGCCGGTGGAAAAGAGGAACGCGGCGACCCTAGTCAAAATCATTCGCGAGAGGATCGCTCCTGGCACAATGATAATTTCAGACTGCTGGCATGGTTACAGCAACTTGGACATTCACAGCTACCGTCACATGCAGGTGAATCACTGGAGGGAAATTGTGTGCAGCGAAAAGAGCAGAATGGTAAACACTCGAAACATGCTAAAGATGAAGAGGTGCGAGATGTTGAGGGTGCACACTCAAAACATCGAGCGAAGTTGGTGTTCTGTTCGATACAGCATTCCCTGCCCTAGCCAACAGATAAAATCTTGGGTTGGCTACCTGACCGAGTACCTCTGGAAAAAGAATCATCGGCACAGAGAACGACTGTACACTTTGTTGTTTCATGCCACCGACATGGACCATAGTAATCGGTGCAGAGAAAAGGGCGGCGAAGGCTATCCCAATTTCGACAGGTATCTGTTTCTTACAGTTGTTTTTAATTTGCAGTCACGAGCGAGATTGAGTTGCTGTTGCCGTTGCAGTTTAAAAAAAAGTTAATCGAGTTGCTGTTACCATTGCAGTATAAAATTAAAGTGTGATTGGCCAGCTGTTTGTTTCAGTTTAAAGTGTGATTGACTTGCTGTTTGTTTCAAATTTAAATTAATGTTTATTTGAGTTGCTATTTGATCCAAATTTAAATCAATGTTTAAATGAGTTGCTATTGTTATTGAAGTATAAAATTAAAGTTTGATTGATTTGCTGTTTGTTTCAGTTTAAAGTGTGATTGACTTGCTGTTTGAATCAAGCTACATGTGCAAATGAGACAGTGTAGCTGTTTGATACAAGTTTAAATTAATGTTTAATTGAGATGCTGTTTGATTCAATTAAAAAAATGTTCGAATGACTTGATGATTGTGTCAGTTAAAAACAATGTTTAATTGAGTACCTGTTTGATTCAAGTTTAAATTTATGTTTAATTGAGTAGCTGTTTGATTCAAATAAAAAAAACCGTTTAATTGAGTTGCTGTTTGTGTAAACATTCATTCGCAATCTAGAAAATACCTAAAATAGTCGAGTAGGTCGTGATGGCTCCACCCGGCGACGACAGGTGTATGTACATCTGTTGCATCCACAAAACTTGGATCTGCCAGTTTCAGTATGCACTTTCATATGCTGTTACTTTCGCGGACTTTGGACCTGCCAGTTTGGAGTGTTGAGGTAAATTGTATAAAAAGTTACGGCTTATATAAAACAATGTGTATTTAATTTTTAAATGTACACAGTTTTACAGTACTCTTTAGTTATGGCATACATATAAAACATTGTGTATTATATTGTTACATTTATAAAAAATTTTAAATTTTAAATGTTACTCTTTTTGGTTACATTCTTTAGAGATGACATATAGATGAAATGTTGTATAATAAATTGTTACATTTATTAAAAATAATTGAATTTTATATCTCTACGATATTACCATACCACTTTGTGATGGCGTACATGTGAGTCTTTATGTAATAAATGGTTAAAATTGTAAAAAAAATTAATAATTATTAAATGTTCTATTTAAAATAAATGAAAATTATGCATCGCGAATCGCGTGTATTTAAACAGGGGCCAGAAAAAAGCGAAAAAAAATTAATTTTTTGGATATGCGATAGGAAAAATTGAGCAGTAGTTACTTTTGGTACCTGGATACACCACGGGAAACAAATGGGGTCTTTTACCCTATATTCCGTTCTCGGTTTGGATACGCTATAGGAAATAATAGTGTGAAAGTTGAAATTTTCACCCGACTCGGCTGGATACGCAATTTGAGACAAGTGGGGTGTGGCACCAATTTTCCCCCTTCCCGCTTGGATATGCAATGTCGTCCATTTCGGTCCTGTGCGTTTTGTCACCTGGATACGCAAATTAAAACTTTTGGTAAAAACCAGCCTTTTCAAGGTGCACTGAATACGCAGGGGGAAACTTTGTATTTTATTTGGGATTTTTCCCTGTTGTGGTTAGATACGTAATTGGCGGTTTTTTGTCTCGATTTTTGTATCATTGGATACATAATACAGTGGTTTTTGAGCAATTTAGATATGCAATACGGAACACTCACTCAGTGCTTTAGGTAAGAAAAAAATACAGTTTTTTTGTAATATGTATTAAGTTTTTCTACAGAGTTATACATAAATGTGCATTCTTGGATTGCCCTAAATATTAAAAGAAATTCTAATCAGAAAGTGAATGAGACAGTGAACATGTATAAATGTGTTAAATCTTTTTTCGATTGTAAATACAAACTTATAGGTTTGCTCTGCCACAATAGTGCTTTGGGTTTTAAAATAATTGATAGTTATTTTGTGTTTTGTTTAAAAAAACTAGTGGTTAACTAGTAAATTAACCATATTATAAGCAGTGCTTTAAACTTTAAAAACAGATGTTTATGATATTGAAAATGTTTTTTTTTTTTTTACAGAAATCTGAAAATTTCCAATTTTTCCGAATTTTTCAAGGTGGTTGGAAAAATATGGAAAAAAAGACTTAGTGTTTTTCCGGCTATTTTCGTCTCTATGCGCTAAATAGTGCTTTTTGCAGTGTTGGCCGATGGGGGACCTTGTACGCCATGCCCGCTTCATTCGAGGGATTTCGTGTAACTGTCTGTATGTTTCTCTTTCAATCAAAATATGTAGTTGCAGTATCTCTCGTCTTAATTAATTTCAACATTAATTTTCCTTGGGCCCTGGCCCACTCCAGAGTCCACGTGCTCATTTATGCAATGCAAAGGCATCAATGACCTTTATGAACTTTATTTGTAAACATGAGCTTCGAGAGGGATACACAATGTGGCTCTCGACCAACTACTGCCCTGAGAACCAGTGTATATGTGCTTACCCATAATACAAATGAGCTGCCGCCCTACCGAAACCTACAACTTTTCTGTGATAACTATCATACATCTAGGTTTCTCTCAAACCAGGCATTCCTCGCCTCTTGCAAGCTGCCAATCCACATTATGCTTCATTGTTAAATGAACACTGGAGTGTTCGGTGACAGGACTTAAAGTTTTGTTAGATCTAGTCTAGACTATATAGAAATAGTCACACATGTTAAAATGTTTTCATTAAGGGTTTCATTTGTAATTCACTGTGTGCTGTCTTCAGGGAAAAACCGTCGGTCCACCCTAGCATCTGTCAGCCCTTTTCCCTTGTGAAGATTGTGTTTTCATACACTGTGGTGGGATCATCCATCTAGGCGTGCACTAGATTAATTACGGGCTGGGAAGCACCCAAGCGGAATTGACTAGTCATGACCAAGAGTATCATAATTTCATTGGCATGTTGATCTGTATGAGCAATAATAATAAAAGCGAGTCTACAGTGAACCTACCTCTTTTATTCAATTTTGACAGTGTCCTAACCACATGTATTTCATTAAGTACTTATTTTCAAAGTGGTGTTTAGTAAAAGTTTAGTCTTGCCTAGGTGTTTGCAAGGACGTACGGGGTGAGGCAGACACACATAACCCACAGTATCCCTGAGAACTCAGAGTCTCAATAGTGCAGTGATTGGGAAGCACCACTGGCGCCCATATTACCAGTAAGTATTTGTGTCATCGTTCGTCTCGTATCTTACCCGATGGCGTCAAACTTTTCTGAAGTAATCCATTGATGAGATCTTAAACTTGGCATCAGGGAATTATTATAGGTTATGATAGTCGATGCTGTAGGTTCAAGTTGCCAGGGGGCAACTTGGGGTCATGGGCCATTCGCCCTAAATGTTGCCCCCTGATGATGTTCCAGCCTCACTGCTGCAGTTGTCCTGTGTAATATAATCCATATGCCTGGTCTAGTCGAGGATATCTGAGCTCCCTCGATACGCTCATCCAAAACTCTTCGGGAACTGTTGAGTCAATCCCCATGCCAAGACTTTACTACGTTATGATAATTCAATTACATGGCTGAGAAGCAGCCAAAAACAAATAAAATTGACGAGATTCTTCAACGATCAAATTTAGTCATCTTGATTCATTGTATGAGGCATGCACACTTACAAACTCCACTTTAGCATGGAGTGCTCTAATGCAGACAAAATGGTGTGAACACCATACGTGAACAATATGTCCCAGCCGAATAAAAACGGATTGGGCTGCCTAGTGGCCTTCTACCTGGGTGCAAAAATAACTTAAATGCTCCCGAAAAATATGAATTGGCTATTGACAGATTACACGGCTGGGCAAAACGTGAAGTTCCAGAGAGGACGTTAACCGCGTGTCCAATCGGCTGTGAGGCGATGACGCTACGGGCAATGGCACACAGCCCTCTCACTAACTAACCATTCCCACCCGGGGATAAAATCTCGTTATTCACAATGTTTTACTGTATGTAAATAAAATTACTGATGGCATACGATTTGCAATGAAGTGAAACACTGGGCAAGCTCTTACATAACACTCACAAAATTACTAAAGGCAATATAAAAATATATAAACATGTGATACTTGTGATGTCACACTTGTTGTGTACTTAAACTAGATAGTGTTCATATTCTCCAACTTGGCATGCGTTGTGTGTCTTAATTAACATGCCCCTTTTCAAACCTATTATCTCAAGTCTCTAATTTGATATTGTAGAATATGTTGTTAACACCGTAAACCTTTGAAACAATTTGAAAAGATAAAAACGAAGAAAGTAGGGTTACCTTTGCCACTTGCTGAAGTCCTAAGTTGGCTCCCTTACGCATAAGGCATCCTAACCTCCTGGTGTGTTCTTTGTACTGTTCTGAGCTGACTCATGATTGACCACTACTGGCTTAATATTATTTAATATAAAAACTTACAATTTAAAGCTTTGTGTGCGAATTGCATGTTAAATAAAATCATTAGAATTTAAAATATGATGTGTATCATATCACAGTGATATGTAGGATTCAATAAAGATGTGGAACGTCTTTTATGTACAACACATGCAATACATCTCACTTCAATAATAACAAAAACAATCTTAAAATTAATACAAGTACTCTGGACACTGAATATTGTATGGTGGTGGTATTTCCACTCACTTGCCATACATGTGCATGTCAAGTGACACGTCTTGCACATCGTGTATTGTGTAGTGTGACTGGGAACATGTTATACACTGTTTTAAAATACAAAATAAAATAGGCATAGCAATTCAAAACATAACAATACCCTTTGCAACATATATGATGGCGTGCATACTGTAATGTTAACACATATTCGTAACCTCAATTCACAGGTTAAGTGTACACGGCCTATGACAGATGAATTTAAACAAACATATTTTATTAACCCTGAAAAACAGTGACTCTACTTTACACACATATAGCAAACAAATAGAACACTACAACAAAATATTACACTTTACTTTCCACACACATTAACACATGACACTGATGCGGTCGAGGTGCTAAGGAACTATATGCTTCACGTAGCTGTTGCACTGTAGCTGCTTCCCAGTGCATGTCGGTGGTATATGCGGTGGGCGAGATAAATAGGCTAGGGTTAGGGTAGCATGGCACATGTCAAAATCAACTATATTCCTAGGTCAACCTGCTGAACTAAACACTCACTTCAACAAGAGACTTCAGCCAGTTTAATAGACGAATATTGAATTTGTAAAAGTTGTTTACTTTTATATTTCGAAGGCGTCGCTCCAATAAAAACAGCCATACACCTCTAAGGTTAAGGGCTATCAAACTTCGCAAAGCCCTTCAGTGTACAAGATTAGAAATAGCAATTACTACACTCAAGTGACTTTGTTCTTGGTCTTGTGGAAAGAAATTTGGGTTTCAAAAATTCTGTTTTCTGAAAAGGTTGGACTTGGAACACACTATTCTCGTGTAGGTATAAACTGCCACTTCCTTTCTTCTTTATTACATCCAGGTCTGCTCTTGCATTTCTGAGCCCATTGCTTGCACCTAGGAAACTACAAAACAGTATTTAAGTAAATTAAGGTATTATGTGAACGGAATTTTCAATAAAAACACACTGACAATAATAAAACTAATGGAAAATGTCCACTACAGCTCGTGTACATATTATTATTTTTTTTTTGTTTTTGCAGCCATAAGATCTTTTGTCAATACATAGCTGTACAAAGATATTGGAGAAGTCAAATTACAGTATACAAAGTTTATACACTGGACATAGTAAATACACAGAAATGTATATGTCAGACTACATGTGCATGCATCACACCTTTTCCGCATAATTTGACCAATCCTCCTCTAACATGCTGTGGGGTGTCGTACTTTTACTGTAACAGAAGAAAAAGGAAACGAGAAAAACTGGAAAAAGAAATGTGTATAAAAACATGTTATGCAATAATTCTTTTTTTTTCCTAGCTTAGATATTCATCTACAGTATAAAATGTTTGTTTAGAAAAAAAATGTTTCAGCTGTTTTTTAAAGAGTTTTTTGTTAGAGAAGCAAATTTCTTGAAGGTGTTGTGGTAACTTATTGAAAAGTTGGCTACCAAGGTAGGATGGCCCTTTCTGGACAAGTTTTAAGTTAACTGAAGCCACGTGTAAATGTTTTTTATTCTAGTGCCATACTTATGAAAGGACTCATTTTTCTGAAATAAATGACTGTTTTAGGATATGAATATAAGTACTAGAAACATATACTCACATGCAAATGTTAAAATCTCGGAGTTCTTGAAAAGAGGCCTACATGAGCCTTACTTTCTTTTGCAATTGATTATTCTTACAACTCTCTTTTGCACGTGAAACACTTTTTTTTTTTTTTTTTTGCTGCCAGTGAAATTACACCAAAAAGTTATACCATTACACATGATGGAATGAAAATATGCAAAATATACCATTTTTGTTCAAGACCTCTGCAACACTCCACAGGGCGAAACATGCCAAACTTAGTTTAGGTAAAATATACGCAATGTGAGATTTCCAGTTAAGTAAATTGTCTACTTTTAAGCCAAGAAACTTAATCACTGCAGTTTCATTAATTTTGTCTCTGTTACTGCTAACATATGAATTAATGTTTTTTTCTGTTCTTTGTGAGGAAATTCATAAGATATATTTTATCTAGGTTGAGATTTAATTTGTTTACAGTAAACCATACATTTAGCTCTGTAAATGTTGTGTCCGTTTTTTTTGTAAGATGATTTACAGAGTCTCCAGAGACTAATACGCTAGTACCATCTGGAAATAAAATTTGAGCAGTTTCTGGGGTTAAGGCACATGGAAGGTCATTTATATAAACTAGGAAGAGTAGGGGGCCTAATATTGAACTTTGTGGAACCCCATAATTGATTTTTTCTGGTTCAAAGTAGAATGAAGTAGTTTTTCCTTTGATCCGCACTTGTTGTCTTTTGGAAAGGTATGAGCTTAATAGTTTATTTGGTGTGCCTGAGACTCCATAAAACTTTAATTTTTCTATAAGTATGTTGTGATTTGCACAGTCAAATACTTTAGTGCGGTCGCAAAATATTCCATTAGATGGTATCTTTTATCAAGTGCATTAAGAATCCTATTTGTTAGTTTGAAAATAGCATAATTTGTTGACGTGTTTTTCCTAAAGCCAAACTGGAAAGTTAATATGATTTTGTGATTCTCAAAATGTTGCAGCAAACTCCTGTAAATTAGTTGAGTCTATGATTGTTTACTTCGGTCTTGTCTCCTTTCTTGAACAATGGTGTTACCATAGCCCATTTGAGTCTGTCTGGGAACAATCCTGTATTAAAGATATAATTGCAATATGGCCTAATGGAACACTGCATTCAAAAATACATTGCTTTAATATCCTACAGCTAATGCCATCATAGTCACTAGATAATTTTGGTTGCAAAGAATTGATTATTTTCTAAATTTATTTTGGAATTGTGTTTGTAAAAGATATAGCAGGGTATTCTGTACCCAGTAGTGTAGGAATATGGTATATATTTTGTTTGATGTTTTTAAAAATAATATTTTCTACGACATTTAAGTAGTAAGAATTAAATGTATCTTCGACTAATTTAGGGTCTCAGGATATGCAGTCATTTACTTTTAGGTTTACCACTGGACATTGCTATGTTGTTCTTCCTGTTGTGTTTTTTTTACAATATTTCATGTCGTTTTTATTTTATTTTGAGAATTCTTAATGAGGTTCCAGAAAAATAACCTTTTTTTTTTTTTTTTGTAGATTTTATGACCTTGTTCAAAATTTTACAGTATCCCCTGTAGTGACTCACTGTGCCAGGGTTGCTGCTGGTTCTGGAGGTGTTGAATAGCTTTCTTTTGTTTTCGCAGGAAATATTTATTCCTTTGGTGAGCCATACATTTTTCTTTGGATTTGTATTACTGTGGGTCACTCAGGACGGGAAACTTTTTCAAAACAATGGAGAACTCGGTTAAGAAAATAGTTCAATTTTTTATTTGCTTCGGTACAAGTATAAAATGTTGACCATTGCTCCCTGCTTTTCTCACTTTTGTATTGTAAGACATTTTCCAGTGAAAAATTTAGCATTTATTTTAAGAAATGCTTTTGGAGGGCGTTTATATGGGAGGCATAACTAATATTCGTGCATCATGATCTGATAAGCCATTTACTATTGGCAGACTGTGGGAATCTGCAACTGCGTTACTATCAATGAAAATGTTATCAATTGCTGTCTGACTGGTTCTTTCTATTCTGGTAGCAGAGTTTACTATGGATTTAAGGTTGAAGGTACTGAGTGGACTATCGAGTTCAGTTCTTTGGTTGCTTTCTTTAAAATAATCAATATTAAAGTCTCCACAGAGAATAATTTCTAGATTGGCTCTGTAAATGGCTTTAAGATTTGCTTCAAGAAATTTTTAGAAGTTACTAAAGTTGGCAGAAGGGGCGCGCTCTCTCTCTCTCTCTCTCTCTCTCTCTCTCTATATATATATATATATATATATATATATATATATATATAATATATATATATATATATATATATATATATATATATATATATATATATATATATATAGTGAGGACCCTCACTTTGTTTAATTTGTCAGTTATTACTTCCACATAACTACACTCAAACACTTCATCTCGCATATTTCCCCACCCCACCAAAAACATAACAACACTCCTCCAGCATTTGCTCTTTCTCATTCAGCTGCAATTTGCGCCTATTTTTCGCGCCGATTATTATAATTAACTTATAAATTTTCTCCACAATGGACATATATAAATTTAAAATCACTAAATACCATCTCACGCTTCACCCTACCGTTTCGTAATCATGGCAAGCAGAACTCACGAACCTTGAAATTAACTTCACGGGACTCTTGGCTTAATTAATAACTTTATAATATATATATATATATATATATATATATATATATATATATATATATATATATATATATATATATATATATATATATATATATATATATATATATTATATATATATATATATATATATATATGTATATATCTACTGCAGGCATATGGATTCTTCGAAACCATATGCCAGCTTTGTTAATATTTAATTTCACAAGACCTGTATTTTCAAAATTGATACCATTACTGAAATAAAAATTTGGGCACTCAGTTAAATGTTTGCCACCCACCTCCCCCCCCCCCCCTTTTTCCAGTCAGGGAAGGACAGGGTTTGGGAACCGCGGCTTTGCTGGTCTGACTGGCGGGCTGTCTAAGTTGCGCCGGGACGTGCAGGCCGTCCTGACCTCTGGGCTATGTGTTCTTTGCGGTCTGGTGAGGGAAACTTCCTCAGCCCGCAGAGAGATACAAATGCTGCAACCGTCTGGGTGGTATATGGGCCCTCACAAGGGCACGAGCACACGCCCGCTCTGAGTTTCGGCAATGATGAGAGAGATCTCGCATATCAAATGTGTGTCATTTTTAAACATTAAATTATTTTTGATGAAAATACAGGCACCACCCTTAGTCATGCTATTTCTTCAATAAATGGAACAGAGGGAATAACCAGGAATTCTAATTTGCGTAGCAGAGGATTCAGTTAAATGTTTTTCTGTTAGACATTATACCGACTTGCATCCTTTGGAAATCGTAAAAACGACTTGCTCTAGTTCTTAACGTTGTAATTATTGCAGCCAAAATCTACACAAATCTTTCCTGACATTATAAATAATCATGCAAGCAAGAAAATTTGAATTAAAACGCATCCAAAATACGTAAGATTACCCATTGAATACATATCTAATATTCGTACGAACAGTACGAACCGCTAAAAGCGCTGGCCTCTGTGTCTAACGCTTTATTCGTATACTTTCCCGTATTGTATTATCATCCTTGATTAGGTCACTGCAAACCGTGTTTCTGTACTCGTGTGAATTCAATGGATGTATTTGTTTACGTTTTACAAATTTGTATTCACGTATTTGTCTCTAAGTTTGTTGACTAGAAGTGTGTGTAATTTTTCTAATATTTTGTTTCTTCTGACGGGAAACATAGTGACCACGATGGGGACTGTGAAGAGATCTGTAAGTGATGTCTTAAAATAAGTAACTTCGTTATAAACGTTTTGACATAAAGGTTAAGGGTGTAACGTATGTATATACGTTAAAAAAGTGTGCATTGTCATGATCATGAAAACCTTGTAGATTCTCGATAAGACCGACGCCGGCTGACGACCCCCCTCCACCCGAATCACTCTATGCCTGTACGCAATACTGATGGGTAGTTCACATACTACCAGTTCATTTTGAACTGGTCTTGAAAAAGAACTAGGTGCATAGTTCACCGCGACAAAAAAGAACTAGTCTCTTGTGATATCGGTCAGTCATTCTCTTAGTACCAGTAACTACGCTAGGTGCGCCACTGCGCATGCTCAGATAATATGTTGTTCGTCGCTCCCTTTAGTCCCCCTCCCCTCCCGACCCAACCAAACACTATCCTTCCTTCCGTGACTGGCCACAGCGCAATGTGCATACTTCTTATCTATCTGCCTCTACCATATCGGTATCTTTGTTTTAGGTCGTTCAGCACTGCCTCGAACTGTAGGAATCGCAGAGCAGACCTATCTAGTTCAATAGTGACATGAGTCGGAAATCGGTCAGGAACTGCAGGACACACAATGCAAGACAGTTGGCAGACCTATGGCCATGCAGCGATCTTTCGTTCTTTCTTACTTTCTCGTGCCGACCCCAATTGCGTAGTCGGTTGCACGCCAGTCTGCGGTGCGAGGGGTTCTGGTTCGAAACCCAGTCAGGGTATGGATGTTTGTGTCGTCCATTTAACTTGCTTCATCCTCATCGGCATTAAAGACCTCGCTGTTATGGTGCCGTAAAACCCTCTCACTCACTCCTACTATAAATACGATGTTGCCAGACATACGGAAATGCCTGTATCTGTAAGAAAATACATCTGATAGCCGCACTAATACGAGTATAGCAACAACAGTAAAATATAGAAAAACACTCATTAATGTAATGTCAAGTTGTACACACTCGCAATAAACAAGAGAAGAACTGCTTTTTCCTAGTATAGTCACTCACTACTTCGGATATCATTTTTTGACATTATTTGTATCATATTAAAATTAAGTTATTTTGGTAATTAAAGTTCTGTTACAATGTTTTTAATACTGGTACGAATAAATCCAGTGTGTCGGAACCACATTGGTTTAGTTTGTACATGCCTGACTTGGAAAAATTGACTTTACACCTGGTTGTCTCTCGCATAACTACCTAATATAATATTGTTGTGGTCGTTACTAACAGTGTCAAAAGTAATGTGGTATTATATTACACAACATAGACATGGATAACACAGTATAAAGATATTTTCACTATTCATTTATCTTACTTCTATATAAAATAAAGTAATTTCATCTACACACACTTATATCCTAATTCTTTAGGAATTAATTTACAAACATCACTTATTTGCTTCTCTTTCCGTTTCACTCTTGCTTAGATTCTTCTGGGAAGGGGAAATGGAATTGTGAAAGAGGAAACAGAGAAAGACCTATCCCGTTCTCGGGCTGAGGTACAGAGAAAGACCTATGTAGTTTTTTCAACAACAACACACCAGAATTCAGACATAATCCTGGTACATTTACATACACTCGCAATTACGCTACCACCTGGTGGCAAGCTCTCTCACCTTTCCTTCACCCAACCAACTCCTTTTCCACTCCCTTCCTGAACTTACCAACCCCTCTCACAGATACCAATTCCTCCCTCAACACATTCCACTCCCTCACAGACCTCACAAGCATGGACTGCCTACCTCGCTCTGTTCTCCTCCACACCCTCTGAAGCTTCTCACTGTTGTTTCCTCTTCCTCTAAACACCCTCTTACTTAGCTTGCAGTGTAGTCCTCCCCATCCTACCTCTTCATTCACCACCCTGTACATTCTGACTAGCCGTTCAACTTTTCTCCTGTCCCTCAATGAGTTCCACTCCATTTCTTTCATCATCACTGATGGCTTATAGTTCCCTTCTTCATCATCCTACCCTTGCCTTCTCCACCTACCCTTCACCTCCACATACGGGTCACATACTGCTGCAGCATATTCTAACATTGGCCATACCGTTGTGCCATACGCCTTCACCTCACAGCTCACTCCATTCAGCACCCTTCCCAGCATACCCAGAGCCCTTCTTCCCTTTGCTACCACCTTCTCTACCTGTTTTTTCCGTCTGAGGTCTCCCTGCAGTACAATCACTAAATACTTATATTATGCTGCTTCTTCTTTCTCTTGTCCCTCCCATCTGTACATGTTCCTGCTTATCATCTTCTTCCTTGTAAACCTCACTACCTTAGTTTTTCTTACATTTATCTTCATTTTATTTTTTCTGGTCCACAACCATATCTTATCAATGTCCGCCTGCAAATTTCAGCCCCCCCCCCCCTCTCCCACCTCAGCATATACAACACAATTGTCTGCAAACAATCTGATTTTTCCCCTATTCCCCAAACCCATGTCATATACCATTATGGTAAATAACAAAGGACCCAGCACGCTTCCCTGTGGTACCCCTGACGTAACCTCCTCTTCCTCCATTATTGCCTCCCCCACTTTCACCCTCTACCTTCGCCCCCTGAGGAAGTCCCCTATCCATTCCACTACCCTCCTGTCTGGTATCAGTGCCTCCACTTTCCTCATCAATGTTCCATGGGGCACCTTATTGAATGCCTTCTCAAAATCTATGAAACAGGCATCCACCTGCTTCCCCTCATCAACTACCTGCACCAGATCCTCTAATAACCCAGCCAGCTGAGTCTCACATGAGTATCCCGTCCTGAAACCATGCTGGGACTCCTCCAACCAATTCCTATTGTTCATAACCCTCACCTCACATACTGCACCACCAGCCTCTCCATTACTTTTCCTGTACTTGATGTGAGACTCACCGGTCTGTAGCTGCCAGGCCTCCCCCTTTCCTCTCCCTGCTTGTGCATAGGTACCACCATAGCATCCTTCCAATCTTGTGGTAACTTACCCTCTCCTAAGGACTTTTTAAACAGTACCTCTAAATATTTTACCAACTCCCTGCCACTAAACTTTAGTGCTGCGTTAGCTATCCCATCTGGTATACTCTGCCTTACTGCTCTCCAAACCCCTAATTACCTTTTCTATCTCCCACTCCCTCATCTTAAACTCACTAAACACCCTCCGAACCCTGTTTGTCCCCCCTATTCCAACCCTCCTTTGCCTCAAACACTGACAAGTACTGTCCTTGCAGCATCTCCAATTTTTCTTGGTCATTTGTCGCATGCCTACCGTCCCTTCCTGTTAGCAGAGGGATCCCTTCCTCTCCTCCCCTTAACCGTCTTATATACCTAAACAATTTCCCCCATTCCTTGCCTTTTCCTTCTTCCACCATGTTCCCCAGAAATACATTCTTTGCCTGTTTGATCTTCCTTTCAAGCTCCCTACCCATGTGTTTCATTATTTCTTTAGATCTTATCATCCCTTCATTTCTCCACTTGGCATGTAATTTTCTTCACTTCTTCATCATTTTCAAAATCGCCTGTTGATAATATGGTGGATCTCCCCCAGTCCGTAACCTTTTCACTGGTACAAATTTCTCCAACATAACCTCCATTAATCTTCTAAACTCCCTCCACAACCCCTCTACACCCTCCTCCATAGACCATTTTTTAAACTTGTCTCTCAGGAAGATTTCTGCCCCCTTCTTGTCTCCTCTCCCATACTGCCACACCAACCTTTCTGCTATTTGCACTTCTCTCATCCTGCCAATCCCAATTTCTGCAACCGAAATATGATGTTCGCTTATACCATCCAATACTATTGCACAAACTACAGTATTCCTAGGTCTGACCAACATCACATCCAGCACTGACCCAACACCTTCCTCATTCCATCTCGTAGGTGTTTCTACTATCTGGACTAATCCTCTGTTGACTAACTGTGCTGCCATTCTCTGCATTATACTACCCATTCCTTCTGCACCCTCTACCCATTTCACCCCTGGCATATTCAAATCCCCTGCTACAACAACCAACTACCTGTCCTTTAGTATATCGACCCTCTCCTTATCATCTCAATTGCCTGCCATCCCTATCCTGGTGGTCTATATGCTGCCAGCAAAGTAATACTCCTATTACTACTACCGCTCAATTTAATTTTAAATTACCTCGACATCCTCACTAACCCATTCTACCGCCCTTTTTAGACCTTTCCTTACACACACCATTATTCCTCCTCCTCCTCTCCCATCCCTGTCTCTTCTGAAGATGGTGAACTTATCCTGCCTACATTCAATGTCCAGTACTTTCTCAGTCAGCCAAGTCTCCACAGCTACCATTATATCCGCCCCATATCCTTCAACCTTTCCCCAGAATCCCCCCAGCTTGTTGTACACACTCCTACAGTTCACCACCATTATCTTTATGCTAGTACTCTGCTTTACCATCCTACATTGCTTACCTCGTATCTCCACCCCTGCGGCCTCATCAATGCTATCCTCTCCATTTCTCTCCCCTTTTGTTTCCTTGCTTCTAACTGATTGCTATTTCAACAACTGCTGCTCTGCCCTGACCCTCTCCATGCAGCCAGCTACTTCTCTACCTAGCAGGTCACCTAGAATCCTCTTTCCCTGTTCGGTCAGGTGAACCTGGTCCCTCCCTACACTTTCCCAGCCTACCCATTTCCTACTATCTATAAATGTAGCCCCCAAATCCCTACACACCCTCTCATATACCTCACTCGCAGCCTCTGCCTTCCTATAGGATACTCCTTTCCTAACCAGCACGCCACTGACTACTGCCCTAGCTCCAGGAAACTTCTCCCGCACTTTCCTCAGCAATCCCCTGAGGTCCCGCTCTACCTCCTGCCCACCTCTCTATGAGCCAGATCATTTCCCTCTACATGAATGAGAACAACCTTTGCCACCCTGCTACCTCTCATACCACTAACCCTTTCCTCCAAATCCCTGGTATTTGCCCCCCCAAACGTTGCTTTATATGTAATTTATTTCCTGATATTCCTCAGCTCCGCCCCCTTTACAATTGAGCTGCCTAGAAAAACTACCTTTGCCTCCCTTCCTACAACCTGTTCCTGCTTTGTGGCTCTTCCCCCCACCTGCCTATCCTTGTCTCCGGCCTCCTGCGGCACCCTTGTTTTCCTCCCTTTGGCCAGCTCTCCTCTCTCCCCTATGGCCCTGAACTGTGCACTTTGTCCTGCTTGCTGGTCTTTGCTACTCACACACTTGCAAGCCTCAGCATACTGCTTCCTACCTTCTACCAATGTCTGTTCCCTGCTTTCTGATTCCCCTTTCCTCTATTCCTGAGTGCTTCCTGCCTACTACTATCACCTTATCCCTTGCTACTATATCTTGCTCCTCCAACCTTATTTGCTGTCTTATGTCTCCTACTGACTTATCCCTTTCTACTGCCTACAACTCCTCTATCCTCCTTAATCTTACCACCTCTATCTCTGCCTCCCTCCTGCAGTTCCTTCTGCAGCCCTACTTGCCTTCTACCTAACTCTTCCTCTCTACTCAGATTTTCCTCCTGTGGACTGGCTTTCATTTTCCTTAGCACCCCCTTTACATCTTCCAACTCCTCCTCTAACTTATCCACCCTCATTTCTACTCTACTCTTACCCATCTCATTCCTGACCTTTTCCTCCATCCTCTCAATCCTATGCATCATTTCCCTCTCTTTCCTGCTCATTAAATCTGTTAAATTATATAAGTGTCCATACAAAAAAAAAACAGTGAAATTATTACACAAACACAAATTCATCAATTCTGTTGTGGAAAAATAAAAATAAAATATTTCTGAGTTTAAACAAGCTTGGATCAGGACTTAAATATATACATATATAAATAGGTGCTGTAGAGTAAATAAACGAACATAGGCTATAGCTATTATCAAACAAGCAAAAGTAATAAAGTATGAAAAACAAACAAGTTCACAATCTGTAATATTACAGCACAATATTACACGGATTTTGGCGAAATATACCTGTATCCAATTGAAAGTAGTTTCAAGAGGAAACATGTCTCAGATTGCAATACTGCGTTCATGGCCATAACCAGAACTGTTAAAACAGCTGTCTTATGTATGCGAACATAGAGCAAGACAAAATAAAAAAATCCTCCTTCATGGCGCCTGCCATGTATATCTATGATAATACATTGCCGCCAGTGTTGTTAAAAGTAATAGAAAAATGTAATTGGGCTCAATTACAATTACTCGGGTGAAAATGTAGCTAATTACAAGTAAAAATTACTTTTGAAAAAAGGAATCGGTAAACGTACAATCACAATTACTTTCCACTACCATTTTAAAACTGAGTTACTGTGCATGTTTTTACATGCATTAAAAAACTTACATACATGTTTGGTTTTTCAAAAGTATTTGCAGCTAATGGTTATAGTGTTTATTATTTTTAAATAATTGAATTTTTTTTTGTTGACAGCTTGTTTGACTAACATCAAATATATGAATGTAAAGTAATTAAAAATAAATTTTACAAATCACGCCACTGTAATGCCAATTCGTCTTAAAAGATTAACTTATTTAACACTATCTAAAAAGATTTCATACCAATTACACACTGTAATAAAAAAACTTTATATTTTTGAATTAACCTTACAAAACAATTGCATTTTAAAATTCTCATTGGATAGATTCCCTCTCTTGTCTTTACTGGCACAAAAAATACGCTCCATGGGAGCACTAGAAGGCAGTGATGGAACAAATGCGCGGAAAGAGGAAGCAACAAAGCAAAGATTACTAGAACCTGACAAGCCACATGTGTGTTTTGTCCATAGATGTTGTATATATGATCGCGTCACTACACCGCCTAAGCTCGCATGGTGTATAGCAGGTGGCAGAGCGCAGTTATTTAGTAAACATGCCCCATATCAGCCAGCTATAAAAGCTCCCCTCCATGGTGCCCCCCTCCCCCCTAGTTGGTACCAAGATTAGATGCAGTATACTAGTGAGTGAGATATTGAGGCCGACACAGACTTCAACAGGAAACCATAGGCCCAGAGGAGCTCTGAGGCCAAACCTGATTCTACAGACTCTGGGTGAGCACAATCGCGTTTGCGGTAGGGAGCCATTCTTGTAATGAGCCATCGTCCCTCTCTCCCTTTGTAATAATATTAACCACAATGTTAGGGAATTAACTGCGATAATATTGTGATATTGTTTGACTGCTGTTTCTGTAATACTTAAATTATGTAATTGTATCCTTCTTGTTGTGTATGAGTAAATTTATTGTGTTTTTATAATTAAAGGTAGTTATATTAAATTATATGTTTTTATAATCTATCTTCCTCATTTATCTAACGTTGTGACCCCCCCCCCCCCCCCCTTGACACCCCTTACACCTCTTACAAGTCAAGGTAATTAATAAGATTTGAGTAGGAATCGCAGAGATTATAGGACAGTAGACTCAGGAGGAAGGGCAAGTGTTGCAAAGTGTACATTGTGGTACTCCTTGTTCTTAATTTTATCCGAAACACATCAGAAGTATAAAAAGGGACGGTAAATAATTGCAGTGTAACAATTACCAAAATATACCTATTACATTTAATTATATGTAATCCAATTACAAGTACAAACTACTTGTTTAGAAATGTAATTTGTTACAAGTACAAATTACTTGAATAGTAATTGTTACAAATAATCCGAATACTTGTAATTCGTTACATAACAACACTCATTGTTGCTCAAAACATATATTAAAATAGCAGTTACAGGGTTTTATCACATGGCACTTCATTTTTATGTAAAACAACTTTTGACATATTTTTAATATAAAATAAACTTTTATAAATGTACCATGCAACTTTACCAATTCATCTTATTCAAAACACAACTTCAAAATATGGCAGGAAAATAATAATAGGTTTGTTCGGGCGACCTGAGCTTCCTACTACTTCTGCTCTTTTCTGGCTCCTTTTCATTTTGAGCGTTCGTTTGACCGGAAGTGTATTTTTGGATGGCTGTTCGGGCGACGGGAGCACTGCTCCTTTTCTCACAAAGGGCATGAACTTTCTGCTCTTGCCATTGAGGAAGAGCAGAGGAGCAGTCAGATCTAGAGCAAGGAAGAAAGGCGCCAAATTTGTGTGTTTAAAGTCTGGACAACGAGATAGTTCTAGTTTTGCCTCAAAATCTTTTCTGCCATGTTTATTTATTTGCAAATATGTTTGTTCATCATCTGAGAACTGCTGTAGGACGTGTAAATGTAATTGTAGATAATTATGAAAATATTACGTTCATCCTTGACGACAAGTGTTAAAATGACAGTCGCAGTGATTATTAAATACTTGTCATATTCAATCACAGGCCACTTTAATGTGCCAAGCAATAAAAGACCCTGAATTGCCCCTAATAATCAATAACATTGGCAATAACTTAGTTTTTGTTTTATCAGGCGTCACAAGGTTAGGGTTATGTCGAAATTACGACTGACATTGCATAGCACATAGTACAGTATTTGATGGTAGAAGGGTTGCCAGGCATCCTCTTTTAACTGGATATACCCCTTTTTTGCTGCCTCGAAACTGTCCATCGCCCTACAATGCCATACTCAATCAAGTTTAAAATTACAGATTAACGATGATGTGATCAGCTAATTAGTAGTAAACAGTTTTTGGGGTTCAGTTGGTAGCAGAAAAGAGCAGTGTGCTTTTAGCTCTTTCCTGCCTTCAGAAATTCTCAACTTGCTCTCGAGAGTAAAATGGTCAGGTCGCCGGAACATACCTAATAAGTACATAGCAGCTACAAAATATTCCCTCCAAAAGTGACAATTTGTAAAACAAACAAAAAAATCTAATATTACAAGTTAAAATGTACATGTCAGAAAATAGGAGAACAGTGTTTTAAAATAATGTAGATAGGCACATAACAGATATATACAAACATACATAAAACATGTTTCAATGCAAAATACACTGAAAATATACAAAACATGAAACATAACCTCAACAATGTCATAGGCCTATATCATAAGTAAACATGTGAGAATGTACAAAAGTGTAATAAACACTAAGTAAACACAAAACAAACAATATTTACACAGGGATTAATAAATATAAATAAACAATGTTGCTGTGAATCATCACACCCGATTCCATATATGGAATCGTGTAGTACACTAGAACCCATCCGATCAAGTGTACGACCCGATACCACATATGTTATCTGGTAGTACACTTGAGCCCATATGTGCAAGTGTACCACATGAAACCACATAGGATCATAGTGAATAAATTATTATTTTGCCGCCAAAATTAACGTACCATATTTGGAAATGATGATTCACTATTTTCAGTATTTCAGTCTCACCTTGTTTATCATGGCTCGCGTGTGGGCCAATCACTGTATTGGGTGTATATTTTGAACAAATATAGTCAATAAATTATTCATTTGCCGCCTAAACTAATGTATATCTGTAAACGATGAATCACAATTTTTGGTACTTCAGCAATGCCTTGTTTGTCACGACTCCTATATGGGCGAATCACCATAATGGATGCACATTTCAATCAAACAGTGTGTAAATGAGGGAAGAAGTGGTAACAACAGTGTACATGTAATTTGCAACACAACCAGTGCCAGTGATACTAGTTTTAAGGGGTTTCCCCAAGGCACAAGTCAACATGGTTGTAACATAAGTGAAAACATAAACAATCATACCACAAGTGTAAGTGTTACACCTTTCAGAGGTTTTTCGACACCCACAGGGGATAGCCTAGTAGGGCAAGAGAGTTTCAAGGGGTTCGGGGAAGTTAGTAGTGAAGTGAATGTGATGCCAAATGTCAACAAACCTCATCACGCCACTCGCAAGAGGGGAGGCGAGTCACTACTACATCCTAACAACATGGTTCCATCCTACACCTCCACCCCCTGCAAACGCAGCAGAGTGAGAAGACTTCCGAGGTCATGCTTCCTTTGCCCTCAATCTGTGGGCCAGATTCACAACCGAGCAGAGTCCACCAGGGCAAAGTTGAGTTGCTCGCACCGTCTCGGCCTTCGAGGGAGGGGTCGTTTGACACTGGCTAACAGCCAGCGGCGCTAGAGCCAATGACGGTGCTCGCCACTCATGTGACACGTGGGCACGCACGTGCGCAAGAAGGCCGTAACCTGAACTTTTCCATAACGGGATATTCATATCACTTTTAAAGTGTAAACCATATCTTTTGTTTTATTTCAGAGGCCAAGTATTTTTTACTGTTAAAAATGTATGTTCCAAAAGTGTTGTACAATGTTTGGTAGAAATTCAAAGGCCTCGCTGTGCAAAGAATAAGGACGTTACTATTCCGGCGTAAACAAAGAACAATCAATGAACACAGAAAATTCATAATTTAAAAGTTTGATGTGATCATGTATGGAAATTAATTATGTGCCATTTATTTTTGATATTTAAAAGTTTTACTCGGCGTGCATAGCACTTCCGCTTGTGTGAACCCCATTGGCAGCCATGGTAGGTCCGCACGACCTCTGCCTCTGGCCAGTCCGTCGTGGAGGGCTGGCGAGGTAATACGCTGTCACGTACGCACTTCAAACTTTGTGCACTGATATAGATTACTATAGCTCACTTTTAGTATACCAGTTACCCTTTGCCTTGCGTATGCTTTGCCAGACATTCCCCAGCATTGTGCTTCCGCTTAACGTAATGAGCTTGGTGTTTTCTTCCCATTTCTCCAAAGTGAAGGGTCAACAATGTATGTATATCATCATCATTCCTCGCTGAGACTGGAACATTAGCTGCAGTCTGTTGTTGAAACACTTGAGTATAAAATGAGAGCTTGGTGTTTTCTTCCCACTTCTCTCCAAAGTAAAGTGTCAACAATGTACGCACATCATCATCATTCCTCGCTGTGACTGGAACATTAGCTGCAATCTGTTGTTGAAACACTTGAGTATAAAATGAGAGCTTGGTGTTTTCTCCGACTTCCCTGTATAAAATTAGAGTTTGGAATTTGTCTTCCTTTTTCTCTCGAATGTGATGTGTAAACAATGTAGGTACATCATCATCATACTTCGCTATGACTGGTACGTTACCTGCAGTGTGCTGTTGAAACACTTGAGTTTAAAATGAAATCTTGGTGTTTTCTTCCCACTTCTCTCCAAAGTAAAGTGTCAACAATGTACGCACATCATCATCATTCCTCGCTGAGACTGGAACATTAGCTGCAGTCTGTTGTTGAAACACTTGAGTATAAAATGAGAGCTTGGTGTTTTCTTCCCACTTTTCTACAATGTGAAATTTCAACAATGTATACACCTCATCATCATTCCTCGCTGTCGGTGGAACATTAGCTGCAGTCTGCTGTTGATACACTGGAGTATAAAATGAGAGCTTGGTTCTTTCTTCTCACTTCTCTCCACTGTGAAGTGTCAACAATGTACACACATCATCATCATTCCTCGCTGTGACTGGAACATTAGATGCAGTCTGTTGTTGAAACACTTGAGTATAAAATGAGAGCTTTTTGTTTCTTCCCACTTCTTTCCAAAGTGAAGAGTCAACAGTCTACGTGCATCATCTTTATTCCTCGCTGTGACTGGAACATTAGCTGTATGCTTCTGTTGTTACACTTGACAATAAAATGAGAGCTTTGTGTTTCTTCCCACTTCTTTCCATAGTGAAGTGTCAACAGTCTACGCACATCATCATCATTCCTCGCTGTGACTGGAACATTAGTTGCAGTCTGGTGTTAAAACACTTGACTATAAAATGAGAGCTTTGGGTTTTTCTTCGTTCTTCTCTCCAATGTGAAGGTTCAACAATGCATGCACATCATCATCATTCCTCGCTGTAACTGGAACATTACCTGTATGCTACTGTTGATAGACCTGAGTTTAAAATGAGGGATTGGTTTTTTCTTCCTAATTTCACAGTGAAGTGTCAACAATCTACGCACATCATCATCATTCCTCGCTGTTGATGTAACATTAGCTGCAATCTGCTGTTGAAACACTTGTGATTAAAATGAGAGCTTGGTTTCTTCTTCCCCCTTAGCTCCAAACTGAAGCGACAACAATGTATGCACATTATCATCATTCCTTGCTGTAACTGGAACATTATCTGTATGCAACTGTTGATACAATTAATTATAAAATAAGGGCGTGGTGTTTTTTTTCCAAATTCTTTCCAAATATAAGTGTCAACAATATAAGTACACATCTTCATACCTCGTTGTGACTGGTACATTAGCTGCACTGTGGCGTTGTAACACTTGAGTATAAAAAGACAGCTTGGTTTTTCCTTCCCTCTTCTCTCCAAAGTGTAGTGTTAACAATGTACGCAGATCATCATCATTCCTCTCTGTGACTGGAACTTTAGCTGCAGTCTGTTGTTGAAACACTTGATTATAATGAGAGCTTTGTGTTTTCTTCACTCTTTTCTCCAAAGTAAGTGTCAACAGTGTACGCACATCATCATCATTTCTTAGCTGTGACTGGAACATTCTCTCTAGGTTATTGTTGAAATACTTGAGTATAAAATGAGAGCTTGCTGAATTCTTCCCATTTCCTCTCCAAACTGAAGTGTCAACAATGTACGCATATCATCATCATTCCTTGCTTTGGCTGGAACATTAGCTGCAGTCTGCTGATGAAACACTAGAGTATAAAATGAGAGCATGATGTTTTCTTTCCACTTCTCTCCAAACTAAAGTGTCAACAATGTACGCACATCATCATCATTCCTCGTTGTAACTGGAACATTACCTTTTATGCTTCTGTTGATATACTTGATAATAAATTGGGTGCTTGGTGTTATTTTTCCACTTCTCTCCAAACTGAAGTGTCAATAATTTATGCACTTCATCATCATTCCTCGATGTGACTTGAACATTAGCTGTATGCTACTGGTGAAACACTTTAGTATAAATGAGAGTTTGGTGTTTTATTCCCCTTTCTCTCCACAGTGAAGTGTCAACAATCTACACACATCATCATCATTCCTCGCTGTAGCTGGAACATTAGCTGCAGTCTGCTGTTGAAACACTTGAGTATAAATGAAAGATAGGTGTTTTCTTCCCCTTTTCACAGTTAAGTGTCAACAATCTACGCACATCATCGTCATTCCTCGCTGTGACTTGAACATTTGCTGTATGCTACTGTTGAAATACTTCAGTGTAAAATGAGAGCTTGGTGTTTTCTTCTCACTTTTCTCCAAAGTGAAGTGTCAACAATGTAAGTACATCATCTCGATACCTCGCTGTGACTGGTACATTAGCTGTAGTCTTTTGTTGAAAAACATAAGTATAAATGAGAGATTAGTTTTTTCTTCCCCTTTCTCTCCACAGTGAAGTGTCAGATATCTTCGCACATCACTTGAGTATAAAATGCGAGCTTGTTGTTTTCTTACCACTTCTATCCAAAGTAAAGAGTCAACAATGTACATACATCATCACCATTCCTCACTGTGACTGGAACATTAACTGCAGTCTGCTGTTGAATCACTTGAGTATAAAATGACAGCTGTGTTTATTCTTCCCACTTTTCTCCAAAGTGTAGTGTCAACAATGTATGATCATCATTGTCATTCCTCGCTGTTGCTGGAACATTAACTGCAGTCTTCTGTTGAAACACTAGAGTATAAAATGACAGCTTTGTGTTTTCTTTCCACTTCTCTCCAAACTGAAGTGTCAACATTGTATGCACATCTTCATCATTCTTCGCTGTGGCTGGAGCATTAGCTGCAATCTGCTGTTGAAACACTTAAGTATAAAATGAGATCTTGGTGTTTTCTTCCCACATCTTTCCAAAGTGAAGTGTCAACAATGCATGCACATCATCATCATTCCTCGCTGTGACTGGAACATTAGCTGCAGTCTGCTGTTGAAACACTTGAGTATAAAATGAGAGCTTGGTGTTTTCTTCCCACTTCTCTCTAAAGGTAATGGTTATCAATGTACACACATCATCATCATTCCTCGCTGTGACTGGAATATTAGCTGCAGTCTGTTGTTGAAACACTTGAGTATAAAATGAGAGCTTGGTGTTTTGTTCCACTTCTCTCCACAGTGAAATGTCAACAATGTAAGTATATTTTCATCATACCTCGCTGTGACTAGTACATTAGCTGCAGTCTGCTGTTTAAACATTTTAGTATAAAATGTGAACTTTGTGTTTTCTTCCCCTTTCTATCAACAGTGAATTGTCAACAATCTTCGCACATCATCATCATTCCTCGCTGTGACTGGAACATTAGCTGCAGTCTGTTGTTGAAACACTAGAGTATAAAATAAGAGCTTGGTGTTTTCTTCCCACTTCTCTCCAAACTGAAGTGTCAACATTGTAGGCACATCATCATCATTCCTCGCTGTCACTGGAACACTCACCATATATTATTTCACCAGAACACCTAGCACTAAGGCACCCAACTCCAATCTCATGTAAATCCTACTTCAATCCTGTACACACATACACTACAGAATGAGTGTCGCCACAATGTGTTGCCATTAAAGCCATGAGTATTATTACGTGTTGCGTGCGTATGTTACAGCCATAAAGTTTTATTTGGGGAGTTGGGCTGGTAATGTTGACGGGAAATTATTTTTGGAGACCTTTGATTACCAATATTTTATACATTCCAGATGCCAGTGAAGCAATACAAATAAAGAACAATAAATTATTAGTGTCAATATTCCCTTCCAGTACTGTGCTGAGTCACGGTTTGCCCCTCATTCATTACATTTATTTATTTCTATTTATATTGATGCCAACTAACCGCCAGCCCCGTTAAGACCATGAAGGCGTTCACCACTCATGCGATACATGGCATGCACGTGCACACAGAGGCCATAAACTGAACTTTCCATAACGGAATATTTATTTCAAGTGTAAAATTATGTCTCTTGTTTACTTTTAGGTTTTTCAAGTGTTAAAATGTTAAAAATGTATGTTTGCTAATATTACACAATGTTTGGTTATGAATTCAAAATGTGTGCTGCTCGAAGATTCAGAATATTATTATTCTGGCATGAATGTCATCGTAAAATACATTTAAAGAATAGAGAAAATTCATAAGTATAATCTAAAATGTACATCAATATTTGAATTATTAATGTGCTATTTATTTTCAAATACCAAAGTTTTACACACCGTGCGTAGCACTTCCACTTGTGTGAATCCTGTAGGCAGCCGTGCGGACCGCACAACCCCTGCCTCTGGGCAGTCCGTCGAGGAGAGCTGGAGGGATAAGATGCTGTCACGTACACACTACAAACTTTTTTTTGCACTGATGTAGATTACAATAGCTTCACTTTAGTATACCGGTTATCCTTTGCTTTGCATACGTTTTGCCAGACATTCCCCAGCATTATGCTTCCGCTGAACCTAATAATTAGTGCCCTTGCAGCTTTTTGAATATAAATGAGGAGAAAGATGTCGGAGAGGCCATGTGGCCCACGCAACTTTGAATGGAGCACCATCCACCTATGTTAAATGTGTTTCATTGTAGTTTCTGTTTAATTACTGCATGCAATTTTAAGGGCTTTATTTTCATGTATGTATTTCAGTGTGATTTTCATGTTTAATCGTTTTACTGCCACATCACTTGTGACCACATGGTTAATAGCCGCCAAGTCAATGTCCGCGCCATCGATGCGCGCTGCGAGTTTATTTGTGTAAAAATCACGTGTGCCGTAATTTATTTCAGGATTTTATGTATTGTTTCATTCAGAGTTCCATGTATTTTTCATGTAATTGATACTTTGTATGACCATGCTGTCTATCTCAAGATTGATTTTCCTGCCATCAGGTGTGCTAATAACCTATCTGTATCAGAAATAGCAGGAGAATATTTTTCCCATTCATAATAACAATTTGTCTGAACAGAATTTGCCGTTTTTACGGAGAAAGATTGAAATTTCATCTGCACCACATGATCCGCTGCAAATCCCAGCGGCATCTGCACCATCTAAGTTTGCTTTCATGCATCTGCATGTTTATTGTGACCATCCATGTCGTGTTCCATCATATTTCAAGTGTATTTGTGCCATTCATGTAAAGTGTACGGTGATATTATTTCCGTCCTAGCCGGCTATGTGTATAGGTCGTCGCCATACTAACCATGTGCAGTAAGATGAGCCCCGACGAGTCTGTGTTAATGATGCCAAATAATCACACATGTTTGTTCATTTCATAATTCTGTGCACCATGTCTTCAGGAAAAATCGGCAGTCCACCCTAGCAGCTGTTGACCCCTTTCCTTGTGAAGATTGTGTTTTCTAACACCACAGAGAAGTCATTCATCTAGAGTGCGCTAGATTAATTATGGGCTGGGGAGCACCCGAAGCTAGACATGTCCGAGGTTCATAAGGTTAACGTTGGCATAATTTTGTATGGTTGACAGAATAAAAGCAAGTATCACAGTGTTCAAAGTCTTTCCTTGTAGTGACAACAACCTCTAGCCATTTTTCAATGATAAAAGTGTAGTAAAGATGTTTAGTAATGAAAATGGTTTTGTAAGTACGCTCGGGTGAGACGGACACACAGAACCCACAGCATCCCTGAGAACTCTTGAGTCTCAACAGTGTGGTGACTGGGAAACACCACTGGCGCCCACCTACTGTAAGTTATTGTGTCACAGTTTGTCTCGTGTCTCACCCGACAGCGTCAATATATATAATCTACGCCTATACTGTATACATCAGTTTTAACGCGTTTATGTAGATTGTTTATCTTTGTTTACTTTGTTATGTATTTGTGTATTAGCATTTCCGATATATTTATTTAGGTTAGAACAGCTTTTAAACTTGTTTGTTTTTAATGTATTTTCTTTACCGACATAACTTTGTTTACATTTTGGGAAATTGCTATTTTCATGGCATTATTTATGTTTTTTCTTTCAGTATTTGTATTTAGATGTATTTGAGGGAACATGATGTCAGTTTGTATTTTTATTAATATTCCTACTATTTTCAAGCCTTTGTATTTTCAAATCAACTGGTCTTTGAAAGTACGCTATAAAATTAAAATTGAATGATTTTAATTAGGTTGTGTTTTAAATGTATGTCTTTATTGTAGAAACTGTGTATATTGTGTAAAAACTGTGTTATTTTATATGTATTTTTGTAAGTTTTAAGGGGCAAGGTTACACCAGAGGTAGGCAGGGGATCAGGACTCTGGCTCTTAGCTAGATCATTCACTAAGATTTAATTAAATTTTTATAACCCTATTCTGCATAATGAGCACCTGTGTACCTTTTTACTTATGAAATTCTTGTTAGTTTTTTAAAGCATTTTATGTAACTTTTACTGACTCTCAGTCGAACCACAAACTCTGAGCCATAGAGCTCCCATGAACTCGTCACAATCAATCCAGAGTTTATTTACTTCTTGAGTGTTATGTTTGTTGTATTTAAGGTGACCTCCATATGTATATTTGTCCACGTTAAAATCATTCGTTAAAATGTACTTGCATTGAATCGCTAGCTAGCCAGCCAGCCCGGGTGACGGGAGGCCCAAGGTTGGCAACCTTCCA
The DNA here is from genome assembly GCA_029891345.1 of Dryococelus australis. Taxonomy (NCBI): domain Eukaryota; kingdom Metazoa; phylum Arthropoda; class Insecta; order Phasmatodea; family Phasmatidae; genus Dryococelus; species Dryococelus australis. The sequence continues at coordinate 219,323,552 of CM056993.1, read as the reverse complement.
TTATGTCGCATGTTATAACTGTTTTGCTTGCTGTGAGACCCACAGGTTGCCAAAGAATGAGAAATATATTTTCTCAAACTAATACACCACAGCAAGTAAGGAGATAGTTTGTATTCCACCACGTCTTCCACGAGTAAGACTTATATATACTTTTATTTCCCAGTGTCTTTTTACGCTTGCCGTTGTTTGATGTAATTTCTTTCCACAAGGTAATGTTGTGTTTATAATTGTAATGAATAACTGCAGCGTTTATGCTGCTCTTGCAACGGCACGTATAATGAAGTAGGATGTGGGCCACCCGGTAACCGCGTCATCACTGACACAAAACCTATCCACAGGGGGGGAGGGAGACACATTAGCAGGCCCTCGCTCCGGCCTCCTCGCTTTGGCCTGCTGAGGCGAGGGGGGAAGAGAGAAAGCCAGTTTGCAGAGCGAGAGAGCACTACGGCCACAGTTCCACGCAGCATGGCGATTCCAGAGGAGTTCCAGTACACAGAGCGAGTGTAACTACATTTACCAACCGCCTTGAACTTCAGCAGTCTGCCTGGAATCCCGGAATATTTCTTTCGCAACTTTTTTTCCCCTGGACCTTTCAGAACTTCCCAATGAGGGGAGAACAGTTCTACATTCCCCTACTCCGCCTTCAACTCACATGATGATCCTTCGTCGCAAAGGAGGAGGGGCGAATTGATGCGTGCCGCTTTCCAGTATTATAACTAAACGACTACGACTCGCAATCATCGTGTATTTTACGTAATCCAAGGAAGGGTCGAACCCAGAATAATTCACAAGTGCCTACAGATCGTTCCCAGTCTAGTGAGTGATAACAGAAATGTGAATAAAACCAAACTACGTCATTCACGAGTGCCGTTTATATTGCCAGTATCTTGGAAGGCGATTCTAGATACGTGAATGAGATATTGCGAAAGCCGTCAAGATGAACGTCCCCCCCCCTCCCCACTCTCCGAGATCCACCAAGTTGTCACCTGCCATGAAGCATTCCGAATGCAGCCGAAGCTGAGTGCCGGGTAGGGAATAGCTACCCCCCACCCCGGCCTTGCACTAGAGGGACGTCATGAGGTTATGTCACACCTCCCACCCTGGTCCCGGTGAGGACATGCCTAGCGCACTATAAAGGATAGTGCATGGCCGAGGACAAGAGTTATCTTCTCCAGTGGCTTGCCTCAACACTTTGTGTGCTGTGGCGCTCTACTGACTGCCACGTCTTCTAGATATTTAGCTGCCGCCGTCAGTTACCAGAGGCTTCTGCAGCCTCTACCACTATCTACCAGAAGCTCTATTAGCTTCAAACTACCATCTGCATCTACCAGATGCTCTCCATCAGCAAGCCCGCAGACACCATTAACCCATTAACACTTCCGTTGCCATTCCTCCTGGTTCAGCAGCCGCCTCTACTTGCTGGTAGAGACAACTTCACCCACTGCCCTTAAAAGTAGTGATCTCCTTTTTGTAAAGTCTCTTGTGGACATCCCTTAGAGTAGCTGTGACTGAGTTGTTTTCATAGCAGTCAAAGTCATTCACCATCTTGATTAGTCTAGGAGCAGGTCACCTACACCTGTTTATCGTAGGTAACTTCTGTATCATACTCTGCTTGGTTAGGAAGGAGTATGCATCATCTTATTTATTATTTCTAATAAATAGATCTTGTTCCTATCCTGAGTGTTTCTGTTCTAGAAGTAATACCTGTGATCACTAGAAACTATATCTTCATACGACATCAACCAAGACGGGGTGTTACAAGTGTATGAACCTTCAGGAATCTGTACGTCAGAACATACACCAACTTTCGACAGCCACCCGTGCTAGACATTCCGGTGGATAGAAAGGTGGAGCCACAACCACTTGGTACTCATCCAAGAGGGGTGAGACAGTCAGTCCAGGTTGTACTGGCTACCGGAGCACTTATGTTGCTGGAAGGAGTATTTGCCTGGGTCTGAAGGCATAACCCCTGTTGCGACCACACCCAGTAGTGGTAGGAAGACGGCCCACGCGGTTCACCACTCCAGGTTCGTGCGCCAGAGGTGCAGGGCTGATTGCAGCACGTGACTCATGCCAGTAACCATTACTGGAAGTACACCTAGCCAGGGTTCAGTCTTGAGTCAACACCAATCAAAAGTATACTTAAGTATCAACGAGACCTCTATGTCTTTTGGGAAAAGGCACAGATCTCAGAGGAAGGAGCAAAAAGCGGTGTATACCATTGTAGCATATTGAGATGCTATAGAGTATTGTTTACATTTTTTTAAATCTTATGTTTACATGTTTCCCGAGTGTTTACCAGTCTTGTTGTTTATGTGTTGTTTACTAACATTTTTATTGTTGTAATATTTTAATATTCAATGTTTACAATTTTAAAACATTGCTTATGCTAAGGTGTAATGTTTACAAACATTGAGGTTATGTTTAATGTTATGACGTTTTGAGCAGAAAAATGAAGTAATTATTATTATTTTCACTAATATGTTTCTTCCCACCATATTTGTTTGAAAGTTTGCTGAAAGCAACAGTTGTATTTTGAATGTAATGAGCGGCAAATGTAATTTTATTTTATTTTGTGGTATCATATGTGTAAAACATAATTATTTGTAAACCTTTGTTAATCAATATTTGTACTTTTTCTTTTAAAGCCTGATCATCAGTATTTGCGAGGTTTAGCGGGAACTGTATGTCAGAGATGAGAGTGCACGCGACATCACTGACATATTGCATTGTTTATGTTTTTTAAGGTCACGGCTAGGAGATCAACTGAGCGGGGGGCGTATTTTGGCATGAGCTTACCTGTGTGTCTAAATCTCGGGTAGATCCTTTTCGGATGTCTATCTGTGATTGGTTACATAGTTATTGTGCCAAAATTCTGAAAGTTCGTTCCTAACTTGGTCAGAAACAATCTTTCAGGGTTGAGGCTTAACACAGTGAAAATGTGCCTGGAGGGACCATCTTGATAATTGCTATTTTACTACAGCAAAGAAGTGTTACAAGTTATAAATTTGCATTAAAAAGTCGCTAAAGTGAAGTGTTATAGCCAGACAAGTGCAAGAAGAGGCCTGAGGCTAGTAAATATATGTAATACAAGAACTGAAATATTAAGCCTACTCCTGAATAGTATAGCAAAGACCACAGCAGGTTTTCGGGTTCACAAGCATCATGTTGTATATATCATACTTGAGTGTATAGTGTAAAATCAACCATAACTGTGCCTATAAAGTTTGTCATGATGTGTTAGTTTCTTAGTTGTACCGCTAGCTAACCAATATAAAACTCATCATACGAGAAGTAACAGATTTTCAATAACATTGCATAACAGAAGTAAGGTAGTACTGATAACAGGCCTAAGAGTATAATTACGGGGGTTTTCTTAGTGTTTGAATTTGTGTGAATTTTTAAAGAACAGTTTCAATTAAAACAAGTATTAAAATTTGAGTGTTTCTACAGTAACTTCCCTATCACACTTGTGTTGTATCCAAATTGGATTTTCTCATAATCAGCAGTTATGCAATAGTTACACTGAGTGTACAAAGCAAACAAAAGTTAAAATACTTAATTTTCTCATTCAAAAAGCTAAGTCAAACATTGGCATATTAATCACACACAGAGCAATCTACACTCTGATACTGCCTTCCCTTGTGTGATAAGAAGTAGGGAGAAATCTCACCACTGCCAAGGTGTGAATGCTGCAGTGTCAACAAGGCATCTGGACAGGTGGGTTGTGGACCTACCTATGTGTTTCCTGCATTCAGTCAACAAGGAAGCACTCAACCTTGCCTTGATTGTAGTGAATTATGTGCTTAGATTACCCATAAGGGTAATGTGTCAGCTACAAAACAGTAATTTATCAGCTTGTACACAGTAATCTATCAATGAAAGGGTGTCCAATCAAATTATTTTTTTAATTGTGTACTGAATCAGTGTAACTTTGTTGACACACACTTTGTACCTTCCTACATCTTACCATTGCTGCAAACTAGTACATGAGACAGCTGATAAGGAATTTGGGTAGTACCAGCACATCACACTCGATTCTGAGCTATATTGGTATCTATTGTCAAATATTTTGTGGTACACTGGTGTATCATTGTTGTATCACTCGCACACAACAAACCCCAACCTACTCCTCTACATATTTATGGTGCCAATGCGTGGTGCCTGATGTGTTTAAGACTACACGTTGTGCTTTGTACTCATTAAGTACTAGCTTTACACCGCCGCCAAGTGAGTGTGCATAACTTACCCATCTGCACTTAGCAGAGAAGCAAGCCAGCCAGCCAGCATCAGAACCGAAGACTCGAGCACACCCGGGTAAGACAGGTATACCGAGTCGAGCAAGTGTTCCAGTCTGGCACATTGTTCTACCCTCTAATGCTGATTGTGTACCCAGCTGCCAACCTACACATCCAGTGCTAGTTTCTAGCAGGAAGCTTACCAATAATTAATAACTTTGGTTATAATCAGAGCGTGCCTGACCTAGCGCAAACAAACCATGTTGACCAAGTCACAGTTCATAAGACGACACGTGTCAACTGGTTTTCCATTTATAACAATAAACGTACCAATCAGTAGCAGAATAATACTGCCTATAAGTGTGGCACGAGATAACTTTAGAGTCTTGTTTATTTTACTCTCCGAGAGCTGGCATCCTATAAAACTAAAATTTATTTTGGAGTATAAAAATATTTTCAAGTTTTACAAGAATATTTTTTCAGTATGACGAGCTTTAATAGTAATTGCTCGGTATGCCATGAAAACAAAGCCATTTTGCAAGATTTCAGTAAAGACAGTGTAAATGTATGTGCATAATTATTTTCACTACTTTGCAAGAATTTTATTAAACAAGTTTAATGACAACCACTAGTTTTTCTTGTAGTAAGGCAGTACATCCCTTTTACACAATCCAAGAGTTGCATTGCTTCAGGGGTGTTACTGTTTAATCAATTTGCAATAACTTTCATGTTGATTTTTGAAGTAAAACTATATTTTCTATTTGAATGTGTGAAACTTGGTGAAATCTTCAAGTATGGTAAAATTTTACTGTAAGGGTAGACACCAAGTACTGACACTGCCTACAATTGTGCTGCAGAAGATTGAGTCAGTGTGCAAGGGCACTGAGTGTGAGGTGTGCTTGCATCCCTCGCCTTCCAGACCATTTGCCCAGCCGCATAGCAGTCATCACTGCGCAGTTAGTACCTGCACTCTACCAGTGCAGTGTGTGTGAGAGAGAGAGAGATAGTGTGTTTGTGTGTGAGAGAGAGAGAGAGAGAGAGAGAGACAGACAGACAGACAGACAGACAGACAGACAGACAGACAGACGGACAGACAGTGCAATGATCCAGAGGTGTAGAGTAGGGCAAGTGTAGTGCAATGGAAAAGTAGGGTGCATTCACAAAAGCATATAGGCGATAGCCGAACTTGCCCTAAGCAAGGGAACTGGGAAAGACTTCCGCCGTAATTCCTATGCCACCCAAATTGCCCTCAGTGTTAGTTATAAGTATTTGATTGTTTTCATCCCATGTGTTTTCATCGTTTACCTCATCCACAGTTGTTTGCAAGTGCTATTTGTTTTGTTATAAAAATTGAATTATTTATTGTATTTTTTTGCAAGGATAAAGAGTGTTTGCATATGTTTTACAAGCATAGTTAGCGAGGGTGCAAGAAGGTAGTTCCAGCTTGGTGCGCCAACCCCCTACCCTGGCAGGTTCATGTGCCAAGCTGGAGCGTCACTGGCATCTTGATCGTACAAGGGTATGGCTGCAGTCGCTCGCGCTGTGGGGGCAAACATAGTTTTTGTGCCAACCATGTTCATTGCAATTGTAACGTAATATTTTCGGTACTTTTTTTTTTTTTTTTTTTTTTTTCAGCCTCATGGCTCTTCGGGGTATGGGCCCTTATATTTCCACCTCAGTGCTACATGTCTTATTCAAGTGTTATTTGTTATTGTTCTGGTCCCTCAACCAGACTCTAAACCACTCTCAGTTGATTATGCAAATACCTGGGGTGCGAACTGGTAGATTTACAAATGATAATCTGTTAATATAAAACTGCATGTTTATTCTCAGCTTGTTTACAATTATGTATAGAGTACAATAATGTCAAAATAACAACAAGTATGACTTGTAGTCAATGTGCATGATTGAAGCATCAGAATAGATTCTGCAAGCAAAAGGAGAAATATTAAAGCTGAGATATTAAATTACTTTCATACATAAATGCTTGTAATTTGCTCCGCGTAGCTTTTACTAACTGATGACCTGCTCTGGGAATGGGATTCACCTACCACTGAGTGATACGTCGACCACGCACAAAGCTCCTCCATTTTGGTGCACTCGCAGCTGACTGGCTGATGTCCTCCGTCGCCTGGTGTCTCCTGCTCATCGACTTGCAGACTCCCTGCCCTGGAGTCCGTCACTCCTGAGTATCATACACAGTGCGGGCTGACCCGGAACTGTACGTCCCTTTATAGTAGCCCATATGATGTCGTTGCCACTCTGCAAAACGCTCTGCCTTCGGAGCCGGAGCCATGACCTCAATATCATGGCCAATGTAAAGCACACCTACCGGGGTGCCGTGGGTTTGAGACCCTGTGGTCACAACAGGGCCCTCCTTGAACTCTGGGCACAGCTGACCCCGGCTGCAGTGGAGGCAACTGGCAAGGCAACTGGGACAGCGATGGCAGGTGTCGTGAGAGGCAGAGAATGGCAACGTGATGAGTGAGGCATGACATAGCGACTTCCAAAGGGCAGGAAGCAACGGGAGGGCGGTATGACGAAAGAGCTCCCTTCTCCATCAACACGCCACAATCATTGGGTTTTACCAAAGAGTGTCCTATGCGCACAAGTTAAGGTGAGTTCAAACCGGTGCAGACCAGTCAGGAAGGGGCAACTGCACCATAGCACAAGAATGTGGATTGACAGGAACTGAAATTGTTAGCGATGTAAACAAACAAAGGTATTACGTGGTAATGGTGCCTCGAAAACAATAAGAAATGAGAACATACTATTACTGATGACCTGTATGGATAAAGGCCGATATATATGTATATATATATATATATATAGACACACACACACACACACAAAACATTAAGGGCAGTTAACGCCTCCACTCAAACCGTTGTGTCGTGTTGCCCACAGAAATAGGGTGGGGGGGGGGAGGGGGTGTTAGCCACCACATGTAAGGCGCTCGCGCGAGCAAAGAAAACTGTGAACATGAACTCCTAGATGCTGAACACAAGGAAGGGAGGGGAGAGAAATCGGCGCCTGTGAGACGACACTCCACAACGTAGGAAAAGTTAGTAAAACTAAGACAAACAACATTAGGTGGAACTAGCAGCGAAGTTGGGCGTACTTAGAGAACTACTAATTATACACAAGGACGTAACATTTGGGAACACAATGAAATTTCAGGTGAATAAAAACACAACATGCCATGAGGTACACCTGTGTTGGCAACCCTGCCGCTGCAGTCGGCACAAAGGCGGGTTGGCACCTTTGCTTGCTCCGTGCAAGGTGACTAGCTGACAACAGCACGAACATTCACAACACTGCCTCGCCGGTTTACAAAGGCATCAGCTGGGGTGATGTGGTCCACTTCACACATCATATCTGCTTCTGCAGACAGGTGATTCAAAGACAGGGGGCCCCACGTATGTCCGTGAAGGCACGTGGATGTGACATCACATGCCTGTACAAACTTAAGAAAATTTCAGAACCAACACTTGACATAAACATAGTGAACACTACAATATAAAGAGAATGACAACAGTTACAGCTGGAAGTAGGTTCGCCTAGACAAGCGGAAGGCGGCAAGTATGCCCTAAGTCCCGGCTGGAGCTGGCTAATAAAAATGAAAACTTTGATTAGTTCTCTCTAGCAATCTTATTCATTAACAATGAGCAATGTAACATTTTGATAAACAATAGTATAATCACAGACAAAAGTACAATCAAAGTACTGCCTGAAATGTAATTTAATGTGTCCTGGTCAAGGAAAGAAAATGCGGTACTGGTTGGCAAGTTGATGTAATAATCTCGCGCGAGTCTGGTAATTTGTTGATTGGAACGACATGATCATTGATAGTGTCTAGTTGTGTAGGCACCGTAATAACACATGATTCGTTCGGAAATTGCGATGGAACTGGACTACCCTGAAAATGTGCCAAGGGGCCATGGAAGATATAAGTATTGCAGTGAAAATGTAAAATTGTGTTTGTGTCACATTTGCTGGTCAGTATATCCGTGTACATTGTATAAATCCGTGAATGTAAGTTTGTTTGGTCCGGCCGGACAGCATGAATGTGTGATGGAGAAGTAATACTGTAACATAGTGGAACACTGAACTGTAGACCAATTTGACGTCATGGGGATGCCAAGAACACCTGCCAGCGTGCGGAGGGTGGCATCGCCTGGTTGGCGCCAGCTGGAGGCACACCAGAAGGGTGAGTGTTGCAGCTCTCATGGGCGGCACCGTGGCTGCGTCCACAGCCATCCTCTGCCCACACCCGGGAGCAGAAGAAGGGATACGACCCAGCTGCTGTTGTGCGCGCCTCGTCGCCATCGTGACAGCTCCGTTGGGCGATGGTCCTCGCTTGAGACACAGGTGGAGTCACACTTGCAAAGTTGTACAAACACATACTGCAAAATATTAGGAACATTTTTATTCCATGAAATGGAATTATTGCTAAACACACAAAAACACTCATTTGCAATGCGCAATTTTCACATTGCGTTTACTGACGATGTCCAGTTTTAGTGTGCCTGTCATATTTAATTGAATGTATTGTCGATGGGCCACGAACACTGACAACACGAAATGGGCCTTTGTACTTATGAGCGAGTGCTTTTCGTCTCACATGGTTGCGCAGCCACACCCAGTCTCCTATTTTAAGGGTGTTGGGTCTATGCCGTCTGTCAAATCGAACTTTTTTAGCCTTTTGCGTGTTCATAAGATTGATTTTAGCTTGTTCTATGTCTCGGGCTAAATTCGCGCACCATTGGTGGCCTCTTTCTGAAAAGTGATTTGCAACAACTTGATTTGGTTGTACGGCTTCCGTACGGTGAAGGAGATAGAAAGGGGAAAATTGTGTACTTGAGTTGGGAGAATAATTATAATTAAAAGTAATGAACGGTAAATATTTGTCCCAATTTGCGGGATCGTCGTGTGCAAAAGCAGCTAGCTGGGTTCCTAGGACTCGGTTCAGAGATTCCAATAGACTATTGCATTCGGGGTTGTACGCCGTAGTTTGAAGCTTGGTAATGTTAAGACTCTTTAGTAGTTCAGCTACTAGGGCATTATTGAATGGTGTGCCTCGGTCTGTCAAAATTTGCTGTGGACAGCCTTATTGTAAAATAACTTCCTTTATAAAACACTCACAAGTTGCTGCATCAATGCTAGGTACCGCCTTGGTTACCATATACCTAGTATAAAACTCTGTCTTCACCAATATATTTATTACCCCTTGTGGTGACTGGCAACGATCCTTTGGCATCCATCGCCCATGCTTTCAAGAGATAAGGTGGAATAATGGGCATTAATTGACCCATCGGTTTGGTGTTAGAAGCCTTAATTTGTTGGCATACTGGGCAATTTTTTACATAGTTCTTAATGTTCTTGGACATCATCTCCCAATAATATGTACTCTTAATTTTAGCTAATGTTTTGAAAGCCCCAAAATGACCTCCGCCGAGCACGGCGTCGTAGTGCACTGTAATAATCTCCTGAACATAATATGTGGGTACTAGAGTAAGCCGTTTTTTCCCCCACGGGGTGCTGATGTTCAAAAAATCTCCCCAATTGGCCGCTATTCCATATCTCCTAGCTAATTTTAAATACCAAGGTTCGTGCCTTCTGCGGGTCAGTGAGAGAGAGTTTAAGTTTTGCTATATGGGGATCATTTTCATATTCTCCCAGAAATGGGGAGGGGTGGTTGTCCGAAGGAAATAAATGCAATAACTTATTATCATCTATTTTAATATATTCTTCATGTATGAAAACTGGCAAATAGTTAATTTCCTCGGTTCCTGGGACTATAACTATTTGGCAGTGCAAAAGTGGATCAATAGAAGTAGTGTGGATTTCTTGTGAATGGTTTTCCATGATAATATCCACATTAACTTGGAAAGTTAGTGATATGATTTTAGCTATGGCAAATGCCTGAATGTATTCTTCATTCAAAATACTCCTAACTATGAATTTGTCTTTGATACTTATTTCCGGCTTTATACATGGTTTGACCTCCATCCAATGATTAACCACATATTTGGAAATTATGTTTTTGATCTCACTTTCCTTATTGGGGTTGTGATACAAAGTCTCTGTGAGCGCCCTATGTAAACTGGTACACTTTAACATGCCATATTTATTTACTACTACTAAGTGTGTATCTGCTGAGCAGTATGTCGGTATACGGCTCAGGGCATCAGCTAAAACATTTTGTTTACCTGTTACAATTTTTGCCTCAAAGTCGTATTTCGGTAAGGCAATTGCCATTTTTTGAATACACAAGTTGTCTGCCATGGTGCATAGGTAGCAAAGGGTAAAATGGTCTGTTTCTAGAACAAAATTGCACCAGTAAAGGTACTGTTGGAACTAATTGCAGAAGTATCTGATTGAACCAAGTTCTCTCTTGATCGTAGACCAATTTGTTTCCGGTATGGAGAGTTTTTGGACGCATAAGTATTTGTTATAGTGTCTTCCTACATAAGAACGGCCCCAATAGCCGTTTGAGAGGCATCACATGCCAAAATAGTGGGCTTGTCATCAAATTTATGTAGTATTGGTGCCTCCTGTATAGATTGTTTGAGTTTAGATAATGTCTGTTGTTGTTCGTGACACCATTTAAACTGTTTACTTGGTTATTTCAATCAGAAGTGCAGCTATTGTGGGAATAGTTCTGTATGTAACGCCGGAGATAGGACGTTATTCCTAGAAATGTGTGCTTTATATTACTTGGTGGTGCCATCTGTTGGATGTCGCGAACTTTATCTGGGTCAGTGGAAATGCCGTTAGGTGTGATATAATGCCCCAATATCTTTATTTCTTGTTCCCCAAAATTACATTTCTTAGCGTTTACCTTGACGTTGAATTCCCGTAACCTTTGAAATACTTAGCGAATATTTTATAGGTGTTTTTCAAGTGAGTTACCAATGATGAAAATACCATGTATATAAGCTAAGGCTGAATGCCAACGGAGAGGACCTAATAGCATGTCGATAAACTGTGGAAGTGTTGTGGGTTGCTACTGAGGCCCATTGGTAAACGGAGGTACTGGAAGAGGCCGACTCCATCAATTGAAAACGCTAGCTTATGTCTATCTTCCTTCTTAATAGGCAAACTATAAAATCTGGAAAACAGGCATAAACTAGTAATAAACTTTGAATTTTGTAAAGCATTTAATATGTCTTCCGTGCACGGAAGAGGATACTGGATTCTAGTTGTTAGATGTAAATATTATGCTACTAAGTTAGGTTGTCAGCACTATTTATCGGGTTGCTGTGTAATGTTCTCGAGTGTGGGGGGTGTGTGATGCGTTAATGGTGGAGGTATCTGTGTATTGGAGAAGGATGAAAATAAAAGTATTAAGATATGTTTCACAGGTTATGGGCCCAGGAAGCGGTACAATTGTTTAGAATGTGTAAGGTTGGGAGTAACAGCCGATAAAGTTATATTACCAAACAGAGTTGGATCATGAGTGGTAAAGTTTCGGCAAAATGGCGACCAGTGCAGTACAGTATTCTCAGCTAACAGACACGAACTTTAAGAACTGGAAGTTCTGGGTTTTGTTGTTACTTGATGAAAAAGATGTGCATTGGATTGTAGACGGTGATAAGAAGTTAGAAGACTTGACTGAGAATGAACTCGAGGCTGCAAAAAACAGCGGACAAGAAGGCAAGAAATATTATTATTAATTGCGTGACAGATCCTCACATATATTATGTTAGGAATGCAAGAAGGTCGGGGGAAATGCTCCTTGCTTTCAGTAATTTTTTCGAATGAAGAAGTGCTATTTCAAAGCTGTTGGTTCGAAAGAAGTTGTTAACATTGAACTGCACAACATCCATGCAGGAACATTTCAATAAATTTGGTAACTGGATATCTGATTTGGAAGGAATGGGATCCAAATTTGACCAGGATGACAAACTCTGTCATCTGTTGTTAACTCTACCTAATCACTGTGACAATTTGATTACTGTACTTGAAACCAGAGATGCAGACCTAACCTTAAACTCTGTAAAGTCAAGACTTCTTGATGCAGAGTTTAAATTGAATCATATACAAAGAGATGTTGGGAACGAGGAGACTTTGTTCATTGCCTCATACAGGCCAGTGAGAAAATGCTTTGGATGTGGTGATCCTGGTCATCTGATTGCTGATTGCCCCAAAGCACAATATGAACACTCAGACAGGGAGGGGTCGCGTGAGCGGGGTAGTAGAAGTTACAGAGGTAGAAGCAATCATGGCGGTGGATTCAAATCAAATTACTGTTGTTCAGAAGAAAGCGAGGTTACATTCATTGCAACCACGGGTGATGAAGCAGTACTGATCAGTGAGGAAGAAAGTGTGCAAGGCATTCAGTTTTTTCTAGATTCAGGATGTACTGACCACCTTGTTACGCCAGAACTGAAATCAAGTATAACAGATATTGAGGATCTAGAAGAACCTATCAGGATAAAGGTTGCTAATGGCTAGGAACTAACAGCAGAACAAAAGGGGACAGTAAGACTGTATGAAGGTACCGGTCTCCTGAAGATAAAACTATAGGTACTTATTGTTCCAAATCTCAAGCTCAATCTGTTATCGGTGAAAAAGATTCTTAGTTCAGGAAAATGAGTGATTTTCAGTGCTAACAGAGCAGAGATTGTCAATGACGGGGGCGTCAAGATTGTGTACGGCACGTCAGGAAAGCTTTATGTTGTCGTTTTTTTGGTGGGTACGGACAAGAAACTTTTTCAGCAGACACAGAGGACCTGTGGCATAAAAGACTTAGTCATCTAAACAGGAAGAGTTTGAGGTTAATGCAACTGCCTACCTCAAATAAGGTTTGTGATTCGTACTGGCAAGGGAAAGCGAGCAGACAGCCTTTCCCATGGAGTACTTCATCTAGGTCTTCCAGAATAGGAGAGCTACTTCACACAGATGTTGGGGGCCCTGTCTCTACCCTCACTAACAATGGTGAAAAATATCATCAGACAATAACTGATGATCACTCACATTTCTGTGTGGTATACCTGCTTACAGCCAAAGCTGAAGATGCAGAAAATGTAATGAACTACATCAGGAGCCTAAAAACTCAATTTGGGACAAATTGCATGAGTAGGGTGCAATGTGACAATGCAGGGGAATTTTCTTCAGCAATACCTCAAGGCTTTCTGTACCGAGAAGCGTGTTACCTTGGAGTGTACAGCACCATACTCACCGCAAATGAATGGTTTCAGTGAGAGACTGAATAGAACACTTCTAGATAAGGTGAGTACCATGTTTGTGGACACAAACCTACCTAAACACCTATGGGGAGAGGCAATACGTACGTCGGCATATCAACTGAACTGCTCCCCTACAGCAGCGCTGGGGTGGAAAATTCCTGCAGAACTGTACTGGGGCAAAACAGATCTCTCGAAATTGAAGATATTCAAAGCTAAACATGGGCAGTTAAACTTCCTCAGAGAGACAAGTTATATACCAGAGCCTCACCAACAAGGGTGGTGGGATATGCACCGAATGGGTACAGGGTCTGGGATCCGGTGACAGGAAAAGTATAAGTGTCGAGAGATGTGATGTTTGATGAAAGGTATGTCACGTTTAAGGAAAAAGAAACTCCAGATGCATCAAGAGTTAAATGGGATGAGGAAAGTTCCAAATAAATGGAAGAAAGTAACAGCAGGGAGCAAACATCCATCAGTGAGGAAAGTGACGAATTTCATGGATTTGACCAATAGTCATGACCAAAGAGGAAACTGAAGAAACCAAAACATTTGGATAACTTTAAATTGTATAAAATATTTCTGAACATAAAACAAGACACATCAATCACTAAAATGTTCTAACTACTGCAACACTACAGTAAGGTAGAACAAGCATCTCTGTGGAACATAAAATTTATTAAAATAAAAATCATTATGTGTGGTAGGCATTTAGCAAATTTACTGCTAATTAAAATATGTTGAACCAGATTGTCGATCATTAGAAAATATAGGGAAGACATTTCTGTCAGAAAAATTTAAATTTTACAGTTGTAACTATTCGTAAAACTAAATAATGTCTCTAAACATCCCCTGCAAAAGAATAATTATGCGAATTATTCGTGGTTTGGATCATTGTACTTCTCTTCATGAACAAATCATCACAAAATGTTTTAGAATTGCTCAGTGTTAGTATAACACTATACATCTTTAAAACAGCCTCTGGTAACGTCCAAAGATACCCACCCTTCATTTCAAATTGCAATATCCCAAAATGATGTCTTCAAAATTTAATTACTTCATATTAGCACAAAAATTCTTCCGAAAGTTGTAGCTCTCAAAAAGGCCTAAATGAATTAGCAACAATTACCATCCTGAGTAGGTCTTATGTGATTTGCTGGTGGAGATGGAAGCCAATATCTTGCAGCACTCAAAACTAGTAAAATGCTATGGCCTCTTCCTTAAAGCGTGCTCTCCACAACTACTGAGCAGTAGGGCACCTCTCAAACACCAACCTACCTACAGTTAGGATGATCCCTACATGTTGGCATCTAAAAGAGAGTCCTGTTCTCACGGAGTTCACATTCCCATGCTCATTAAAGCAGGAAATTAACACTATGTCACTTCCCTCACGTCACAATGCAATAATCGGGGCAATAAAATTTTTCTCCATGGCCAAACTTCCACAATGTTACACCTAAAAATTACCTTAATAGCAATAAAGAGCTCAATTCCATGTCACAAAAATCAAAACATGAAAAGTAAGCAAAACTCAAATTAATGAAAATATAATTTTAGAGGATATATCCTAGAAATTGAGACTACTAACTAATCCTGGGGTTAGGGCTTGCAAAAGAAAATAAATAAACAACTTTTTTCATAAATAAACAAACAATATAAAATGAAAACAAATATAAACAAATTTTAAAATCCGTACTCCTTACAAAACAATAAAGATGGCAAACCAGTGAAGTCTGCCAAAATCTACCCAGCAGACGATTTGCCCTTGTAACTCTTGCTTGCAAGGAGAAGCTGAAAGAGTGTGACCTAAATGACCCCAGGAGCATTTTGACCTGAGAAGGGAATGCCTGCCGCCATACTGATTTTGATGAATGGAACGTGATAGAAATGAGAGGTCATAATGAGCAGCAGAATAGAAAAAACCTCTAATCCATAATTTTTATTATTACGCTACCCAAAACAAAACCTATCTTCAACACTAAGCATACTACCCTTCCGAAAGACTTCACTCAGTGCCGTTAACATTCACACATTTCTGAAGCCTTGCTTAAACGTATAATTTGCCTTCTCAATTAAGTATTCACACCCCATTTTTTAACATTGTACATACATACATACACTCACAATTAGGCTACCGCCCGGTGGCGAGCTCTCTCAACTCTCCTTCACCCAACCAACTCCTTTTCCACTCCCTTCCTGAACTTACCAACCCCTCTCACAGATACCAATTCCTCCCTCAACACATTCCACTCCCTCACAGACCTCACAAGTATGGACTGCCTACCCTGCTCCGTTCTCCTCCACACCCTCTGAAGCTTCTCACTATTGTTTCCTCTTCCCCTAAACACCCCCTTACTTAGCTTGCAGTGTAGCCCTCCCCATCCTACCTCTTCATTCACCACCCTGTACATCCTGACTAACCGTTCAACTTTCCTCCTGTCCTTCAATGAGCTCCACCCCATTTCTTTCATCATCACTGATGGCCTATAGTTCCCTTCTTCCTCATCATCCTGCCCTTGCCTTCTCCACCTACCCTTCACCCATCTAGCTGCCTTTCTCTGCACCTTTTCCAGTTCTCGCACCTCCACCTCCACATACGGGTCCCATACTGCTGCAGCATATTCTAACATTGGCTGTACCATTGTGCCATACGCCTTCTCCTTCACCTCACAGCTGACTCCATTCAGCACCCTTCCCAGCATACCCAGAGCCCTTCTTCCCTTTGCTACCACCCTCTCTACCTGTTTTTTCCACCTGAGGTCTCCCTGCAGTACAATCCCTAGATACTTATATTCTGCTGCTTCTTCTTTCTCTTGTCCCTCCCATCTGTACATGTCCCTGCTTATCATCTTCTTCCTTGTGAACCTCACTACCTTAGTTTTTCGTACATTTATCTTCATTTTATTTTTTCTGGTCCACAACCATATCTTATCAATGTCCGCCTGCAAATTTCAGCCCCCCCCTCTCCCACCTCAGCATATACAACACAATTGTCTGCAAACAATCTGATTTTTCCCCTATTCCCCAAACCCATGTCATATACCATTATGGTAAATAACAAAGGACCCAGCACGCTTCCCTGTGGTACCCCTGACGTAACCTCCTCTTCCTCCATTATTGCCTCCCCCACTTTCACCCTCTACCTTCGCCCCCTGAGGAAGTCCCCTATCCATTCCACTACCCTCCTGTCTGGTATCAGTGCCTCCACTTTCCTCATCAATGTTCCATGGGGCACCTTATTGAATGCCTTCTCAAAATCTATGAAACAGGCATCCACCTGCTTCCCCTCAACAACTACCTGCACCAGATCCTCTAATAACCCAGCCAGCTGAGTCTCACATGAGTATCCCCTCCTGAAACCATGCTGGGACTCCTCCAACCAATTCCTATTGTTCATAACCCTCACCTCACATACTGCACCACCAGCCTCTCCATTACTTTTCCTGTACTTGATGTGAGACTCACCGGTCTGTAGCTGCCAGGCCTCCCCCTTTCCTCTCCCTGCTTGTGCATAGGTACCACCATAGCATCCTTCCAATCTTGTGGTAACTTACCCTCTCCTAAGGACTTTTTAAACAGTACCTCTAAATATTTTACCAACTCCCTGCCACTAAACTTTAGTGCTGCGTTAGCTATCCCATCTGGTCTACCCTGCCTTACTGCTCTCCAAACCCCTAATTACCTTTTCTATCTCCCACTCCCTCATCTTAAACTCACTAAACACCCTCCGAACCCTGTTTGTCCCCCTATTCCAACCCTCCTTTGCCTCAAACACTGACAAGTACTGTCCTTGCAGCATCTCCAATTTTTCTTGGTCATTTGTCGCATGCCTACCGTCCCTTCCTGTTAGCAGAGGGATCCCTTCCTCTCCTCCCCTTAACCGTCTTATATACCTAAACAATTTCCCCCATTCCTTGCCTTTTCCTTCTTCCACCATGTTCCCCAGAAATACATTCTTTGCCTGTCTGATCTTCCTTTCAAGCTCCCTACCCATTTGTTTCATCATTTCTTTAGAGCTTATCATCCCTTCATTTCTCCACTTGGCATGTAATTTTCTTCACTTCTTCGTCATTTTCAAAATCTCCTGTCCATAATATGGTGGATCTCCCCCAGCCCGTAACCTTTTCATTGGCACAAATTTCTCCAACATAACCTCCATTAATTTTCTTAACTCCCTCCACAACCGCTCTACACCCTCCTTCATAGACCATTTTTTAAACTTGTCTCTCAGGAAGATTTCTGCCCCCTTCTTGTCTCCTCTCCCATACTGCCACACCAACCTTTCTGCTATTTGCACTTCTCTCATCCTGCCAATCCCAATTTCTACAACCGAAATATGATGTTCGCTTATACCATCCAATACTATTGCACCAACTATAGCATTCCTAGGTCTGACCAACATCACATCCAGCACTGACCCAACACCCTCCTCATTCCATCTCGTAGGTGTTTCTACTATCTGGACTAATCCTCTATTGACTAAATGTGCTGCCATTCGCTGCATCATGCTACCCATTCCTTCTGCACCCTCTACCCATTTCACCCCTGGCATATTCAGATCCCCTGCTACAACAACCAACTCCCTGTCCTGGTGGTCTATATGCTGTCAGCAAAGTAATACTCCTATTACTACTACCACTTAATTTAATTTCCATTACCTCGACATCCTCACTAACCCATTCTACCGCCCTTTTTAGACCTTTCCTTACACACACCATTATTCCTCCTCCTCCTCCTCTCCCATCCCTGTCTCTTCTGAAGATGGTGAACTTATCCTGCCTACATTCAATGTCCAGTACTTTCTCAGTCAGCCAAGTCTCCACAGCTACCATTATATCTGCCCCATATCCTTCAACCTTTCCCCAGAAGCCTTCCAGCTTGTTGTACACACTCCTACAGTTCACCACCATTATCTTTATACTAGTACTCTGCTTTACCATCCTACATTGCTTACCTCCTATCTCCACCCCTGCGGCCTCATCAATGCTATCCTCTCCCTCTCCCTTTCCATTTCCTTGCTTCTAACTGATTGTTATTTCAACAACTGCTGCTCTGCCCTGACCCTCTCCATGCAGCCAGCTACTTCCCTACCTAGCAGGTCACCTAGAATCTCTTTCCCTGCTCTGTCAGGTGAACCTGGTCCCTCCCTAAACTTTCCCAGCCTACCCATTTCCTACTATCTATAAATGTAGCCCCCAAATCCCTACACACCCTCTCATATACCTCACTCGCAGCCACTGCCTTCCTATAGGATACTCCTTTCCTAACATAAAATCCACCATTCCACATTTGCATTATGATCCACAACAAAATTCTTAACATTCTCCAACCGTCAAAATATTGCAAAGTTTGGCCATATTTACGTTGCCTTTATGACTTGTGCTGATGTATATTACTTAACTAGATAATTTGAAAGTTACATGTGTTACTATTGTCCCAACACAGTCAGTCATTAAGATACATCATCACATACCATAATTGCCTTACACAACACACTACTCTTATTGTAACTATATGTATTTATTCAAATAATTTCACACTCACGATTTCTGTAAATAAATTTTTTTATCTTCGTCTTTCAATTTAATATTTTTGTTTAGAGGGGAGGTACAGACACAACTGTGGGGAGATACACTGGAGATGAACATGAAGTAAATAATATTGTTTGTGTGTGATGATGTGAGGGGTTTTTGCATATACACACAAATTAAACTGTATTATGCAAAGTGTGAAGTGACACAAGATTCCCTCTTACATATCATAACAATTTTCCTCCTCTCGCCCGTCAACCTCCACAAACAATATTATTACTATCGCTTGCAGAGAACTTATCTGGTTAAATGATAAAGAAAATTGTTTTGAGCAGAACCTAGGGTGTAGGAGGGTACTAGTGTCTACCATTTGCAAGTAAAACACTAGAAATATCTCATTCATCAGTTTTAATATTGTGAAAGTTTATAAGAATTAAATGGTTCCACATACACACACTCTTGCAAATATTAAATTAAATTCCCTTTGTCTGCCGAGTACATATAACACAAGTTCCCATTTAAAAAACATAAACATTGTTCATTCCACAAGATAAACATGAATTATTATTTTCCTCAATAGTCGTATGTGAGCTGTGGACTGTAAGTAAGCTGATGTGTGTAAATCAATATATAGCAAAACATCACTATGTTCGAGAGGTGATAAATATTTTAATTACTCTGATAGGATTTACCTTGGGGCCAAGATTATAAAAAAATGCAAATAAAAATATAAACAAATATTTCTATCATACACAATAACCTGACAAAATAATAACAATGTTAAGGTAAACAAACTTTAGAATCTACAGTACTACTATATTAGTGCCAGCCAGTGAGTATAAAACTCCTTTCTATCTCAGGGTACTCTAATGGGCAGAAAGTCTTCACTAATTGGAGCATTAAATTTAAATAAATAATTTTGTTCAATTACTGTTCAAACATTTTTAAAACATGTCACTGTAAGACAGAATGCTCAAAAGTCTTTAAAAGTGTTTCTGATCATGTACTTATAGTTTTGCAGGGTATACCATCCCTCTTGTCATTATTGAAAAAGAAATAAAAATTGGACTAGTGTTATATTTCTTCATAATAATATATTCCAGCAAGTATTGGACCTCTTCTCCACCTGCCCACTGCTCTTCAATACTTTAAAAGACGTTACATGACAAAATTTAACTTTTGGTACATTAGTGAGGCTTATTTAATTAATTAATTAATATGTGTGTATGATTGTTCGTGGAGTAATTGTTGTGTGCTGTTTGTACTGCTTACTGTAAGTGATGTACACAAATATATGTCCACAATTTGACTCCGGTACATCCAGAATACCACACAAACCACATTAACAACAGTATTGTACATCATCATACCTAGTGTGCAGCTGGAACCACACCCTAACTGTCATCAACTGTTTCCACAAGTGTTTATGTGCAGTAATAACATGTGACAAAACTCTTGGCATCAACTGTGTACAGAACCTACCATATACTTAGGATATGTTGGGCGACTTGTGTATAAAAAAATATTCTATATCAATGGTAGTTCATTTGCAGTTAGCTATTTAAAATTACACATGTACAGATAACTCTCAAAAATGGAAAACAGTGTAGAGGTAGTTCCTTGTCAGCTGCTCTGTTCATTTCTTTATCTCCCTGCATGGAGGTGACTACAAATTTAAGCACCTCATCCTGAGGCTAGCGGGACATGACGTCACAGGGCAGCAGATGTGCTGTGATCTCCTGTTGTCACTGGAACTTCTTCCACAGCTAAATGTAGGGTAGCGGACCATCCAAAATATTTTATTTATTTACAAGGGTGGCAATTACGTGCCGGGTTCTGGGCGGGTCGTACATTTCATAATTAATCTCGTTAATCATCTTTATGTCCGAGGCTGTCCAATGCGTGGAGTTCCTTTGTTTGGTATGTGAAAGAACTTGTGCCACTGTTTATGACTTGCCCCGAGCTCTTGTTGGCTGGTGATGGAGCGAAGTTGCCCGTAGAGTGTGCAAGCGTGCTGCGCAGTATGTTGGCATGCGTCAACGTTTACCTGTCAAAATCATATGGTTACTGTTGACATAACCAGTGTTTTTGTTTACATAGCGCATGTCCCCAATGCCATGCTTGCACTCATCTCTGGCAGTCGTGACTCTAAGAAATACACTTCTTATTAACAAACATATTCAAACAACTTTTCCTATAAACAGTTTTTATACATATTGTGTCTGTTTTTCACTTCTTTGTTTGTAAACAAACAGTGTTTACTTTTGCCACAACGTCACTTTAAACATAACTTCTATCAAACCATTACTTTGAAAATGGCGGTAGAAAAAATGTAAATAAACAATACTTTCATACTAAAACACATAAATATTTGCATTACACTTCAATATATGGAAAAATACTTCAAAACACACAAAGCATAAAATAAACAATCATTCTGAATTGCTACAAAGTGCTAAGTTTCCTTTTTCTTTATGTAAAGCTTTCTTCTTTCTCAAAGAATATTTACACCTGGATCATATTACCTAACAAAATATATTATTATGCTTTGACTACAAATTGTAATACTATCCAGACTGTACCACACCTCGGTTGTTTCTTCGAGTGTGGTTAAACACCAGTTTATGATTTGTTTACATTTAAATATCTACATTTTTAAGGTAAATGTTTTGGTTAAATTTTTTGTTTAGAATCACCCAAACAAATATTGACACTATAATGTAAGTAATGTTTACACTTATCAAGCAGTTTATTTTAGTTTTCATTTCACACATGATTAATTTATATAGTTCATAATTATTTATTATATTTTTCTTATTTTTACAAGTTTTGAAATTCTATGTACTTAATTGGCTCAGATATATTGGTAACTATCCATTTATTCCTCTTAGCAACTGTACGGTATAGCTTGAAACATGATAACTTTCCCTGTGAGATTTATTGACAGTTACACAATTCATGCACTTTACACAGAGACACGAAACTGTTGCAGTATGAGCCAAGACAGACTACAAGAACAGTGTTGCAGAATTTAACACAAATTCACATTACTAAAAAACTTACATCATGAGAACCATTTAAAGACAGGAGGGACCTTTTCCTCCTTGCACCCGAATGGAAATACTGTATAATTGAAGCTGTCATAGAAAATGATGAGATGAAGAACAAATGGCTTTGATGAACACAGTCAAGCACTTGTGTGAAGAAATTTGTGAGCTTCATGCATATGCCAAACAACTGAGACACCACATCAACAAGCTGATACTGCAAGCTGCACACCTTTCAAAGCAGTTGGAAAGTGCTCATGATGACCCGCGCATGCTGTACAGACGCCTTGTGCACCCTGTGCCACCTAGCAGTGAAAGGAGCCCATGATAATGACATGGAGCGAGTACTGTGATGGTCCCTCTCAGTAGTGGCTGTGAGAATAGCAGTCCCATAGAGGATGTGCTTTGGGAGGCAGCTGTGTGAGCTCAAGGAGAGTGAAGCAGTCAATAGGAACTACCAGTGCTTCAGTAGGACCAGGATCCAGCGACAACCTGCTGCATCCACTGCGCATGTCAGCTATTGTCAGATTGGTAGACATAGTCTAAAAGAAGATGCGAGGGGAATTTCTGTAGTTGCATCATGATTTCCAACTGATAATGAAGGGGTTAGTCCTGTAAAGCACCAATGTCCATATTCTAATAGATTGAGGTATTCCATCACTATTGCAAACACAAAAAACTGGCATATTGCTAGACATGTAGCAAAAACAACGTTCAATTGATATGCCTAACTTCACGTCAGATCACGAGGCCAACACAGCATCGGTGGAACCTACAGAGGGTTTTCCAGTTTTTTCTGTGTTTGTTCATAACAGCAAGAGCATTTAAGATGTAGTGACTGGAAAGACCTGGTACAATAGGAAAACATCAGGTGAGGTATTTCAAGAAGGACAACAGGTGTGGCTGTACAATCCACAGTGTTAAAAAATTCTACTGTCTGAAGCTACAGAAATGTTGGGAAGTCCCCCACATGATTCTGAAGAAGATCAATGATGTGGTCTTTTGAAGTGGTCATCAAGGCTTTCAGGCAAAGCAGAAGGCTGCCCACATTAACCGACTTGCACTCTACGAAGGACCGGATGTTGTGGAGTCTGTTCGGGATGAACAGACTTGAAGAGGAGGCAGTGTTATGTGCTCACTACTCTTCATCGCTTCCCTTGCCTCATGAGAGCGAAGGAATGTTTAAAGGCCAGGCAAGCGGTAATCCAAGAAATGCTTGTGCCGTCGCGGTAAGCCTATCACAACTTGTGCATTCATGACCTTTAGTGGACTGAATTTCTGTGGTTATATTTGAAAGATGGAACCTTCCAGATCAGGCCAGCAAGACTACTAGCCACGACGGGACTCCAAGGCAACAGTCTGAGAGTTTGCAGGATTGCGCAACATTAAGCTATAGGTGTTCCAAGACAATGGAGTAACGAACCAGCAGAGCATCAAGTGGTGGCGAGAATCACCAAGCTTAAGTCTGCAGACTGTGAGCATTGGTGCAATGGAGAGTGAGACTGACGGACAAGACTGTTGCACTGGATGCGTGAGTGTAAGACATTTGGAATTATGGTAAGACAGACTGAAAATGTGTAAGTAATGTGAACTGAGTGACTACAACTAATATAGAGATGCTGAGAAGACTTTAAATTAATTAGAATTGAGAAAAATTAAATATTGTACTCATTGAGAATAACAGGAGTAATAATGATGTTATATAACTTAATGTTGTGAATATTAGCTTGACGTGTGTCGCTCCCTTGTATTTTAATACAAACAATTACGACTCATCAGACTCTAGTATTCCTACTACACCTGAGTGAGAGTTGAATCCCGCCTACTTAGTACACTGATGTGTTGGATCGCCACAACCCTGGATGCGATTCTGAACACGTGGAAATGAAGGTTGCACAAGCTAGCGAGCATGCTGCCCTCCCCTCCCCTCCCCCATGCTGAGAGCCAACAAGCCGTCAGCTGCCTCGGGGCAAAGCAGAGCACCACCGAATACACACGAAGCTGGGAGCCAGACAGCAGGTAGCTACCCCACCCCGGCCTTGTGCTAGAGGTACATAATGAGGCGACGTCACACCTCCCACCGCGGCCCTGCATCGCACGTGTCCTTCGGACTATGTAAGTCAATGCGCGATCGGGCTTGCGAGATAGTCTTCCGGATTCTTGAGCTTGCTCCATCACTTCGTGTGCTGAGGCCTTCGACGGGTCACCAAGTCTTCAGCAGCCACCAGAGGCTGTTACCATTGCCGTCACCAGAATCTTTTCTGCAGCCGCATATATCAGAGGCTTCATTGGCGACAACTACCACCATCTACCAGAGGCTTCGTTGCTGACATCCTTCATCTATCAGAAGCTCTTCGACTTCTACCACGCAACACCCTCTGCTACTGGATCCTCCCGGAGCAGCAGGCGCCTCTACGTGTTGGTAGGGGCAACTACACTCCATGCTATTGGAACGGTGGAACCCTTTTATAAATTGTCTCATCAAGATATCCCAAAGTATAGGTAGCTGCGCTAAGTATTTTTCAGAAACAACTGTCTACGCCATTTGTTTTCTTGCATAGCCTGAAACCAGGTCATCTACACCTGGCCAGTGTAGGTTACTTCCATACACACAGTCTGCTTGGTTAGTAAGTAGCACGTGTCACTGTATTTATTATGCATATAATAAATACAGGTTTGTTCATTTACCAAGAGTAGTCTTTCTAGAGAGTTTTTCACAGTGACCGCTAGGAACCATACATGTTGTGCACTACCGACTGAGATCGGGGTTTTGAAGATATTCGTACGATCTACAGTAGGACTGTGGATCCCCATCAGGAATCCACACGTCTAACACACACACCATTCAACGGCCACCCGTTCTAGACCTCTGGGGATAGAACGGCAGACCCACAACCACTAGCAACTCATCCAACGAGGGAGAGACAGTACTCTTGAGTTGTATTCCTACCGGAGTACCAAGGTACTGGCGGGGGTATTTGCTCGAGAGTTACAGCCTGGCCTTGGTTGCGACCTACACCCAGTAGTGCAGGAAGGCGGCCCATACGTCTCAATGCTTCTAGTTCGCCCACCAGTGGTGGGGAGCTTTCTGGAGCACCGAGCTCGTGTCAGCAGCCACTGCTGGAAATACACTGATGTAGGAATCTGTCTTGTGTCCGCGGTGCACAGCATCTATTGTTCAGTGGTAGTACCACCTCTATGCCTTTTCGAGAAAGGCACAGCTCAAGGAGATAGGAGCAAACGACAGCTTAAAACGAAGCCAAGCGACAGTGTGTATTAGCCCCTCCTTCTTTGAATAGGCAAGCTGAATGGGACAGTGTCACCTTAACCCATTTATTACAGAGGCCTACCTCTCCTGCATATACCTATATTTATTTCCCGCAGCACATATGTATTTTCAGAGAATATCATTCCATGGTGAAAGGCTTAATACAGGGGAGAGAGGTTAGGTACAGGGTTGCCAACTCCAGGTTTTGGAGTCAGCCGCCTGGAACCTACAATACCATGTTGGCCACCACGGTATCCACTTCCTCCAGCCAGCGATCTGTACCTCCAGTTCCAGCCAGCCAATACCAGCAAGATCATCTTTGTCTGAAGATAAGTTAAGTAAGCCTTGTATCCCCAAAACCTCCCACCAGTCAATTGCCTCAGTAATTAATCCCACAGTGGGAAACAATCCAAATAAGGTAGTTTTACGTAAACTAATTACCAGACTAACAGTGGAGAACTTTATTCCTAATCGCCAACCGACGTGTCAAGTGAGAGTATTGGGCACTATGCGCAAACTAAGGCAGTAAACCTGTAATGGTGCGTATTTGGTGTCACGCAATTCAAAGCCACGAGGACTGTGCCAACTGTCACATAACCCGGCACGCGTCAAGCTGTGTGAAATAATTAAAAATCAAATTAAGTACTTTTATTTTTACTAGGAACTGCATCGCTTATGAATTCGGATACGTCCCTTTGGCATAATTACTGGTATTAAATAAATTTATTCAAATTGTATTTGCGTAAATTGAACAATATTTTGTTAACACAACCAAGTTGATATTGCTCCAAATATCTGTCTCTGCATTCACCTTGAACTGGGAAATGTATTTAAGTGATGTGTTTGGTCATATGTGTGTGTCTATATATATATATATATATATATATATATATATAGTATTGTCATGAAAATATTGTCATGCAGTTAGTACAGTGCAACCATTATGTGAGTACATAATCAACTTACCAATATAGTTGTCTTATCTTTTACAAAGTTTGTTAGTGATGCACTTGATGTATGCTGTGTGACTCGACCCCCTTAAGACCATTTTTCCGGCTGTAAACTGGAATGCCACCGCAGCGAGGCTGCGCACTCTACTGAAGGGTCGAGTGTGCGCCGGGTCGCCGGAGTGACAAGGTACAGAGCAAGAGCAGGGCACTCCGGTGCAGTGCAGATGGTGGTTGCCATGGGAACGAAACGGTAAAGGCCGATTAAGCTGAACTTGACAGTTAAGGCCTAATGAAAGACTTTATTCTGTTGCTCTGATTAAAATGTTTATGTGTTGTGTGTATTGTTTTATTTGCTGTATTTGCAAGGTAACGTATTATTATTAATTTTCATCTTCCACAGAATGTTTTGACCATCTCATTTCGTCAGTGTTTATGTAGCAAGAATATTTGTGATATTTTTTAATATGTTAATTTACTTATTCACATATCGCAAGGGGCAATAATGCAAGTCATGTCATAAAGAAGTCCCATTTTGGTGCGAGGGCAAGCCCCCGGGTCGGGCGGTAGAGTCAGTCGGCGTGAAGCATCCATCGGAGGTGGCAGGTGTGTGTTAAGCTCCGGCGTTTTCCCGTGCACGCCGGGTGGCTATCAACAACTTGTATCTGGACATTAACTGCAATAGACTCTAAATCATCAGGAACCTTCTTTTTCATTTAGCCGCCCGGTAAGCCACCTCCACTCCCCGGTGGAATAGCATTGCCCCATGGAGCTTTTGTTTTCATGTAAGTCTTAATTTTCGAAAGGCATTTTCACAGTGTTACCGCATGGCCTGTCATAGCCAGGTGTATTTCATGTCAAGTGCCCTCATCAAAGGGATGTAATTTAATGTAATAAATACATGTGTATGAACATCCACTATGTCATTTACTTAAGTCGCAGTATGCGTGGAAGGGGACAGGCCCTTACAATACCCGCTCATTCAATTTCCATAAGTTATCTTATCCTCAAGTGTTCTGAGTTTTGTTTTGCATTGTATGGGCGTGTGGAAGGCCCTGACAGCCCACGCACGTGCATTTAAAAGTTCTATAGTTTCCGCCAACATCAACAATTGTGCATAGCTGACCGACGGGCTATCATTTAGTAAACTTCATTCATCTGGAGCAATAATCAACAAGGCGGATGTTGCTTCAACTTCATAAGCAAGGAGATTGGTCCTAGGCAGATGGTCCGCAACCCCAAGACTAAGAGGAGCAGCATCAACATTGTCATTGCTTGACGGCGTTTGACGCCTATCGAGTATACTCATTCCTACATCTCACCATCATCACTCCAGAAAAATTCAATCCAACCTTTTCAGCTGCCCACTGGTCATCTGACCGTGTCGATTGGCTGGTCCAAGTGGGGCCATTCTCCTACCACCAAAATTTTCCTGCCAAAAATTTTTCCAAGTTTTTCTGCAAATTTCCACAGTTTTCCAGAGATATAAATTTTTCCTGCCTTTTCCTGCCTGCAATGGCGTGAGGACGACAGCAAGGAGGCAACAAGGACAACGGCAGTGTCGGGACGCCTATGGGATGCCGCATAGATGCTTGGCAGGCTTGTCAACATTGTCAACAATCAGCAGGTGACACTATGCCGTAAGCCATGCCACACCATTTGGAGAGTGGGCAGCAGCGTATGAGAAGTGATGGGGTTGAGTCTACCCCTCCCCCATCCCCTGTACTCTCTGCCACCGACAGTCAGCTGACACCTCGCGTGCGTCGAGTGTTAGCTGTGGCATTGGGTCATCAACCCTGCACGGGGTAAGCAGGCTAGCCATGTCTTGAGAGGGGAGGGCGATCCCTCTTCCCCAACCCAGTGCATCCGCGCCGGTCCGCTGCTTCTACCATGCACATGGCTTTGTTGACAAGCAAAGCATGGCTGGCAGGGTAACTGACAGTGCACCGGCATTGTGGTGCCTGAGTGTTTACGCCTTATGGTAACCAATGAACATTCACTAAACGCAAACCATGCCTGTTGTCAATGCCGTCGTAAGACCAGCCCAGTAAACACCTATGCCAGTGACATCCTCGGAACAGACAGAGACAATTTGTTGTGCTATGGACAGGGTACCGTTGTACTCCAGTGTGTACAGTGTGATGTAAAATATCATCAGGAATGCCTTAACAGCACAGAAAAGATATTTAGTTGCAGGACTCGCATTTGTTTGTTTATCATGTCACACGACGTCAACCAAATTCAGGCAGGGCGGAATAGAGCGCAAAACGGAACCGCAGACACCCCACGTGATCAGGTGTTGGACTTATTAGCACAGTGGGAAAACAGTGTAGCAGTGAATGTGAACAGCAATCTTTCACAGATAATAGTGGCATGGGACTCTAACAGTGTATCAGGTGGAGTGGCACAGAGCAGAGGAGGGAAATGGCAGCAGAGATAGGGAGGAGAGCAGCGCGAAGCCGAGACGCCACCCGCTTCCACCACGCACGTGGCGAATGTAAACAATCACTTGCCACATGAACCTAACCCAACAATCGCACTTTACGCCTACCAACTGCCTAGACAGTTTTTTCTGCCACTACCACACATGTTTCCTACACCTGTCTATCCAACAATTATGTCAAATTACCAACGGCCTTTTCAAAAATTTTCCACTTGAAAATCTGAACCTAACAGTGACATCGCAAACAGTGGAAATGGAAAACGCAGTCCGAAGCAGAACCATGGAGACCAATCCACCTCAACATCTGCCAGGACCGACAACAAAAGCACCATTGAAGTTTCAAAAGTTGCCCACGTTTGCTGGTATGCCAAATGAAGATTCGGCACCGTCCCTAGCCGATTGTGTATCCCGCCTTACCAGGTACGGGATAACCGTGATGAATGGTAACTGTGTCGAAACACAACTTAACAGACACACGCGCTTTTAGTGGACGTCTCTCAACCACTATGTCCTTCAGTGGGAGGAGTTTCGACGTGTATTCCAATGCAGATTTCGAGAAGTTTTCACTTTTGTACATGCTCAGAGCAGACTGACTCTGGAAGGTCAACAATTGGGTCAACTAACTGTTTTCATTACACGTAATAACCAACTTGTCAAATGTTTCCATCTAAATTTGCCGAAACGAGAAATACTTGAAGTCATTGCAGAAACAGCTCAAATGGAATTTGGGGGAGCTTTGATCCCATTGTTAAATGGAACACTGGAAGACTTAATGCATTCCACAATAATTTTAGAGAGAACGCATGAAGTATCCCGCCTTGATGTGAGCGGAGTACAATGGTGACATGAGCTAAAAGAGGAAAATGTAAAGAAACATAGTTTTGGCATATCACATAATTTCCAACAACATTCTAGTACTGATAGTGCACCAATACATGGGAAACAGTATAGTGAGTCAAAGCATGGGAAGTAGTATAATGAGAAAACGCATGGTAGCACATACAAACAGGAACAGAAGAGGAGCGGAACCGTGGGAGCGAGTAGTCAGAAGCCACAATATCGAAGCGGAACAGGTAATGGTAATCAACAACAGCACGAATGGAATACGGATTATCTGCCCAAATACCCATGCAGGTACTGTCTGACTGCACAGTATCACTGTCATAACAAATGCCTGAATAACCTGCATATGAGACAACTCAGGGATGCAGCAGAATGTAAACAACAGGGAAACGGGTTGCAGGGGAGAAGGGGCCGAACTCTTGCCACACCCTACCCACTAAAATTTAGACAATACCAAGCACGAAATTTACTCCACAACAGGCACTAGTATAACAAATTAGCAGCAACCACGCACCATTTATCTGTATTGTAGTTTCCATTAGTGGCCAGTTGTGCCACGCTTTGATTGACACTGCAGCCTCACATAACTTCATACGACTGGACTTTGCACGCAAGCAGGACGTGACGCCTACAGACCATGTAATTCTGTTGGCCACGAACAAGCATTGTAGTACGGCTGTAGGACAGCCAGTAGGGAAGGTTCAAGTACGTGACATTTAGACAACGACTGTCATTGTTACATCAGAAATACGCGAGGAAGCTATTTTGTGGATACCAGGGTTAACAGAACAGCACACAATAGTGGAACCCGCCGCAAGAAGGATACATTTTGGCGCGAAAGAGAGACACACTGTGTATAATCTGGACTGCTGCCCGACGGGTAGCCTACCCGAGGTAAAGTTAGGGCATTTCAACAACCAGGTTCCGTGCGAGTATCATGCCGCATTTCAGCGTGTCCTTGATGAACGCCATGATGTATTCGGCAGAAATGATGCATTGAAACGGACAACCGTCGATGAACACGCGATACCACTTGTAGATGAAAAACCAGTCCGCACTAGTCCGAGAGGCTACTTACTGCACCAAACGCGGATAATCAAAAAACAAATCGAGGAGATGCTCAATGACAGCGTGATAGAGGCGACAGACAGTCCATTCAATTCTGCAGTTATGTCAGCTTCAAATAAGGACAGAACATGGCTATTTTGTGTAGACTTTAGACCGCTAAATCGAGTCACATGCAGTTCACTGCAGTCGTATATAAGTGTGAAGGATGCACTGAGTACACTAGGGCAAGCAAAAGTTGGGACATCCTTGGATTTAAAAAGTAAATATTGGCAGGTGCCAGTGAAACTCAAAGACAGGCTGAAAACAGCATTTACGGCTCCCGATGACCGGCGTTTTCAGTTTTGCGCAATGTCATTTGGGTAGACATGCGCACCCGCGACATTCTAGGCACTGATGCTACATGTGCTTGATGGCATTATTGGAGAGTATACGTTGGCGTATCTCGATGACGTCATTTTTTGGTCAAACAGCTGGGAGGAACACGTACATTATTTAGCAGTAGTCCTGGAGAGGGTTGCAAAAAATTACCTTACGTGCTCAATGCCCAATTGAGAAATGCCATATGGGAAGACCAGCATCAATTTTCTAGGCCACGTAGTCGATCAGGAGGGAAACTGGCAGAATCCAGAACAATTAAGGCCCATTGACAGCTACCCACAGCTGAAAACCCGCAAGCAGCTGAGAAAGTTTTTCAGATTTATTAACTGGCTACGGGAACATATTCTGAGGTTCGCAACAATCACTGTACCCTTGACGGAACTTTTGTTTCTGCAGAAAATATTCCAGTGGACAAGCAAGACAGAAAGAGCATTTTCGGACATTAAGTGTGAATTCAGATTGTGTCCGACACTGGCACGTTACGACGCTTGCAAGAATTTGTACCTTCAGTCTGACGCGAGCCAAGAGAGAATAGGTGCAGTATTGTACCAGGTTGACAACATTGGGGAGAAACATGTTATCGACTTTGCAAGCGCGAAACTAGGGCAGGCTGAAAGATGCTACGATGTGAACAAGAGAGAATGCTTGGCGGTGATATAAGCAATCAAGAAATACCGCGCATACCTAGAACACCAGCGGTTCACACTAAGGACTGACAACAAGTGCCCTGTGTGGTTACATGGCATACGTGAAGCCTGGAGTAAGTTGACGTGATTGGCGTTCCATTTGCAGGACTACGATTTCACGGTAGAGCATGTGTCCGAAAACAGAACGAATTGGCAGATATGTTTCACGGAATTCTAACAATGGGGTAATTGTCAGAGATGAAACACAATGGGTGGACATTTTGCCGCCAAATTCACGTGATACAGTATCGGAGGTGTATGTGCCACAAATTACAACTGCCAACGAGGGCTTATTAGCTACATGTACAGGGAAGTTGTCAAGGTGCAACGAAACTGCAGGTTCGCGCAGGAGAAAATGCAACAATGCGCACAGCAGGAAGTTGAAGGATGGCACATAGTAGATGGCAGGTTGGAGACCTGTTCAGTTCCAGCTTGGGAAATGGAGGGTGTATGTCGCGACATGTGCGAGGGATCATGTGTTCGCCTATTCGCACTGTGGCAGCGTGGCTGGACACCCACGCGTTGAACAGACGGCCAGGAATGTATGTGACCATTTTTTTTACCCAGTTTTCAGCAGGGATGCGAGGAGATACATGCGACAATGCAAGGAGTGCAACTTGTACAAAACGCGTTGCGCAGACGGGAGGCAGCAGCAGCATCATCCCAGCATGCACCAAAAACCACTTGAGACTGTGTGTCTGGACCTTATGGGTCCGTACCTCAGAACGAGGGCAGGCAAATGATTTTTTGTTGTGGTGAGTGACAATTTCTCACGCTGAACAAAGGTGTACCCTACTAGCAAAGCAAGCGCAAGAAATGTAGCCAAGGTCTTGGAGGAGCAATTTTTCCCTCACTGGGGATTTCCGCGTAACTTGTTAACAGATAACGGTACTTAATTTACTGACAAGTATTGAAGAGAATTGTGTATGAGATAAGGCGTTCACCATGTCACAACGGCTATCTACCACCTGAGGGCCAATCTGACGTAATGTAGAAACCAGGAGATCAAAGCGCAATTACAGTTATGTGTAGGTGAAAACCACACCACTTGGGTGGTGTAGAAGTAGAAGGGGTGCAAGTAGATAAGCAAGTTAGTAGGAGGAGCAAGTGATTACGCAGGTTGAACAAGGGCAAAGTATTTATGCAAGTGCAAGTGTTTTTGCAGGGTCTGTTCAGCCGGGTCACACCTGGAGGCAGCGGACTTAGCGAGAGGACAGCAGGAGCAAAGAGGGGGACAGCGAGGGCAGTGAGTCAGGGAGCTGGCTGTGCCTTCGGCGGGCACATCCACCACCGCCGTGTCAACAATGCAGGCAGCCGGAGTTGCCAAGCAGGAAGGGGCAACCGCCGGCATTGCAGCATGCGGCAGGGCCACAGGAGCGGCGGTACCATCTGCGGTCATGCAAGCCAGCCTGCATCTGCAGTTGCTGTCAGGGACAACATACGGTCTACAAACTGTCTCGAAAGGGGAGTGGGGAAGGCATTTGACGTGGGCCGTGTGCCTCTACCCCTTAAGACAGTTTGTCCAGCTGTGACCTGAAACGCAAACCGCAGCGGGGCTGCGCACTCTACTGAAGGGTCAAGTGTGCCGCCGGTTGCCGGAGCGACCAGGTACAGAGCAAGAGCAGAGCACGCCAACACAGTGCAGCCGGTGGTCGCCATATGGAAACGAGAGACGCTGCGGAAGGAGGCGACAAAGGCAGATTAAGCTGAACTTGAGAGTTAAGGCATAATTAAAGACGTTATTCTGTTGCTCTGATTAAAATGTTTATGGTTTGTTTTGTATGTATGGTTTTATTTGTTGTATTTGCAAGGTAACATGTTATAATTTATTTTCATCTTCCACAGAGTGTTTTGGCGATCTCATTTCATCAGTGTTTGGTTGCAGGATTATTTGTGTTATTTTAATATGTTTATTTACTTATTCACATATCGCAATGATCAATAATGCAAGTCATGCCATAAAGTAGTCGCGTTTCTGCGTGAGGGCAAGCCGCGGTAAGCCCCCGGGTCGGGCGGGAGAGTCAGTCGGCGCAAAGCATCCATCGGAGGTGGCGGTCGTGTGTTAAGCTCCGGTGTTTTCCCACGCACACTGGGTGGCCATCAACTACTTTTATCTGGACATTAACAGCAATAGACTCTAAATCATCAGGAACCTTCTTTTTCATCTAGCCGCCTGGTAAGCCACCTCCACTCCCCGGTGGAATAGCATTGCCCCAGGGAGCTTTTGTTTTCATGTAAGTCTTAATGGCCTGTCGTAATAGCCAGGTGTATTTCATGTCAAGTGCTCTCATCGAAGGGATGTAATTTAATGTAATAAATAAGTCTGTGTGAACATCCACTATGTCATTTACTTACGTCGCAGTATGCGTGTCAGGAGACAGGCCCTTACAATACCCACTCATTCAATTTCCATAAGTTATCCTCAAGTGTTCTGAGTTTTGTTTCGCATTGTATGGGCATGTGGGAGGCCCTGACAGCCCACGCATGTGCATTTAAAAGTTCTATAGTTTTCCGCCAACATCAACAATTGTGCATAGCTGACTGACGGGCTGTCATTTAGTAAACTTCATTCATCTGGAGCAATAGTCAACAAGGCGGTTGTTAACACTTCAACTTCATAAGCAAGGAGATTGGTCCTGGGCGGATGGCCCGCGACCTCGAGTTTAAGAGGAGCAGCATTAACATTGATGTCGCCTGACGGCATCTGGCGCCTACTGGGTATACTCATTCCTACATCGCACCATCATTGCTCCAGGAAAATCTAATCCATCCTTTCCAGCCTCTTACCGGTCATCTGACCGCATCACACTCCATTTTCTCATTTATAGTTACTATGTACCTTGTGTTAACTGGAACGCACTGATGCTG
Source organism: Dryococelus australis (assembly GCA_029891345.1). Classification (NCBI taxonomy): domain Eukaryota; kingdom Metazoa; phylum Arthropoda; class Insecta; order Phasmatodea; family Phasmatidae; genus Dryococelus; species Dryococelus australis. Next base: position 219,289,044 of record CM056993.1, on the reverse strand, counting down.
TTTACCTCTGACTTAGTGGCACAAACAAACAGAGCTTGTTTCTTGCATTCGTTTCGTTGGCTGCAATGTAATTGCGTCACTGTTTTGAAAAAAAAAATCATTTGAACTTCCTCAGAAAATACTGCCATGGTATGAAATTTCAAAAAACTATATATTTTTTTGTAAAATGAAAATTTTTAAGTTACCCTTAATTAAAAAAAAAATACTATACAAAAAATGTTTTATGTTACTTATTTCTGCATTACATAAGAGTAGCCCTACATAAATTTATTTATTTATTATGCTAAATATTGGGTAGTAATAAGTGAATGCCTTGTGAAAGAATTTTTGTGTCCTTGATTTTCATTGTCTTGTATTCAGGTGACAGTAGTACTGAAAAAAGAAAACTTATATTTATTTTATGTGTATGTGCTGAATGTTTGTGAAGTTATTAATTCTGGACTTTTATTTTGTTCATTATGTTTAATTACCTATTTTATCAGTGTTTATGTTATTTAATAAATACGAATTTTGTATTGGAAGTGTCACTGCATCACTGCAATGCATGTTCATATTTGATGCATTACTTTGTCTGTATATGTTAATTTTTAAAAATCTCTTCAGGAATTGTTAAAAATATATGTAAGTATATTATTCATGATCTGCTTTTGTTATGGAAAAAAAAAATCATGTTGGATTTGTTTTCCATAAAATGTTGTGATTCATTTAAATGGTAATGCAGCAATTAAAAGATTTTGTGCGGAATCTTCATGTTTTTGGTTCAACTTGGTGTGAAAAGGAGGTAGTTGCTGTTAACTAACAGGGAGAGAATGAAGATTTTTCCCTCCATACAGCATTTAATTTGGAATTTAATTTTTTTTTCAATTGGAGGTATCCAGCCGATCTACCAGTAACTACAGAAACTGTATATTTCAAACAATTATTTTATTTGTGCTGGACTATTCAGTGACATACCAGAGTCAAGAAAAAAGATGTTGGTTTTGAACGTATAAACTATACTTAACTTTAGCACCACTATTATCCCATGAACATATACACTTACCTCCTACAAGCCCCATTTAATAGAGTTCTACCCATGCTAGTCAAGAGCCATTTTGTTTAATGCTTGTATGTTAGGGAATGTCAACTTTATTCAACAATTATGACTTTCTCATTAAAAAATATCTTATAGTCCAACTCCAACTATATAGAATGTACTCTTTATATCAAATTCTTGGAGACCAACGTTGTAAACTATTCTTAATATTACCAAAGTAGTATGGCTAAACCGTTAGTTATTCATGCACATGCACACACAACATACATGCAAACAAGGCAATCAAATGCGTGGCTAACTTTAACCTTAAATGATTAATAAAACATTCTATACACCCCCATAGCATAGACAAACTTTTCCAAGGTTCTGCCTTTATTCAGTTAGGAATTTTTTTTATAGATTTTCCAGGAGTATACATTTGACAATATTAATAATGTGATTTTATTTGCATTCCTTTTTTCATTCGTAATGTAAAACAGCATGAGGATTGAAATGTTTGTATTTTATTATGCTGCATTCTATGCCGGTCAATCACAAGTCTGCAACTATGGGAGTCAGTGCAAAATAAACTTGTGAATGTTAAATTTACTTCATAATACATTTCCAATTGCTTTTCATGTAAGTCAATATTTATGTTGGGCTTAAATAAACGATAATTGGAAATGTAAATATGTTGATATTTTCTGACGAAAGCTATTTCTTTCCACATGTAAATAAAAATTTGGACTCCTGTATCACATCCAGTTAGCGAACTCACTGTCCGTAAATATTAGCAACCCATGGGAAGCCTGCCATTTTTTTCATGTTTGTTTCTGATGGGTTACATAAGAGTTTCCTTACTGCAGTTGCAGACAACACTGTTTCAGACTCAAATTGTAGTGCTACTGTTATTTGCTTACGGGAATGCTATGGTGATTGCAGCATGGCCTTTATTACTTTGCTATAACATATCAGCTGCTTCATTTTTTTCATTCATTTCTTGTATATCATATTTCTCCAGGAGTGCTGCTTTAGATGATGCAGCTTATGTTATAACGGAATGTTACGTCATCCTACGAGGAAGTGAATAACTACTTACGCAGTCAGTGCATGGCAAAAAATTTTCTACCATGGAGTCTTACATGCCATACATGTATACTGAAGTATTTGTTCAATTAGCTTAGTTCAAAAGTATAATGTGTAAACAGCCTGTAATATCCATATAATTTTACTTGCTATGCATTTGTGATCTATATGGCAGGTGAACCCGAATATTGTCGAGACCAGCGCTGTGGCGGGTGTGTGGGGCTCCTTCGAGGCACTCTGCAGCTTCAAACACAAGCACACTATTACCGGCTGCTCAGGTAAAAGATCATCAGGCATATGTTCTTGTTGATATCATAGCTTCGCCATGTAAGGTACAGGCCTGTTTAATATTTATCTCAGATTTAAATTATCTTCCTAATTAGCAGGGAATGAAAGGTCATTTGTAACACATACAAGTATGGCAGTGAAGTGTATGTTTGGTTGTAGCGTAGATGTTGGCAAGTAATGACATCACATGTTTTGCACTGGTGCACACTATCTTGTATTCTGTGAATCACTTTTGTTACAACTTACTTACATCTTTAACTATGCTGTTCACGGTTCACTGAGCACTTAAGAAATTAATTTTTGAAAAATATTGCTGTAGCTACCTGCATTCTACGAGAAATATTTTATAGTAAGGTCTCTTTAGACATATTCACCAATCAATACTGAGAAACAAGATATTAAATGTGCTGTTCCATTGTTTTGTTCAGTAACTAACTGGTGTCCATTTTGTTGCAGTCAGATTTGCGTTGCATGCCACTTTTGATCTAAATAAGTGCGACAATAAATAATCCCACTATTTGTGAAGTTTGTGTTGTAATCCATCTTTTATTAGTCAGAAACATTAATGCTATCCGAAACAAAAATGTGAGTTGCGGTTCAGTGGAATCATGCTCTTACGCAGTAATGCTCAACCACACACAGCTGGTTGAAATGTTGTGGAAGTTCTGCTAGGAAGTTTTTGATCACCTTCCCTAGAGCCCCGATCTGCCTCCAAGTGACTATGATCTCTTCAGGAATGTACAGAAATGTCTTGCATTACAACATTTTTACAGATGAGTTTGAACTCGAGATCAGTGTGTATAAGCCACAGGTGACTGACGTCTGTGACAGTGGGATACGAAAGCTGGTGACACACTACCAGAAGTGTATGAACGTTAATAGCGACTGTATGGAAAAATAAAGTAAATGTGTAAATATATTTTGGTCATAATAAATCATATTTATTTTACACTCAGATTTTGAAATGGACCTTATTTTAGAAATGTGCCTTAAACGGTCACGCACACTGACAAGTCCGTAGTGAAGTTGGTAACAATGGAGGGAAAGTAGTACAGCGTCTTCACATTGAACTCAAAGTATTAAGTAATCATTTACAATTACATAAATAATTAATTTTGCTTTCTGTTTTTTGTGTATATGAATGTAAAAATCAATAAATTTTTAAAATACTGTATTTAGTTATCTAATACATAATTTTACAGTTTCACTCGACTGACATGAATAAAGTGGCCAGGTCCTTGGCAATGTTAATTCTGCATCTGGTGGAAGAGTGTACAATGTGCATACAAGTAAATTTTAAGTAGTGCTTTGAAAAGTGCTCAGTTTACTCTGAATAGCCTATAATTAAAAAAATATATATACATGTCTGCATGACAACTATTCTGTAGGTGGCATTAATTTCTGAGTTTTTGTGTTTAGTGTGTAGCGTTGCGTTTTTACACATTTTAATCGCTTTTTTAATTGTTTTCAGGTCCACTTGTTAAATTCCCTAGTTTCATTTGTCACTGAGTGTAATTGCCAAAATTTTTCCTTTCATGCCACGGTTTAGAAGTAAGGGCTTTATCAGTTTAAATGCAAGGCTGTATTACAAGTTTTTCTGTTCTACATGGCACTTTCGGATTCTCAGGCTTCACAGTGAGGTGTTGCAACTTTTGAGATTAAGTTTTTTTCCTGATTCCCATGCGACCAGTATTTTTGTAGTTCCACGCAGCGCAATGATATAATGTTCAGCCAATAGGAGGTCGGGAGTCCTGACCAAATGTGTATTTGTAGATTTGTATTGTGGATGGGGGCAGCTGCATGCACCGAGCCGCGGGCAGCGAGCCCAGGAATCATTCTTATATTCGTACAACCACAGTAGAGGTAACTACTTTGTGAGTGATCAATTTCACCCACACCCGCAAGCGCAGATGACCGTAATTTTTTTCTCTTAAATCTATCTTCGCTTTAAAAACTACTTTTTGGAACTCAACAACAACTTCTGTTAAATTCATTTCCGCGGGTGTGGGAGGTCGATAAGTGCTAAGGGGAAAGGTTTCTTTTTCCACCCCCTTGACTTCTTAATTTTTCCTCGTGAGTCGAGATGTAATTAATGAACTTAAGGTAAATGCTACTGTGATGCTATACCGATGTGAATGCTGGGTGACAAGGAAGACGTGTCAGGTGATGTCAGACTGACATAATCGTATTGTTTTCTATCTTCAAAGAATAAATCGAGTAGAATCCGACATGGACATTTTCTGTTCTTATTTCTATTTCACCCAAGTGTTCCAAACAAATGTGTGCTCGACGTGACTGAGATTAGCTGGAACCCAACGTAAGTGTATACAGAGTGTAACTTCTGATTGTAGCATAGCAAGTTGATGCTATGTTGCAAGTGATAGCTAAGTTGACATGTACACAAGCAGACTGCTCTTATGTGTGAAGACATGCTGAGTGATACATGCTGTTAACACCACTGTGTTTGTTTGTCCTAGGTGTTGCCTTACGGGAGTGTTTGTGTTTGTGGTATTGTGTAATTGTGGCAAAGGTGTATTAATAATTTTCAGTTATTAAATAAGTAAAACATTGTGGTTCTTTGTTCAAAATGCAAGCAAAACCCAAATCAGTTCACAGTTAGTCACCAGTAGGTATTTCTCAAAAAAAAAATTTCTGTCATCCCAGCGTTCAGACCTAGAGTAGGACTAAAGCATGGGCGTCGTTAGCGGGGGGGGGGGGGGACATGACCGTCCCCCCCCCCCCTCAATAATTTGCTTTTTTTTCTATTTTGAGCATGACATTTTTTTAAGTGGTTTTGTATAAAAAGTCATATCCCCCTCAAAAATCCATAGCTAATCGCACCGATGCCAAAGAGAATGACAGTTTACAATGGCGGTGAAAACTGCTAGCATGATAAAGAAACTGAAACTAAATACATAGGCACATAGGCCATAGAAAACTCCTCTCGTCGTGTACTTCCATTTTCATTTCTTACTCTACCTCTGTGTTGTATCATTAGTGTGCTACTAAGTAGCAGCGTAGCATAGAGAGTTGATCTGTCAGTAGCGAGGAGTATGCCACTTATCTTCTAGACTTATTACTACATCACACCTTTTGTGTGAACCCTGAATTCTTCTCTTTGTTTGAGGATACTGCAGGCTTTACTAACTGCCAGAATTGTCTAATGTTGATGACCACAATGTAATCAGCAGTCAGTCTACATAGACATCTTCTATGACTTGCGTAGCTGTTGGCACTTTTGCAGACCCATTTCTAACCATACCCTTAAAGTGTGCAGTCAAACATAATTTAATCTAAACTAACATAATTTATAATTAACAGCATTGATTCATGCAAGAGGGGATATACTAATTCAGTGTCGTATACCATTTAAAAAACAGTGATTCATACAAAAAAGTCCCAAGTGCCCTGTTGACTGCATGGAAACAGTATCTGTAATTGTAGAAAGTACATCAGTTTGATGTTGATCACTGAGTGGAAAGGGTAAGAAGAGAAATGGAGAGTAAGGAGGTAGTTATCAAATATATTGGAGAGCAATATCGTATACAGCAACATTTTGTGGCGTGACAACTGATAGCAGCACAGCATGCTGCAAGTTTTGTTAGTTTTCACCTAAAAATGGTGCAAGTCTGTGTACGAATTGCTACGTGGATGCCTGAGGGAGTTATCTGAGTTTGTGAGGGATTGAGGTCTTAATATAAATAAATAACTAAATATAATGTTTTAAATTTATTCACACAGCTATTATTTACAGCAATAATGTGTCTGTCTCCATTATTACTCTTATTATTTCTTAGTGAGCACAATATTTAATATCGGTTTCAACTCTAATTAGCTTCCTTCATAATATCTCTTGTTTGGTTACAGCCAATCAACTCATACTTGTCTTCAATACATGTTCAGTCTGTCTTTTGCCATCATTTGTAATGTCTTTCACTTATGCTTCCAGTCTAATAGTCCAGCCTACCAGTTGCACTATTCGCTGCGTCGATGCTTGTAGTAGCAGGTTTTCCTCTCGCTGGTCACTTCCCACACCGCTCATTTCTCTTTCTCACTCATCGCCCTTCGTTCAATGCTCCAGCCACTCATTCACCCAATCAACTCATCAGCTGCTGTCTCAGAGGTCTGTCACACTTTTATATCAATCGGCCTGACCATCTGGAAGGTTCAACGCACCCTGAGTCATGCTGAGAGAAACGAGATCAGTAATCCCGAGCATTCTTCAGATAAACACAGATATCCTATCCGCTGAAGGTGAGGAGCAACGAGCCGCCAAAGGGTTATTGGTTATCGTGGCAGAATGCCTTCGTAACTAAAAACACCATTAGGATTATCGCTCACCTCACCACCCCGCTTTCATATCTCTACTCTGTCCTCTTCCACCCGCTCATGTGCGGCACAGACCAGCAACATGTAACAGTATTTATGTAATTCAGTTGAAATTTTGTATTGAAACTTAAAAAATATTACTTTCAAATCATGGTAGATAAAAGCTACTATGGTGTTGGTTGGGGGAATTACTGTAGTGTTTAGGTACAAGAACAGATTTCTTCCAAAGAATGATCTCCTTTCTCTTACTGAGTTTTGTGTTCTTATATTCATATACTTAAGTATTTGTGTTGCAATTATGTTCTTATACTTATATGGGAGTAGCAACTTAATATCCTAAAATAAACAACATGCATCGAATAACCCTGCTATAAACACATTTGCAAATTGCAAACAATTCAGAAACTGTTAAATGAAATTACAAGAAAACATTTTACCTTGAAAATTAATAGAGGTAAGGTACTGAAGCAGGCATTAAGTCATTCCCTTTCTTAAATATACTATAGTAGCAATGAAACTATCAAAATTACTGTGGAACATGTTGTTTAATTTGACGAAGTTGATGCTAGTAATAGGTAAATGTGTTTTTAGAATTTATTGCTTTACTTTGATAATTAGAAACTAAATAAATTCATACTGCCGTTATGTGTAATTTATGTTGTTATAAGAAGAGACATGATAATTACGGTAAATAAACCCCCCATACAATATGTATTTAAGGATAAAAGTGAAAATTATGTTGCCTAGTTTAAATTCAATAAATAAATAATGCAATTTCATGTATCTGCTGAAGAAAAGTTATAACATCTTATTTAAATAGTAATGATGTATTAATTACTGCCTTATTTGCAATGCTATGTGGGTAATTTGGTGATGCAAATTTATTGGGTTCTTTATGCACCGTCTTCATAAACACAGATTTTCTCTACTGCTGGGGTGGGTCGTTACAGTCATTGGCATAACTACAAAGTTCGATGAATGAAGTAAACAACTTCTCAAAATTTAGAATAATTAAAATGTTATTTTACTGTGGTGCTGCATTAGCAACAAACATGCAAGACTGGATATGGTTGCGTCGACTGATGGTTTTGCTCTGGAAATACTCCAGAAAACTCGCATCTTGAAAAACTATAATAAAGAATCTAATTGAACAGTGTTGAGACCTGCTCTTAATATATCTCGCCACTTTTCTGACACTTAAACAAGTTATTGGTGCACAGATCTGCTTCCAAAACCTTATAATGCTGCAGCGAAAAGAAAATAAAAATTGCTGCAGGAATTATTTTTTAAAGCAACCAAATATGCCGCCTCAAGCAGAGACATCATAAGCTAAAACATACTTCCTTGACACTCACATTATTAATAAAACCATTAAGAAGACAATAAAATTACATTAAGATAAAATTATTACAGTAGAATCCAGATTATCAGAGTTAATTTGGACGGAGTCTACTTCAGATAACCGAAAACTTGGATAATACGGACTATAAGTAACATAACCTTTTATAAAACCTACTCACCTTATGATATCAATGAAGGAACGATAAGCACACAACTTGTTAAGTTTCTGTACAAACTGTACTTTAAATTCCAAAACACTAACGCGTGTCCACATACTGTACAGTTTTTATCCCAAACCTTTGCAAAAAACATATGTTACATTTTTTTTGTGTTATGCAGGCACCCCTCTTCTTTGCAGTAATGTCTTGCAGCTGTCTCAATACCATGTTGTCAGCTGGTGATGTATCGTCTTGTTACTCTGTGTAAAGAAAGCCTTCTCTAGTGCATTTACACATTCTGTATTACTGATTTTTTTTGGTTTTCAAGGGCGCAGAAGTCTTCATCTTCACTGTATTTTTCTTGAGTGGTAAAATTCACTCTCTCCTCATCATTTAGTTCAAATCAGTCGTCATTTTTCATCCACTCATCCATCTCATTTTTCATTATGCTTTCACTAATTGGCAGCCTGTTCAAAAGTGTTGCCAATGGTTCATTGCCTGATGTTTCCTGATTATCATTTGAGTCTTTTTTGTTGAATGAGATATTTTGCCAACTTTTCTGAATCGTATCCTTAATTTCATCCCAAGATTCCCCCAGCCAATAAATTAGATTTCTCATATCTGCCTTTTTGAGACTCTCTACAACACTTAGCTTATTTTCCAAATCCTCAATGATACTTTTCAAAAGTTTGCGCTGGTGATTCCGCTTCATATTTCAAGCACTCCTTGGTGAAGCAATTGGATAAGAGGTGTTACATTGGCAGGCAACAAAAGGGCACAAATTTCTCCGAGCACTTTCATCAGGATGAGTTGGGGCATTGTACAGTATCAAAAGAATCTTATATGGAAGGTTATTCTCATTAGAAAATATTTTGACAGCTGATACAAACTGCTCTAAAAACCAGGACTTAAAACATTTTTGAGTCCATCCATGCCTTTTATATTAGTGTGTTTCACTGGTAGACTTTCTATGCTAACATTTTTAAAGGTCCTGGGCTTACTTTGTGATGGTCTATGCACATCAAACTACGCCTAAGTTCACTTTGCCTTAAAAAGCTGTTCCTACATGATGGCCGTGGACATGGCTTACCTTTGGTTCGATGGGACCACCTCACTGCTGTTGCGGCAAGTGCCCGGGGCATGCTAGTGTTCCTTCTGCAAATCCTTGCCTTCCACTCCTCCCTTCTCTTGTGCTTCTCCATGATGTGACGCCGGCCAGCCATGATGCAACCATGGGGCGTTTCCATACCAACATCATCAGAAAATGATTTAGAAGCCAACAATTTTTGTGTATAAAGCCTGTTTTTTCCCTTGTTCAGGGAGACAGGCCAGGGACTTTTACAGAGGAGGAACTGCTGTTCCTTGATTTTAATATGGGGGTTGGTTTTCTGCCAAATTTACACAAGTACCATTTATTTTTTTATTTTTTGTATCAAATTTTATAATTTAATAATGTAATTGCAAAGTCTTGTGGGGAGAGTATGTAATGGGATTGTAGCAAATTTGTAAAGATATTTTTTATCATCCCACTAAGGGTTATTTTGTAAATGATTCCGTTTCATGCTAATAATTCAGTGATAAGAAAGTTAAAGATATAAAATCACACACACGCACACACGTTACTATACGCACACGATGTACTATTAAAAAAAAAAATATTTTATTGTGCAGACCCAAACCCTTAATGATGTACTGAGAAGGATATATATATATCTCTCTGTGTGTGTGTGTGTGTGTGCGCGCGTGCGTGCGTGCATGTGTGTGTGAGTGTGTGTGTGTCTCTCTATCTGTCTCTCTCTCCCCCCCCCCCCCTCTCTCTCAACCTCCCTCCCCCCTTAACTGAGGAAACAAAGACTGAAACCTATTTACATGTGTTGGCTGCTGCAACCGGCACAACTTTTTAGATTTACCTATTATCAAAAGACCTGACCTTTATATCACCAGATTTCGTAGAGCATGCAAACACAGTCACTCTTTCTGTGCTTTATTTGTATCCAGGCACAGACTGTTCGTCTTTGCTAGCGTTTTAGTAGGCAATATTCTATAGTTCTAGACTGTTTTGTCGCAGTTATAAATCTGCTGAGGATTAAGTTCATTTTCTTTAATAAGCTTTTCCAGTTTTCCATAAACCATTTACTGCCTCTGAATTAACTGACAAAATTTGTCCTATGATATTTAATTGCCTTACTCTATATTGCTTCTTCCATTGATCAAGCCACCCTTGAATCACTAATATTCTCCATCTTTAAACACAGTTAAAAAATCCAAGGCTTTAGGTTGTAGCGGTGGGACAGACAATGGGCTTCCTTTTCCTTGATTTTTGTAGGAACCACAAAAAAAGAGCTTCTTGTATTCACAAATTTTCATAGTTTTCCTATTCTCTTAAGCTTTTTCATCTTTAGTCATTGTCTATCGCTGTGAAACCCACTCTTCAATTTTATTTTTTATTCCTTCTCCAGTCACAAACCGTTACTTGTCCATCGCCTGTGTCACTTGCTACTTTTTTAGTTGTTTCACCTTGGTCCACTCTTTTTATAGCATCAAGTTTATCTTGTAATGACAAAACTACATGTTTCTGGTTCATGCTAATAAGTCATTGATAAGAAAGTTAAAGATGTAACATCACACACACTTTACTATATGCACACGAATAAAGACACAGAAGTGCCTGGTGCACAGCTGGCAACAAACTGGTAAAAATGGTGGTGGATTTGACCTGAGTGACTGCGGGGTAACAATGCTGAGTCACATGTTCGCTCGCTTGGTATGGTCAGAGGTACACATTGACAAACAGTATTATTGTGTGGTGGATATCGACGGAGGTATGCTGCATTGAAAATCAAATTTTGAAATGCATGAATGTAAAAATATCAGGCAGTACTTGAGATGGAGCGACAAAAATCAAATTGAGTTTCAAGAAATGGAGATTGTGAATCTGTCAAAATGTGGTTGGTCAAATTGTCCCCCTTCATTGGTGATGTAGGGGTAGGCACCATATTTTCACTGGTAACTTTGGAACACTATGCGGAAATGTAAAATTTTAGACAAATTATTACTCACTGTTGCAAAATGAAGACAAAAGGTTGTCTTATCCGCACTCACTCTGGTAAAACTTTTCAAGAAAACACCACTCAAAATTTTGAAGGTGCGTGTAGCCCTGCAGGGGTAGGCAACAATACTACCACCTGTGCCACCCACATGACTGGGGAAACAAGTAAGAATGTGCTTGCGGCATGTGTGGAGGTGAGCTCGGCTTCTGGCGTCAGTATGTGCCTGCAGCTGGTAGTGGAAGCATGGAACAGTTTACACCCACCTTGTGTACGGAGCAGCCAATACGAATGCAAGGCAAGCAGTTAAGCTGTATCTGCTGCGATATCCAGTGCGTCGTCAACACTCCTGTGCAACATTTGTACAGCCATCAGAGATTGTGGAATGAAGGTTCAAAAATAGTGACATGACCAAATGCTGAAACCCTACAGACAAGGCGATTGGCAGCATTTGGCAAGGACGTGCTTTGCCGTATTACATACTACTTATATATGTGTAATGTATTCCTCCTATTTGCACTCTGTTCCTTATTCTCTATGCGTGGCTTCCCTCAAATTAACCATTACTTACATCCACATGGCTTAACGTGGATGGCAGATCTGTTGCTTACCCTCATAGGGCTACATGGCACCTTCAAATTTTTGAGTAGCATTTTCTCGAATGAGTTTGGGCAAGAGGACCTTTTGTCTTCATTTTGCCATGGTGATTAATACTTTGCCTCAAATGTTTCATTGCTGTCTAGCGTTACCTGCGAAAATATGGGGACTACCCACACTTAAGCAATGAAAGGGAGCAATTTGGCTAACCACATTTTAACAGGTTTACAATCTCCGTTTCATGAAACATAATTCTTATTTTTTTTTGCTCCATTTTAAGTACCTTCTGATATTTTTACATTCATGCATTTCAAACTTTGATTTTCAGCATCACATACATCTCTTAATATCCACCACATGATAGTTAACATCTCCCAGAGTATAGCACATGAATTCTGGTGAGTGTATGTACGTTATATGAAATGGAATTTGATATCAGATCTTAATCTCTTCCCATAATTATCCTATAAGTAACAGTTTCTTTTTGTATGGTCATTAAAAACAGCTGATTCAAAAGAACTGCAACATTTTAAGTGATATTTTGTGATGAATACACAACACTGAACTTCCTTGTACTTGATCACTTTCAGGCTTGTGTACTGGTTTAAGCCTATCAAGTCAAAATTCACGTATAAATTTAATGTTTTCATACTGTCATAAATTGTGTGTGTATTCCCTTAGCCACTGTCCTGAAATAATGTAAATAGTGTTTGGAAAAGCCACATTTATGGCTGATGTACATATTATTTCACACGTTTGCCTTGGTCATGTTTCTTCATGTTTGCTTCCAGTAGGAGAGAGGATAAGGTTTATGTTAATTCAAAACCCTTAACTAACAGTAATACTTCATACCACATCTACATCTTAACTATGAACGTAATATGTTAATGATGCCAAAATAGCAGGGTGTCTACCTGTCACGAAAGTCATGGAAAAATTGTGATAATTAAGGCAAGGTCACAGATGTTTGTATGAGTGCTGCATGTTACCATTCCAGCCAGCAATACCTCTCTTCCTGCTGGAGACAGAATATGTTTTCGTATGTATTTGGCACAAAATTAAGCCTAGTGGGATGTTAATTTCAATTTCTGTTGTCAATTGTTATTTTATATTGGCAGTGAGTAGAAGACAATAGCTGATCTTGGCGCAACTCAATAATTTAACTAAAATTCAACCAATTTTACGCTAAATTCAATAAATTTTTAATACTTGCGACAAATCTTTTGCGGATATTGGTGCAACTGAAAAATTTAACTAAAATGTAACTAATTTCATGCTAAATTCAAATAAATTTCTAATTCCCCGTCAAATTTTTCAAAGCGCAACTAACAATCAAAGTCAGTTTTCAACTTGTGTTCACTCTTTGTGTGCAGTTCTTTGAAGACTAATGTTCGAGCTAAATCGACATATTTTTGATGAAATTCCAAGAATGTTCATACTTTTCTTGTGATATTATTTGTAAATATTGCCTTTTTTTTTTTACCTAAATTTAGCCTCATTTGCCCAAAACAGACCACTGATCAAAGAGTGAACAAAGTATGTTTTTCAAAAAAGTGCGCTTAGTTGTGAAGGCAGATTTGGGTCAAATTATCTTGATTTTGGGGGTGAGATTGAAGAGATGGATCATGTTTTCAGAAGATATGATGGAAATGATGCTTGAAAGTGAGAAATTTGCATGAATTTCATTTAAATTATTGAGTTGCACCAATATCTGAAATAGTCTTCTACTTATTTTTATTAAAAAATGTATACATATGAACACAAGAGAAAAAAAAATTAATTTATATTTAAAAAAAATGATTTTTTATTCTATAAAACAACTCAACCAAATATCTAAAAAATTGTATTAAAATATCAAAACAGTTTCTTGTTTCTGTAAAATTGTTTATGTTATCCATTTAATAAGATTAAATTTTATATATCTTCAGTGATATTTTCTTTCAAATAATCATGAGTTAAATTTCCTTGGCTAATTAAAATAGCATCACAAATTGTATTAGCCTCAACAGTTTTTTTTAAATTCTACAGTAATTTTTATATTTGTTTTATCTTTAACTACTGCTGTTTTTCTATACAGGCGCTCAATAACATATAAAGGTCTTTGTCCCCAAAATGAATAATAATTTATATCGCCATGATAGTTTGTAGTTGGCTTATAATAAAGTTAATTATTTCTGTGTATTGTATCTAATTTTCTTCTAGAATTTCTAAAATCATTAAAAACCAGAAACATTTTAAGACAAAGATCATTTTCAATATCTAGATTCCAATTTTCTTTTGGGATAATTTTATTTCTACCATTTTTAATAAAAATAATTCTCACGTTAGAGTGATCAAACATTGAAGCATGCACGTTGCTCAGCACAATTTTTTCTATTAGTTTGTAAACCCACAATTACAAAATCAGGCATGTCAAATTGCAAATTATTAAACTGATCTTTTATATCAAAGTTAAAAAAACAGTTGCCCCAGCAGGATCTTCTTTTTCTTGAAATTGCCAACACTTAAAACCAATATGAATTTTAGAATTTTTACATATTTTTTTCTTTTAATTGCAATAGATGTGTTAGCTTCGTATTCAACAATACGCTACAAAATTTCTAATTTTTCAATAATTTTACCTGGATCAGCATAAGTCCTCTCGTCGTTCTCAGTAAACACCAACGGACTAGCTCAGTGTTAGTTGGAGACTTTGACTACATAATAATGAAAGTTTGTTGACACCAGGATTGCCAATAAATAAAAGAAGAAGTTAATGTCTGGCGATTTATTGTCGTCTCGGCAAAACAAACAATTGATACTTGCAGCTGACAAACAAAAAAATCAAGACAGAATGGCAGCCTTTATAAAACAAAACTTCTCACTTCAAGAGTTCCGAAGACGAGAGAGAATCGTTACTTTTCTCTCCCGACTGACTCCCGACTCTTGACTCCTCGCACCGACTGAAAATAAATTTAACAGATATTTGAGTTGAAATGTCCGAAATACAATAGAAGGTTAAAGTCGCGGGCGCTGGTCGGTGCGAGTCACATGATCACACGTTGCAGGCTGTCCGACTGATAGCTGACAAATGATCGTGCTGCGAAGAACTGTTGTGATACCCCAGAAAGGTCGTGCTTCCTTATATATTGGTAGGAAGTTTCCTCATTGAAAACATATTGTTTTCAAGCACTCGGTCACGTCAGCTAAAGGTGAACTCTTGTTATTCTCCTCATTTCACCATGTTGTGCCTTGCAGTGGCGATGTTTTTAGTTTACTAACCCACTGAAAAGGAAAAGATGTGCTATCACGTCTGTTACTACTGTTCAAATGAGGAAAGAAAAATAACAAATTTGGAAAAACTATAATATATGAAATACAAACAAGTTGTCATTGCCACGACCTTTCACATATTACATGAATTACTATCCTTGACTGAAATATAGACAACTGAAATACTTTCCGAATATAATAATTATATATATCTAGTTGCAATGCTACAACCTGGTGATCTTAACAAAATATTCATCATTGTTGAAGTTATTCCTGAATTATCAACAGCCTCAATAATATGTCCATGTTTTGAAATTTCTATTCTAGAAAACTGAAATGGAAAAAAATTAGAACAAACATCAATATTATCTCATTTTTCGTATTTTGCCTCAAATCCAGTTTTATCTCTTTTTAGTAGGCAATATTCTTCCAAAACATAAGCATCATTTGGAAAAGATTAACTATCTCCTATGGGAATATCAAAACTGTATTCTATTATTGTAAACATTTAAATTTCCCCTAGTTTGATCTGTTGAGGAAAGTTTGTCTCTCAAAACTCTCAATGTGTTTGTAACTCATTCATGGGACGTTTCTCGAGTGAAATTGCTCATTGAGAAGTATAGAAATTATAAAAAGAACCATGAGGTAGATTATGAAATAAACAAGAAAAAAGATCTACCATTAATTCCAGAATTACAGAATATTGGCAAAAAAGTAGAACAAGTAAGTAAAGAAAATAAAAATTTAACATCAACACTAGTACCTGTTGCTGCAAAAAAATAAGATTATCCACCAACACCAGAAGAAAATTCTTTTGAAAGATAATTATTCCCAAAATTACCTAATGTAGAAGAGCGAATGGGCATTATACCCATAAAAAATTTGACGCATCAGGATTCTGTTATAAAACTCGGAAAAGAAATTTCTGAAAAAATTGTTTTTAAAACACCATATGGTTTACAAGGAGACTGGCATAAATTTTAAATTGGAGATACAGAAGTAAAGATAAATAAATATAAACTATGTGTTAAAGGCAAAGAATATACATTAACAGAAGGACTTTCTAATTTCCTAACAAAAAAAAACAATCGGGTCTTGAAGGTAAATTCACCGATAATGACTATGAAAACTACACAGAAATTGTTTTATCAACCAATGCTGCATTCCAAGAATATAATCCTTAAAAAGCCAATAAACTTGAATAGAAGTTAGAAGAATGCAAATATAATTAAGCCAATTTATAATAATTATATAAGAGCATCAAGATCAGCACCAAACACACCAGAAAGAGCGAATTTTACATATTCTCCTAGATCTGGAGAAGGTATAAAAAAATATAATAATTTTCCGACGGAATGTGTTTGGATGGACAATGTTAGAAAATTAACCGACAGATTATTAGTTATTCACGGTGAAGAAAATGCTGGAAATAACGGTTTTTGCAATGAAAAAGTAAACATTATGAATATGCTAAATAATAAATTTCTGACTTTGTTGTTAATACCATGAAAGGAATTCCATATCTAATAAGAGTTTTAAATGTTATTCCAATCTCATTTTGGAATTCTGAACACCATGGCATAGGCATTATAAACTGGGCATTAAACAATTTAAATTTGCTTGAAATACATTTGCCAGATTATAATTAGTGTGGACCATTTACAAAATTAAATGAAAGATTAGAAAGAGGAGATGCAGGAATAAATAAATTAGATGAAGCTTGTAAATTTCATGATGTTGCATATAGAGACCACAAAGATTTAGAATCTAGGCATGAAGCAGATAAAATATTACAGAAAGAAGCAAAAGAAATCATGTTAAATAAAGATACTCCAATTGGAGAAAAAATTTCTTCTGCAGCTGCTGCCTCAACAATGTTTACAAAAAGAAAATTAGGTTGGGGAACTAAAATGTTTTATTGAATATGTTTATTTTACTTATATAAATGAAGATAAAAAGCTTAACTTTCGATATACTCATTGTAGTCCAGGAATATTAGGGGTTTCACCTCGGAATGAGAGATAGTCAGCTATAAACTTGTATAAACCTTTATTTTGACACCCTAAAACTTGTCTCAAAACCTACCTATAGTAGGGTGTCCGCAACCACAGATATTTCAAGGTCAAAGGTCAAAAAATCGATTTTTTACACATTTATTGCAAATATCTCGTTTCCTATGGGTTTTATGCTATTTGTATTTATTATAAATATTGTAGAGGATTAAATTCTCTACAACTTTTGTTTAAACTTTTTTTTTTTATCTTGAACCATTTTCGAGATAGAGGGCAGAGCGCACGCAGTGTTGAACTATTTAGAGTATCATTCGAGGTCAACCTGTAGTCCCGATTAAAAACACGCCGTATAAAGTTTATAAATTATTGATAAATATATAATTCTAAATAATTTGCATTTTTTATTAACTATTACGTTATAATTAATAATTTTTTTCAATAATTCAGTATCTATTCATTTAATAATACTTACCTACTCGTGTACTTATAAAGTTATTAAGGGAAATACTTTAATTATTTTTTAATTCTAATCTTATTTATACTAATTACTTCCTAACTAAATAAAAAGAAAAGAATTAAATTTTTAATTAATGTTTTTATTGAAAAATACCATTTCATACATTTATGAACGTTGAAATTAAAAAAATTGAATAATAATAAGAACTACAAGTTCTAATTTCAATTTTCTTCTTCTTCATCTTCGTCTTCCAGTCGCTGTAAAATTTCAAATTCCTCCGTGTTCTCTTCTACAGTTCTTAGTCTTTCTGCTTGAGGATTTAAGTTTTTATTATCGTACCAAGCTTTTGATAAAATATTAGCGTGTGAATCACGAAAAGAAATGATCGTAAAAGCTCCTACTTTTTCCGTAATTATTATATTGGTTAAGTACTTTTGTTGTAGCCTTGAAATAATAGTTTTATCATCTGATACATACCCTGTCAAGACATCTTTAAGCTCTTTTAGTGTAAATTGTGAATCGTTATTATTTTCTATGTAATTGAAAATCTCTATCATAGCTTCTGAAACGTGATTATCTTGACGAAGTTTCGGATGAGACGATGGTACTTTAACTGTGAAGAAATTCATATAACAAACAGCATGGTATTTAGCTTCAGCAGCAACTAAATCATATTGAAAAAATATACGATTTTTCACCAATTCTCCGAAAGTATCACCACGTTCTTCTGCTTTTTTCATAACATTGTCTTTAAACTCAAGAGTACTCACTGCACTTATCTTGCGTCTATACTTTTCTTTTTTCTTTGTCTCTGCGGCCTCGTCAGCTATTTCACCACAAAATAAACACTGCTTCTTGAAATCGAACACTTCACTTAGTCTTTTATGCGGTACAGTTGGAGAAGCTGTAGTTTCATCTTGTTCTAGTCGCCGTTTTGCTGCTAATATACAATTTTTGCTAATGTAAACAGTTCGGCACTTTTCATGCACTTGTACAGAGGTTACGGTTTTTAAATAATCAACAAGACCGTCGTTTCGTTCTATACTTGCAGTTCTCAGTGTTTTTTTTTCCACGCACTAGATTCACTAATGATTCACCTTCCGAATCTGACTTTTTACATATAAAACACAAATTATCCATCACTCTTAAAATTGTACGTCCGTAGTTACCAAGATACGATTCAAAACTAACGAATAACAGTGGTTCCTTGAAAAAGAAACCGGTCGTGAGTAAGCAATTGAACATCTGTCCTTTCTGGCTATAAATAGAAAGGTTCGTACTATACAATAGAGGTCCGTTGTCCCAGGTATAATTTTTAACGTTTTAAAAGAATCTATAAGTTTACGGATTTCAATATAGATGTACTTAATTATTTTCTACTTAAAATGTAATTAAAGTATTTCCCTTAATAACTTTATAAGTACACGAGTAGGTAAGTATTATTAAATGAATAGATACTGAATTATTGAAAAAAATTATTAATTATAATGTAATAGTTAATAAAAAATGCAAATTATTTAGAATTATATATTTATCAATAATTTATAAACTTTATACGGCTTGTTTTTAATAGGGACTACAAGTTGACCTCGAATGATACTCTAAATAGTTAAACACTGCGTGCGCTCTGCCCTCTATCTCGAAAATGGTTCAAGATATAAAAAAAATGTTTAAACAAAAGTTGTAGAGAATTTAATCCACTACAATATTAATAATAAATACAAATAGCATAAAACCCATAGGAAACGAGATATTTGCAATAAATGTGTAAAAAATCGATGTTTTGACCTTTGACCTTGAAATATCTGTGGTCGCGGACACCCTACGATAGGTAGGTTCTGAGACAAGTTTTAGGGTGTCAAAATAAAGGTTTATAGAAGTTTATAGCTGACTATCTCTCATTCCGAGATTCTTGCCTTCATTTGACTAATATTCCTGGACTATTGATCAATTAAGAGGTTTGGATATAGATAAATTTTTACCAAACGATCAACTTGAGCGAAAAAATAAAAAATAAATTAAAGGCAAAGGTTTCTTGCTAACCTTAGCATTGCCAATACTAAAAAAAAATATTAAAAGAAAAAACTGGCAATGGTTTACATGATGGAGGAATTATTCCTCTCATAGTCGCTGCTTTAACTGGCCTTGGTGCTTTAGCAGGAGTAGATGCTTCAGTTTATAATTCTGTTGAACAAACTAGCAAAAATAAAACATTATTAGAAGAACAAAAAAGACACAATTTAGCAATAGAAAATAAAGCTGGAAGTGGTGTAGTTGCGAAAAAAAGAGAAAGGCCAAAAAAAACTCCATTATCCAATATCGATATTGAAAAATACGTAAAAAAAATTAAATATTAAAAATTTCAGAAATTTTTATATGATTGATGAACTACCAAAAAATATGCTAAAAAATGAGTGTGCCGTGGTTAATTTTGATATTTCAACAAATCCTGGTACTCATTGGGTCTGCTATTTTAAAGAAAATAGCGATGTTTATAATTTTGACTCATTTGGAGGCAATATTCCTAATAAATTAATTATTTTAAAAAACAATAATGTTTATTACAATGATGATAGAATTCAGAATTTTGATTCTGTTACCTGTGGACATTTATGTTAAATTGTTTTACATCTTTTTTCGATAAATTTTAAGTTATGCGATATAATTTATAAGTTATTAAATTACAGATATATTTGGGAAACCATTAATTGAATCTTTAAATAAAAACTTTGATAATATTGCTAAAGATTCAAAATGCCACTAGAGTGTTTATTCTTTATAAAGCAAATTGAGCACTTTTTAGATTTTACAAAATAGTATGTCTCATTTTTCGGACAAAGAATTGTCAATATACCTGACCCCTTTGATCAAAAAGATGCAGTTATAAAATATTTTAAAATAAAAGAATAGCTAATGCTTTAAAGAAGATATAAATTTACAATTCAATAACACTATTGTTGATTATATAAAACGAATAAATAATGCAAAACAGATACTAAAAAAAGATGTAGATTCAAAATATAAAACTATTGTTTCTGACTATGCTTTATAAAATGATATAGATTCACAATTTAAAACTATTGTTTTTGACTATGCATTAAAAAATGATGTCGATTCAAAATATAAAACTATTGTTGCTGATTATGCATTGAAAAACAATGTCAAATCAAAATACAACACTAGTGTTTATGATTTAAAAACATATATAGATTTGAAATATAATATGATTGTTTCTGCTTTACGAGATCAAATAAGTAAAGTTTTTGTTTACATAACAAAATATGTTTTTATTCATAATTGCAGAATTAATAATATGGCTGATCCTATTGACTAAAAAGATGCTGTTAATAAAAGATATTTCAATAAAGAATAACAAAATTTAAATTAATCAGTTGTGAGTAACTGTGACACACTCGTTAACACAAATGCTGGAAAAAGCAAAGAAGCTGTTGATAAAGAATTAGATGTCAAATTCACAATTTAAGTCAATCAATTGAAAAATTTAAGGAAGAAAAATCTCATATATTTTATTTGCTTGGAAAGTGGAATAAAAATAATGTTTTTTGTAGAAATTGATACTGGAAATTTGAAAGGTATAGCTCGCATAAATAAAGGCTATAAATATATTATGACAATTATTGATGTTTTTTCAATGTTTGCATTTGCTTTACCAATTAAGGATAAAACAGCATAAAATGTAGCAAGTGCTTCAGAAAATATTTTGATGAAAAGAAAACCAAATAATTTGCTAAGCGACAATGGCTTATAATTTTATAATAAAATATTTAAAGAACTTATGGAAAAGCATAATATAAATCATTTCTCCTCATTTTCTGAATTAAAAGCTAGTGTTGTTGAAATATTTAATTGACTTTAAAAAATATAATGTGGAAAAAATTTGCAATTATAAATGGACAAATATATTGGATGAATTAGTGAAAGACTACAACACAAAGCACAGCACTATTGACATGAAACCAATTAAAGTTAATAAAAAAATTAAAAAAAAAAATATTGCAAACAAATTTTGTGTTTACTAAACCAAAATATAAAATTGGAGATATTGTTCGTGTGAGCAAACTAAAGAAATTTTTTGAAAAATGTTATACTGCTAATTTGTCAACAGAATTGTTTACTATTTGTAAAGTTTTAAATTTTGATATACCAACTTACAAATTAAAAGATACAAAATGAGAAAAAATAATGTGTAGTTTTTATGGATACAAAATGATGAAAACTAACTATCGTGATGAATATTTGGTTGAAAAAGTTTTAAAAACTAAAGGTAATATAATTTATGTAAAGTGGTTGGGTTTTAATAATTTTCATAACTCTTGGATTAATAAAACGGATGTAGTGTAAATTTAAATATTTTTACTTGAATGCACAACATGATCAACCACATCTGCTATATAAAATTTTATTTAATCAAGATTAAATCTTATAAATTTGCAATTTTATTGTGTCTCTAATATACTTTGCTCTCTATTTCATAATTAATATTTCTATCTCTGTGGTTAAATTTGTCAAACTGAATAGCTAATTTTATATCTGGAAAATATAAATCAATTCTATAATTATCTATTTTATATTGTTGTTTATAATTTAAATGTTTTAAAACATTTAATAATGTGAAATATATTTAGTTTCTTTTTTCATCAAAAACATTTACATTTAAATTAAGCCGCTTAGAAATTTGTTTTACCAATGTTTTATTGGCTATAGTGTATTATTTTTTAGTATTTTTTTAAATTTTTTATTTAGTTTTATTTTTTATATTCTCAACTAGCAGTGAAACACCGCTAGTCAGATCAATCATAACTTTTTCTATATTTTGCTGTAATTATATAGCTCTTAAGGAGTTAGATTTTCTAAGTCATTGACAGTATATTTCATTTTATTTATAATTTAATTTTTTTGACCTCTGAATACTATATAAATTTGTAAAGTTTTTGGAGTAAAAATTTCCAGAGAGTAAATTTTTAATCTCTGGATTTGCAGGTGGTAAATATTTACTGCCTGGAATAATATATAATTGTCGCATCACCTAATTTTTGTTTGTTATCTTGATAAAATTTCAGCACCAAATTTTTTCTTCTTCTTAATAATTTTTTTCTCCTAAATAACAGAAGACAAAAAAATGGATTCTCTGCTCAACAAGTTGAACTATTCACTGGAATTCATTGAACTTCAAGATGTTGGAAAATAATATATGGTTTAGGGTAACAAATTTTGAAATTTACTAATCAAATTTTGATGAAAAAATGTATTGTGTTCTAGATGGCAAATTAAAAAATATATTACCAGAGCGCTATGGCAAGATACTCGATAAAAATTCATTGGAACTAATAAATGAGAAGCAGGTTTTTATAATCTATAAAGGCTTAAAAAAATAAATAAAAAATGGAAAATTTGTCCATGACCTAGAGTTCTCTTAAGCACATTTTTTAAAGCATTAGTTAAAAAAATTTTATTCTTAACAAATTTGTTTCTTTATAAATAAACATGTCTTCACCTATTTTTCTTTGCAGTTAGTCCAATATTTTAAAAGGTGGCGATGGCGCAAGTCCGCCGTCTTATAAATTGGATAAAGCATCTGAAGATCGTGAAAATTTAGTTCACAAATTTCATTCAAATTTACAAAGCTTACAATTATCACTCTTAGATAGCATTGATGACAAATATGAACTTCAAGAAATGGGTGAATATCTAGATTAAATAGAAGAAGTTTTTAAATAATTAGTAGAGCTTCGAGTATAACATTTTTTTTGTTTGTGTTAGTGTTATTTGTTAGGTGAACCCTGCCTACAAGGCAGGGTTAGTTGGAAACAAATTATCTTCCCTATTTGTTAATGAATATGGTTTATATAAAAATGTTGACTTTTTATTTTTCCTTTTCTTAATAAAATTTTTTTCTTTATAAATAAAAATGGAGAACAGTAGTATAAGCAAGCAATGTAAAAAATGTGACGAAGTTTTAAACATTGAGTGTTTTCCATCACATAAACACACAAAAAATAAGCACATTTAACACCTGTAAAAACTGTTACAATGAATATTGTAGAAGTCACTATGTGTTAAAAAAAGAGGTAGTACTTTGTGAATGCAGAAAATCTGTTTGCAAGGTAAATTTAGAAAAGCACAAAAGTACTGAATTGCACAATACTTATGAAATTTTACAATGTGATTCTTCAAGCAAGACTTGCATAGTATGCAGGGAGAATTAATCCATTTATGCTTTCGCATCTCACAAAAACACAATAGATAAGCATTTTAACACTTGCAAAAAATGTTATACAGAATATGCTAAACAACATTATGAGTCAAAAATTAGAAAGTGCAATGCAAATGCGGGAAATTGGTATATAACCATTCTCTAAAATAAAAAAGCATAAAAATAGTAACATGCACATTTACAGAATGGATATCTTAAGTGAAACTCAACATTTGCTGACTTCATAAATTTTGACTATAAGAACATTTATTATATATAAATATGGAGACGAGCAACCTAGTGGCTGAGTTGAGAGAAAAGAAATTGTGCAAGTTAAGAATTATAGGTAAAGAATAAAAAATAAAAAAATTATATAAATTACATAAAGCTGATTGTATTGCAAATATTATTCAAAAAAGAGAATATAATTCTAAATATCCTATCAAGAGAGTAAACGATTTAACAGTTCTGAAACTAAGATCTAAAGCTAAAAGCTTTAACATAAAAAATATTTATAATTTGAGAAAAGCTGATTTAATTACAGCTCTTATACCAATAATTAAGAATGAACAAAGAAAAAGAAACTTTGCATATTTACCTCTTCCAAATGGCAAAATAATGTATAGAAAAGGTATAAAGGTTTCAAAAGAAATTTTTCCCCTTTTCCAATAGTGTATATGTGAACAACAAAATAGAAAAACTAATAACACATACAAAGTTGAGAATACTTTCAAATGCCGGTTATCAACATACAACATTGAAAACAATTTTAGTATAAAAAAAATTTACAAACAAATAATAAATGAAATATTTGCACGAATAGAAAACTTAGAAAGAAGCACCTCAGATTGGGCTTTACATAGCATAT
Organism: Dryococelus australis; assembly: GCA_029891345.1. Classification (NCBI taxonomy): domain Eukaryota; kingdom Metazoa; phylum Arthropoda; class Insecta; order Phasmatodea; family Phasmatidae; genus Dryococelus; species Dryococelus australis. The sequence goes on along the minus strand of CM056993.1, from coordinate 219,264,380 downwards.
TTGGGTTGCAACTAGCCATAAATAATTATAATCCATTAAATGGCTCGTCTTATATTGAACTACCAGAAGTGATTTAGAATAAAAAAGCATGCATTAATGTGAAGAACAATGATGAAAAATGTTTTCTTTGGGCAATAAAATTGGCACTGTTTCCTGCTGAAAAAGACTCACAAAGAATATCTAAATGGAAAAATTTAGGTCTCATTATCGAGAACGCATTAGATAAATATGAATATCCTATAAAAATTGACAATATTCCAAAAATAGAAAACCAAATTGATGTTTCTATAAATGTTTACTCTTTTGATAGTAAATGCAATTTATCCACTAAAGCTTACAAAAAATAAAAAAGAACAACACATAAATTTACTTTATTTAAAAAATGGGAAAACTCGCATTATTGTTGGATAAAAGAGTTATCGAAATTACTTTCAGCACAAAAAAGTAAACACAAGAGTAAAATTTACATTTGCAATATGTGTCGTAAATGTTTTTATTCTCAAGAGAAATTAAATAAACACACAGAAAACTGCTCAAAAAATGAACTGGTGAAGATAATCTTGCCTTCAAAAGGCGAACAAATTAAATTAAAAAATATGAAACACACCACGAAAGTCCCATTGGCAATATATGCAGATTTTGAGTCAATTTTGAAGAAAATATCAACCACCAAACTAAATCCAAGAGAAATAAAAAAAATGTAACGTAATTAAAAAATATCCAATTTTAACCAAGGACGATATCGATAATGGTCTTTACAAAGAAATACTCAAAGAATAATATAAACTTACAAATGAGCAAATAAATAACATTGATTTAAAATTGAATGATGAATCATATGCAATTAAATATCAATTGCTTGAAGCATCTGGTTTTTGCTATTATATTGTATCTACTTATGGCGATTATAAACCACCAGTTGTATATCGCAGGCCAGATGTGCATAAAATTTTTATACAGTCAATAAAAAGAGAAGTGGAGGAAATCTGGGAAATATATTTGCAAATTGAGCCAATGCACCCACTAACAACAGAAAAAAAAATGTTATATAGGAAATTTTAAAAATGCACTGTATGTGAGAGTGAATATTTTAAGGACAATAAAAAAGTGTCTCATCATTATCATATAAGTGGAAAATTTACTAAGCCAACATGTAACAATTGTAATTTACAATTAAAATTATCAAATTTTGTATCAATTTTTTTCTCATAACTTAGCTGGTTATGATGCTCACTTATTCATTAAGGAGTTGGGCTATGATGAAAAAAAGATTGATTTGCTTGCGAATAACGAAGAACAGTTTACAATTTTCTGGGGGGTGGGGACAGAAAATTTGAAGATGAGGTGACACATTCAAATTTATTGCTAGTAGTGTAGATAAATTATCGTCTAATTTAACTAAAGAACAAATGAAACACACACAAAAATATTTTCCAGAAGATAAAATAGATTTGATTATTAAAAAAGGTGTTTACCCTTATGATTATATGGATAATTAAAAATTTTTTTACGAAGCTCAACTTCCTCAAAGGAGTGAGTTTTATAATAAATTAAACAAAAATAGTATATCTGATGATGAATATGAACATGCAAAATGTGTATGGAACCAATTTAATATAAAAAATAAATATTCGAAAATTTTAGAAACACATGTATAAATTCTAATGGTAATAATCCTGCGTGGTATTTACAGTACCTGGTTTATCGTGGGATGCAACATTAAAAATGACTTAACAATCATTAGATTTATTACATGATTATGTTATAATTTTAATGATAGAAAAAGGAGTTTGAGGCAGTATTACACAATGTTGTAAGTGATATGTTACAGCAAATAACAAATATTTGGAACATTTAAAATCAAATCAAGAATCAAATTATTTAACATATCTCAATGCGAATAATTTATATGGGTGGGCAACGTCTCATCATTTACCATATGATGATTTCGAATGGGTGTACTATGCATTAAATGATTTAGAGTATTGGAGTGAAAAAATATTTAATTTAAAAAACGATTCTGAGTTTGGTTATATATTAGAAGTTAATTGAGAATATCCACAAGAAATACATAATTTACACAAAGATCTTCCATTTTGTCCAGAAAATAAGTTAGTTCCTGGTACCAATGAATCTAAACTATTAACAACTTTACATAAAAAGGAAAAATATATACTGCAATATTGTAGTTGTAAACAGTGCCTAAATAATGAACTGAAGCTTACAAAAATACACAGAATATTGACATTTAATCAATCTGATTGTTTAAAGAAATATATGGATTTCAACACATTGATGAGGACTAATGCAAAAAACGATTTTGAAAGGGACTTTTATAAACTGATGAATAATTCTGTCTTTGGTAAAACAATGGGGAATATAAGAAACAGAAGAGGTATAAGGCTTGTTTCAAGTGAAAAAACTTGGGATAAATTAGTGGCCAAGCCAGATTTCAAAAGAAGTAGTATATTTAATGAAAATCTTACTGCTATTCACATGATTAAAACTAATGTAAAATTTAATAAGCCAATATATGTGAGCATGGCCATTTTGGATATTTTGGAAGAATTAATGTATGATTTCCACTATAAAATTATGGAGCCAAAATATGGTGATAAAATTGAATTGTTTTTTCAAGATACAGACTCTTATTTTTATAACATTAAAACAGAAGATTTTTATGAAGACATGAAGTCGATGTTAGATAAATTTGATATGAGTGATTATCCAAAAGACAATATTTATAACATGCCACAAATAAATAAATAAATTTTAGGCAAAATGAAAGACTGAGTGTAATGGCAATGTAATTAAAGAATTTGTTGGTTTACGAGCAAAGATCTACGCATATAGAGTTGAGGATAAACAAAACAAAAGAGCAAAAGGTGTGAAAAAATGTGTTGCCTATAATAGAATTAATTTTGATGACTGTAAAAAATCTGTGTTTGATGAGAAAATTCAATATAGAACAATGAATTTTATAAGAAGTGAGAAACACAAAATATATACAGTAGAAGTTAATAAAATTTGCTCTGAGTCCTTGTGATAACAAGAGATTTATATTAGAAAATAAAATAGATTTTTTTATTCTCCAATTGTGGGGAAACACCGCTAGTCAAATCTTCATAATTTTATTAATGTTAGTAGACCTGGCAAAATGCCAGATCTAACATATAACTAAAATAATACAATTTTTATCACAGAATTTGGATACCAACTATTTCTGAACGAAAATTTTTATGTTTTATACTTCTTTAATTTCCAAAACAACATCAGTGTCAGAACCATCAAAATCAATTATTTTTCCATTTTTGTCTCTAATTTCTAGAACAATGATATTAAATTGGTCATTGTTTATTCTATAAAAAATTGGATATGGGGCTTCTTAAATAACATAGTCTCTAAAACCAAAGATAGTTTTTGGTGGAAAACTAACAATTATATTAGTCTCAAAGTAGTTAGATTCATCATATTTTTTTTTTACACGTGCCATATGCCAAGTTACGATTAACATAGATTGTTTTATATGGATTAAAATTAGGCAATTTAGTGCCTACAACAACTTTTTTTTTTTTTTTTTTTTTTCCCCGAGAATATCAGACAAAGTATCATCAAGTTTAATATCAAACTTTGTTTTAATTGTTATTCTATTTTTCACATTGTCTGTTATTTCAATTTTATTTGTTGAAAATGGCTGAATTGAATTTATTGCTTCTTTCAAAGATTCAACATCATATTGACCTCTAGTGAATGTGATAACAGTAATTTGATCAACATCTGGACTCATTTTTTCGATTGCAGTTATAATATTGTTCTCCACATTTGGAGTTCAGAATTTTGCATGAAAACTAATTAATGCTATCGATTTATCTTGATGAATTATATTGTAGTGAAGTTTCTTCTTTAGAATAGAACTATTGTTTTTTAACTTTAAGACTTTATTATTATCCATTTATTACAAAAATTATTTATAATCAAATGAAAACAGTTGACTGGGGTGTTGGTGTTTTAATTTCTGAGAAAACTTCCAAGAATAAAAAAAATGGTGAGTTATTGCCCGATAATATTTGCGGGTTGATAGTAGGACCCAGCAACGGCGGAAAAACCAATTTAATCATTAATTTTAGTTATAAGACAGGATGGCTATATCTTAATAAACTCTTTGTTTGCTCTAAAAGCTTGAATCAACCAAAATGTATTCAATTACAAGATGATTTTGAAGTGATATTCAAAAAAATTTAATGAAAAAATGGCTTTTTTTTTTAAAGTAGCAATGGTGAAATGGTTTCACTAGATCAATGTGAAAATAATTCTCTCATAATTTTTGATGATGTAATATTGGATGAGCAAGATGTAGTCCGCGAATATTTTATTAGAGGTTGGCATAAAAATATTGATTTTTTTATCTTGCGCAGACATATTCCAGAGTCCCCAAGCAATTAGTACAAGATAACACAAATTTTTGTGTATATATTTCGACAAGATGAAACAAACTTGAGACATATATTGCGATTTTGCTGGAGGAGAAATGAGTTTTGAGAAATTTAAAGAGATGTGCCAAGTGCTGGGATGAAAATAATGGTTTTTTAACATTAAATTTGAGTAGAAAAATGAATAATGGAAAGTACAGAAATCAAATGAAAAATTTTATATTTTAACTCTCTTGTGAATTCAATATTTGTGTAGTTGCGCAGCTGCGACTACCAATAACTTTTACAAATTAGCAGCTTATCTTCTTCATTTACTGAACTGCAGCACATTCTCGTAGTGACAGAAAAAACCTTATCTGCTCTCTTGTCCACAACTTAACTTCAGCGCACTCTCTTAGTGAGAAAAAAAGCATATCTACACTTTCGTTCGCAACTGAACTGCGGCGTGTTCTGGCCTCAGTGGTGCAAGTTTACCTCGTTAGTGAGCTCTGTCTGCAACAGGAAATAGGTTATTATGCTGTGCTGATATCTCTACCGTGCTGTTCTCGACGAGTGCAGATGCGGAAAATTATCTCCTTGCAGAGAACACACTACGAATCACTGCTGCAAGAGTAAATAAAATAATTTCCTTGCCAAGCATCGAACACTCTCATTATTAATCTTGTATCTCACCACATGCAGCATTTTTATCAGCTCCTTGCTCGCCCAGCCACTTTGGCTCGGTGGTTGGGTTTTTGGTTTGTAACTCAATATTCGGGGTTCAATCCCCAGTTGAGAGGATAATTTAATTGCGTGAAAAGGCGCCCACACTATTAAATTATCACCAAACCATTAAAAATTTGAGCCAAAAACCATTTCATTGTTCTTGCCCATATATTCTATATATGAGTATTGATGCAAAAAACAATGTGTGTATTCCCCATATGGTGCAAGGCGCCTGCAGCATATGAGAGAGTACAAGAAAAAATAAATAAAGTATTAAATCCATCACCTCTCCACTAAAAAAATTAATTAAAAAAGGCCGGCCGGTGGATGAGGTGATGAGTTTCTCCAGTTGGAGTTTTGTTGGTGCTATTATCAAGGCCGGAAAAGTTATAAATGGAGTCCCTGGCAGGATAGAGATATCTGTAAACTCCAAAAAACACAAGGTCCCTGGCTCTGCATTAATTTGCCTGTAAACCTTTTGTCTTTTTCAAATATATACACATTTTTTATAAATTCACTAGGAGACTATACCAGATCTTGGCGCAACTCAATAATTTAACTAAAATTCAACCAATTTCATGCTAAATTCAAACAAATTTCTAATACCTGCAATAAATCTTTTGCAGATATTGGCGCAACTGAAAAATTTAGCTGAAATGAAACCAATTTCATGCTAAATTCAAACAAATTTCTAATTCCCCATCAAATTTTTCAAATTGCAACTCACAATCAAAGTCAGTTTTCAACTTGTGTTCCACTCTTTGTGTGCAGTTCTTTGAAGACTAATGTTCGAGCTGAATCGACATATTTTTGATGAAATTCCAAGAATTTTCATACTTTTCTTGTGATATTATTTGTAAATATTGCCTTTTTTTACCTAAATTTAGCCTCATTCACTCTGAAAACAGACCACTGATCAAAGAGTGAACAAAGTATGTATTTCAAAAAAGTGCGCTTAGTTGTGAAGGCAGATTTGGGACAAATTATCTTGATTTTGGGGGTGAGATTGAAGAAATGGATCATGTTTTCAGAAGATATGATGAAAATGATGCTTGAAAGTGAGAAAGTTGCATGAATTTCAGTTAAATTATTGAGTTGCACCAATATCTGCAATAGTCTTCTACTGCAGTGTGTTGAAAGGAAACATATCTAGCCTACACGCAACACTACAGTTCATAAAAAGGCTAGTTGTTGTACTGCAGAGCTTAGATTGTAAACCATTTGTTTGGGACATGACCCAGTGCCACCAGTGGAGCAAAGGTACATTTTTCTTTCTCACCGACCATCATGACTCCAGAAAATGAAGCAGGCAAGTGCAGTCACAGATAAGCTGACAGCAGTTAGGCCATGCCTTTAATTTAAGACAAAGAGTCCTTTCTGACTCTCTGTCCTCTACCCTCTGCCGAGTCTCTGGCATGCAGTGTTTATTGCTTTATGCTGTCATTGCCCTGGAACAAACAAAAAATACAAGTTGGTGATGGATCCTGGGTACATTTAAAAAGCTAGCCCACTTCATGACCACAAACGCCCATTTTTAAGAAAATAAGAAAACTGTGGACAATAGAATCCTTGTACTGTGGTTGAGGAAACTGCCCACAAAAAAAGTAGGTAAATAATAGTTACCACGGTTCAAAAAGCAGCGGTTGACGAGGGATGACTGTATACTATATTCATACTGCCATCACAGTTTAGTTGTCAGAAATATTTTGAAAATTACTAGTAAACTTGAAGATGTTGGCTTCTGGGCTCCTATTAGTAGGATGTCCTTGCTGGTTTCCCATATGAAACAACATGTAATAAGTTGTATCAAATTGTATCCTGCTAGTTAGAAGTGAAAGTGATAAAATCAATCAGGTGTAATGTTTTTCGCCCATACTAAACATTAAGCATTGCTAGTGTAATGATTAGTTTATTTTATAGTTTTAACATGATACTCTTACATTAATTTATTACATACATTCATTACAAGTTTCTGAAAACTCATTCAGGTTTACTTTATGCAACTATTTTCATATAGATAGTACTTGAATGGCTGCACTGAACAAGACATAATTGCACTAGAATGCTAACTATTCAATACTCTTCCCTTCTTTTCCTTCCCCACTCCATCCTTGCCTCATTACTTCTTCTCCCTCTTCCTTTCTCTCCCCCTATTTACCATCTCTCCTTCCCCTTTCTATCTTATAATCCCCTTTCTCCCTTATCTCTTTCCCTTTTGCCTCCCCATTCCCTCTATCTTTCTCTCTCTTAATTTGGCCCCTCCCCTTCTCTCCTCTTGCCCCCCTTCACACCCCGTTTTCCCTTTTACTTTCTCTTTCCTGCTCCCCTTTCTCTTCTCCTCTCCCCTACTTGCATCACTTGCTCACCCCTTTTCTCTCTCCCCTTTTTCATCCTTGCCTCTTTTCCTTTCCCGGTCCCCTTTCCTCTTTACCTTCCTTTCTCCCACTTTTTCCTTCCCTACTCTTATTTTCTTGCTATTGATATGATATAAAGTTTGATGTCCGTAAAGATTGTCATTTGGTTACAGCTACTGTGAATAAATAGCTTATGTAGTGTTGTAATACCAAATTGGAATAATATTGCTTACAAAATGTATAGTAGTATACTACTTATTTAATGTAATATTAAACTACAGCTAATTTAATGTAATATTTTTTACTCTGTTTTAGATGATGTGGGGTCCCAGTTTGAACCAAATAACTTGCTACATTTACAACCAAAAATTGTTCTGTTTGATCGCACAGTGCGTAAACTAATCAATGAATCTAATGGTACATTCTTGGAAGGCCAAAAACTACTGAAGTCAGTGTCTACAGTGGACACGAGAGTGGAGGTGTGGAAGCTGAGCACCATGTACAGGTTGGTAGCTCTTCGCTACGGCAGTAATGCCCTCGTGCCTCCCCACAGCCACTAAACCATGTCTCTTAAGCTGTACTATGTAGTTATCTCTGTATAACATATTACACTTCTTTAAAACTCACTGTGAAAAAACAATTGCGATAAATTTTTACTCTGATATGATTATAGCTGCTCAAAAAGGTGTGTTATATTATAAAATACTTGCACAAGAAAACAGTTTCAATGTAGCAGGTAAATATATAACATGCAAATTTTTTAATGTATTTTTTTTTGCAGATTGCTAAGAAAATGCTTGTGCTGTAAATTTTACAAGTACCATGTGATTATATTCAGGTTGCATTGCTATATGTCATCACACTGAATCAGCCATTCTGCATGCATATGTTGCCAGTCTGCTCCAGCCATAATTACTTGCCATTCTGTGTCACACCAGCAGCTCCCTTCACCAACATGACATTTTCAGAATTGCCCCTGCCTTGCTTTAAATTGTGAGGAAATCACAGAAAATGGCCCCTTTCGTTCCCCTTCAACTGTGACAGAAACGTGATTTTGGAAGTTCATTTTGAGTCTTTTCAAGAGGTCCGTGTTGGCTGGGTCCATATACTAAGCCAGATGTTTCATTCGGTGTTAATCCACGTGTGGAGTTTTCATAGTCTTCCGTTAGAGTGACCCACTGTCTGAATCTGCACCACTTACGTAGTCAGTTTATTGAAGTGTATATCATGGAGGCTGGAAAGACTTTTCTGTGGCTGTAATTGCAACAGGCATTTCTTTTATTAAATTACTTTCAAGTTTATGGACATAGATTTCTTACTATAGTTTATTTGCAGTTTCGTTACTCTTTTCGAATCCAACTTTTGAAAAATCACCCCATTTATGACATAAGTCCGTTGTGGTTTCCAAAATAATTTCATGTATCACAAGTGTTTTATATTATGTACTTGTATTATCATAAAAGTACCTCATTTTTTGTTACATTGAATTTTTGCATGTACTGTATCTATAAATTATAAAATTACATTTATAATTCATGTGAGTTGAAAGAGGAAGAAAATAGGTGTGTTGGTAACACCTAGTGAGAAATAGCTCTTATGCGTAACACTGTCACACTAAGTGCGCACGAATGCGGTGCGTTGCCCCTCTATTGTAATTTTCCAGACTTAGCTAAGCTTAGTTTGCACAAGGCAGAGGAATATCTTGGAAATAGTTCTTTATTAGGGCCTTGAGAAAGCTGGAAGTAACCATGAGTAGACTGTTAGTTTTTGCCTAAGCAGCAGTTGGATTGTTACGATTTGTAGTATGAGCCCATCATACATTGAAGAGAGCACCTCTGAAAAGCCCTGCTTAACATATATAATATCATAATTTTTTTATCCTCCCAGCATATGTAACATTTACACTAGACTTGTCTGTGCCCATTCAAATCAGCTTCTGCAGAATTTGTCAATGTTGACCAAATCTGCACTTCAACCAATGTCGGATTTTTAGACAGTTTTCTGCCGGTTTGACCAACATAAAATGTTGCTGTAGTTCCGAGTTGTCCTTCAATATAAATGATTGGCAAGTCTTGTCTTTGTGAACTTTAAAAGTTTTTCCATGTAACAAAAGCAGCCTGCTGAAGGGCCACACACACTTTTAACATCAATACAAGGCATTCTGGAAAGAAAAGCCTCAGTTAAAAGGATGTTCAATTTCTGCTGTTTGTAGTTTTTGTCCCAAGAGCTCCATCCTACTGTGAGATGATCAGCTTGACAGTGATGAGGGTCAGAGTTTCTGGAAGTGGGAAGGGGAAAAGGGGGAGGGGGGCTGTTTTCATAGCAGCACTTGTACACAACAAACACTCACATATAACAAATGGTATAGGCGAGTGGGTAAAGTAGCCTTTTCACTCTCTTGTGTGTGTTCAGCGAGAAAGACTTCAAAGACGTCATACCTGATATCACAGCAGGCAGTGGTATGCTACAAGCCATTCCGCCTAGCCCATGTTCATGGACCCAGTAAACAGTGTTTGGAGTGGGAAGGGACAGACAGTGGGAGCAGCTGCCTGTGCATGAGGCACATGTCGCTTTGCTCACACAAAAGCACACCAGTGGAAAGGCCGCTTAAGAAGAGGGTAACCAACATAATGTGGATTTTCTGTCTCAAAAAAATTCTTGTATCTTGGTTTTTCATTTCTTCATACAACTATTTTAAGTTTATCCATTACAAAATATGCTTATTATTTTTTAGTGACATGTTGAACCCACTCACACAGCAAACCAGATGTTGAAGATCAAGTCTGTATGCATCGCTTGTCTGCATGCATTTTTATTTTGCTTCCTTGAAAAACTATCCACATATACAGGTTACAATCTATTTCAGTTTTGAATTAGGTTTATATACAATTTTTATTTATCATGTATTTCAGTTATAAAATGTTTTGGCACAGGTTATTGTAGAGGCCGTGGTGGTGGAGTGGGTAGACTCCTCAACTTCTACCTAGGCAAACTTCTTTCCAACTGCTAGCGGGGTAGCTCTCAGAGTTTTGTGTGTGGGAATCTCCCGTTTCCACCACCCTTGCATTTCCCCATAGTCACCTTGCTTCAACCACATCGCTCTCAAGACCTCATATATTAAAGAGCCCCCTCCCCCCCCTCTTAGACTCTTCACTGACACCCTCAGGTTATTAAGATTATAAAGTACTCTACATATGTAAATTTTAGTATATCAGTGAAGATTCCCCATATATAGTGAACATAGAAAGTGTTTCCTTTAAATTCATTAACAAGGTTCTACTGTATTTATAAGTTTATTTGTAACATTTTCATGTTAAAAATTAATTCTGTGACAGGAATTAATTTCAAATCTTCCTTTTCATAAAGAAATATTTTTATACCAACCCAACTGTAGCAAATTACCCAAGCACAAATCATCAAATAGCCAACATTTTGTTTTTTGAAAGAATTAGGTTTAAGAGTACATATTTTGCAAGTAACATTAAATTTGTTTATCGTAGAACCAATGCATATCTGCATTTTTGTTTCAAGCTTATCACTTGACTGTCAGTAGCGACAAAAATATGCATACAACCATACATATGCTTAATGTTAACGCCGACAAGTGAGACACTGAGACGAACTAATGCACTATTTACTTCATGGAGGTGGGCACCAGCTCCCTATACTCTGCGCTTTTGAAACTCGAGGTGATCTCAGGGGTTTCCTTGGGTATTGTGTGCACATCTCACCCATACATGTTTACATAACACTGTTACACTTTACTAAACATTGGACTGTTCCCTTCACACATCATAGTTATACACTACAACTGGGCTGGTTACTGACACTACATAAACGTAATTTGCACCGAAATCAGACATTTATTTGGCCAATATATGGATGTGCCTTTTGTAATGAATTGCTTTGAGCGTGTGCAACCAGTTCCGGATAGTGAACCCCCGGCACATAACTAAGTTACACGACTCTTACCAGATGATTTTCTCGCGGTATCAGAAAACACAACCTCTGCCGGGTAAGGGGTCCAGCAACCGCTAGGATAGACTGCCGGGTTTACTCAGAGGCAGGACAGGGTATGAGATGAACACAGCATATTACAAATAATACATAACCCTGAATACGCTATCTGCTTTATCTGCAACTAATGTCACCCGTCGGGACACGTCTCCGGGCACGTGGTGGTGGGGTTGCGGTCAAGGACAGAGTTTACTAGTGCAAGCAAATAATCACTGTACAAATACACACAATAAATTACATTAGGCCCTACTTCTGGAATAACCTCTGGTATTCTGCTGCAGCTAATGCCAACTTGTAAGGACAGAGCAGGTTAGTGCAGAACACTACATAGTTCAGACATACACAACATTGATTAGACATGAAAAGGGGTGATAAGTGAGAATGATATGAAATTGGCAAATAAACACACACATGTGAAACTAATTTTAGATGGTGCGGACGACGATCAGGCGGACCGCGTGGTCAAAAAAAAACAAATACTATGTAGAACCCTTAATAACATTTGCATAAAATCCTGGAGAATCAAAAACATTGCAGAGATAAACATGATTAGCCCTTACGACGTGTTACTAACATGGGCACAGGCCTAGTGATACCCGACCATGTGACTGGACATGAAATTGGTGCCAAGTGCATTAACCTTGATAAAACCTTTTAAAGAAGCTTGAATTAACATTTCCCTTAATATTCTCCCGCCGTTTGGATGGATGGATGGTAGCAGATATGGTTTGCACAACCTCGTGGTTGCCGTAATACAGTTCTCCAAATCTTGCTGTATTTTGACTGTTGACCAGCAGGTAAGCAGTCGGAGTTCTCTCTGACTGCTTACCTGCTGGTCAAAGATACATTGCATCATATATTATGACAACAAAATTCAGTGTGTGTGTGTGTGTGTTGGTCATGAGCTAATAGAGATGGGTAGAAAAGCTCAAGTTCACTATAAGATGTACTGTGAAGAACAGTGTTTGATCAAGGAGAAAGAACAAGAAGATAAAGAGAAGGAGAAAGACAAGTTAAATGAGATAGAATAAATAGGAAAGATGCAAAATGAAGAGGAACATATTAAAGAGAATGAATTAACATTACAGAAACTAAGGAGAGAAGAAAAAGAGAAGAGAATGGTGGCTAGAACATTGCTGAGAGATGCAGCCAAATGTTTGGAGGCCACCGAGAAGAATGATAAGGTTGCATTGAACACTGCTCAACTCATGCTAGGAGTCCAGAAAGCTTTGCAAGAAGGGGATAAAAAAAAAAAAAAAGAAACGTGTGGATGCCATTCAGACAAAAGTAGAGAAAAGGAAGTCATCATTAATAACTTCATTTTTCGTTTAAAAAAAAAAGTAATGAATCAGAAACTTTTTCACTTTTGATACTGTTTTTTTTCACATTAATCATATTTTAATAGTAAATCTAATGTTCATGTATTGCAGTAATAAATAATAACTTTTATAATGAAAAATTTCTTACTGCACAAATAGCTTGTAATCTTCAGTGATGTGTCAAATATTAGTGTTCTCTATAATAGTATATGTATTGTTTGCATATCATAATGTTTTCCAGTATTTTTAAAAATTGAACATTTCAAAATTTTGTGTGTGTAATCGTCATTGTTGTAAGATTTATGCATAATGCACCATCATTTTCATTAAATTGTTGTCGCAAAACATTTTGTCAGTAAAAAAAGGTGAGAGATGGCTGGCTATGGGGACGGTAGAGGCCAGATATAAGGAAAAAATAAGTTCCACAGTTTCCTTTTCAGCTCTATATATATATATATATAGTCGGTATCTATTCAGTATTTGGTCAGTATTTTTGTTTATGTAGTCAGTAAATCAGTATTTTTAACCTTTTGACTAGTTTCCATCCCTGTATTACGGAATCAGTGCTTCAGCATATCGGCATAATAGTGTGAATCGGCACAGCTCTAGATTACACTGCCATGTGCCGTATGACTTTGTCCTTTTTCGGTGTCGGTCAAGTTAAAAAGTGAAAAATTTAGGAACCTCAATGTGTTTCTTATAAGAGAACCCGTACCTAACACGTGTGAAGGAAAAAAAAAAAACTTTGTTTTACCATTAAATTTAATCATCACCCCCACAATATGGTATTAAATCAATTAACAGACATTTGTTCGACATATGCATGCTATAAGGACACATTTGTTTCCTTTGATTTGTACAGTGGGTGCAAAACTTGCTTTAACTGATGTTTGTAAACATATACTGCGCACAGCATTCTTTCCTACATCTGGCAACACATTTTGGCTCCTCCTCCTATTCGTGGTGACCTACTTTTCACACAGGCAGGCGAGGGCTGGAGGAAGAGGGTAGAAATTATCATCTGTCAAACTGTTATGGAGTAATTGAAGTCACTGAAAAAACAGAACCCCCTTTTTTTTGCCCTCTGAAGGCAGGAACAGGAAAATTAATTCCTAACAATTTTGTGAGTGGCTATTGTCCTTTTATCATGGCGTGCTCTAGGAGTTATGCTATCAGGAATTTTGTGCAGTCATTAAAGTCTGCTTTGAAATTCATTGTGGCATGTGAAAGTTACTTTCGTTAACAAAGTTTTTATAGATGATTATTTATTACATTCCATAATCATCTACGCTGTGCAGTAGACTGGCTTGCAACAGACATTTACAGTCCGTCATGTCCCTGAACCAACTAAATATGTGAACAGGGCGTAATGACCATACCAAACATACCATCAAAATAGCCATTTATACTTATTACCACACAGACAGGACATACTGAACTAACATTCTAAACAATCCATGCCAGTGAATCAACGTAAAAGACATGTCATCCTGATATACCATACCAACAAATCATACCCACCAAACCTACCAGTCACAACACCAGACCAGCTAACTAAATATTCCAATTATATATTTCAACCATACTGACAGGCTATATCATTACACAATATAATTTACATATTTGGACAGCCAATACCATAATTTAATCAAACTAACAGACTATACCAACCATATAGACAGGTTATCGCAAAAATATTCAAAACAACCACATCAATGAACAAACTATTCTTATATGTAATACCAATAGACAATACCAACAATTAATAACAGTAATACAAACAAGCCAACCAAATATTACAAAATCATACAGTCCATTCAACCATTCTGTGAGGCTTGTATCACATCAAACCATACCATTAGTTTAAACACACCATACCATCAGAAAATGCCAACAGAACATACTGTCAAACAATATTAATAAAACCATTATGTCAGAATATATTTTCACAAATTATTTTGAACAATATTACAGTCAAATCATAATTGGACAGATTATATAGTCAGACAGTTAGAGCAGCTAATGGTTAGCAGGCAGTAAAGGGAGGCCTTTGCATGTTGCAACATACCTTTTCAAGTTGCTATGCATCCCAAACTGAAATTTACACTTTTCACATGCAAACATAACATGCTCTGCATTCTTCAGCTTCATGTTGTTGGACATTGTTGCTATTGGAAAAGTTATTTTTGCACCAATGATACAAATATTTCCTGTTTCTTTTCCATCATCAAATAAAGAGCATGTTCTCCATAGTTAATGTTCACTTCTCAAAAAATAATGGCTTAGCTGAGGAGACTTTAGTAGGACTTTAAAACTGCATAATATGATGGGGGAGGATAACTGTTGCTAATAAATATGGAGCATTCTGCCAAAATGGTTACACTTACAAGAACACCTCAATTTCACCTTCTAGCATCAATAAGACTTCAACATGTCAAAAGTTTCTTAAGCGTCTGAAATTATCCTTATCATCATCTCTTGAAACACCAAAATGGTATGTATATCAACAACTAAACTAACTCAAACGACTTGTACATTAATGAGGTTAGCTCTCCACCACCAGGCAGTTTGATGGGTCGCCTAGACACCCGTAACCTAGAGCACTCACTTAGTCAAAAACACGAGAGGCAGGATAGGAATCTATGACCACGTCACACTGACTAATTATTGAAAATAAAATAATAAAATCCATAAAGAGGGAAATAGAATTTCCATTCTGATACTGGAGAGAAGAAATAGAATTGATAGGCTACTAAATGAAAGAATTAGGTTTTCAAAAATATATATAAGTTTACTATAGCCAAAAATAAAATGTAACAAAAAGTTCAACATAAAATTTTGAAACATAACAACTTGGAGAACTGTTAACAAAGGAAATTTATAGTAAGCAGTCGTAGATATCTTGGCTTTAAAACAAATGAATTATACATAAAATTTAGACAATTATCTTGGTTACAATTACTTACAATTCAACATAAATAAATGTACATAACAGAACAGTATTTAAAAAAAAAAGAATAAACATTACTTCTGTAACAGCAGATTCTCTTACAGACTTTCAGTGGCTGAAATTTTTTTGTGGTTTGATCTTTAAACAAAAAGAAACAATAAGATCTCGTCTAACTTCTTTTAACAGCCAAGGATATTACGAAAACAAAAGTGTGTTATCCAATTACACAGCAAAATGGGGGGGGGGGGGCATTGTCACTCTGCAAAAGAAAAACAACAACACGCCTGTACTATTACCCTATGCTGCAATATGGGTTCTGACCACACGACTTTCAATGCCTTAACAACACTCTACATCAAAATTCACAAATGCATCTTCGCCTGAGTTACAAATAAACATAAAAAAACACTTTAGCTGTGTACAAGAAAGGCAACTGTTACAACTGAATCAAACTTTCAACAGTGTTATGTCATTACTGTTATCGTCTACACTCTTACGTCCTGCATTTTTAAAGAAACTGACATGAAAATTTGACATCCTTTTGGGAGCTCTTGGAACCAAAAATAGTACTACATCTAAATAGGGAACAAAAGAAAAATTAAAAAAATACTTATCTTTTTTTAACTACATGATGATGAGAAGCTTAAGGTTCCTTCCTGCCTTCCTCCGGCTCTTCACAGGATCTCTTCAACACATCCACTGCTCTCTACAGTTACTTTGCAGGTCCTCTGCCGTAACCGTCACCAAGTGACGCGCCATGTCACCATGCCACAAAATGTCCTTGTTGCCAGGCTGCCTCCCCCCCCCCCCCCCCGCCTCACCCGTACGGTGCAACCTCTACCTACTCTATACCCTCAAGCACCCTAGATCTAACACATGACCATCCCTCAGCCTGTGCGCAGCTCAGCAAACTCACGCATCACATGACTGTTCGCTGCCGGCCTTTACTGTTGTCCTTGCTTGGTCAGACTGCACACGTGATCAACATCCGGCGCCAGACTAGCCGAACAAAAACCCAACCCAGCACCAGCTCAGGCCGCGATGCGTGATTGCAAGGGCCCCGATATTCCCCCCTATCCAGCCATCTGGCTATAAAATTGGTGAGAGATGAAAAATTGTGAATAGAACTTCAGGGTAAATCAGCCACAAAACACCACAACCAAGTTAAAGCCAGAATGGATCCTAAAAAAAAAAACTAATCCCAAAACGAACAAAAAAAAAAAAAAACACACACACACCCCATCATCTGAACAAAAAAATAGGCACAAATTAAAACTATACTTTCCAAAAAATTTACTTCGCAACAATATTATACAGATGTCTGTTAGTCTTGTCACTGCAACCAGTATTACAATTCCAATACGTGGTCAAAAGCAAAAAAAAAGACTGTTTTTATTGTGACTGTGCATACACGTTTTTTATTTTGGAATAAATAAGGACCTCACACATACCATGCTGATATATTTGACACATGATGTGTACTGACATATATATATAAACACAATTTTGCCTCATCCTGTCGTGTCATCATCACATGACCCTAGGCAGGATTTGAACCCTGGACGACTTGCTACCAGAGCCTATCAGCATGCCCTAAGCAAGGGGAACCCATGGACACGGCAGTCAAGACCATCTTCACCTTTATGTCAGATGTCACACCACCTCCCACCTGTGATAGGAGCCAGTCAAGCAGGCTAGGGTTGCCCCTAAGCTCGTGGGAGCGATGCAACCTGCATACGAGGAAAACCGCACTTCCATTCTCTCCGAGAGATTTGCCGCTAAGGGAGGAGCTTCAGCCCAAAGACATCTGATTGGCCGAAGGGAGCCGTATAAGCGAGCACACAGCTCCCATCTTATCAGTTGATACTCAGCAACTCGCTACATAACCTCATGTGCTGGAACTCTCTGCTATTACCGCCTTCCTCACGAAGGACCATTGCTCTTCAAGACATCTTCCAGACTTTCAACCCCCGAATAAGTCTTCAGCCCCCCATAACACTCACTATCTCACTGGTAGTGACACCTGAGTCCCGTCTATACAACAGCGTTAGAGTTAGTGTAAGTTAATATTATAGTTACCTAGCCGCATCTGCTCTTTTCTAGTTTAGCCCAGGTCCCCTTCACATGGTTTTACCATAGTTTACTTCCGTTACAGTTCATTGATAGTTAGGAGTTAGTATGGGCCACTGTGTCTATTCCTCACGGGAATAAACACGTCTTACCTAACCTCTGAGTATTCGATTTTAGGGGGACTGTGACTTTATCCCAAGTAGATGTCGGCCCACTAAGGGAAAGCAGGAGACAGCGTCATTGAAACCCTCTTTTCCGAACCTAGAGTAGGATTGTGAGCTCCCTTAATTGGGTGCATGTACGTCTCAAACACACACATTAGATGGCCACCCATACTGTGGATCAGGTACACCAAGTTACCTGACGCACACGTATGGTAGAACCACAATCACTAGAATCTCAATCCACAAGGCGGTTAGTCAGCCAGCCCAACCCATTCACTCCATCCGCCACGTTATTTTTGCTGGAAGGAGGGATAAGACTGGTTCTGGAGGTCTGACCCCTTTTGGACCACACCCACGACGTAACTGGACATTCTGATCAGCCTAGTGCTCCATCCATAGCATTATTTTTGCCGAAGGGAGCAATTGGACTTAACCTGGGTGGTCCAGCCACTGCTGGCTTTACACCTAGCTAGGGATCTTCGTCGCCTGCTCTTCCTTAGCTTGGCAGACCTTAGTTCCTACCTGTATGCCGTACACCCATAGGAGTGGTGCAAAGTGGAGAGCGAAGAGGTCAGCTACTGCTGCTGAGGCTAGAGTGAACTGCAACCCAGTGCCAACTGTCCTGTGCAGTTTAACCCCACAGGAACAAGCTCGAGCTGACCGCCAACTGGAGAGGCTTTGCCTCCCAGTTCCCTCCACCTCCCTCTTCCAGCCTCCTCACAAGACCAACGACCAGCCACATCCTATTATTGAGAGATTTCACCAAGGACTTCCAGTATCACTGGGAATAGTCAACACTTGGTTCAGACCCAACAGAACCAGCCCTCTGCGGGCTCCAACCAGCACCGCCAGCTGCAGCACCACCTTCGCTCACGGACTGGGCATGAGTTCCAGCCGGCACCAGCAGTAACAGCGGCCGAGTCAGGAGTTACCCCAGGCCACGCCCAATACAGGTAAACCAGGGGATTGTGTGGAAAAAACCAGTAATGTGAAAGGTTGCTAATCCCACACCAGACATTTGCTGTACCATCAAGCTACGTGTCCCAGCTTATACCACCTGGGGTCCAGTTAGCAGCCAGTAAAGTCAATCCAGTTATATAGCCCATGTGTCTGACTGACACATCAAAATTTTGCCCGACCGTGACATCGTCAGTCACCCGACGTCGTGTGTCATATTATTCAAGTGATGGTTTTAGTACCTGCCTCAGTTGATGGCGTACAAGAGGTGAATGGAGATGTCTTCCAGCTTTGACCCGTAAGAAAAGTTGGATTTATGCATTTACTTGTTAGTTCGTGTCTGTCAAAATTTTCTTTACTGTGCTCTACACCCATCATGCTAATACAACAATCAGCTAACTTTTTTGGGACAATCAGTCTTTATTTTTTTCAAGTCTTGAAGACAGTAAGAATACTTAACCCCACAATATAAAATCAAGATAATTTGATTTTGCTAGGCCTCCAGAGACTGGTCTGACTGCTCTATCACTGATGTCATGCTAGTTACATTGACCTTGTCATGGTCTTACTCATAGTTTGAGAACACCTTGCGTATTTCTATTGTTGAAGAAGGATTTTCATGTTCACAGATATTAAAGTGATTCTTTAAGTAACATTTTTGATTGGTCAGTTTGCCATATGTATCGCACAGAGATTTCATGGAATCAGGGCTTATCTTGCAGTCTTGTTTTCTGTGCTTTGAGGAAGACCTGTTGATAATACTTTTACACAGTAGCAACATTGACTTCCAGATGTTGGGTGCAAATCATCAGAGCCGCTGTTGTTTACAACATTGTTGTTGATGATGCAATGCTCATTGAAGTTGTTGGCATAGGCACCTCTGATACTCTTTCCATGCTGAGACAGGTGACAGAACTGCAGCGATGAATCAAGTATGTAGTTATTGTCTACTTTTCACGAACAACCAATGTGTCATATCTTTTTACATGCTTTGTGCTTAAAAACTATCAACACTTTACATCATATACTGGAAGTATCTCTTACTTGAGTTTGACGCTGTCGGGTGAAACACGAGACGAACGATGACACAAATATTTACTGGTAATTTGGGCGCCAGCAGTGCTTCCCAATCACCACACAATTGAAACTCAGGGCTCTCAGGGATGTTGTGGGTTCTGTGTGTCCATCTCACCCGTGCGTACTTACAAACACGTAGGTAATACTAAACTTTTAATAAAATCACTGAAATAAACAATAGATAAAACATACGTGGCTAGGACAGTGTCACTACTGAAAAAAAAAATTGAATTCACTGTAGACTTGTTTTTATTGATATTGTTCATACACATCAACGTGCCAATGAAATGGTTATCTCGGTTATGACTAGCCAATTCCACTTGGGTGCTCCCCAGCCCATAGTTAACCTAGCGCACGCCTAAATGGATGATCTCACCGAGGTACGTGAAAGCACAGCCTTCACAAGGGAAGAAGGCCGAAAGCCGCTAGGGTGGACTGATGGTTTTTCCCTGAATACAGGACACTGTGAATTACAAATGAATACCTTTAATACATATTAACCTGCGTGTTTACTCTGCATCACTAACACAAACTCGTCGGGGCTCGCCCTCCAGCACGTGGTTAGTGTGGTGACGGCCTATACACAGAGCCGGCTAGGACGGGAATAATTGCACCATACACTAATTACACAGTTACATAGACCCTTGAATGATACATGAAATAAGATGAGACATGAGATGAATATTCACAATAAATACACACATGTGTGAAAACAAGCTTAGGTGGCATGGATGCCGCTGGATGAAGTTCGTAGCGGACCACATGGTGCAGGTGAAATTGCAATATTTCTGCGTGGAAACGGCAAACTAAATTCAGATAAAATATTATTCGCGTTGAGCAAGTGATTCTCTTTACGATTACAGTTGTTACAGTCTTGTAACATGCCTGATGGCGGTGAAATCAAACATTACTGTGACAGCGTGGTCAATTACAAAAGTATCAATTTACATGAAAAATACATTAAACCCTGAATGAAAAATACATAGAACCCTGAAATAAATGTCTGTAGATACGATGTTATACAAATAAGCTCTCAAAACGCATTGATGACGTATACAAAGACTTGGCTTCAGTCGACCACGTGGTTATACGTGATGTTGCCGTAAAATATTCAAACACAAAAATTACCCTTAAATACATACATAAAAATAAAGCTCTTTAAATTGCATATAGCAATTATGCAGAAGTTACACTGAAATGCCATAAACATAGGCAAATGGTGTCTGATTCAAAATGCGCGGGTCGCATGACCTCTCAGACATCTTTCTCCTCCTTCTCCTTGATTAAGTTAAAAAATGCCACAAGGGTATAAGAATTAGTAAAGTGGAAGCATAATGCTGGGAGAATTGTCTGGGCAAAAACGTACACAAGCAAAGATTAACCGGTAAACTACATTGACTATGGAAACCTAAATCAGTGAACAAAAGTTGTAGTGCGCACGTGACAGTGTCTTAACTCGCCAGCTCTCGTCGACAAACTGTCCAGATTCAAGCGTTGGACGGACCTATCATGGCCGCCTACGGGGTTCACATAAGTGGAAGTGCTATGCACGCAGAGTGGAATATTTTATATTGAAAATAAAATGCCACAAATTAAATTAGATATTGTTTTACATTTCTATAACTTTCTTATGAATTTTAGTATTAATTTAATGTCTCTTTGTGACATGCCAGAATATTAAGTGTTCTTAATCTCGGTACCGTGGGCACTTTGAATATTCATAACCTAACAATTAAAATTAGTACAAACACTTAAAAACATTTTAAGACATATTAAACACTGTAAAGACAATTTAACACATTTAACCCTGAAATCAATATTTATAGGAAAGTTCAAAATTATCAGCCTCTTCATGCACGTGCGGGACACGTGAGCGCCGTCATGGGCTCTAATGCCGCTGGCTGTTAGCCGGCGTCAAGTTATTGTCATGGGGGGTGTTGAATCCAACTTTTTTTTTTTTTTACTGATCAGGTCACAACAGCATGAAGATGTAAGTAGTGCAGGAGTTAAAAATGATCCGTTTTCTGTACTGAAAATTGTTTTGACTTTGATTTTCAGTACGTTTTGCTACAAATGTGTGTGTTTAATCTGAACAGTTATGAGCAGTTAGTGCAGGTTGTTTGCAGTGGGCCACATAGCTGGAGCTGTGAGAGTGTATTGGCATTGTGTTGTTGCTCAGGGCCATCGTGCACGAGTGCCTCGAGAACTTGCAGAGAGAGGTGATGCAGGCATCTGAGGAGAGAAGAGAAACTTGTCGCTTTCTCATCACTGTCTTCTACAACATACAGTTCCTCTGGCACCTGTGCGAGATCATGCATTTTGCTGTTGTCCCAGGTAACTAGTTTTCTGTATTACTCCCTTCATTCTACCAGCATAGCACATGTGATATGAAGTATTATGAACAAATTTTTTGTTCACATACAATTTATACGTTGACACGTTTTCGGGGAAGAACTCAGAGAAGGGGTTTGACTTCACTGACTAGTTTAAATTAGAACGCTGATTCCACCCCCGTTGTTTTTTAAATTACTGGGTATCTCCTGAAATGTTGAAAGGGCGTGGGATAGGTTTGCCTGGCTGGGTCGAGGATCTTCCCATGCCGGAAGATTCAGGGTTACACCCTTTCGATCAAGAGACTTTAGTAGGAGGGAGGGGGGGGGGGATCAAACCACAGGGTAAGTTTGATCAAATATGTCTCCCTGCTTACTTTGAAGGATGTGAAGAAGCATGATGCCAACTGTCATGGATTAATGAATTAAGGGGGAAGCTTCTACTCTGGGCCTAGACTTATTCTGAGGAGTCTGATTTATGTCTCCTTCTACAAGGTTCTGTTCTAGTTGGCTTGCAAGTTGGAATGAAATCGGGAGATACTGACACTATCCTCGAGGATTTACGACCTTGGGTGGTAGGCTGATATTAACAACCTTCCCGGTGGTCGTGCGAATCTGGCACGTGGTGTTGGGGTCTCGTACTAGTAGGGCAGGGCGAGATGAAGTGGTGGCTTCCGGCGCAGGTAAAGATGGAGCCGGTGTGTTAATATAGTCGACCGTTTGCCAGGGCCAATCTAGGCCAAGTAAAGATGCTCCACCTTGTCACATGCCTCGAAAACCAGGGGAATATTGTTAGTTTGTTTTACCTGTGAACTAAATAACGGTTCAAGGATGGCAAAAGTGGTTGAGGTGTCACTAGTGACTGGTGGAGTTAATGAACAATTTAGAACATCTAATTCTCTTTGCAGTGCCCATTGGGCTAATCTACGTATTTGACTAGCTTTTCCTTTAGTTGTAAAAGGAATTTCAGTTGGATAATATGATAAAAGGAGCACACTTCCAGTACACCAGGTGTAATCCAAACTCTCCTGAGTCCAGTCTTATTTGCAGGCTCGGACTGAGATAATGGATAGTTAAATAACCTGGGGTCCTGGGTTTGTATACTGCTGTAGGCCAAATGACCCAGACTGTACCTCAGATATTCTGGTCTTATTCAGACTGTGGAATATTACTTTTATCCTGGCCTTTACAAACTGGAGATAAACCAAGAACATCTTGTCTGTTCCCACCTGTCAGTAGGAATGTGGTAAATTTAATAGAGCCAATGAGATCTTAACCAAACTTTAACATTAAACATTGTCTCTGGGCAAAATAAAGTTTGTCAACAAGTTCTAGTTTGAACACAAGTATTTTATTTATATGTTTTGAGAAAAACAGGGGGATGCATTGCTCATTTAAATAACAGAAGCTAACGTTATGGCAGGGGAAGGCAACCTGCAAAAAAGAATGAGAAAATTAAAGAAATTCTAATTTTTACTCAATGTTAGAATTACGTGATTGGCAGTCCAGAAGGTACGTCGGTGCGACCTGCTACCACGGAAGTGACGGAAAAAGACTTCCTGGGTAAGAAACATGTGGGTACGTCATGATACCTCTGGATGCTGTGGTGACATCTTCCGGGTGCTGTTGATGGCGTTGGAGCAGGCGTCTTCAGAGACCGTCAAATGTAGGAGACTTTACTTCAGTGACCTGTGCATTAGTGGTCTAGTGGTCAGAAACTCTGGAGTTAAATATTCTCAAGTCTTTGCATACTGTGAGGGTAGAGTGTCAGCCACTTCCCCTGCTAGTGTCCTCAGACTTATGCAAGCTGGAGGGCCGGCGACTGTCCTGAGCTGCGGTTTAGCACCTCCTTATATACAAAAAATTCTGGCTGGTAAGCTTCTGTGAGGTGCAGGGGTGGCAAGCCGTGCTCCATAGGGGTAGTATTTATTAATTATGCTTGTGGGCCATGCCACCCTTTTCTTATCTCTTCTGTTGGAGGCTGTTGACATATCTATGGCCTTTCCAGAAGGCTCTGGCGGCCGTGACGACATTGTAGGCTGTATGCTGCCCTCCTGCAGCATCCCTTGGAACTAGCTTCTTTGTTAGCTGGATGTCGATGACTCGACGAACAGTACAATTTCTTGGGCGGGAAATAGGGGACCGCATGGCAGCTTAAGGTTTACAGTACATTTTTTAATTTTACCACGTGTGTGTAAACTCTTACTAGGCTGGGAGCGATCCTGTAGGCATGTGATTAATTGAACTGCCACAGTGTGCCCATATGAGTGTAGCAACTCAAAGATAGGGCGAATTTGAAATGTAGAACGTGCATGCTCAATGTGCAGGGACGTGCAGTGCATCAACGTACATATCTGAGAGTAGGTTGAATCAAATGATGATGTTGACTACTATACAATTTTTGCAACATAATTATGGCTTTTAACAAATAAGGTTATCCATAGAGGTCTTGTTTGAAATAACAACAATAATTTATTTATTCATTATTTTATTTTATTAATTTTAATTTTTTTTATTTTTTCTGAACCTTCAATTGAGCAGAATGAGATGCTCCTATTATCTCCTTTGGTGTTCCATGTAACGTGAACTGTTGATTATCATTAGGTAATTGAAGGCTTTCAACTAAAGCAGGCAGAAGTGTATTATCTTCCTTAAGGTCCCTGACCTCTTTTGTCAGAACATCAATCTTTTCGCACAGAACTTCAAATATGGATTGCACATTAAATTGCATAGTTCCAGTTATTTTGGTAGAAGTTGAAAGTTCGTTGTCACCGAGCGTCACTGTAAAGGCTAAATCTTTTGCGTTCAGTGTTGACTTTTCATTATTAGACTTCCTTTGTGGTGAAAAGTTAAACGTATTCATGTTCGTAGCATCCTTGCACTTCACACATGTGTACTCTTCATCATTCGATATGCCGGTACACAGGCAGTGTAGGCGAGTCCCACGGACCCATGCACTTGATAAACTTTTGTCTCTCAAAAAACGGTTCACCGCAAATTGAACATATATCAGAACTAGGGGGCATGTAAGATCCTTTAAAGTTCAATCTTATGGGAGTTTCGGACACTTTCATTACAGAAATCCCCTAATAACAAAGGAACTCACAGGAGCGTGCTCAAACACATCCTTCATGCATGAGTGCCCAATCCATAATAATAATTTATTTATTTTTTATTTATTTATCATTTTTTTTAGTGAATGAATGAATAAATTTTTTAATTTATTATTGGTTTATTTAAGATTATTGTGCCACCCAACAGTGTAATACCAATAACAGGGTGGCACATACATAAAAACATTTAAGCCATCACGATAAACATGGACAAATACATACACAAAACAGGACTAATCATAGAAAACAAACATACAACAAACAAATGTATACATTAGTAAACAAATGGGGAAAATAATTAAACAAACAGGGAAAGAAACTAGGACATTCAATATAAAATGGGGTTCAATAAATGAAATGCATAGTAGGAAAACAAAAACTTGAATTGTGTTACATTAGCTTTAGGCCTGTAGGTTACAAAAATGTTGATAGATATCACAAAGTATAATCTTTTTACCAGAAAAAGGATCAAAATTGGAAAAATATCTATTAAAATTGCTAACACATCTACTAACTAGATCCTTTTAATGCCCAAAAACAGAGAAAGTATGTGACATTCTGTGGATATACAGAGGTGCTTTTAACCCAACTTTTTTACTAATAGGTAAACATGATAAATAGTTTAAAAAAACATTGATTGGAAAAAGAGAATCCATGACAGATCTACTATCAGTTAAGGACATTGTTTTGTATTGTACTAATTGAATGTTTAATCAAAAACTAATTGTGAAGAATATCTATGGAATAATAATCTAAAAACATTCTTTTGTATGTTCTCTATTCTAGTAGCATCAGTTGAAGTAATATAGTTCCATATTACAGAGCAATATTCTAATTTGGATCTAATTAATGCATTATATAAACATAACAGTGAGTCTGGAGATGTAGCAGAAAAACTTATAAATTTAATTAAACCTAATGTTCTACTAATGTTGCTTAATAAACTGTCTATATTTACATGAAAAAATTATTTGGAGTCTAAAATTATACCTAAATCTTGTACATGTTCCACTCTATTTATTAAAGTATTATCAACATAATAGTTGTAGGATAACAAGTCAAATTAATACAGATTGTTTTTGTTATATTTAATCTCATAACATTATTAATACACAAGTTATTAATTGCAATGATATCCTCTTGTAACTTTAAACAATTCACACTACTTTTAATACAGTTATAAATCTTTGGATCATCTGCATAAAGAAGTGCATGAGAGTGACGTCTTACACTGACAATATCATTCATAAATATATTAAAGAGTAGTGGAGCTAGAGTGCGCTTCCTTGAGGAACCCCACAAGAAACATTATAAGAATCAGAAAAGTAATTTTCAATTTTAACTACAAAAGTTCTTTGTAAACCAGTTAATATATGAGATATTAAGACCAAAAGATTGTAATTTTTGAATTATAATATTGTATTGACATGTGTTAAAAGTAGGGATGTCAAAGTTTATTCTTCGATACCTTGATACTCTAGATTATTACAGGTATCAAAGAATCGAGAATCGACTGGTTAATTGTTGAAAATCCGCTCCCACTATCACATAATTCTTGAGGTTATGATGCGCATCAACAGGTGTTTGGTTTTCCAAATAGACTGAACCTGTACTGAACTCGCATGCGTTGACTGGAATTAACCATTCAATGATTGTTCAACTATGAAAGAATTAAGATAATATAGTAGAACCTCGATTATCAGCGTTAATGCAGGGGAAGAGATAGTCAGATAATGAAACTCGCGGTAAACTAGTCGTTTTTATCTTAATATGGCTTTTTTTATAAAAGTAGGTAGTGTTAAAGTGTTCAATGTACTGAGGTTTTTATTTACATAGATGTGAAGAAAATGTCAAACGTCAAACTCATTTTGCAGTTTGTGTTCAGCAAAAATTTCACGAGGTGGGGTTAGTCGCACAATTAGTAACATGAGAAAACACTTATGTAAACACGAGTACAAAAAAATTGCCAATAATTATGATTCAGAAGATCTTTTGTGCAAATATGCATGTAGCAGCAAGTCATCCAGTGTCCCTGCAACTTAAAATGTCCGATAGAAGCATCTTCATTTAACAATACTAAAACTGAAAAGTTACGTGTATTTCAGTTTAATCATTGAATAGCAACAATATTTGTATATATATTGGTTAACTTCATAAGTTGACCTAATATATTGCATTGAGAAGTTGAGAACTTTTGTTTAACTTTTTTGTATTTGACTGTGTCTTTTCATATCAAATAAATCATAGATTTATCAAAAATACTGATATGAACTTGTTAGGCCTAATTAGGTAAGTCACACAAATATAAGACATTAACTTTACTTAGCAGATCAGAAAGTCTTTCCTGTAATTGTCTTCATATTAGTGTCTGTATAATTTGACTTATAAAACAACATTTCAAAAGGATACATTGACTGTAGGCACATGTTGATAATCACTATATACTAATTAATGATATCGGAATTGAGGTGGAATCGAGTGAAAAGTTTTACGGTTGGAATCGAGAATCGGAATAGAGAAAAATCAATGTTTTGACATCCCTAGTTAAAAACCTTATGAAGCTCAAAATAAATTGCATCTACTTGTTGTCTACTGGTAATTTCGGAATATAATTCATCTACAAAAGTAAATAAATTGGTAGTTGTTGTTTTGCTTATTTGAAAGCCATGTTGGCATTCAGTGATTACATTCTTTGTGTTGAATGAAAGATGATTAAAATTACTTTCTCAAAAACTTCATAAAAAGTACATAACAAAGATATTGGCCTATAGTTGTTCAATTCCGGTCTGTTTCCTTTTTTGAAAATAGGCACAACAACAGCACGATTCCAAGCATTAGGATATATACTACTAGCTTAACTAAAGTTAAAAATAAAATTTAATATAGGAGTAAGAATAACCGAGCAGCCTTTAATAATAAAATTAGGGATTTCATCACAGCCAGTAGACTTGCTGCTTTTGAGCATTTTAGTGGCCCAAAGTACTAATCCTTGTGTTATGACCGGAGTATCAATGTTAATATTATTTGATATATCATTGAGGTGCTCTTGGGCATTGATATTAGAAGATACATATTCTTTAGCAAAATTAGTTGAAATATTTACCTTACATGTGGGATCCTGAATTGTGCTTCCATCTACATTTAATGTAAGGGATTCTTTATACCCAGATTTCATTAGCTTAACGTATTTCCAAAAGTTGTTATGTTCACTTTTCAAATTATTATTAATTTTAGTTTGCCATTTTTATTTTATCCTTAATAAATTTCCTTAATTCGGAATAAATTAGATGTATATCTTGAGATTTCTCTTTCTAAAAAGTCTACGACAGTGTTCTGTCTTTTTAATCAAGTTAATGAATCTTTTGTAAACCAAATGAGGTATTTATTTTTGTAAATTTTGGATTTGGTATAAATGCATTAATTAAATTTTTTTAGATTGTTAGTCAAAAAATCAACCATAAGATTCACATTCTCCATTTAAAAAAATAGGGCCTCAATCAAAACTGTTGATTGCCAAATACAGGGATAGGTAATCACCCTTTTGATAATTTCTATAATATGTTGAATTATTATTTTTAAATTTCTGAACATCAAAAGAAACTTGGCAAGATTAAACAGGAAAATATTTATCTTCCTCCACAAGTGGATATATGGATTTATATGGTAATATAACAATTACCAAATATTAAATCTAATAATTCAGAAAATGGCTTAGTGAAATTGTATTATTCTAAGTTAAGTAAACTAACTGATTGTAATAAAGATTGACCTTTCAGTTTATTATAATAATAAGGAATATTTTGTGCATGAAAAGTGTTCCAATGAATGCCAGAGAGATTAAAGTTGCCTACAATTACTATTCGATAAGGATAGCGATTTAGTTTAGATTCTAAAAAAGTGAAATAATTCTTAAACTTCTCTTCTGGTAATTGCGGAGGAAAATATATATTTCTGATTAGCAATTTATTGGTATTATTAATATAGAATTCCATCCAAACTGATTCAATATTTTCTAGGGAATTATCAAATTTTTGTTCGAACATACGAAAATACTTTTGATTTACCGCTGTTAATATGCCACCTCCTCTATTGAGGTTAGTTATCTTGACATCACAATCATTTCGAAAAATGGTAAAATGCGCAGGAGAGTAATGTGCATTTATACTAAATTCATTAAACCGTGTTTCTGTTAGGCAAATTAAGGAATAATCAGTACTTAAAATATTCTGGGAGAAATCTAGTGCTTTGGTTCTAAGACCCCTTACATTTTGATAGTACAATTCAAAAATCCCATACCAGTATCAGTGAATTTTATAAAACACCTCTGTCTTCCTAAACATTACTTAACCCAGCTGTACTTGTTTCCTTGGTGCTGCAGATTTGGTTCTAGCTGAGCCGCTGCATGTTGAGGCCTTCGTGCCACGCCTGCTGACTATGGCGAAACCGTCGTCATCAGCAGCTGGATTTTGTAGTTCTTGCTGATCTGACATTCACACGAGCTGCCAACTGAACTTACCCTCCTGAATTTTATTGTTCTTGTCGCTAAAGCCTGCAGCATCCATCTTCTTGCCTATAACCTCAGTATACTATTTTTTCTGGACAGTATTTTGTGAAGGCACAGCTAATTTAATTGATTAAATATTATTTCCACAATTTGTACATTGCTTATTATTCGCCGTTTGAAGGCATTCAAACATAGCTCGCAGCAGCAAGTTATCCTCTTTCAATTCCTAGTCTTCTTTAGAAAGACTGTCTATCTTGCTACAAAGTTTTTCAAACATAGAAAAAATAATGGAATCCATTGATTCCGCTAGACACCCGAGTAGATATGTCAGACTCAGAAGATGTAGAAGAGTCTTGGTCCCCTAATTGTATTACTACATTTACGTGACTACGTTAATTTTCACCACTGTTATTTACCTTTTTTTAGGTGAGAAACCAAACGTAATACCGTCTTTGCTCTTAGTACATTTTTCACAAACCTATTCGTCTTCGTTGTGTGTACCAGTGCACAGTGATACCTTGTCCTGCACGGGCCCGCACACTTAACAAACTTTTGTCTCACAAAGAATGGTTTGCCATATAAATCACATAGCTCTTGACTAGGGGACATGTAGAAGTACCTAAAATCCAGACTTATCGGTGTTTCTGACACTTTCTTACAATTTCCTTAAAGTAGCACAGAGAAACACAGGAGCGAAATCACTGCACATACTTCTCAGACGAGCAACGACGCCATAATTTAGTGCCGATGCCATAATGAGCGCCGGCGCCATAATGAACACAGATGCCATAATGAACACAGATGCCATAATGAGCGCCGATGCAATAATAATATTTATAGTAATAATAATATAAAGATAAAAAGGCACAATGCCTCCACCACAGTCCTTCTTTAGATTGCCTTGATATTTCTATCTGCAGTCATCTTCTACTAGGTCTGGAAAGAGGTTATAAAAGATGTAACCTTTTCAGCGCAGTGACTGGACTGATTCCTCCTCACCCAGCTGTACTTTGCTTAGGATGTACTACGTCAACTCTCGAAGCCGCATCCACTAACAATTTTTGGTGGTCCCGGCGAAATACCTATGTAAATAATGTTATCATAAACCGCTTGTATCGTTTATGCGTGGAGCATCAACCAAAGTATATTTTGGGTCCCTTCACCTAATGTTTCCCGCAACTATCTTTTTTTAGCTGGTTGTGTATGCAAACATCTAGTAACTCAATGTGAATTATGTCACGTGCGCCGCCATTTATAACTGCTCTGCAGCTCAATGTCTAGTGTCTTGTCTTCCTAACACATCTGTCGACACTGCGGTTGTGAGGTGTGGTGTCGACTGACTTGCTACTTCCCTAGGCGAGGGGAGAAGTGGTTACCCGTAACAATGAGCATGACGACCTAGCATCCTCTCTCTCGCCCCTCTTTCTATCTCTCTCAGCAGCGCACCTTACTTCCTCCCCTGACAGACCATCTTGCAAAAGATAAAGACATCATTCTCTCTCTCTCTCTCTCTCTCTCTCTCTCTCTCTCTCTCTCTCTCTCTCTCTCTCTCTCTCTCTCTCTCTCTCTCTCTCTCTCTCTCTCTCTCTCTCTCTCTCTCTCTCTCTCTCTCTCTCTCTCTCTCTCTCTCTCTCTCTCTCTCTCTCTCTCTCTCTCTCTCTCTCTCTCTCTCTCTCTCTCTCTTCCTCTCTCTCTCTCTCTCTCTCTCTCTCTCTCTCTCTCTCTCTCTCTCTCCCTCCCCCCCCCCCCCCCATGCACGCTTCGCTTGCCTTGCCTTCACATGCCTGACGGCAGCAGAGCAGAAAAAGTGCGCCTGGCAAATGTAATTTTATCAAGATTATGCGTCGCTCAAAATAGTTGCACCTAACATCGCTTGTATTTCAAAGCAAATGGTTTCACCTGAAAATGTTATGCAAAACATTTTAACGGGGAATTATTATTTGCAAAGATGTTTTATTTTGTGTGTAAAGAACATTTTTTCTCGTGTGGTTGGTGTTTCATTGTATTTGGCGTAAAATCAACATGATTTAAAAAGTAATATTTATTTAACTCAAGAGGCAGCATCTTTGCGAATAAAATAATATGCCCAGAAGCATATACTTGACCTCCCCTTGTCAACAAAAATGGTTTGTACATCGAGTGACTTGTATTATAAGCGTACAGTTCATTTTCAGTAACTTCTTGCGGGGAAATCAGAGGATTTCTATAAAATAATTTCAGTAGAGAACATGCCTTTGAAATAAACTGATAAAATGTAAGGGCCTATTTGACACATTTTGCCATCTAATAAAATGGATAGGTAAGCACAGAGCCTAGCACAATGTAACTCGCAACAGGGAAAATCAGACGACGTAGTTTTGAATGATTAATGTTTTAAAGACAGCCAGGAAATCAATTACATTCACCTTATTTATTCATTTCTGCCTCAAAATTACAGGTGTTATTTGTAGTGAAATATAATTAACAACTTTAAAAGGTAGGCATTTGCCACATGCGTAAGGTGTCGCCAAGTAGCGGTATTGAGAGGTAATCCTCCGCCGGAAATTCCCCCCCCCCCCCCTCTTCGCCCTTCCACCATCAACAACCATTTGCCGTGACACTGCCTGATCGATATCTTCTCCACGCGTTCTTAACTAATTGTTTGTGCGGAAATTTAAAATTTGACTCTTGCATTTGTTGTCATATTATTTTCATTTTCAGAGGGTTTGAAAGTTTTAACATAAAGTTTTATTAGGTTAGAAGTTATATTTTATTGATGTACATGTCAGAACCCTCTTCTACTGAAATCCTGCATGTATAGACATCTTTTGGCAGTCCCCTGAATAACGATAGATTGAGAGTCGACTGTTGTATACAACCTTAGAAGACGTATTGTTATAATGTTTACTTTAATGCAGTGGGGAATGTTATATATTGTTCTCATTTGGAATGTTTGTACATATGTTTGATAGGGATGGGATAATGCCATTACCAATAAAGATTAACCAGTTGATACCACGACCATTGGCATCAGTGGCGTCTGAACATTATGTGGCGTTTATTATTAACAGATTAGTAGCACTAATTAATTTACCACCGTGTTAAATAAACTGGCATGCTACATCTCGTAAAGCATTAATTTACTGCATCCATCAACCTGATATTCTGCCAAAAACCCTAAATATATTCAGAAGAACTGTTTTTCGATGATTTGTTCCCATTGTTTATGTTTTACCGTATCTCCTGTTGGTACATTCATCAAAGATTGTGTACATCATTTGTTTTTGGACACTGCGTGAATACAAAACAATATGGATAATCAACAACTGATGCTATCGATAGTATTGATTACATACTGCAAGAGTTTTTTGTGTTCTATTTTATCGTTACATTTTTACTGCATTCGTAGGTTGGCGACAATGAAAAGCAATCCGTACTCGTATTATTCTTATGCTTTTACTGCACTCGTAGGTTGGCAACAATGAAAAAGCAATCCGTAATCGTATAATTCTTATGCTTTTACTGCACTCGTAGGTTGGCGACAATGAAAACAAATCTCACACTCTATGACACCGTATTCAATACGCTGTTGAAGTCGACGTAATTTCTGGTTGAGTTGCCTAGCAATCACAGCATTGGAGAGACACAATCATTTGTTTGCTGTGTTTACCTACCGACGGCTTTGTGTAGTCGTTTATTTTATCTGTAGAAATAATTTCCAGAAACAAATTTGCATTGCGTGAAAAACAAGATATTTATGCAGTACTTGATGGTATTAATTTTCAACCTTGCAAGTAATCCAACCCATGTTTGTTTACTTACATTTTCGTGACACGTGCATCACCAATCAGATTCGCAGTTGACATGTAAACTGTATTTTCCCGTACTACTACAGGACCACTTAATGAAGTAGTTGTAAAAGTTAATTTCTTAGAGCAAGCTGTGCTACAAATAAGAAATTGGTTTCTTTTTAATTGGATGGCTATGGAACCAGCTGATGAATGATGAATGCAGTGTTAGTAACTGTCATTTCCAAGATGTAAATAAGGGCAATCACTGCTTACTTGGAAGAAATATTATAGTCGGGGTTATTATTACACATGCGAGATGTCGTAGTTTTGACATGTTTTCTTACCAGAAACTGTTGCTGTGATTTATGATTATTTTACTAAATACTGATTCTTGTAAACAGATATCTCTTGAGCTAAAATTTCTCATGCTTTACAATTCATGTAGGCCTATATTAATATTATATATTAAATAATTTAAAAAATTGTGTTGGACACGTGCCTTTGCAGCAGAGCTTATGTCACAGGAAACTATAATCACACATACGGACATACAGGCACAGCAAACCAACAAAGAATAGTTGCCAATAGGAAGGAATATGTTAGTAAGTTAGTAAGCAGCAAATTGACAAACAAAAATCTAATAATCGACACAAACAAAAACAGACAAACACAGTGGTCTGTTCATGTACCTGTTGACAACTATTCCTGTTTGATTTTATGTGTTTGTATGTGTGATTCTAGTTTTCTGCAACATAAACTCTGCTACAACAGTGTAAATCCAAAACAATTTATTATTTGTTTCATATGTCACTCCTGCAGACGTAGCGAATAATCAAAACTGTGGGTGACAATGTTACTATTGTAAACATTATCATCAGCTTGTCAAAATAACCAATGTTTTGTAATTGAGTAGGTCTACTGCCAAAGATTTCAAATGCCACTTCCAGGAATACATGACTACTGTATGTAATTTTCTTTGATTTAATTCTCTTTTCTGTAAATCCCATATCTTAATCCTGTGTGTATACATGTATGTTGGCACATTGCAACCAATTTATTATATTAGACAACTTCCAGTATGTAATGGTACCTACGAAAGTAACAAGTAAGTATAATTATAAAAAATAAAATGCAGATGTGTGAAATACTATCCTTTCTGTTCAGAAACCAGATCTATGATAAGCTGGTAGAGAATTTTATTAATAGTTATAATAATTTTTAAAAATTAAACTATGTAATTAACTTTACCCAAATATAATTGAAGAAATCAGGTTCCTCTCCTCCCTTCTTAAAAAGAAGAAAGGGGGAGGGGGGTCGGTAGGTGTAGTGGTAGGACAGTTGCCTTCCACCAAAGTAACCATGTTGATTCCCCTGTGAGGTTACTCACAGATTTTCACATATAGGAATTGTGCTGATTTATGCTGGCTGGTATGTTTTATCGAGGTTTTCCTGTTTTCCCCATCATTGCATTTCAGTGTTGCTCCATTTCTGCAATATTTCACCCTCATTGGCTCTCAACATCTTGGTTGTTATAAACTACCTAAACCTCTCTCAACTCCTCCCTTCCTAAGGTGATGGAGACCATGGTGATGTAGCAGCTAGAGTATTCATTGTTTCACGAAGCACACTTCATTCTAAATACCCATAATCCATCATCAATATTAAAATAAGCTTATGTCCAATTAGGTGCCCTCAAAATTAGAATTTCAAAATCCTCAAAAAGGGTGAAATAGCATTTAAAGTAAATCACATTAAGTTTTTCAGTTTTATAGATGTAGTTACAGAAAATAATTGGCTTTATCAAAGTTTTCTTCTTTTTTTTTAACTGCCTTTGGAAAACATTAAAATATAAACATTTGTCATTTACTGTAATGATTACTGCGTACCGTTAAATACATCAGCATCTAAACACACAAGTAAACTTTATTTATTTAACTTAACATCTTGTTGACAGCAGCTTCATTAGAGAATGGTACACCAAGAACACAATGATGGGAATACAAGGAAGGAATTAGTGATTACCTTTATTAATCTGTGACCCCAGAAATTTTTGAGAAACGTTGAAAATTGCAAATCAGGATGGCTAAATTAGCTAAATATGAGAACTGATTTGGTTTTATATTCTTGTGTTGATAAACAGCTAATTTCTTGTTCCTCTGCAACTCTGCTGGCTTGGGGAGAAAAAAATTGTAAGTGACGTTTACGAGGTGATTTGCCATTAATGCCCGGCATACAGCTATTTTATCCCGAGGAAAGATAAATGTTATGTTTGGAACATGCTTAGATAAGTTAACGTTTTTGTTTACCTTTGCTCTTCAAACTTTCACAGTCTTAGCTACTAATAAATTAATTCCATAAACTCCTACACTAAAATAGCAAATCAGCATTTAGAAAAATACGTATCTGCAGTTCTATAAATGTGCCTGTACTTCTAAGGAGTTTGCAACTAACAGGCCAGATCTTAAATACATGACAGGTTAGTAATCACAACCGTACTTGCAAAAATTAAACACACTGCAATTGTTCATGTACAAACTTATGCAGATAACACATCACTTGTAACGTTGCATTTATACACTTTTTATCACTTTTTTAATAGATTTTTAAGTTCACTTTTTGTTAAATTCCCCAGATTTGTCAGTGAGTGTAATTGTCCAAATTTTTCCTTTCATGCCACGGTTTAGAAGTAAGGGCTTTATCAGTTTAAATGCAAGGCTTTATTAAAAGTTTATCTGTACTACATGGCACTTTCGGATTCTCAGGCTTCACAGTGAGGTGACGCAACTTTTGAGATTAAGTTTTTTTTCCTGATTCCCATGCCATCAGTATTTTTGTAGTTCCACGCTGTGCAATGATGTAATGTTCAGCCAATAGGAGGTCGGGAGCCCCGTCCAATGTGTATTTGTAGATTTATATTGCGCCCAGCTGCGGGCAGCGAGCCCAGGAATCATTCATAATTCTTTCAACAACAGAAGAGAGAACATGTCTTTTTTCTTAATAGTACAACCACCGAGTAAACATATAATGAGTGATATTCATCGTACAACAACTATAGTTACGTTTTCTTAAAGTATCAGTCAACGAGACACGATGTAGTAACTTATACTGTGAGCTGGACCTGTGTGAGTGGTGAGCCAGGAAGACGTGTCGAGTGATCTCAGACTGACATAATTATACTGTTTTCGACCTTCAGAAAATAAATTGAGTAGAATCCAACATGGACATTTTTCTGATTTTATTTCTATTTCATCCAAGTGTACTACTTGTGCTCTGCTTGACTGAGGCTAGCCGGAACCCAACGTAAGTGATTGCAGAGTGTAACTTCTGTTTGTAAGTTCTCAACAAGTCCAATGCGACCCACTATATATATTATAATTGTGCAATATCTTTCATGTATGTATTCCGTGGTGTAAAGGAATACTCTAAAGCCGTGTCCGAAACGGTTATTAGACCATTATTTAGGTTACTAAATTGACCAGTGACCAAATTTAGGCCCTAAATATTTGGGGATTTAGGGTTTGAAATTTACTGGGGTGAAGTAGCACACTAAATCCCAAAAAATGTCGTTAAATCATCTGCTGTTGTTTGTTTATGTTTTATTTCCCATGTTGTGGTGGAAAAGTCTGTATTTACTGTTCTTGAAATGCTGCACAATACATGCACATGAAAAATTGAATATCAGGGATCTACATAAAGTTATTTTAAAATAAAGTTTGTATGTTGTATTAAAATTGCTACAAAAAAGGCGATTGGTTGTTATTTGAAATGGAAAGTTAATTGCAGGGAGCGAAGAAATAACGAGAAGATTGATATTGGCTAGAAAGAAATAAGATAATTTATCCACAAGACAACGGGGTTATGTAAAAAATGCTTGGGAGAAAGTTATTTATTGATAGGGTGACAAATAAAATAACGTTGAAATTCCATGAGCCTGTAGTTCCACCTTTGTAGCATTTAGCGCTGTTACAAGCCGTTCAAAACCATCCACTCTAAATTCCTAAACCCTAATCCCCCAATTTTGCCATTTTGGACATGGCTTAAACACTGTTACTTTCAGGAATGTGCACCTCTGAACTTACATGGCCCGACTCATACACATTTTCATCCATTAATATTAGTTTTCATTCTTCGCGAAATAAATCAAACATAGATAGTAGTTTTAAGGCATGCTTACATGCCAAATTAACATTTCCTACATGTAAGAATAACAAATTTAGAGAAAATTCAGACAACTAATGAGTTGATGTAGCAGTCGCAAGGCTATTCAATATAAACAAATTAGTCGTGTGTGGGTCTCCAGTAGGACCGCTCATTTGTAATGTACTAGCAGACGACTTCAACCGATTTTAATCTATGGTGTTGTTATTGTAAATGGCAACTGAAAGCAAATACACTAGATTTTGACGGGCGTAGTTCTTATTGCAAACTGTTGGCTGCGGTTTTGGTTAGAATGTTAAAGGTCTGAATAAGACCCGGCAAGTAATAATTGGCAAGAATTTTCAGGAATTAATCAGTTCTTGTCATTTTAACGAAGGGATTATATATTTCACTCAATTTCAAGTGAACTGATTTCAATAAGTTCTTTTTAATGACATCGTTGGGCTGATGGTTTAAACAAACATGCATTTTTAGGTTATGTGTGATATTTCTCAAGTCTGAAATCTAAGCCTACATCAGATCGCCTGAAGTTTTGAAGGTTGTATTTAAAAAAATCCCTTTGTTATGAATGCTGTATTGTCTGGTAACAGGATTTACTTGTCTGTTAAGTCACTTATTTGTCCAGTTTAGTTTAACTGTCTATCTTATTATTTATTATTAAAATTAGTGTTGTATTTCATTTCTGTGCCATAAATACCAAGTAATACAAAGAGCTTAAAGTGTTCACAAAACTAAAGACTTAAATTTAAGTAGGTAATAAAAAGTTATTTCAAAATATTGGGAATGATGATTAAGCTCATCAAAACTGGTATCGGCATTGCTGTAATCGGTGGCATTGGCAACTAAGAATCTGTGTCGTTGGTATCTGCAACATGTGGTATCGGCCCATTCCTGATATTTTATATTTTTTCTGTGGTCGTGGGAAAATTCTTCTATAAATAATTCATAAAATGTCTGCTTGTCTCAGGTGATCTTCAAATTTGTAGTTTTCTTCATATTGATTGCACAAATGGTTCACTCCTGCCACCAAAGATTACATGCAACAAACAGTTTACTAAGAAGCATTTGAGAAAATATAAATACTGTATTGTGGCAGCGGTGGAAGTTTAAGGGGGAGAAGAAAATAATTTGGGTTTTCCGATACTCAAAACCTACAGTATCGGAAATGAAACATAATTAGTAATAATAAAATAAAAGTAAGTGTGTGTGCGCGCGCACGTGCGGGTTTTTTTTTTTTTTCTCCAGAGGGTTTGAAAGTTTTATTAGGTTAGAAGTTGTATTTTATTGATGTACATGTCAGAACCCTCTTCTACTGAAATCCTGCATGTATATACATCTTTTGGCAGTCCCCTGAATAACGCACGCACGAGAGTGCGCACGCGCGCACACTCGTGCGTGCGTATATATATATAGACACACACACAGACACAGATATAAATTTAAATAAAATTCTTGTCGACCGAATCAAACTCATTCAGAAAGCCAATAACAAGATGTCAAAAGCCTCCACTATTGGACTGTTCAATGTGTCGTCCAGATGCCTTTAACACTAACACTTATATTCTGTAACTGGTCTCCTTAAACCATTCTAAACACTTGTAACTATTAAAAATAAACAAGACTGGGCTTCACATCAGTGAACCAGATTTCCAAATCCTAAAATTCTGAATGAGATGGGAAACATGGTAAAAAGAAGAAAAGAGGGGATTTGGGAAAAGGACTCTCTTGACTAATGCTCAAGAAACTGGGGATGGCATCTTTGCATGGTTTCTGGAGCTGTAAGGATGGTAACATAAGGAGTTGTTAACTACACTTCTCAAATACTTCCTAATATACCTTAAGCCTCTGTGTCTTAAGAGAGAAGAGAGGTTTCTAACCTTAACCTTAAAACGTTAAATCACCAGGGTATGTGTGGGATCAACTATAATAAAAAGGTGAGTGAACGAAAGAACAATCCAAGATTTCAAAAACGAAATAACAAAGCTTTTTATTTAAAAATATATATTAAAAAAAACTTTGTTTATAAACTTTATAATCTTTAACATTCAATAAAATTTTGCAATCAACAATTAACAAAAGTTAGTTAGTAAAATTGAATAGCCCAGTACATTTCAAGACTGATGAATCCATGTAAAATAGCATAAACAAATATTGGAAGGCAATACTATTTCATGAAATTTATAGTTTTCATAAAAGCAAAATTTACAAAATGTAGGTATTGATTATGTATTTGGTTACCGTGACAGCCAAAATAATTTAATCAAAATCTTAAATTATTCGTATAATATTTCTGGTTTTCAAATGAAAATAAATTAATAAAATTTAATGATATGCAACTTTATTATAAAATACAAATAAAATTTAGCCAATTAAATTGTTCTTTTAGAAGCATCATCAGCAATGGAGTCAAATTCCAATTAACTTCAGTAATAACTCAATAATAAAGTTACCATCTCATTGAAAGAACAAATACAAAAAGGTATGAAAGGTTCACAATTGTAAATAATTACACAAAGGGAAACTATCTCAAAACCTTTCGTTTTTCTAAATGTCCTGAAGGGATGTCTGCATTTTCAGTTAAGTCCGCATAAGTAGCAATTTAAACATCAAAACAATTACAAACATACTCATTAAAACTGTCTAAGTATTAACTGACTTGAGCAACTATACCAGACTTACTTTACCTAAAAAATGTAAATGAATAGTTTCTCCAGATTGATTGGCCAAAATTATCAGAAACAATAAAATAATAAGCATACAGTAGAAAAATACTATGAAACAAAGGTTACGAAACTTAAAACTATGAATAAAACTCACCACAATCACT
The DNA here is from genome assembly GCA_029891345.1 of Dryococelus australis. NCBI lineage: Eukaryota > Metazoa > Arthropoda > Insecta > Phasmatodea > Phasmatidae > Dryococelus > Dryococelus australis. The sequence goes on along the minus strand of CM056993.1, from coordinate 219,223,635 downwards.
ATTGAATGGCTATCAAAACAAGCGCCACCTAGTACCAACCTATTCGACTTGAACCCTAAATGAAACCAATTCTTAAACAACAGCCAATAAACAAGACAAAGCTCTCACTTACCTCTAGACACTTCTTAAATTATTTACGACTAAAGTAAAAGTGAAATATCTTTAACAAATAAACTGCAATAGTTTCTCACCTTACCATAGTCTACTCCCAAAGCTTCTCGACTGTCGGCCTGAGGACAGCGACTCAAACTCTCATCCCTAACTCTGACTCTCCGACTCTGACTCTAGACAAAAACCTAAAATTACCCCTGCTTATAGGATTAATCAGAGACATCCTTCCCGAAACTTCGGAAAGAATGTCCCGATCAATCAAAACAAAACCAGTACTTAGCTCATCGTAGATGTCTCTCGCAGCCTTCCCCTCTGGCTACCACTCGCTCTCTGCACTCGTCTAACTACCTTGCCACCATCTTCCAGACTCGTGACCTTGCTTCCCTGACCCTATTTACATCACACGTCATACCACCCACTCCAGCCAATCAGCTTCCAGGATCCCTCCTGGCCACAGCTGACGGATACTCGTCCTTGCCACAACACTCCCCTTATCCCCGCAACAGCTTAGATTTGTGCTGCTGTTTTCAGCATGTCTACTCCTTACCCCTGGAAGTACCACCAACCTCCCAGCTGGCATGGCAGAAATAAGCCGCCGGCTACTACGGTGCTGGAAACTACAAAGTCAACAAGACTGAGCGAACATTCAATTGAAAAATTCTCAAACCGCCTAAGGTGTGTGTTGACTACAGTGGTTTGGAAGAAAAAGTGAAGACCTAAAGGCAACCTCAGATCGACAGTTTGAGAAGGACCAGAAAAAAAGTGCCAATTCCTAACCTAACCTTCTGGATGAATCGATCACCCACTTCAGAGAAAAGACATGAAAAATCTAGAAACTAACCAGCAGAAAATTCCTATAATCCCAACTCCCTTGAAATAAAATGAAGAAAATTAAAAATTTTCCCACTCCTAACAAAAAAATAAAGACTCTTCCTAACAAAAAAAGATCTTCCTCAAAGAGGATAAAAATATCTGAACAAAATAAATATTTAATGTAAAGTATTTTTTCCTCAAATATTTTTTTGTCACTGTATGTCCTCAATTTTTGGAAGTAATTTAGTAAATTGATTTTATAAAATGTTATTTATGTTATATTTGTTTGTTTTCACTTCAAGTTTTATGCTTATAAATACTGTTAATTTAATTTCACATACTTGCAAATTATTTTGTTTGTTTTCTTGAGACGTATTAATAGTCAAATTTTTGGTGTGTATAATAATCCTATATTTCACAAACTTACAGACGTTGACACTTTGCTAAAGTGTTTTTTTCTTTTGAATGTCAACTAAAACTGAAGTATTTTATGTGATTATAATTTTAAAATGTAATATTTCATGTTATTTAATGAAGACTAGGTTTAAAATAAATAAGTTTTAGAACAGTTAGAATGGTGGTGTAGAAATATCCATACACAAAGTTGTATGTATATCTGTGATGTTCCAGATCTCCTTGCAGACATCATTGAGATGTCCTTGAGCTGTCAAATCCCGGCACCTCAACATTTGATCTTTGTTTATCTTTGTTATATATTGACGCATGCCCAGTTTGGGGCTGGTTGTCTCGAACCGCTTTCTCCAAACTGTGGTTCGGACATGAGACAGTATTCCCGGCTTGGGATTACATTTTCCACGTTGGGACTGATAAGGGTTAGAGTGGATCTTTGACCAACAACTGGCAAAACTAAAGGCTATTTTAAACCTATTTAAAGATTAGTTTTAACAAAAGAGATTTTGGTTGTGGTTAATTTTACGGTTTTATGTAACGAGTCCAGAATCGTGAGGTACATAGGGGAGTAAGACAGGGACCTTACGATCTTTGTGCTGCCTGACCGGTATACAAGGTAGGCCTTGTGGGCCGGGCCATCTGGTTGGTATGAAATTGGGGACTACGTTCACTACTCTTCACAGTGTTTGGCACAGTACCTTAGGTTTGATGGGAGGGATGCTCATCTGAGATGGCTGACTCGTACTGCTGGCAGGCAGTGGGGCAGGTGTCGGCTCTGGAAGGCGAGCAGAGGTGACATTGTTTTGGCTGTTCGTGGGGACTTGATAAGGGGTTACCTGCAGTGATTCCTTTAGCCAGGGCCAGTCCATTCCCAGGGGGATTTCCTCTCCGCCTAGAGTAGACTCTATTATAGGATGTTGTTTGTCAAGTAACTTAATTAAGGGAGGGAACAATGGTTTTGTAGAAGTTGTTTCAGAAGGGGATAGTTTTACTTTCTCATTTTCCAAAGCACGTAAGGCATTCTTTAGTTTCCTGCATACACTTCCATGACGTGTGTACAGCATTTAAATATTGCAAGAAACCACCCACAGAGGATAAGCCGGTGCCTGGCGTCCCTAGTGTGTATTTGCGGGTACTCAGACTTGTGGCATGAGGCAACCTATGTTCCTTTTGTCCGGCCCTTGCGAGTGGTGGACAAAGCAGTGGGCAATGTATGCCACTTCCTTGCTGAGACCCGGGTGTGGTATCCACTGGAGGTTGATCAGGCTAAAGTAGTTCCAGCACCAATCCAGCCACGTGAGCAGCGGTGGTGGAGTATTGAATACTGTACCTGGTCTGGTCAATTCTCCAAGTGGAGGAGTACCTAGTGCATTTGAAAACACAGCCGAAGGTCTACCAATTGGTAGAGCTCGGTTTGCCTCTTAAATTGTGTTTGTATTTACATTTGTAGTTATTGGTCTGCTGGCTATTCCTCATCCCCAGGGGAGTTACATTAATAGAAAGATAGGAAGTAAAAAAAAGGGATTACTTAAATACAGCAAGGAAAAATTAAACTCTCGGAGATGCGTTAAAATATATGTTATGTTGAACATATTGGAAAACAGGGTGGTTCCGACTAACTCTTATAGATTCAACGTAAGTTTAACCTTAAAATTGAGGTGAAGGTGACCTGGGCAAGAGCTTGGTGTATTGTGTGGGTGAATCAAACTCTAGCAATCAAGAATAAATTAATAGTTGTTGCATTTGACAGCGCCTAACTACCAGGGGTTCTCTGAAGAAACAACTAAGTAGAGCAGTTACCAGAAGGGTAGGTGCATTTGATGCTGCACCCTCTGGTGGGACCTAAATGGGACATGCTACCAAGAGGTTCTGGGTGTTAACCAGGAGAGGGTGGTGGTAGACGAGAAACATCATCTTCAGGAGCCTCTGGTATGGTGGAGTGTCCCAGAAGTCTTGGGATCTGCGGTGGCTGCAGAAGCGAGTCAGTGGCTGCTGAAAGTGTTGATATTCAGGTCGGTGATGTGTTCAGCTGGGTTTAGACCCTGGCCCAGGCGAGCGGTAGGAGCTCTGGATGCCCCATTGGTAGAGCCAAGATTTTATGATGTTATTTAAATGAAAATTTCATCATTAAAAATTGTAGATTTTGTTTTTATCGTGATAAAAGATTTACTTTGTGTGCATCAATATGTACTTGCCAAATGCAGTCGTGATGACTTCGGGTTAGTACAATAAGTGATTACCAGAAAAATATTTCACCTCAGATTGATTTAAAAAATGTAATATTTCAGTGTGATTGCTTGTATATATTTTGAGCATAATTAACAATAGTGTATACTTATACACATATTCAAGTAAACACTTTTAATACTTTACATTCATACAACTACATATTCAAGACTGGCCATCTCTGTATTTAAACTAAAGGAAAAAATCACATTTTACTGTTAATTTTTTTTAGTTTTTTATGGCACAGATGTAGAATTTTCCAGAGAACGTGGATGTTCATTTGGTTACTACATAAATCTTTTTTGCATATTAATTAAGAGAAAAAATTTTTCATTGACTTGACATTATTGTTATAAGTTCTTCACGTTTTCAATTTGGCCAACCTTGTTTAATAGAATATAATTTCAGCCATATATATATATATATGTATATATATATAAATATAAAAATATAATTTTGCCATCCCCTATTGTTTAAAAATCTTTGAGTTGAAATTTTACATAATTTTGATTAGTACATAGTTCACAAATTTAGTTTTATATTGTTGATATTGTGTTTTTTTTAATGATAAAATAGTGTTTTTTCCTCACCATATTTCATTTTATTGTGTGTTTAAAATCTTATTTCGGGGTTTGGTGGTTATTAACTTGAATTTCGGTGTAGGCGGTGCAATAACTTGAATTTTGGTGTTATTTTGCTTTTATTTCTATTCACCATAAAATCTTGCCTCTACCCATTGGTCATGCACCCCGATGGCGAGCAGTGAAATAGGCGAGGAGCTTGGAAGCTGCAGGGTGCAGGAGAAGCTAGCCTTGTTCTCGGGGGCTGAGACATCTGACTGCTGAGGCGGCATTATTTTTTCTTATCTCCTCTGCGGGAGGCATTATTCTTTCTTATCGCCTGTGTGTGAGGCGCTTGGAGGCTGGAGCTGCGGGTGTAAACTGGGTGCTGCCCTACAGTGGTGAGCTGGAGTACTAGCTTGGCCTTCGCTGAATGGAGCCCATGACTCGGTCAACAGTACAATTTTACATTGGGGGTTGAATGTTTGTGTGACTGCTTATTGGAGTTTCTGGACGAACAGTACAGTCTAGGATCATGTGTCTGTAGTTGCGTATGACGTGCGCCAATTGTACCCTGTAGGCTTGTGTCCCGCAAGTATTGTTATGATAGGAACCGGCCTCTGTTTGAGCATTGCGCTTAAAGATAGAGCGAAGTCGTCAAGTAGAGTGTGCATCGTAAATGTCAGTAATGCATCACACGTCAATCGCCCCTCCTCCCTTCTGTTACGACATAGAACCACGTTGAGCTAAAAAAAATTTCTGATTGTGAACTGTGTGGGTCAGGTTTCCCAGGGTATATGGTTCTGCATCTAGCGCAGCATCTGCTCTGTACGTGTTAGTGTGTCTGTAGGTCGGCATGCCCTGTGCTTATCTGTGTCTTCTTACCGGAGTGCATCTGGTTTCTATTAATGGCATGGTGGGTGTGTCGGTCTCTCTCTTTGCTTTGTTCTGGCTTCCTCTTCGCTTCCCCTCGGCTATGCTTGGAGCGGCAGTTGTAGTGTCTTCACAACAGCTGTCTTGGGATCCTTGCTCCCTTCACAGAAAAGGAAGGCGGAGTTGGGATGGAATCAGGTCACGAACACAAACTAATTTATGTTTTGACTGCTACTTAGTGAAGTGTCACTGTGCCTTAGTTTGTTTTAACATACCAGCTCACAATTCATAACTGAGCACTTGGGTTCTTTAAGTACAATTGATTTTCTCTAAAATTCAATGACAAGCGGGCATCAACAATTCGACATTTGTATACGCAAAGGTCCCACTTGTAAAAGGACCAGGGAAAAGCTAGTTAAAATGTTACATGCCATGGCTCTGTAGGAGAATAGGAAGTTAATGGTTTCGCCTGAGCCAGTATTTGTTGCATGGCAAATAAAATTTAGGTGTAATGTGGTAGGTCTTTCTTAAACCTTTTGTTGTTCTGTTCTAAAATAAATACCTAATACTTAAGAAAATACAAGTAATAATAATTAAAAGTTTTTTTTAACTATCCTAACAAATGGCGTGTAAACACCACCTACAAAACAAAATAAGCACACAGAACCCTGAAGTCTTAAAGCTAATACAAAGTGCACGTTGAATATAATATAACTGATACATGACTTCTTTTCAACAATGATTAAACAACTTCGCCTCATCAGTGAGCAAGCCTGGCCACTCGATTCCTACAGTGTTTTCATTGTTACCACGCATCACGAGAGGCAAGATTGTACTGTCAACTGACTGCAAGAATGGATGTTCTATCCTGAAGATTGTACTGTTCACTGGCTGAGCCACCAAGGCTAGGCATCCAAGCATTTAGTACCACAGCTCGCCACCAGATGGCTCTATCAGTATGTTCCGCTGCATCTTGATCTCCAAGCTGGCCAGTGACATCACGCTTAGAGGAAGCTATGCTATATCTACTCCCTCTCCTTCGACCACCTCTCTCCAGCTGACCGAAGAGGTATACCAGCCAGTGTATAAATATCAGGCCACAGTCCTTAAATGCCAGTCTATTCCGGGCCTTCACAGCATTCGTGCTGAAGGAACCTCCTGCTCCTTGATCTCCACGGCAACTTGTTGCCGGAGATGTCCTTCTACCAGCCTGTCTTCACTGCACACTGTGCCAAAGAGCCTTACCATCGCCAACGTCGTCTACACACTAGACACTGCGGCCCCTTCGAGGAAGACACAAGTAGTAGTATGAGTTCAAGTTAGTTAAATAACGCTTGTTTACCCTGCCATTGTTAGCCTAGGACCAGGCCAGCATGACCTGAGAACTGTGAAGCTAGCCATACCACCAGATCCAGCCCGCCAACGGACTTTGGTGAGTCCTAAATCACCTCGTGGTGCCCAACTACCTGAATCACCATGACTCAGCCCTTCCATCACAACTGCATAGGCTGGCCAGAAGAATTGGTCACCCGACCAGGTTTAGTCTATATATACGAGGTGTGCTGATGAGCAGTGAAATACAGGTCCAGTAATCCAGGACATTGAGTCAGTTCAGCTACAACCCGCTGTCCCAGCAAACCTCAGTTGCCTGAGTTCATTGGCCGCCCCCACGAAGACCCAGTCTCGTTTACGGAGGAATGAGAGAAGGAGTTCAATGAACACGAGATACCTAGTAAACAACAGATTTGCAGATACGGGAAACAACTCCAGGGCCGTGCCTTGGAATTATTGCGGGAGAAAGTACGGAGAATTCCTAACAGAATGGGCTCAACTATGCGCTCAATTATCCACGCAGTTTTTGCACTTCTCACAACCGAGTTCTAGTATCGAACCCAACACTGAGGAAGAGGCAGAAATATTAATCTGGAGAAAAGTGCAACTTTACCGGAGAATTTACCCAGCCACCATGGAAGAGAGTTGCATTAGGAATATCGCCAGTATGCTACTACCTAAATTGCATGATTTTCTACAAATTCCTAAGCCAAAAACTATAGTAGAACTCGTTGAAAGAGTGTGTGAAAGCGAGAGGAATTTACACGAGCAGGATGCACTAGACCATAAACAGGATGGAAGGGCGAAGGAGGAAGTGAAAGTTATAGGCCGTGCGCCCTCCTCTGCCCCTCCAGCACCCCTCCCTCCTTGCACCACCTGTCTACCAAAGTGTTGGTTTTGCCCTGAGAAATACTTTAACCGCGACTGCCCAGCCAAGCTGGCCGGCTGAAGGGAGAACTGAGGAGAAGGCTCGCCCCTCAACAGGTTATGGGGAAAATAAAAGATGGGCCCGACATTATGTTACAGACATTGATAGAGAGATTTGGCCCTCCACAGGCTCCTCGGATTAAAATGAAAATCAACCGGCAAGCTACCGCAGCCGTGATCGACACCACAGCCTGCGGGAACTTCATTTGGAGTGACCTACTCACCCGCCATCAATGAGCCTACCTGATGCCCCATGATGGGAAAATTCAGATGGCCAAACCAGACTGCCTCCTCCAGGTCAAAGGGAGGATAAAACTGACCATCCACATTAAGCATTGAGTGAGTGAAGAGATTTGGATGGCTCTTAACATCAACGTCTTGAGCCCTGAAGAAGCAGAAGCACACCAAGCCGATGAGGTAGAGGAACATCAAGAACGTCTACCTTGATCGGTCATCCCAGAAACACCGGTCCTGAAGGGCCAGACCAGCTTACAGTACAGACCGCCACGCCGGACAGCGCCTCAGAAACGCCACCTTCAGAGAGGGAGACACTCCCCAGAAGTGCCGGTAAAGTCGAGGCAAACTTGGAGGCCCCGACTTGGCCTGCACCCCTGGCTGCATCCAGCTTGGATGACGTGATCACCCAGCCAGTCTTGACTTTGCAAGGCGCTGTGGCCCTCTCTTCTGAGGAACGAGAGAATGAGTGTAGCTGTCCGGTCGGAGAGACATCAGAGCCTGTTTTGCCTCCGCCTATACCGGCTATCCCGTCACCGCCCCTCCCCTCCTGGAGGAGGACCCAGCTGATTGTCCCTCGGTGTGTGGTGGTCCCGAGCCAACCACTGCCGGGGACGAAAACCCAGAACATACTGGCCAGGCGTCTAGAGAGCAGCCCACTCATGCTTGCAATGGTGCTCCCTAGCCTGGTTCTGTATTGAGAAGCCCAGTGGAGGCCGACGACGTGATTCACGTGGCCCTACCCGGTCCATGTGGTGCTCAAGAAGTGGGGCCAACCCCCCAAGAAGCTCCGCCAAACCCGTGAGTGATGTGTTTTGAACGTGTTTGGTTACCAGCTATCTACACTTAAGCGAAAAAAAAAAACTGTAAGTACACATCCATCATTCGCCACAATTGAACTCATAATTAGTGATGCGTACGTCAATTGCTGCAGAAATGAACCTGCAAATCACAGCACATAATAATAAACACTTTCCGCAACCGTCAATCGTTGTGCCAACCTGTGTGAAACTGCTAACATTTTTTGCAACCGTCAATTGTTGTGCAACATGTAAGAAATGTTGCTTCGTAGAACCAATGAACCAGACAGACAATCAACAGCTGCCACTATATTATCATGTATGTTAAAACAGTGAACGACCAGAGACAAACTTTTAACACGCTAGTAAATATGCATAGGATGCTGATTAAGTGCCTAAGTTCAATGCTGTGAAACGGAATGATGTAGAAAAGACAGCCAATTCCCATTGTTCCAGAGTGTAAATAAACAAGTGCTAGAGATTTCTAATTCTGTGAAGCAGATGGCAACAGGCTAAGGCAGGAAACCATCAAAAAACCATAATAATAAATGAAAGGACTCTTTCAATCAAAAAATGTTGAAATTGTAAATAATATTTCTAAGTCTGTTGTAAATACTCAGTTCTCTTGTTGTTGTTTTGAGGGTCTTCATGCCTTTTCTTTTTCTGTAGGTGGCCATGTACAACATTTTGGTTAGTTAACTTCGTGAGTGAACTCGTGATCAGTGCATTTTTCTGCCGTCTGCGGTCATAGCAGGTAAACAGCTAGCTAACTCGCCTCTTACGAGTGGGGCATTTTTATACACGTAATGTGTCGACCTTTTGTGCTGCTTGTACTTATTTTCTTACAGGAGAATATCTGTAAAATGTAATTTGTAATTCAATACCCAAGCCTTCAGCTTATCTTGTGAAACGGCACATTAAAATAAAGGGCCATGAACACCTCCACACTCAACATCGCGTAGCACATTTTATCTTCCTTTTTCTGTCCCCTTCGCTTCGTGACTCCCTGAGGGGGAGGGAAAGAAGACAGCTATTAGCAGTCGTTCACCCAGCCGCAGTCCATGTGACTAGTGCACGAGACAGGCAGCACTAGTTAACCAGCACCCAGCCAACCAGAGCTACGGTCAGAGCCCAGCGCACAGAGCGGAGAGTGACACAGATTAAAAATACCATCTTCAAGAGACGACACTTCCACATCATCTCCGAGAGGATGGCAACCTTCTTCATCACCCAGATGAATCTCAGTCACACCAGGGTGGGGAATTGATGCATGACACTTACTGACTCAGAAGAAGAAAACGACTTTGTTTCATCTACATACACTTCCCTTAGTGCATTGTATGGGGTCCGAATTGTATCATTTCTACCAGAGCGGCTACAAGATATTCCTGGGTTGCGGGGAATATTACAGATGTGACAGAAGGATACTTTTCATCATCAGCGTGGTCAGTAAGCAATGCCAAACCCCCTTCAAGAAAACATCAGGTTTGAATAAGCCAACGGGTGAGTCACTGCTGCCATCCTCGAGCGAGCATAGTTGAAGAGCATGCTGAGAGATAGCACCACTTGCCAATAATGCCTGCCAACAGACTACCCTTCGCTCCACCCACAGATAAGTGCACATCACACCTCCACTTCCGGGCCCAGTGAGGTCTAGGCCAGCGCTATATGTATTCATGCACCAGCTGAAATCGTCAGTTTACTCACATAACTAATGATTTCAGCCGGTTCACTTCAGGACACGGACACAGTGTAGATAGGAAAAGTTACTTAGCTACCTCAATTGAAACTTCCACCCTTTAGTTTAGAACCAGGTCCCCTTCACCTAGATTATTGCATAGTCTATTACTTCCAGTCAGCTCAATGTACTCAGAAGGTAGTACGGGCCACCGTGTTCTATTCCTTTCAGAATAAACATGTTTCTAACCTACACTGATTTCTCATTTCCTTGGGTACATTGATTCCTAGTAGACACCATACCCGGACAGAGTGGAGCAGGAGACCAGGATTTGAAATATCTATTTTTCCGCCTAGTGTAGGACTGTGAGATCCTCTTAGGACCCGTACGTCAGAGACCCCACACACGTTCGATGGCCACCCAATTGGTGCACCCCATTCATCAAAAGGGAGAACCACAGCGACTAGTCATACACCTTTAGAGAGGAGAGACCACTAGACTAGCTTGCACACTGTCCACCGCACAACGTGAGTTCCCGGAGGGAGTGTTTGGTGGGATCTGGGTTGGGCCTGTCCGCCTTAGGACTGCACCTGTTGTTGGTTGTTGGAACGACTCCGAGAAAATCCACTCTCCAACCACCGCACCGTTTGTGTTGCCAGTTGGAGTAACAGTCAGGCTCGGCGTCTGCCTGGCTGCCACCACGGAGAATACTATTAGCCAGGGACCGGTACGTTGTCAGCCTTGCTTTCCCAAGGTAGGTTTTGCACCCTCTTGCCTTTTACTGAAAGGGATGGGAAAGACGGAAAGGAAAGGGAGGCTACCACTACCTGCAAAGTTACTTGGGGCTGCACCTAGACTGCCAAGTCACTTGGCCGAGACAGTCCCTGGGAATGAGCTCAGGCCATCCATAAGTTAGTGGGGCTTCACCGCCAAGCACCCTTCCCTTCTCTGTTCTCAACTCTCCGGAAGGTACCATGGACACCACACCCCGTCGTCGCCACTATACGTTGTGGAGAGAAGGTACCCCTATTACTGGCCTGTCCTTGGTTGAACATCTGCCGCTACCCCAGCCCACCATGGACCACCATCAGTAGCAGTTCCAGCCTCAGCAGCCCTTGGGGGCAGTCCAGCTCCACTAGTAGCCGTTCCTCTTTCAGCAAGCCAACTGTACCACCCAGCCGCTCCAATGTCGGCATCAGTTAGCCACCGACCTCTGGTCATACCGCCCGGCCAGTAGCCAAGTCAGTCACAGACTTTGTGCCTAGCAGGCAATAAATACGAGCCACATTTTATATAGGTTGAGCCCTTGTGCCAAAGTAATTTTGCCACCAACTGCCTTAAACGAGTGCAACCGGCTTGCTCAACTAAAGTCACTACTTCTACCATAACATCACCTTAACCTGAGCCCTTGTGCATCACGCTTCAATACCATTGTGCATTCAGTACATGTCACATGATAGCTCATATAGGGAGTCTTGAACTCCAGAAGTGTTTGCTGTGAGTAGCAAGTAGTTCACATGCAGGAAGGAGCATGGGCCGGAGTTGCCGTTCCCAGAGGAGTGCTTCAACATGTCCCTTCCCAGACTCTAGGGTAGGAAATACAAGGACCAGATCTGGTCTTTGGTGCATCTGTCCCAGGTACCTAGTTAGAGCCAACTTAGGGCCATTGAGGATACAGGAGGCTTGTAGATGACAGTGGTCATCACCATTGCACCTGACAGTCCACTGGTATCTGGGTTTGACATTACATGTGCCTGCATGACGAGGGCATACATGGATCTAGGCGAAATATTCCCATCTATTACTCGCTCAACCCTGTTCAGGAACCACTCATCTACTCTCAGAGACTGGCTGCCACTTAGGCGTCCTATTAGAGGGCAAGGTTCCCAGCACATTGAAATCAAGGGCTACCTTGCTAGTGAGCCTGATTGTTTTATGGGGTAGGAAGGGGTCATATTTCTAAAGAATACAACCTTGATTCCACCGACATCAATTTGAAGAACTGACAGATCTTACAACGGTGTATGGGACTAAAAAGAAAGTTTTATTAAAGGCTGTTAACGTTGTAAGTGAGCACTTTTGAAACCAACCTTTGAAAAAAGTTGCTACCCTTACCTGCATATATTTTAACGAGTGCACTGAGTGACATGTGCCCAGCAAAGTTGGGAATGATGGAGGGAAAGTAGTTCCATATCTTATTGTTGAATAAAAAGTGTTAGGAAACCATTTGTGTTAACTTAAATTATTTATTTCGCTTCCTAATTTTTTAATGCATTGAAGAGTAAAAATGAGCAGATTTGTAAAATATTTACTTTTGTAATGATTTCTCCGTTTCACTTGATCGACGCATGAGTAAAGTGATGAGGTCCATGACAATGTTAATTTTACGTAAGGCAGAGGAATACACAGCATGCATACAACTAGATTTAATCAGGGCTTTCAAAAGTGCTCAGTTTACCGTGAACACTCTGTACAGGTATATGCCATTTGCATTACTTTACACTTGTCTGAAGCTTATAGATACTTGGTACCAATTATATATCCTTGTGCTACATGCTAACAAAAACACTGCCATGTGACATGTACATTTCAACTCTCAAAAAGCTTTGTTTACTGTTTTCAGTTTTCAAATAGTGCTGGCAAATTTAAAAAGCATTATGTATAAATGTTTACAATTTAGGCGTATAAATATATTTAGGTCAGCTTTATGTAACAATGTCTGTATCATTACACATAATACATACTTATTAATATTTTGAGTGACTGTGTTTAGTCCTGTGGCAACTGTGGAGGAAAGAACTATAATATTTAACCTCTTGTTATTGAGTGTGTTGGGTTTCATCATTAAAATCATGGCCACTATTGGAATAAATATTAAAACAAAGTAGCACCTAGTCCAACAAAATACAGTAAATTCAAGCATGCAACTCATGCAGCTTATTTCGGGTAGTGGCAGACATGCACACAAAAACCTTATCGTAACTTTTATTCTACTCGTTTTTCTTTGCATACTGCAGACATGACTTTCAAATAATTAATAATGTTTTAAAAACCATTTATGGTTAAAACGTATACTGTAGATCTTTCATGTCCAATATTTGCTATCACACATACACTGGCCCAGCATACCTGCAACTATGCAGATGTGACAGTGGTCATTTCAATTTCATAAACATCACTCGCAACTGACAAACATTACAGTATTCCTGCAGTGGAAACACAGATTTATCACAACCTTATAACTTGTCTATGTAAGTTGAAAGAAACTAATGTGTACAAACATGAGTTGTTAATTTAAAATATTTTTCTGAGGAAGAAAATTTAACAGTTGGCTCTGCAAAAAGCTACACGCCGTAGCATGTCACCACCTGTGCCAACTTCCAATTTGTAACTGTTCTGCTATCATTTCTATGTATATATTATAGTAAATATTGAAACGTTAAAGTTATGTTTCAGTTTTAAACCACAAATTCAACCATCATATTTTTTTTTCTATAAGTATGGAATATGCTAAAATTGAAAACATGTACAGTATAATTTTTCCAACACTAGCTCTGCCAACCTTGCAGAATTAAAAAATAACAAGAGAAAAAGGAACAAGCTCTGCTCCATGTATTCAAGTTTCTTTCTCAGATGGAAAAAATAAAAAAACATAATTTCACTAAGGCCTACACACCGTATTTTATGCTGATATTTTTAACAGTAGAAGTGAAATATGTTTCCATCAGTGCTATCTGAAAATGTAAGTATGTCAATACAAAACTTTTAGTATACAAATAGCATAGCAAAAACTAGGTCATAACAATATTTTAACTGTGAACTACTACATATTTCTTATGAGCTGTTGCCAACATATTGCTGCTCTCACTGTTTTTAATTCATATTGGTTAAAACATATATGAGTTAAAGTTAAGTTTGAAAAGTTGATAACAGTGTTAAATATTTGTGGTGCATGAGTTGTTTATAAACAGGTGAATATGTTACTGTAATGGCGAGATTTGAAAGTTTTGTTTGGAAAAGTGTGAAACCTTGAATCGACTAGATTGTAGTGCTATGAATAGCTTAGATAATGTAAGGCAGAGTGTAAGTAAAGCATGCGCTGCAGGAAGTGAGGTGCTGCCTCCGCTGCTGGACTGGATCAGGTTCCACATGTGCGAGGCTGAGCAGCGTGCAGCAGGCTTGTTGGAGGCAGCGTGCCGGGAACAAGAGTGGGGCGGAGGAGAGAGCCAGCCGCAGTACTGGCAGACGGTGGTGGCGCTGTTGCTTCAAGGTCGCAGCGACACTGTACGCTGCCTACTACAGACGCACAGCTTGGCAGGCAGCCAGCCCTTCCAGCAGGCGGACCACGTGCTGCGCTCCTGGCCTCTGCACCATGTCAGTACAGCTCAGCTTACATAGAAACTGAGTGTTGTAAATTACCTTGCAGTGCTGGGGCAGCTATGGTGCTCACCTCCCACTGTTGGGTTTGATTCTTGATGGGGTCACTCATGGATTCTTGTACGTGGGAATCTTGCCGCACAATGTTGCTGGTCGGCAGGTTTCGTCAAGCAACTCCTGTTTTCTCCGCCTGCCCTTGCATTCTATCACTGCACCATACTCACCTCACTTCATCCTTATCAGCTCTCAAGACAGCCCTGTTGTTAAGAGCCAGACAAACCTGTCCACCCGTCTTCACCTTGTAAGTTAGTGTTTAATAGATGCTGTTATCACAACAGAATGAAGTTCTTTATTGTTGCAATACAGGATGGGCTTGTGCAGCTGTACATGTTTCTTGTAACTATTGGATGAAGCAAGTGTTAGATTGCCGAGTTCACTGTTAAGTTTTGGCACTGTAAGAAAACAGTCGCCATGTACCGTCTTTCCATCTTGTGTCCTCATTAAAACTTAAAGTTTGCTCTTGTTTGGATTCGGGTCTTTACCACGTGTGCACATTTTGGTCCAATCTACTCACCAGTCAAGACTTAATGTAGTAAACAGCTGTGTTGAAAACTAAATTTTTCCAACGGGAAAAGTAATGTGACATAGAGGATGATACTTTAAGAGATGTTACCATAGTATAGCAATCTATACAGAATGTTAACGTATTTAATTTTGTCTTGCTCTTTACCCACAACATGTATATTTCATGTAAGAAACATTGATTCCTGCTAAATCACCACGAAGTACATAATCTTCTTTGTGCCTTCAGTTGTGGCTAACCTAATTTTTCAATTAAATCAGTAATTATTTGTTTCATTAGTCAATAACACAGTTCATAATAATTTTTTTACAATGCTTCACTTTGCCACATGCCACAAATGGAAGTAGTGAAATGCGCAGACAGTACATACACAAATGTGGCGGACAGTCTATGGATGGCAGGCAGCCTGAGCCTGGGGGTGGTGAACCTACCCTCCAAGTCCAGTTTGCATGCACACAGAAACAACACCTTTCTCTTTCATATACCTCCACTGTTTGGCATATAAAGATTTTGTAGTTTTTACTGACATTTTCTTCAGTGGCGTTTTTATTTTGCAAGTATATTCAACTTGGCTGGAATTAACTGTCGCTGGTCTGGTGTTATGTCCTTGTTTAAGCCCGGTCCATCACCTTTCTCCTTAAATCTCCTGGTATGATGTTTTTAATCATTCCAAAGAGGCATGCTTCTCCGGGTAATAGAATACAAGTTGTCCGTCGGCCCATGCCAATTCCTCAAGAGAGGTGTCTACGTCTAGATGGGAATGGTATAAGAGAGTAGTCTTGGGGTATAGTGATGCCAACCTCTGGTGCATGAAGTCCTTTTCCAGGGACCATGAGGGAGGCAATCTGGTTTGTACCCCAAGACATACCAGCATCTACCATACCTGTATGAGTTGCTTTCGCTCTTGTAGGTATGCGTCCATCCAGTAGCCACTATCTTCAAGGTGGACGTCAGAACTGTCTGGATGGTTTGTGATAGGACTGGGCCGATGCCAATTTCATTACCAATCATTATGATCAGCGCATTATGATGTTTTTGCCGGTTGTTATGATCGGTTTCTCGTCTGCCGATCTTTCACCAATTATTGTTTGTTTAAATAATCTTTTTCATGTTTAACACATAATTAACTGTATTGAAAAAAATATACACATCAAGTTTTTGGATGACAAAAAATTATTTTTTTCCCTTATGTTACACTAGCCTTTAGTTGGTTTAAAGTAAATTTTGGCCCTAAAACTTGTTGCTTGGTCCTCCCAGTCGGAGTTATATTAATTAAAGTTACATCAAACCTAAATGCTAATAGGTTGTAAAATAAAACTTCACACTTAAATTAGAAGACTAATGTAGGTGGGGGTCGAAATGCAAGCCCAAGGATAAATTCACTTAAATTAGAACATGCACAGGTAGGCTGCGTGTTTGTCATGTTGGGACAAAGCTTTTAAACAATGGGGCTTGTCAATGTCCATTCTGGCTCGACTCAGTGAACGTCAGTACTCATTTAAAGCTAGATGTGAGTTTATGGGTAGTTTGGGTTTTAAGAACTGAGGAGGACTTTGACCAATGCGAAGGCAGTATTGCGAAGGCCATTTAAAATGTCAGACACAAAAGGAGATTTGACTACGTTATGGTACCTTGCCATTGTATAGCATAGGCCTGGTGGGTTTCCTCACGGGAACAAAATCTGGTGTTACAAGTACAATCGGTCGCCGGGACCTCACCTTGTCCCAGACTGTGTGGCTCCTCTCCTCTCTACCTGACTGTACAGTGGCTGGTGTTGACTGCGGTGGAGTGGTGCTGAAGTGTTGCTTGAAGTTGGAGGGGAATTGTTTGGTGGGAGGATGTTTCACCCACTGGTGGTCTAACCCTAACAAGGTATCTCTGTATTTTACAATGGCTCAGCGGAAGAACCGCACATGTGCAACGTGGTTGCGTCGGGATGCTCACAGGAGTGCTTGTAAGTAACAAGTTAATTCAGAAGCTTATAAAAGAAAACTTTGCATAATAATAAGAAGTTAATAAAACATACCACGCATAGGTCACAAGTACCTTAAGTATCATGATATGCATAAAAGTCCGGGTTCCGAGATTTAATTTTATGCTGAGAGCCTTTGAAGTTCGCAGTTTGAACACATACCTCAAACAAAGTGCCGAGTTCATAGACAAATATTAAAAAATCAAGCCACTGTAGGTAATACAAACAATAAACACATTGCTAACACATGCTTATAGTATAAAGATATGCAGAAATGTCCGGGTTCTCAACCTCCATTTTTCTACTATGAGCCTTTGAATGTCGCACTTTGTTTGAGGCGTTGTTCAAATTGCGAACTTCAAATGCTCGCAGCATAGGAATTAAATCTCGGAACCCTGAATTTTCTGCATATCCTGATACTAAAGGCACTTGTGAGCCAAATGCATATGGTCTGTATTACTTATAGTGGCAGAAATCTTAAATATTTGCCTATGAACTTGGCAATTTGTTCAAGGTATGTCACATTTTCGGTCGGGTGATAAGAAATAGTTTTTCTCTATTTCTGCAATGTATCAAATAATCACTCCATGCTGAGGATGCACACACATTTATTAGATGCTTGCCTCTACATAACCGTTATATAACCGGGGGATATCCACCATAGATATGTATTACGTACATCCTATGTAGTGTCAACTCGGTACACTCCAACATCTTCCCCTCAAGCTGGAGGGCATTCTTAGCAATACCCAACTTACCATATCTCGTACCAGGTTACATTACAAACAGAAATACGAATCCTCATAGATTAAGCCTGATTGGAGGCTTTATGATCCTACGGGAGGGTAATCTGACTGGCTGCTGCTCCACGCCTTCCTTGCCTGTATCAGGGGCTTGACCAGACCTACCAAGACCCCTCTCTGCCGTAATTTTTTGGTTGTAATGCCTCTTCCACACTAGCCTGGACTCACGTAATTTAACAAACAAGATTCTGTTGCCACTGTACTTTGCCTCTTTTCCACTCCTCGCCTGAGGAACTACAGTCACATACCCATACCTATTCCCTTCTGCCACGATAGGCTGTTCAGGCTCCCTGACCGGGGCTTAATCAGGTCTAGCCTACTTCTCACACCTCTACCGAATATGAGGTCAGCTGGACTAATCTTAGTCGTGCAATGAGGTGCACACCTGTAAGACATTAAACGACGACTAACCAGAG
Source organism: Dryococelus australis (assembly GCA_029891345.1). Taxonomy (NCBI): domain Eukaryota; kingdom Metazoa; phylum Arthropoda; class Insecta; order Phasmatodea; family Phasmatidae; genus Dryococelus; species Dryococelus australis. Next base: position 219,205,519 of record CM056993.1, on the reverse strand, counting down.
TGGCCACTGAAGCGCGTGCATTAACTTCATCTTGCGATACCTTCGACAATCCTGCCTTAAATGTTTTTACCACATTTTCTGCTGCCCCATTACTTGCAGGGTGGTAAGGAGGTGATGCTAAGTGCTCGATATCGTTGAGCTTCCAAAAACATTCAAATTCCTCTGAAACAAAATTGCAGCTATTATCTGAAACAATGGTTCTGGGCACCCTATACCTGGCAAAGGTTTCCCTAAGCTTGCCAATACACGCCTCCATTGTTAAGAAACTTTTAGGGAGTACCTCCACCCACTTTGAAAATGAATCTGTGATAATCAAGAAATGGGTACCCTTCACCGGTCGTAAATAATCCAGATGTACTGTCTCAAAAACCTCCTTATTCTCCGGCCACTTAACATCACCCAACTTTGGGAGATCTGCCCTTGCTGACACACACATCTCACAGGATGTTATGTACTATTCGAAATAGGGCTGGGCAGATACCACTTTTTGCAGATTCCACCAATACCGATTTTTGTGATCCGATACTGCCGATACTCGATACCGATACCCACATGAGAAGTAATTTTTATGTGATAGAAGAATCTTTGAATGCTTTCATGATTTAATATGAAAAAGTAATGTTTGCCATTAAGAACACTTAAAAAAGGTTCTTACAGTCATTACGATACAATATAAAACACTTTTAATCACTAATCTATAAGAAAAAAATTGTGTCACTAATCTATAAGAAAAAAATTATGTCACAAACAAATTAAATAAAAAAATTTAACAGTTTTATGCTATGAAAAGTAAAAATTATTGTGTACACTCAAAAAGCATATCAACACTTATTTGCAAGAGTTCAAGATGTAAATATTTTTATTTAAGAAGACCAGCTGGCGTAGCTTCTCCGGGTTCAAGGATCTCCTTTTCTTGGAAGATATCAAGCCAGCTGAACTAAAAAGTCTCTCCGATGCCACAGACCCAACTGGTGAGGACAAATATTTCTGTGCTGCTTTGTGCAACCCCTAGTATATGCTGATGTCTTCCAGTATTATAAAGTGTTGGAATTTATAGGAATAGGTGGCTCTGCGAGATACATTTCAACGCCAGCCTCTGATGGTATGCTTATTTTATTAATAATATTAGAATAGATTGTTCCTCATCTGTAGGTATGCCACAGGAAGTATTTGCAGGTGATGTACATTTTTATTCTCTAATCTCTTCAGTTAAGTATTGGGTTGCAGAAGCACATGCATTAGGTTCCGCAAATTAAATAACTTGGGTGCAAAAAGCCAAAATAAAAAAATTCCAGAAACCTAATTCTCCTACTTCTCAACAATTCCAGCTTCGTTTTTCTTTTTTCTCCCTTCTCCTTTCTCCTTTTAGCAATGACCGGCTCTCCTTTTTTGCTGTGCTAGAATGTTACACTACCCTTCTCTCTCTCTAAAAAAAAAGTCTCCTTAGCCCCCCCCCCCCCCCCCAAATCCCTTCTCCAAACATGGCTGGCTAATCTTTGCCACGGAAACAAAGAGGGATGGCGGCGGAATTATCAACCTGCAACATCTGGGTGTTATTACAAGGGGGTGGGGGCTGTAAATACGTGGCAGTTCTGGTTTGCGAGTGACAGGATGTCATCATTTGGGGGGGGGGGGGGGGTTCGACCTACACACAACTGAAAGGTCGCTAAGAGAGATGGAGAAAGAAGGGAGTGGAATGATGTAAGAGCGAGAGATGAGACAACAGACAGTCCCATCACTTCCCTCAATATCCCCGGAAAATTTATGGCTACCACTCCCCCTTCCTCTTTTTTTTTTCCGTGTATAGCAGGCACCTCAAAAATGTTTTCCTTTAATTTGGAAAAAAAGGGCGCACTATACATGAGTAAATACGGTATTATCTGGAAAACTTAACGAAATAAGAAACAATTGGGAGAATAATTGGTATAGACATAGTAAATATCGTGAGTTGGATAAATGGGGAGACAGAAAATAATTACTTACCATAGAATCGGCAATGATGCTACCGTTACCGATACTATTGATATCGGCCGATACTATTGATATCGGCCGATACTCGAGTATCTGTATCGCTATCGGCCCAGTCCTAATTCCAAATTGGAGTTCAAGTTAGGCCACCAGAAATAAGACCTACATAAATTGTTCAACTTTACCATCCCCAGGTGTTTAGAATGTATCTCTTTCAGCATTCTCCTCTGACAGCTTTTGGGAATGATTACTGTATACCCCCACATGAGTAGCCCTTGTTCGACAAATAGTTCCACCTTCTTACAGAAATAAGGTTTTAACTCATCTGACACTGTACACGGCCACCCATTTTGTATGTACGCTACCACCGTATGTATGATATAATGTGCTTCAGTCTCCTCCCTCACTGCATTTGCATCAAGTGCAATGGCTTGCTCGACAAAATGCAAATACTCACTCTCCATTGAGTCAGTGGTTATCCTCAACTTGTTCCCCCAATGGCAATCTTGACAGGCCATCCGCCACATTACATTTCCCTTTCACATGCCTGAATGTGTAATCAAATCCTGACAAGAATAAAGCTCATCTTTCAAGCCTTCCAGTGGCCATCGCCAGGATCCCCTTACTTCCCTCAAAGAGCGCTAACAACGGTTTGTGTTCAGATTCCAAAATAAAATGCCTCCCCAAAAAAGATTGAGAAACTTTTTTGACTCCCTAATACAAAGCTAACGCTTCCTTCTGTATCATAGAGTAATTGCATTCAGCTCTTGACAAAATCCTAGAAGCAAAGCAAATTGGTTTTTTCAGCCCATCCGGAAAAACATGTGACAAAACAGCTGTGATTCCCTTCGTGGATGCATCACATGTTAACTTAACTTAACCAATCTGCCTCAAAATGGACCAATTCTTGGGGAGATAGAACAGCAGCCTTAATCATTATAAAAGATTCCTCACACTTATCCGACCATTCAAACCTGCTCCCTTTTTTTATCAAATCATACAATGGACATAGGATTGTTGACAAGTTGGGTATAAACTTCTAATAATAATTTACTGTACCCAAATATGCTCGTACTGTATCTACATGAACCAAGGGGGTTGCTTCACTGAAAGCCCTGATTTTGTTGGGGTTCTTTCAGATGTCCTCTTTGTAAGTGATATGACCCAAATACTTCCACTTCTTCTTCTTCGAAGAACTTATACTTATCACAATCACAGTTCAGCTTGAACCCTGCCTCTCTCAGCACCTTCTCATTGATTCTCTGAAATATGGCACAAGTAGGTTTGTGACACGCTATTGGTTGTAGGCATTAGACAAATCTATATTTTCAAAAAATACTCACCCCCCTGCAATTCTACAAATAATGCCTCCTCCCTAGGAATAGGGTAATGCACATTTTTGAGAAATTCATTTACTGTCACCTTGTAGTCTGCACACAACCTAATATTACCATCCGCCTTCACAGCTGGCACAAGAGGAGTGCCCCACTCGCTAGTGTCCACCCTGCTTATAATGTTTTCACGTTCAAATCTCTCAAGCTCCAGATCTATCTTTTCTTGAAAAGCAAATGGAACCATCCTTGGCTTGAAAAAAATTTGCCTCGCATCAGATGCCATTTTCAACCTTGCCATACTTTTACATGCCCTACTGACCATCAAATAATAGACTAAATTCCTTTAACAGCTCTGTAACAAATCTTTCAGAGGGAACACTAATTCTGTTGACACTAGACATTTCAACCAATTTCAGCGCTACAGTCAAGTCCCTACCAAACAGATGGACACCCTCGGTTTCCACAAAAACCAATCTACCCTGGCTAGTGTTACTATTACATCCCACAAGCACACTAATTTCACCCATTGGTTGAAAATTTTACCACCATACAATTTTAGTTCAACATTGGTTTGCCTCACATTGCAATTACCAAAAACCTCTTTATACATTGACAATGGTAATAATGAAATGGCTGCTCCTGTATCCAGTTCCACAATTGGTATATAAATGGAGTCTGCTTGCCCTGCGTCCTCATGGCCATATATTTCCTTAACCTCAACAACATTCACCACTTTGCTCCTACATACCGTGGCAATGTGACCTACCCCTTGACACCTATTACACTGGAACTTCTTATACTTGCAGGTTTTAAAATTATGGTTGGGCACGCCACAGGCGAAACAGCAGTGTTCCGCCCCCTCCCTATGCTTCCCCCAGAAAGCCTTCTGCGTGGAAGTCCTACTGCCAGATGTGGTACTCTCTGCCTGCTGCTGACTGGAGCATGGAAAGGACTCTCTCGCTCCCACAGTGTTGACATCACATGCAGCGTTCTGTGACTCGCCACGTACTGCACTTTCCTTCCTCACTGCGATGTTGAGCAAGTCACCCAAACTTTCTTTCCGGCCTTCTTAACATAATTGGTCGACAATGGCACCAGGAAGCATGTCTACCACAAAGCAATCTTTCACAAAGTCATCCAGCAAATTGCTGGACTCGCACAACATGGTGGCATTCATAAGCCTTGTAAACCAGGCCTCGCCCCTCAACTGTTGCAGGTTATGGAACTCCATACGTTTACAGAATACCTATGCTGCCAGTGAAAACTGTCATTTAAAAATAGCAATGAGTTCCTCATAGCTCTTGTCCTTGGGTAACACTGGATCATACAAATCTCTCAAAATTTTATATGCCAGCGTACCAATGACAGTTAAAAGTATCGGAACTTTACCTGCCTGTTGCACTTGGTTTGCTGCAAAGTATTGCTCCAGGCGCTCCCAGTAAATAGTCCAATCCTGGGTCAAATCATACGTTTCCACTGCACCAATGTTACAGAATATCCGACAATTCCATCTCGTTTCAGCCACAAAGACACAGACTCAGGCAACTCGTTGTTTGGCAAGATGAGACAAAAGATAAATGGACAGCGCACGTGAAAAACAATGCAGAGAAGAAAAGTTTACCTTGTCACCATCTGCAATGTATCAAATAATCAATCCATGGTCAGAATGCACATATATTTATTAGATACTTGAGCCATGTGCTCGCCTCTACATAACTGCTACATAACCAACAACAGATATCACCATAGATACCTATATACATCTTATATAATGCCAACTTGATACACTCCATTATCTACAGCTTTAATTATTGCAAGTTTTCTTTTCATGTCAGTGGCCTTTTACTTCCTTGGCATAATTTTTGCAAATAATCAAGAACAGACTTCTTAAAAGATGGTAAAATTTACGTGCAATTCAGTAAAAATACATTTTAGAAGTTAAGCTAACCTCATTTGTAATTCACGGAAAAATACGCAGATGCGAGAACAGACCAGAGATAAAGTGACAGCATTTTGTAGTACGTAAAACTTTGGTGAAGTCATGCGCTTGTTATCTGTGTTTACGCAATGATGTAGCACATTAGTGGCAGCGATAAACACTAGTAGCGCTGCGCTTCACGAAACAGTTGCGGCTTGTTTGTTTATGTTTTCAACATCGAAAAATAAAAAAATTAATGTAATTTTGCCATTTTTTACATTTTATTCCGATTACAAAGTGTTTGTGAATGTGAATATTTAATAAACCGCCCGTAAATTTTTACCGAAAATTTTGTATAACTCAAAGTTATTTGCATATTAATGTATGACGTATTGTCTGGACCAAATTATAAGTTTGTTATGTTGACGTGTTCATTAATTTGAAGTTCGTTAAAGTGGTGCTCTACTGTAAGCATCATACAGTCAAATATGCAGATATTTTTTTGCCATTTTTTAACTTTCATTTATATTAAGATGTATTGAATGCAGAATGTTATTTTGTGTATTTTTTGCTTAATGCCCTTTCACACATTCTAATTTTTCTTTTAATTACCTTCAATTTTTATTGAATTTGATTCATTGAATGCTATATGACGTTGATGCATGACACCTTTATACATACTATTTAATTGACTATGACTCATCAGTGCAACTGAACTGGGAGCTCATGCAACATAGTTTGATTTGCCACCACCTACAACGAGATGTCAGGAATTGTTTTATCTACCCAAGGCCACGGACGGACGCTCCATGCCAGATATAATTATTTGCTGGCCGAGCCACCGAAGCCATTTATTGAGGTCCACTGAGTACAGCAGCGTGCTGCCAGATGTCACTACTAGTATGAGTACCGAGACATGAGTTTGGATCCAGCGCAGGCCACTGACGTCACTCATGCCAAGAATCTATGTCACACACTTTACAGCTGCTTACCTCCTATGCCAGGCGAGCAGGGGGCACACCACTGACAAGTATAAATAGAGAGCCGCACCAAGACTCATTACCAGTCTTCAAACAGTTGACGTCTGTCCTATTCCTTCAGCTCACTACCTGGTGCTGCGGTAACAATTAGCTCCTTCATTGCCCACTAGTGGTGCGGGAGACTTAAAATCTCCTTGACTTCACTGCACCCTCTGGGGGGGCCGAAGATCCTACCACTCTCTTCTCTCCACCGAAGAACGTCATCTTAACGTTGCCGTGTCATCCAGACACGTACTGGTCCCTTCAGGTCAACAGTCATAGCACTAGTGAAAGTCTGAGTTATATTAAGAGCCACTTTACTGCCTACCCTGTTAGTCTAGGAGCAGGTAGCTTTCACCTGTCAACTGTAGGGTATTCTACTTCTGCTAAGCTCACGTTGATAGGAGGTAGTACATTCACCATCACTGTTTATTTTTGTTTAAAGAAATAAACACAAGTTTAACTCACTTAAGAATATCACTTCTGTTGTCCTAATACCTCTCCTCATAATCATCAGGCCTGTAAGAGAGACAGTAGGTGACTGGGGTTTTATTCGTTCTGTAAAGACACCTCACACCAACCACATTACAATCTTGGAAGGCCATCCATTCACTGCACTGGTGTAGGGAACGGTAGAGCCACGACACTAGGATACCGCTCCCTTAGGGAGTGTACTGCCAGTCTGAGTTCTACTTCTCTCATCGCACACTAGTGGTGGCGAGAGGAGTATCTCCAAGTGCATGGGAGGATCAGTTATTCTGGGACACTCACTACACCAAAGTTGGAAGGCGACCCGTTCTCTGCACCTGGTGTAGTGAATGGTAGAGCCACGACACAAGGAACATGCTCCTATTAGGGTTGGCTTGTCAGCTAGGAGGTTGCTGTTTTCATTGCGTGCTAGTGGTGCAGAGAGGAGTACTTCTCCGCGTCTGGAGAGACTAACTCTAACGGGACTACACTGTGTATTGAGACTGTCGCCAGTGCTACGCAGCTCAACTAACCCTGCACCCCAGGTGCCAGAGTTTCAGAGTGAGGTACAGCATTAGCAGGCAGCCGCAGTACACATACTGTTACTCATCCTACACGTCAACTGCCCTACTTCGGCGAGGTCCGATTGTAGTATTCTCTGTCTTCATGCCATTTAACCTCATTAGTGTATTTATAAGAGAGTGAAATGGGCAAAGGCTGCCTCTGAGTATCCACTAGGTCTTAAAAACATTCCTGATGGGTTTGAGCTCAGTCCGCGAAAGCAGGCCACAGTACTTCGCAGACTCACCATTCCAGCTGAACCAACCTACGAAACTGCCATATTTGAGCCGCCTACTGAGATTGCAGAAGTACTTCACCCAGTAGTTGAAGCTTACCTTAGTGGTCAAGACACCTCTCTGGGTTTCGCCAACCTGTGGTTTTGAGGAATGCCACACAAACTGCTTACCACGTCAACAGACAAATCCTGCACAACATGGCCGACCAGCTCACCCAGCTCAGGGGTGAGCCAGTAGTTGGCACAGCCGCTACTGCCGATCAAACATCGTCCAGGTTTACCTGAACGAGTGATACCGCCAAAATGAGTAGTAGTGCTTGTAGAGCCTGACTTGTCCTGTGCCAACAACCAACCCATACAATGCAATACACTGGCAGGTTTCCTATCACACGCCGGAATTAAGAATACTGTATTTCAGCGTGTATAGGCCGCACATTTTTACAAAGAAAATGACTTCAAAAAGTGGGGTGTGTCTTATATACAAGATATTGGCATTGAATAAATTTTTTCCCCTAAAGCAAATTTAGAAATTTGTCAGTATACAGTACATTTTAATGATTGGACTAAAAGGAAGAAAGGGAAGATGATGAAGAAGAACAGGATGAGAAAGAAAGGGAAAAAAATCTTTTTCACTCTTGCAATTATTGGTTCACTAACATTCATAAACAAAATAACCTTCATCCCGCACGTATAAAATGTAAACATGTTGGAGCTCTGCCATAGATGCTGTACATGAAATAATCATTTCTCTGCTGTACAAGAGTAAGATATCATACATAGTTTACATGCCTGCCATGGCACTACAAGTGCACATTGATACAATGCCATTTTGTGTAACATGTTGCAATGGTTTTGCTTTCTCAAGTGAAGTTACAATCTGTGGAATAATAATTGCGCAATGTATATTAGTAACCATTGCAACATAATACAAATTTCTGTCACAAATGTTTTGTAGGGGAGAAATTAAGTTGTAATTTATTATTGTTGTACAGATATGTTACTTAAGGATATTTTCAGAATTACAAAAATTCAGTGTGGCCTATTTTTGAAATATTAATTACCCAAATTTTTCATCAAAAACTTTTGGTGCGGTCTATACACACCAAAATACGGTCATTACTGCTCAGGTGTTTCTAGCCTAACACCTACAAAATCAATTTGGCCTTGTAAGAAGACACTGCAGAGCATTCCGCCATGTGTCAACATAATAGAAATGTCATAATTATAGCAATTTGTTCTTTATATTTCTTGAGTGTTTCTCTCTCGCTCTCTCTCTCTCTCTCTCACACACACACACACACACACGCATATATATATATATGTATGTATATGTGTGTGTGTGTGTGTATGTATATATATATATATGTATATGTATGTATATATATGTATATGTATATATATGTGTATAATATATATATATATATATATATATATATATGTGTGTGTGTGTGTATGTATATATATGTATGTATATGTATATATGTATGTATATGTATGTATATGTATATATATATATATATATATATATATGTATATATATATATATATATATATATATATGTATATGTATGTATATTTGGTTAGAGTATGTTCTATATTTTCTTGAATCCAAATTTTTAATAATGATTTGGAGTGTGTTTATTAACAGATGACATAATGGATTGTAATACTTCTTCTGCATGCTCTCTCTTGAATTCTGTTCATTCTTTTAGTGTCTTCCACCTTTGTAGAAATGTGTATTTCTTTGCTTTGGAGGCTATTTTGTCTTTATATGTGTTGTCATAACATTAAAGGGTATAATATAAAGATGTTTATAATTTTTGCCATACATGTTGGTCAGGGGAATGTTAGGGAATTTGTTATATGAAAACTGCTATCCACTCTGTGGTTACGTCTCCATAACATTCTATTCATTTTCAAAGTCTTTAATGTTATTCCAAGCATTTCAATTTGTTCTAAAACTTTTATTCAAGTAGTTATAATGGTCATTCCAACATTTATTATTTTCTGTTATTTTGATTTTAGAGGGCAGTTTTATAACTGCAATGTGAATATCTGTCAAGGGTACAGAAACAAGCTCCTAACATATGTACACAAGAGTAGTACCATCATATGAAGTCTGTCAACTATTTTGTTCCACTCTCAGTGCACAGATTCAAGACTAACAAATATTTATCATTTCAAACTACCTGAAATATCTCAGCTAGAACCAATACCTATTGACTTAGAGTAGCAGTGATCTTGTCACTGTTAACTCTACGAGTGCAGAAACAGGAGAGGAAACTCTTCAGTTAGTTAAGACTTAATTTTAATATATGGCAAAATAAGAAGGTAAGTCCTCTCCTTCACCAGCCAGAAATTATTCCACACTTACCTTCTTCCTCTTTTTGAAGAAGTTACTTCAGCAAGGTAATGACATGTTAAACCCTGGAAGACTAGGTGTGCACTTCTACCCTGTAAAGGAAGGAAGCCACGAGATCAGAGCCTAAACAAGTAGTGGCAGCGGTGCGGTGCTCTCTGCCTCAATAGTGGCTTTGCCACACACACTCTGCTCTCCAAACCCAGCACAGATGCCACACAACTTGCCTTCAGAGAAGGTGGCAGATGTAAAAGAAGGGCAGGAATACCAGGTCAGAAGTGAGGACTAGGGAGGATTGGTCGATACTTCATTTTCTCGATACTCGATACGAGTTCATACCAAAATTAATTTTTCATGAACACAAAACAACTTGGCCAAAAAATTACTCATTTCACTAGTGTCATTGACACACACTGAAATTATTTAAAACCCCACCTTACACTGGAAAGAAATGGTGGACAGCTTGTAACACAAACGTCCTTAACCAATGATAAACTAACACAGTCTCCTTCGATTCTATAGAATCACATTTTCACAGTAAAAACTGTAAACAATCTTTGAGGGAAATGATAGGTCAGTACACACTTATTTTGCAATTTGGCAGTTTTTTAATTTTATTTTGCGACTTCAAGGAAATTACGGTAATGTTATATAAATATCGTAACTATCTGATACACCCGTCATAACCTAGCTCGCGGAATACACGGGCTATGCCACGACAGATGTATCAGATAAATATGGTATTTATTTTTGTGAATATTTAATAATGCATTTGCAAAGATATGTGTGGGATATACAATAATGACTTAGTTTACTCGCTCATGCCTATGGACACTCACTCGCAACTTTCAACCTGCTTTTATTGTGCCTGAAATATATACCATAAAAGTGATTAATGGGATAAAAGTGAATTAAATGAAAAATTTTGGTACAGCATATAATTGTGGTATGTATTGGATGTACAATACTACTCAAGTTCCTCACTCATACCTATTGGTGCTTGCTCGAAACTCTCAACTCGTTTTTATTGTACCTCAATTAAAGTAAATGTAGTCAAAATTATAATTGTAATGTAGTATATATGGGTTGCCTAAAAACACCTCAAGACAGTGGCACATCCAGGGAGGGGGGCTGCAGCCCCCCCAGAAATGATACACATTTTTTAAAACCCTATTATTAAAATGTCAATCATTTTATTTATATGTTTGTTAATACCCACATGACACACACATTTTTTTACACCCTATTTTAAAATGGCAATCATTATATTTTTTTATTTGTTATTAACCCCACACATGATTTCATTACATCTTATACGTCAAAACTTTGTTTTCTGAATAAACGAGGAAAAAAAATAGTACTGCATAGTAGTTTAGTTCTTTTACTTAGTAAAATATTGAAGTGCATTTTTAATACTTTAAACCATTTTAACAGTTACTTTATTCATGTGGCTGAGGAATGTCAATTATGTATCATAGAATTTGTAGATTTATGTTCGGACTTAAATGGACATTTAATTGACTTAAAACATTTTTCATCAAATTTGTTGTTACCGAAAATGATATGGTACCATATATACATGTGAAATAATTATACTGTGTTACCTTCTTAGTGTAATAAAATGTGGCGGTGATTAGCTTACATATGCAAAAATTTAAATTCTATATTTACAGATTTAAAATGTGAGATATTTAAATGACATGGTGATGCAATTTACATACGACTATTGTGTTGACTTACTATGTGAGCAAGTTTGCATAAATAGTCTTAATCCTCCTTTCCTTCTCTGTCCTTCCACTGTGACTTGTGAACGATGTACTACTAGTGACAATACTAATACCCCATCAGCCACCCCCCCCCCCCCCCAAAAAAAAAAACATTCTGGATGTGCCCCTGCCTCAGGGTGCTAGCAGCGGTGTGAATATTACACTATGAAAAAAAAAAGATATACCTTGGTACACTTCTACCTAAATTTTGATATGCTTTTCAAAATTATTGTACACATTCCCAAAGTTATAGTATACTTTTCGAAATTATTGCACACATTCCAAAGGTTATAGTATGCTCATACCATAATTATTGCACAAACAAATGGGTCTTAAATTTCAATACTTTTGAATATTCTCTTGCAGTACTCAATACTATAAAGTATAGAGGGTATCTAGGTATCGTGGTTCCCATCCCTAGTAAGGACAAGATCTGTCCATTCCTCAGTGAGCACCCAGCGATGTGCAGACAGCAGCGCTACCTACACTACAAACCCCCTGGAAATAACCACTTCCAACATAAATTATATTTTCTAGTATAAAATGACACTTTAAAATTTGGCTTAGCATATAAGTAGTTTGGTTGCTTCTTACAGTTTTGTCACCTGCATGCCAAACTAATATACTGAGTGGCATTGTGTTCATTTTCCAAAATGGCAGCAGTGGAACGTGTGTTGAGATTGAGACTTCTCAGTCAATGCTTTTCTTTCCCCCTGAACTGATTATGCCAGAAATCTGTCAATCTCAGCTGAATTACTGCTGAATTTTAATTGGGATGTGAACCAAATTAGTTCAGTATGGTGAGTTAGATCACTTATGAACTGACGCTTGACAGACTTCGGCAGTTGTCTCTTCACAAGGGATTTAGGTTGTACTATGCTAGAAGCACCTGAGTGGTGGTTAACCCTAATCCCTGCATGGGACAGGAGCTCTGCTAGTGTACAGTACTGGCCGGGTTGAGTCAGGCTCTGCGAGCACTACTTTCTGCCTTGGCGGGATCACTCTGTGGGGTAAACCTGGACGACGTATGCTCGACAGTTGCGGCTGTGGTGCGACTGGCGACACACTAGAGGCTGCCCTTGATATGGTTGCTGGTCGGCCTGGTAGCGCTGGTTTTGGTAGCTACTGAGGTTCCCGGTTTTCCCGGCGTCTGGCAGGTGGTGAGTCCTAGTGCTATATCCTGGCGACTGAGGTACGCCTGTATGGCTGGATGGTAACCCTCAGTGATTCTGGTTGGCGGTTCAAACATAGCAAGTTTGTAGGCTGGCAGAACTGGTACGGAGAGCTTGCAGAGTTCGGCTGCCTGTTCTCATGGACTGAAATATGTTGACCCTGCCGAAAGGTGGTAATGCTCCAGTGGATAATTAGAGGCAGCCTTCATATGTTTCGACCTCTTTGAACACCACCACTATGAGAAAATAGCATGAGGAAAAGAGAATCCTATGATCAGACTTCATAGAAGTGGAGCAATTGACGAGGAGGTGTGTAATATGTGTATGTAGTGGCCAGCCAATGCAGTAACTCGCTCTCCAACTCCAGTACCAAAGGTATAAGTTGGGTAAGCAGCGTGGCACTGGGGACCGTACCAACATGGAGGTGAGGTCCTGCTAGAGTTGGTCTTCCCAGACCTGCAGAAGTTCCTCTCTCTGCACCGCTAGTGCACAATAAGAAGGGCAATCTCACAAGTTGACAAGCCGACCCTAAGATGAGCATGTACCTAGTGTCGTGACTTACCCTTCACCACACAAGTGTAGTGAATTGGTGGCTTTCCATGATTGTACCATGATTCTGGTGTCTGAACGGAGAGAATAAAGCCCCGGTCACCTGCTGTCCCTCGTATGGGCCCAATATTTAGGAGGAGAGGTACTATGACTATGGGAGCGATAATTGTAAGTTGGTAAAACAGTACATATTTCATTTGATGGAAATAAACAGTGATGGTGAAGTACTATCTGCTATCCATGTGAATTTACGGAAGTCGAACACTTTCTAGTGAACACAGGTGAAGGCTACCTGCTCCTAGCCTAACAGGGTAGGCAGTAAGTGGAACAAGAAAAGAAAAAAATTATTTTGACTGAATGTAGTACTGTCCCCTCAACAACAAATTTTTTTTTTTTTTTGCTTCATCAACTTCTGTAACTCTCTTTGGTCTGTGCGTTTTCTTGTGCATTCCCGCTACTTCAGACATAGCGAACTGCATGTTCTTTCCTTCTCTGCGGTGTGTAGCCGGCCCGGCTGCATGAGGATACTCTGCATCTTCTTTTTTGTTGAATAGAATTTCGCGAGGGATCTACGGTGTTGATGATAATGCGGACCCTTCTTTATTACAGTGTGCCGACCTACATAAACAGCTGTAAGTCTGGTTTGCTTACAATATGGCTTACAGATTTCACCTGTGGAAACACAAGATATGGCAGATGGCACACAGAATAAAATTGATCCTTGGGTACGAATTTAATTATAATTAATGTAAAAATATTACGTTTGCCCAAAAAGCCTCACTCGCAAAGGCGTGTGTTGCTAACTAATCTGCTGTAGCCGCCCGGTGCGGAAAAAAAAAATAGCGGCCACTGCTTTTGGCCTTCCTGTTGTATCGCACAGCAGGAAATTATGTGTCAAGTGATCTACAGAGATTTATCAGCCGAGACCTTCAGTCGTCTCATCTGAGTAGCTAAACATGGAAATGAGAGTGTGTTAGCAAAAGATTTAACTATTTATGAAGACGTACATCACCATCATACATAAATATAGAAAAGAGACATAGAAGGCACTTGAAACACATAATTCACTCAAAATAATTTTTACATATTCAGAAAAAGATGTATGGCACAAGTGTTCTTGATGGCTTGTTAAACTGTCTCTTTTGTTAGTGACTTTCAAGAAACTGAATTATTAACAGTCAAAACAATTGACACACAACAAAGCACTTGGAATATTTTTACATACTTAAAAGAAAATCACTTCACAAACCTTAATTATATCTTGTTAAACTGTCCTTTGTTTGTGAGTTTCTTGACGTTTTATACAGTAAAAAAAACATTGATTGCTCATAAAACAATTCATGTAATTATATACAATACTAGAAAATTTCCAACAACTTTCTTTAAAATGCATCTACAGCAAAGTGAATTTAAATGTTTCAGAAGAATATTTTCAACAACGTATTCAAACTTAAAATATATAGTAGAACTAAGAAAATTTACTGGTTTCATCAGGGCCTTAACAAAAGGCAAATGAGGTTGTGATATTTAAGTCTTTAAATTTCCTTCCAACCTCCTAGAAATTTTTTTTTTTCTTTTCTGTCTTTCTACAAGAATTTCATTGGCTTTATTATATTGATGCACACAGTATTTATTCTTAGCACTTTTACGCTGCCTGGGCACTAATGCTCCAGAATGTTTATGTTAATTATTTGCATGGGGGAAGGGAGGAGGATAATAGGGAATGTATTGGCGTGTTCTGCGAAGAAATATAAGATGTGTAAAATTGTGAAAAACAATAAAAGGAAGGGAATAGGGCAATTGGAAAACTAGCTGCAATGTCGGCTACCCGATGTGGAGGAGGGGGGAGGGGATAACTGGAGACTCTAAAAAAATAATGATACTCTCTTCAATCATCAATTAATTCAGTAACTGCTGCTCACTTGGCGACTCATCTATCACAACTACAATTGGTTCCACGAGAACCTGGAAACATACGGTTACTTCAAAGGTCGTCAACTCTCAATTACTCGCACAACTGATAGACATCTCAACAACCTTGCAACTTGAACAGAATGGATGTCTAGAATTTCGTCGGCCAACCTTAGAAGTACCTGGGGGCGTCCACCATCAGGACTGTTTGGAGGGGGGCCATCCTCAACCTGAAATGTCCTTAACTTGAAAACTTGAATCTGACACACACCGCTGTCGCTCAGATGAGTTATCGCACTCGCTTGATAGGAAGAGGTGGAAATAAATGTCGGGAACTTGGGAAAATGTGTCACGGACATAGATGGCTAGGAATAGTTTAAGGGAGAAAAACTAATTAATTTTGATTCAATTGAATTCTATCTCATTGTAAAATGTTGCAGCACCAATAAATAAAATAGAAAAACGCTATACTCGACTTTAAATTTTAACACTTAAAAAGGGAATTTCTAAAACTCTACAAATGAAAGATGTAAAGTTTTAAGTAATCAGTTTAGTAAAATAACAATTTTAACAATATAAAGTCTGTATTTTCAGATGTTTACAAAATTTCCACAAAATAGTTTCAAAAGGATTTTCACAATAAAAGTTAGTAACTCAGGTTAAAATGTTTCTATATACAAATAATGGAGATTCTCAATTCCAAAAATAAAAGAATGATAATAATTAAATCGTCGTTTTGAACATCTAATAAATCTTAAAAATAGCTAAGGCTAATTTTGAATACATCAGAACTGACTTATTTCTTTTAATAAATTCTTTTTAATCCTAAATACTATTTGTACACTTTCATATCAGGTTTGGTAATCAGAATTGGCTCGAACTAAAATTTTCACAAATAAACATCTGTATCTACAGGGATTCTACTTATGGCTGTGAAAGTTTTTAGCAACTGATCACAACTGTTGTCTACATCAGAAAGGTACTATCTTTTCTGAAGTTTCACATGTACAAGTTCAGATTATCTGCTGACATATTCATTAACGGGCGGATGTCATACAAAAAATAAAAAGTCTCGATGGTTTCACTCAATTTTCGACAATAAAGGCCCTGACCACCAACCGAACAGAGCTAAACTTCGTCGGCATTTACTAAAGGCGTTACATACTAAAAAAAAAAAAAATATATCTGTCCCTCCTCACTGAAGTTACAAATTCCCAAGAGACTTCTCAACTTTTAACTCTTAAAACAAACAATCGTAATAAAAATTTTAACTTGATGCTGTCTACTGAAGCCCCTACAAACAAAACTACAACTATGAAACAAAGAGTACTTATCTTCTTAGGCCTACATGGTGTACTGCCTCCCCAGGCTCCTCCAGTCTGCCTTCGACATCCCTCGTCGACTGACTCACTGACCGACTCTCGACTCAAGACTTCCCCCCTTAGACTCCTCTCGCCATACTGACTCCTGCACTCCTCACGCCATTTTTATGATTACTACTTACAAACACGTTACCCCTCCACATCTGGCTTCCATCAACCACGTCCAACATCTCGCATTGGGTGACGTCATACGGCCTTCAGCCAATCCGAGCACACCACGCACACGTGCGGCTGCTCATGAACACTGGCTTAGCATGAAGTTAGCCCCCTTCATCCGTGGGAGTCCTACACTTGGGTTTGCTGTGTGCAGCACGAAACCTGCTCTCTTTCCCTTACAGGACCACAATCGCACAGCTGTTGACTCAAAAACGTCCCTATCAGTGACAGCTCCAAGAACTCATGGGCACACGTGCAGCAGAAAACATTTCATGAAAAGGATAACAACACTTTACTGATGCAGCGGTGAAAACAAGAAGTGGAACACAGCTGCAGCTAACACATGAGTGAAGGCTGATCTCAGCCTGATACGATCTGCAAATAATTCATGCAGCAGCTCTCTGGAACTATCTACTGCAAGTCTAAGAAAATTCCCAGGATGACGAAGTTAACGACCTAACAGTCTTATAACCAAATACTTTTTCAAAAATAAAATATATACCCATCCTGAACAAGATAAAATTATAAGACCTGAACCCATCACAAAAAGTAACAAGAATTATAAATGACTTCCAATAAAAAAAAATTTAAGGGCCGCTGTATAGAAAGTAAAATAATTAACAATGAAAATTTTAAACTCAGGCATACAAGTTAAAATCCAAACAAACCATGACTACTATGTCGAGGTCAAAAGATCCTAAATACACGAACCCTAAAACAAAAGTGAATCGACTTCTAAAAACTATAACCAAAATGCAAATTAAAATAAAATTATTAAATCATTACCAGAACACCACAAAAGAAAGACTCGCATCCAAACGAAAACCAAGAAGGAATCAATCTAACCAAATCAACATAATTCAACACCCTAAAGACTAAAGATCAACGAAAAATACTAAAATAATGTAATGTATCATTATAAAAAATAAAGAGCTTCCCACAGAATTAAGAGTATCCTAACAAAAAATTAAAATCTTCCCGGAGAAAATTAAGGGATCCTTAATAGAAACTTTAACTCTATAAAATCACTTTGTAACAATTAAAATTACTTACTGGCGCGTGGCCATTTTCTCCCACATAAGCAGTTACATAATGAAGTTGTTTTCAGAGACAGTCTCTAACAGCTTATTGCACATTACCTGAGATTGCATAACTCTTTGCCATACTGTGTCTACACCCAACCTAGTTTTCAAAACCGCTACTCCCCTCTTATGAACTGTCATAACAGGTAGCCGCAATATATTCTGTGCATGGGTCAGCCTCCTCCTCCTCCAAAAGGGTCTCAACAAATGAGGCCGCCTTGCATAATGCCTCATCCTCGCTGTCCGACGAAATGAGGATCGCAACCTCCTCCTCACATATATTTTCTTTCTTAACATATAACGCCTTCTCCTCACGCCATAACGGCGTTTCCACACGTACGACCTACACACAAGATTCAAACTAGTCTTGGTATGGGGAAATGTCATTTGACACAAAAATCACAGATTTACGCCAACACAACACACATCCAACCTCTCCTTTAACTGAAACCTGAATGCTAAGACCTTCACAAATGTCAGAAGAATTAAAACCAAGCAAGCCAAACTCTTCAAGCACAATAACATCGTCAAACTGCTCGTACAAATCATCAAAAGCAAACGTACCCTTGTCCGGATCGAACACCCTACACCCACGTGTCATATCTTCAATGCAACTGTTTTTACCCATATTTTAAAAACTATACAAAAACAATTGCTTTTGTATGTGAACCCACTCGTTTTGTAGGTACAAAATGTACTGCTGCATTTTTTTTGTATTTTTTATATTCCTTTCCTTTATATTAAAAAGGGGGGTGTATTGAGAGGGTATTATTTGAACATTTATTTTATGCTATTAAATATACGGAGTGATATAAATACATGTCAACGACATCACACTAGATATACTCAAAAAGTGCACCTTTCAAAAAAAATTCCTATTATTAAAGTTAATAGCGAAATTTGTGGAGTTTCCTTAGGGAAACATCCAATATGGTATGCAGAAATATATATAAATAACATTAGATTGACAAAAGACATGTAAGAAGAGTTAAATTTATTCCACTCTCTATTCCTCTCGAGGTGATCACTTTAACACGCCCAAAACGAGTAATTGCATTTGTATTGTTGGTGGATCAAATGTTTATGTTGGCCAACATGTTCGCACTTGTGTGTGTGTTGCATGTAACAGGATGTTATCAGTTGTGATAGTACATTGCGCTTGGTTGTAACCAGAAGTTGTTTATCGCCCGGAAGTGGTGGCTTGGTGGGGCCCAAAAGTACATCCGGTGATAAGGTCCCAGCACATAGCGGCAGCGTTTAGAGATATGGAGCGCTGCCACGGAGTTCTCATTTGCATGTTAAATACCGAGCGAGTAGGTTAAAGTAGTAGGTGCGGGCTGATCCTGGACTTTCTCAGGGCAGCGAGCTGCGGGTAAGAGGTGAATCTGATGGTCGGCCTCCAGCGAGCCTCTCGGTACCGGCCCAGCACTGAGCTGACCTGGCAGGCTCGTAGTGGCGGCACTCTCTGAGTCAGTAGATCCTGCGTCGTGGGTTCACCCTTGTCCTTGGTCGGTGACAGACCAGCATGTGCCTGGGGTTGATTAGCGGCTTTGTTGTCTGGGAATGTTGTCGTTGGGGTAGCTGTCAGAGGCAGTGGTTCTGATGGTACTACTGACTCTCTGTCTTGCTGCTTTGTTTTTGGGCTGGACAGGTGCCCCCCCCCCCCCCCCCACACATTGACGTGGTTGTTGACATCCTCTCGTTTGGGATGTTGGCCCCGGGTGTCTGTTTTAGCAGTAGACGACACTGGGACTTCGACTACCATCTGGGGTAGGCTCTGCGACAGGTTATCTTCTGCTGCACCTCCGGTTGAAGGGGGTCCCTCTTCTGCTCATTGGGGAAGGTGGCACCAGGTTTTGGCCTTAGCAGTAGGTGACAATGGAACTTCTGCTACCGTCTGGGGTAAGCTCTGCCGCAGGTGATCTGCTGCCCCTCCAGTTGCAGGCTGTTCATCTTCTTAATGTTCGAAGAGCTCTGTCATGACCTCGGCCACGGTGTCAAGCGATGCTGGCATATCTGCAGTGCTTGCGGTCATTGTGTTGGATGGCTTGGCGGCCGGCAGAGTTCTTGCGCTCTTTATGTACATTGCGGCCGAAGGTACCAGTTTGAGTAAGGCCTTCAGCAGGGCTTGATCTTTACTGGTAGTTCTGGTTTGGCCCTCTCTTGAGGTTAGCAGCATTTTAGAGGTGACTGTGACATCATCCTGCATTGGGCCCATTTCAGCATTATGGTTCGTTGAAGGCAGTTTTGCAGGGCTTGTTTCTAGAGGGAAGGGCCTCTGGGGTTCAATCAGTGTGTTGACCATCGTCCATTCTTTCCTTTTGATTATCGGGCTTGGAAATGGCTATGTGGGGCTTTTTTTTCCCAATATAAGGGACTGCGCCAGGATATCTCGTTAGCGCTCGGTGACCATCTTCCCAGTCGTGGATCCATTTTGCGGTTGAAATCAGTGGTGGTGGATGGTAATGTCTGGATCGTTGATCCTGCTGCTCGTGGTGGCCCCCCTGCCCTTATTGGAACGTAGTACCTTGCCCCTGTGCTGGTGTTGAACCTCACCTCTGGTGCCTTGGGTGACATAGACAGCTCTTGCGGGGCAATTATTGTGGCGGGTTCGACCACGTCATCCGGCACTTTGGAGGTGATGGAGGCAGTGGCATTTTGTTCCCGGTCTAGGGCTTCTTGAAGCAGAAGCCGCACATGATGTCAGGCTTTTCAGGCCTGGTTTCTTAACTTCTTTGGTGGACTTGGGGTTGGTTGGTCCATTACTACTATTGCAACTGTAGCAATTTTTCTGGTCCGTCCGGTCAACATAGTGGAATTGGAAGCCGAAAGGTCACTTCACTGCTTGATTCCCAGGGGATTACTAGGCCCTTCTCTCCCTCTGATATGCAGCTGGTGTTGCTTACAGTCCACCATGCAATTCTGTTTTTGGAGCCAGCACTGTCTCAAAATAACATTCCCCCAGTTTGGTTGCTACTAAAAGCTCAACGTGGTTGGTCATCTGATCGATGTGTATGGGTAGTCTTATTCTGCCTTCGACCGGTAAGAGGCGGTCAGGCTGTGCCATCTGTACTCAGCCTTCAGGGGGCATCAGGTGGGCCCTTTGTTGGGGCGTGAGCAGTTCGCTCAGGATAAAGTTCCCTTTGGCAGTGGTGTCAATTATGGCTGCGGTCGCTAGCCGGTTGATCATCACTTCAATCCAGGGAGGTTGTGGGGAACTGGGTCCATCGAATAACATTTGTAATTTTTAATTTAGGCGTAGTGTTCCTTTTGTCCTTATCCTGTAAGGGTGGTGGGCTGTCTCGGGACAAAACCAGCATTTTGGAAGCAGCGTGGTAGCGCTGGGAGGGGGCGGGTGTTACCTTGTCTTCTTCCCTTCTCCCCACTCCCTTGCGGCTGGCGTAGCGTAGAAGTGTGGTGACAGGTGGTTTGTGAATGGCTTTGCAGGGTAAGAGGGAGAGGACACGCGCTCCTTCCTTCCCTCTGCTCCTCTGTCTACGGTCGAGCTCGTCCTGTTCATGAAAATTATATTCCGTTTCTTTGGTCCATGCTATCATTTCTTCCAACTTCTTGGGTTTTGGGCATTGTAGAAAGTTTTGGAGCTTTGGTATTAGCATACGCATCACGTGTCGCACACAGCTTTTTTCATTTTCCTCTTGGAAAATTTGATGGAACATCAAAACTTTTTGCCACATAAACAGCTCTGCTTCTTTCCCCGGGGTTTGCTGTTCTGCTGTGGAATTCAGATGTGAGAGGTTTGCTAACACCTCCTCTCCGGTGAATTCGGTGGTAAGCCAGTTTCTTAACCTTCAAGCTGCTGTAGGCAAGATAATTTGTCCTCTGATATTTCTGCTGTATGTGCTATGGACAAAATATCTCATCTGCTGCCTGTGTTGTGTATAGTTTGAGTTACTACAGAGTTTTACTAATGCGTTTAGTGACCTCTGACAAATTATTTGTGAACTACATACACTGCAATGAAGTGCTGATAGAGTGTGTTTGCATACATTTTGTCCACACCCGGTTTACTTCTTTTCACTAGTTTTTTTAATAATTTGGTGAATCAATTGGCCAATTTCTTATTTGGTTTTAATAAAGCAGATATAATGGATCAATGATTTAATAATATTAGTAGAAGTTTATAATGCAGTAACGTAACAGCACATTTCAAGAAGCAAGCAAGCTTGATGTACACAAACAAAAATATTGTGTATTTTACTGCGGAGGTTTGACGTACAGTACTAAACGGTAAATAATTTTGTAGATTATTGCAGTTTTCAGACAGTGTTCAGTTTGTGTTGCTATATTGATGTAATATCGAACTCTTAATTTTCGACAGTTTGGTTCAATTTTTGGTAAAGTGTTATTGCTTCAGTGTGTAAATCAGTTTTAAAAATGAACAGGAAAAAAATCTTGCAGACCAGGAAGCTATGGAGATGATTCTAACCAGAAGTGATAGCGACGAAGAACATTTTACATTGAGTGATTCGGATAATGAGTCCGCTGTAGACAAGAATGATAGAGAAAAATTATTTTACAGTCAAAAACAGCTGTTCATTGCAGCAATGGGCAGCCATCCACATCTACTAGCACTTCAACTAGCAGTTGAGTGTTATTTAAAGAATCACCATTAGAATCTAAAGAAAATACATATAGTGACGAAAATTATGACACAAGAAGTAAGAAAAGTAAAAGTAATGAATTTAAATGGTCTTCAAATAATGTGTGTCCTACCATTCACCATTTTGATGACAGTAATTCGGTATGTAGAGCTATTGTCAATGTAAACATCTCATTACTAAGAAAAAATTTTAATTTTTTTTTACTGTAGTAATGATGACTTTTATAATACAGCAATGCAACATTTACTACAAGTATGCTACTGAAAATCTTCTGTAACTTCCATACTCCCAATTGAAACAATGGAAGGACACAAATTTTGAAGAAATGTTTGGATTCTTGGAAGTATGCATGCTTATGTCACGAGTAAAAAAAAATTGAAACTTAGTGAGTAATGGTCCAAGGATTCCCTTTTGCGTACACCAATATTTGAAGAAATAATTTCACAGGACAGATTTTTCTTACTGCTACGGATGTGACATTTTCCCAACAACAATGTAAATCGTAATGGTGACAGGCTCTACAAAATCAGGTTTATTGTAGACAGATTGTGCTTAGACAATTCGTATTCGAGCCCGTTACATGGCAACAAATGCATGTGGCACCGTCCGTAAAACAAGAAGATATATGCCCAAAATGGAAAACAAACTGAAAAGGGAGAAATGTTTTCGAGTCATCTGGCCCTTTACTGGCATTGAAGTGGCATGGCGTCACTTTAGGATGGAAGGGAAAACTAAGAAAAAACCATTTTTGTATATATATATATATATATATATATATATATATATATATATATATATATATATATATATATATATATATATATATATATATATATATATATATATATATATATACACATGTATACATACACATGTATACATACATGTGTGTATATATATATATATAAAGCCAGTCAAACCTGGTATTTTTGTGTATGTAACATTAATTATTCTGGTGTAATGATAACCACAAGGTCACCTTATGGCCAGCTGCATCCTTCATAGGGGCTTTGACTCTGCCACTATCTCTGATATGGGCAAGTACCGAGTCCATTGAAGGACCACACACTGTTCCTCTGGAGGGTTACCTTCCTGTACATCAGGAAAGGTGCCTCCCTTCTTCAATCTCCTTAAACTACAACATCTCCACAGTATACAAAACACAAACAGAACTTTTTAAAGAACAATTACAACAGTGGAAGCAAGTTCTAGGCCTAAAATAGCATCCAGGGTTACTGCTTCAACTCTTGGTATTATACCGAACCCAATTAAATAAGGATTTCTTATAATTATCAACAACAACATCACATGGCACAGCCACATCAATAGCACCAGGATTATTACTGTAGATTAGCATTCTAGTCTCATTCTTATTCATAGTACAGTTGAACTCTAATTTACCCTCTTGCATTGGTCAAAAAACATCTTTCAAGTGCTACCCGAGTGACAATTAAATGGGTACCTGACCGGCAATTAAATCCACATACTTCCCCTAATTTTTCAGCAGTTGCCCCATAAAAAAATGTTTTTGAGCATAAGGCCCCTGTTAACCTTGTAGTCTCTCTTTTTCTTAGAAAACAGATACCAAAACAAAAGTGATAATTTTTACAACAATCAAACAAACACAGGTTTCATTCTATCATAAACACACTAACAAACCTTTATAAACAGGTGAGCACCAGCAATAGAGGTGATAGTTTCTTCTCCTCACACCCTGTTGATCCCATGGCCGGACAACTTCCAGGTAGTTCATGCCCTCCGAACAGACCCCTTTCATCCATGTGCAGAGTGAGGGGTTTCACAACCTCCATCCCCTTCTGTCCAACCATCTCTCGGTTGGTCCAGTATGATACTCTAGCTGCTCATTCCTGTCAATGGCACTGCACCCTTAACCAAACAAAAAAAAGAAGTCAGCAAAACCCACATTCACAACTTCCATTCATAACCTCCTTTAGGGCGAACGTCACAATTACCTCCTGTCCTTTTCCCTCAGAAACTCCCTTCGTATCCTAACTGAAGTGAAACCCAGGATGCACAAAAAACTCAACCACCTTGCAGGGTGGTGTGTGAGTGATCCTGTATCTTCTACCATATTACATAGTTTTCTCTTGTTCCCCTTCTGAGCCACTGTCAGAAGGCGCTCCACTTATCTCATCACTTACATACAGACTTAATTCTCCTTCCTGGAAACATCATCACCAAGGCCTACCATGCGTGACAAGAAATTCTTACATCAAATTCCTAGAAATCTACCCACATAAAGAAACAAACATGCAAACCCTATATACTGCACTCGCCCATGAACACAATTACTGCATTGAAACTGTTACTGAACCACTTAAGTATGCTACAGTACTACTACCGTAGTAAATAAGTTCATGCACTGTCCTCAACACCATCAGACCCACTAAACCCTTAAGTAGTATCTAAAAGAAACAATAGGGTTCCCAGTGCCCCAAACCAAATTGTTACGAGGTAGGGAGAGAGGGAAGTTAAATTTAGAATTAAAGTGAAATAAAAATTAGTCAACACAAAAGCTAACCCGTGAGGCCTCCACCGTGTGCTGTAACTTCAAAATCAGCAGTGCCAGCACAATACGCTGTACCCTAAATACTTACTTGAAAACAATAGAAAAGACTCATTAACCCAAAAGCCAAAAAAAAAAAAAAAAAAATGGAAGCCGAAAAAAAGGAGCCGGGGGGGGGGGGAGAGGAGTTTGGGGTGGGGGGGTCGTTTGCTCGCTTTGAAACAGGAAGTGCCAAAATTGCTTCATGCATCTGACACTGATGAAGTAATGCAGCAATGTGTTTCACTTAATTAAACTATCTATTTCCTTACACCCTGTGCCTGTATACCATGCTACCAATCCCACTAATAGTGAGGGTCAAGAGACGTTTCAGTACTTGGGGATTAACACATTTAATACTTATCTTAGTAAATCTTGTGAGGGTTACTTAAAATCTAGCAAGGATATTATATATATTTTTTTTTTGTTCAACAGTAAATTTGCATAAATATAAAAAGAAAACATGTAGGTATACATAATATCAAAGAAAGAAATATCAAAACTAAATATGTTAGTATTGAACAGAAAAGGTTTCGCAAGGGCAAAACTGTAAATACAGTATTGTTTTTGGTTACTTAAAAAAATTAAATTACAATCATCACAAGAAAATTTATAAAATTAATTAATAAATTAACAATCTAAAACCAGGGAACCCACTAACCTGACCAGTGTTCTATTGGAGAAGAAAAAAAAAAAATTTACTGTAGGGCTAACAGGATGCCCATCACACCCATACTTCAGGGTTAACACACCAAGTTGTAAGTATGGACAAAATTCAGGAAAAAAAACTTAAACACAGGTAGTTTCTTACTGCAAAACAAATTGGGATAGATAGCCCCCTTTTTATCCACACTGCAAGTGGATTAGACAACAAAAATATTGATTAACAGTAAAAATTATTGTTCACAAATGTTAAGTTTCTACATAGAATTAACATGGATCAATGTATCGGAATGTTAGTTTAAAACCAGCTTAAATTAGCTAATGCGAAGCTCACAAATATTAGCTAATGCGAAGCTCACAAATATTAGCCACCCAGGGCTTAAATGAAAATTACAAAACCAACTTTAATCTTACAACTGATTATGTTCCCTTAAAATATTTATTCATAGATAGATTGGCCTGGTTTCTGGAATAAGCTTTAGGGAACTTTAAAAAGAATTAGTTGAGAAATATAAGTAAAGGTCATACGACTTTAAAACGAATAATTGAAAACACACAAATTTATCTGTTGGTAGGAACCTGTAAAAAATTATTGGAATTCATAACCTAGACCTCTGTTTACATCAGTGCAGTGGTATCAACCAAACTCCACCCAGAATGAACACAAAAGGAATGCGGAGCCATTTAAAACACGTGGTACTACCATTAAATTTACTTTTAAGTTTCCCCGAGAGGTATGAAAAACAACTGCAAAAGCTAAGGTTGTATTCCATGCCTAATGTAGAATAAACATAACCTCATTTGCTCCTCAGCCAGAGCCAATGAGCCGGACATAATTACCTGTCACGCTGATGCCATGTTCTCTCGACACCTCCCTACATCAACTCTTTATAAATGGTACTTACTGACAGTCATCTACCATCTGCCCCTTAATTACTAAAAACCAACCTATCTAAAGGCATGGCCGAGACATTCTTCCAGCAAAGCAGGGAAGAATGTCCTGACCATGCACAAAAAACAAAGATTTCAACGTACACTTAGCATCATTGTTTCATCACGGCTTCCTCCTTGCCAGACACCTGCACCGTTCTGCGTCCACTCACTCCATCTGCCCGCCCACAACTCTCGCGACCTTGTCACTTACATCACACCACCTGGTCGCGCCTGAAGCCATGGCCTTGGCCGACATCATGGCTCGCCAATCAGAGCCAGCCACCGCCACGATCGATACTCGACAACCCGATCGCAAACGCCCCTTTCCCCGGGCTAGCCTAGCGGCAAAAAGGCCATGTTCATCACAACAGCCCCACTACACCGGGGAAAATGTCGGCTCAGCTCACAGTTACGGCTCTGTATCTCGAACGAAGGAACATAACAGTTCCTCCGATCTGCTGAAGGGGAACTTAAACAAGTACCTGGGCCAAGAAAAGTACGGCCAGCTGCAGTCACTTTAGTGGAAGTCTGCTTATGCCAGTGGTAACAAAACTCTTTCTAATTAAAACAGAGCATGACCTCAGTTCCTTAAGAACCTCGTTCCAGTAAAAAGCCTTTATTCTTTTATATATCAAAAAATTGGAAAAGTAGCTGATTCCTCCACTATAACTTAAGCGACTTAACAAAAAAAGAAATAAAAAAAAAACCTCAGCAAATTGAAAATATCTGCCGAAACTAAAAAAAATTACTAGCCCAGATATATTTAAAAAAATAAAGTAATGAATTCTTAATGAGACCCTATCAGTTAACTTTCTACTAAAACTTTGTTTAGTTTAAGGTCAAAATGGTACAAAACATAACAACACAAAATAAAACAACTTTCGAACCTGTCTTCCCAAAATCTATTTTTAAATAAAATCATTGAAATATTTATCACCACATTACTTATTTAAAAAAGAAAAAAATACGCTTGCCTCAGAGAATAGTAAAAAGCAAGTATTAAGGAGGTCTTACCCCAACCCAAACAGCCTAATTCCCTAACCTAACCTCCAATGAAGGAAACGCCAAATGAAAATAATAAAGAAAATTAAATTAAGGGTAGGCAGAGCACATCATAACAAAAAACAAAGGGATAGTAAACTTCCATGAACACAAAATGTATGCCTTCCGAACAAAAAAAAAGGAAAGAGCAATCAAAAACACCACTACTGGCATTGAGCTTAACAAAAATGCTTAATTTAAATTGAAATTATAAAAAAAAATTTTGAACCCCAAAAATCAGCGTCTTAACAATACCATGAAACCTAAATGTATTATTGGTTATAATTCATGTATGCCGTCAGTAGATAGAACTGACCTGATGAGTACCATCGAATCTGTTAGGAAAATACTAAAATGGTACAAAAAATTATTTTTCCGTTTACTAGATATTGCTGTTTTGAACACCGAACCATAAACTGACTAACTGTGACTTTTTGTGAATTGATAATATTAAGATACACTTGGTTTTACTCTACCCACTGGGCCACTGTGTCCCCACTTGAATTGCTCTAGCCACTGCTGTCCCATTTGATATATCTATATCTAATAAGCCACTACTGCCCCATTTGGAATAGCTCTAACTACTGGGCCACTACGGCTCTTGGGAAGGAAAGGAGGACAGACCATAGACAAAAAAAAAAGAAGAAATGACGGAGCTATTGTTTCAGCAATGCTTTTTTATGCAGTAATTGTATTGTGTATGTACGTAGATCCTTGATCACCATCATATCTTTGGGACCGTTTGAGATATTACAATGAAACAAAGGCTAAGTTAGTCTGGGGTTATTACCTATAGACTGTGTAAATTTCATGTCAGTACGTTAAGTGGTTTTGAGTTAAATCCAGTCGTACAGACAGTCAGACATGAAAAAATTTAACGTTAGATATGGCTTAGTAATTGATTATCCTACGTGAAGAAATTGAGGAAAGTGAAAAATTCAAAAATCACAGACAGACACTTCTATTTTATTTATTTGTATAGATAAATAGTGATATTTACTATAAATGGTGATATTAAACATATTGTTAGGGTCAGGAAACATTTTATAGTTTTCACACCCCAAATACAGTTACTGCTAGTAATGTGACACTTCTAAAACAGACCCCAGGTCTGATAACATGAGCAGTGAATCTCAAGTATTCTAGCTACACCATAAGTCTTGAAGCTCGGCTGTGAAAACCAGGATACACATGACCACTGAGGTAACCATTCAGGATGAGGGAATTCAAATGAATCAAAAGAGACAAGGAAGTTAAGAGAGATTAAACATTTTTCATTATTAACTATATTGAGTATTATGATTATTTAAGTGAGTCACGGTAAACAAAAATTGCAAAGAGAGAGGGAGATGTTAGTGAACTTACTGTTCATAATTACAAAGGGGAAGCAGATCAGAGGTAGTTAACAAAATGATTGAGGAGTAATGCATTGGAGGAAAGTGACAAATTATTCTATTTTTTATGCCTGTAGGAAAATGTTAGTGTAGAAAAATTTGTTTAAATTCAAATACAGAATTTTTGGCCCAATACCCATTTCTGCATTTTTGGGGATGTCTTGTCTAACAACTCCACGTGTACTAGTTTTTGTATTTACTTGCATAATTCTTGCCCTGACATAATTTACGCACCCTAAATTTATGGGGCTGAATTCCGGAAAAAACTTTTCCTTTCATATTTTATGCGGCACGTTTCTGTCGACAAGGCAAAATAATACGTGTTTCCTAACCCTATTTTTTTTTCTAAAGCAACTGCAAATATAAACATGGGCACGTGCCAATGAATAAACCAGCGGCATATCTGCCTACATCACATTTCCCAAATGGTTCTAAACTATGTGCAGTAATACTAATGATTGCCCTTATTTCTTCATTTTGTTCCTCTAATTATTTCAACTCATGATGTAGAAACAGCCAGCAATCGGACACAACAAATAAGTATAGTAAACCTCATTTTAATGTTTACATGCACATGTCTTGGCGATTCCTTGCATAATTCACGCACTCTAATTTGTTGCACTAAAATACTGTAAAAAGGGTGCGAGAATTATGCCACTAAATACGGTATTACAGTTATCTCAGTGCTCATATTTGTATTCGAGACATTTCATTTTTGACTTTGAAGGAGCCAGAGTGGTGAAGTGCTCAAACTACTCGCTTCCCACCCAAGCAAACGGGTTTGATTCCCGGCGGGATCGCTCTTGGATTTTTGCATGTGGGAATCATGCTGGACGATGCAGCTGGTAGGTGGGTTTTCTTGGGGATCTGCCATTTACCCCACCCTTGCATTCCAGCGATGCTCTACACACATACCTCGCTTCACCCACATCAGCTCCTAATACCTCTGTGTGAAGATCTGCCCAAATCTCTTCACTCACAGCCAGCATGGGGTTGAATTTTTTTCCAACCATTATATACTTATAATTTTCTAATTTGTTTTATAAACTAGATACATAATGTCGGTAGGAGATGGCAGCCGTATGTAGTGCAGCAACATTGCCTGTATGGTTGTTTGTGTGTGTGTAGGGAGGTGGGAACATGTCCAAGGCAGAGCTGAGTGAGAGGAGGAGCGTGTGGAGACGGGAGACACTACACAAGCTGCAGACGGGTGTGTTCTCTTCAGTGGCTGAGCTCGAGCTCATCATGCGGGTGAGAAGACCACTCACAACATAGTAGCACTGTAGCATAGCACATCTCATATCATTTCTCTTCTAGCCATTCATCAAACCAGTCCTTCGCAGGTAAGACACTGCTTTATGTAAATGTCTATACCATGTGTTCAAACTAATTCTCTACTGGTTTTTATCAAGTAGTGTCACCTCTATGTAATTGTCAGTGATGGTTTGATAA
This sequence comes from Dryococelus australis, assembly GCA_029891345.1. Lineage (NCBI taxonomy): Eukaryota > Metazoa > Arthropoda > Insecta > Phasmatodea > Phasmatidae > Dryococelus > Dryococelus australis. The sequence goes on along the minus strand of CM056993.1, from coordinate 219,174,968 downwards.
ACCAAAAAAATTTTTAGTTTTGTTAATTTTTTGCACTAAAGGCAATGTCTCGATCATCGCCACAGCTGTGCTTCCCCTTCCTTGTCAAACTTCATTAGCCACACATGCTGCCAAATTTACGTGATATAATACACGAGACTAGAGGCCTGCGGAGCTGTTTCTACAGCCTATATACAGACTGCCTGCATCATACTACTGCTCAGCATTTGGGCGTGTGTTGCCTAATACCCTCTATCAGCTAGCTGAGGAGAGATAACCCACCACGAATCTTGGCCACGCAGCAGCCAGCGTCCTTGCTCTTTCCGTCTTCCCTACGACTCTCTTGCTCGCCCTGGGCCCAGTGTAAAAATACTGACTACGGACCAGAGTTCAAGGTTGATTCAGCTCAGCACAGTTGCAGGACATTACTCATCCGAGTGTGGTTCAACTTCAGGTTTGTGTACAAGCTTCATGCTTCACCATTATACTATGTTTCTTTTAGGAAGACTTTTATTTGACAGACAGAATTACCAACTTTGTAAAAGAGTCAGTGTACAAGATTAGAAATTGCAGCTACGACACTCAAGTGACTTTGTTCTTGGTCTTGTGGAAGCAAATATGGGTTGTGAAAATTCTCTTTTCTGAAAAGGTTGGAACACACTATTCTCATGTAGGTATAAACCGCCAGTCCCTTTTTTCTTCATTACATCCGTGTCTGCTCTTACATTTCTGCACCCATTGCTTCTACCTAGGAAACAACAGAACAGTATTTAAGTAAATTAAGGTTTGTGTGAATGGAATTCGCAATAACAACACGAATGGTAAATGTTATCCAATACAGCTCGTATACTTACCAACTTGGATCCTTTGAAAATATTAAAAAGGAGTTGCTGTAGTTCGTAACGTTGTAATTATTGCAGCCAAAAATTATACAAATCTTTCCCGACATAATAAATAACCACTCAAGTGAAAAAATTTGAATTAAAACGCATCCAAAATACTCAAAACTATCCATTCAATGCACAGCTTATTATCTTACAAACAGCACAAACTGCTAGGAGCGCTGACATCAGTGTCTCTTGGTTTTTTCGGCTACTTTCCCATATTGTCCTTCTACCATGTTCGGCGATACTACATTTTCTCGATACTGAATACCAGTTTCGATACCAAAACATTCTCATGATACTCGATACCAAAACCTTTTTTAATACCAAAATAAAATTGTTATGAACACAGAACAACTTGGCCAAGAAAATTGCTTATTTTACTAGTGTCATTCACACTCACAAACTATTTAAAACCCCACCTTACACTGGAACGAAATGGTGGACAGCTTGTAACACAAACGTCCTTAACCAATGATAAACTAACACAGTCTCCTTCGATTCTATAGAATCACATTTTCACAGTAAAAGCTGTGCACAATCTTTGAGGGAAATGATAGGTCAGTACATACTTGTTTTGCAATTTGGCAGTTTTTTAATTTTATTTTGCGACTTCAAGGAAATTACGGTAATGTTATATAAATATCGTAACTATCTGATACACCCGTCATAACCTAGCTCGCGGAATACACGGGCTATGCCACGACAGATGTATCAGATAAATATGGTATTTATTTTTGTGAATATTTAATAATGCATTTGCATAAGATACGTGTGGGATATACAATAATGACTTAGTTTACTCGCTCATGCCTATGGACACTCACTCACAACTTTCGACCTGCTTTTATTGTGCCTGAAATATATACCATAAAGTTGAATTAAATGAAAAATTTTGGTACAGTATATAATTGTGGTATGTATTGGATGTACAATACTACTCAAGTTCCTCACTCATACCTATTGGTGCTGGCTCGAAACTCTCAACCCGTTTTTATTGTACCTCAATTAAAGTAAATGTAGTCAAAATTATAATTGTAATGTATATATGGGTTGCCTAAAAACACCTCAAGGTGCTAGCAGCTGTGTGAATATTATGCTATGCCAAAAAAATTGTATTTTGTGGTACACTTTTCAAAGTTATTGTACACAGTCTATAAGTTTTAGTACGTGGTTCAAAATTATTGCACTTATTCCAAAATTTATTGGATGCTTGTACCATAAGTATGGCACTTGAAAATGGGTGTTAAAATGTGATACTTTTGGATATTCTCATGTGATACTCGATACTATAAAGTATCGAGGTATTGCGTTATTGAGGATCCCATCCCTAGAATAAATCTGGTGGTACGTACTAACCTCCTATCAAATGAGAGTTGAACGGAAGTTAAACTGTGGGAGGCAGGTAAAGGTGACCTGCTTCTGAATTACTCAAGGTAGAAGGGCTAGGTGGCTATGAAAACAACTTGAAATAACTATCTTGTATTGGTGTTCAGAAGGGACTTAAATGGATTTACCACTAGCCAGAAGGGCAGTGGTAAGTGTTGGTTTTACTGAAGGGACGAAGATATTTACTTGTGTTAGGCAACGTCTTTGGAGGTCGACTCCGGAGGATCTCTGGAGGGTGTTGAAGATGTCGGCGTAGGTGTTTCTAAGCTGCAGGTAGATCTAGAAGACCTGGCCTGGGTAGCAGTAGAGGGCCCCAGCACACGAGATGGTGGAGCTCGCTGCTCCTGATGGTTCCTTCTGTACCAGACAGTGCAATGATGTAACAGAATAGACTGTTGGAGAGGTAATAATGACCTGTTGGCTTCCTCGGGCACCTTGCAGTGCAGTGGAGGAGCATAGAGTAGCAAATAAGGGTCATGTTCCGGTATTTATACTGGCCGGCTTGTCCTTGGTTGTTGATGACAGGGGAGGGTAACGTGATGCTCTCAGGACGTGTGATGTCACCGGTCAGCCAGGATTTCAGCTGAAGCGGCACGAGTCAACACTTCTCATGGTGTTGCAATCATAGTGCAATCCCTTGGCACACTATGGTTTTATGTAATGTCATCTTGGTGGCTTAACGGTCAGCCCATTTCTGCATGTAGAATTGGGCATTTTATTTTACAGTGGAGTGAACAGTACAATTTATTGTCATCTGTAATAGCCCTTATACGAGGGACGTATCCTGTAAGCACTTCTGGAAGACTTGTACAGTTTATAGGACCACGTTGGTGGTGATATTTAGGTTTGCACAGATGAAGGGAAATCTTATTAGTAGTTGGAAAAAGACAACACACGTCAAATCCTTGCTCATACAGTGAATTATTGTAACCAATTATTATACTATTTTCTAGGGCTGATCAGTTCTCACATTTTTAGTTCAGTTCGGATTTTGGTCTCAAATGTCTGTTCTCTGTTCTGTTTGGTCATGGCTACACAGTTTTTGAATTTCTCATGCAAAAATCTGATTTATGAAACCGTATTATATATCTCGCTGCTCACTAAAATAAATATTTCTCTGCTAAATGATTTTAAATTCAGCCAAATTTAGCGGAAAGTCAGCTGAAAGAACTTAAACAAATATATGCCGTAAGCAATGCAAGCGTTATAAAGGTGGGTTTACAATTAAAGACTGATGAATTAAGAACTGTACTTAATGACTTGGTAAGCACACGGAAATTGAATAATTAGAAAATTTGTAGTTTATGATTGAATTAGCAACTGTTAAGTTCAGCCAGTCAAAATCGTAAGAGATGAAGTAACCAAAATAACCTGGAAAAAATTGACATTTTACATATACTTAATTATCTGTGATTGCTGATTGTGTAATCGTTTTAACAAACTCGTGGAATCTTATAGAAGGGGAGCAGATGCCAACATTAGGCATTTACATCAATAAATCTGAAAAGGTTAATTAAAGAGAATTCAATAACCTCTTCCGCAAAAAAATATGTGGCCATGAACTATTCTTTAAATTAAGAGGATACTGTCTCTCAATTAAAATAATTTCTTTCATACAATTTCACAATACGACATAACCTAAATACAAGTTTTAAATACACTTTCCCGCCAACAACAATTGTCGCTGTGCTCTGATTGGCTACTTCGTCTTTACTTGTACTTAAGATATAAAACATAGTTATCTCTTAAGTTGCGCCAAGAATGCACACGACTCATCAAGACCCGCACACAACAGTCATAAACTAATATCCTTGAACACATTGAATCAAATATGGTAGAAGGACAACATGGGAAAGTAGCCGAACAAATGCAAGACACTGGTGCCAACACTCCAAGCGGTTTGTGCTGTTCGTACGATAATAAGCTGTGCATTGAATGGTTAGTTTGAGTATTTAGGATGCGTTTTAATTCAAATTTTCTCACTTGCGTGATTATTTATTATGGCAGGAAAGATTTGTGTAGTTTTTGGCTGCAATAATTACAGCGTTGCAAACTGCAGCAAGTCCTTTTTAAGATTTCCAAAGGATGCAAGTCGGTAAGTACATGAGCTGTAGTAGATAACTTTTTCCATTGTCTTATTATTGTCAGTGTGTTTTTATTGCAAATTCTTATCACACAATACCTTAATTTACTTAAATAATGTTTTGTAATTTTGTAGGTGCACGCAATGGGTGCAGAAATGTAAGAGAGACTTCAATATAATAAAGGAAAAAGGGCCCAGCTGTTTATACACGCAAACAGTGTGTTCCAACTATTTCAGGAAAGAGGATTTTCGCAACCCAACTTTGCATTCACCGGGACAACAACACAGTCGGTTAAGTGTCACAGCTGCTATTTCTAATCTTATACACAGAAGGGTCGTGCAAAGTTTGATAGCCCTTAATAAGAAAGGTGCAGGTTTGTTTTTTACTGGAGCGACACGTTTGAAAAATAAAAGCAAACAATGTTTACATTTTCAGTGTTAGTGTATTAAACAGTCTGGAGCCTCTTGTTATGTGTGTATATAGTTAAAATAAGTTGAGCTAATGATAAAATTGATTAATTGCTTCAAAATAGTTGTTTTCATATTTAGGCTCGTACAATGTGATTGCTTGTACAATGTTCACATATTGGTTTATTAAAGTGGCTGGAGCCTGGGGCAAAATTTATAAAATTTGTTGTTGAGGAACGTATGATGTGTATGTACTAAGCAGTGCTGACCATTGTATAAGTTTATTGTCCAAAAAATGTGTGGCGTGCCAAGTCACAGTTTTTACATTGGTAATTTATATTGCATTTTCATACTTTTGAATATTATTGTTTACATTTGGGGAACTATGCATTTGAATATTAATTTGTACATTATTTGGGTTATGTTTGCACCAACTACCAAACATTTTCGAAGAATTATTAAATAAACTACTGAATGAAAACAGTAATAGTTTCCTTTCTAGGTAGTCGCTTACCATTTACACTCCCAAAGTTCTACATATCATTATTGTTTTACTGTGCAACTATTTAAATTTTTCTACATACTAAGTTTGCAAGTAATTTGATTGAGTGGAGAGGTGTTGAGTACAACTTTTGGTGGTGAGAATAATTCTTCTCCAGCTAGTGTGTCAGAAGTTCATTCTGTGTGCTAAACATCATATACTGACACCAGACACCACTTAAATTGCAGCAGTGGAGATGTCATCAGGTTGTCTACAGTTGGCAAGACAGTGTATATATTGCAGAGTGTGAACCAACTGTCGAGTGAGCGTTACCATCAGAACCAATCAAAAGTAGTAGCAGCATTCCCCCCTCCTCATCATACTCACATTTGTTTACACAACTGTGTACAAAACTTTCAAACAATAATATTTCTCTCCTGAGTCAGTGTTACGTTTCAGTGGTATTTATTGCAAATTTTTTACAAATAAATAAAGGATTTTTTGTTAAATTTAAAATATTATATATATATATATATAAAACTTAAATTAGGTGTTTTTAATGAATGAATTATTTTGCCACATTCTGCAGTGCAGGTAAGGGAATGATGATGATATGCACACATTTCTTTTGTCATGTTAGCTTATTTACACAGTTTTGTTTGCGGTGATCGCAGTATTGGAGAAAGTACTTGCAAATTGCATTACATAAATTTCTACATGACTGGTGTTGCTCTAAAACACCACACTAATTTTAATAGTAAACACAGATGAGGACCTAAATGGATTTTGATGGTTAAAGGTCAAGACTACAGTGACAGTCCGATGTAATGAGTATACTTTATTACAAAAAATCCGTTATAATGACAACTTTTATCGGCACCGTCTATTGTCCATATACTCGGGGGGAAACAAAGTTGGCAATAACGAATGCTGTGTGGGCTTATTTTCACTATAATGATAGCTTAAATAGTCACACTCAGCAGTTTCCTTGAAAAACAATGCAAGAAGAAATGATTGCGTAAAAAAATTAAGATAAGGATTTTGCTTCCGTGCGTAAACTTCGTGAAACATGGCAACGTTGCTGCTACCAGATGACCGCATGCATGCGCGCGCGCACACTTGGCAATGCTGCAGCTTGCCTGTCGTGGCTGGCACCATACTGTCACTCACTGTCGTCCAGTCCAGCACCACACTCGACTGTGTTGTCGCATGCTGCTTGTGTGCTTGTCAATGTTTATTTGTGTAAATGCAAAGCGGAAAGTTTCAATATCGACCAAAGCTAATAGTGAAATGCAACGTGAATATCTGTCCCTAAAATAAAATTGAATTTAAATTTATCTACGGATTTGTGTTTCTACTTAAACTTATTTGAATCAATCCTTGTAAGTTACCGTATTTTTTCATGTCAAAATATCGGATGCTGCCTATACACGAAACTTTCGGGTGAAAGGCATGGGGGGGGGTGGTAAGGGTAAATGTAAAAATGTTTCTGGCCATAATAAAATGACATCTAAACTTCAGCACTGCAGCATCAAGGAATAGACCTGAGAGTACAAGTAAGACGTGCTATTATTGCACTGAACAGCTGCTAAGAATTGGTTAATTTGATCGCAGGCATATTGTGCAATCGAGTCGCCAGCGAACGTCCAAATTAAATTCTATCACGGGAATATTTGTTGCAAAATTAGTTGCAATTTCTCTGACTTAAAACGGAACCATTTCTGTCGTGACAGAAAATTCATTATTCCTAGAGATGCGCATGTGATGAAACAGCTATTATTCCAGCTCTGGGTATTTACACTTTTTTTTGGGAAATTTTTGCCGTGTATATTTCCCCCGCACCAGGTACATTTTTATTGTCGACCAACTGCCCTTTTTCCATTTTAACCCTAGAGTTAAATTAATATTACATTTTTAATTATTTTGATTTTATGCCATATAGAATGAAACACCAACCTTACGGGAAAATCTGACATTTAATCACAAAAGAAAACATCTTTCCAAATAATAATTCTGTTTTAAAGCGTAACATTTTCAGGTGAAAACATTTGCTTTGAAATACTAGGGATGATTGGTGCAACTATATTTTTGAGCGACGGATGAACTTGATAAAATTTCTACGTTTGCCAGGCACAACATTTGCTCTGTGGCTGGCGTGTGAAGGCAAGCGCACACAGTTGAGAGAGAGAGGGGGTGGGGAGGATCTTTTTTTTTTTCTTTCTTTCCCCTAGACAACAGTTTCCCCTCTCGAAGGCATGTAAGGTAAAGGAAGGAAGGTGTACGGCTGAGAGAGACAGAATAAAGGGTGCTAGGTCACCATGATGGTTGGCTAGGTAACCACTTTGCCTCTTGTCAGGCATGTAAGGGGAAGTAGCAGGCCATCCTGACACGTCGCCCCACACCACAGTGTCAGACAGACGTGTTGGTAAGACAGATAAAGCGCCGCAGGGCAGCGACAAACTGTAGCACGCATGATATATTTCACATCCAGTTACTTGCCGTTTGCATAAAAAACCTTCTTAAAAACCATCTTTGTGAGGAATCTTAGGTGACGGGACCCAAAATTTGTATAGGAGTTTTGCCAGGACCACTGGAATTTAACTGTGGATATGGTTTATCGATACTTGTATTTATGGTATGAGAGTCAACTGTATATTGACTAAGTTTATTACTGGCAATTCTGGTAATTTGTACTAAAATGTTATTGATTGTAAATTTTTGAAAATCATACATCTTTTACCTTGCTTGTCCCTCCAATACAGTAGAAAGAGACAAATTGGTTTTAATTTTATAACATTTCTGATAATTAATACGTGGTTAGTATCGACAATTAACGCACGTAGTTAAAATTAGATAATGGGTATAAATGTGTTTAATATGTTGAATATATATAAACTTGCGGAAACACATATAAAGGTTACTTAGATTTCAGTGTGGAATATTGATTCTATATAATCATTTTAAAGATATTCAGTTAAAACAGTTAGAGCAAAAGTTTAATATCATCGGTAGTACAAGGGAAATTTTTAATGTAAAGTGTAATTATTTTTGTGCATGCTAGTGGTATATATTCTTTAAATTTAAATGTGGGTTTATCTTTTACTTGTGTTTCCCAGAATATGGTCACCTCGGAAACAAGATAATCCCAATTTTAGGAATTAAAAACTATTATTATGATACATTGTCTTATTTTTGGGTAAATATGGCATTCATCTAGTTGAAAAAATGATGTAATGATGCAGACGTTATAATTGGTGACTAGAATCACAGCTTGGTTTTACTCACTTTATAGACACATTAAACTTAAATAAGGGTGCCATATTAAAATAAAACCAAAGAATTCAAGTCTCATATTATTTCCTCCGTATTTTTATTTCAAGTTAAAATTGTTCACAATCTTGCACGAACAGTCAGTGCAATGAGACAGATGAGCAAGGAACAGCGTTGCAGAGTTCATTAATTTTACACACCTCTCAAAACTTGCATTGCAAGAGAAAATAATGAAAGCAGAAAGGACATTGGTTTCCTCGTGGCTCCCTACTGGTATCCCATACTTATTGGCGGAAATAATTTAGTAGATAAATGTTTGTCCAAAAATTGGAGTTAAAAAAATAAAGGAAGATAATATCATGGGTACTTGCCAGTGTGGGTGAAATTTGCTACACTCAACATGTCTTCTGTCCTCTGAGAGCTGGTTGACAACTGTTAGCAGGCGGCAGGCACTCAGGGGTAAAGTCGCCATATCCTCGCACCAAGTAAGGGTATGGTGTAGTAGTAAAATAATCAAATTTCTAGACCATTCTCGAAGGAAAAAATGTCTAAGAAAAATGGTAAAAACTTTTATCTCAGATTGCTGATGCAACCTCAACTGCAATTTAAGATAAAGCAAATGCATGATGGATAAACATTCTAACAAATTAACCAAATGTCCTAATGAAATTATTATAAGCTGCATAATTACAATGTTAAGGGTGGAGAATGTTTGCACGAGTTCATTATATTAACAGTGTGTAGTATTTGCAAGTGAAAACTTAAATTTATAAAACAAAACTAAGCTATTCATAAAATCTGGTCCCCAACAGTTTGGGTACTTAAGAGTTGTGTAGAATCCTAATTTGAAGCTTTGTCTTTGTCATTTTGGAAATGAGAGGAGCACATGAGGTGAGGTGTTGTCAGTGGCTGAGGCGTGGTGTCTTGTTGGCAGATAATGTGTGGCGATGAGCAGACCTTCTCGGTCATGAAGCAGTACTGCGAGACATGGTACCAGCATATGGCAGCATGGCTACTCTACACTGACCCCATGGTCAAGTCGTTCGACCTTCTATCGCATGCCGCCCGCTCCATCGCCCTCTACGGTGGCACCAGCCAGCTCACCTCCGTTGACCGAGCCCTCATTGCAATCTTAGAGGCCGACTTCACTGAAGTAATTTACCAGGCTTTTATTTTCATAGCGAACATTACGTTTATAAATTTTGCCAAATTACAGTACCTGGTCAGTTAAGAAAATTACTATTTCCAGTTCCATTCTGAAAAGTATGTCACACAGTCTCATCTTCCTAAATGAAAAATTTGTCTTGAGTATAAAGTGTGTGTTGAGTAAACATTAAATGCAGCTTTTACTTAGAATGTAAGGAAACACTTAATTTCTCTGCCTTCAGCTATAATGCTTAAGGGAAGAACCACCAGGTAGGTTACTAAAAGATATGTTGTTAAAACCAAAAGTGAAAACCGCTAAAGTTATGAGTAAAAATCTGGAAAGTAGCATCTTGAATAAACTTTTTAGAAATTAAAAAAATTAATTTAACATTTGATTTAATTCAATGTGCACTTGTTTTCCTGATAAAATTGTACACCATACCAATATATACGACCTTGTATTTAAAAAAAATCATGCAAACAGAACATTGCACATCCACTATGAATACATTTCTTGCCAGTCTGAATTAAAATTCTAATAAATATATTTTTATCATGTTAAAATGGAGAAAGGAAGGGAATGTTTTTATTTTTCACATAGACAGGTTTTTCTTCTTTAAATTTTTCGGTTAGACCTCAGAAGTGCTGCAAACATAAGAAATTAGTAGTATATTACTCTAGGCTCATTATTTTTTTAGTGTTACAGTGAAACTCTGTTAAGAAGTTTTTGAAGGGACTGAAAAAATAATCTAAGGCTGGGCCGATGCCGATCACCGATCATAGTCATAGGCCGATTTTTACGCATCAGCATCGGTAATGATCAGCAAGCCAGTTGCTGATCACTAAATGCAGATCAGTATACAGCAACCTAACCACTGCATTCATCACGGGTCAAAATAACTGACCATTTTACAGATAGTAATAATGCTGATTATGTTATGTTATGTATTAGATTGCTGTTGCACACTTCTGTGAGTGTTGCAATCAACTGGATGTGTGTTATCAGCGGATGTAGATAAGTGTGCCGCTGCGCCGAGCTCTGTGACCTTAACTGTTGTGCAACCGGATGTGATTTGTAGATAACGGCGCCATGCAGGTGGAAGTACATCCACTGATAGTGACAAGCTGGGTACAGCAATGCCTAGGTCTACGGAGTGTTGCCAGGGAGTTGACATTCCCATGTTATAAGCTCCCGGAATAGGTTCAGTAGTAGGAGCGGGAGAGTTCCGAACTTTTTCCAATTTCAGATTGTGGGTGTTTGTATATTTTGTTTGAAGGTATGTATGCATTGCGGGTACGTAATTTACGTGTTGTTTACGTGATATATTTAATGTATACGTAATTATTTGTTACATTGTTCATAGGTTACTATGAATCGTTGACAGATCCGAGCTTCTAGGTATATCCCAGGAAGGTATATTGTAATAGTCATCATATTGAGAAGGATATTAATAAGGATGATACTGAATGGAGTGTTAATGTTGTTGATGCAGAAGAGGGTTACATTCTGTTGTCTTTCATTTTGGTTTGCAAGGTATAACTGCTAAAGCTGGAAGTGGTTTGTTGGAATTGTGTTTCTTCAGAAAAGCTAGTAATTCAAAAGAACCTACTCCAAAGAATCTAGGTGAGATTGATTCATGAGACATTATTTGCTGGAAGACATTTCCTGGTAATCAAGGAGGTACTACTCAGACTGCTATTATAAGTTATTTTGGTAATCCTGTGATGTTTTCTCGTAAGAAGATCAAGTTTGAAGTTTGTAATTAGATTTGGTTGTACAGGAAGTTACCTAGTACTACTAATAATATGAAAGTTCTTGGTTATGTTGAATTGTATTTTAATCCATGTTACTGTAGTTTGTGTATTTTGATTTGCAGCAAGATTTCTTTACTTATTAAAATTCAATTGTTTATTGTTAGTGTTTGTTTTAAAGACCATTCATCGAGAACTGTCATATAAGTTTTACTGTATTTTGTGTACGTACTTTGGATTGCTGGAAGGTCTGAATTATGTAGAAATACATATACTTTTTGCTTACTTTCAATAAAAAACCATCAAGAATTTTTCACAAGTGTTTACATAAAAGATATGATATAGGCTAACTTTTTGAATATCAACATTTAAGTTACGGATTATTTTTTTCTTAGCTGCTCTAATCGGCACTAATTGGCGCCGATAATCGGCACTGCTGATCAATATCGAAATGATAGGCAAATTTGATGAATGGCCCAGCCCGACATTACTTATAACCGTGGCGTGTGGCGGTAATTTGACAGATGTTGTTGTTATTGGATACTGTCGGCTGCAGTTTTGGTTAGAATGGTAAGTTCTGAATAAGACTCGGCATGTAATAATTGGCAAACATTGTCGCACATAAATCAGTTGTTGTCATTTTAACCAAGGGATTGAGTATACCTTGGCCGACGAAGGAATACTAAGCAAAAATATTAACATAAATAAAAAAATCTGCTCAATTTTAAGTGAATATTTAATACTAAATTTGTTTCAATAAGTTTTGTTAATGACATCTTTAGGCTGTTGGTTTAAACAAACATGTATTTTGAGGTTATGTAAGTAATTTCTCAGGTCTAAAATACAAGTCCACATCAGATTGCTTGAAGTTTTAAAGGTTGACTTTAATGAATTTAGTTTGTAATGAATGCTGTATTGTCTGGTAACAGTTTTTTTTTTTTTTTTTTTTTTTTACTATTAAGTCACTTATTTGCCCAGTTAAACTGTCTATCTTTTCATTTATTATTAAAATTAATGTTGTATTTCATTTCTATATGGTAGACACCTAGTACAAAGTGCTTAAAGAGTTCACAAAATTAAATACTTAAATTGATGTAATAAAAAGTATTTTCAAATATTGGGAATTGGGAACTATGATGGTGTTCATCAAAACTGGTATCAGCATTGCTGTAATCAACGGCATCAGCAGTTGAGAATTGGTATCAATGGTATCTGCAAAAAGTGGTAACTGCCATCCCTACAAAATAGTGCAATACTTAAAAAATGTGATTTGAAATACAAAAAAAGTGGCATGTACAAAATATATAGTGGCACACTTTTAAAATTGTAGTTTTTTTCCTTTCCCTTTAATATATATATATGTATTTGTATTTTGTATTTTTTGTATTTGTATTTTGTATTTTTGTATTATATATATTATATATATATATATATATATATATTTTATTTATTTTGATATATATATTATATTATTTTGTAGTGGGCTTAAGCACACATCATCGCATACCAATATAACAGTGGAAGAAAAATTTAGTATTTGTTTCCATATATTTATCTGTGTGTATTAGATTAAACGTTCATAGTATTGTTTCCCAACTTAAAGAAATTTCATCGGTCAACAGTATGCCTTCTGTCATTTTAACAACTATAATCATTTAAGACTATAAGAGTACGATAAACATTTTCATTAGATCTCAGCTATTTATTACACTATTTTAAAAAACAACCCTCTAATAAAACAGTTGCTAGCATATTATAGATGAATACCCTTTATTTATTATTTAAATGATTATTTATTTGGATGAGTAACATTGTATGAAAAATTCTGTGCATTTTGCTAAACCATTTAAACCACCATTCTGTTCCATTTAATAGGAAAATGTTTTAATATCTCCTGTAATACTCTCCTTCAAACAGTCTTAAGTCGGATTTCTCTAGCTAATCAATACAACATTATTAGAGATTGGAATTTTTCGTACTAGCAAAATAAATTCTATTAAATGCAAAATAGTGATTTTTTTGCTACAAAATGCAAAAAACAAGAATATTTACAAGAATTAACAGAGTTTCAAGCTACAAATACAAAACGAACTACCACCACAATTTATTTCAATGCTGCCGCCTAAATGTTGTATTCAACAGCAGTCCGAGGCAGCCAGGGAGGAGGAAGGAGCTGCAGCGCACCTCTCATCAGTTTGCTGCTGTTGAGTAGTTCTTTTAGAACTACTCGAACTAACTGAATGTTTATCATTGCAGGAGTTCTTTTTAGAACTACAGTGAACACAGAAAGCTAAAATCCATTCCCCACACATTTCTTTTAGAATTTTTTATACACAAATTAGATTTTAAAAAGTGAATTCCAGCCACCCAGCCCTCGCTAGCCATGTCTTTGGTAGAAAGGATAAGGATAGGAGTTGCCTGGCCTTGGGTGGGCACACTTGTGTTTTTATAAGGCCACGCTAGGTTTTTCTTTGTGCTCTTCCCCAACATTTCACCTCACTGTAGGTTGTGGTAAATTGCAAAACCATGGCAGACTTCGGGACTGCCGTGAACGCAGTCACAGTCCCTAAAGTGCCCAGCCACCAAAACGGAGCCCAGGAATGCAAGCAAAAAAAGGTAAAATGTGATTCAACAGCCACTGGGCCAGCAAGTCCCTCAGGCCACATCAGCGCCCCTTCAGGGCCCAACTGCGTCTCTCCGGGGCCATAAAAACGTGCAAAGTAACAACTCAACAATAAAATACCAACAACAAGCTAAAAAAAAGTGCAAATCAAGCCCTTTACGGTCTACACAACCAAACAAAACACATATCCATCCTTGAAAAAAGCCCTGCATGCGAACCTGACTGTCCTAAAATGCTGTTTGGATGAGAGCAGACAGCATTCGTGTATTCTCTTCAACAATTGCGGACTACATCAATGCAGTTTGCATAGTGAAACAGAAAGGATATCAGCATAGCCTACTTCGATAAGAGGCTGAGATCCTAGTAAAGCTTGTATTTTGTAGGATACAAGCAGATACGCCCCACGACTTCCTCCTGGAGGATTTTCAAGCTGTGCGAATGTCAGTAACGCCGTTGTACTTCATTCACGACCAAAACTGTCGCACCATAAATAAACTTGTTATCAAACTGTTTAATGGCATCGACACAGCGCCCTACCTGGCCATTACAAGCTTCACTGGGCTATCAATCAAGGTGGAGGACTTCAACCACCAAACAGGGGCCAGCTCAGCATTCAAGATGCCAGTGATACTGCTACGTGACTGAAGGCTGCAATGCAGCCGCAAAATGCAGATACTGCTGTGGAGATCACCTTACATCTGCCTGCACTATTCAAAATGATCGCACACAAGTCAAGTGCGCATAGTGTGGGGACAACCCCTGTGCCAGTTACGGCGGATGCAGAAATTACAAGGCCGCCAAGTGGAGCAGACTTCCACAGGAAGATCGAAAGTCACGCCAGCTACAGTCAAAGCAGGTTATACTCGAAAATGAGTGTAAAAATGCATGGCAGCAGTCATTGCAAAAAAAAAGGCCCTTTTAAAAAATTATCCGCCAATCTGCTCGTTGAAGCCATACTCGAAAATGAGTGTAAAAATGCATGGCAGCAGTCATTGCAAAAAAAAAGGCCCTTTTAAAAAATTATCCGCCAATCTGCTCGTTGAAGCCATGGAGGCAGGAACTGCTCCTCTCCAGGCAGAATACATCATGGACGTGGTCAAAACTGCGCTCAATAATGATGCTGTCTTAAGTAAAACCCTCTAAATGGTGAGCAAACTAATGCCTTTAGTTCAACTAATTGTTGTTTGGAAAACCCTTGGTCTCTCCCAGACACAAAAAATTGCACAAACAATTACACTTCACCTCTGAAGATTGTCTAGAATATTGACCATGCTTCCACAAAATTGTAATGCAGCTACATTAAATAATTCCGACTCGCACATCCACACAATTTTCTATTGGAATGAGCACAGCCTAATTAATAAAAAGGACGAATTTATTGATTATTTGACTCGTGATTAAGTAAAAATTGTGGTAGTAAATTAAGACACATTTTTAACAGAATTATCGATTCTCTTCCCCAGACTGTGCCATATATAGGCAGGACAGAGTGCAGGATATAGGCTATATATTATAATAAATAATTTAGTACTGGGTTCGACCTCAGGGTCGAGCAGGATCTTTCTTCTGATCATTTTCCGGTACATATGGATTTTCATTCACTAAATATTGGAAACACTGCCGCTATCAAAATAATTAACTACAGACTAAATATCCCAACAACACCAACAAGATATTCGTATAATAAACACAATGAGAAAAAAGCACAAGCATAACGGCCTTCACCGGGCTGGAAACATAAACATGGCTAGCCATTGGCTGGAAATGTTTACTGTTTGTACGTGTAGACATCCTCTGTCATAAATGCTAAACATGTTTTAAGTATAGTCACTAATAGCCAAGAAAATTTAAAGTTGGTTTAAAAACATAATTTAAACCATTAATTTTGTAAGTATAGTTTTAATTTTAAATTACAACTGTTAGTTCTGAGTACTATTTTCTTTCAAAACCGTAATCAAAATAGCCAGCTTAACAACATTGATCCTGCAGTAGTTCATTAGCTCATACAATAATTTACGAACAGGAGCATTTATTGTTTACATAGAGTGTAGGTTAGTCACATTGCCTGTCAGATTTTACACCCCTTATATGAAATGGACAATAACGGCATTATGAATGTGCCCAATTCTTTTATCAAATAGTACTACAATTAGACATTGCAAAAACTTACCAATAACTAAGGGTGTGCGAATAGTGGATTTTGATGTGACACGTGATGTAGTCCTGCGCAATTGGGATTCACACACTACTCTGTGACTTCATCCCATCTTTGACACACTGTTCATAATGGAGCAAGTCATGAATCGTAAACAGTACTGAAGACGGGACACGTGCCTACAGGGTACATTCGCGCCGTCAAGATGCAACAGACACGTGATCCTAGCTTGTACTTCTCACCCAGACTTGCCAAGCAGCGGTCACGCCAACACCTCCTTGCTGCAAGATTGTACCGTTGACCGAGCTGCCGGCTCCCTTCAGTGAAGGTCATGCTAGTGTCAGAGCTTGCCACTGGAGGGCAGCACATGTTTTACCAGTGCCCGTGGTCGAGATAAGGGATCATAGCGCCGCTTCAGCACCTTAGAATTCTCAATCCCTGCGTGTGAGGCTATCATACACGACACCCCTTGAGAGATAAGCATAAAAGAGCTGGCATGGCCAACTCTCTTCATTCTCTGCTCCTCCACCGCCTCCTTCAGGGCCAAAGGTAGCCATTGGTGTGTGCGACCACTAGCACCACCGTAGATTCCACCGCCTCTCTTGGGGCCAGAATCTCAGCCAGTGAGAAGACTCTCAGACCAGAAGCTCACCACTTCTTCAGAAACTACAGAAGATGCCATCTGCCGCAGTCTCAGTTCCCAGTAAGGTCACAATGACGTCCCTTCTGGACCTCCCTCGCCCACACCAGACTGTGTTCGCAATTGACGTCAATATCCTTCTGGTAGATGTCCACCCATAGGTTTATTCCGAAAATTCATGTGGAAAATTCTGTGTACGTATTTCTTAAATCTGTAGCAGTGGAACTAGAAACCTTAGCGATGAGTCATAATCGTAGTTAATTATTAGTAGTAGCGGCATGCATCAATTGGCCCCCCTCTATTACAATGAAATCTCATAGTGGAACAGGTGGTGGAGAAAGGCATAGGCGCCCTCTTAGGAAGGTCTAGTCGTGGGGAGGCAGATAGCACGGAAAAACATTTTTCAGTTAGGTAGGCTGGACTCTTAAGAATGGGTGGCTTGACTGCTGTAGCGGCGCGTGTTCTGTGCACTCTGGTCGTCCGGCTGGTGAAGCGAAACGTGAGAGACGTGGACTGGTGGCGGCCAGCCAGCTACCTTGGTTCTCTCTCTCTCTTTCGGGTGGGTGTTCCTTATCTGCCCCTCGCCCTGGTGGTGCAGCTTTGCTGATGCAGCGAGAGTGTGTATTGCTCCCGTGTAGCAAAGACAACTGGGTTAGAAAGCCGCATGTGTCGGTTGCCCCATCCGGCCTACATTTTTACACACGTCATTGACAAAACCCAGCATATTGCTGGTGGATATTATAAGGGAATCATACATAAAAACCTGAAAGAAAAATTATATAAATCAATGGCACATCAAAATGAGGGGATTAAAAATGATGATAGTTAAAAAGTATGTACACGCCTTATTCACGGTAGGCGGGGAAACACCATTACTAACCTGGAGCTTGCTGCAGTTAGTTAGAAAAGAAAAGGAAAATCTTTCCAGGGAACCTTTGTGTCTGTCAGCAAGCTAAATAGTTACGTGTGACAGGTTGCTAGATGGACAACCATAGGCCTTTCAACACCTGGGTTGACCGGCTAAACTAATAACAAAGCAAGTACACTACATGCATGACTATCGCGGCAAATTGTGCACACGTTGGTCACTTAATACACATACATAGACACTGAATAAAATTGAAGTTTAAAGTATTGAATCTAGTATCGAGTATTGAGAAAACCGGGTATCGACCCATCTTTAGTGATAACGACTCAAATCCTACTGTCATATAGTGTGATCGTGAAGGGACTAGGGTGAGCAATCGCAAGTGGAGTGTGTGTCTCTGGGGTTGAAGCAGGCTTTGCTGATAGAAGATCTGGTTGAGGCAGAGAGACCTAGCATGACAGTGGTAAGGCGAGTTGCTAGGTTGCCAAATCACAGGATGCCAATGCAATGACAAATTGACGTCAACTGGCAATCTGGGGACTTGTCCAGCCCTAAATTTTGAATGGGGTCTTATTTCTGTTTCCAATGGGCATTTCGGGAACCTTCAGCCGGCCAGCTCCTCATGTGGGTGGCGTCATCGCTGCTGCGCACTCTTGTAGAGTCTTTGAAGCAGGGTAGCTCTGGGTTGTGGGTGGTATCATGGTGTTGCCTCTGGGTATTCTAGCTAGGGAATTGCTGTCGCCTGCCCTTGCTTGCTACGACGATCCTTAGTACTTAACCCCATGCCATACACTCGACAAAGAGAGACCAAGTGGGCTGATAAGAAGGCATCTATGGCTCCTACAGCCAACCAATTGCCAAGTAATCCATCCCAGTCGGTCTTCAGCCTGTCCTCCACTCAGGATCAGGCACAAGCTGCCTGCCAACTGCAAGGGCCTCTCTCCTGTCTCCCCATGCCATTTATTTGAGCCACCTCAGAAGACAGATGGGACACTGCATCCAGTCGTAGTCTGCCTTCAGCTCAGACAGCCTTGGGCCGGGGTTTCGCCTGTACCATCCATAGAGTGACGCAATGTGCCGCCACCAACTGGAGCCCAACAGCCCCAGGATGAGCCAGCTCCAGCTGCATGCCAGCTGCCCTCAAACGGGGCCCAGAGAATCGCCTACTGCAGCCTGCTAACAGTCACCTACTGCGCCAGATTACAGGTGGTAAGCCAGCATCCACTGTCAATCACGCCACCTTAAATGCTTACATAGCTTGCCGCCACCTAACCAGGCCGACTATGTACACCGGCTCCCGTAGAACCAAGGCAGATCCACAGTAATCAGGCCATAAGGCCACACAGGTTTCTCAGCCTGAACCTGCACAAATACTCCCCTGTAGACTAGGTGACGTGTCATGCAACCCGGCCATCACACGTCAACTGTAAGTTGAAGTTAAGGGGTGGCCTTTTCTATGGTTGTGCATGGGAAAGTGATAAAACCTTTCTGCCATATTGTGACAAAAAACATTGAAAACAGGATTGGTCAGAAATAAAATACAGCTATTGTATGAAGGGACTTATAAGCTTATCTAAGCAGTTTTATTTATTTAGGACAAGACCACTGTTAATGTTTATTTGATGTATAAACCATTAACCATATTTTCATTGTTATGTGTGTCAAAAATCGCGACGGTCGAGAATGTAGCTTCAACTATGTCATAATATACAATCTCCTGATTATTCCTACTTCCATGGTTGAAATAAGTGAAACTGTTTGTAAACGAAACCCTTTTGTTGTAAATGCTTGCTTTGGAGTGTTCACGGTTGATGCATGATGCTTTTACGCATATTTGCTGCACACGCTACAACCAACTTTGCCCCATCTTTGAGCGCAATGTTCATCCCTTTGGGCAGGTCAGTTAACCCCAACAGTACTGAAGAGGCGGAGCAAGTGCCTACAGGGTACGATGATGCAATGTTGGTAGCTACTACAGACACGTGATCTTAGCTTGTCCTGTTTACCCAGAATCGCCAAGAAGTCTCCACATCAACATCCCCCCAATGAAGATTGTACTGTCCGCTGAGCCACCACTCCTGCCAATGAAGGTCATGCTATTTCCAGAGTGCATCACTGAAGGGCAGTACCCATTCTGCCAGTGCCTTGCGACTGAGATAAGAGAAGATAACGCCGCCTCAGCACTTAAGAATTTTTAACCCCTGTGGCAGAGACCATCATCCCGGCACCCCTCATGAGATAAGTATAAAAAGTCTGGCATGACTATAAATTTTCTGTCTCTGCACCTCCACTGCTCTCATATAGGGCTGGAAGTAGCCATCGGGTGCTTCACTACTGGTACATCCACAGATTCTACCGCTTCCTCTGGGGCTGGAATCTCTACCAGCCAAAGACATAACCAACCAGAAGAGAACCCTGCTGCAGTCACTGCAGATACCCTGTCTAGTCTCCCAGACTAGACCCTCCACGGGCTCCTGAAGACGTCGCTCTCTCCTTACCATGAACCTAGAACCTGGTAACAGGTCATGAAGACGTCCCTTCAGGACCTCCCCTTGACAAACGGAGGGTGTTGGTATTGTTAATGCTACCTCTTTGGTAGATTTCCCCCTTCTTGTTTCCTTAGAACAACTACCAGTAAGTTAGGAAAAGAGTTGTTAAATACAAGGCATGTGCGAAAAGTACTTTTTTGGTTCTATACGAGATCGAGACAAGACACCTAAAAAAATTTGGTATTCGAGACAAAATCAAGAATTCTTATAACTACATTTCGTCATAACACAATACTATTGTTTTTTCTGTGAAATACATTTCTTTTCTTTAGTGATCAACCTTCTTGTATTCTGTCTCAACTGTGGAATATATTTTAAAACGCTGCACAAGACCACTGGTTGAACCTGTTAGTGTTTTTATTTTTTATGCCCTTTTTTGCACTCTCCACTGCTTTTCCTGCTAAAAAATTTCCAAACAACTACTCTGGTTTCACTCGCATTAGTACCGGTATTTTCATCGGAACCACCATCAGGGGTGGCATGATATCACGTTTTGGATACTCGATACAGTTTTCGGCTCGATACCCTTGATACTCGATACTCATAAGTAAAAATATTTATATAATGCAATCAAATTTTTGTAAACTTCATTTTCATTGTTCTCAACCAAATTTATGATAAATTTTCAAATCAAAGCAAAGTCATGCAAGATAATATTACAGATGATGGAAATAAATTTGAAAATGATGTAACTTAGCATCTATGGTAGGCCTGTCAAAAAATTATAAATAATTATTTAATACTAATAAATGCATCAGGCATGTTAATTTTCGAACTAAGAGAGCTTAAAACACTTTTTTTTTTTAATTTAGAAAAAGAAGCATTAAATTTTTTCCGGATGAAGTCAGATAGAGGAAATGTGAGAATGGTTTATCACTGGATAAAAAGCAACAATAGCAATTCTTCTGCTACCAGAAGTAAGATAAATTTATTATTCTATTTGTTTTGCGTTGGTAGTTTCCCCAGATTGTGCACACACACAACATGCAAAATAAATATGGAATACCGGTTGTAAACACAAATGGCACGTAAGAATCTAAATGTGTACTTGCATTTATAATACCAAACATAAGTTCACTAAATTTTGTCAGTTATAGAAACGTAGCATGGCCACAATGTATCCTTGCACCACAGCTGCTCTGTCTATGAAGTAAAAAATTAGTGTAAATAATGCTATGATCAATGTAAGTAACCATTCCAACGTACCTCATTTTTGTTATGGCAAAGTAATACTGTTCTGGCTCCATTAATTTTATTGCCAGTAGATTGGGTGGGGTTGGGAGAGACTTTAGTTTAATGTCTTTCATGATACAGCATTGTTTTACACCTCTTTTTACGAGCAGTATCACATTAAATTACATATTATTTTAATGAATGAGAGTAAAATTTGTTCGTATGGAAGAAGTATTCAAATTATTATATAACCTATCAAGTTTTAACCTCACCAAAATAAAACGCTATAAATATGTAATTCGTACCAATTTGAATATCAAACACATTCGGGACGAAAATATTTTTGATGAAGGTTGTTTCTGATACAATAAATATGTTATTTTACATTGCAAAACAGAGTTGAAATGGTGGTTTTTTAGGTCATGTACATTTCAAACACTCTAACAACCATTTCAAAATACTTTATTTACAATACACACTGACTTACTGTTTATAATACCTATTTGCAACTCCTGAATACATGTCATTCTGTTGCAATCCTTATTACACGTTTCTCTGCCATCTGTACAAAATAATAAGCTCAATCATTCAATAAATACAACACTTCACGGGCTTTCCGAAACTAGTAAACTGCAGAATGAAATTAAATGGTTCCACTTCCTGACAACAGGGAAAATGGTGGACTAAGCCATATACACGTGTCAATAAAAGGTATCAAATAAAAGTATCGATATGGACCTTGCTATACTCGATACTTTTGATATGGGCCAGTAGAGAGAGGTATTGAAGTATTGAATTTCCCATCTCAACTTTCAGACATTTTGCTTTTACAATATTTCACACTATTTTAACGAAAAAACTGTACTGTTGCATTGAACATCGCAATGGACTGTATTACACAAAAGTTTGTTGACATGAGAACTGGCGGGCAATACCAAACATCATTTCTCCCTAACGAATTGCGAACAACTGGCTGTCTAAATAGACTAGTTCCTAGAAGCACTACTAGCATGCCACTTATAGCAATGGCGGGAAGATCAAATCTGTACACAGTAATATTTACAAAGACATATATACACACAGTACCAAACATCATAGCCCGCCTTGAAAAAATTCATTTCAACCCTTAAAGGACAGTGAGCACAGTTTAATGGTTCCGTCCACTGTGCGGACAGTGGCTACTCTAGGCACTTTATCACAACCAGGGTGTAGCTCAGTGATGCGTCCTAAGTGCAACAGCAGCGGAGGAAGCCTGTCCTCTTCTACTAATACAAGCTGCTGAGGGTGAAGAGGTTGATTTTCTTCCTGCCACTTTGGACACTGCTGTAAGGTGTGAAGATAGTCCTGATGCTAGCGTTTCCAGAAATCTTGCTGAAGCTTCTCTACAAACTGCCAGCGCTGTAAACGATTCAGCTAGATATCATCCAGGTTTGGCTCTGGAACTGTGACAAGTGGCTCAAGAGTTAAAAAATGACCAGGAGTAAGCGCGGATAAGTCATTCTGCCAGGAATTGAAGATAGCTCCGATCTGCATTAGAACAGTATACAGTTCCTCGTAAGTGAAAATTTTCTCTCCAATAACACACCTCATATGGGACTTGACCGGCTTAACTCCGGCTTTCCATAATCAACCAAAGTGCGGTGCTGCGGGGGGATTAAAATGCCAATTTACCCCAAGCGTGGCCAAGGAGCTTGCCATTGTCTGTTGGTGGTTGGGAGAAGCAAGCAGCTGTCGCAGCTCATTCAGATGGTTATTAGCACCAGTAAAGTTGGTTCCACCGTCATTACATAGGTCAGATGACCTGCCAAGATGGGCAAGAAAGCGTTTGTATGCACCTAGAAATACATCTTTAGAAAGATCAGATACCAACTCAAAGTGCACTTCTTTTGTTACACAACAAACAAATATGCAAAGATAAGCGTTCAACAACACTGGTCTACGAACTCGGGCTAGCTTGATAGTAAACGGACCAGCATAATCCACCCTGGCCTTTGCAAAGGGTTTCACCTGCTGAATCCTCATGCCAGGAAGGTCTCCCATTAATGGTGCCAAAGTGGCAGATCTTGTCTTAAAGCACTTGAGGCAGTAAAGAAGACAGCGACGAATGGCACACCTGTCTGCAAGTATCCAAAATTGTGTCCTGAGGATACTCTGAAGAGTTTGAACACCTGGATGCTGATTGACTTCATGATAATGACTGATTACTAAGTCTGTAAAACAGAGCAATTTGGGAAGTAAAGTCGGGTGCTTTTGCTCAGATGGTAAGTTTGACTGAGGTAGCTTACCGCCCACCCTGACCACTCCACAGGAACCAATTTCCGTATCTGAAGTGATACACGCTGCTGCTTCTTTAGAGCATTAATATCAGCTTCAATGCAAGAAGTCTGGACATACCTCAGCCAAATGTTCAAGCCTTTTTCTAGTTCATGGGGTAGTAAGGCATCAGTAGCCTTGTTTTGTGGCACTCGATAATTGTGAATAAAACGTACAACATATGCTGTTATGCGGATAAGCTTATTAAACTTGCTGCACCTTTCAAGCAATAACTCCAAGGGGCTGGTGTCTACAAAGTTGCCGAATGAGAGAGTTTTCTGTTCAGGAATGATGGAAGCTGATGCAGAGGTCTCTTCTGTGGACATATAGCAGGGCCAATGATCACTGGTTTCCTTCAACCATCATGGTCCAGTCCACCACAAATGATGTTGCTGAAGCTGTGCCGGCGTCAAACCACGTGAGGCACAGTTATCAGGATTTTCCTCCGACCTAACATTATGCCACCATTCAGTTGATGTAGAATCTGCCCAGGCGTAAGTGGTCCCAATGTGCAGCTTCAATGCATAGTTGTTGATTACAAGACGGAGAAGCCGAGCTAGCAAAAGAGCCGCACAGAGTTCTAAACGAGGTAGCGACACCTTCTTCACAGGCGCAACCTTAGATTTGGCCACCAACAGGTAAAGTAATACTGGACCCTGCCGAGGTTTCACATGAAGGTATACAACAGCAGCATAACCAATTTCGAAACTGTCAGCAAATTTGTGAACTTGATATGTGCACCCTTGCAGATTCACTAGTGGATGGGCCACAGCTATGGATGACAATAATGACAGTTTAGATCTGAAACGGTCCCACTTTTCACGCACTTCCAAGGGTGGTTCAGTATCCCAGTCCACACCTTTCAGCCACAGAATCTGAATCAAGTGTTTGCCAATCAAAGTTAAAGAAGCTAGCCAACCAAGCCGGTCAATCACTTAAGCCAAATCTGACAGGGTGATGCGTTTTGTAGGCGGATTGGAGTTGGGATGGATTACATACGAAAATGAGTCAATGGAAGGGTTCCATTGCAGGCCTAGGACTTTAATAACCATGTCATGGTCGAGATCAAACGAGTGAGATTATGGTGCATGAATGTCCTCCGGTGGGAGCCAATCCAACAAGGCTGCATGGTTGTACATAAACTTTCTCGATTGAAATCCACCCACCTTCAGTAATGCTATGAGCTCCTGCTGTGGAACTGGCGTGACCTTCCTGGAGGGTATCGCCAGCTCGGCGGATAGCAAAATCATCAGAGAGGGGTGTTGATGTGACGGCTTCTGGATGATGAGTTGCAGTGAACAGTAAAATCTAGGAGCACGTGTCTGGAGTATCAGTTGGGGCTTGCCATTGTATCATGTAGGCATGTGTCCCGCCTCAGTTACTGTTTTAATTAGTGTGACTTGCCCCATAAGGATTAATGCTCTCCAAGATGAGGCAAATTCTTTGAGTCTAGTGCGCTACGTAAAAGTACAGGAATGCGTCATGTCAAACGTTAATTTTCGGATCCATGTTTGCTGGATATTTTTATTTCTCTTCATTTGTACATCTTATTCCTACATTTCTGACCATCACTTCTGAAACATTCTGTATATGATATGACATATAAAATATAACAATATAAAATATAATATAAAACTACAAACATTGTTGCAATAATTAAATTCTGAACTAGTGCACCACTAAATATAAACATATGTTTCATTCAAGAACATAAATTACAGTTTGGATTTGATATTTCTTAACCAAACTCTGGCAGCGATATCAATACTGTGAAGTATTGTTTATTAATCTGTAATACAGTTATTCAGGCAGTTGCCTTTATTTATGTATCACTGCATGTATGTTGTTGGTAACGTGTATTTTTTCGGTAGCATAATTATTTCCTTTAAAAAAAATTTTCTGTGTGTTAATTGTTTCATTTTAAATGCAATTTTTAATATCAGTGTACATTTTTATGTTTGGACAGTTTTTATTAATGCCAGATATATTTGTGTTTTTTCTTAAGTTAGCCGCTTAGCATGAAATCAAAAGCAGGGATTTCTTTTTGAATGTGCCCTCGAGTTAAGCCTTATATTTCTCATGTAATTTTAAGTTTGTAACATTTGCTATAAACATTTATGTGGGAGAATGAACTTGGGTGACATGATGTATGTTAAGCCATGTTAAGATAGTCAGTCTGATCCACATTACAGAAAATTTTATAAAATTAAGTAGGGATGTAACTATTCCATTTTTCCTCGATTCTCAATCTCGATGCCGATACCACTCTCGATTCTCGATTCCGAAACTTGCGATTCCTTTAGTTATGGATACTTAGTTTACAGAACTAATAAATATATAGGAGGTTGTGACATTTAATTATATAAAACTAAGCCTACACTAGTAGTAGGCCTATTACTAACATAAATAATATAATACTTGAACAGTGAGATCATATTCATATGAAATTCCCAAAAGTTCAAAAGAGGCATATGAGATAATATTGAAAATGTACATATATATCATTTTATATTTTGTCCGCATAGTTTAATCAACAATATTTCCAAACCTCAATTGCCATGATAAATGCTCACCAATAAGATGATATTAAAATATTTGCAAGACTGCGTTTGTATTAATTTCTTGCATGCTTTACACTCACCTGTGCACTTTTATCTTTATATAAAATGCTCAAATGATAGACATTTTAAGGTTTTTTTACATTGGCTGCACATCTTCCATAATTTATGAGACTAGATATTTTATGGAAGTCTGTTTAATGTGTCAATTTAGATATCACACATTCGTTTCACGCACATCCGTCAATGTTAGTAAACAACAAGTGGTGCTACCGCCATAGATTACTGCACACATTCGAGTTGTGAGTGTTCACTTTGCACGATTGGAGACAATTTGTTGTCAAACTCTCTGTAGCTTATCTCAACGTACATATTTTACTGCCTCTGTAATCTTTGGACTGTTTGTTTACATTAGTGATGGGAAACATAGTTCACTAGAATGAACTAGGTCGTTCCGAACTATTCACATTTTAGAACAGTTCATTGGGAACCTTCTTTTGAATTATATAGGTCACAGAGCATGCATACTGGCGAACTGCAGAGCGGAAGTGTAACCTCGGTCCAAGAACTAGATAGGTCTTTCTCTGTTTCCTCTTTCACAGTTCCATTTCCTCTTCCCAGAAGAATCTAAGCAATCATGAAATGGAAAGAGAAGCAAATAAGCTATGTTTGTAAATTAATTGCTGAAGAATTAGTGCTTTATTGTGTGTAGATTAAATTACTTTTTTTATATAGAAGTAAGATAAATGAATAGTGAAAATATCTTTATACTGTGTTATCCATGCCTATGTTGTGTAATATAATACCAAATTACTTTTGAAGCTGATAGTAAAGACCTCAACAATATTATATTACGTATTGTTGTGAGGTGTAAAGATAATTTTTCCAAGTCAGGCGTGTACAAACTCAACAAAAAAGGTTCCAACAAACTGGATTTATTCGTAACAGTGTTAGAAACTTTTTAACAGAACTTTAATTACAAAAATAACTTAAATTTAATATGATGCAAATAATGTCAAAAAGATATATATCCGAAGTATTGAGTTAATATATTAGAAAAAGCAGTCTTTCACTTCTTTATTTCGAGTGTGTAAAACTTGACATTACATTAATGAGCGTTTTTCTATTTTTTACTGTTGTAGCTATACTCGTATTAGTGCGGCTATCAGATGTATTTTCTTACAGATACGGGAATTTCCATATGTCTGGCAACATCGTATTTATAGTACGAGTGAGTGAGAGAGGGTTTTACAACACAGTAACAGCAAGGTTTTTAGTGTCTATGAGGATGAAAAGAGATGAATGGTTGACACAAACATCCATACTCTGATTGGGTTTCGAGCCCAGAACCCCTCACACTGCAGACCAGCGTGCAATCGACTACGCAATTGGGGTCGGCACGAGAAAGTAAGAACGAAAGATCGCTGCATGACCATAGGTCTGCCAACTGTCTCACGCTGTTGTGTCCTGCAGTTCCCGACCGATTTGCGACTCATGTCACTATTGAACTAGGTAGGTCTGCTCTGCGATCCCTACAGTTCGAGGCAGTGCTGAACGAGCTAAAACAACGATACCAATAGGATAGACAGAGACAGATAGATAAGAAGTATGCACGTTGCGATGTGGTCAGTCACGGGGGTGGGTTTAGCCGGTGGGGGGAAAGCTGCAGGGAGCGACGAACGACAGATTATATGAGCATGCGCAGTGGTGCACCTGGCGTAGTTAATGGTACTGAATGACTGACCGATATCACAAGAGACTAGTTCTTTTATGTCGCGGTGAACTATGCACCTAGTTCTTTTTCAAGACCAGTTCAGAATTAACTGGTAGTTTGTGAACTACCCATCACTAGTTTACATTTAGTTTCGCCAGAAAAAATTATGTATTTACGTGTGTTGTTGCATTTAGAACTATGCTTTCTGAGATTTACAAATTGTCTCAAGATGAAATCAAGAATTTTTTCATCTCCACAATTTCTCAATATTCCTGAGACTCGCGCGTCTCCAGGTTTTTACAGTGCCGAAGTAAATTCATTAAATAGAGTTTATTTATTTTGGAGAAAGCTCATTTCGTGAGATATCGCGCATTTGTTGTATTTCGTGTTATTTCACATTTTAACTTGTATTTCATTGTTATTTTGTTTTATATCGATTTATAAAATAGTGCCTCTAGTGATAGATTATGTATTTTAAGGAATCGAGTTTTAATGCTTCAATTCTTCATCTTCCGATTCTCAATTATACAATTCTTAAAGAATCACGTTTATCGAGGAATCGTGGAATTGAGTTTGACATCCCTAAAATTAGTTAATTGACTGTTTAGAAGTTATGAAGAATGATAACTTGTTCAGTTACGCCAACTCCATGTGCAGGAATGCGAAAGAAGGGGACCAATGTATTTTTAGGCATTTTGTTACTGGTGAATTAGTATAGTTTTTAATATGTAATAATACCTGAGATGAAGCAGTGTCAGATAACTCTGCAATTACGTTTACTGTTTAATCTTTCTGATACCCTAGTACTCTCAAACTTTGTAACAACTGACAACACAATAAAATATTTACACAAATAAGAAAAGTCTCACTTTGCAAAACCACACAAAGAGTGGTGGTGGTGGTTGTTGTTGTTTCTTTCTTTCTTTGAGCTGCTTACCAAGTTTAGTAAACATTGCCACCAAAATTTGATGGAAATATAAATAAATAAGTGAAATAAAGATACTAGGGACACTAGAAAGTGTTTTATCTTTTTTTAAATAAAAAGGTTAGTGCTTCTCTGTTGTGATGAAGTAGACTACAGTGGTTTTCTTTGGTATCGTAGTGACTGACGCAATACAGTTGTTTATATTTTCATTGTGGCGAATGTGATTTTTTGTAGTAATTTTTACTACATGTACTTTGACCTTAAGCTTCAGTATCACATTTTATCGCTAATAAGTAACTTTGTAGCATTAAGTCACACCTGTATCATAAAGTCAGTTTTTCATCATCTCTTCCTTTTTTATTGTACGCCAACACACTCGAAAACCTTTCAGTCTTTTTTTTTTTTTTTTTTTTTTTTCAGACTATAAATATGGGAAAACTCAAACACTCTTATATTTGTGTTTTCTGTGTTTAATTGAAATTATATTCGTGGGGTTAAGCAAAATTGTGAATCATATTCTAAGCAATACAGCCAAGATCAGATCTGTTTCTTCTTTAAAATTAGTGGTGGGAGGATTCTACATTTGGTAATCGGGCCGCTGGTCGGCTAGTTTTCTCTAGGATCTCCTGTTTCCCCCACCCTTACATTCCAGTGCTGCTCCATACTCACCTCACTTCACCCTCACTGGCTCTCCACTCCACTCATGTACTTTTGTTTGGTTTCTCGATTTTGAAGTCAATGTGATTATCATTACTCAGTTTTAAAAAACCACATATAGTTATTACATTGCTAACAAAAATACGTTTAATGGTTTGTTTCAAGCCTAGGGGGTGTTCAGAATATTTAAAATTATTATCTGTCCCTTTTGCTAGATATCAAAAAGGAGAATTTTATCTATACTAACATGGATGCTAGCATACCTATCCATCAAAAGTGCATTCGAATTCCTAGCCCCTTCTTGGGTATCTGCTCTTTACCTCTTTGGTTACTAGACTGGCCCATGTTAGCTCAGAATAACACACTCTAAATACCAACTAGGTTGGGGATCCTCCACATTGGGAAGATGATCAAGGTCTAGAATTTCTTACCTTCGGCCTAGACCAAGGTGAGAGAGAAGTAAACCCTAGAGTGAAACGAACTTGATGTTCCTCTAGACCAGACGCCTGGGACTTATACACTCTCGTTCCTCTAGACCAGATACCTGGGACTTATATACTCTCAGATCCTTCAAAGTATGGTGCGAAGTTTGTTTTGCTGAGGGCACAAGTGGTTTACGCCTTGGGGCGATGATCAAAGGAAGTTATTCCCTGTCCGGGAGGCGACCATTATAAATAGTGGGACGCGTTGGTTTCCTGCTTGGGACTGAGTCATCCACTCCTCTAGCAACGTGACGTTTAGCCCAGTACTGTACTTGTGATGCAGCAGGAAGTGGTGCACTCTGTGTAACAGCTTGGCTCGCTGGGTGGGTGCCAGCTGGAACAGCGGCCAATATCGGTTGCAGCATGGTAGGACAGTGCAACTGGTTGCAGGGTGTGAGTGGACTGATTGCTGGACGTAGATTTTCAGTACCCAATACAACGTTGCCTTCTCTAAAAAAAAAAAAAATGAGTCGCTGGATATTCTGTGCCTGGAAGTTTTATAAGTGGCCCAAAGTTTGGGACTTAATGAAGGTAGTGAAGTAATTACAGGCAAGTCAGGGGTCTCAATAATTGAAGTGTTAATATTCTCAATGTTTTCAGAATATAACGTATGAAGTGCTGATATTGTTTCTCTCAAAGCTCATGTACGTTTTCTACCGTACCTGCCGTTCTCTGCGTAAGGCATTGAGCTACTAAATAAAACTCACCACAAGGATAAACAAGTAACTAATGTACGTTCCTAACGTATTGAACCAAGAACAGTACCGTCAATCTCAGTGCCCACTGTCTGGCCTTGTTCAGACTGGGACCAACTGAGGACGTATATCTGCCTGAGACTTGGGTGAGGCATCCACCCAAGGTTAAGTCAATAGCAGAACGTTCTGTTTTCCTTCCGGCCTTTTCAGACTGGGAAGGAGAAGTAGAACGTCTTTTCTGACTTACCAAGGTGTGGACTTGTATACCTGCAGTGGGGTGCTTCCGATGAACTGCCTTAAAGGCAGACCTTGATTTGCCCTCCTAAAGGTGTGTGTATTTTCTTTGTGGTACTCGTTACTTGTACCTGTGGTTTATTTACTAGCAGCAATTCTCAGTAATGAATTTATTATGAATTAAAAGCTATTTATGTTAATGAAAATATCTTTCACTAAAGGACAAACAGGGAAACACGTTCAGTAAAATTAGTTACTCTCAAAATGATGTTAAAAATAAATTATGTTTTATTTAATGTCATTAAGAAAACAAGGCAAATCCATACTTGCTTCTAATATATCAAATACTCATTAAATAAATTAAGGAAACTTTGTCCTATATGAAAGTTCAGGTGAAGGTCTCCTGAGCAAAGTTAATTAATTGAAATGAAGTTCAATAAAAAGCAATTAAATTAATTAGAGGTGGGTCCAAGCCCATTTTGCCAATGTTACAGATACAGATACTTTGTGGCCGATCTCGCAGATAGTGCCGATACAAACCATTTCATTTGTAATTTTTTATATTGTGTCTGAGTAACTTTAAATGAACACATAGTCTCCAGGATGTGGAAAAAATGTCAATAAATTCAAAAAGTTACATACAATTCCGTACACAATATGTATATACACTTTAAATCACTGTGCATACGACATGGTGGTATTTAAGCATGTGTATTTTCCCGTACACTCAATGTTTACATTGCAGTTTAGCATTTTGGTCAGTTTATAAAAAGACGTCACTTTATCAAACTCTGGGGCATATTCTAAAACAGTAACTATTTTTCGCATTCTTAAATGGTTTTGCGACATAATCAGCCGGGGACATTCACCAACCTAGCCCAATAGTTGCAAATGCCGTATTTGTCAAGAACCGAACCGCAAAACACAGAAGATGAGTAAAGACGGCAGTGCTTTTAAATACCACGCATATGTCCAGTGCATAAATGGCATTCATTTGCTTTATATATGCGTACCATTTACTTTCACCATATCTCCAACATTTTTGGTTAGAGATGTTCATTTATAAATAAAATACATGTTATGATTCTGCCCACCAATGAGAGCCACTGTCATAGCGATTTGGCTCACTCAAATAAGATTCATACATAAAACAATAAATATTGCTATTAATCAATTTATGAATCATGTCATGCTTCGAACGAAATATTGATATATGATGTGTGAGCGGTAGATCAATATACAATTGACGTTTACGTGACAGAAAATGTATGACAATGACTATTATGGTGTAAAAAAATTTTACAAATGAATTTTAACCACCTCAAAAGCACATACCAGTATTATAAGTTTAATTACATTTTATTTTATGACTTTCACCAGGTATGGCTTGTATAGAGTTAAATATGTAGCAACATCAAAGTCAGCCATATCAGTTTCCGTTAATTTCAAATCACCTGTTACTGAAAGATTAAAGTAAAATTAAGAAAATAATTTTTCAGTTGCAAAAATAAAAATTATTTGCTTCGGAAAAAATGTTCTGCGAGATAACCAAGTGCAGTAATTTCCATGATGATTTGGGTTGATGAAATGATTTGGTTGGACCATGGCCAATTGTAACTGATATCAATTTTGTGTTTATCGATCGATGTATTAGTATCAGTACCAGTCCAGCTTTACTAAAACGTTTATATGGACGCCATTTTGAAAATATAAGTCTGACCCTCTCAAAGTTTATAAGTTTACATGACCTGCCATAGCGCAACTGGATTGCCAAATTTGATATAAATCTGTTGTTTTTTCAGAGATGTCGCGTAATTTTAATTTGTCGGTAATACTGTTGTACAAAAGTCTGACAAAAGTGATTTTGTGTGGACACACTTGATGGTTGTAACATACACCGTCAGCATACTAAGTTTGATTGGAATTAATTACACTGTGTTTATTACATAACATAGAAAAATAGAATTAGAATAGCTATATGGCTGCCATTTTGATAATAAATGTCCGATATACCTAAAACATACCAGTTAACATTACCTAGTGCAGTACTAATTATTTACCGTATTTGGTAGGAATTGGACAATTCCTTTCCGAGATATGACACAAAAACTTTATTTATTCGTGTGGCACTATATTACAAAATGGATGATGAAAGAGGCTCCATGTAGAAATATTTGATGTTTTTGATTACATACATACATACATATATATATATATAGAGAGAGAGAGGCATGCGCGCACACACACACACAAAATAGTATACAAAGTTAAGTTGAAATTGATTTAATGGTTTCTAAGATATAGCAAACTACTATAAATAGGTAGATGAACGCCATTTTAAAAATAAGTGTCTGACATACTTTAAATATATTGTACATCTCAGTTGCTGCAGTACTACTTGTTTGCCAAATTTTATAGGAATCTGTCCATTGTTTATCGAGATATTACACAAAAATTGTATTAATTTACATTGCGCTATCGTACAAAATGTTGGATGAATGTTTTTGTTTTTTTGGCGTAGATGTTGCTTGTAACAGATATTGTCAGCATACAAAATTTGGTTGAAACTGGTCAAACGGTGTGGTAGTTATACTAAAGTAACCTAAAATATTGACAAGGTCCACCATTTTCAAAATAAGTGCCTAATAAACCTCAGTTACTTATATTTACCTGAACTATCAAAATATTACTTACATGCCATATTTGACAAAAATTGATTGAGTAGTTTTAGAGCCTTATTTTTTCATATGGCACTGTTTTCCAAAATGGTGGACCTATAACGATATTCATGACTGAATTCAATGCCTACACTTTGCACTGTAAGCATACAAAATTTATTATAAATTGATTTAATGGTTTCTGAGACATGACATATCACTTTAAATTTTAAAATGGCCACCATTTTGAAAATAAGTGCCCGGCATTGTCAAAAACTATTAAAAGTAAAGTGTTCTTACTTAGAAATATAATTGTACCGAGTTGGGTGAAATTCAGTTCACGCATTCAAAAATATGATGAAATCAATAGGGCAGATGAAACGATTTGGTTGGACCATGGCCGATTGTAACAGATACTGATTTGGGTAAATTGGCTGATACACCTGTATCGGTATCTGTCCAGCCCTAAAATTGACCCTAATTTAATTGGGAGCGCTCTGAAGGAGCCTAATATTTCAGTAGTACTTCGTGACCTGTTCCCAAGCGGTATTCAGCATGAAAGGAAAAAGAGTTTAAGAAGCTTATGGGTCTAGGGTTACCGTGAGGTGAGCATATTGACACGTGTTCGAGCAGTCTGAAAGGCATGTCCTAGGGTCAGGGACGCGGCTAATAGCAGTGATGTAGCTAATGCAAGTTCCAGTGGTGGGGGTGCATGCCATCTGCCTTTTGCCTTCCCCTCTCTCATTGTGCACTCGCCATCCCAAGAGGAATGTTCTTATCTGAAAGAAGCTAACCAGGTGTGTCAAGGGGGCAGGTACAGCGCATCTCGCCATCTGAGTTGCGACAGTGTGACGGCCAAGGCTTTTGCCTGGCAGCGCGTTACGCACATTTACTAAAACTGCCACTGTTGAATAACTAACTAAAAGAAATTCTTGAAAATTTGATTTTGTTTACTATAGAGTATGGCAATGCTAAATATCTATGTTTGTTGTATGTGGCATTTGTGCTTTGCCATTTAAGAGTCACTTGTACTTAAGGAAAAAATATTAAAAGTTTTAGGTGACACACACAATGTTATTAAATAAAATTTACGAATATTTCTCTACTGTGACCTTTTTTCAGCCACTTTTGTTGCAATCCAAGTAAATCTTGTGTTGCAAATTTACAATGTTTGACATAGTTTTAAATTAGAGACCATTTTAATTAAAATAGTGGCAGTTGTAGTTTTGATACAAGGTATTCTACTGTGACCTTTTTTCAGCCACTGGCGTTTGTAATAAACAAGTGTGTGTTTGCGTGCATTCATACACAGATTATATAAATTCATATTTATTCGGAGATTGATGAAAGCATTTTAGAAAAATGAACATGCGTTTAATGAAAATTCCCCACTTCTCGTTTTAGATAACAACGCTTTGTGTGTGTGTGAGTGTATGTGTGTGTGCATGCACGTGCATGCATGTATGCATGTATATACACTTTTACTTTTCCGAGGACCTATTTAGTTTTCTTAGTTGAAGTGTTAGTGTAAGGATGAAACATTTTGGTCAAACACATGTCTGGACACACCTCCATATTTATGTAGGCCTTTGCAGAGATGAGATGCAAAAACTCTATAGCTGTCACGTTAATTACGACAAGGTAAGATACAAACAGTGTGTGGTAAAGCTGAAAACCCAAGCCTTGCCCCATGGTAGAAACCATGTCTTTGATTGTGAAACTTGAAGTTAGTGTGCACTCATGCCTCACTGAAAACACACTCTTACCCCACTGTGGTGTAAAAGTACATGTTATAATATTGTTTGTTTAAGTATTTCAAATAGGATCAATTAAATATATTATAAATATGATATTAAATAACACAAAGCGATATACAATCTGTAAAACAAAATACATTTGATTATTGAGTTTTCCAAACTTACGAGAAGTGCATGACTCTACACTTCAAATCACAAAACATGTCAACGAGTTGCCTAAAAGTAGCACCTCGCAACGAACCATCACTAAAATTCCTAATAAATCCGCGTAATCATACTTTAAATGTATGGGGGAAAACTTACATTTAGTTACGACTACCATGTTTAGGTTGAAAGTGGTTGAACAACTGACCACATATCTCATGAAGGCTATGATGGAATTATAGTATTTAATCTTTCGTGCTTGTCTGCTGTTTCCTGTTCATGACGTCGTTGTTCTTCTCTGCTGATACTACTACACTGGCTGGCTCTCATATTTCCAATCTTCTGATGTAACGCAGATCTACCAATTCTGGGAGCATGCACTCGTAAAAAATGTTTGTTGAATGTGGCTCCATTTCTTCCTTTCAAAACTGGTCATCCTTTTCTATTCTAATGACCTTTATCTTCTGCCCCTCAGATGTCCACACGGCAAGAAGACGGCACTTTCTTCTTGAAATGTGCATCTGGCCTTGCACTTGATAGAAGTAGGCATGTTTTTTTACTCCTGTTACTTCAGTTTTCTGCCTGTTACATGTTAGATATTTAATTTTGCCTTTGAATACTGCTACATTGAGATCCATTCTATTAGCAGAAAGTGGACATTTTATTTCCACCCATCTATCATCTCCTAACAAACCATCAGCACTCACTCCTAAGAATGGCAAATTTGAGTCTATGAATAAGCCAAATTTTACTATGGTAAGGGTTTCTTGACTTTCAAGCTATGGTATTGCTATCAATTCTGAATTTCTGCGATGAGAAAGTGGTGAAACATTTAGGATGCTGCGTAAATAAATAAGGCTTTTGACCAAATTTTTGCAGCTTGTAGTAGGATGTCGACGACATATTCTACCGAAATTGGAAGCTGTGAACATTTTTCTTCTGAGTTCCAACCATTGTCCACTTCCTGTTTGAATACGTGTAGCTCGTTCAATTTCCTAGCGCTCCTCTTATCATTTTTGAAAGGTCTGCAGCATCCGTTCACGTTCTTCAGCCAACTCTTTAGGAGACAAATCAGGTTTTTCACATCTGGGACCATAATCTTTGCTGCTGTTGTTCGAATGGACAGCTATATTTACTGAGATGTCTATTGCTGTCCTGCATGTTTTTTCTTCAATACTGATCGGTTTCTGTTGGCTAACCTTTTCATTTTGAGATGTTTCACATATCTGTTTGGGATAAGGTCATCGCACATACTTTTACGTAGTTGATAACGAGGTTTCTTCGTGTTGTGTGCAACAACAGCTGCGGCACATCGTTCTTGGTAAGACCTTTTTAAACAATAATTAATGCGCTTTCCTCTCACAAACTTGACTATAATGGCGTTAAATTGCTCAACTGTGTTGCTGTTGACATCATAAATTAAACTTCTGGAATGATTAGCCACATAATTTACGGCCTTCATGATATGATTATACAGTCCACATTCTTTTAGTTCGGATACCATATTATTTTTACCATTCTTTGTTCCAGTGCAAAAGTAACTGGCACAGTTTGCATGATCACCAAACACATGGTTTGGTCCATTTAAAATATAATTCTTGAGAGACGAAATCCTGTCAAGATCTGCTTGTTCTTCTTCCTTTGTCTGTTTTATAGCATAGGTGACGGCCCCTCGCAGTTTCACGATTTTGCCAGACAGGCATCTTCTGATTTTTGGTTTGGCGAGTTTTGCCTGTTCGGACAGGATTTTTAATTTATTGCACAAATTCCTAAGGAGGTGATTACGGCATTTCATTTTTTCTACAGTGATATTTGCATAGGGCCTAACTACTAGTAATTTTGTGTAACTGTTGCTATCCCCATCTGCTATCAGCTTACTATAAATAACGCCATACAGGGGTTCACTTTGCTTAAAACCCTCTACAATAATGCTTGCGTCCATACTTGCAGAGCTTCCAGTCCAGTTTTTGTAGCACGTGTGCACAGGAATCTCTCCATCTTGACTTCGACTACACACAAAGCAAAATTTGTTTCTCACACCCATGAACAGAACCTTTTTAGTATAATATCCAACTATTGCTGCAACACCAGAAAGAGCATTATGTTGACACCTGTATGAACATTTTGACCAGCAACCGTCTGCTACAACAGTCAGGAGAGTAGTGCCATCTGCACTCATGTCTCCTCTCTCTACTGCTAAATCTGCCTCTTCTCTAATTGCCTTTTCCATTTCTTGTAGGGCAGCTTTTTCCCATGCACTGCATATGTTGTTATGGAGCTTGGTATAAGTTTTGGATGACATGACAGGAATACCTATAGATGAACACAACTCTTCAATATGCGAATAACCTCCGCCAATACTCATCATCCTAGCTACAGCTCTGGAATTTACATCTAAATGTGTCATGGCTTTAACAGGATCCCCTGTATGCAAAGAGAAATTTTGATTACACATATTCCAAAAACTTTGACATAACACTGACATTTTTAGCTTTTTATATTTTTCATCACTTAAATCTGACTTGATGTGTGGTAAACCTCTAAATGTAACAATACGTTTTTACAGTGTACTTGTGAAGATCACCTACATGAAGAATGCCATTGTGTAGGTGTGCATTTTCATCACTTATGAACATTTACATTCCTTAGGAACTTACCTTAAACATTCCAACGAAGATACACAGTGTATAAATTAGCTGTTAGACCGATGATATAATATGTACTCCCGCAAGAGTTAGTTAGGTTAATTTTTTAATATGCTTTTCAGCATTAAATCTGATTTTATGTGTAAGCACACAATTATATATCTCTATACGTTTTTAAAGCGTACATGTGATCACCTACAAGAAGAATGCAATTTTGTACAAGGGAATTTTTATGTTAAGCCTTAGTATGCTTATATTTTGTGTGAACTTTTGTTTGCAATACCTTGTGCATCAACTCAGTACCAAACTAAAGACTCTGAGCTTCAAAGATCTCAAAACCAGGTGCGAAATATTTTAAACTCCAATTTTATTCAGTGTCTATGTATGTGTATTAAGTGACCAACGTGTGCACAATTTGCCGCGATAGTCATGCATGTAGTGTACTTGCTTTGTTATTAGTTTAGCCGGTCAACCCAGGTGTTGAAAGGCCTATGGTTGTCCATCTAGCAACCTGTCACACGTAACTATTTAGCTTGCTGACAGACACAAAGGTTCCCTGGAAAGATTTTCCTTTTCTTTTCTAACTCACTGCAGCAAGCTCCAGGTTAGTAATGGTGTTTCCCCGCCTACCGTGAATAAGGCGTGTACATACTTTTTAACTATCATCATTTTTAATCCCCTCATTTTGATGTGCCATTGATTTATATAATTTTTCTTTCAGGTTTTTATGTATGATTCCCTTATAATATCCACCAGCAATATGCTGGTTTTGTCAATGACGTGTGTAAAAATGTAGGCCGGATGGGGCAACCGACACATGCGGCTTTCTAACCCAGTTGTCTTTGCTACACGGGAGCAATACACACTCTCGCTGCATCAGCAAAGCTGCACCACCAGGGCGAGGGGCAGATAAGGAACACCCACCCGAAAGAGAGAGAGAGAACCAAGGTAGCTGGCTGGCCGCCACCAGTCCACGTCTCTCACGTTTCGCTTCACCAGCCGGACGACCAGAGTGCACAGAACACGCGCCGCTACAGCAGTCAAGCCACCCATTCTTAAGAGTCCAGCCTACCTAACTGAAAAATGTTTTTCCGTGCTATCTGCCTCCCCACGACTAGACCTTCCTAAGAGGGCGCCTATGCCTTTCTCCACCACCTGTTCCACTATGAGATTTCATTGTAATAGAGGGGGGCCAATTGATGCATGCCGCTACTACTAATAATTAACTACGATTATGACTCATCGCTAAGGTTTCTAGTTCCACTGCTACAGATTTAAGAAATACGTACACAGAATTTTCCACATGAATTTTCGGAATAAACCTATGGGTGGACATCTACCAGAAGGATATTGACGTCAATTGCGAACACAGTCTGGTGTGGGCGAGGGAGGTCCAGAAGGGACGTCATTGTGACCTTACTGGGAACTGAGACTGCGGCAGATGGCATCTTCTGTAGTTTCTGAAGAAGTGGTGAGCTTCTGGTCTGAGAGTCTTCTCACTGGCTGAGATTCTGGCCCCAAGAGAGGCGGTGGAATCTACGGTGGTGCTAGTGGTCGCACACACCAATGGCTACCTTTGGCCCTGAAGGAGGCGGTGGAGGAGCAGAGAATGAAGAGAGTTGGCCATGCCAGCTCTTTTATGCTTATCTCTCAAGGGGTGTCGTGTATGATAGCCTCACACGCAGGGATTGAGAATTCTAAGGTGCTGAAGCGGCGCTATGATCCCTTATCTCGACCACGGGCACTGGTAAAACATGTGCTGCCCTCCAGTGGCAAGCTCTGACACTAGCATGACCTTCACTGAAGGGAGCCGGCAGCTCGGTCAATGGTACAATCTTGCAGCAAGGAGGTGTTGGCGTGACCGCTGCTTGGCAAGTCTGGGTGAGAAGTACAAGCTAGGATCACGTGTCTGTTGCATCTTGACGGCGCGAATGTACCCTGTAGGCACGTGTCCCGTCTTCAGTACTGTTTACGATTCATGACTTGCTCCATTATGAACAGTGTGTCAAAGATGGGATGAAGTCACAGAGTAGTGTGTGAATCCCAATTGCGCAGGACTACATCACGTGTCACATCAAAATCCACTATTCGCACACCCTTAGTTATTGGTAAGTTTTTGCAATGTCTAATTGTAGTACTATTTGATAAAAGAATTGGGCACATTCATAATGCCGTTATTGTCCATTTCATATAAGGGGTGTAAAATCTGACAGGCAATGTGACTAACCTACACTCTATGTAAACAATAAATGCTCCTGTTCGTAAATTATTGTATGAGCTAATGAACTACTGCAGGATCAATGTTGTTAAGCTGGCTATTTTGATTACGGTTTTGAAAGAAAATAGTACTCAGAACTAACAGTTGTAATTTAAAATTAAAACTATACTTACAAAATTAATGGTTTAAATTATGTTTTTAAACCAACTTTAAATTTTCTTGGCTATTAGTGACTATACTTAAAACATGTTTAGCATTTATGACAGAGGATGTCTACACGTACAAACAGTAAACATTTCCAGCCAATGGCTAGCCATGTTTATGTTTCCAGCCCGGTGAAGGCCGTTATGCTTGTGCTTTTTTCTCATTGTGTTTATTATACGAATATCTTGTTGGTGTTGTTGGGATATTTAGTCTGTAGTTAATTATTTTGATAGCGGCAGTGTTTCCAATATTTAGTGAATGAAAATCCATATGTACCGGAAAATGATCAGAAGAAAGATCCTGCTCGACCCTGAGGTCGAACCCAGTACTAAATTATTTATTATAATATATAGCCTATATCCTGCACTCTGTCCTGCCTATATATGGCACAGTCTGGGGAAGAGAATCGATAATTCTGTTAAAAATGTGTCTTAATTTACTACCACAATTTTTACTTAATCACGAGTCAAATAATCAATAAATTCGTCCTTTTTATTAATTAGGCTGTGCTCATTCCAATAGAAAATTGTGTGGATGTGCGAGTCGGAATTATTTAATGTAGCTGCATTACAATTTTGTGGAAGCATGGTCAATATTCTAGACAATCTTCAGAGGTGAAGTGTAATTGTTTGTGCAATTTTTTGTGTCTGGGAGAGACCAAGGGTTTTCCAAACAACAATTAGTTGAACTAAAGGCATTAGTTTGCTCACCATTTAGAGGGTTTTACTTAAGACAGCATCATTATTGAGCGCAGTTTTGACCACGTCCATGATGTATTCTGCCTGGAGAGGAGCAGTTCCTGCCTCCATGGCTTCAACGAGCAGATTGGCGGATAATTTTTTAAAAGGGCCTTTTTTTTTGCAATGACTGCTGCCATGCATTTTTACACTCATTTTCGAGTATAACCTGCTTTGACTGTAGCTGGCGTGACTTTCGATCTTCCTGTGGAAGTCTGCTCCACTTGGCGGCCTTGTAATTTCTGCATCCGCCGTAACTGGCACAGGGGTTGTCCCCACACTATGCGCACTTGACTTGTGTGCGATCATTTTGAATAGTGCAGGCAGATGTAAGGTGATCTCCACAGCAGTATCTGCATTTTGCGGCTGCATTGCAGCCTTCAGTCACGTAGCAGTATCACTGGCATCTTGAATGCTGAGCTGGCCCCTGTTTGGTGGTTGAAGTCCTCCACCTTGATTGATAGCCCAGTGAAGCTTGTAATGGCCAGGTAGGGCGCTGTGTCGATGCCATTAAACAGTTTGATAACAAGTTTATTTATGGTGCGACAGTTTTGGTCGTGAATGAAGTACAACGGCGTTACTGACATTCGCACAGCTTGAAAATCCTCCAGGAGGAAGTCGTGGGGCGTATCTGCTTGTATCCTACAAAATACAAGCTTTACTAGGATCTCAGCCTCTTATCGAAGTAGGCTATGCTGATATCCTTTCTGTTTCACTATGCAAACTGCATTGATGTAGTCCGCAATTGTTGAAGAGAATACACGAATGCTGTCTGCTCTCATCCAAACAGCATTTTAGGACAGTCAGGTTCGCATGCAGGGCTTTTTTCAAGGATGGATATGTGTTTTGTTTGGTTGTGTAGACCGTAAAGGGCTTGATTTGCACTTTTTTTTAGCTTGTTGTTGGTATTGTATTGTTGAGTTGTTACTTTGCACGTTTTTATGGCCCCGGAGGGACGCAGTTGGGCCCTGAAGGGGCGCTGATGTGGCCTGAGGGACTTGCTGGCCCAGTGGCTGTTGAATCACATTTTACCTTTTTTTGCTTGCATTCCTGGGCTCCGTTTTGGTGGCTGGGCACTTCAGGGACTGTGACTGCGTTCACGGCAGTCCCGAAGTCTGCCATGGTTTTGCAATTTACCACAACCTACAGTGAGGTGAAATGTTGGGGAAGAGCACAAAGAAAAACCTGGCGTGGCCTTATAAAAACACAAGTGTGCCCACCCAAGGCCAGGCAACTCCTATCCTTATCCTTTCTACCAAAGACATGGCTAGCGAGGGCTGGGTGGCTGGAATTCACTTTTTAAAATCTAATTTGTGTATAAAAAATTCT
This sequence comes from Dryococelus australis, assembly GCA_029891345.1. Lineage (NCBI taxonomy): Eukaryota > Metazoa > Arthropoda > Insecta > Phasmatodea > Phasmatidae > Dryococelus > Dryococelus australis. The sequence goes on along the minus strand of CM056993.1, from coordinate 219,132,299 downwards.
AAAAGAAATGTGTGGGGAATGGATTTTAGCTTTCTGTGTTCACTGTAGTTCTAAAAAGAACTCCTGCAATGATAAACATTCAGTTAGTTCGAGTAGTTCTAAAAGAACTACTCAACAGCAGCAAACTGATGAGAGGTGCGCTGCAGCTCCTTCCTCCTCCCTGGCTGCCTCGGACTGCTGTTGAATACAACATTTAGGCGGCAGCATTGAAATAAATTGTGGTGGTAGTTCGTTTTGTATTTGTAGCTTGAAACTCTGTTAATTCTTGTAAATATTCTTGTTTTTTGCATTTTGTAGCAAAAAAATCACTATTTTGCATTTAATAGAATTTATTTTGCTAGTACGAAAAATTCCCATCTCTAATAATGTTGTATTGATTAGCTAGAGAAATCCGACTTAAGACTGTTTGAAGGATTGTAATACAGGAGATATTAAAACATTTTCTGATTTTTCAAAGAAAACTTTTGTAATGTTTTTTGTAGGTACATCAACAGAAACTTGTATTTCATTGTTTCCTTCACAGTCATTACTTACTTCATGAAATTTGCCCTCAGGTACCTTGTGCTGTTGATTCGAACAGGAATGTGGTACTTAAAGTAGAAAATTATCTGAGTAAAATAAAAGAATACAAAAAAAAATTTATTTTGCAGCTGGGATGCACAAAATATTGAAAACATCTTTAGTATTGAATACTTATATTTGTGAAAAGTGCAGCACTGTGAAGAAGCAGTTAGTATGAACAAAAATGTATTACACAAATTTCCAGCAGTTTAACAAACAAATGACAGCCTCGGAAGTTTTCCATAGCATTGATATTTGCAAAGAAAATAATTGAAGGAAAAAGTGACGCATTATACTTTGTTACACAAAAGCCCCTTCCTTTCTTTTTTTAGGGTATTCTAAAATGGAGGTCTTTACTGTATCAAAGTTCTATCGTGAAAATAGATGTACTGTGACTATAGACGTCAACACGTGTTTGTCTTGATTGAAACAAAAAATACTTTGGAAAGGTCAGAAATCTATTTTAGAAATCCAATTGTTGTGTGAACAAATTCCTACCCATGGCTTGAAAGTGTCTAAACCACCGTAGATTCGTCCCAAATATTGTTATGGAAATACCGCATGAAAATAAGTTCCCATCCATTACCAATGTGACCCGCAATAATGAGGCTGTAATGATTTCCGCTTTCCACATTTCCACAGTAGTTATCGCCACAGTAGCTTAAGGGCTGGACTTTCATTGTTGCAGTATTCTGTTGGATATTAGCGGAGTTGCTGGCGGTCAATGTTGCAGAAGCTTCATTCATACATTGTGTACATCAATTGAATACATTACGACATATGGTGTGCAGTACTTGCTTAATATTTTGCGATGTTTCACAATAGATTTAGGTATTTAAATAGAGGAAAGAGACCAATTTTATTTATTGTATCACTGCGAATTTAATGAATACCGAGAAGACATATGCCCTGTATCTTTAGAAACATTTGGTACGAACAGTCTCTCTCTCTTTTTTTTTTTTTTTTTTTTTTTTTTTTTTCACCGAACACTTCCCAAATATATAATTGAGAAACACCTGTTGATGTGTCATAGTCATTTGGTGAGGTGGGACCAGAATGATCAATTTTTTACTGATGCAATCATTGTGTTAATGAGCACCTTGTCAAGTATCAAATGTTTAGAAACTCCTTAAAGCTAACAGCTACTTCCCTTCGTATTCAGCCTATCCGGGCATAACTGTGCGTCTCCTAAAATACAAGCTTAAGTTTTATGATTTCATTAAGAGGAATTTAAAGTATAATATTATTTTCACATTCTACCATTGCATTAAAAATGCTTAATATGTGTAACATCTAAGACACAAATGTAATACAAAATAAATTTAGCCTAAAAACCAAAATGGGTCTCTGGGTTCTGTCTATTATGCAGACAAACACAGCAGAGGCGAAATGTGGCATCTACAAAGCAATATAGTAACAGACTACTTAAGAGTTGAAAGCACATACCTTTTTCATTACATTTTCAGACATTCTTACATACTGCATCGTGTGAGAGTCTGTTTTGGGGCAACACAATTAATTCTTCAATGCAGCGCTCTGAGGTCACTCATTTCGTTTGTGACATATTGCTGATAACTTCTGCCATTTTCCAAATGTTCAGCTTCCAGTTGTTCTGCTTCCAAACATTCAACTACCAAATGTTGTTAAATTTGTAGTCTTTGTTCCACTTCCAGTCGCATTCTCTTCCTAAAAGTAGAAGTTTATCAGTTAGCATTTTAACTGTATCACACAAAGAATTACACTTATCTATGTATAATGCATAAGATAATTTTCCTGAAGAGGCTGGTTAAACTGAAGCTATTTTCCGTATCTGATGTATGCAAACAGGTGAGCAATAAGGACGACACTGGCACGCCTGTCAAGAACCGTATTGCCTTTATCCGCAGAGTACTAAATTGGCGTGCAATATTTCCGGTTTTTGCAGCTGTCTAAAAAAGCTCTTTTTAGCCATTTTGAGTGGCACCAAAGTAATGTTACTAATAAATGTGATACTATGGAATAATTATACAGACGTTGTTTGAGCATCTACTCATTTTGTATATAAACTTTTTAGAGACACGTTTATCAGTTTATGCGCCAGATGTATAGGCTGCTGAATTACTTTATTTTAGTATTAGAATCACACTATACACAGTCAATGCAGAGCCTTTAACTACAACTAATTAAGATTAAAGTAAAATTATATTATAATTTTTAAAAATAATCCAACTTATGCTAGTAAATAAAATTGTTACTTTGTTTATAGTGATGAACATATATTTTTAAGTACTTACAAACTTTAACAGAATTACAGGTCATACACAGGACTCAAACTCAGAAGTATTCAAATGTCAGCGTATTAAATACGGTGTAGGTATTTGTCAAAAATAATTAATGAATTACAGTTTATAAGTTAAGGTATGCATGCACCTATTGTATTACTTCAATTTTCAAGCAGGGAAGAAAAACTTTTTTTTTACATTCGTATTTAGTTATTTTGTAATATGACTAGTGTCATTATGGTTTTACAAATTGTAAGAAATAAAATATAAAATTATCTTGTTTTAAACTATTTTGCTACTAGATTTTACCATTTATTCATACGACGGGATATGCGGTTGTAAGTGAATGACAAATTACGGTCTCTATGTCTTTAGTACCAGTAAGGGTGAAGATAAAGGAGTGGTGAAATGCAATGGTAAAGGAAATGGGGAGCTTTCAGAGTAAATCCACCCCCTAATGACAACGTCCACAACGTTTTACACATGTGAAATATCCTAGGCGAACCCCACCAGGAATCAACCAGGATCGCCATGGTGAAATATCCTAGGTGAACCCCACCAGGAATCAACCAGGATCGCCATGGTGAAATATCCTAGGGAACCCCACCAGGAATCAACCAGGATCACCATGGTGAAATGCGAGCACTCTAGCAACAACATTGCTGCGGCGTCCACTTCTAAGGGCTCAGCTACCAACGAGACTTTTAGCCAAACTAATAATAATACTAATATAATAGTCCTACCACTACGGCCTAAGATTATGAGTAATAAATTAACTCATTCTGCAGGCAAAATAAATATTTTATAGTTTGAAGCAAAATAACCAAATATTTAGATGTTCCACTTGCACGTCAACATGACTGCTATGGCAATGACTCGGCCTCTGGTGTGTCAGCGTAAGCTTTTATGACACTGAATCCAGAAGTCGTGTTAGAGCATAGGTGTTTAATGATTATATAATAGCACATAAGCATTTTTCTCATTAGCCTCATGGCATACATAAAATGTTAGTAGGTTATTCAGTATTTTTATAATATAACTAAAGTACAGTAATCTGCCATGCTGAACCAAAATTATAATTTTTTCTACAAATAATGAATGTGTGGATCATATTTCTAAGTGTAGATAAACCAATATTAAAATGTGTATGAGACTTAAACTACTGTTATGAATTGAAAATGTTAACAGTTAAAATCTTTACATAAAAACCAGATGAAGGAAATAGATTTAATATATTTTTCTATAACATTATCAGATCAATATGTGTTATATTATAAAAGTGTTATATCTGAATTAAATTTATATGTATATGTATTTACGGCGCATCAAATTTAAGTTTTTATCATAATAGTTAGTTTACTTCAAATAATTAATTTCGGTATTATCTTTTTATAACTTATTACATGTACCAATGACGAAGATATTTGGCTTCTATAAACATTTGTTGTCACCTTTCTCGTTGATAATCTGCAGCAGCAAAAGATTTCCTTTTCTTCCGTGGAGCTGACAAAAAGAGGTGTGCCCTTTTCTACTTCATCCGGTCTTTGTCTTCCATATCGTGATGAACTTCCAATTCTGTTTGCAGAGATGAGAGATGCGATGGAGATGAGATGGAGGCTGGTGTTCTATGTTCCTGGCTTTTTTTTTTTGTGATAAAAAATTTTCAAAAATATCTTGGAAAATGCTACATTCAGGATTTTTTTTGTTGCCTTGATGATGAAACTTAAAATAACTAATTAAATCTCCGAAATATAGCCCCACCTTTAAACTCATTCTACAAAAAAATTACAGTTTCCTGTTTGTTTTCTATAACGCTTGTAATTTTAAGAAACAAAAGACCCTACACTAACTCCATTTGAGTGGCATACATAAGACCCTTAAAGGAAAAGTGAGGTGGAGAGAGATGTCTTCTAGACGAGGCGGCGCAGCGGTGGAGGCATCTTCGGGTCACACTGATGGTGGACGTCTTCACTCGTATTGCGCACTTCAGCACATGACCTAGGCTCAGCACATTACTCTAGTATTTTCCCTTGGTCTTGTTCAGACTGTGAGTTCGGTTGGCTGCCACTTACCAAGTTGGTGTAGTGGCCATTGTACAATTGAGACATTTCTTTAGCTGTATTTCAGACTGGAAGAGGGTGTAAGGTCCCTCGCCCCTATTGCTCCCTCAGCCTTATGCAAACTGGAGGTGAGTGAGGACTGCCCTTGTGTCTGGCATGGTACCTCCTATTTATACTAAAAATCTTTGTTTTTTAACTTCTAGAGGGCGAAGGGGTGGCTAGCCTCACATCTAAGGGGTAGTTTGTTTGGGTTTCGGTGCTGCGCTACCCTTTTCTTTTCTCCTTGAGTGGAGGCGTTGACATGTCTTATCGCCTCAGTGTTAGGTTCTGGAGGCTGCAGTGATCTTGTAAAATGGGTGCTGAGCTCTTACACCAAACCCTCGAACTAAGTTATCTTTTCTAAGGATGTCAGTAGCTCTTGGTGATGTAAAATTCCCGCATTGGGGTTAGGGTGACCACGTGATGGCTTTAGTTATTATATTTTAATTAACCACGTCTCTGTAATTTCAGTTGTTGTGATGCTTGTAGATCTCGCAGGCACATGATTTAATATAATAATGTGCTGCGGACTTGTCCAAATGAGCGTAGGATGCTCGATGATGGGGCAAAGTCGCAAGTAGAGAGTTCATGCAAACTGCACAGGAATGTGTCACACATCATGCTTATGACAGCTTCATTGCCCAGTGTTGTGGAGGTGCCTTTGGACCACTAGGTATTTAGACATGGATTAAGATTGACTTTGCATGTAAGTTGCTGCCCCAGACAGTCTATATACATATAAATGGGAGTATCAATAAGCCAAAACAAATTAGTTGTGTGTAACAGACTCTGACATGCACGTGCACGCTAAGAGAATGTAACACCATAGTGGGGAGTGTTGTACTGGTGTGTGATGTCGTGAACTATTGTGTGTTTATAGGTTGTCAAGATAGCAGTGACACTGGAGAATGGCTGGTTTGCCACACACCTCACTAACCTTGTGTACCACTCTGGCTTGCTAGATGCTCACGACACTTCACAGTCTAAGTGAGTACACTTCCTGTTGGACACTGCCATTGTAGTTTGAGCTGCTCAGATCTGTTGTCATGTATATTTTCACTATAAAATGCTTTAGCAGATGAAGGTGTGTGTGCTCCATGTGATGATTGATACAGTAGAACCTCGAATATATGAGTACTGGATTTAACGAGGCATCGATTTTGAGAGGCTATTCTCTAGAACATTCAAAAAATCATAAAAATACTTTGAAAAATACAAAAATCTCAGGGAAAATGCACTAAATCGCAATAAAAACTTGTTTAAAATTAAGTTTTTTGAGTTCACAACGATAAAATACTTGGGTTGTAGTGTTCCTGCTGGTAATTAGCATGCTGCAAGATGAAAAAAAAACTGCTAAATTCACTCAAAAACTGTGGCAGTTGTGATTTTAAATGAGCACGCCGTATGGCGCATGAAGGGAAGGCTGTCTGCAGGACACATACAGGAACACCCTCCTCTCCCAAGCAGTCTCCACACCTAGCCTATTTATCTTAATTGGCCATCACGGGCATACCAACAAGTCTGGTCAATAACAGTGCGAGTTACCCCCCTACCCCATCACCCCTTCCATTTTCCCCCTCTTCAACTATTAGTCTCATGATTGCTTCGCTTGTTGCCACGGGAGTTGTACGTATAGGCTGTTGACGGTAAAGTGAGGACTTTTTAAAATCTTGTCAATGGGAATTATAAACAATAAACATATTCCATGGTGACCTCGAATGTTACATTTTCATTGTGGTAAAAAAATGTACACTATTATTAATAGTCACGCAAAAACAAGTTAGAGAAAAAAAGTAACCAGGGCCTCAAAAGTTCTCACTTTACTGTGAATAGCCTATACCATTTTGGAGTATCTTTCATTCATAAGAATTTTGTCTATTGAATTGAAATAATTTTCCATTAATATGTTGTTCTGATTTTTCTCAACAAGCTACTGAAAATGGACTTCCAGTTGTTAAAGTGCATCGGCGCCCAATGTATACATTTTGTATTTACGACTAGAGGGGTGGTCGTTGTGCCGTTTTGAGGACAGTAGAAACCCGGAATACAGCAGCTCAATTTATGTCTTCCAGCCTGAATAAATATATGAGTGTAAAGCTTCAGGTTGTTTATACACATCGGTGGTCGGGATGTAGGGAAGTCGGGGGAGGGGGTAGAAGGAGCAGGTTCTGACATGTGTTATCTATTTGAGAGAGGACAAATGCAGAGTTAGCATTTGCTGACTGGGATTAATTTTATAGCCCTTATTGTTTGTTTTTCTGGAGTCAGTTTGTTTGTGTGGTGCAATGCTGCAGGAAATAAAGGCATATTGTATAGGTGACAGACTAAGGCTTAGATTGCCTTCTCTTGTACTTAACCAATTTAATTACATTATGTTTATGCAGTATGTTTAATCTTTTACTAAAATATTCCTTGAAATCAAATTGTTATGTGAATGTACATGTGTGATCAATATCTTAGCCTACGTGCAGTTCACGCTACATGGTATCAAGTAGCTGTGATTCGTGCATGCCCATGAGAAGAAAATATGTTTTACCCATTGTGAGGGTGTGGTGAGTGATTTTCCACTGGGCGAGAAGAGGAAGGGGAAGATGTGACCAGGAATGTGAGGGGAAGAAATGGGCATGAGCGAGCACTTTATTTATCTGTTATTGCACATCTGAGCATCATGCATAAAAGAAAAAAGAAGGCATCCAACGAGCGACACCTGCTGTATAGCGTAGCTAGCTACAATGTTTCTGCACTACTCATAGGATAGCTTCCTCGACAGCTCTAGTATATGCAGGAGGTAATGTGGCATCACATGTCTATTTCATATTGCATGAAATAAACGTGTTTTACCCAGTTCTTGAGTTTCACCATCCCGTAGACTTAGCACATTTACCAGTTAACCCCCTCCCTGAGGAAAATGCAGGTGATCCCGGGAATATTACTCAGTTGAGTCTATACCCGTATTCTATTACCCCCACACACACTCGAACTGGCCAACCTTTCTGCACACCCCGGTAGAGCCTGCTCACAGGTATTCAGTTTCCCAACCAAGCTTGTCAGTTCGGTGCTCATTCTTTCCACCATACTTTCAGTGCCGGAAGGAACATTCCCTGGGCTGTGAAGACTCAGCGGACAGCTACACTGTTTAGCAACACATACCCTGTATTTCCAATCACGGACATGAGAGTGTGTTTTGCGCGTATCTAGATGCCTTTCTCCAAACTCAGTCATATTAGAGAGAAGGTAAAACATACGCTGATTGTCTCCGGGCTCTTACAAGAACTGACCCTCTCCCTTGTGGTCTTCAACACCCTAGCACCCCGAGATTAAGCACAAGCCTTTTGTCAGCTGTTAGTACCTGTGACACCAGCCATACCAAGAGAATTGTTTACGGGCCAGTTTGAAGCATCAGAGAAGTTCACCTCTGGGTCGAACAGTTCCTTAGTCAGCCAAAACAGCTGCCAACAAAACCCATTGCATATGTGCGAATCGACGTTGTTGCTCTGTCCTCAACTTGTTGAAACACCATTCACAGTCATCAAACTCATGTACCTGCCGCTCTAACATGCACCACTGTAAAGCCTCTGCCACGTGCAAGCACAGTAGAGTCGCGACGCCCAGGTACTCCAGCAGCAGCACGCAACTTGAAACACAAAATCTCACTGCCAGAACTCGACTTTCTGCCCTGCTGCAAAGCTACACGGCTAGTCCTGTACACTGGACGCACTCCAGTCCCTCGTAAGGACTTGTTTACCCCGAGCTAAACCAGAATAGGATGCACCTGGCCTACCATCTCAGAACCAGTGCTTGTATTGTATTGTAAAGGACTTTTTAACGTCTCCCGGTTTTATGCTTGAAAGCTTAGCAAGGGATGGCTTACAGGCTAACTTATAACCTAACTTAAATTAACACCCATGCCTTACCCGGGATTCGAACCCAGAGCCTCCCGCACCCCAGATCGGCGGCACACCAACCGACTGCACCACGGGAGGTCGGCAAAACCAATGCTGATTGATGTGGTGTCCTCCCAGACAGCCGGGGCGTCACATGTCAAGAGTGCTGCTCAACAACTCTCCACTCAATCAAATTACTTGCAAACTCAGTATATAGAGAAATTTAAATATTTGCACAGTAAAACAGTAATGATATGTAGAACTTTGGGAGTGTAAATGATAAGCGACTATGTAGAAAGGAAACTATTACTGTTTTCATTCAGTTGTTTCTTTAATAATTCTTCGAAAATATTTGGTAGTTGGTGCAAACACAACCCAAATAGCATACAAATTAATATTCAAATGCATAGTTCCCCAAATGTAAACAATAACATGCCAAAGTATGAAAATACACTGAAAAGTACATAAACAATACGGAAAAGTACATAAACAAAATAAATATGCTAAGGACTGTATGTAAACAGTGTACAGTGACATGTAAACATAAATAAACAAGGTAAATTAACAATGTAAATCTGGGAATGGCACACCACACATTTTTTTTGACAATAAACTTATACAATGGTCAGCAAGGTACAGTACTTCTTAGTAAATATGTACACATGATACGTTCCTCGACAACAGATTATTTTATTTGGCACCAGGCTCCAGCCAGTTCAATAAACTGTAATGAAACATAATCTATAGAAATGTAAGTACTGAGATGCTTCATTTCGTGTGAACAAATATTTATTTTTGTACACTCCTGTATGTTTGCCATAAACCTTTTCCACACTAACCATTCTCATCAGACCCTAAGACACCAGAACAGCAAAATTAACACTAGTTATTAAAATTGTTAAAACACAACATGGGGCAACACTGAAGAATTCAAAATAAGCCTCTGGCTACTCCAACAACTGTAACTAAGAATAGAAACAGTTCTATCTCTTAATACAATATTTAATTAATAAAAGATTAAATCTCATATAGTAACAATAAATCATTATGTTTAGTAAATATCAGTGTTTCTTGAATAACAAAGCGTAATTAATTTTTAAGTTATATTGCTCATATGCAAAAATCATACTGAACATTTGTCACAAATAAGAAAGTTCAAAATTATCATACAATTTTTAATTTCTGAAAGAAGAATATTTGATTATAACAGATTTAACTTGGAAACGACAATAACCTTTCATTACTAAATTAATAATTTCTTCTGAAAAATTAAATTTTTAACTAGTGCTGCACTCCGTTTATCGATTTTCGATCTCGATGCAGATACCACTCTCGATTTTCGATTCCGAAACTCTTGATCCCTTTAGTTATAGGCACTTATTTTACGAGAACTAATTAATATGTAGGAGGGTGTGACATTTAATTATTTAAACTAGGCCTACACTAGTAGTAGGCCTATTACTAACATAAATAATATAATACTTGAACAGTGAGAGCATATTCATATGAAATTCCCAAAAGTTCAAAAGAGGCATATTAGATAATATTGAAAATGTACATATATATCATTATATATTTTGTCTACATAGTTTATTCTAAAATATTTCCAAACCTCACTTGCCATGATAAATGTTCACCAACATAATATATTACTGATATGTTTGCAAGACTGGCACTTATTGAAAATCAATCATAGTCAAATTTTGTTAATGCAATAATTATTTAATGCTCCAATTTTAAAATACAGTATCATTTTAGTAAACTCACAAATAATTTTTTCTGGAAAAGCAAAGAAGTTTAAAAAAATATATATTATTTACAGTTATAAATTTTAATGCAATGGAATTATGAGATACATACATAAACTGGACAAGCAGTAGCCACTTAATATAAATATCATTTGCATTATTTTTTTTTTTTTTTTTTTTTTTTTTTATACGGTCTTCTCAGACGAGTTCAGGTGTGTGGTTGTATTAATTTCTTGCATGCTTTACACTCACCTTTGCACTTTTATCTTTATATAAAATGTCCAAATGATAGACATTTTACGGTCTTTTACATCTGCTGCAACATCTTTCATAATTTATGAGAATAGATATTTAATGAAACAGTCCGTTTAATGTGTCAATTTAGATATCACACATTCGTTTCATGCACATCCGTCAATGTTAGTAAACAAGTGGTAGCCGTATATTACTGCACACATTCGAGTTGTGCGTGTTCACTTTGCACGATTTGAGGTGTTTTGTTGTCAAACTGTCTGTAGCTTATTTCGAAGTGCATGTTTTACTGCTTGTGTAATCTTTGGAATGTTTGTTTACATTTGGTTTCGCAAAAAAATAATGTATTTGCATGTGTTGTTGCATTTAGAACTATGATTTCCGAGTTTTAAAAATTGTCTCGAGACGAAATCGAGAATTTTTTCATCTCTAGAATTTCTCAATATTCCCGAGACTTGCGCGTCTCTCAATTTTTACAGTGACAAAGTAAATTCGTGGTATAATATAGGAGAATAGTTTATTTCTTATGGAGAAAGCTTATTTCGTGATATATCGCGTATTCGTTGTATTTCGTTTTATCGTGATTTACAAAATCGTGCCTCTAGTGATAGGTTATGTATTTGTAGGAATTGGGTTTTAATGCTTCGATTCTTGGTCTTCCTATTCTCGACTATACAATTCTTCAAGAATCGTTGGTATCGAGTAATTGTAGTTGAGTTTGATATCCCTAGTTTAAATATAACCAAAAATGGACTTATCTGTAAAAACCAGTCATTGTAGATGTGATACTCTGCAGTTAGAACTTCTTTCCTTCTCATCTTTTCAGATATCTAGTTCTGAGGCTTAAATTTTGCTTATTACTGTTTATAGCACCTCATAAGAAAATCTCCCGTCGCAGGAAACTATAATATATTCAAACAATAATATTTAACTGCTCGGATAGTGTCATTCCATCTATATATTTTAAAACAATAATTTTGTTCCCTTTTCTTACAAAGAGGAAATCGGTATTCTTTCTAAACATAAACACATTCCTTCCATGTCTCTCATAGGTACGCAGTATTAACAAAAATACAACAGTTGGGTTGGCTTATAAAACAAAATGTGAATTTACCCTAATCAAAGCTCAGATGTTAGAAAACCAGTATGTAAACTTTGTGTGAGCAATCATGGACACATATATGAAAATCACTATTTTGACGAAATTAATAAATTATATCCCTAGCCCAATTGGCTGAACTTAACACACACTTTGACAAGAAACTTCAGCCAGTTTAATACACAAATATTGAATATGTAAACATTGTTTACTTTTATTTTTCGAAGGTGTTATTAGAATAAAAACAAACCTACACCTTTCAGGTTAAGGGCTATCAAACTTTGCAAGGGTCTTCAGTGTACAAGATTAGAAATAGCACCTACGACACTCAAGTGACTTCGTTCTTGGTCTTGTGGAAGCAAATATGGGTTGTGAAAATTCTCTTTTCTGAAAAGGTTGGAACACACTATTCTCATGTAGGTATAAACCGCCAGTCCCTTTTTTCTTTATTACATCCAGGTCTGCTCTTACATCTCTGCACCCATTGCTTGCACCTAGGAAATGACAAAACAGTATTTTTAATTAAATCAAGGTTTGTGTGAATGGAATGCGCAATAAAAACGTACTGACAGTAATGGAAAATGTTATCCAGTACAGCTGTGTACTTATCAACTTGTATCCTTTGTGAATCTAAAAAAAGGATTACTGTAGTTCGCAACATTGTAATGATTTGCAGCAGAAAACTACACAAATTTTTCCTGCCATAGTAAATAACCACGCAAACAAAAAATTTGAATTAAAATGCATCCAAAATACTCAAACTGCCCATTGAATAAATAGTTTATCACCGTACAAACAGTTCACACAGCTAGGAGTGCTGGCATCTGCATCTCACTTTTTTTTGGCTACTTTTCCATATTGTCCTTCTACCACATTTGATATCACATCCATAAATTTGCATATATTTTAATTCATTCATTTTACATATTAATAATTATTTTCTTTATTTTTCTACGAGAGTACTTACTATAGTTGTTTTATTCAAGATTTTAGCAATTTAAATTTTGGTTCTCCTAACAGTAAATACTGCAATAATTCTGAGGTTTTGGCCACAGAGATTTGGTAATAACATAAAAATCTGATATGCTTAGTGACATCATGGGATATTATGACATATGGTATTTTCCCATTTTGCAAGGTGTGATGATGTTGAATGCCCCGTAAAACAGAGACTCTCTGCTAAGCTGGGCAGACCAGCGTAAGTTGGGCTGCTGAAATTTCACGTACAATTTGAATGCCTGCTGTTCCTGAGGATATGAACGGCGTCGAGAGGTGCCATAGGTCGTACATATGCGGGGCATAAACTGGGAAGAGACCCTAAACGTATTTGTTTAGTATTTTGAGTGCGACAAGTCTCCTGCTGCCTTCTCCACATCTGCATCGACGAGATCTTCAGTGATGGTAATGAGCAGCTTAACTTTAATGTGAAAGGAGATAGAGCAAAGTTTCGGGCTCAGTTATTTAATTGGAAACAACTAAATTCAGCAATTTATGAATTGTGAAGTTTGAATCAATTATTTGGACTCAACTAAATATTGATTAAACTGAATTTAGGGCTATTTCTCCTGGACATTCCAGAGGCCTTGTGTAAAAGTTTCGTATTAATCTACTGAGCTAGAGACAACATTTTCAAGTAAATTTGAAAGTTAAATGCTAGCTAAATATCCTTAGTTTCTGTACTCACGATTACCATTATGCTATTCAATATTTTTTTAGGTGATTAGGATCTCCAGCCATAATTCACGTAAAATTTAATTTAATGGTTCAGGCAACCAATTTTCACTATAGTCATGTTGAGTCACAATTCTTACGTTTGATTTTTCAGAAATTTATGTTGAATGGCAATATTTTCTGGGAATATTCAGTCAATTAAATAAAGTCTATTTTCTCAGCCTACGATGAGTTTTCTTTATGTGTAGTGTCTGTCGTAGTAAGTATGTCACTTTTTTCTATTGCATATTAATATTTGTGTTGTTTCGTACAAATTGTATGAAAAATTATGTCGTCTTGATTTTAATTAATAAGAGAATTTTGTCTTGTGTGTTTAGTATTATGTCACTTATATCCTGTTGTCAGCATCCCCAGACTGGCAAATTCTACATACCGGAGGTGTTCTAGTAATCATTCTGATAATAATTAGCAAATTAAAGGACTTTCAAGTCATTTCTCCATGCAAGTTTAGTCTCTACGGAAGCAGATTGGCATGGCGTGATCGACCTCTTTGCCGGCGTCATGCACGAAGAGAAATATCCGCTGTTTGCCGGTCACAGGCCTAGTTCATTCCTCGCCAGCCCGACACTTTTCTTAAAGTACAAACATTTTATTCTTCTAGACCTGAAAGAATATTTAATTATGTGTAACGGGGTTACTAACACACATGTATCGTATAGTAACAGCACATATACATGTATTACTGGGTTTCCATATAGCTGAAGCTAATTGACGAGCAAATAAGTTAATTAGCATATCATCCAGTAATTCTCAATTCAAACCTTGCTGTATGTATTTGCAGGCCATGATATGCAACCCTTGCGGTATGTAATTGGTAAACATGTGCGTTTAAACGTACATGGCAAAGGAATGTGGGGCATGGGACCCAGCTGATAAACTGTTAACAATTGACAGAACAGTTCCACAAAAGGTGACCATAAGAGGAAAAAGAAAGGAAAATAAGGACCTTCGCAGATCCTGGAGACTGCAGCCTTTTTATGGTTGAGACATTGTGCAATCGCTTGAGAGAATGTTTCTGTTAATTATTGTTAGTAATTTAACCTGAACACCGACTATTACAGTAATGCGTTGATTGCAGGTGGTGGGCAGAGCTGCACGAGGGACTGCTGCTGCAGTACGGCTCTCTGCTGATGGGACACTCCTCCCTCTGGCAGGTAGGGGCCAGCTACCTAGACCACTGCCTGTCGCGTGGCTCCCAGCGCCTTGCCCTGCTGCTGCCGCGCCTGCCTCTGCACTCGGAGCTTCGTGCTTCCAGAGTCCTCGAGGCTGCTCGTTCCCGTAATCTGCCTCTTGTTGGTCAGTGTTCGTTATTTCAAAACCTTTATAAATGTTGCCAGGTTATGTGAAGAGACACACAGTTGCTCTTATTTCTATATTTTAATGCTTCAAGTTATCATTTCTCATATAGAATGTGTGCCAATACAGGCTCAACCAGCCTATACCAGCAATTAGCAAGAACAAAATTAAAATGACAGGGTATTCCAAATCTCCTTAAACTATGGTGTTTGTCTTAAAAAAGATACAACTCTTATTATTTTCCTATTTTTATTTCAATCACATAAAGGCAGTAGTATATTACCTAGAACTTTACAAATTCACCAAACAAGTTGTCTCTAGAGTACTCGTAACCAAACTGATGATACAGGTGTGGTCTGACACAATGCTTACATAAACTGTAAATATAATCTAGGAACCAAGGCATAAACACATTCACCATGTTAGAATACAAAATTGAAAAAGACCAAACATTCCTTAACAAATCTTTAACATCAGGAGAAAATGTTGCATCTAATTAAAGAGTTAGGGCACAAAATTTACCACACACACAACACTCTTCGGTAAGGGAAGTCATATTCACCGAAAAAATATACATCATGAGGATTTGAAGAGGCATGATAAAACTGGCAATGAAATCACTGGCTGAAAATCTGAAAATCTTATAAGATGAATTGTTTAAACATTAAATGCCACAGAAACAGTGACAACGTCGTAGCAAGTGAAGGTGAAGACCAATGTGAGGCAACTAGGAGAACAAACTATCGCCTAAGCAGGAAGCAGAAAGTTTATACATAACACCAATGAACAATTTGTCCTGTCCTGTCCTGTCCTGTGGAATGGTCAAAATAAGAATTTCAAAAAAGTTTGAAATATATTTACATTTTAACTTAGTGGGTGTCCCATTGCAGCCTACCTTACACAGCTACACAGGAAACTAAAATTCAGAAAAAACTACATGCGTCAAGGAAAGCTAATGAAGATATGATAGAGGGCTGGCAGATAACCCTTGTTTGCTGGCAAGTCTGAAATAAGATACCTCGGAGGTCAGGAGACAAAAGAGAGGGGAAATAAGAGAAAGGCACAGACACTAAGGAGACAATAAGGGGAAGCTAACCAAGAGTGTTGGCAGTCTTTTAACGTACACTTACATTTAACCATTTCAAGGGTCCTGCTTTTATGCAAGATAAGCCCTGTATTTGGATATAATTATGATAAAAATAACACAATTACTGTAGAACAGTAATTTAATTGCATTAAAACACAAGTATTTACAGTCCAAATATCTTTCGATTTTGGTGTGTGGCAGTTATTTTAATGCCTTGACCAGCTCAAGGTTTTCATCTTCTGTTTTATCCCGCATTGAGAATAAGGTAAGCAGACATCATTACTGATTTGGTTTAGTTGGTGCTGGTTCTGGTTCCTTTGGTCTGAACTGGCGGATGATTTTCAGTCTTGCTGCTGGGGTGTTATCTGCAACTCAGATTACAAGAAAGGGGTTGGAAGGCTTCTATTAACAGTACCAGTCTCATTACATCAAGATTCATTTGTGTCCTTGATAGGCATTCAATCGCACTCTTTCACTGAGTGAAATAACTGGCATGCTGAGTGTGACACGGCAATAGGAAAAGTACTGGTTGTTGCCTATGGTGTAGCAGTTTGGTGTGCGCTGCTTACTGTGGCAATGGTGAAACAACTGTCAAATACACGTGTTGCTTGCCGAACTTCTCTCGTGCCTCAAAGTACACTTGAACTGAGGGTGGCACATTTTTGACAGTTAAAGTGGGCATTCACTGTAAGTTGAGTTTTGTGTTGGCAAGCCTTGTTCTTGTACAGCTAACAATGATGATGAGCTACTGGGTTACAAAGAGGAAACTTTCAATCAGCTGTGGTATACTGGATTCATTTACTTTCTGGCACACACTCTGACCTAAACTATACCCTGCCAGTGCTTGCTAGCTGATGGACGTATTAGTACTACAGGACAAAAGCTGTGTATGGACTCAACATTAACTTTGGCTATGTTAGTACAGTAGTTATAACGGACCTAAGTTTTGTGTGACAAGCATTAAGACGCGTTGAGCATCAGGAGTTGAGATGGTCCACAAGTAGCATAGCGCTTAGTTGATAGATAGTCAGAAGAGCTTTTGAAATGTAGGTTTGCCTGGCATAAAACACTGGTTTATTTGTAAGTAACGGGCTCATCATTCACATTCTCCAGGACAGTGAGGGAATAGTCCAGTTTGTGATAGACTCTCGCAGTCACCGAGATGACTGCAGTGCTCAAGTATTACTTCGTAGATTTCCCAAGATGTTGCTAATTATTACATAATTTCAACCAGGCTATTAAATTTGCATCTCGCTCAGTAATTTTCTATAAAATAAATAACCGTAAAATTAATTTATGTTTTATTTATAAAAAATTTTAGAAAACTATAAGAAGTTATTAATGCATCAATACTTCAAAGTAAGTACAGTGTTGCCAAAAATAGTGAAACAAAGCTAATGTTGTACGATTTTATACTAATTTACAAAGTATCAACTGGCTTCAGTCAGTATACAAATAGTGTCAGTAGCATATGTAAAAAATATAGAGAATAGTGCTTAACAGAAATTATGACATAAAAATTAATCATCCTGTCGTTTTTTTGATTGTTCATATTCTCCTGTAAACTGCTTTCGTTTTGAAATTAAAATTTTTCTACAGTGTGTGTAGTTTATCGAAGTTGAGGTTAATAATCTTTGTTTTTGTGATGGCCCGATAGCTGATAACCAATATCAGATGTCTGTATTATCGGTACATATACCATTATCGGAGATCAGTACTAAAAAATCGGCACATCGGCAACGTCCATTCTAATGTCCACCTAAAGTATGTTATCTCCTCTGATGCACACACAATTCCTTAGCTCTTAACATCTGGATGCTGCATTGCGACTCTAAATAATATTAATTAGAAATGTTTATAAGCAATTAACAAAAAACTACCCTAAAAAAATAGTGAGAATTTGAGATGGCTACTGCAATTTTTTGGAGAATGTACATGCTTATCACTTATTTTCACGTCATGAATTAAATTTTTATTTTTGGTAAAGCTGTCTTACGTTCGACGTAAGTTTGTCAAGTAAACATGTGTAAAAACTGTAACCACATTTTAACGCAACCACAAAATTCACCCTTCAACTGGAAGAAATTCTTTGTTGAATTTAAACGGCACGTCACCGCGTGTTCAAGGTCAACATGCATGGGAGAAACTGGAGGTACACACGACAAATGTCGTAGCTGCAACACAACTGTCTATGAGCTGTGACGAACTGCACTAGAGAGAATTACGGTTAGTGTACTCTGTCCAATGCCGGCAACAGCAGATAACAGTTGGAGACAAAACAGCATGCCGCAAGCAGTGATGCAGTTAAACAACAATACGCAGCAGCACAAGAGTGAGAAAAAGAGGACTCCAACACAATCCAAATTTCGCAGGAACACCAACGGAAGATCCCATGGCATTCTTGAAAGACTGCACCGACCGTCGGAAACAATACAGAATCTGGTAAATAAGAATGGGCAGGATGTGTGAGTACACAACTGTAAGGCGAGGCGAAAGTTTGGTGGCATTCACTGAACCATTACTCAACAGCTCAACAGAAGAAATGATAAGGGCCATCATACTGGAACGAAACCAGTGTCACCCGCCCCGTAAATACGGTGCTGGCATGGGCCGCGCAATGGCGAAGGTGCAAGGAACAGTGCACAGTCGAAAACATACCCCAAACAACATTTCAGACCTACACCGGGAAAGTTCGTAAACGGAAATTCTGGTCAACACAGCGCAGTAGAGAGCTGCACTCTACAATACGTGGTATTGCAGCGGTGACCACGCTATGCACGAACAAGTGCATAAGGAACACTCCAAGACAGTGTAACAGTGTGCAAGGTAGCGCAGGCAAGAAAGTGCAAAGAGGTGATAGTGGCCAAGCAGCCATGTGTGCTCCCATGCACAAATACATGGAAATAGTACCAGCCTACTGTAAAAATCCAAAGGGCTTTACAAGGACAAGGGTGGTGACGCCAAATAACGTGTGTACAACAGAACATCCCTAAATATAATCATTTGCCCTAAAGGCAAGTTCAAAGTGTTGTATTTTTATTGTTTGTAAATACAGTAAAACCCCTCAATTACGACCACCTCTCTATTATGACCCAATCCCGAGGAACCGTAAAAAGTTTGGGTCGAAAAAGTCGAAAATTTTAGGCACATCTAAAAATAGATACAGTATACCCTCGCCAACCATGGTATCTTGAACCGCAGTTTCAGTTATGCATGAATTTGTTTTTGTAGACCTTTTATCCAACTACAAGTTTCTATTATCCACGGTTTTCAGTCTATGGAAATTAGCCCTTACTGATGTTAGTGGTCGCGCATTTCTCAAGCTGCAATCATAGACTTTGACATTGGTTGTTCCAAGCAGCGTGAAGCAATAAATTACTTAATGTCAGAAGGGGACACTGGTGTACTGTCCAAGGGGCGAAGGGGGGGGGGGGGGGGGGGGGGAGGAGAGTTCAGGCTGGGTCAGTAATGATTCTTCATCCTAGTCATATGCTGCCGCCTCTGCCTTACCCTCCCTGTCTTTTTTCGCTTCTATTATCCTTCCTGTTTTGTGGTAAAAACAGCGGCACATTACACAGACTAGTTTCTTAATCAGTGTATGTATGATAACTTCAAATTTAATTCAATGCTCTTTTTTTAATGATTATCTTTAAATATATGTACGTCCACGCCTACGTCATAGGCTAATTTTTTTATTGTGGGCAATTGTTTTTTTCTTATGAAGTCGATTGTATCTGTAAAGTGAATAAAGATAAGTATGTGCAAATAAAATGTGTTCTTATGTTACCGGCACCATATTATGGCAAGTGAGGCAATGTGCATGTATAAGCAACATCAAAAGTTTTGATGAAAAATTCGGGATATTTAATATTTCAAGTAGACAGCACTAAATATTTATATTCCGGTAAACATTGCTGGGCCTCATTGTCCCAGTGCAGAGGCCAACACTCTGCCTACATTTCGTATAAATTCAACACATTGACGTGAATCGTATCTATCAGCATGTTTTCCCAATGCCGGGCCGCTGTTACGAAGTGAACCAGCCCTGTAATGACGGCAGTGGTGGCGGGCGGGCGGCCGCCACCGGCCAGTGTAATCTTGTAGCAACCGACAACAGCTGCCCAGCCTGAGGATCTAGGGCCGAGTTTCAGCAGCAAACTGCCACGCCCGCACCCGATAATAAAAATGCAACATGTAATCACCGTACAGAAAGGTTTTTAATCTTTGTAGTATACTTCCACATTGACCTAAAAGGATGTGTAGCCAAATGTTATGTCATCCACCAGAAAATAAAATGCATTAATATGGCAGTTGACGTGTGTGTTCTGTTGCCAGACGGAAGCAAAGTCGAGTCACGACCACTAGTGCCGACCAAGCGGTATTCATGAAAAAAAATGGCAAATTTGGGAGCATAGGGGTTAAGGGTGGGTCAAAATCAGCCCAAAAATTTTCCTAATTTTTTTATTACGACCCTATTCTCGGGAACCATGAGGAGTCGTTATAGAGAGGTTCTACTGTATACTCATTCACATGTGTGTCCATCCTCACCTCATTTAATCTATTTGTCCAGTGTATTACCTATCGCAAATTGCATAGTGTTTTGTTAGCATGGAAGAACAGAGATGGTAAGTGGGTAATATATTTTAAGCCAAATGTGTTGTGACAAAGTAGTTCCACATAGCTCGCTTGCAGAGGCAGGTCGCGTGTACCGTCGGTTTGTGCGCCCGAGTGGCCATCACCATTTGTATCAACCTGTAACTGCAATAGACTATTTAATTTTACCAGAACCGCTTTCGTTTCTGCCACGCGGTACACCACCTCTAATCTTACCCAGTGTTTTGCATTGCCTGGGGAAGTTTAATGTACAGTAAGTCACGCAAGGGCCTTCGTGCCATTTCTCAGTTTTACCGCCGCAGACCAGTGAATGTCCGGTTGGTATGTATCAAGTGTTTCCACAGAGGAATATGTACCAAAGTGCCTAATAAACGTCACATCACAACAGAGAAACGTACATTTTATTCAGGTAAGCAGAGAGGTGTTTCTGGAAATGGGCCCTTACAATTCCCGCCAAATGCACAAGTGCACATACTTTCATTATTACTACTATTGCAAGTGTTTTGTGGACTTAACAGCGTAATATGTGGGCTTGTGAATAGCTCAGATATTTCACCATGTAGGATGCAAATGGTAATAACTAGGGCTGATCTGTTAACCAAATTTTCAGTTCGGTTTGATAATTAGTACAAAATCTGTAACAGACCTGAATTCTAAAAAAAGTATTAAAAAAATAAACGACCAGTCGCATTTTTCTTGCACCAAAGTTAAAACTAACAAATTATGTAAACCCTCGTTTTACCGGAGCTCCAGTCAGCAGACTTCGGTTTTAACGGACAAACTCTTGAGTGAAATTATTTTCACCACTGTGTCTACTTACTACATGCAGTGCGGGACCTACATGGTTATTGTTCTTTGGTGTGTATGTGCATGTGAGAACAGAACAACTAATCTGGCCCGGGACCTACATGGTTATTGTTCTTTGGTGTGTATGCACGTGAGTTGACAGAACAATGCGTCGGGCCCAGGAACTACATAGCTATTGTTTTGTGGTCTGTATGTGCACGAGTTGACAGAACGACACGTCCGGCCCGGGACCTACATGGTTATTGTTCTTTGGTGAATAGGTAACATGCAAGTTGACAGCTATACACTGCAAAGGGAGTGAAAGCTATTTTTAGCCTGACGTGTCGGGTGTGGTGTATGGTGACACCGGGCATGTTTTTTTCTTTGCGGAAATGGCTTCTGCCACAGAACAAAAAAGAAAGCGTGTGAATTTGACAGTCAAACAGAAACTAGTATCAGATATTCATAAAGCAAAAGATAAACTGAAGAATTATGTGTTGAAAAATGATGTCGAACCAAAGGAAAACACGAGAGTGATAGATAACAGAAAATATTAACATATTTAAAGAGTCTGACTTGCAGCCATTTTATGTGTATAGCTGACGTCGCCCCAACTCATACATAAACTAGCTTGGTGAGAAAATCACTCGTACCCCGTTACTGTGTTTCTTAACACCACAGCTTCTCCTCCCAGACTCCTTGTAAGTTTATCACTGCATGCATCTGTATTCATCGCAGTGAGACACGCAGTGAGACACCGGCCCGACCGCTGACCTGTTGTTCCAACTGTCATGTCGCCTGTCACACTCCGAGCAAGGGGATGGGGACCATTCACAGATAATCATCTACGCTTGAGGAAGGCAACAAAAATAAAGTGGGAACGGGCAGAGGTTGGGAGTAAATGGGGCAGACGGCCTAGCACCACCGAAATGACTTGGATAGGTTACGGGTAAAAAACAGGAGAAAAACCATTCCCGTGCATTTTTTTGTCTCCACATCGACTAAGTGTTCCACACAAATATACATTCCACTATAAATCAAGTAGATTTACATGATTTTGGTACTTTGCAATTTACCGGACATTCTGGTTTACCAGACTATTCCTCCCCCAATTAGTCCGTTGAACCGAGAGTTTACTTAACAATTTACCAAATATTGAAACTTCCACTCATATTACGGTATGTTGCGGATCTGTGGCATTATATTTACAATATTACTATGTTGTAGTGTTAAAATCATCCTAAACATTTCCCTGGGATAAAGAGATTATGGTTTCCCAATAAACCATACATTGCCAATACAGCAATATGGTTTTATCTGTTATTGTACCTGATTTTATTTCATTCTGTTAAACGTGGTTACATATTCAAATTGTATACACAGACATTAGTAACGTAAACTACTTTAATTATAATTTCATACTCTACCAAAAAGTAATTGGGCATCTGTCCACAATGTTTGCTCTGTGGTTGTCACCCCTTTAGAATCTTGTAGGTCCACCTCTTGCGGATATAACAGCAGCCACCCTGTCTGGCATGCTCTCTACGAGTGTTTGCAGGACATCCACGGGGATTCGTTGCCAATTCTCTTGCAACCATTCCACGAGTTGAGCAATGGATTTTGACCGCGCCTGACGAGCCCTCACCTGGCGATCCAATTCGTCCCAAAGATTGGGTTGAGGTCGGGGCTCTGGGCAGGCCAGTCCAATCTGTTAACATTGTTGTTGGCGTACAGTTGCATAGGCCTTGAAACATGGCATCTGGCATTGTCATCCTGGAAGTAACACTGGTCTATTCCGTAAAAACGCCACAATGTAGGGAGCATTTCATTATCCAAAATGTTACAGTAGGCCTCTGTGTTCATGCTACCACGGACAAACACCAACGGTCCTACTCCAAAGGCCATGAAACACAAGTCAACTGATATACGGGTGCTCAATTAAGTTTTGGTAGATAGTGTATTGCGAAGCATGTAAACAGTTCCCTCGAAAATATTTAGCAAATAAATATGATGCTATGGAGCCAGTGCTGCCACACTTGCTCATGCAGTTTTTTTCTTTCCAGTGAAAGGGTAAGTTTTGTTCATTGCACGGACACAATACTGTACAGGATTGTTTTTTCTTGTTATGTTTCTCTGCTTGCTGACCGCTTTGTCATTTTCTTCGGCAACACCAATCAATTTAGGTTAAACACAAAATTTTTTAACTGCCTGATATAAACCAGTCATGGCCTCGCTATTGTGTGAGGCCTTTTTTCATTGCCTGCAAGAGTGTAGTTAAAAGAATAATAAAGAACATTTCTTTTGTTTTTGCTTCAGGCGGGCATTTATTTAGCGAAGTTTTAAGGTGGGTTTATGATTGAATTAACAGCATAAGTGTGTTGTGTGCTTAAAATATGAATCCATGTGTTCTAGTGTATTAGTTTATGACTGTCGTATGCGGGTGTTGACGAGCCATATGCATTCTTGGCATGACTTAAGAGATCACTATGTATTATATCTTAAGTACAAGTCAAGACGAAGTAACCCATTGGAGCACAGCGACTGTTGTTGGCGGGAAAGTGTATTTACTACTTGTATTTAGATCATGTCGTATTGTGAAATTGTATGAATATAATTATTTTAATCGAGAGACAGTATCATGTCAATTTAAAGAATAGTTCATGGTCATGTTTTCTTTCGTGGAAGAGGTTATTGAATTCGCTTTAATGAACCTTTTCAGATTTATTGATGTAAATGCCTAATGTTGGCATCAGCTTCCCTTCCTGTAAGATTTCATGAGTTTTTTAAAACGATTACACAAGCAGTAACCACAAAGAATTAAATATGTGTAAATGGTTCATTTTTACAAGTTATTTCTGTAGCTCACGTCTCCTACGATTTTGATTGACTAGACTTAACAGTTGCTAATTTAATCTAAACTCTGAATCTTCTTATATTCATTTTCAGTATGCTTATTGAGTCATTAAGTACAATTCTTAATTCTTCAGTCTTTAATTGTAAACCAACCTTTATACCGCTTGCATTGCTAGCGGCATATATTTCTTAAGTTCTTTCAGCTGACTTTCCGCTAAATTTGGTGGAATTTTAAAAAAATAACAAAGAAATAACCATTTTAGCGTGCAGCAAAATATATTATATGGTTACATAAATCAGATTTTTACAAGTCAAAATTTAAAAACTTTTTTTTAAATTTTGTAATCTTTGTTGAACTCATAAAAATGAGTAGCCATGACCGACCCGAAAAGAGAACTGACATTTTTAACCAAAATGGTACGAAACCTCTATTTTTTGATGTGATGATCTTCATAAATGGGGACAAATGTTATGTATTAGCACAGTCAATGATTGTCATAGATACTGCGAACATACATACAGTAAATAAGTTAAATTAGTTTTGTAGTTTTGTTGAAGTAATATACAGTACTGAGCTAAAACATTTATATAGCCATTGTTTTAAAAATAAGGTTTCTGACCTTCTTGAACATACTAGTTTACTTCAACTGTTGTAATACCTACTACATTGTATCATTATTCTGGGAACTGCCAAAAAATTTCCATACATGCGGATTTTCAGATGATAATATTTTTGACATGTATGTCAATAAAATACAACTTCTATCTAGGGATGGGCTTATACCGATACCCATACCAATTAACCTGCTGATACCATGACCATCTGTATCAGCGGCATCTGAACATTATTTGCTTATTAATATTCACCTATTAGTGACACCAATTTATTTAACACAATATTAAATAACCCGGCATGGTACATCTCGTACAACGTTGATTTACCACATCCATCAATCATATATTCTGTCCGACACCCAAAATATATTCAGAACAATTGTTTTTCGATGATTTGTTCCCATCGTTTACATTTTACCGTATTTTCTGTTGGTACATTCGCCAAAGATTGTTTGCATCATTCACTTTGGACACTACGTGAATGCAGTACAATGCAGTTAATCAACAACTGATGCTATTGATAGTATTGTTTACACCTCACAAAAGTTTTTTGTTTTATTTTCTTCTTACATTTTAATGGTTTTGCTGCACTTATAAGTTGGCAGCAATGAAAACACTGTTGTTATTGAAAGTGATGAGTGAAAGCAAACACACAAGATTTTGGCGGCATAGTTCTTACTTCCTGCTTCGATTTTGTTTAGTGTGTTAACAGTCTGAATATGGCTGGGAAATAATTGGTAAAAATTTTCGTAATATTTATCAGTTTTTATCATTTTAACCAAGAGATTTAGTATGGCTTGGCCGATGAAGGAATACTAAGCAAAAATATTAATATAAATAAAAAAACTTTCAATCAATTTAAAGTGAATATTTAATATTAAATTAGTTTCAAAAAATTATTTCCAATGACATCTTTAGGCTGTTAGTTTTAACAAACATGCATGTTGAGGTTATGTATTGTATTTCTCAGATCTAATATCCAAGTCCGCATCAGATTGCCCTGAAGTTTTTAGGATTTACTTTAATGAACTCAATTTGTAATTATTGCTGTATTGTCTGTGACATTTCTTCCTTTACTGCTAAGTTACTTATTTGCACAGTTAAAGTGTCTATCTTATAATTTATTACTCAAATTAGTGTTGTATTTCATTTCTATGCTGTAGACACCTAATATAAAGTGTTCATAAAACTGAAAACTTAAATTTACATAGTAAAAAGTATTTCCAAATATTGGGAATTGGGAATTATGATTGTGCTCATCAAAACTGGTATCGGCAGCATTGGCAGTTGAGAATTGGTATCGTTGGTATCAGCAAAAATGTGGTATAAGCCCATCCCTACTTTTAACCTTATAAAACTTTGTTGAATATAGTAATAGCTGTACATTTTTTGTAAATAAAGTTTATCTAGTAAACACAATAAAAATGAAAATTTTAGAAAAAGTACTACTGTAAATAATACATTAAGAAACATTACACCTCTGCCCGTTTAAGTAAAGAAAATGTCACAAAATACTGTATACAACTGATTGTAATCTGACACCAAATGTAAGCTGACCTAAAATTTTCAAAGCCTCTGAAAATGAAAATAATATGACACCAAATGCAAGTCAAATTTTGAATGTCCGGCATGCGCTCGATTAGCTGAGAGCGTGCAAAGAAGTTATCAATCATGTGGTGTGTTCACGGCAGCAGGTGGAGGAGGGGTTGTAGCGGTACCCCTTCACGCCGCTACTTGTTGGTGACACCTTGTGCACATGGCAAATGTCTGTCTTTTAAAGTAATTAATTATATTTTACTACAAAGGAAACTTGTAATTTTGAGACAGAAATGAATGAATATGGCGATTATAATTTATTTCTTCACTGTCTTTAGTAATTAATCATTCAAAACCACGTACTCTGGTATTCCCTGTTGTGAGTTACACTGCACTCGGATCGGTGCTAACCTACCCATTATTAGACGGCAAAAGGTGTTGAATAGGTCCTTATATTTTTTTTATCAGTTAGTTCAAAAGACGCTTGTCTATTGAAGTAATTCAAAATAAATCCTCCAATTTCCCCACAAAAAGTTGCTGAAAATGAACTTTACACTTATAATACAAGTCGCTCGACATTTGTGACAAGGAGAAGTCAAGTATATTTTTCTGGGCATATAATTTTATTTGTGAAGATGCTACCCCTTGAGTTAAATAAATTAAATAAATATTACATTTTAAAATTATGTTAATTTTTCGCCAGATACAATAAAACATAAACCTCATTTAAATGTTTTGCGTAACATTTTCAGGCGAAACCATTTGCTTTGAAATACAAGTGATGAGCGATGGATAATCTTGATAAAGTTTCTACATTTGCCAGGCGTAGTTTATTTGCTCTGTGGCTGGCGTGTGAAGGTAAGTGCGCACAGCTGAGAGACTTGTTTTTTCTTTAGCTAGATAACTTCTCTTCTCACAAGCATGTGAGGGGAGAAAGGAAGGTAGGTGGCTGAGAGAGGCAGAAAGAAAGATGAGAGAAAGGATGCTAGGTCGCCATGCTTGTTGCTACGAAACCACTTCCCCTCTCGGCAGACGTGTAAGGGAAGTAGCAAGCTAGTCTCGCATATCGCACCATGGCTGCAGTGTCAGACGTGTTGGGAAGACACTAGATAAAGCTGTGATAAACGGTGGCGAACATAGCGTATTTCAATCCAGTTACTAGACATTTGCATAAACAACCAGTTTCAAAATGATAGTTGCAGGAAATCTTAAGTGACAGGATCTGAAATATACTTAAATCGACGCAATATGCAATAAACGATAAAAGTGGGCTATGTTAACATTATTTAAATAAGAATTTCTCTGGGACCACATAATATTGTTGGTGGATGCAATATATCAGCACATGCGATAACGATACACCGAGATTCAACTCTACAGTAAAACCTCATTAACATATGTAATATATGTAATTCGAAGTAGAATATCCTCAAAGTGTATGTAAAATTCAGATAAATTATGAACGTTTCAGTAAGTATTTTTTAGCTGTGCAACAGAATAAGCACCGCAAGCAGCTGCCTTATGTACTCTGTATGGTTGCAGCAGGTGGCTGGCTGCTGCCGCGTGTATAGGGGCAACCAGACAGCCTGCTGTATGGTTCCAGCAGGTGGCTGGCTGCTGCCGTGTGTATAGGGGCGACCAGGCAGCCTGCTGTACGGTTGCAGCAGTTGGCTGGCTACTGCCGACCAGGCAGCCTGCGGCATAAGTAACAGCTGTCACACTTTCACCCCTCCGCAGTTGGCTGATAAAGAAATCTTGCAGTCTACCTTTATCTGCCTTGTCTATCCCTTCCTCTTCTTTTTAAAACCGAAACTTAACTTTATGGGAGAAACAAAAAAAAATTAGAGCTAAAGAAATCAAAAAAAAATTGGTAGGTAATGAAGTTTGTTTTCAAAATAGATTTTTATAATTATTTTTTACATTTGAAATTACATGAATAGAAGTAAGGGAAAGTATGATGCAAACATTGTTTCAGAAAATTTATAAATACAGTTTAAACTTGAGTATATAGCACACTCATGTATAGCACTCATCATGAATCGACAACAATTTATGGTGTCCTGTTAAGCAAGTAAATTATGCAAGAAATTTTTCTTTATATATATTGGCGTGTGGCTGTGGTGATATCAGCCAGGGAAAGAAAATATATTAAAATACGACACACGTGCTGAAAGCCAAAACATTAAGACAGTGCTGTTCCGTCAGCCATTAAAAGAATTCCAGCCTCTGGGGTGAGCAGCTTCCCTTTTTTTCTTTCTTTCTTTTCCCTTTCATGCAGTGGTGCTGGAATGTGACAGTTTACATTGGTGTCGCAATATGTGGCCATGCCACAGATATGGTCTGATCCTCGAATGAGTGCACTTTTTAGACAGTTTTCCCAGTTCAGACCTGTGTATGGCTGTTTCCATGGCAGTAGCAGTGTCTGCTTGTGCCACATAGTATCGGAGAAAATAAATACTTAACTACCACTGTCTGTTGGGATGTTTTGTAGTTCCATGCAGATAGTTGGCCGCTGCAGGTGTAGTATGCGACCCCCTCCTGCTTCCCATGGATGTGTCGGGTTGGCTGACAAACAATATGCAGGAAACAGGAAGTGGTGGACAATGATATGGGTAACAGAGGTGAGAAGGCTGGTGTACATGGGAATGGTTTTTTTTTTTTTTTTCCCCCACGGTAGTATTTTTCCCTGATAGCACCAACACTGTAATTTATAAATTACTTCTTAACCTTCCTGCTTACACTTAAAACAGCTGCTTCGAGGGCAGCTTATGTGCTGAGTTAAAAGTGAAATTAATTTTATTTTAAAACTGCTTAATTTTATTTTATTGGTGTCTGCTAACAGAACCGAATTTGTGTTGCTTTTCACGTCTGAAGACTAATTTTTACTATCAATTCCTTGAAACTGGAAATGCTGAAAAAGGAAATTATTAAATTCATACAGTAACCCCCAAAAAAAAGCAAAAGTCGCTGCTGAAAGTGACATAGAGGCAAGTTGCAGATGGAAATACTGTGCACCAGTTAAGTGACTTGTATGTGGAGGTGGCATGACATGAGATGCATACTCTTCTTGCTCCTGTGCATCTTAGCGTGATAACTTAAAATACGTCAAATTGTTGTCCACTCCCAAAAAAAGATCTTGTGAAATTCTGTGTAAGTAATTCAAAGTAAAACATTTTGGCCCCGAGCATTTCGAGTTATTGATGTTTTACCGTACTTTGAAGCATTTTAAGCCACCTGGTACAATGATAAGTTATCAATTGTACGTGAAGGAGATAGTTACAATGCTAACTCTAAAGTGGACAGTGTTTGAGGGTTGAAACCTCAGTATCCAATTTTATTGAAAGTGTAAATTTAAATGTGTGTCATAGCGGCAAACTCAGACGTTGATGGGGGCGAAACACAAGCCCCTCTGTGGACTCCGGCACGGGTCGGGTTGGAAGAACAGTGTTACTGATCAGGAGACTTGTGGGGTGACCTGTCTGGTTGGTGGCTTGGGGATTACAACCCAAGTTCTGTGGTAAGCAGATCAACGGTGGTGGCCTTCAAATAATGCAATACCAGTGTTGCTGAAATCATGCCCTGTGAAATCTACTTTCGCTTAGGCAGGATGCCGGTATAAAGGATGGGTTTGGTTGGTTTGCATACAGGAACAAAGTCAAGAGACACAGGGAGCACTATTTTATGACACGTTACCTGCGGGCTGCAAGGTGGCGGCACCCTCCTCCCCTCCGGCTGGCTCGATGGGGCGGCCGGAGACTGGACAGCCTTCGACACTGGTTGCGGAGAAGTAGTCCTCAAGCTGCTGATAGACTCCTGGGGTATATGTGGTGGTATTGTGGTGTAAGAAACAGGTAATAAGGTGGGATTGCATCCCATGAAGTCGGCATCAAAGTGAATTACTAATAAATGTTCTAATGGAGTGCGGTTATATGTTCTGGTAGATGGAGTAAATAAAGGGATTTTCTCTACTATCTCTAGGGTTGGTAATCTAGCAAGGTCAGCTTCCAGCTGTTTCAGAAAGTGTTTTAATTTTAATTTCCTGCCACCTTTCTTCTTGAACGGCATGAGGCCGGATTAAATGCACCTCAAGGCAAAGCTGGCTTAACAGATGCCCTACCGTCTGCAGCCAGGAGTACTGGATTTGACATTATCCTGCTTCAAAGTTCCATGTCCAACTGTCACCAATGGTGGATGGGACTAACAAAGTGCAGGACAAATATGCAGGAATACAGTGGCTCTTAGGTTGTTTTCTACCAAGGGTTACGTTTTAGAGATAGATAGATATATATATATATCTCTCTCACACACATTGTCCCTTTCCTACCTGAGTGAGCGGAGTGGGGAAGAGAAGAAAGAGATTTACTCTAGAATTTAATTTAATACCAGTGCTGATTTTTCTCTGGTCGCAAGTAATTAACCCTGCGGCGGTGAATTAGAGTTTCGTGGGTGTTTTCGCTGGCAGGTCGGCGTTTTGCTCACGTGTGGGTCCTTACTGGGGTACTGCCTAACGGAAGGGTGATGGGAAGTCGGAAGAGAATCAAACCCCAGGGTGAGTGTGTCTCTTAATGTCTCCCTCCTAGGGAGCACAGCCTTGCTCACCGTGAAGGCTGCCAAAATCAGTGACTCCAGCTGTACAAAATAAATTAAATGATGACTGGTGAAAGATGGAGATGTTGGTGTACGTAAAATGTAATGAGTTGATCCTCCTTAGGATGCTTCCTACTCAGCGTCCTGTTTGCTGTGTAATCGCCCAAGGGGAGATGGTCTCATGGGCTTGCGCAGTGGGATGTATGTGTGAGGTAGGGGAGCTATCCGGCGTTTCAGCACAGTTGGGAGTGGAATAGTACTTTTAAATACCTTCCCGGCGGCGGTGCGGATGGTACACGTAGTTACTGATGGACGATCAACGGCCGGGCGTGGAGGTGGTTTTGTGACAGGTGTGGACTACAGCAGGTAGTAATAACTAACGAATTCGTAACTACGGCATGGCCATAAGTTAACCAGCCCGGAGTTGAGTTCAGACTCATGTTTGCAAGCCATGAGGAGTGAGATTGAACGTGGTCCTGGTGTGGTGTACTCCGGTACTGGGGACGGGGGTGAATTATCCAGGACTGTGGTGGTTAACTGCTAGTTGTTAGAGTTATATAATTCTCTATGGAGGGCCCTTTGTACCTGGCGACCTAGTCGGCTAGGGTGTCACCTTCCTTCTTCGCCATTCTCATACTGAGTCAAAAAGCTAACACAATTCAATAAATTTAAAATTCACTTGGCTTTCTCACTAGACAACAAATCTCACACCTACCCTAGCCGTCAATTGATAGTCTTCAGGAAATGACTTCTCATTCACACAGAGGCTCTACCTATGAGAACAATGGGCTAGCTAGAGTTGGAATGCGTTCGCAGGCAGGTGTGGGTGTTGTGGACTCGCACAGGTATCAGAGTATCTTTTTTCAGACTAGAGAACTTTTCAGACGCACTGATAATGAGAAGTTTGGCCCACTCGCACTTGGTCCGCAGAGAGAACTTTAAAATTTACGTTGAGCCTAAATATTTAAAGAAATTCTTGCATTAAAAAATGAACGGGTCAAAGATAAATTGACAAAGTCCACAATGTTAAATATTGTATGTAGCGTTTATTGCGATTTTGTGGAGAATTGTGCTACACTACCTTGTGGATTTAATATTTTTAATTTTATTTGTTTAAAACATAAATTTATTAAATTGCAGTGACCTAAAATCAAAAATAAATTACTGAAGTATATTTTGAGTCCTGCTTTTAATCTCTGATTTTGAAGAATTATTGTGAAATTATTTTTCCTAAGGTTTTAAACGTCTAATAGACAATAGTATATTGTGTGACACTGACTTTAACACAGACATATTCCCAAAATATTTTTAGTGAAGTAGAAGTATTTCAGTCCATAACTTATATGTCCATTGTATCTATATCGAATATTGGTTGTATCGGCAGGAAGTATCGGTTCGTACCGGTACGGTAAAAACCTGTATCGGCTCAGCACTAGTCACTAGTATAAATACTAGGGCCGTGGCGCTCCATCCCCCCCCCCACCCATAATCCCCCTCCCCAGATGTACCCAGGTGTCGAAGAGCAGCTATTGTGTAATACTCATCAGAGCCGACGATGCCGAGGTTCAGTGAGGCTGAAGACGAAGGCATCATAGCCTTGAGGAGCCCAGGACCAACAGCATCCACATTTCTGGGGTGAGCATAATCTGGTTTGGCTGTAGGGCGTAAGGCTATCTACCAAGACCCCGTCATAAGTTATATCCCTATAGTAAACTCTAGTATTCTTGCAAGGCTAGACAGTTCTCACTTAGCTTGGTAATCTATTCATATGAGAACACGATCCTCATGTAAAATTATTGAAGAATGAGGAGATGTTGTGTACCATTAAATTTAGTGTAACTTGCATCGTTCTAATTAATGTATTAAATGTTATAATAAATGTATTTTGTATTAAGAGAATTCCAATTGCTTGTATCATTTGCCATCTAGTTACTAACCCCCATGAGTGTCGTCCTTGTATGCTTTCTTGCTTGACGGATAGAGTAAACTTAGCACACCGAAGTATATGAATGAACTATTGAAGGAAATCAGGTAGGCCTAGGGATGAACGCAAACTCCTAATAAAGCATCTAACGATGATTTGTGGTCGAGATGGATGAACGGTGAGATAGGCCTAGGTACCAGCTCAGATTCCGCAGGGGGGACGGGGTCTCACTCATGACTTCAACGTCAACCAGGGGGTTTAACAATCTTTGCAAAGCTCAACGTTCTCTGCGCAGAGCACAGCATTTAGTTCCACCCTTCTTGCTGTGCATCGAACCTGCCTTCTAACCTATCCGCAGACATGTGTAGTCCTAGGGGTGTGTCTTATTCAATCACACCCAAGGCCCTGACATATAGATTTGCAGTCCGCAGACGTGTGCAGTCGTAGGGGTGTGTCTTATTCAGTCACACCCAAGGCCCTAATGTATAGATTTGCGGTCACCACCAAGAGTAGGCAAGGAAGCACCAGAAACCCAGGAGCAGCGGCTTGTCTTTGCAGACACTAAGCTTTCTACAAGCTCCGTCTCGTGTGGAGTTTGGTACGCCTCATGACTAGTCTTCAGCGAGGTTTTTCTATTGCACCTGTCACATGATTTACTGACACAAAAATATTTAGCAAAAAATATTAAATGAACCAGGAATTAAATTTTAAATTATGGTAAACAATAATTAAAATACACATAATATTTATTACGGTACAGGGAAAGTGGGAAAACCCAGGTTAGAGTATAAATTAGCTAAATTCAAATTAATTTAATACTCAAATTAAATGCAAGCGAAGGTGAGCCTGGTAATAATTAAAAAAGAAATAGAAATTATAAGTTTACATAATTAACGCGCTTTACAGCGTCTTCTCAATAAAGTGGGTTTTGTCCAGAAGGGTAATTAAGTCGCGACAACCTGCTACCGCGTAGTCAAGGATTCTAACTGCAGTTAAAGGGTTGCAGGGTATAGGGCATCGGGTTACCTCTGTAGTCGAGCCATCCTTGCATTCGGCTGATGCAGTTGTGGACGAGCCTTCTTCAAGCTGCAGAAGAGATTCGAGCAGTATTGCAGATTGTTGGATAGGTTGAAGCCGTGTCACAGGCTGAGGAGAGGAGAGAGGTCTTTGCAGACCAAGGAGTGCTCACTGACCTACACGGCCGATGAGCCCGGTGTCTCTGCCTCGGGGTGCTCTTGGCCTTATATAGTGGAAAGTCTCGTGGTCAGCATTCTTCCCGGGGTGCAGGATAGAGTAACCTTCCAGCGCAGGGGTAGGTTTATCAGGGTTGCAGCAGCGCCGCTCATTTCTTATCTCCTTGCGTGGAGGCGATGACAAATCTATAAACACCTCATCCTGAGGCTGGCTGGATGTGATGTCACAGGGCAGCAGAAATGCTGCAGTCTATTGTTGTCGTTGGAACGCCTTCCACAGCTATATTCAGGGTAGTATTTTGTCAAAAATATTTTATTTATTCGAAAGGGTGGCGATTACATGCTGGGTTCTGGGCAGGCCATATATTTCATAGTTAATCACGTTAATTATCTTTATGTCCGAGGCTGTCCAACACGTGGAGTCCCTTTTGTCGGCACGTGAAAATACTTCTGCTACTGTTTATGACTTGCCCCGAGCTCTCGTCGGCTCATGATGGGACGTAGTCGCCCGTAGAGTATGTAAGCCTGGTTTGCAGCATGTTGGCATGCATCATGCTTACCAATCTTATATGACGTCTTACTCTCAAAGTCTCATGTTCTTTTAACATAATTTTGCCACACCTCTAGGTTACTGCTGAATTTTAGTGATAACACACATGCTTTACGTATTTACACAATAAAGAAAATTGAATGTACTTCCTCATTCTACTTAAAGGCAGTTCACGGTAAAGTGAGCACTTTTGAGGCCCTAGTTACTTTTTCTTTCAACCATATTTTGTCCTTTAACTACTTTTTTAAGTATATAATGCCATGTAAGGAATAAACACAGTGTGTGTATTCCACCACACTCGGATCTTAACATCCAAGGCTAAAATGAAATATATTTACTGACTATTATTCCAAACGAGACGGCGTTCAAAAGTGTTCACTTTACCGTGAATAGCCTATAAGAGGTTGTGTGCTCTCTTACAATATTTACCTTCTTTATATTACACATGTTTTAATTTCCTTCCTGTATTACTTGCTTCTACGGTTTCTACAACTTAGTTCTACTTGTACTCATCTCTTTCACAATAGGGATAAGTATCTTTACTCTACAGTCACGTATAACCTAACCTATTTTTCTTTTCTCCACAAGGTTAGGACTATCATACTTTACCTTTACAGAGGTATATTTTCTGAGCTCTATTATTTACACATTCCAACTTGGCTTAGAATATATCCGGGAGGGTTCTCTGCCTCTACGTATGTTGTTGCCGATCTTGGCAGACTACCAGTGAGAACACATTACATTTGCATCCTTAATTTATAACATCTCATCTTATCCTAGCTCTGCCTCATTTCCTAAGGGACATTTTGCACTGGGTTGTACAGGATGGAACTTTTCCTTGAAACACTAATATCCTTTGGGTATTTTTCCTAACCTAATTTCTGTTCTATCTTCTAACAAGGTACATGTTTAAATATTTAGTTATATCACATTTTCCACTTGCTTGGACAATTTCTTATTGGCTATAATATACTCTATGCATTTTAGTAAGGCCGGGAATTTCCTGGGCGGTGGTTTCGGAACGCTCACAGTGAGTTTTCGCCTCGTGTACTTACTGCAAAGTACATTAGTAAACTAATACAGTGTTGCCCATTGTCACAATGTTAGGGATTTGTGAGGGTGGAATGCGTGTGTTCACGGGCCTTCTGATACACTTCGTTTTATGCGTATCTCACTTCCTATTGGTGCTCACGGAGTTGAGTGGCTTTACGTTAAATGTGTCTTACAAGATTCCATCACAAAGCCAGATTATATTATTTTACTTATTAAATCTTATGTGAGCACTCTTTGGGAGTAGGGTCAATCAATTATTAACTTTTCAGTTAGTTACGAATTCCCACTACATTAATTCCTCCCTTTCTTTTTAGCAAGCTGGGAATCCAAGTAACATGAAGGGGAAAGAAAATTCTTTACTTCTACTATACAAGTTCTTATCGCCAGGAGGAATATTCATTCACTATGACACATCTTAGTGTGAGACCTCCGTTCATGGCAATGCTATTCAGAATTCCTAACCTTACAAACTTAACCTATGTTTACACCTTTTTCAACATATTCTGTGGTTTTGCATTCTCTTCTCTTACTGCTCATATTTCACTGACTGACTTACCAGGTTAGGATTTTTTCTGCTTGGTGTTTTGTCACCTAACCTTCCCTACTAGTCTATCTAAAATGAGTACTTTCACTCTCGAAACTTTCTCTTGTCTATTTTATCACTTCTTACTAAATTTGGTTCTATCTAAAAGCCCTAGGGTGGGGGAGGTAATAGTTAAGATTGACTTCTGCCAAGTACTTACTCAGGTGAAGCAGGTGCGGGTCACTGGTGCTTGCAAGGGCATTACTTCGCGGTCGTCCTCCTTTGTTTGATGGTACAGTGGCAGCGGAGGGCCACCAGAACATCGTGTGTGCCCTCCAAGGTGTCTCCTTGTAGTGTCATGGGGCATACGTCGTGTGTCTCGCATGTAGCAGGGTAACTCAATGGGTGATGATGGCTGCAGGCGGTGGCTCTGAGACAGCAGCTTGGGTGATTGGGTGGTCTGCCGATGATGTGACTCTTGCTGTTGCGGATAGGCTCATTTTCGCATGAGTGGTGCGCGGTACTCATGGCTGTTGTCCTCTCCAGGTGTTGGAGGTGCTGTGATGACAGCGCCAATGCGCTCGGGTGTCCAGATAACAGTTTTTTACTTTCAACATTTTGTGCGTATCCTGCTCTGTTGCCTCTCCAGCCACTTAAGCTCCGCTAGTAGTGAAAGTCGCCTGGTGGACTGACAGACTCTCTGTTTATAAGGTACACTGTGGGCTCCCTCCAGTCTCTTGTTCATTGTCTTCCCTCTGCCTGGGGATGGGGAAGGATAGGATGGGTAGCAGGGTGTGTGACCTCGTGTCACTATCCTTGTGGAACACCATGCCCTCAAAGGGGGGGGGGGGGGGGTAAGGGGGGAGTAGCCAGGACTGATCCTGGGGGCAGTGGGTAGCTGGCCTCGTCCAGTTCAGTCTCCGGGTGTGGCGCTTCTTCCGGTGCCAGAATGAAGGCTGGGGGTACTCGTTGGCCATTCGGCGGAGGCGTCTCGCTAACTTTCTGGTGCTTTACAGCCACCAGGGATGAGGCAGGGGGTCGAATGAGGGGAGTCTGTGGCCATTTTGTCGTGTAGTTTAGGATGACTGGAGGTTCACTGGTCTCCTGTATAATGCTTCCTTCCTGTTGCCTTCTGATCTCTGCTCTATCCGTTGAACTTCACCACGATCTTTCTGTAACCGTGCTACATTTCTCTTTACGGGATCTGGGTGATATGGAACATAAGAGCGTGGGGTGGATGGTAGTAACCTTTGGGATACTACTCCGTCAAATGATGGTTCACGGGGCGTGTGATACGATTGGAGAGGGGAAAAATCTACTCTTCCCGAATCCAGCGTTTCTGATTAACAGGTTTGCGTTTGGAGTGCATGTCTCGCCCATCTCTTGGGAGGTCGGGTTTGGTTCCCTCGGCGAAGGGGAGGGGTTTTGTCCCCTAAAGGTTCGTTTCTTGAAGTGCACTCTGCGAGTCCTGGGTTCTAGTCCCTTGTCTGCAAAGACCTCTCCTCAGCTATTGACGCAACTTCAACTTCTCCTCAACCTGTGACATGGCTTCAACCTCTCGAACAGCCTGCAATACAACGAAGAGCGACTATTGTGTGATACTCGTTGGAGCCGACGATGCTGAGGTTCAACGAGGCTGAAGACAAAGCGTTTGAACTACTGTCCCTGAGATAGGAGTGCACGTCAAGTTTAATAGACTATGCCCTACCAGATTAAAATTGTAGCATGTAAACATGAAAAATATATATATTAGAAGCTAAAACTGTCATGCCAAACAAATGGCTAACCTAGCAAATAAGTAATTGACATACAAACATTGCATCATAGTATTGATGTCGCAAAGAGTTTACTGTGCGATTTGTTATCTGTGTCGATGAAACTGCTCATATCTCCTCAGTCTAACCTCTTTGCTTGTATGGGGAATCCCGGTGCCTAGTAGAGCATAATGTTTTTTTTCTCTCTTAAGAACTCGCATTTGTTCACACATAAATTTTTACCATGTGACAGTGCTGGCTGATAAACAGACCAGTTAGAATCATCCCGCAGGGGCCATGGTAAACTTCCCCCTCAATAGTCCTTTCAAGTGGGACTTATTTGTTGTTGTGTTAGCTACACTTTTCACTTGAGGATAGAGAAAAATATTACAAAACGTTTGAGAACTTGCACTTAATAATTGTAAGACCTACTGTTTATAAATAACTCGGTGTAGATGGTATGTGAACTGCCCTCGACATAAGAAGGCCAGGTGTTCAATACGAAAACGACCTGCTGCCGTAACTTTCTTCCCCAAACACTCCTCCGTGCAGTGAAAGCGAAGAAAGAATGGCAGCCGGCGGATGATCTGAGACACCCCAACACCGCCAGCCCCACAACAATGGAAGAGGGGGGAGAGAGAGAGGTGGAGATGCCATTAACCGAGTGACAGTAACCGTATGCCGCCCAGCTAGATATGGGTCACTAACTCTCCAGTTGGCCACCCAAGCCACAGAAGCGCGAGCCCAGAGCTGCAACTGGAGTACTACGAGTAGGGTGTCACCCATGCAACATGGTATAAAAGTGGTATTGCTCAAGATGAGTCTATGCCGCTTCAGGTGTGGCTGATTGACGCATGCCACAATGCAGCCAACACCCTGATTCCCAGTATCATTCTAACTGCCTATCGACGAAGGGAACCCGTCACCACAACAAACTTGGCTATTACCAGGGAAATCGCTGGCACTGCTTGCAGCTGCGCTCATTGCTTCAAACGAGCAGAAGATAACAATTCTTCCGAACTGCTGAAAGAGGGATAATAACTCACACCTGGCCGAGAAAAATACGGCCTGCTGCCGCCGCTTCAGGTGAAGCCTGCTGATTCAAGTGGTGATGAAACACTTTCAATATTAAAAATAACTAGTGGCCTCAGTTCCTTAAGCACTATGAAGTAAAAAAAAGGTAGCAACTCTTTATTCTTACAAAACCTAAAAATAACACAGTAAAATAACTGATTCCTTATTCGATCCCACCATAGATCTAACCTTAAAATAAAAAGGAAACGCAAATGAAACAAATAAAATTGGCAAATAAATAACCGTCTGTAGGTTTCAAAAAGTAAGAGGATTTTAAAAAAACTAAAAGAAAGAACTCTAAAAGAGCGACTGTCAGTTAACTTTCCCACCAAAACTTCGGCATCTAGATTAAGGTCACCACTGTTGAAACTAACTTCCCCAAAACACATTTTGAAATTTAAAAAATCAATAAAGTATCTATCACCACCTTACTTATTAAAGTAGAAAAAGAAAACACATGTTTCTTAATAAACAAAAGGTACAAGTAATAAGGATGCTTATTAACCCATCCCAAAATAGCCTCATTTTCTAACCTAACTTAACCTACCCTAACCTCCAAGGATGGCCATATGAGAAATACAAGTGTCAGCCTATCGCATCTAAAAAAAAAAAGACAAAGGGGTACGGAACTTCCTACTGTCATAAAATCTAAGGCATCCAAACAAAAAAAGAGGTAGCCACCAAAAATACCACTACAAAGATCACTCTTAACAAAAAAAGCCTAGTTTAACTCAAAATCACAAAATATTATTTAACCCAAAAATTCACACCATAACAATACTTCATCGTTTCTATGTGTCACGGTGTGTCCTCACCTACGGTTTGCCTTTTGTTATATAGGAAATGTTTAAAATGCTCTGTGTGTGCAGTGGTGGTACATGTTTCCTTGAGGGTATTTTGCAGTTTCTGCCACGTGACTGGTGGTGGTTTTGTATTATGTTGTCGTATATGTGTTTTGTGTAGCCAAGAAGATAAAATTTGATCCTTCTACATTTCTCTGCCTCATTCCACTGATTTATCTCTGAAACCTCCTCAAAAGCCTCAAGGAAGTTCGCAATATTTTCATTCTGCGTGCCTGAAAAGGACGGAGGTTTTTTCCGATTGTGAGAGCACAATTTGTAGTGGTTGTGGATTTGCCATGTTTGGTGATGTGGGTTTTCGTGTAGTACTTTCTCTGTTGACGTTGATGTAGTTGGGAAGGGGGGATGGGAACGAGTGTGTTATTAGAGATTCTAATGCAACGTCGTCGTAAAATGGGAAACCGAGAAAATCTGTAGGTGGTGTGACTGATTGTGAGTTTGATAGTGCTGTGTTTTGAGTAGGGGGTGGTGTGTCGTTTGGAAACTGCATCTGGACTAGTGTGAAATGAAATATCTAAATTTTGATTCTGTATGTTACTGTTAGTGGTACGTTCTGTGTTGTATAATAAAGCCCACTGTTTGTCACATTCGTCTAACACGTTTTGTAACGACTCCCTTCCTAACACCTACACTTCCTGCTAATATTCCTACTGATCACTACTCCTTCTACCTCGTTCTCACTACACTCCAGTTAGGTAGGGGCCTACGTGGGGGGGAGGGGGATATTAGCTAACTGCTAATACTAGCCAATGATAGAACAGGGTTTCTATAAAACACTTTATTACAATAACTTGATTATGGTGGAACAAAATAATATAAGAATACAAAATGACAATATTACCTTAACTACAGTTACGTTACTTTGCTTGGATCTTGTTACAAGACCAAACACAATACATTTTCTTTACTCAGAATTTCTTCTCAACACAAGGATACAAAATGCAATAAATGACTAACCTTGCCACGTATATTGAAGTCTTTATAACAGGGCCTCGAGATAGGGAATGCCGCCTTACTGCCTGGCTGGATTTATGCTCACCAATAAGAACAGCTGTGTAGAGTGCAGATAGCCGGAGCTCCTCCGGACACTGCGGCCTTCTGCTTCGTGCTGATCCGGCACCTGAGGGGTCTGGGTGCGAGCTCTGATCTTAACAAGCCTGGCTTCAGTGGGTCAGCCAGGCTTGTTGATTAAACAGGGGGCTCGTTCAGGAATCTATACTCTGTTAGAACCATAACTCGTGTGCGGCCCCCTGGAGCCTACGTCGGCAGGACCCTCTGGTTGGCTGCTCCATAGTGTAGAATTTATATTGACATCCTTCAGGTGGTTGAGTTGGTGGGGTCGAGGAGGTCAGGTGTAAATGGTTGTGTTGTAGGCCTAGTATGTATCTTGATGACGTTTGGTGTCATTCGCGAATTTAATTAAAGGCAGTATCAAGATTAGAGTACCAGATTCGAGGCACCGTTAAACAGAATTAATTTTTAATAATAAGTCAAAATTTGAAAATTAGTGGCAAGGCAGAAAGTGGATTATTATTACATTTGAACAAAATGTTACATAGTTTTAAACATTGAAAATACTGGTCAATGCCTATGTACGTTGTGTAGTGAGACCACGGAGTGGAAGGAAGTACATCCATTGCCACATTTAACGTTTAAAAAGCCCACGCAATACTAGGCGGTGGACGTAGGTAATAGGGTGTAAAAGTTTTCATGCGCAGAGATGGTACTTCACTCACAACATGGTAGGAAGTTAATCTTGAATTAATTTAACATTAGATTTCAAGTGCCTGCTGGCTTATGTTTGATTTGTAATTTACATTGAGTAGTTAAAGGTATACAAAATTCTTTTTGCTTAAAAGGGGAGACTTAGAACTTAAATGTTTGGCATTCTGTAAGAAAGTAAGTTTACGTGCCAAGTTTGCTAACCTGCACGGCGAAGATATGCTTTGTTATGCGCAGCGATATTCCTAGAGAACTGGACATTTGCTGAAAGTCTGCTTTTTATAATTATTTAAGTTTTAATTTGAAGTTACTCACCATCTTTTAACTATTACAGATAAGTATTATACAATTTAATTTACAACACTTTGGCATGATGTTATACGTATTTACAGTATATGATTTTTGTTTAAATTAATTCTATGTGGGAACTGTTAACCTCTTTAAATTCTAAGTTAAAAGTATTTTTAAATTGACATACGTAGGAACGTAACCTACTTACGCTATAACATATTCAGATTTTACATTTTAGCAACAATATTGTGACAATATACATTAAATATGCAGAAAATTCTTTAGTTGTTATTTTAATACTACATGGTTGGCATTTCTTGTTAGAGTGTTCTTGCACATTTCTGTAATGCCTTTATTTAGAATTACGTTTCACTTTCGTGTTGTACTAAGTTTTTGAAAGTGTTCGTAAATGCACTTTTAATCACTGTCTCTTTTGTTTGGTATGGAATTTATAGTGTTCTTTATGTTAGTAGGCACTGCTCGCAGATTAGAGCCCTTACTGCGAGTTCCACACTGGTGATATATGGTTTTTATTTTACGACGGTTTATAAATGTGATTTGCTTTGCAAAGTTAAACATGTAACAGTTATTGAAAGTAAAAAAAATGAAACTATTAAAACAATATATAGCCTATATATACATAGGGACCCCTTCATTTCGTGAATGGTTTTTTCATGAAATTTTTATATAAACAAG
Organism: Dryococelus australis; assembly: GCA_029891345.1. Taxonomy (NCBI): domain Eukaryota; kingdom Metazoa; phylum Arthropoda; class Insecta; order Phasmatodea; family Phasmatidae; genus Dryococelus; species Dryococelus australis. Next base: position 219,089,650 of record CM056993.1, on the reverse strand, counting down.
TAGGGCCTATTTCTCAACCATTGGGGTTATTTTGGTGGTGTCACTTACAGTTTTTGCTTAGCAAAATATCACGAAATTGGTAATTTTTCTTTTTTGACACGAAATTGGCAGAAATTTCACACAAAATATTTCATTTTCAATCATTGTTTTTATGAGTTGCACGAGATGACGTTTTCAAGTTCGAGACAAAAATTCCACAGAAAACCCGACAATTTTACAGAACGAGAATATCTTCACTTCCCGGTTAATGTAAATGCCATCTGGTTTTAACACCTGTGATTTTTTTTAAACGGAGTTATTATCATTATAATAAACACTCTACTCATTTTTCTGTTGTTAATCCTTATGTTTATGGCGCTAATTCGATAAATTGTTTCAATAAGTAGTCGGGATCGGGCAGTCAACACGATCAATTTGTCGAATGTACACCGCCGAAGTGATCTCTGCGAATTTCTAAAATAAACTAATTTTGTTTGCAATTCGGGGAGGGGGGGGGGTGGTTTCCCCCACATAATTAATGTAACCTGGTTTGTAGTATACAAATGTAATAAATATAAAAATTACCGAATACTTATTTGAAAAATGGTAACAAAATTTTCTGTTGCCACTAATTGCCTGTTACATGTTTATGCAGCAGAGGCACACAATACACTCCATAGATTCATATATCTATGGTATTACAAAATGGTTTTTCTTTGCCGTTTTATTTTTGTGTTGACGAAGTAGGTTCTGTTTATTTTATTGGTGCGGTGTGGAACTTTAGTTTGTCACACTTATCATCTTTTACGAGACGAGGTTATTTTACGTCTCTTGTTACGAGAAAGTAGCAATTAGAACTGCTCACTGTTTTGATCATGCAGTGGAAAATGTTGCTCGTACGGAAATAACATTCAAATCACTATAATTCAAAAGTTGTATTGTCTCCAAAAGAACAAAACACGATAAATGTGATGCTCTTATTCATACAGATGCTGGATGACGCTATTATTCGTTCCGATGCTGGAATTACACAGTAAACAATTTTATTAATGTTGATAATCATATGGGTTTTTTGTAAACTACACTAAAATCAGAGAAATCAGTATGGATTCCAGTCGGTAATGTACACACAGAAAAGAGTTTTTTAATATCTGGGAATATAATGACTGACAAAAGAATAAACTGAAAGCCAAGTAATATGATAGTAATTAATGACGGTACTTGCATCTTCCGATTAAGTGTATGCTACTTTATTTTTGTGTAGCCAAAGTTGTTACAATACAAAATATGTGTGAGTGCTTGCATTTTTTGACCAAATATACAATTTTCTTTTGGAGCTATTTCCATACCATTTTTTTCCTTAGCCAAATTTCAGCTATTTTTTTGACGAAATGAATTATAAACAAAAATTCACCCAAATCAGCCAAAAAAAAATGTATGAAATCTATCAAAATTTCACTACATATATGTGTGTCTATCAATGTACTTTGATTCAAAGTAAATGCCATGAACTGACATGAATTTTAGTGTAGCTAAATGCAATTTTCAGTTATGATAAATATTTAAGATGCAATAAACTGATTAAGGTTAGATTCTATAAACAAGTAAGTGAAAACAACTTGATATAATTGCAGATGCTTGTATATTGTAGTATTGTAACTTTCCAATTATATTAATACTAACATTTTTTTTTATATGCGTAGGTAGCAAAGTGTGTAGAATAGCAAGATGGTTTTGTTTTTATCTCGTAATAGAAATTAAGTAAGTAAATTAGGAAGGCCCTGCAGACCGCTGTCGGAGAACTACTTACTTTAACACCAGTTGAAACGACCACAGATAATGGTGACACTCCTCAACCTGTTCAACCCACAGTACCTCTATTTGGCCCACCAATACAAATCACCCCCGAAGTACATCCAACTATAGAGCCCATACGACAGGGAGGAGAAGCTATTCCAGGACTAGATTGGCCTTGGTATAGATTAGATTTACCAGAACCCAAAACCAAGAAACGAACCCCGTCTCTCTCCGCCTCATCAAGCACGCAGCTGCGCCTCCACCCACTTGTAGAGTGAGCAATGCAGCTGGGAAGATCATCCACCTTCTTCAAATCCAGGTACTGAAAGTCAAAGGGATATTTCTGTAACTCCTGATTTTTTACCCGTACATCAGCCTCCTGAGCAACTCTCTATGAAAGCCGGGCCCCTCAGTAACTTAAGGCCCCTGCCAAGTTCCACCCATGTTTTCTGTGAAACTGGCTTTGTGGTATTTGGCATCTCTAAAGTTAAACATAACCAAAGTGTAACAAATTTTTTTACAGCTTTATTAACAATGTTGAATTTTTTACACCGCTTCAACCAGTTTTTTGCACCAATATTGGTAGTTTTTATTTACCATTTTTCAGGGTCCCTATGTATAAGGTAATAGTGCAAAACATAAGTAGACCTATGGCTGCCATAGTGGCGTAGTCATAGTGCAGAGGATCTTTGATGCTAAACAAACGGTTGTCTGGGAATTTACCATACGTGTGGTGGGAGGTGATGTCTGGCAATTCTGGGAATTTGGTGTGGTTGAGCTTCCAGTTTGTGTCAAGTGCTGTGGTGAGGTTTGAAAAGAGGATGCCTATGGCGAGATGAAATTGCTGAAGATGGAATGAATGTTGGTGGAGTCAATGGGCGGAGACCACAATTTGCTGTAGAGGGACTGTGGATGCCCGTATATCGCACAATTGAGTTACGTTGATGATAGTTTGGTCGGTAGTAGCAACATAGCAGCCAAGTGGAACATGAATTTCGATGGTGCCTAAGTGGTAGTTGTGTATATCTACATTTAGGGATCGGTTCAGGCATCTTACATTCTGCAGGGTTGGTGAGAGCGTATTGGTTGGGGAGAATGGGGTGGATGGAGAAGGAATTGTCGGGAGAACACAGAAACTTGCAGTGGGAAAACAATATGCTAGCATCTGACAAGAGGATAACTTCTTTGACACATTTAGCATTTTCGCATGTGAGGGACTCTTTCAGGATGGCTAGAACATCGGGGGAAATGTCTGATGATGGCTATATAGCCTTGACAATGCCCTTGTGGTGATCGATTGCCACAACGGTGGATGGCACATGAATTTTGCATGTATGATAAGGAACAGGTATAACATTGTAGATTTGCCAGTTTGAATCGGTGCGTATGACAGGTATTTGTAACTAATGATAATTTGTGTTGTTGAGAAACTGCACTCAACCAACTTATTTGTGTAATGTATTTGGTTGCAATGTCTAGTATGAGACCCATTTTGTTCAACTGGAGTTTTAGATTGTGCAAGTCATGTGTTAGTAGGGATTTGTTTACAACTCTAAGGGGCATCTGATTAATTTGACATGACTGATCATATGTTTGCCTAGCTCTTCAATTACGATATTATTCAAAATTTTCAATATGGCGGTGGACAACAATGTGGACTGGTTTTCAATTTTATTGTAATTGGTGATGTCTGTTTGTTGTTACTGCAAAACTTTTGAAATCTCGTTGATGGTATGTGCTAGGGCGTTGACTTTATCTGTGACTTGATGTTCAACCTGAATGATGACTTTTAGTGCGGTATTGAGAGCTAGATTGGTAACCTTCGCATTATCAGTAAGCTCACTGATCTGTGCATCTAGGCGTGCATCATTATCAAGGAGTGCCTGCAAGTGCTTGTTGGTGAGCACATTGCAACACCATGACATCACGTCGCCCAGGAAGAACTGTATCCCGCGCTTATGGTGAGGACGTGTCAAGACGTCGTCAAGGAATTCATGCAGGATGCTGCATTCAATCTCCTGTAAATAAACAGATAATACCTTTGCATTTGCACATGACATGGACGTGCTGTTCTTGCACGCCACGTGTAAATATTGGACAATGGTTGCAGGAACTTGTGGTATTGTTAATGGGATCACGTACACTATGGGGACACTATCCTCATAAATAAAGTTTACAGGAACAGGCCGCCAGTAGATGCCGGCGTGGACACTATAAGTGGCCGGCTGAGAGAATACAACTGGCGCAAGGATCGCACAGATGGCTGCCATCTGATTGGAGTGCGATCCCCATTCCTCTTGCTGGGGGCGCTCCGTAGTGGCGGTTGCCGTAGCAACCATTGTGTGCCTGGCGAGGCTGGGCTTGTAAGTGTGCAGTGCTGCCAACATCAACAGGCAGCTCTGGCAGTTGCACATCGCCTTTCCTGAGTCCCCTGGCACGTTGTATGGTTGGTAGTAGGGTCGCCCCTCTCAGGCTCGTGTGTAGGCTGTAGACGTGATGTGGCGTGGTAGCGAAAAAGAAGGCTGGCTCTGCCTCGCGTTGCCCGCCTTCCGCTTCACCTTTCCTGATACGCGGCTGTCGTCAGCGAATTCCAACATTGCATGACTGGGCTGGTTGCTGATTGCACGACACAATGATACTCTGTAACACACTTTCAAATTTATTTTAGACACTAGAACTAGAAACTTATACTTAATTGCAAAATAAACACTACATTATCGCGTAAATGCGGGTTTACTATGCCATGTGCATACAATGTCAAGTTTATGCATGCTGGTTTTATCAATGTCAAGCTTACGCACGTTGGTTTTATTAGTTCTGATCTGAATGGTGGATTCCCCCAATACTTCTACCACCTTGTAGGCTCCATGGTAACGATGTGTTAGTGCCTTCTGGCGGCCTCTGTTTCATACCCAGACAAGGTCATTCACTTTAATATTGCTTTTTTTTGTACAACTTGTTAAACTGTCAGGTTTGACACTGTTAAGTCTGTAGGAGATTTACTTTTGCAGTTTTTCTGTTTTGTCGTAATTTTTCACACTAGTCCTGTGCTCGGGGTGAATGTTGCTTAGTTACTACCTGTGCAGGGGAGGTGGCCTCTACGCCATGCATTCAATAAAAGGGCGTGAACTTACTCATAATAATGGTGTTTGTGTTGTAATTAAAACATATAAATCTCAGTTTATTTGATCCGTGTTGGCACAGGCTGTAAGTTGCCCCCCAACTAACCGGTTCGAGACTTCTATAAGCCAGTTACATCGTGGATTTTAAGCGGTGGTTGTCAATTTCTTAATACCTAGAGATTCCAAAAGGTGACTAACTAATTCATTTTGGAAACTCGTACTCCTATCGGTGAGAATCTGTTCAGAACAGCCAAATTGAAAAATCACCTGCTTAATAAAGTCTCCGCACATAGCTGCGTCGATAGATTGAACGGGCTTGGCTACTACATAGCGGGTAGCATACTCTGTCATTATTAAAATGTATTTATTCTTTCGTGTTGTGGTGAGGAGGGGAGCTGGTGGTTGTGTGTTAATAGCTTTGGTTTTTTGACACGTGGGGCAAGATTTCACATACTTTTTGACGTCTGCATTCTTTGTGTCCCAGTAATAGGATTGTTTGATTTTTTCAAGCACCTTAAGGGTACCGAAATGACCTCCGCCAAACATGGCATCGTGATGTGCATGTATTATTTCGTTAACATAGATTTAACGAAGGAGAGTTAGTTTGGATGGGCCTTGAGGGGTATTGATTTTCAAAAATATTTCACAGTTCGCTGTAAGTTCATATCTTCGGCTCAATCTACGATATTTAGTGTCAGCTTGTTCGGGATTAATTAAGGTGTGTTTGAGTTTTCGTATGTGTGGGTCGCGGTCATACTCTCCTACGAATGGGGAGGTGTTAACTGTGTCGCAGCGTCGCCTTTTGTTGTCTGTTGTTTTCCGGAGTTTATTTGTGGGTAGTTTGTGGCAGTGTTTGGATTTGTTGTGAAATGTCACTATATGTGTTAAACTTCGCAATTTCCGCATATGTTGTGCCCGGTACAACCTTATTGAAAATTGTATTACATGTGCCACAAATCAGAAGTTTTTTGTCGTGTTGCGGTATCTCTGTCCCTGTGCCTTGAAACTATTGTCTCTGGTGTTATATGAATTTTGTTGGGTATAATGAGTTCTGTTGTGTAAGTTACCTCTGAAGTTGGATGTACCTCTTGGATTATAGTGGCTGTTCTGATAATGTGTGTTCTGGGGCACATTTTATGTTGTTCTGTGTTGGAATGCGTTGTGTTGTGGGTACATTGGTCGGGGTGTGTAGTTTGTGACGTATGCCCGGGGTGGTGTGGGGTGTCTGCATTGTGTTTGATAGTGGTTGGTTTTGTAGTGATTCTGGCAGATGCTTTGTGGAGGGTGTGTAGTTGTGTTCTGCTGTTGGCAGGGAGTAAGTTGTGCAACCTCTTGTTTTAATTTAGTGATTTCTGCATCAAGTTTTGCAGAATCACGATTGGCGTGTCTGTGTGTAAGTATTTGTGAATATTTAAACATTCCCTAACATCAATATGTTTGAGTGCATCAGTCATGTCTGGTAGGGTATCGGTTTGATGGCCATTAACTTTATCGGCTATGGAGGGGAGGAGGGAACGCCAGAGGACATTAAGAAATTCATGGTCTGGCATATTTGAGTGTTATTTTTTTCCTGTAATATGGCATTGTCTGTACATGTGTCAAGGTGTCCTCTCCTATAGCCTGTTTCTTATTGTATAGCATATGTTTGTCTCTCTCTGTATCCGCTGGTGTGGTATGTAAATGTGTCTGTGAGGGCTGGTTTTAGTGCATCCCATGCGATAGGTTGTTGGCGGTTGTGGTTGATATTTTCGAACGTGTGTTTGGCAGGTCCGTGGAGGCAATATTTTATTCAGCAGCATTTCTCTGGTGCGTCCCATTGATTATTGTCGGCTACTAATACAAATTCCTCCAAGAATTCAGAAATGTCTTCTGTTTGCGTGCCGGTAAATGTTGGTGGTTTCTTGGGTTTTGAAGCGATGGTCTGTTGTAGGGGTTGGCCATGATGGGTATGATAGGTAAGGGATTATCGGTGTGTGTTGTTGTAGTAGTAGTAATGGATGGAGGGAGGGGGTGGGTATGTGCGAGGGTTAAGGTAGCCTGTTGTGAACTGGTTGTAATTAGGAAATCCTAAAAATTATGATGTTGGTGATGTTGAGAGGGAGTGATAGTACTCGGTGTCTTGTGTTGCTGGGGGTGTGTGTGGTGAAGGTGGTGGTTGTGGTGGAGTGGTTTGGGAAGATGTTGCTATATTTTGATTGTGTATATCAGTGTTAATAGAAGTTTCTGTACTTTGTGTTAGTTCTCTCTGTTGATTGCGTGTGTCTAGCCTGTTCTCTATTTCACTGGTGTCAAGTAAAACACGTTTAATGAGGTTTGTAACAGCTGATTACTTTTTGTGACTACATGTTTCCATGTATCAGGTAATAGCGTTGTGTCGGGTATATGGTGTCACACACTTTGTGTCCACTTATTTTTAATTTAAAGTACAAGGAAAAGAATCTTTGAAACACTCCTAATTCACACCAAAATAAGTGGAGTGTTTCCTGCTGTCAAAGGCAACAGATGTCCCAACATGCAATTACAAGCAGATTACTCATGCATTAATAATTCACACTGAAAAAAATAAGCAGTAAAATACTGACCTTCTGCGATTGACGCACGCTGGCCTTGTCTGCAGGGAAGCTAACAGCTCCTCGCATGCTCATGCACCTATGTTATGTTATACACGTTTCTAAGCTCCTGGTTTTTCTGATGATTTGGTATACAGGACTGAATGGAATAATAATTGTGACTTATTGATGTAACAGGGGGATATGTTATGCGTATGTGCCTCATAGTTAGTGTGAGGCGCTGCCACATGTTTTTCGCTGTGAACGTCTATTTTAGTAACTTGAATTATGCACGTAGTGGAGTTTTCTGCTTGGAAAAGAGAGGGGAGGAAAGACTCTGCCTCCACCAGTGTAACGACTCCCTTCCTAACACCTACACTTCCTGCTAATATTCCTACTGATCACTACTCCTTCTACCTCGTTCTCACTACACTCCAGTTAGGTAAAGGGCCTACGTGGGGGGGGGGGGGGGGGGGGTATTAGCTAACTGCTAATACTAGCCAATGATAGAACAGGGTTTCTATAAAACACTTTATTACAATAACTTGATTACGGTGGAACAATATAATATAAGAATACAAAATGACAATATTACCTTAACTGCAGTTACGTTACTTTGCTTGAATCTTGTTACAAGACCAAACACAATACATTTTCTTTACTCAGAATTTCTTCTCAACACGAGGATACAAAATGCAATAAATGACTAACCTTGCCACGTATATTGAAGTCTTTATAACAGGGCCTCGAGATAGGGAATGCCGCCTTACTGCCTGGCTGGATTTATGCTCACCAATAAGAACAGCTGTGTAGAGTGCAGATAGCCGGAGCTCCTCCGGACACTGCGGCCTTCTGCTTCGTGCCGATCCGGCACTGACGTTGACACTGTATGAGTTCTCGCTGCCACCTGAGGGGGTCTGTGTGCGAGCTCTGATCTTAACAAGCCTGGCTTCAGTGGGTCAGCCAGGCTTGTTGATTAAACAGGGGGCTCGTTCAGGAATCAATACTCTGTTAGAACCATAACTCGTGTGCGGCCCCCTGGAGCCCACTACAGTTCTCTACTTCAGTAGTATCAATAAGCACATATTTTATTAGTTTGGTGACGTAAGACTAGTACTGAGCCAATACTGATTCACAATGTCAGATATTGGCCAATATTAGTAATATCGGTCCACCCGAACCGATTTTATTTTTAGTCGAGAATGAGACCTGATATTTTCTGCTAAACCAGAGGTTGATAGCATGGCAATTTGGAGTAAGAGGGGCACAACTGCTGCCGTTTTTTTTTTTTTTTTTGTCAGCAGTTGCCATTCTTATTCCATGTAGTAAACTGACATATTGTCACTCTAGGACACAAAGGGTGGGTGGAACATGCCTTCCTGCTGTGATATAATCATCTACAGAAAGCAGAAAGAGAGAGAAATGCCGCTCCCACTCCACTGTGGTTGCCTTCTGTGATGGGAACTTTAGGAGATAATCATCTACAGCTTGTCGAATTACCAGCTTTGCAGGTGCCACACTTCCCTTACTTTTCTCATATCAGTATTTAAAATCTTTTAAAAGCAATCATTCTGACATTCATAACCTGGGAACTGGCAGTGCTTCAATTTTACTCTCAGTAAAATAAGGGAGTGCTGAATTTAAAACCTATACAAATTAATAATTTTAATTTTCTGAATATGAACAAAGTTTAATTATTTAGAGAACTATGATACACAACCTTGTAGATTTAATCTTTTTTATTTTATTTGTATAGAACATGCTTAAATTACCATGACCTAAATTCTAAAATAAATTACTAGAGCATATTTTGAGTGCTGCTTCTAATCTCTGATTTTGAAGAATTAATGTGAAATTAAATTTCCTAATGTTTTGTGTGTTTACTTAAAGCATCTAATTGTACACTGTGTGACACTGACTTTAACACAGATTTTCATCAGCTCCCCAAAATACTTTTAGTGCTAGTAGAAGTCTTTCAGTCCATTACTCATATGTCCATTGTATCGGTATAGGATATTGGTTGTATCAGCAGGAAGTATTTGTTCGTACCGGTATCAATAAAAACCTGTATTGGCTCAGCGCTACTGAAGACGCTTTGCTTTTGCTGCGTGTTTCCATGTACTATGTGGTGCCGGCTAACAGCCAGCGGCACTAGAGCCCATGACGGCACTCACTTGTCACTTGTTCCGCATGTGCGCAAAGAGGCCGATAATATTGAACTTTCCTATAAATGATGATTTCAGTGTAAAATGTATTATATTGTCTTTACAGTGTTTAATATGTCTTTAAATGTTTTAATTTTTTTGTACTAATTTTGATTGTTTGGTTATGAATATTCAAAGTGCCCGCAGCACCAAGATTAAGAGCACATTTTCTGGCATGAACGCCATCACAAAGAGACATTAAAATAATATTGAAATTCATAAGAAAATTATAGAAATGTTAAACAATATCTAATTTAATTTGTGCCATTTTATTTTAAATATAAAATATTTCACTTTGCGTGCATAGCACTTCCACTTATGTGAACCCCGTAGGCGGCCATGGTAGGTCCACGTGATGCTTGTATCTGGACAATCTGTCGAGGAGAGCTGGCAAGGTAAGACTCTGTCATGTATGTACTACAACTTTTGTTCACTGATTTAGGTTTCCATAGTCAATGTAGTTTACCGATTAGTCTTTGCTTGCGTACGTTTTTGCCAGACATTTTCCCCAGCATTATGCTTCCGTTTTGCTAATTCTTGCACCCTTGTGGCATTTTTAACTTAAGAAGAAGGAGGAGAAAGATGTCGGAGAGGTCAGGCGAACCGCACATTTTGAATCAGGCACCATCTATCTGCCTATGTTTATTGCATTTTATTGTAACTTCTGTATAATTGCTACACACAATTTTAAGAGCTTTATTTTTATGTATGTATGTGAGGGTAATTTGTGTGTTTGAATATTTTACGGCAACATCACGTGGTACCACGTGGCCAACTGAAGCCAAGTCTTTGTACACGCCATCATTGTGTTTTAAGAGCTTATTTATATAACATTGTATGTGCAGTCATTTATTTCAGGGGTCAATGTCAGTTTAATTCAGGATTCAATGTATTTTTCACATAAATTGATGCTTTTTGTACTTGAACACGCGGACACAGTAATGTTTGATTTCATCACCATCAGGCATGTTACAATCCTGTAACAATGCTAATCGTAAAGAGAACCACTTGCTCAACATGAATAATACTTTATCTTAATTTAGTTTGCCATTTTACGCAGAAATATTGCAATTTCACCTCACCACGTGGTCCGCTACGAACTTCACCCAGCGGCATCCGCGCCACCTAAGCTTGTTCTCACACATGTGTGTGTTTATTGTGAATATTCATCTCGTGTCCCATCTTATTTCATGTATCATTGAAGGGTCTATGTAATTGTGTAATTAGTGTATGGTGCAATTACTCCCGTCCTAGCCGGCTCTGTGTATAGGCTATCACCACACTAACCACGTGCTGGAGGGCGAGCCCCGATGAGTTCGCGTTAGTGATGTCAAGTAATCATGCATGTTAATGTGTATTAAGCATTTTCATTTGTAATTCCCTGTGTCCTGTCTTCAAGGAAAAACCGTCAGTCCACCCTAGTGGTTGTCGGCCCTCTTCCCTTGTAAAGGCTGTGCTTTCACACACCTTGGTGAGATCATCCATTTAGGCGTGCGCTAGGTTAATTATGGGTCAGGGAGCACCCAAGCGGAATTGGCTAGTCATGACGGAGATAACCATTTCATTGGCACGTTGATGTGTATGAACAATATCAATAAAAACAAGTCTACAGTGAACTTAATTCTTTTATTCAGTAGTGATAGTGTCCTAGCCACATATGTTTTATCAATTGTTTATTTCAGTGATGTTTATTAAAAGTTTAGTATTGCCAACGTGTTTGTAAGTATGCACGGGTGAGACAGACACACAGAACTCACAACATCCCTGAGAACCCTGCGTCTCAATAATGCGGTGATTGGGACGCACTGCTGGCGCCCAAATTACCAGTAATTGTTTGTGTCATCGTTCATCTCGTGTCTCACCCGTGTTTTGTGTAATTGTATGGGTGGAATAACGTGCACTGTGTGGTAGAAAATTACTTGTAACCTGAAGTAGAAAGAATTTGAGAAAATCTCCTAAACACACACAACACAAGTAGAGATTTCCTTGCTTACAAGGGATCAGGTAGACCCACATACAAAAACAAGCAGTGTACATGCATTAAGACTAAGGGAGCAGGAAAGCTGTTCTAAAGCTAGTGTCGTGGGCGGAGTGACGTCAGGCTGCTGTGCTGGCAAGGCCTACTATGCGTAATGCTGACTTGCGTGCTTGACATACTGACTTACACTATGGCTTACTGCGCATTCCCTGACCGTGTGTGCCTGACAGCTGTTTAACACATTGATCTAAGTACAGTAATGCTACGACAAGCATTTGAATTATTGGAGGGCAAAACATTACTCTATAATTGAATCATATACAAAAATATATTTCACTTGAATATACTGGAGTACAAAGGCAATGAACGTATGCTGTAAAATTTACAGAAATACTACGCGTGATTGTGCTGTGGTTTTCATGATGCATAGCCACGGTTCTTTGTAGCTACGTACAGTGACCTACGCGAAGTGCAACTCAAAATTCTATATAATCTGAGCCTACTCGCTTAACGGCGAGGTTGCCAATAGGTGGCTCCACCAGTGTGAAGCCTCCCTTTCCTCTCCTATCCCGCACTGCTTGACTGTTACTCCTGTCTGGGGGCTGCTAATAAGTGAGCTCAATATCATGAACACTGTAGGAATGGGAGACACTAAGGGGTGCGTAGTTGTGAGTGGTTACTGTAATAAGACTACTTCATACAAAACACATTTATTATATTGTTAACTAATAATTGATATAGGAACATACAATCAACGTTACATTGAACAATATGCTTCAATAACGCTTACCAAAGTGGTAATATTAGCTAGTACAAACATCTAGCAATGAGTAGAAGTTAAGCCCCAGCCTTGCCAGAAATTTAATGATTATTTACTGGAATGGTTAATGGGACCTCGAGAGCTAGGATGACGCCTAACTGCCAAGCTGAACTTATGCTCACCATATACTGAAGACTGATTGTGGCCCTGAGCTCCTCTAGGCCTAGAAATTGAGATGCCCTCGTCTTCGCTTTCGCTCTGACAACTTCACACCGTTCTTCTTTGGTCTAGCACATCAGTCTGGAGGGGGGGGGGGGGGGGGGAGGGCGCAGCGCGGACACCTTTTATAGTAGCCGGCAGTGGGTACATTGACATATGTTTTGGCAACGGGAGGCTCACACAAAATGTATAGTCCATGATACCTTAACTTGTAGTGTGCGGCCCCCTAGCATCCGCCACAATTTGAATGATTCAAGATATCTTCCTATCCCCATTATTTCATATATAGGCCTGATCATAATATATGGTGAGTATTTGCTTTTACTGTAGCATAAGTTTATCTCACAGCGTAGGGAGGTTTATTAGTTATATTGTGCAATAATTATTTTTAACAGATAGCCACGTGGATTGATTATATAACCCTTAATTGGCCAAAAACCACAAAATATACTAATTTTGTTTATTGGATTGTCATAATCTATTTTCTTTATTTACATATAATTTGTTATTGAAGTACAACTTTATAAACAACTGTATCATAGCATTTATTTTGTGAGAAAGTAATTATTTTTATGGTTTTTTACCTTCTATCTTACTTGTGTAACACTTTAGAAGTTAATTTTCGTCATTGCAGAGGTTACATTCATAACATGTTCGTACAGATAAATAGATCTTCATCAGAGTATGCATAAATATTTCTAATGTCAATACTTTCGTGATGCACGGAACTAGGTATTTGTAAACCCTAAAACAAAACAAAGGTTTACCCCTTCCTCCAAAATACTTAAAGGTTGTTTCTGCCCTCTATCATCCCTCTTCTGCCTCTACAAGTGATATGCTATATGAAACTTGCTGGAGGAGCGTAAATCATTACTTTTCTACTGTACATCTTCGCTTCGTTCTTCGGTACAAAGTCTGCACAGTAACGACCACAGACAGCTTCGTGAATAGGTACTAGAATAACTAGTATTTCCAAGAATTAGTACTTGTTACTTTGGATCCAGTTTAATAATGAATACTGAAGTAACAAATTGTTAGTATTCGCCCATCCCTAATTACTTCTCGCCGTGACACACAGTGTGAGAACTGCGAGTTGCTCTGTATGAAGTTAATAAGTTTTTTGTGTGTTGAAATTAGATTTTTACCCGATACTTCATTTTATAAATAAACATTTACATGTCAGGCCCCACTCGGACCCCTGACCTCTTACCCCCCACGTTGGTGAGCCTGGGTACACCAGTTAAATATAGAACTCTAGGGAACACTAGGGTCCTTATTCATAGTCGTTTTTAGTCTAGACTAAGAAAAGATCATCATCCGACCAAAATTTTTTGTATTCAGAGAACATTTTTATTGCTAGTCCGAAGATCATCGTGCTTTAGTACGGCCTAACTTTTAGTCCAGACTGAGGGTAGGATTAACGAAGTATTAGGTCAAAAAGAAACATGACAAACATAAACATTACGTTTAAAGCAGATTCTGTCAATCTGTATGCAAAAATATGCCAAACTAATGAATGAGATGTTCCATGAATAATAATTCAAAGGAAATATACATTATACGTTTAATAAAACATGAGTTTTTAGCTACAGGAATGCCTTTCTATTTTTGTGTCAATCAAATTTCCTAGTGAGTAAAATATATTGGTAGCTTATTGGTACCATCGTGGATTGATATGCAGAAGGATGCCAGGACGAATCTTGTTTGAGTTATAGAATTGTAACAGTTTTTAAATGTCTTTTTGTAATGTATTTAGCACTACAATACTCATTCAACATCATTATAAAGACAATGTTGGCGTAATAAAATGAAACCAGCCCATATTACAATATATGATTGAGAGTCATAAAAACAAGGTTAGAACGAATAAAGTGATGTTAATGTAATAAAAGATAATGAAATTGCTATTCTCACCTAGCAAAATGTTGTGGACGAGAGTTAAAAGGGATTGTAAATTAAACTGGATTGATAATAATAAGATTTTTTTTACACAAGAAGGCACAAAATACTCAGCATATTATCGAGAGCATAACTTTTGAAAGGAAATAATCAAAACCATATATGAGTTATGACCTACGATACAACCTTTTGCTTCCAAAATTTCTTTGTAGGATATATGTATATTTACAAAACTTCTACTTTTATTTTCAATTCAGCTCACAATATAACTGATTACATTTTACTTTTTCTTGCGCAGATTAACGCTTATTGTAAATTACTATTCAATTTGAAAAGGAAAAACATTTTTATTTAAAATAACTTATATTATCGTTAGCGCTATCTAGTTACTATTGTGTCATGAGTGGAAATTAAACATTTTATTTAAGACGAATAATCTGTAATGCGCATGAGTGGTAACATGGCAACAGTGTACTTCGATGATCCTTCGACTAAAATTAGTCTCACTCTAATCGGGGTTTATGAATATGGCATAGTTAGTTCACCCTTAGTCCGGATTAACCCCAGACCAACTCCGAGGAAGATCATCTCTGGATCATCCTTGGACGAAGCTCTGACTGTGAATAAGGCCCTAGGTGACTAATTACAAAAGACGGTGTACTGGAAAGTGGAGAGTCCCAACTAATAGTGGAAAGACAATAAAATATTAATTAGCTAACTGGCTAAGCAATTAATAAAGTTACATGAGCGGAATAAAATAGGTGAAGGCGAGGCTGAAGAATATCAATAAAATCCCAAATACCCTGACAACAAATCTACGGTAATAACACACTTTTACAGTGTACTAGACTTTACCAGAAGTTTATCAGGAAGGTAAACTGAGATGCACTGGCTTGTTACCCCAGAGTCACGGAAGTTGACTAGGTTAAAGGGTACCAGGGTCGAGGAGTAAGTTTACATGATGAAGGAGTAGCTGTCCTCACTGTCAACAGATGTGGTTGAGGAGAGCCGTTCTCAAGCTGTTGGAGTCTGCCGTCATCACAGTCTGCAGAGTGGATGGTGCGCCGCGTTGCAGGTCGTGGAGAGGAGAGAGAGTCCTCGCAGACTCAGAGAGCCTTATCCAAGTTTGAGGAAGTCTTGAGCAGACTAGAGAGCCCTTACAGACTGGGTAAGGAAGTCTTTGCAGACTTGGCAAGGCTCGCATCCTCTTCGGCCGGCAAGCCTGCCGTCTCTACCGGTGCTGGAAGCTGGACTTCTATTTGTATGAAATTTTCTCATATCAGCAGTTCTTCGGGGTGCGGGGGTAGCGTGGCCTTCCGACACGGGAGTGCGTTATTGGGGGTGTAGGAGCGTCACTCATTTCTTATCACCCTGTTTGGAGGCAAGAACAAATTAAATTAAAACCCCTGTTCCCAAGGAGAGCCGGTTGTGATGTCACAAGGCCATGGGGGTGCTACCATTTCTGAGAGTTGAGTTGTAGGAACTTCTTCCAGGGCTAAGCGACAAGTAGTATAATTTCACAAATATTTATTTATTTCACTGAGGTACCTTTTGCATGCAGAAATTCGGACGGGCAATGGGGATTGTAATTACGTAGGTAATTTAAAATGACGTATTCAGCTATCCAAGCTTGTGGACTTTCCTTACTCAATACGTTTATTCATTTTGCCACTTAAATATCTTCCCTCTGAGCGTGGTTGGCTCGTAGATGGGGTTAAGTTGTGCGTATGGTGTGCATCCGCACAGCACAGCATGTTGGCACGCATCAATCTAAAAGTGTGTACTTCACCTGACTTACTTGCAGCTAACTTGTGTCCCACACCCTTTCAAAAGTGAAATCAAATTACATGCAATAAAAATTTTATTCAGAATAAAGAAAATATTGTTATTTAGTGTAATACAGTTTATAATTACTGGCATTCACAATTCATAACATTAAAATGCACAAACCAATGTGAAACAACATGTGTTCAGACAAACAATTTACCAGGAAGTGATCGGAACCAGAAGATAATATAATTAGTGTAAGAAATAAGAAACTTCACTGCTCAGATTTACTTTCAACCGGTATTTTATTTCAGATGTAGCAAATAAGCTTCCTCGTGCCTAACTAATAGAAGAAAAGAAACTATGGAAAAAAACCATTATTACGATTGTTATTTATTATAATATGTTTTTCTTAAAATGGCACCATACTGAATTCTTTTTTAACTGGAATAAAAAATAGATAACTGTTTAACTATGGTGTTCTGTCACAAGAATGTACTGAATTCGTAATTTGTTTTTATACCTTCAATTAAAAACTGGCAGTATCATAGGACAACAATATGATATCCTATGTGAGTTTATAAACATAGCTTTTTTTAATGTTTACAAACATTGTTAGTGCCAGAGAATGGAAAAATTTAATGAATACATGTTTTCACTTGCATTTAATGCAATGAACACTTCCATCATGTTTACATAGGGTGGCCGGAAGAATGGATCGCTCAACCCGGTCTAGAATATTGCTCGCAAAACAGTGAGTTGCGTGTTAGCTCGACTGACCTACTGTTTCATCAGTACGTTATGTTCCTTGAGCTCCACTGAATACATCATTATTACATAACAGACAGTTCCATTATCGATGCCTTGGGTGGGAAGACAATGCTAGAAGTACGGACGGCTTAGAATTCCGTTGTTAAGAAAATTTTATTAGGGTTTACATGCTCGTAAGTACCAAAACTTTTGGTGCTGGATGTTCGTGGTGTCAACAGGCATAACTGGGTATCTGTAAACCTTCCGAACTCCCTGTCGCAAGGCATCCTGGGGCTGAACCCCTTAATTACGCTAACTCTTACGTACAAATTTTGATACTGATCGTTACTTTTTACAAGATTAAGTAACATACTGAGTGGTTTTTGTAGCTGAAAAGTCACTTTTGTACAGTTTTTTGGGCAAAAGTAAACTTTTAAATTAGGTATCACTTTGGGAATGGTTCTAATTAATATATGTGGTTTTGTTCCAAAAACACACTTTTCTGGAGTTATTCGCCTGCAGTTCAAATTTGATATGGGATCGCAATTTAAAAATTGTTGTAATTTGTTGGAAACTTGTTAGGATAACGCTTACATACTAATTTGGATTCTGATAGTTGCTTTTTAAGATATTAAATAACCAGGGTGGCGCCGACCTTGAAAACAGGGAAAAGTTAGGGTATTTTTTTCAGCAGGTAAAATTAAGGGAAATATCAGGAAATTTTGTGAATTACGAGGGAAAAATTAATTTAATTTAAGTTTTTGTGACAGCAGTTAAGTTTATCATAAATATGGTAGGATATTTATTTGTTACACTTCAACAGCAATTGTATTGCAGATCCTAAGTTTATTTACTTTGAAAAATAAATACGAACCTAATACCAAATAATGCTATCTTGAGACTACGAGGAAGGAGGCATGTTTTTGTGGTTGAATTGGTATTAAACTGTTGACAATCATTCACAATGAAATGTTTATTTCACCCTGTTGTGGTTTTTCAACTTATCAAAACTTTCTGTTACCAAACTTTGTTACGTCCATGTGACTAAGGTTGCCAAACATAAACGCATGTAAACTATGTGCTGTGCATTCACAAGTTAATGCAAAACCATCTTGTTGCTACCATATCAAAACTTGAAAATACATCACTGCTGAGTTTGTTTTGGTTTCCAATTTTTATAATTTATATTTTGCATTTTGTAAGGTTGCAGTTGGAACACAGAGACATTCAACTCTTAAGCCTCCTGACTACAGATAAATACGAAATATTAGTTTTATTACTAAAATCTCTGAATTCTTAAAATAAACTGCACGGTAATGTTACGCACGCCTTTCCAGTGCCAAAATAGTATTAAACAACATTTGGGATGAAAAACTGTTTTTAAACCATAAGTATGTAATGAATATTTTGGCAACTTAAATTGAATAAGCGTGATGCACATTTGTTTATTGCAAATAACTTCTTCAGTGTGCATATTAACCTTTAAAGTCTTTGGAACTAGCAAAGTGGCGATTTGGTAATTCGTAAGCTTTGAAGTAGACAAAACATCAAAATGCAAATTATAAAAATGTGTCATCAATTTTGTAGACTAAATTGAGTCACGTGACTATTTTGTTAAAATGCGTGTTGGAAAACTGCCTGTTTTGAAAATGCATGGACTGTGATAAATATTTTTTTGATGTATGTTACATTGGCAATGTGATGGATCTTCATGATTTGTCACGTGAAAGACAGTGTGTAAATGTTGTGAGTGACGTGTCGTCCTAACACTAGACGACTGAAACTATCTTCTATTTAATTATATAATTATCTTAACAATATTTTTGCTATTTCATAACAGCGAACATATTGATTCTTATGCAGTATTTCATATGCAATTAAAATTACAAATTTCCCACAAAAGGGAAACATAACCTTAAATAAATGCTTGGCAAAATCTTATATTGTATTTTACTACCTCATGTTGTATAACCATCAACTGTCAAATGCTCTTCTGGATGAGACCTTAACTAAACTCTTTCATTTAGCTTGGAGAGCATGACTTCAAATCATATTACTATGGACTTTAAATGTCACAATAAAGCAAGACATTCTGATCGTGTTCGAATAGATTACTTTTGGAGAAAGCACAAATTTGGTCAGTTCCCTACATTTGAAGATAAGTAAACTTGGGATCGCTCTAGCCATTGCGGCCTTAGCCCCACTTAATATAGTGCTATCCACTAAGCCAATACTGTCCCACTTGGAATAGCTCTAGCCATTGTGCCACTATGGCTCTTGGGAAGGAAAGGAGGACAGTCCATAGACAAAAAATAAAAGAGAAATGGCAGAACTTTCTTTTAACAATGCTTTTTTATGCAGTAATCCTAAGAAAAGTTTAATCCAGTACCTATGTAAATCCCTGATCACCATCATATTTATGGAACCATTTGAGATATCTCGATGAAACAAAGACTAAGTTAGTCCAGGTGTTATTATCTATAGACTATTTATATTTCATGTCAATATGTTCAGTGGTTTTTGAGTTAAATCCGGTTGGACAGACAGACAGACATGAAAAAAATTAACATTAGATATGGTGTTGTAATCATTTATCCTGTATGAAAAAGTCTAAAATAATCACAGACAGATATTTCTATTTTATTTATTTATATAGATATATGTTGGAAGGTACATAAATACCAGCTCTATCATTTCTTGTTCTTATTTTGTATTTTAAAAAATATATAATATTTGTAGTTTTGTTCGAAAAACACATTTTTGGAGTTATTTGTCTGCAGTTCAAATTTGATATGGGATCACAATTTAAAAATGGTTGTAATTTAACAACTTAATTAGGATAATGCTTACGTACCAGTTTTGATACTGATCGTTGCTTTTTACGTGATTAAATAACATGAGTGGGTTTTGTGGCCGAAAAGTCACTTTTCTACAGTTTTTTTGGGCAAAAGTCAATATTAAATTAGGTATCACTTTGAAAATGGTTTTAATTTTTAGCTTTTATACGTGGGAGGATACGTAAATACCAGCTATATAATTGCTCGTTCTTATTTTGCATGAAAAAATATGTTATTTATGTGGTTTTGTTCGAAGAACACACATTTCTGGTGTTATTTGCCTGGAGTTCAAATTTTATATGCGATCACAATTTAAAAGGGGTTGTAATTTATTGGAATTTTAATTAGGATAATGCTTATGTAAAAATTTTGATTCTGATAGTTGATTTTTACGAGATTAAATAACAATGACCGAAAAGTCACTTTTCTACAATTTTATGGGCAAAAATTAATTTTTAAATTATGTAATACTGGTTTATATTTGTAATGATTTGTTTACTTTTATCCAATACATGACAATGCTTGTATGCACCGATTGTGAGCCGTCTCTGTCCTTTCGCATGGAATATACACAATTTTCTGGGTATCCTGTAGTGGACGGCCAGCGATGAGTTATGTGGATAGAGCAAGAGAAAAAACAAGGGCGATGGGACATATGCCATTTTTATTTTGTGCTTTACGTTCTGGCGGCTCGGATGAGTCATGTGCAAGGTGGAATAGTGCCGGAGGATAGAGCCAACTTCAGTTCTGTGACTAAACGCAGAGTAGTGAGGCGTAAGCGATAACAATGTGTTTTGAAAATTTATTTTCTTTGTGTTATCTATTAGTATTACTTGTGCATGTGTACATAATCTACTATATACCGACTTTGTATACCATGGTGAGTACAGTTGATACTTATGCTTTTTTGTTAATATTTTGTTGTCAAATGATCGGAGCATGTAATTTTCGGCGATGGTACAGAAATTTTTGTTTGATCGATGGGTTAATAATTAAATTTTTAAGCTCTGTAAAACCTGACTTGTTTTAGCATTATTTACATAGGAAGTTTGTCGGGATCACAGAAACTTTTCTGTGGACACTGTCTTTGAATCTATCCATGTTTGATGCATTGAGTTTCTACTGTAATTACATGCAGCACACAGGTTTTATTTTTAAGTACGTATGTCATGAACTGTACAATAGAGAACACCAGACTGTAATTTATTTGTGACATCACAAGCAGCCTATGCAGAATAATACTTGCTGGCTGGTCGCATATATTATTATTATTATTATTGTTATTGTTACTCCCACCATTATTTTAGGTGCCTTTGAGCAATATAAAGACAGTTATTATTTTGACACATCACACTTTTTCTTTGACATATAAATTAAAGCATTCCAGGTGGAACAAGCACTAAGGTGCAACACAAGATTGCCCTGCTGGGTTATAATTCCTCACGTTGGAGATACTTACAATTTGGCTTTCTTTATCTTAGCCGCAACCAAAGATGAAGTGGATTTAAACCCCAAAGTAAACCTTGCCTAGTATGTCTCCAGAAGGAGAACTTGGTTCTGTTAACTTTTAGGGGCGTCATGTGCCATGTTGCCAGCCTCATGGGGAGCATAGAGGGAACTAGGCTAGGACCTTAGGTTCCTGTGGTGCCCGGCTGGTATAAAGCGTCGGCCTGGTCAGCTGATGTGTGGGTACAAAATTGAGAGATGCTGCTTACTCTACGTCATTTCGTTACCTGGTTTTGGAGACAAAGGTGGATGATCTTCCCAGCAGCTGTACTCACTCTACAAGTGGGCGGAGCTGCCGCTGCTTGCTTGATGAGGCGGGGAGAGACAGGATTTGTTTCTCGGGCAATAACTGGGTATTGGGATCTATATCAAGGCTTAGAATAGCCACTCCTACCTGTCATATGGCCTTGACAACTGAATGTTGTTCAGGGGAAGTTTTTATTGGCTGCCAAAGTAGAGGTACCATGGCTTCACCAGGTTGAGAAATGTCACTATTATCTGTGGTGGTTTCTGTTGGCGTTAAAGTAAGTAGGTCTCTGACAGAGGCCCGCAGGGCCTTTCTACATTGCTTACTTACACTACCCTGCTGGTGGTAAGGCATTGGAAAGTCTGTACTGCTCGTAGCAGTTAAAACAAGGCTGCCTTAAGGGGGTACTCCAGGACACAGTGTATTATGCGGTGTTCCCAACGCCTGATATTAGCAAACTGGGACTGAATGGAGAGTAGTTGAGAAAGCTGGTGTCCTGAGAGAGTTACCAGCTAGAGTTGGGTCAACTCTGAGTGCTGTGAATTCTACTCTGGCCTTTGCAAGCTGGGAGAAGAACTGAGTACCCAGGCTGGTCGTATCTCATAGAAGGTTGGAGTTGCTAGTGCTTTGGGTGCAGTCAAAGGTCTACTGATTGGCAGATCTTGGTTTGCCTCTTAATGTGTGTGTGTACTACCTTAGTGGTTAGACGCAGATACCAGGTTCTCCTTGAGGCAGATAATTACTGAAACACTAGAATAAGTGTTCCAATAAGCAACAGACAACAAACAAATTAACTATAGCATACAAGGATTACGAAAATTACTTTTTAAAATTATACCAGAATATGCTAAAAGTTAAAATGATACAAGAATACGCTAAAGTAATATGTATTTACTATACGTAATAGGTAAAACACTGTGATGTTGCACCAACCACTAAATGATTTTAAGGAAGCTACCGATAATAAAAACAGGTGAAGGTGACCTGTGCAAGATCTAAGTGTATTGGTTAGTTATGTTTAAAGTTATTAGTCACTAGCACATTTGACAGCGCCTAGCATGCAGGTGGAGGCATGTAGGCGGGGCCTGCGGCATGCAGGTTGGGCCAGCGGCATGCAGGTGGTGGCAGCGGCTTGCAGGTGTGGGCAGCGGCATGCAGGTGGGACGAGTGGCATGTAGGTTGGGCCAGCGACATACTGGTGGGGGCAACAGCACGCAGGTGGAGGCGGCATCATGCATGTGAGGGCTGCATTATGCGGGTGGGGGTTATGGCATGTAGGTGGAGCAGGGTGTCTACTAACCGGGAAAATCAGGAAAACCAGGATCACCGGAAGTTTGTTAGAGCCAGGAATAAACCTGGAAAAAGCCTGAAAAATTTTTTATGTTTCGGGAAGTTTTGTGTAGCGTAGAGGTTGTCGAAATAGGCGGTTATTGCAACCAGGCACGGCACAGCGACAAGCACTGCGTCTATCTTCCCAACACGTCTGCATCATGGTGTGATGTGCTGTAAGTCTGGCTTGTTACCTCCTCTTACGTGCTTGGCAACTGTCGAGAGGGGAAGTGGTTACCTAACAAGCTCTGTGACAACTAGCATCCTCTCTCTCACACTCTCTTCCTGTCTCTCTCAGCAGTGCATCTTCCTTCCTCCCCTTACATGCCTTCGAGAGGGAATGTTGTTGACAAACAAAAGAAAAAGTGCGCGCACACACACACACACACATATTTAAAGCAAAATAAATATTACAAGTTATAGAAGATACTAAGGTAAATATTCATTTATTCAATAATACAGTACTCTAAATTTAATCACAGTGTTAAATATTCATGGCATATAAGTTATTGGAAAAACAAGTTGACATAATACGCCTAGGGTGATTTTTCAAAGGTTCAATTCCAAAAGACCGAAGAAAGCGTGAATGGACTATACAAAGAAGTTCATGTAGTCATGCATAAGGTAAGGTTTTTTAGAAGCCGTGTTCCGACTCATTTTGTGTTTCGTTTTTCCTTATTTGTATTTTAGTATTTTGTAAGGAGAACACCACGACATTCAACTTTCTAACATACCATGCTGCTATTTTTTTTTTGTGTTATCATTATTCTAAAATTAAATTTCCTCTGTTAAAATATATAAGTAATTATTCCGCGAAAGTTGTTGGAGGGATGTTTAAAATTTAAAATAAACAATATAAGGCCATGTCCGAATTGTCAGATTTTGTTGACAAAACATCACGTGACTCAATTTTGTATTAAAAAACTGTGACATATTTAGTAATTTGGTATTTCATATTTTGTATCTAGCCGATGTTAGCAAAAATACAAAATGACAAAATCAGCACCATGTGTGTTTTTACTTTAGAAAAACATGCGTGAATGCCCGAATAAAATTACTTTTAAAACAAATATCTGTAGTACTTAAAATACAGTAGGCATGTTTTAAAAAGCAAGTGTGTCGTGCTTTGTATACATTTTCCGCAAAAAAAATGTTGTCATTATTGCTTTATTTTATTATTTATTAATGTACGTATTCATAGTATTCCAGTGATGATTGCAGAAACATTACGTCGGTTTTAAGCATTAAAAGATATAAATATTTTGCATTGTTAATGTAATAATAGGTTTGCTTGGGCGACCTGAGCTTTTTACTCTCGAGAGCAAGTTGAGAATTTCTGAAGGCAGGAAAGAGCTAAAAGCACACTGCTCTTTTCTGCTACCAACTGAACCCCAAAAACTGTTTACTACTAATTAGCTGATCACATCATCGTTAATCTGTAATTTTAAACTTGATTGAGTATGGCATTGTAGGGCGATGGACAGTTTCGAGGCAGCAAAAAAGGGGTATATCCAGTTAAAAGAGGATGCCTGGCAACCCTACTACCATCAAATACTGTACTATGTGCTATGCAATGTCAGTTGTAATTTCGACATAACCCTAACCTTGTGACGCCTGATAAAACAAAAACTAAGTTATTGCCAATGTTATTGATTATTAGGGGCAATTCAGGGTCTTTTATTACTTGGCACATTAAAGTGGCCTGTGATTGAATATGACAAGTATTTAATAATCACTGCGACTGTCATTTTAACACTTGTCGTCAAGGATGAACGTAATATTTTCATAATTATCTACAATTACATTTACACGCCCTACAGCAGTTCTCAGATGATGAACAAACATATTTGCAAATAAATAGACATGGCAGAAAAGATTTTGAGGCAAAACTAGAACTATCTCGTTGTCCAGACTTTAAACACACAAATTTGGCGCCTTTCTTCCTTGCTCTAGATCTGACTGCTCCTCTGCTCTTCCTCAATGGCAAGAGCAGAAAGTTCATGCCCTTTGTGAGAAAAGGAGCAGTGCTCCCGTCGCCCGAACAGCCATCCAAAAATACACTTCCGGTCAAACGAACGCTCAAAATGAAAAGGAGCCAGAAAAGAGCAGAAGTAGTAGGATGCTCAGGTCGCCCGAACAAACCTAATGTGTTGCCGCGACTGCTGAACAAGTGAATGTCGACAACGTCCGAATTGATACCTACTAAATCACGAATTCACAAGATAACGAAATAAGAAAATTTGTAAATTCAGACACGGCCTAAAACAAAAATAATGTGAAATTGTGATTTAACAAAAATTGTGTCATTAACTATTTCATGAATATTTCAGCAACGTTCCAATAACCTCATCTATATGCGTATTGAATTGTTTCAAACATGCAAAATTTACATGGCTGCAATTTGGTGATTTTCATTTTGTAATATGTAAGCTTCGAAGTTGACAAATTGCATAAAAACTAATTAATTACAAAAGTACATCGTCACGGGTCATGTGACAATTTTATTAAGTGCCAGTTGGAACAATGCCTCAGTTTTACATGTGCTTGTATTTATTAAGGTCGTAAGCAAGAAACACCCTTCCTTCGATACAATGGCAGAGCGATTGCGTACGTTATGTTTTCTAACCCAGTACACATTAAAGTTTCCTTTTTATGCTCAAGTTGTTTTACTTCATTTTATAAATTTGGAAATTTATTGTTCAGAATTGTACAAATGAAAACTTGAAATTCTCAGTATCCACTGAAGTAAAAATATAGCATTATTTTTTTCACTCTATTATTTGTGCTTGCCATGTCAATAAAATAACAATACAGTATAGGACTGCAGGAAATAATTGCCTTATTATAAAAATAATAAAACACGTTCATGCAGATCGGGCAGTGGTATTTATGTAACGGTTGATATAAAAAAGTACTCTATTTACCATGAACAGCATATATCAGTTTAAGTTAAGTGTATATAAAGCATTGGAACTTACAATAAAATTAATATTATGGTTATTAACACCAATACCCATTACATGACTTTTACTAGTTCTTCACTAAATAACTAAATTTTAAACATTGTGGCAGTAATTTTATTTAATTTTCGTGTTAATTGAGCAAGTTTTGTGATGTGTTGTAGAGCAATTGTGTTGCAGTGTCGAGCAGAAGGATAGCAGCATGTGTGCTTGTTGCAGTTGCGGGAATCTGTCGTGTGATGGCCCGGCGCTCCTTGGAGCAACAGCGGCCAGGCAACGCATTAGCGTGGGCGCTGCGCCGCCAGGACCAGGACCTGATTTCCTTTGTGGTGGACGAGCTGCTACGCAGCTTCCTGGAGCAGGAGCAGTTCCAGTGCCTGGACCTACTGGAGCACCTGGGCTGCCCCCACGTGCTCAACGACCGCCTCACCTTCCTTGGTACACTCTACAGCCAGTCTCACTCCTTTACCTTGTACTTACATTAACAATGTCTACATTCAGAGCAGTGTTTCCCTAGATGTCATGTGGCTCTCTTTGTAAACAGTTAGTTGTGTCTGTTCTAATTGTTCAAATCTTATGGAATATTTCAATGTAAATCTTTTTTCAGGGTTGAAATGAAAGTCAATATTTTCTTGCCAGTTTATAAATTTGGTTATTGAAACATAAATATGGTAGTTGGAAAGTGTAAATGTCAGAAAAAATTACTGTAATTAGCTCTTTGTTTGCTACAGGAATGTACCAAGATAATGAACTTCAGGTTAATGAACACATCACTTATGGGAACATATAATTTAGTGCCGCCAAAATCCTATATCTTAGCCTTGACTTTCATTTCATTTAAACAAAGTTTTCGACTCTTTATTTCTTTCTCAAATAAAAACATTCATGTCAACGAACAACCGACCTCTCAACTAAAGTAAACTCATAACCATCTAAATCCAAAAACCTGTACTTATTTTCTATTTTTCGTGGTTGTGCTCAATAATAATGTCCTACGGGTTCAGTTGTAAATATAAATGTAACCTTCAAGTGTTGACGACTAATCAACACATTTATATTGTGTTCTGCACTGGTACAAAATGGTAGGCGTATTTCTTTTGTGCATTTAAAAGTGTGAACCATTTGACTGAATAACGGTTAACCGAAACGTAGGTGGAAAAAATGTATATTGTACAGTAAATGTTTTCAAACGACTGAGTGATAAAAACATTCCTTGACAAATATTAGTCATGGCAAAACAAAATTTATCTTGTACACTATTTTCTCTGCTCTGATTGGGATGTTTTGTTGCATTATTTTACGTGTGACGCCTTGGGACTGTTAAGGATCATCACCACACCACACTTATGTAACGTGTTGTTGGTGGGAGCTAGGTCATGCACACCTTGGTGGCAGGGGGGTTTTCTGGTAAAAATGCATTCTTTACGTGGCACTGAAGCACGTCCAGTGTAAAGTACTGGCCTGATATCTTTACAGCAGGACAGGAAGTCAGGTTCCATGAGAGTGATCTTGCGTTCCAGAGGATTGGCTCTAGGCAGTATACCTGGGCGACATGTAACCTGTGTTGATCGCAAGGATTTGTTCCACTGGCTCAAATCCCCAAAAGTGTGGCTTGTCGAGTCCCAAGGAGTAATCCTGTCTGCTTAGGTAAGCCGCAAACACTCGGTGTATTTTCTCACTCAAACGAATAGGATCCTCAAAGAGGTCCTTGGGGATCTCTGGGGTAGACGGTCGCTGGAGGTGGTGCAAGACGTGGGCTTGATCCCTCGGTGATAGTTTCATGAGGGCGGCCAGGAAGAGGTTAAGCTCCTGCAGATGCCCAGAGGCAGTGAACGCCTGTCTATCCTTCTCTCGGATACCACTCCAACAGGAGTAGGGTCTTAGGACTGAATCACACTCTCACGTCCGAAGGTGGTATTCCTATCTCAGCAGTCAACGTTTAAACACGGTGAATACCGAGAGTCAGGTCTCGCCAGTGTACAGTCCCAACATGTGGGTGAGTATCTCAGGAGGAACATTCTCCCTCAACTCCAGGGACACTAACTCCGGCGCCGTGGAGAGAGTAGCCACTGAGCAGACAAGCTGCTTCGAGAAACTGAGTACCAGTGTTATTAGCTCTACCTTTCTGCCCACCATTGTGCACAGAAAGGGTGCCCTTCCAATGTGCGTGTGAGTACTCTATTGGTGTTTGTCTCAATTGAATAACTTCCCCGGTCACCAACAATCCCATGGATGGTCATGGAGTCCACAGGGAGAGGAATTACTACTACGTGACAGATACCCTTGTGTCCGTAAACAATCTGTTTATTTTGAAATATGAAAGGCCCAGGTTCGATTCCTGTGGTGGTAGTCTCTGTGTAATCCAACCACGAAAGCCAGAACTTATTTCCCTCTACCTCCTTATCACTCAGTAAGTTCATGTTAAGGGGATTATGTAGTTGGGTTTCCGTCTAGGTCAAAGGTTCTCCATGTTGATGCGTGTCTCTCTCTTGAGTTAAGTGGTTAGAGCGCTGACGCCCTCCTAAGCTCAATAGCTGATCCTTCCACAGCGTGTTCTCAATTGATTTGGCCCGATGGGTCGTAGTAAGTTCACAGGGGGTCGCTGAGAGGAGGGATTGCTCTTGAGAGTGTGGGGAATCAAACCCCAGGGGAGTTAAACCTTGATTGCCTCCCGTCCAGGGAGCACAATCTTCCTCACTGGAAGGGTTGCTGAAATATGGGATGCCAGCAATCCTGGGGTACGAGTCGTGTTTCCAGATTAAACCACGGTAGCGGTGGGGGTGGATGATCCCCTCGGTGGGGTCACCTCTAGTCGTAGACGTGTAGGCTGGTGGCAGGGTATGTAATTCAAGGGTGGAAGTTACACGGGGTTTGGGGGTAACTTTAGGCGGTAGTCTGACACGGATCACCTTCCCGGAAGCTAGACCTATCGTACACATGTTCGGTGAGGTCTTACTCCTATCTTTCTTAACAGGCGTTACGATTGCGAGAGGCGGGGGTATCTCTGGCTGGCGGTAGCTTAGGTGATCTAGATCTTCCCACAGCCAACAAATACCTAAGTATGCGTCTAGCTCAGATGCATGATCAAGCAGGAAGTTGGGTGAAATTGATCGTGGGCTAGTCTCTGAATTCATTGGTGGGGGTGCATCCTCACGCTGAGTTTCTAATGCTGCTTGTGTGTTGGCTAGCCTCTGTAGAGCCCGCTGCTCTTTTTGCGCAGATTCTGACTCTGAGTTCCACCTTTTGTACTAGTCATTAGATCAACCTTCTGCCCTTCCTGCAGATGTACAGTCCAGGGGGTGTCTCTTCTACAGACACACCCGAGGCACTGACAGTGAGATGGGCAGTCGGAAGTTAGGGTGACACTGAGGGTAGTCGCGTGAGCACTGGAGTCCCAGGAGCATTGGAAGTCTTTTTGCATTCTGAGCCTTTTCAAACTCTTGTCTCCTGTGGGGATTGACACACCCTACGACGATTCCTATGTGTGGTTTCAATGCACACAACAAACCTTCAATTAAAAATAAAAATAACACAGTGAAAGGGGAAATATTACTAAAAGAAAGGTAGTCAACAAATTATAAATTTGAACTAATATTTATCATTATGTTTGCAGACAGTGGGAAATCCCGTTTGGATTTTTACACGCTAAAATAAATCTCTAAATTAGTTACCAGATCATTCCGGCAAATGTGAGCCTGGAAAAGAACAAAATAAAATATGCTGGTCCGAGGATAATTATATTCTACGCAATTTACAGAGTGACCTCTTAGGGGTGGGTATCCAGGAGGGAAACGTCGCGTTGACCTGCTACCGTGGAGTCAAAAGAATGAATGGGGTAAAGGGGTGCAGGGATTTCGACGACGAGGTTACCTCTGGAGTGACGTGCTGGCTCTTTTAGTCAGCTGGAGAAGATGAGCCTTCGCAAGCTGCTGGAGAGGAGGAGGTTTTGCTCAGACCAGGGAGAAAGCTTGCTGACCTATGCAACCGGCGAGCCCGTCTACCTCTGGTTAGAGGCGTATCTGTGCCTCTTCATATAGTCAAAAATCCCAGTGTCAGGGCTCTTCTGGGGGTGTGGGGGATGATAGCCTTTCATCGCCGAGGTTGGTTATCATAGGGCTGCGGCAACGCCGCATAGTCCTTATTGCCCTGCGTGGAGGCTGCTGACAAGTTTACAACCTCCATTGGAGGCTCGGCGGGTGTGACGTCACAGGGCAGCCGGGATGCTGCAATCCTGTGTGTCGGTTGAAACTTCCTTCTCCAGTATCTTTGGGCAGTGGCTCTTCGGGTAAAACAATCTTGACTCTAGGGGGTGGTGACCACATGTCGGAATCTGGGCATGCAGTACAATTCATAATTAAACACGTTAATTATTTTTGTGTCCGAGGCTGTCCAATGCGTGGAGTCAATTCTATCGGCATGTGAATAGTAGTCTACCACTGTTGTGACTTGCCCCGAGCTCTTGCTAGCTCGTTGGTGGTGCAAAGTCACCCGTAGGATGCACAGGTGCGCTGTGCAGCAGTATGGCATGCGTCAACTTTGAGGAGATTGTTGGGATTTAGCTCTCTTTAATTTACTCCTTGACCAAGAGGAAAGGAGGGTAAACCCTAGAATGAATTGGACTCAGTGTTCTTCTACGTGGAAAGCCTTGGATGTATACAGTCTCAGATACTTCAATAATATTCACGTAGTCAAATTCGCTGGAGCCATATGTGGTAATTTCCTAGTTATCTGGTCAGGTATTTACTCCCTCTTCAGGGGCTGACCATTGTACATAATTGGCTATGTGGGCCGTCTACTGGGGACAAAGTTTTCTACGACATTTACTATACGACACTTCGTCAGGCACTGTACCTGGTTAGATTAGGGAAGAGGTGCACTCCTCTTCGGACCTAAGTACTGATAACCGGGTGCATGCAACTCAAAAGGTAGTGAATTTCTTATGTCATTGAGTAACACTTTTCCTTGATGCTCCGACTCCCAAAAAGTATGCGGTATTGTGTTTAACATTCGTATCAGATATGGTATGCCTTTTGGATTATTCACAACAAAGTCACTAAACTTGCTGTTGAGCATAGTCATTATTCCAACTTTTTCATTGTAATAGTTATCATTTCCAGCATTCTCTTCGCCATAAATAACGAGAAGTCGGTCAATAAGCATCCTAACATCATCCATCCATATGTATTCTTTGGAGTAGTCTGTATACTTCTTTATACCTTTCCCCTTTTTATGTGAGGGACATTTCTTTTTAATCAAATCGTAAAAAGGTTTAGCAATAATTTTACATTTATTCCCTTTACTCGATTTTGGCGTTCCCAAGTTTCAATCATTGTTTTGAAAAACTGTGTTTGTATCTGCTAGGATACAACTATAGTGGTCATAGTCGGTTGCAGTGTAGTCACGTTCTGTTACTCTCTTACTAGGTAGTCATTTCATCAAACCGTCAGTTCCAGTGTATGTTTGGCCTTTTTACATTAAATTTGTCATTGTTGGATGTTACTTCGCTATCACCAATATACGATCTACCTTTATCAGTCTTAATCCAAAAACATAGTCTTTGCAGTCAATTAAGAAATCTGCCACTTTCTTATCAATAAATGTTGTTATGTAGTTAGTTAACTTCGAGATATCAATTTTCAAATGCCCCAACGCTTCATCATAGTGTTCATCGTTATCGTCAATGCATTTAATGCCATCGTCATAGTGTTCATCGTCATCGTCAATGTGTTCATCGATGTCTGTTTTACCAAACAGTTTTCTTTTAAAATATGTTTCTGTTGGTGTCTGTGGGTAGTCTAAATTCTTAACAGTAAATGGAACAAGTTCTTTTATTAAGTTCTTTTTCTCATTTGTTATGCGTCCAATTTTTTGTCCCAAATCTTCTATCGCATCTATCAATGGTTAATAGTGTTTTTTTTATTTTTATCATATTCATCTTGGCGAAATTTTCTAAAAGTTTTAAACTTTTCAATTAGCTGTCTTCTTCTCTCTGTATTCTTCTCTATATTGTTTACAATTTTTTGTGATCTAATGTATTATATAAATAAATAAAATTAACAATGATAACTTAAATATATACTGTCTCAAATGTATGAAAAATGCACTAAGTGATAACATTTCATATGAACTTACAAATAATAACAAAGTAAGAATTAAATGTGTTTGTAGATGTTGTGTTACCAATAACTCAATATTCACTGGTGGGGATATAAAAAACCATATTGCAAATGAAATTCATAAACCAATGCGAAAATACTTTCCCAAAAGAACTGTTCTATCTTTTGGCATCGATGATCTTTGGCAAGCTGATTTAGTTGAGATGAATTCTGGATCTTTAATAGGTATACACAGAATTAACAAAGGGTTTAAATATATGAACCGTGATAGATGATTTTTCCAAACATGCATGGGCAATACCAATCAAAGATAAAACTGGTGAAAATGTTACGTTAGAATTTAAAACTATTTTGAATGATTGCAAACCCATGCATTTACAATCAGACGAAGGGAAAGAATTTTACAATAAATCATTTAAGACATTAATGGCCAATAACAACATAACACACTATTCAACATACAGTGAAAAGAAAGCTAGCGTTGTAGAAATATTTAATAGAACATTGAAGGAGAAAATGTGGAAGATATTTACTATGCAGGGAAACTATAAATGGGTGGCTATATTACCTAAATTAATAAGTGAATACAATAACATTGTTCACAGTACAATTGGAATGAAACCCACCAATGTAAGTTCAAAGAATGAAAGCTCTATTCTAATCAACATGTATGGAGAAGAAAGAAAAATGGTTAAACCAAAGTTTGCAATAGAAGATAAAGTTCGTATAAGTAAAAGTAAAAATTTGTTTGAAAAAGGATATACACCAAATTTGTCCACTGAAGTATTTGAGGTGTGTGAAGTATTGCGCACAAACCCCATGACATACAGAGTAAAAGATTTAAAAAATGAACTTATTAAAGGTATTTTTTATGAGCCAGAGCTGCTTAAGGCTAAATATGATAAAGACTACTTAGTGGAAAAAGTTTTGCGAAGAAAAGGAAATAAACTGCTAATTAAATGGTTAGGTTTTGATAGTAGTCATAATTCATGGGTTGAGAAGAAATGTGTAGTTGTTTAAGAAATTTTTTTTCTATATAATAGATGGTTCAACAAAAAATTGAAAGTTATGAGCGTCAGTCGTTTCCGCCAAACGACTGAACAAAAAAAAATTTGAATGAATACAACAAAAGAATTAAGTTTCATATTCCTATTCGTGATGCATTTTCAGATCCGAATGAAGCTAATGTATACCAACAGTATAAGCTAACTAAAAGAGATACAAATGCAGATTATGAAAAAAAATTCAACTATTGATCTTTGTGAGAATTTCTTCCCATTCTAGTTCTCAAGAATAGGGATCTCTATACATGGTTGTATAATCGAAAGTATTCACAACCCTGGCATCACTTCAACAATGATGCATACATTGATAGGTTCGGAATCAGAATCAGCATACTTCCAGATGTCACGGATAGAACTAGGTAAATATGTTAGGAAAGATAAGCCCTGGGGCTGTGAAATACCATGCTGGATCTAGCTTTTATGTTTTGAGACATACATCTCTAAAATTTTCTATTATATCAGACAATATCAATACATCAGATTTGTTATAGAGTTCTGTGTACTCTCTTAGAGATTTTGTGTTGAATTTTTCCCACACCTTTCTCGCAAATTCATAATCTTCGTCTGTAATGCCACATTTATTAAGTTTTTTTTTTGTAAAGTGCATCTTTGGATGGAAGTGATGTCTCACAAAATTTTTCAGCTCTATCCATGTAGTCATATGGATAAACACCTTTTCTTATAACAAAGTCAAGAAGTTCATTGGAAAAATGCTTACACGTTTCTCAGAATTGGCTTCTGGAAAGGTTGCTAGAGAGTTTATCGATACTACTAGCCATAAATTTAAATGAGTCAATAAATCTAAGATTTACACTTCCACATACGTGTTTCGTAAAAGAAATATATTTTTCTTCGTTGTTGGGAATTAGATCAATCTTATTTTTATCGATGTCAAGATCTCTTATGAATAAATGTGTGTCATAGCCAGATAGATTGTGTATAAACACTGGGACAAAACATGGATTTCTATACGATACGTTACAATCTCTGTGTGCAGCTCCCCTAAATTTCCCCGTAATATGATCATGATCTCTCACAGAATCACCATTCAAAGGCTTTTCGCATATATGGCAATGGGTAGCTGTATCATAAACAATTTGTTCTTTCCGAGTTAGTGGAAGCATTGGTTTTTCATTTGTGTATATATCACCAATAGACTTTGCTTCTTCCATTAGCATTTTAACGAACACAGTAGATGCATCAGGCCCGTCATAAGTTACTGGCGGTTTATAGTATCCATGTTCGTATTTTACATAGTAACAGAAGCTAATAGACTCATGTTTTTGGTATGGTTTCATGTAGGATTCGTCGGGGTTTGGTTGGCAAGTTTCAATTTTAGTCAACAAACATTCAAAATTAGCATATATCACAAACAGAACTCTCAAAGAATGATTTTGGTTTTGAAATCTTAATATGTCAATTTTTCCTTTAGATGTTAGTTTAACTCTAACACCGTTGTGATCTCGGCAGTCTTGTTTGTGATCTTTTAGCTTATTTACAGAGTAGAAATGTTGCAAACATCTATCGCATATATATATTTTGTGACCATTATTTGATACTTGTGATGGGATAAGTCTCGAAAGACTTTTTATCTAGCAGTAGTGGTTGTTCTTTTCGTGTTTGATGTAGAGTAGGTTAATGTGCTTATCCGTCTTATTTTCTGTTTTTTTTTTAATGGGAAGATTATATATTTCTTACCACCATCTTTTTCTTCATATGCGTATACATTAATAGAAATTCCAAACCCTTAAGTGCATCATCAAACTCATGTTTGTAAGCTATGTATTTATTCACTCTTTGGGGGTTTCTTTGTACTTGATGCAATGCAGATAGAACAGACCACAAAAAACATTTTTGATCATTGTTCTTAACATTAATTACCACCTGCTTAGCTTTGATTTTTTCTGGGAAATCAACATAAGAACTGCCCTTGAATGGTATATATTTATTTATTCATACTTCTAGTTTAAATATTCTGTTGAGTACCCACTTAGATCCCTTTGCTTCGTAAGCCCCCATCTCAGCTATGATTTTCGATATGCTGTTGGCATAATATTCTTCCAGATTAGTCGATTTCAATATAATTTCGTTCTTTGTTTTAAAGGAGCTTTCTACATATTCAATATTCCCACCAATTCCCCTTTTGTACTCAGTGAAGAGTTTCATGTTCACTTTGAGTGATTTTAAATGTTTATTAATTAGTCCCGTGACAGTTTCTTTTACATCATTTAGGAAATGATTTGGGTCTTTGTATGCATTTACATTCTTTACAGCATAAGTCTTGAACCTACTTTGAAATACTGTTTCGATTTCTTCTACATTGAATCTGAGTCTGCACTTATGAATTTTACTTCTCAAGTGACTTCTTATGAGAGATGGTTTGTAAAAGTGATTACAAGTTTCACACTTGACATACTTCTCTTGAGGTTTCATCTTCCTTCTTTTCACAAAAACATCTTTCTTAAATTTATATTCTTTCCAAACATTACCTGTTGTGTTAGCCTTTTTCATTGATATGGTCGTCATCATATTAGACATCAGTTGATTTTTATTTGTCTCATTTATTATATACTATATTTTATTTTTTACGTTTTCAAATTTTTTAAGCCACTTTTTTTTGCGGTTGTGCACAACTGCAACTTTTTACGCGTATTTTTGCAGATGCACTCAAACGCAAAGTTTAACGCAACTTTTTTTCTAAAGACTACGATCTGACCAAACGCAACATTTTGAGCCACTTTTTTGCATTTGTGCCCAAATTGTAATTTCTATACTACTTATATATGTTTAATTAATTCATTTTTACAATATTGTAGTGCTCAATGTCAATTTAAGCTGTTTATAATATGTACTTTTTTGCCTTAATTCAAAATTTAATTTTTTTTTTTCCTCTAGTACATTGATAGCTGTGTATTGTGAACTGTGTTTTAGTGTGAACTGTTTTTATATTATGGATGAGGCGAACGAATCTAAGATTCGGCAAATCCTCAGAATCTTAGGAATTCGTAGATTTGGTTGATTTGATATAAGATTCGTGCAAAGATTCATTATTTTTCTTATTGGTTAATTCAGAATTTTGAATAATATGTTAATTTGAAGTAAAGTTTCTCTAAGTGTATCTAAAACTCAAATCATTTATATATGCTTCAGTAATTTAATTCTTGTGTAACAAAAGGAGCATTGCAAATGGTTGACCACTTTACGTATGCGCATCAGATGGCAAAGCATTTTGCTGCACGCAGCCGCCTTCCTACAGAAGTGTCGTTAGCAGGCTGTGGGCAGGTGAAGAACTCTGCCGTCTACCTGCGTAATTATTTTTTATCTATCCCTCTTTTTTTAAGCACGACCTCTGCTTAAGTTTCGGGAATAAAAAAAAGAAAGAGGGCTACAGAATTTATTGTCAAACAAATAATTTTCTGGTGGCACTTCACTTTTTCTTTTTTATTTTACATTCAAAATAACCCAAGTGCTAGGAACATAAAGTACAATGCACAAACTCTTTCAGCAAATTTTTAAGTAATTGAAGAAATTGATAAGAATGAAGGGGTATGACAGCTCACTTTCAATGCTGCGCACTTACTAGGAAAATTGTGCTTCAATTGAAAATAAAGTTAGTGAAAGGGCACAAATTACAGCATTACAGTGCACATGGTGCATCATGTGGCTTCATAACTTAGTGTCGTGTAACTAGTGCAGTGCAGCTTGTGAGTGTGTGTGATGCAGCCGGCATTAGAGAAAGGCAGGCAGAATAATCATACTGTATAACAGTTGTTCCCCAGCAGGTATTTGCAAGCAGTTTTTTTTTTTTTTTGTGAGATGCCATTCACAATAGTTGAGTTGAGGAGGGAAAGGGGATTATATATACACAAGTTAAGTGCAGTTAAGTGTAGAAGTGGTGCAATGTGTGATATACGTGTCTTTATCACTTCCACACATCTTAGTCTTGGGTTCATTCTGATTTGAAGCACCCTTAACCACAGATGTACAGACTGTGTTTTATGTGCTTTTTTTTTTTTTTTTCATAACACAAACAAGATGTGGCACGTGTGTGCATACGCCAGCATTTACCTTGTCGCCGGCAACCACTCCACCAGTACATCAGCGTGCATAATCGACTCAAGATCTGTCTGAATTCATGTACCAGCGATACTGTTTAGGCAGCCTTATTTCCTGAAAAAAATGCAAGTGCTACGTGGGTAAGGCCGACCTCCCGTGGCGCAGTCAGTTGGTGCACCACCGATCTAGGGTGTGGGAGGCTCTGGGTTCGAACCCCGGGTAAGGCATGGGTGTTAATTTAAGTTAAGTTATAAGCTAGTCTGTAAGCTGTTCCCTGCTAAGTTTTTAACCATAAAACTGGGGGATGTTAAAAATCCCTATACAATACAATGCGTGGGTAGGTATCACAGATTAATTTTGTTTTGGCCCCGAACATTTCAAATTATGAATGTAAATGCAGTATTTGGCAACAAAATTACTCTATACTTTACACTAAATGTACAGCAAAAAGTACCAAAAAAAGTGTCATGTTTGTTTTGCGGTGTGAAAATATCACATGGAAAGCCATAGAATCGTAGATTCTGGTTTGGGTTCCAGATTCAGTAATTTTAGGCATTGATTCGATGTGGATTCGGTTTTGAGTAAAAACTACGCTTCCCCCATCCCTAATTTATGTTTCAGTATAAAGAACATTACTATAACAAACTGAGATTTTTTTTTTGCTGCTTTGGGTTCTTTATAGTGAAGCTTTACTGTTTATTTGTAAAATGTTTTAAACTATGGTGACAATGTTGTATCTTTTCTGAACAGATTGCTGTGTTAAAATTCTATAGTCACTATTTAAAATTCTGCAAAGCTTGTTTATGCTATTTTCGATAGCTTTTGTAATAAAAATTAATTTTGAATTTATGCTGCAAATGTTTAAACACCATTTCTAAATTGATTAGTTTAAATTTTTATGAGTGTAGTGATTTTAGAACGTATGGGGGTTTACTATATGTTACAAAATTTTTGCATGAAATATGAAAATATGAATGATATTACCTCACTGAAATAATTCGCATTGAAATAAATGCAGTACCAAACACGTATATATGGCTACCCATTTACACACCTTAAATTTGGCAAATGTAGCATTTACAGTTGCATCACTCTGTATTAACCCCATGTTGTGGTGAATGAACACTAATAAAATTAAATTGACACTAGAGGATTGTACAACGAACTTTCAGTGAGAAAACGACTGGCTGGCAGCTGCTGCACATGACTCAACTTACCACCATGATGTCCGACACCGAATTGATCTCTTCTTCCTGTAGCACAGGAACACAAGTCGTTGAGTCAGCATTGACAAATCGACAAACGCGCTCCAAGTTAGGCATGCTGGAAATTCAGAATGAGTCCTGCACAAGTATTCAGAGCTCAGTAAACAAAACTACACAACTTTCTGCAGTGAAATTACTACTGATCTAAAATTCGGATGAATCCATATTTACAAGGTCACAAGTCCAAACATACAGCCTACCCTAAAATGTTAAAATTTCAAAAAACTTTGCACTGTTCGGTTAGTGGGCACAATTAGCAATTGGGTGTGTGAAGGCTCCTTTAGCAGTGCACACTGTAGCAACTTTTGCAACGCCATCTCCTCCTGGATAAGGCTCTTCTACACGTGCAAGATGCCACTGCATACGAGGCATTCAGTCATCCTTGATCAACCCAAGCTGATTGGGAGCAGTGCCTGTTCTTGGCTTCTGCCACTTCGAGCTTTGCTGGAGGGTATGAGATGCTACCGGTGCCAATGCTTGATGCAGCTGCTCAGTCAGCTGCCAGCATTGAATCCTCATGGCAGGCAGATTCCCCAATAGAGATATCAAGACAGTGGTTTTGCAGTCCAATAGCACAATCGCAGTGTGATGGCATATTTTATTTGAGTGGATACAAAATTTTCCCTGAGAATACTCTGCAGAAGACTAATACCAGGCTGCTGGTTTGCTGTTATGAAAGTGTCAAATTACGAGGTGGGTCAACACATGGGTCTTGGGGAAAAGCAGTGGACATGTGTATTCCAAGGGGAGGTCAGATTGCTGGAGTTTACCGCCAACTCTCAACAGACGTGTATCATCAATAAAGGGAATAAGTTTTTTTAGTCTGGGGATAAAGATGCTGAGCCTTTTGCACAGAAGCAAGCTCCTCTTCAAACACACAGACTGTA
Organism: Dryococelus australis; assembly: GCA_029891345.1. Lineage (NCBI taxonomy): Eukaryota > Metazoa > Arthropoda > Insecta > Phasmatodea > Phasmatidae > Dryococelus > Dryococelus australis. Next base: position 219,050,359 of record CM056993.1, on the reverse strand, counting down.
CAGAAACAATAGAACGTGAAGGGACTAGTATAACTCACTAGCAGTAAAATGCCCAGTTAGGCGAGTTGCACGAGTGTTATGGCAATTGTGAATATAACACAGCACCAGTTACAATATTTGTAGTAACTTTATCAAACTACTTACTAAAATGTGAGAGCAGATTGTAAAACTCTTCAGTTGAAACTATGTTGCGAAAACCTTAACCTTGCTCTCAAGCAGAACTGGGTCAGTGACTGAAGTTTGAAAACAATAGCATCACTGAGCAGGTGGTTCACTTAACCATGCTGGACTGATCCACCACAGGGGATGTCCTACTAGCTGAGAGGGCAAGAGTCCACAAGATGCACAATCCGCAGGATTGGACTCTGACATTTCCACATTGGTGGCTTGATAAGCCCTTGTATCTCACTCACCCTGTTGCTGACAAATGTTTTCATTTGATGAGAAGACGAGTTCGCCCAACAAAGAAGAATTTGCAAGTCTGCCCAGACACTGATAAGGCACCAAGGTGATGGCAGGACTCAGCAGCTCTGCCACCTGATGAAGCAGACGTTCTAACAACAAAGCCCCACAAAAGCTTCAAACGTGGGCTGAACTGAATCTCGACTGGATTAACCTTTGCTTTACTAGCAACCATCTGTGTGGCGTCAATAAAAAAACTGCAGTGTAGCTATAACCAGTCTCTGAGCTATCAGAGAAACCATGCATTTCATATGAGAAATCAGCAGGGCCAATGACTTGTCTGACGACAACTGATGTTAGTAGTGGTAGCTCACCTTTGAACTGGGTCCACGTCTTGGCAATTTTACCTGGAGGCTCAGCCTCCCAATCAAGTTTCTCCAACCAGAGAGTCTGGATGAGGTGTTTTTAAACCATGGCAAGAGGAGAGAGTCATCCACGAGGATAAAAATCCTTGACACATCGGACAAGATGTTTCTCTTGGTGGTCCTTTTGCAACTAGGCTGTATCTTGTATGAGAAGTAATCAACATTGGGATTCCACTTCAACCCTAACACCTTTACAACTTGACTGTCCTGATTGAATAACTGGGCTTATGGGACCTCAACGTTGTCCACTGGGCTCAACATCTACAATGAAATACAATAGGATGCTGAGGACACAGCAAAAGGTGCTGCTTTTATCTTGCCTATTAAGATTCACTCAAATTGAATTCAGAGTCATGAGAACTCTATTGATTTCATGTCCAGTTAAGTACCAAGGAACAAGATCTGCGCCTATAAGTAGATCAACAGGCCAAGGGACATCAAAAGCTGGATCAGCAAGCTTCAAATGGGTGATAGGGCGGCACACCTCACAGACAACTGAACACTTGAGAGCTGTTATATGAGGGAGAACAAACACACAGAGAGAAAATTGCATGTCAGGAGATCCACAAGGGGTTACTACAATGGACACTAATGACTTGGCCACATTGACAACTACATTTGACAATCCTTTGGCAGCAGTGTTCAGAAATGAAGCTAGCGTGGCTGACTGTGTCCAAGAGGGCTCTGGCGACACAAGGTATTCCAGCTGCAGCAAGAATGTGTACCTGGACTGTGGACAAGAGCACCACAGAAGATACTGTTGAAAGTACTGATGTAACAGCAGACAGAGTTGTGGACTGTGAGACAGTAGACTGAGAGGAACTTGCTACAGTCTGCAATAATGAGTTGCCCTCCTCAGCCTCCTTGGAGTCAAAATGTAGCACCACATTGATGACATGACGATGATGATGGACAACCTTTGGAATGGTGTGAAGGCAAAAGACAATTCAAACATAATGTGTGTTCCTTGACAACCAAGAACCGCTACTGAGGGTAACAATTACCAAATTCTGAGCACTTGTGAAGCTTTCGAGCTTCTTTACACAAACAACACTCTCCTTGGTTAGAACTCACCAAGCACTTTGACGACTGGTTGCTGGACTGGTTACGAGTCTGTCTCCACAAGGGCACTGCAAGTGTGGGTTTGGGCGTCACCAGGGTGTGCCCCAAAGGTCTTGGTGGCTGCTGCATTCACTGTCCCCTGGGCACGACAGTTCTTGTCTGATAATGAGGATAACACTGAGTTAAATACAATATTGAAGTAAAGAAGTAGTTCTTGACTATAATGATACTTTCAAGAGAATTTCCAGACTAATTTTTTTATATTTACAAAATTACAGTGTTTCTCTGACTGTAGGAACCCTGTAAATGTAGATCCTGATCAGATAATTTAGAAGTATTTTAGTTACTGCAGCTAAGAGTAATTATATATATATACAGAAACACACTACAGAATGACCTGCGCAAGCAGACTGAATGGTGCTACCCAGCCAAGTTTGTTGTGTTTCAAGAACTGGGATAGGATGTAATTTTAGGCTCATGATAGCACACCAAGCATCTAGGCCTTAGATTTAAAAAAAATAAGAAGTAAGCTACAGCAAATAGGGTTTACCCAGCCTTGGTTACATTTACATGAACCTGTGTATCCTGTGTTGCCACAGGCCAAACCCCACTGTGCAGCTTTACACTCTGTAAAATGAACAAAAACACACAATACAATACAATACAATACCTCAGCAACCTTAACCTAGGTAAAACATGTGACCTCATAATTGATACCTAGAAGGGGATCCTACATCAACACAGACAAGAATTTACTGACATAACTAATGAACCTACTTGCATCAAAATGGGTGCAATTCATTTTTAAATAATTTCTTAAAAAAGTTGAGTTGGTAGGTAGTAATTGTCATCTCGTTAAAAGCAATATCATAAGAGATGAAATCAGAAACATGTGCAACAGTAGTGAGACAGTTACAAATGTGCCTTACCCAGGACTTTAACCCAGAAAATCTTTTACTATAAACTAGTGTACAATCAACTGCTTTACAGAGGTCAGATTCGAGCATCAATTTAATATTTTATCAGGTGACTCAGCCACTTAAAACATGTAAGTTTACATGGCCTATCATAGTGTTACATGTGTGAAGAATTTGGTGAAAATTGGTAGTTTGGTTACTGTGTTATATAATATAAAAAATCTATATTTTTCTTGTGAGGATCATCATAAATGAGGGACAAAAAAGTTTTGTATCAGCACATTCAATGACTGTATACTATAGTCCATTCATCCATTCACGCTTTCTTCTGCCTTCTGGAATTAAACCTTTGAAAAATCACCCTAGGTGTAACATGTCAACCTGTTGTGTTCAATCACTTGTATTCCAAAATTATATAACCCTGTGATTAACGTTAAATTACTGTGTCCTTGAATAGATTGATAAACTACTTAGTATCTTCTATAAGTTGTAATATTCATTTCGTATTAAATACGAATTAACAACAGCGAGAGCAGCGACGTGTTGGCAACTGCCGATAAGAAATTGTTCACAGTTACAATATTTCTTAACCTCGTTTTTATGTATACTACAGTAAAACTCTGTTAAGATGTTTTTGAAGAGACTGAAAAAATTATGCTTATTAACCAGGAAAACTTCTTAAAAGGGTTTACACATAAGAATATAGACAAGGTGCAAAATTATTCAACTTATTAAGCAGGAAAGCTTCTTAAGTGGGAACTTCTTAACAGGGTTTCACTGTATTTGTAAATCAAACGTTGCCAATCGATATATTTTTATAGTTAGGTAGCACTGACGGAAACACATTTCATTGATTCAGTTAAAAATATTGGTGCAAATTACTATGCCTAGGCATGATAATTTCGTCCAAGGTTCAAATAAGCGAAGCACAGCGTGTCACTCTCTCTTGCTCTCTTCTCTCTCTCTCGGGAAGTTTGTATCACCTGTGTAGCAATAAAGATATACATTTGGTTATTTCTAATTTCAGCACATTTCATACTAATTACAGCAACAATAATTATGTTTGAAATTGTAATTTACTACTGAAATGAGATTTTATTGTTTAAATACCTATTATATGTTATTTAGATGCGATGCTTACAAATCCAGCAGGTTGGCAGATGTGGTGTGGAAGGGAGAATCTAGAATTTGATCACTTTTCCTCTAGACACGCATTATCCCAATATGGCGGGCAATCATACCATGGGGTGGAATCTTTTATGCCAACTGGCGAAACACAATTTTTGGTAGAGATTCACAACTGCTAGAGTGTGTCGTAGTAGTTTTATGTTTGTTAAATTGTCATTTGTAATGGCTGAAACACAGTGATAATAGAGGAATTCTTGTTAATGCGGTTGATGTTTTTTAAGATTGCCTCTTTTTTTTTTTCATTTCGGTAATGGGTGCATAATGGGGAAGAAGAGGTCTTGTTGTGTCCCAGAATGTGCAGACGTTCTGTAAGACATTGGTTTCCACTTAGAGACAAAGTTTTTTGTGCGTGGTTACATAGAATAAGGAATCCGAAGTTACAAAGTATAGACAAGAAGAAAGTGTACAATACTTATCTAGTATGTGACCTGCACTTCAATGATGAATGTAAAAATGCTGGGTCGAAGAATGAAAAAATTTATTCCGTGCCTTCACAACTTCTTCCAGGTAAGTTGAATGTCATGATGTATTCTTCGCTCCAGTATATAAAATTCATTGTATGCCTAAATAACATCATTTTTTGTAGTACGTCATGCAGAATAATTGCCTATAAGCGGTCATGAATCAAAATTAAATGACGTATTATGTTAATGTAACTTAGTGCCAAGGATGTTGCTTGCATTCTAGCTCTTACTTAAATTGTGTCATTATGGATATTGTAGGCCTATTGTCACTTGGCTAAAAAACTGTAGAGATACCGGTAATCTGGTTATACAATAATGACAGATGCATATAAGCAAGGATAGGTATATTAAGAATGAAGGCAGTGTAACGGTAATGGGTAACCTTAATTTATATAATCTAATCACAGTACATATTGCCTCATGTATACCACATGTTGTATAATGCATTTGTATGGTTGAATGAAGGGAAGAACAGATAATGATGTAGAAATGAAATGTGTTCTCTATGTGTATTATGTTTGATGAAAATAACATACCTATTATATCACTCATACAAACACTTAACAATACTTACAATACATATATTTTCATAGTGTAACCTTGATGGTAATGTTTCGTTTGCGGCTTTACAATACATGTACAGTAGCTCAGTTTCTATGCATTGTCTACAGTTTCCCATGTTCAGTACTTTCAATGAGTACTTTTACTCGTCGAAGCCTAGAAATTACCTTGGTGGAATAAGATAAGAGGTCATGAATTGCTAATTTTGGAAGAAATATATTTTAATAACGTGTGCCTATCTACACAGTTACTGGTATATCTTCTTATATATATATATAAATTCCTAAAGTTTGTGGTGTTGTATGTTGCCATTTATGTTAAATGTTACAATAAAATATAACGATGTTTATAAATTTCATTTTACTATATCTAGGCCATTTGGCGGGGGGGGGGTTTTCCCCCCGAAAGTCTTTCCTGAAGGATGATACTGTTTGTAGACAAAAAGACTTGACACAGAAAGCTCACAGACTATACAGAAAGGCAGTTAAGTTGTAGTGCCATAAGATGGAGTTGACCAGTAAGGAAAAATCATACAAGACTATTAGAGTTCGACTTGCAGAGAAATTTGCAAGCACAAAGGTGTTTGACAACCTTGCAAATTATGTAAATTATGTGACGTATCGTTTCCAGTGTTAAATGTTTTGTAAAGACGCTCGGGTGAAAATAAATAAATAAATAAATAAATACTTTGTCATAATGGATATGGTACATCAGTTTTTTTGTAAGGTGTTTTCCTTTCAAGTTCAACCAAGCCATATTCCTATATTCCATATTAATTATAAACACCTTATTGCTATATTCAATATTAATTATGAACATGCATAACTCACTGTGTAACTAATATGTATCAATTAAGACACTATGTACTTGTTGATAAATTGCAGATTACTATATGCATTCTCCTCAAAAAAAAATTTTGTTGTGCTTTGGCACATGTGTGCTACCAACAACCTCCTTCCCCTAATTTCATATGTATATTATGAAATAAAAAAATTTTAAACATTGCTGTAATAGTGAATTGCTGTAATAGTGTTGCAATATTCTAGTAGTAGGGTTTAATATTTTATATGTGTTAAGACATGAAGTATATGTTTTGTCTATTCAATAATAATTATTGAATAAACAAAACATATATTTCCATGTCATTAACAGCAAAAAAAAAGCACATTTATAATAGTGATGTTTGAAATTTCTGCCTTGTGTGAGTTCAAATTTATCGCCACAAATTTTAGTTCAGGTTCACAGCCACTAGGGGTGCTGAAAACAGTGTTTCGTTTACCAACATGGAAGATGTCCTTCTATATACTCCCTCTGTATTCTATGAATTGTACTCAGTGCATTATGACTGGCAGTGATGTGGCAACATGTGCATGACACTGCGTGTTTCTGAAAAAAGCATCAAGTTCGTACTGGTGTTTTTTAAACTTCCTAGGCAAGTTACAATGTTGTGATAAATATGTTTTTCCACGGCAGTAATAAATATACTGTTACGCATGTTTCGTTAACCAGAGCATATGAAAAGGCGTGGGTGTTGCTGCGTGGTGGTCATTTGGCTGGCCCTGTGTTTGTGTGTGATTTCAAATATTTGATGTGCAATAGTTATACGTTTTAACTGTGAACTGTGTTTATGACGAAGTTCATTTATCACAATCCTTTGCGCTAGGTGTTTGAAACACAGTTTTGTAACGAGTTTATGTTTCTGTGATTTGAATGTCTGTCACAATCCCCATAAAATACTAAGCCCAACCAAATAAATTAAAATAAGTAATAAAATAAACCTAAAAACCAGTAAGTACCAATACATGTAAATATTAGCAGAATAAACGTTATGGTAGGCCTATATGTTTGCATGATCACCGATATAATTTACGTTTGTCGATGCTTCAAACAATAAATATGCAACATGAGTTGCGTGCTCGTATTTATTGTGTACAGAGTTAAGCTAAAATTGAGTATATAGTTTTGTTGATACACCACAAAAAGCTAAAATGATTTTATAGCTGCCATTCTGAAAGTGTCTGTTACACTTATATATATATGGCCTACCACATTACAACTTCATTCCAAATTTGGTAAGAATGGGTTGATTGTTTCCCCAAGATGTGGCATTATAACTTAATTTTTGTAGGTATAACTTACCAAGTGGCAGAGAAATGAGGCTCTCTTTAGACAAATTTGATGGTTGTAATTAATACTGGCAACATACAAATAGGTATAATTTGGAATTTATTTTGTTAATAAAATATACTGAGGTAAAATATTTATATAGGCACCATTTTGAAAATAAGTGCCTGACCTACTTAAAACATACCATTTTACACCACCTGCTGCTGTGCAAATCGCTTTCCGAATTTGGTAGGTACCTGCCAATTATTTCCCAAGATATGATATACAAACTTTTTATTTGTATGGTGTCATCTTACAAAATGGTGGACAAAATATTATTTGTGTTGATACAGTTCATAGTTGTAATATCTATTGCCAGCATACACATATAAGTTGGAATTAATTACATTGTCTCGACAATATAGCGTTCTAAATCATTTCTTTGTCCGCCATTTTGAAAATACATGCCTGATAAATTTAAAAATACCTTTTTCGTCATCTGCCGGAGTTGTACTAGTTTGTTAAATTTGATAGGAATTGGTCAACTGTTTCCCAAGATATGAGGAAAACTTAATTTATTCATGTGATGCTTATTACAAAATGGCAGACAAAAGCTGCTCCATATAGATGCACTTGATAGTTGTAATATACAACACTGCCAGTATACAATATTTAGTTGGAATTGATTACATGGTTTCAACATAACATTCTAAGAAAATATAACCATATGTCCTTAATTTTGATAAGTGTCTGGCTCACCTAAAACATGTCATTTTACATCACCTGCAGCAGTACCACTTGTTTGCAAAATTTAGTAGGAATTGGTTCATTGTTTACCTACATATGACATTAAAACTTTATTAATTCATGTGGCACTATGTGTTACAAAATGGCTGATGAAAGTGGCCATGTGTTAGCATATATAATGCTTGTTAATGATACTTTCAGCATACAAAATTTGTTCAAAATTAGTTAAATTGTAATAAGCTCTATCAATTAAACCTAAAATATTTGTATGGCCGCCATTTTGAAAATAAGTACCTAATCAAATTCAAATACCCACATTTACTTGGCCTGTGATAGTATTACTGTGTGCATATCGGATGAGAATTGCTTTGATAGTTTTAGAGGTAAAGTGTAAAATCTTTATTTTTTCATTTGGTGCTGTCTTCTAAAATGGAGGACTAACAACAATACACATTTAAACAAATTAATGCTCTGCCAGCATACAAGATTTGGTTTAAATCACTTCAATGGTTCCCAAGATATTACATAACAAAATTATTAAAATGGCTGCCATTTTGAAAGTAAGTGCCTGGCATGGTTGAAAACTATAAAAGTCAGGTGTCCTCACTAAGTTTTATATATATATATATATATATATATATATATAGAGAGAGAGAGAGAGAGAGAGAGACACATATGTGTGTGTGTACCGAGCTTGGTGAAATCCGGTTGCCGTGTGTAGAAATTGAAATGGGGCGACATGCACACACACACAAACGCACGCACCATACGCACGTGCACACACACACACAAAAGTGATCTCATAAGCCTTTCTTTCCTTCGGAAAGTTGTCTAATAAGTAAAGATCTACCTTCTTAAGTAAATTAAAATACCAACTCTGAATAAAAAGCACCATTCATTACAGTTCAGGCCAATTACAACTACTGCCACAGCAGAAACCAACAATAACACCAAATTTTATAAAGACATCAATGTTAATGCATTTTACTTTACAACAAAGCCTTCCATAAATTACACTTTTTGACTCAATGTGTAAATGAGATATTTTTCTCATGAAACAAAGGTGAAAAATGTGTTATGAATGTTTGTTAAACTAAAACAAAAATGTGTGTCGCCACTCGCCACCTGATGAAGCTGATCTAGCCAGCGAAAAGTTGCGTTACCCCACATCCGCGTGGAAAATTTGTTGATCTGACTTTTGTTTGTGCATGTGCATCCACGAGTACCTCCCTCTGAGTACTCCTTACAATGTAATCAGTAGCCTAGTGGTCTATTCCCGCCATATTAAAATGGAAAATTGTTTCATAACAGCTTAGTTTTAATGGGAGTTTAATGAATTTCATAACATTTTAGCAAGTTATTATGACTAATTTGTTGCACAGCCAAACTAGAAAAGTGAAACATAATAAAAGTATTTAGAGCAGAGTTTCTTGCTTATATTTAAATTTCTATTTTATGTACTTATTTCAGTTCTAAACTGATGGTGCACTAAATGAACATTCATGAAACGCCTGAACATTCATCTAAATCAAGGATTTTTGTCTTGTTACAACTTTCAGCAAATAAATTTCATACCAAAACAAAAATCAAAGTTGTTTTTTTTTTTGTTTTTGTATACCAAATAATTGTTCAGCCCTATATGATTTATTTAGATCCTTGTGTTGTGCAAGAAAACAATATTCCAAATTTGATGATTTCATTTGTAATTATTGCAGTTCCATGACTATGAGGACCTACTTATTTGATAACTGTTCATATTTAGGATATGAATTCAGAAATCCATGAACTTGTGGTTTCAGTGAAGTACTGTGAGTTCCGGCAGATCTTCATGGAAGGGAAGAACGCAGATGCAGCAGCTCTGCTGGTAGAATTGCTGGATGCAAGACTCGCTCCCAGATTGTGAGTGTTCACAGGCTTTTTTTTTTTTGTTAAAGCCGTGGTACCACTTGCCGTTAGTGCACATTAATAAGCCAATGTAAAATTTTTGTAAGCTAAATAAATTTACATATTCCAAGAACAGACATGAAATCGCACATCCCACAGATTGTTGTTCATGCGTACCACTACAGGCTGTTCATGGTAAAGTGAGCACTTTTGAAAGCTCTACTTATTTTCGACTTTCAGCTTGTGTATCCTTCTGTAGTATCTCGATGTTAATACTGCCATGTAGCATATATTTAATCAGCTGTTCAGAAGTCTGCTGTAATTATTCACATAGTACATTAACAAGTGATTGTTGTAATTCACACTGTAGGTATGTACATGTTAATTTCAGTAAGTAATATCTCTTTGTGAACATTGATTTTTATAATTTTTACTTTTTATAAATATGGTCTGACACGTGACGCATTTCGGTGCTTCTGGGAAGTGTTCTCTACATGATTGACTTTGCCCCATCTTGAGTGTCAGTTATAAATGGGCAAGTCAATTCCTAATAAAAACAGTAATGGAGGCGGGACACGTGAACCCACTAATGTTGACAGAGACTCAACACACTATTAACCACGTGATCCACGCTTTTACTGTATTCCAAGATTCTGTAAGAAGCCGTCACGTCAACCCCTTCTCCAAAGAAGCAACCATTTTCACTCTGCCACTCCCGTTAAAAAAGCCCACAAAGTTTGAACTTCGCGCTGCTGAAGGGAAATTGGCCAGCCCAGCAGATAATCATGGCCTGCATGAGGGCAGGATGTGTAATCACCTCGCGCCAAACCCCGCTTGAGATAAGGATCTGGGAACCCATGTGTTTACAATATAAGTTCCACCCCCAAGAGGTGGGGTTAGTTTCCAAGCTCCTCACTGAGTGCCTACGAACTGGGAAATTCAGTATAAAAGGAATCCCAGAGCAGGCCTCAGGTGTGTCTTCTGCTGTGAAAGCCATTTGTGACAAGCACAGGGCAGAGTCCCTCACTCGCATCCACCGGTGACCGTGAAAGTACCAGTAGGCAACGATGATGCCATCCAGCTCCGGAGGACCAGCACCTACCAGAAGGCATTCAACCTCTTTGGCTGCCTCCACTAACCCTCGGAGGGTGGCCGCCATCCACCTGAGGCCTTCCACCTCTTTGGCCTCCGTCAGCAACCACTGGAGTCATCGACAGCTACCAGAAGGCCCAGCAGACGTCATCCCTACACAGTTTCTCCACTCCTTCCTTCCTCACTACCACCAAGGTATTGAAGGTCACGGTGACGGTGTCTCCTCTGGACGACCCTTAAGGCCCTAGCCCGGCCACGTTTTCACTGCATGGATGAAGCACTCCCAGTTATGCCACATCTCTATTTCCCTTCCGGATAAACCCATTCAATTTTATATTATTGGGCTAATTTTTACTAAAGTATTTTTCACACGTCATTCAAGTTTATCACGGGTCGTATTACATAGCTTTGTCCAGGTTGCCTCCGCTTGGCTTTAACGTAATTAAATTCCGCATTTCAATATAAATTTTTACAATAGTGAGGCGATTGTGAATCCACGTGTTGTAATATTTTATATTTTCCTTTTTAATAAGTTCTTATTAAATGTGTTTTGATCCAATCAATGTTAGTATCTTCACTGTTATATTTTATGAACACAGTTTGTAGACCTTTAAGTATTGAAATTGACGTATGTTGCTTAGACTAGTCAATGTTACTTTTGGTGGGCACTATATCAGGCATGCTCGGATACTCAATTACTGTGATTGAGTCGGCTTTCTACTAGAGACTAGCACTGGTCGAGTAGGCTGGCAGCTTGGTAGGAAGTCTGCCGTGTGCAATACCGCAATATTTCTTACTACCACCTTAGTCCGTTGAGGCAGGACTGACTTACCAGGGTACTCACTCACCAATCTCTTGAGTTCCGATGTAGAGGTAGGCCGGCTGGGGCTTGCAGTTGCCTGCGTGGTGCTAGTTGATGAGGTGCCGTATGGAGAGGCGAGGTATCTCTGGCTCCAGATGGCGGCTGCACTGGTTTCGAAGAACAAGTTGGCTATGCCCAACCTGGTGTCACTCCCAGTGACCAAGGCACATACTGCAGGATGTGGCTCTGTGCCACATCTGGTGTGCGTGGGAAAATACACTGGGGTAATGACTGAAGAGGACTGCCTCTCCAGGTGATGGGCAGACTGAGCACGTTCCCATGGGTTGTCTCCACCAAGTGTGGATGGGTTGTTGGTGCACACTCGCTTAGCAGTTAAGAACTCCTCCTTCTCCTCCTCCCTTCGAGTACCGTGCCTTATCCCAAATGGCATGGAGTCGGTATCGACACTTAACTTACGTTCCGTTGGTGCAAGCAACCTACAATATCCCTACTAAGTGTAAAGCCCAACTGCAGTTGACGGTGCAAACCTTGTGCTCCTAGGGTTCTGCACCTTGGTGCACAAACCTAGAGTGGTAGGTCATCTGGGCCATCTTCCTACTACTGTCAGGGTGTGTTCCAGCAACAGTCAGGCACTCCAGTCGCAGGCAAATACCCCTTCCAGCACCCTCAGCGCTCTGGTCAGTGATACAACCTGAGATGTCTGTCCTGCTTCTGATGGAAGTTTTCCTAGTGGTTGGGACTCTACCTTTCTGTACACCTGGGCAGAGGTGGACAAAATGCATGAACCTGCGAACCAATTTGTGGGAAATATTTTAAGCCTGTAGAAATCTTTATTGCTGGGACAATGCCGATACCTACCGCTCTTATTCTAACAACTAAACTGACAGACTGGCACTTAACAAAGATGAACGGAGAGGGGGAAAAGCTACCCCGATGAGATAGTAACATCTACAGGAAGTGAAAGGGAGAGTGAGATGCTGTTCCCACCCCACTGTGACAGGCATGACAGGTACTGTAAGAGATAATCTACAGCTGCTACAGCTGGAACCCGGATGTGTTCCGAGGGATAAGAACCCTCGCATACGGCAGCGCGTCTAAACATACGGGGAGCGGCGCGGAGCTTGCTATTCTCATGTTAAATGCGGCCCAAGTAGGTTCTAGTTGTTAGTAGTGGGAGCATAAGGATCCTGGAATTTTTGAAGTTCGGTTTTTGTGTATTATTAACATATTATATGGTAAGTTTCTTTATTAAATTATGAGTTTAATTTCGATTTGCAGGTTTTACATATTATTTCGGGATTTAATGATTTTGATTTTTTCCCCAGGTTTGTTATTAAAATTTATCGGACGCAAATTTGTTCTTCAGGGTATTACCCTAGGAAGATATATTGTAATATTATTGGTTTAATTTACCCTGACTTAAGATTTTTGAGTGCTACATTTATTCTCTGATTTTGAAGTATTTATGTGAACTTAATTTACCTATGGTTTTGTATGTTTACTTAAAGCATCAAATAGTATGTAGTGTGACATTGACGTTAACACATATTTCCATCAGCTTTCCAAAATATTTTTGTTAATGAACATAGTGAACAAATTTCTCAACATGTTTCGGGGTAAAGGGTGAGTGAGTGGAGAGATTTGGTCGGCTCTTAACAGTGAGGTCTTGAGAGCCAATGAGGGTGATTGATAAATATGGAGTGGCACCGGAATGAAGGGACAAGGTAAACAGGAGATCATCAAGAAAACCCGCACACCAAGAGCATTGTATGGCACAATTCCCACTTGCAAAAATTTGATAACTTGGCTGGGGATTGAACCCTGTTCGCTTTGGTGGGAGGCAAGTGTGCTAATCGCTCAGCCACTGTGCCTCCTTTAGGGGTAAACAATTTTTTAAATGCTAATATCGTGTTTCTAAATTACCTAAATTACAAAGTGTGCATGTGCAACTATTTACTGTAAATTGTATTCTATTACAATGTTCATAAACACCATACATGATTTGCTATAAAAATGTTTTTATATTTTTGGGGAAATGTTTACCTAAATTTTTATGTTCTGGGGAAATTTTTCCATGCTAGGAATTTTGTCCACCTCTGCACCTGGGTGCACAAACAAGTGGCCGTCAAAAGTGGTGTAAGTGTTGGCATACGGATACTTGACGGGGATCTGTAGTCCAACACTAAGATTTGTACTGTTATTACACCCAATTGCTTGCTTGCTCCATCTAGAAGTAGAGTTCCTAGTATTGGACAGGATTTACCTCTAACCAAACATATTCTCAGGATAGGATTAAAAATGGTATTTATTATAAATAATAAATACTGGTGACTCGTACCTACTGCTAAGCAGAGTAAGAACGAAAGTAAGCTATGTTACAAGGTGGAGGTGACCTGCTCCTAGACTAACCAAGTATAGAATGAACTGGACTGCTATAAAAACAACTCTGATGCACTTACACTAACCTGGGGTGTCTAGACAAAACCTTACAACGGGGGCCACTACCAGAAGGGCAGTGGTTGTAGTTGCTACTTGCCGGCAAGTAGCAGCATCTGTTGATCCAGTAGGTTCAACAGCGGAAGTGTGGAGTGTAGTCGAGCAGACTTCTGGTTTTGAAGACTTCTGGAAGCTGATGGTGCTTGAAGTCTTCCGGAGCTTCTGGACGAAGTGGTAGAAGTCTCTGGTCATTGGTGGCTGTAGCCACTGGTGGTCGTTGAAGAACTGGAAGCTTTTGGAGAGGACAGTGAGGGCCTATGGTCAGTAGAGAGTCACAGTACAGAAGTGTGTGCGCTCGGCCGGCCCATGCCTGGACTGGAGTGGAAGGTGTGACGTCTGCCTTGGAGCGAGCGGGGTGAGAGAACTAACCTTGCGCTCAGCTATATGGCCTCGGAGGTTCAGTGGCGTTCAGCCTTCCTCGGGCATCCTCGTGACTGTAGCCGCACTCTTGTCTTCCAGGAGCGTCGGGGAGGCTGATGTATTCTGCGGCCGCTTGGATACCATGCTTGGTTCACGTGCTAGAACCACCCACCAGGTTTGGAGTGATCCTGTGCACACTCGTGAATAACGTACTGGGGTTGAGCCTTCCTCGCAATATGTAGATACTACAAGTAGTATGAGGAAGTTGGGTGTGGAGTATCAGAAAGTATCATGTGTCTGCAACTGCCCCTTATGCAGGAAACAATCATATAGCCGTCTATGTTGTGGTTCCTGATATCATAGTAACACGTTAGGATGAGTCGTCGTCGTGTTTGGTTTATTCATATAAGCGGCACGTGCCAAAATATTGAATTTTATTATTTTGTTGTTTGTTTTTCTATCAATTCATTTTAGTACACGTAAGGTAAAGCAGGCTACATGAACTACGCCGAATGTGAAATACATAGACCAACTTAGCGGCAACCCGAGTTCTGCCAACGTAATGCAAACTGTATTGCAGTGGCTGATCTTCAGGGACGCTTTTCACTAGGAACACAAGTCACTTGGGATTCATGACTGTCTACGTGGTGATCCTAGCCCGATAGTTCGTCTCAACTGGAGAACGGCTTGACTGGAGTTATATGGTGGATTACACTGGACAGAGCCATACTCCTAGAAGTACACTGCAGGGCCACTATTTTACTGGGCTTCGTCCTACGTGGTGCTGATTCTTTTATCAGTTTATTAATTTGGCCTTATGCAATAATCACATAGAAGTGGTTGTAAACACAAGTTAAAGAAATCTTTAAAAGAACTTGAAATCCAGATTACACAACTAACTATCCCAAAAATCCCCAAAGAGAACACACTATTTCCGCCTCCAATCAGACTAGCAGGTAGAATACCTTTGGAACAATTAATAACATTACACTTCAACATTGACGTCGTGGGATCTGATGCCGAACTCTTGCCAGAATTGTACACTGCTATTCCCCCACATATACCCCAGGGATCTATAAGCTGCAACAGCACCACTCCTCTGTAGCCAGCGCTGGCCACTGTTGAGTGACCGGCTACCCTGCAGAGTCAGCCAGAGAAGAGCAGGTTTCCACCTTCGCGCGAACAACAGGAAAGAGGCAAAGAGTCAGTGTGCCCGTTTCCGTTAACTTTATGCCAACACGTAAGCCAGCCCGGCCCACACTATACACAAGCATTCTGCTGACGCATGAGTAGACGTCCCTAGGGCATGATCACCGCGATACTGATTTCACACCATTTGAAGGCCACCACTGTTACAAAAGCATGTTCCACGTACCGCAGAACTTTAAATATAAAATTCATTCTAGGGGTTAAACTACCCAAGCTCCCATCCAATCTGAACCCTCACAAGGATAATACTCCGAAACCCTGTTCCTTCAATGTGGGGAGCCTACCCCTTACGAGAGCTAGCTAAGGACTTGTGAACGTTCTTTGATGTCAGAGCTGGTACTGTGACTCATGGTTTAAGGTTTTGTGTTGCTCCTTTTACCCTGGGTGTGGATGTTCGAAACCTATATGTATGCCCATGCTGGAGTCGACTTTGTACTTAACCCTTTTCGTACATGTGACAGGACAACACTGTACGAGGTGGATTAAAATGCTTCAGGTCTATTCATTGGAAGTAATTTTTTTGTATATGCTGTCTTAAAAATCGTAAAATAATTTGACCATTTTTCTCATTTTTCCTCGTTATTATATCAATGCCACTCTATTTAGAACATTCCTCATTAAATACAGGCAAGATTCAGATTTTTGCTCATTGTTAAATATTGCAGGAATGAAACTGTTTGATATAATACGGAGTATTTATTCCATCATTTTGCAAACAATGTGTGTTAAATTGTCGTTAAATTATATGAGAACTATTTTTAATAATATTTATGGGCAGAAATAAGGAAAAGTGTGTACTTAAACACTTTCAAATACATTTTTTTTTCAGTAGAATATTACAAAATACAGTCAACTCTCAAAATTACTACCTTTCACGGTTCCCAAGAAAATGTCAGTTCTTTCAAGTGGTTATTATTTAAATTTGGACTGATTCTGACCCACCCCCAACCCGTATGTGCAAGAATTGCATCACAATTTTACATAGGTTGTTTTTGCTCAGCCTTATTGGCAAAATTGCACTATTAGTTCCAATGGTTGCCATTAATTGACTAATAAAATCTATATGCTTGTACAATCAAATTGGACTTATTTTGATCAACTTTTGACACCCAAAAATTAAAAAAAATTGTGTCAGTGTTCAAATGTTTTTGAGGGATAATAACATGTTTTAATGAAATATTAATTGATTTTAATATTTTAATGTCTTCCAAGAAAAATAATACCTAAAAGGATATATAGGTCCTCTCCTCATTGCCAAAGAAACCTAAACACAATGTGCCGAGCATCTCTAGTTAGCGAGCACAAACTACATTTTCACTGGTTTCTTTCAAGAAAGTCAGAGGATTTATTATTTTAATTGATGCCGGCTAACAGCCAGCGGCGCTAGAGCCCATGACAGCCTTCACGTGTCCCGCACGTGCATGAAGAGGCTGATAATTTTGAACTATCCTATAAATGTTGATTTCAGGGTAAAATGTGTTATATTGTCTTTACAGTGTTTAATATGTCCTAAAATGTTTTAAAGTGTTTGTACTAATTTTAATTGTTAGGTTATGAATATTCCAAGTGCCCGCGCACCGAGATTAAGAACACTTAATATTCTGGCATGAACACCATCACAAAGAGATATTAAAATAATACTAAAATTCATAAGAAAGTTATAGAAATGTAAAACAATATCAAATTTAATTTGTGCCATTTTATTTTCAATATAAAATATTCCACTCGGCGTGCATAGCACTTCCACTTATGCTATTAATTGTTACGCCCTTGTGGCATTTTTACCTTAATCGAGGAGAAAGATGTCGGAGATGTTAAGTGACCCACGAATTTTGAATCAGACGCCATCTGCCCATGTTTATGGCATTTCACTGTAACTTCTGCATAATTGCTACATGCACTTTTAAGAGCTTTATTTTTATGTATGTATTTAAGGGTAATTTTTGTGTTTGAATATTTTACGACAACATCACATATAACCACGTGGCCGACTGAAGCAAAGTCATTGTATAAGCCATCATTGTGTTTTAAGAGCTTATTTATATAACATGATATGTGCAATCATTTATTTCAGGGTTTAATGAATTTTTCACGTAAATTGATGCTTTTTGTATTTGACCACACGGTCACAGTAATGTTTGATTTCACCGTCATCAGGCATGTTACAAGCCTGTAACAATGCTAATCATAAAGAGAACTATTTGCCAAACATGAATAATATTTTATCTGAATTTAGTTTGCTGATTCCAAGCAGAAATATTGCAATTTCACCTGCACCATGTGGTCCACTACGAACTTCATCCAGCGGCATCCATACCACCTAAGCTTGTTTTCACACGTGTGTTTATTGTGAATATTCATCTCGTGTCCCATCTTATTTCATGTATCATTCAAGGATCTATGTAATTGTGTAATTAGTGTATGGTACAATTACTCCCGTCCTAGCCGGCTCTGTGTATAGGCCATCACCACACTACCCACATGCTGGAGGGCGAGCCCCTACGAGTTTGTGTTAGTGATGCTGAGTAATCACACGTATTAATGTGTATTAAGGGTTTTCATTTGTATTTCACCATGTCCTGTCTTCAGGGAAAAACAGTCAGTCCACCCTAGCGGCTGTCGGCCTTCTTCCCTTGTGAAGGCTGTACTTTCATGCACTTCGCTGAGATCATCCATTTAGGCATGTGCTATGTTAATAACGGGCTGGGGAGCACTCAAGCGGAATTGGCTAGTCATGACGGAGATAACCATTTCATTGGCATGTTGATGTGTATGAACAATATAAAAATTAAAAAAAACAAGTCTACAGTGTACTCAATTTTTATTCAGTAGTGACAGTGTCCTAGCCACATATGTTTTATCAATTGTTTATTCCAGTAATTTTTATTAAAAGTTTAGTATTGCCAACGTGTTTGTAAGTACGCACGGGTCAGATGAACACACACAACCCACAACATCCCTGAGAACCCTGAGTCTCAATAGTGCGGTGATTGGGAAGCACCACTGGTGCTCAAATTACCAGTAAGTATTTGTGTCATCATTTGTCTCGTGTCTCATCCGACGGAGTCAAAATGTTGTCTTATCACCGGTCTATTAACCAATCCTTTGGGGACTAAATATGTACACAGCTAACATATGGTGTAAAAAAGTGGGTGGCCACTCTTATGGCATTTTAAAATTCCTATTTTTTCCGGGTTTTTTCACTGATGGATTTTCTTAATATTTGCTACAGGGTTTTTTTTTTTTTTTTTTTTTTTTTTTTCCCACACACACGCACACAAGCTCATGTTATTGAATTTAGATAAGTTATCATTGCAATTTTCATCAAAGTAAGATACAATTCACAAATTAATACCATCATAAAAACAAAAATTGTAATTAATTAAACAAATCTGTGAAACATACGTCTGGCAAGAACATTATTTTTATTTTAAGTTAAATATACAATTACTTTTTTTATTTATTACTACTATCACTTATTATATCAGGCATGCACACACAAACTAAGAGAACAAATAATCCTAATGCTTGCCTATCCAATGTACAGATATACTCAATCATACATTCAGATCACCAATTCCAGAACATTCCCAAAAATATTTTGTGCTATGCGATGGACTAATATTTCATCTGGGATGAAAATGTGTTCAGAAATTATTATATTTCTGAAGAAATATGTGACTGATAAAGAGGTTGAAAGGAACCCTCGAAACACCCTGAACTTTCATGTAGTAAAGAAGGCCTTTCTGGAAGACCCAGTACTAGAAGCTAAGCTACATTTCTGTCTCATGATATCTGAGGTGCTGGAAAAATTTCTGACATGTTTCCAGAGGAATAATCCTCTGCTGCCTCTTCTTCATCAGGAAGTTTTCCATGTGATGAACATAGCAAACTGGGTATTTAGAAATGCTTCAATGGAAAAAATTTGTAGTGCCTCCCAGTTAAAGCACTTAAATGTCAAAAATTAGACTGATTTTAAGAATGCCTGATTCAATTGCAATTGGTTTTGACGCAACTTACTGCCTAAACAAAAATAAAGAAACTTGGCTCTCAGATTTAAAGCAGGTTATAAACAATTTTTGTTACAGTTGTACACCAAACTTGAAGAGAAGAGCCCTTTAAGGAATAGAATAGTGCTTGGCTCCACTTGTTTTTCCCCTTTAGTAGTGATTAAAGACAATGTCAGAACATGTAGGGCCAAGATTGCCATTGAAGAATTTACTTGTCACAACAAGCTGTCACCTGCAGATGGAGATGTTATTTTAAGAGAATATACTAAGTTTTGTGCACTTCCTGAAGTTTTGAAAGCTGCGTAGTCATTCAACTAGAAAAAGACAAATTTATTTTTCAGCTGCTAAGCTCAACAGTGGAGAATGCTCATAACCAGTTTGTATTTTTCATTCAGCGCTTCCTGGTTTGCTTTCATGGTAATGCAGCAGTGGAAAGAAGTTTTTCTTTCAACAAAATATTCTTGGTGAAAATCTTCAAGAGAAATCAATCTCTTGTGGCTCAAAGACTGGTTCATGACCATATCTCTTCACTTCCAGGTGGGTCAAATATATAACATTTCCAACTAATTTCTTTATCATTTGGGTTTCTTCTCTCATATTTACATGTTATATGTTACAGGTGGTATTGCTACTTTTTCACAGACAAATGACTGTGAACTTTCAAAATGCTTCATCGGAAAGAAGAATGAACTGGATGAAGCTGTGAATGCAAGGAAGAGAGCAGCACATGAAATCAAGATCTTGGAGATTAAAAAGGAAATATTGCTTGTAAAAGAGAAAGAAGAACTGTTTGAAATTGATAAGGAGAAAAAAAACTCAGAAAAGTTTTATAACTTTTTAATTGTCTCTCTTAAAACATACATTTCAAAAAATATATATTAGTTTTACCTATAAAAACTAGAGAATTCAGCTGTTCTAGATTAACTTTTTTGATCTGTATTTGTTTTCATATTTCCCTCAAAAACTTACTCAAAATTATGGATTTCCAACTCGATTCCACGATTCTTCAATACCCGTGATTCTTGAAGAATAGTATAATCGAGTATCAAAAGATGAAGAATAGAAGTATTAAAACCTGATTTGTACAAATACATAACCTATCAGTAGAGGCACGATTTTGAAAATTGCGATAAAATGAAATAACACCGAAATACAGGTTCAAACACAAAATAACACGAAATGCAACAAATGCGCGATCTCATTAAATAAGCTTTCTCCAAAAGAAATAAACTCTTCTCCTATATTATATCAACAATTTACTTCGGCACTGTAAAAATCTAGTCACGCACGAGTCTCGGGAATATTGAGAAATTCTAAATATGAAAAAATTCTCGATTTCGTCTCTAGACAATTTTTAAATCTCGGAACTCATAGTTCTAAATGCAACAACACACATAAGTGGGTTTTTTTTTTTTTTTTTTTTTTTTTTTTTTTTTTTTTTTTTTTTTTTTGAAACTAAATGTAAACAGACATTCCAAAGATTACTCAAGCAGTAAAACATGTACTTCGAGATAAGCTACAGACAGTTTGACAACAAAACACCTCCAATTTTGCGAAGTGAACACTCACAACTCGAATGTGTACAGTAATATATGGCTGCCACTTGTTTACTAACATTGATGGATGTGCGTGAAACGAATGTGTGATGTCTAAATTGACACATTAAACGGACTGTTTCATTAGATATCTATTCTCATAAATTATGAAAGATGTTGCAGCAGATGTAAAAGACCGTAAAATGTCTATCATTTGGACATTTTATATAAAGATAAAAGTACAAAGGTGAGTGTAAAGCATGCAAGAAATTAATACAACTACAAACCTGAACTCGTCTGAGAAGACTTTTTTTTTTTTTTAATAATGCAGATGATATTGATATTATGTGGATACACTTGCCTAGTTTATGTATGTATCTCATAATTCCCTTTGTTAAAATATATTAGTGTAAATAATATTTTTTTTAACTTCTTTGCATTTTCAGAAAAATTGTTTGTGAATTTACCAAAATGATAGTGTATTTTAAAATGGGAGCCTGTTAAATAATTACTGCTTTAGAAAAAAATTTAACCATGGTTATTTTTCAATAAGTGCCAGTCTCGCAAACATATTAATACTTTATTATGTTGGTGAACATTTATCATGGCAAGTGAGGTTTGGAAATATTTTCGAATAAACTATGTAGACAAAATATATAATGATGTATATGTACATTTTCAATATTATCTAATATGCCTCTTTTGAACTTTTGGGAATTTCATATGAATATGCTCTCACTGTTCAAGTATTATATTATTTATGTTAGTAATAAGCCTACTACTGGTGTAGGCCTAGTTTATATAATTAAATGTCGCACCCTCCTATATATTAATTAGTTCTGTAAACTAAGTATCCATAACTAAAGGAATCGAGAATCGAGGAAAAGTGGAATTGTTACATCGCTACTCAAAATTGTATTTTTATTGCCCTGTTAAAGCATTTATATGCATTTTAGGCTGGTTATAGTGTTACCGGGAGGGTAGGGGGTGTGATCTCCAGGAGTAATCAACCAAGGAAACTACCCGGAGATTACACCAAATGTAATGGGGGGGGGGGGGGTAGTAATGGGTAAAGTAGGGTGAGGGAAGGATAAAATTTAGACTTACAAAAATAGAAAAATGAGCCTACAATAAAATCTAACCTGTGAAACCTCCAGCACGTTCTGTAACTTAAACTCAGCAGGGCCAGCATGATACCGTGTACCCTAATACTTACTACTTTAATACCTGAAAAGGCTCATTTAAACCAAAAGTAAACAAGGAGTAGGGAAAATAAAGAGGGGGGTGGGGCAGTGGTCAAGGGAAAAAAAAGGGGGGGGGGTTGTTTACTTGCTCAGGGAGCGACAGGAATCTGCAACCTCTTCATGGGTCTGACACATAAGCCATGCAGTGACATTTTCTCTTAGATTACCATAACCTTACCTAAACTGTAAACAAGAGTGGGGTGATGTCTAGTGATAATGAGAGTACCAGGCATCAAAAAAGAAGCGAGATATTTAGCAGTTAGAGCTAGATTTCATTAAACAGAAAAGTAGTATTTCAAAAATAGAAAAGAAATTAAGTTTACATCAAATTAACCTCATTACAAGAAAATATAACTATGTTACGCTCAAATTGATCAGGAAAGAAAGCCCCCTTTCAAGGAATAAAAAAATTAGCTGTAGGACTAACAGGAAGCCATTCTCAAAATGAAGATACCTTAACCAAAATTATGTTAGATCTGTGCATCGAAAGATTAAAATTAGCTATAGCAATAGCACTCATCAATTTGCCCCCTAGGGCTTAAATGAAAATTATACACAAAAAAAAAAGAACACAATGAAAGGCTACTTTATTTATGTTTGCTCATAAGAATATTTATTTTATAGCTAGATTGGCCAGGATAATTAAATAAGCTTTTAAATAACTTGAACAAGAATAAATTTAAATACCAGAAAAAAAAGTCAAACTACTTTAAAATAGTCCAAAAATTTAGTTTTGGGGAGGAACCTGTCAAATGGAATATATTGGAGAACATAACCTAGACCTCGGTTTCGGTCAGTGCAGTAGTACCAACACAACTCCTCCACCGATGAACCCAACAACCAGCGGAGCCGTCTACAAACCAGGCGCTACTGATACTCATAACCTTACATTTAAATTGTTCTTAAGAGGTCAGAAAAACAACTCAACTGCAAAAATGTCCCAAGTCGTCGTTAAATTATTTTAAACTTAATAAACCTAACCCCAATGGCCCCGCGGCCAGTGCTGAGGAATAAAACATAATTACCTATGAAGTTGCAGCCCTGGTCTCTCGACACCTCCTACACCCTCGCATGCAGCAGCCTACCTCATCTTCAAGCAACTGACCACTTGTTTATTAAAGTCTAGCTATTTAAAGGCATGGTTAGTGCCATTCTTCCTGCCAAGCATGGACGAATGTCCCGACCACGCACAAAAACAAAGATTTTCAAAGAATCATTATTTTGATGTCGCAGCCTCCTCCGGGACTGCCCATCTCCACCAAGACCTCTGCTCACAACACCTGTCCGCTATCAACTTTCTTTCTCCCACTCACAACTCCCTGACCTCGATAACTACTGCCGATAAACACCAGCTGCTTCAACTGACGTCATGACGGGCCAATCAGAGCCCGCCACCGCCGCGATCAATGCATTGATATCTCGCCGCCAACTCCTTTCCCCTTCCAAGCCTTATAAGCTTAACAGTGAAATGTACTGATCAGTACAACATCCCAGCTGTTACCAGGGAAATCGTTAACAGCTTGCAGCTGCGCTCATTGCTTCGAATGAGTAGAAGATAACAATTCTTCCGAACTGCTGAAGGGCAATAATCACCCACACCTGGGCCGAGATAAATACAGCCAGCTGCAGTCGCTTCAGAAGAAGCCTGCTGATTCAAGTGGTGATGAAACACTTTCTAGATTAAAAGTAACAACTGACCTCAGTTCCTAAAGAACCTCAGCAGTCAAAAAAAAAAATTAAAAGTGCTTTTATTATAATTAAAAAAACCGTAAAGTAGCTGTTTCTAAAAGAGACACTATCAGTTAACTTCCCAACCAAAACCTAGACATCTAGCTTGATGTCATGCCTTTGAAACTGACTTCCCCACAAACACATTTTTATCTAAACAGTCATGAAATTATTTATCACCACATTACTTATAAAAAACAGAAAAAGTCTACACTAGTTTCTTATCAAACCTAATGAACTAGTAACAATGAGGTCGTAACCCAACCAAAACAGCCTAAATCCCTAACCTGACCATGAAAATACAAAAAGACAAATTAATTAAGGGTAGGCCTATCAAATCTTAACAGAAAACAAGTGGATAAGAAATTTTGTGCTGTCGTAAAATATAGGGCATCTGAACAAAAAAAAAGAGGTAGTCAGCAAAAATACCACTACAGACATCACGCTTAACAAAAAAGTTGAACTTACCTCAAAATCATAAAAATTAAATTTTAACCCCAAAATTTGCATTGTAACAATTGAATACCAATCTTTCAATAATAAGTGCCAAGGGGTTGGTTATATCAGTTTTAATTTTAATTTAATTTAATAGAGAAACAAGGTCACCAAAATTTGTAGGAAAAGTAACCAATAAGTCACTGATTTTTATAAAAGAAATCAGTAGACACTGTACAGCTGTGACCATAATTCATGGCACACGTAACATTTCCTTGTAGATTGATGTTGATTGTCAGGGTTTGTGTTTGAAATGTTTATTTATGAGTACATAAATAGATGAAATTGTGATTGTCTTTCGAGTGTGAACAACCAGCATTCTTTAATGTGTATGATTTGCCTTCTATGCATGTGTGCATAACTCGAGAATGTGCCTCGCCCCATATATGTATCTGTTTCTCCTTACTGAAACAATTCTGTATGTTTTATAAAGCACATTCCTATTAATTGCTGTTTCCATATTATTTTGTAATACCTAGATGTTGCCATTAGTGATGCATTCTGTTATTTTTTATTTTGACTACTACAAACTTAATGTAATAAACATGGGCAAGTGTTTCAGTCCATGGTGTTTTACATGCTGTACATGACTTTATTTGCTTTACAGTGAGTGTAAAGTTCTGCCATTCAAAAATAGTGTATAAAAATAAAGAAAACAGCCCTTAATAGGTATTTCCTGCAAAGAAATTTAAGGTGTGTGTGCATGCATGCATACATGGGTGCGTGCATGTGTGCGTGCATTTTTTTTCCCACTGTATGAGGTTCATTTTCAACAGAATTATACAGTTGACTCTCGATGTATCATTAGCGCATGTACTAATAAACCACATCCACCAACAATTTTTTTTTGGTCCCTGCAAAATTACTATGTAAATAATGTTAACATAAATTGCATGTATGGTTTATCCCATGGTGTGTCGATTGAAGTATTTTTCAGGTCCATTTCCCACAATTTCCCACAACTCTAGTTTTTAAACTTGTTGTTTATGCAAACATCTAGTAACTGGATGTGAAAAACTTTTCATGTGTGCCGTAGTTTATCACTGCTGTGCGGCGCATTGTCTGCCTTCCCAACACATCTGTCTGACACTGCGGTGTGGTGCGACATGAGAGACTGGCTTGCTACTTCCCCTTACACGTCGATGAGGTAGTTACCTTGTAACCAGTGTGGCGACCTAGCATCCTCTCTATCACCCTTCTTTGTCTCTCTCTCTCAGCAGCGCCCCTACCTTCTAGCAAAAGAATAAACAAGTCTCTCTACTGCATGCACTTACCTTCACACACCGGCCTAGAGCAAATGTGTGCCTGGCGAACGTAGAAAATATTATGCATCACTGAAAATAGTTGCACCTATCATCTCGTATATTTCAGAGCACATGGTTTTGCTTGAAAATGTTACACAAAACATTTTGACAAGGAATGATTATTTGCAAAGATGTTTTCTTTTGTGATTAAAGGTGTTTTTTCCCCTGTAAGGGTGGCGTTTAATTGTATCTGACGTAAAATTAACATGATTTTAAAGTGTAATATTTATTTAACTCAAGGGGCAGCATTTTCATGAATAAAATTATACGCCCAAAAGCATATTGTAGCGTTCTCCCTTTCCTTAACTCCTAATATATTACTTTCTGCTTTATCTGCGGCCACTCTATCCTTACTGACTTCAACTCTCCTTAATATATATATATATATATATATACACACCACTTTAGGATAGAGGATAGGGAGACCTACGGGGGTGAGTAACTGTCGATGACTAAACCAATGATTAAGAATCCTTTATACAAAACACGTTTATTATAACAATCTCTATACTTGAACAGAAAATACATTTAACTTTATACAGAACAATAAACTTCAATTACTTTACTTCGGTAGTCTCTTACAATGATTAATATAATATGAAGTTAATCCTTAACCTTGCTAGAATATTAACCAGTTATTAGATTACTAAAGGGGCCTTGAGATCTAGGATGTCACCTAACTGCCTGGCCGAAGTTATGCTCGCCATAAGCTGTAGATAGGTAAGTGTCAAGTCTGGAGGAGCTGCCCAGAGCTCCTCCAGACCCTGGTATCAAGTTGCCCTCATCTTCGTGCCGCTCCGGCACTACACGTCACCGTTTCTCAATCACTCTCTCAGTTCTGGGGGGTGGAGGTACGGCGCTCTAAGCTTTTATAGCCAGATGTCAGTAGGTAGGTCAGAGTTTGTTGTACAAACAGGGGGCTTGCAAGGAATCTATAGTGCATGCTACCTTAGCTTGTCGTGTGCGGCTCCCCAGCATCCGCCACACTACTCCCCCAATCCAAATAGCAGTCCGTCCCAGCTGCTGCAGAGTAGGTGGTTAGTTTAAGTCGTCCTGGGAAGGCAGGGTTGAAGTGGTGGGGCCGAGGAGCTCAGGCACAGATATCGACATGTAGGCGATTGGTGGCATGTGCGAATATACGTAAAGGCAGTGTCGTAGGTGGAATACTAAATTCCAGCAACGTTTTACAAGGATTAAGGATTCAATTGGAAAATTATTGGTAAATGGCAAGGTAGGAAAGATCTATGAATATTACATTGATCATAAAATAACAATTTGAAATTTAAAAGATTTGAACTCATTAAAAATGCCTATGCACATTGCATAGTGAGATCACTGGATAGAGGGAGGTAGATCATTGCCACATTTAATGTTACAAAACCCCCAAAGACTGGGCAGTGGATGTGGGTAAAAGGGAATTCAAATTTTTGTGCGCGCTTGTGGTACTATTTCACTCAACAACGTGCCAGGAAGTTACTTTTTACCAACTTGTATGAATGTTAGATTGTAATATATGTGCCAGCTGGCTAAAAATTGAAATGATATAATTAATTGGTATTGATTGAAATACTAGACACAGGTATTAAGAAAGCAATGTGAAACTGAAAAGGGGAAACTTATATTGTAGGTAATGTACTACCTGTAGGAAAGTTAGTATTTGCACGCCAAAGTACAGCGACATTACCACTGAGCTGGCAGTTTGCCATCTGGCAGCATGTTACTGTTTTTGCAACTTCACTATTACTTACTCATCAGCAGTTATTGAATACCTTATACAGATAAGTGCAGAGAACACATACACATATACATAAATAACACCTTTTCGTTGCACTAACATATTTCAATTATAGGAGATGTTTTCCGTTAGTCCCATATGAGAAACTATAACCTTGTTAGAAGACTGTTTTAAGAACAATTCAAAGTTTACACTAGGGAACCTTAATTTTAGATGTGACAAGTTATTTACTATTTTAACAGCTCTAATTAGGAACAATAGAGTTATAAGAAACATGACTGTACAAGAAGAAAAATATATATACATTTTTTTTTGTGCATCTGGCTAACTTTGCTAGTTGACAGTGTTTTTACACATTTTGATGCACAATGTATGTGGATAAGTATACATTTTTTTTGTAGCATCAGGCTAACTTTGCTAGTTGACAGTGTTTTTGCACATTTTGATGCACAATGTATGTGGATAAGTTTGTAGCACTTTAACTAATACACACTTTGAAGTTCATGTAGAATGTCTTTCGGTGAACTGTAATACACTGTTTTTATGTTTGTGTGTGCTTTGATATATGTTACCTTGGTAGTCACTAATCACAGAGATAGTGTCTTTGAAAAGAGTTCCACACTATTATTTCATTTATAGCATACTAAAGTAATAAAACATTGTGAACCTGTGCTAGAATGCACTGAAATTATTCAACATAGTTATATACAATATTCGTGTAGTATATAAATATATAAAAATATACTAGAGAGAATATTCCATATACATCTAATAATACAATCTTAATTTAATGAGAGCTTTCTTAAATCTACTATTTGGTAAGGTTTTTTATTTGTTTTACATTTTACATATATTTAAAAGATAAGATAGAGGTTGTAAAAGCCTCATAATAAGTATTTGTGGTACTGAGTTACTAAGTACCTAACCTTAAAACCTTAAAGTTTGAAGAAAAACGTCAGTACATATAGGGATAATAGGAAATAAATGATTGGTTACACAAGAGAAATATAAACACTTATTCAATATCTACTCATATGTATATATGCCATCAAGAGGCTATCTTAGTAGCAATCTTAGGTTGCTTGTAATTGAAATACCTTAATCTGGTGTGAACGTAGTCATAAATTATCATAAATCAATCAAGTAGTGAACTTGCAATTGCAAGGAGTTATATAATCTCCATGTGTTGTGATACATACTTCACTTGTAAAGACCCAGTGATCTTTTACTAAAATATACTCATCGTATGCAAAAATATGTTCCTGATGGGAACCAATTAATGGTATTCCTTAGAGACTAGGAAAATGTGTTCCATGTGGCAAGCAATACTTTAAATAATTACAAAGCTAATATCGCCAAACTATATTTATAGGAGAGTAGAACAATACTGTACACTTACATAAACATGACTATCTACAGGCCGGACGAAAGCACTGGAGCTGTTTAAGTAGGAGTTTGTAGGCGTGTCAATATGATTGAAAACTTGAGGAGTTTGATGTATAGGGCGACCACTGTAAATAAAAAGACACCTATAATGCCCATTGAAATATAATCAAAATGTATAGGGTTGATAACAGAAAACAGTTCGTTTTCCATGAACCTACCATGTCTGTATTCTGAATGAAATTCTGGTAGAACTGGCAACAGTGTATGATTTATTTGCCAGTTTGTGTCAAACGCTGAAGCAATATTTTAAAACTGTATTCCAGACGTGAGCGTGAGTTGTTGGAGATGAAATTATTTCTGGTTTATCCAGTGTACTGGAATTACAGTCTGCTGGAGGGGTACAGTGGGTGCTCGCACATCACATAAGTGTGTAGCCTCTACTATTATTTGGTCATGTGTGGCATCATGACAGCCACACAGCACATGTAGTTCAACGGTACTTAATTTGTAGTTCTGTACGTCAGCATTGAGAGAGCTATTTGAACATCTTAAAATGGTACCCTTAGGGGGGTTAGTAAATGCATACTGGTGGGAAAGAATGGGGTGGATTGAAAATGAGTTGTCATGAAAACAATGAAATTTGAATGTCAAAAACAATTTGTTGGCATCTGACAGCAGAATGGCTGCTTTAATACATTTGGAATTTTCGCATGTTAGCGGGGGATGGCTCTAACATCTGGGGACATGTCAGGTGATGGTGATGTAACTTTGACAACGCCCGCCGTATTGGGATCAATTGCCACAATGGTAGATGGGACATGAATTTTGCATGTATGATTGTTGAAACAATAGGGGACTGGAATTGCTTTATAAGTCTGCCTATTTGAGTGGATACGAATGACAGGTATCTGTAATTTACTGACATCATCCAAGAACTCGCAGAGAAATTCGCACTCCACTGCGTGTGAATAATCATACAACACTTTGCCTTTTTGCATGAAGTAGAG
Organism: Dryococelus australis; assembly: GCA_029891345.1. Lineage (NCBI taxonomy): Eukaryota > Metazoa > Arthropoda > Insecta > Phasmatodea > Phasmatidae > Dryococelus > Dryococelus australis. Next base: position 219,020,179 of record CM056993.1, on the reverse strand, counting down.
ATGCGATTCACGCAGGACTGCCAACAATGTCATACAAGGGTAGCAGCTCCTTGTAGTTGCTGCTACAGCACCGCACACAGTGTGAGGTTGGCAAGCATGACTCCCCTCTCTGCACTGTGGGTGTGCTGTAGAAGTCTCGTGTCCAGGCGGCAGCTAGGGAGTCCGGGCTGACGCATTGTGTTGCTTGCTCCCTGCTATGTACACATTTGCTGAGCCCAGGCCGGTGTCAGCACATCTCAGTTGTGGCATGGATAGGCCATGTTGGCTCTGCTTCATGCTATACATTGAATGGCTTATGTCATTTCAATCCTCCAGAAGGATAATGATATATACTGTAACACATGTAAACACAGATCATATACATCTTAAAACTAAGCATGATAAAGTAAAATAAATTACCGTAGAAAAGCAGGTTTTGTGTGACGTGTGTACACTGTATCGTATTTTGGTGGCCCAGTTTTGTTGGTTCTATTGTGTATCATTGATTCACCTAATATGTCAACAAGCTAGAAGGGCCCGTGATAGCGATGAGTGAGTGCCTTCTGACAGCCTCTGTTTCGTACCCAGACGTAATCATTGATAATGGTTGTACTTTTCTTATGAGATCAGTTGAACTGTTTGGCCTGACTTTGTTGGGCATGAATTAAGTTTAGTTTGGCAGTTTCACGGTTTTGCAAAATATTTTGGCACCAATTGTGCGCTCGGGGCGAGTGTTTGCAACCACTTGCACCGTAAGAGCAGTTTCTACTCCATGAAGCAAGTAAAAGGGGGTGAATTTAGTCGTGGTATTAATACTGGTGTTATAATTGAAGGAGATGACATCTACGTATAAATCCCAGTTTGCTTGATATGTGTTTGCGCACACAGTGAGTTGTTCCCCAATTATATGGTTCGAAGCTTCTACAAGTCCATTAAACCTGGGATTATAGGCTGTAGTCATTAATTTTTTAATGCCTAGAGATTGTAATAGATGACTAACCAATTCATTTTGAAAACTTGTGCCTCTGTCGGTTAAAATTTGTTCAGGACAACCAAATTGAAGAACGACTTGTTTAATAAAGTTCGTACAAGTGGCTGCATCAATAGAGGGAACGGCCATAGCAATGGCATAGCAAGTAGCATACTCAGTCATGACTTGAATATATATATATTTTTGCAGATAGTGGTGGGGAGGGGCCCTTTTGCATCTAATGCCTATGTCTTTAAAAGTGGTTGGGGCAGAATGGAGGTCATCTGCCCCATCGGTTTAGAATTAATGGCCTTTGTTTTTTGACAAATAGGGCATGATTTTACATACTGTTTTATGTCTGCATTCATGATATCCCAATAATAAGATTACCTAATTTTTTCAAGGGTTTTGAGAGTACCAATATGCCCTCTGCCGAATATTGCATCATGATGGGCTTGTATAATTTCATTGACATATATTTGTGGAACAAGGGTCAGCTTAGATGGGCCTTGAGGCATATTAATCTTTAAAAATATTTCGCCATTTGTTGTAATCGTATATCTATGGCTCAAATGATGGTACCTAGTATAGACCTGATCTAGATTCAATTATGCTAATTTGTGCTTTTTGATGTGAGGGTCATTATCATATTCACCCACAAAAGAGGATGTGTTTACAGTGATGGGGCATAAGTGAAAATGGAATCATCATCAATTTTTATATATTCCTGCTCATGGGTGTATACAGATAGAAAGTGCAGCATCTCTGACTTATTAACAATAAGTATTTTACATTTCAGTACAGGGTCGATACAAGTTGTTTCTAGCTGAGGGGTGCTATTTTCCTTAACTACCTGAACATTGACCTGGTCAAAATAATTTTCCAAATTGCGTACATGGGGAAGATATCTTAGTTCGCTAGCGCCTTGGCTATGCAATCTCTATCTTGCTCTTGGTATTGTGATTTGAAGTAGTGTTTAATTTCATCGCAATGGCTTTTAGTGTATTTAGCAACAGTGATTCTAATTTCGTTCGCCTTATTTGTGCCCTGTAAGAAGGCTTCCGCTAACGCTGTGTAAAATGAGATGCATGTCAACGTGTTTTCGTTAACTGCGTAAGGAGCATCGTTTATTGTAACTTTACGTGTTGGCACTTGAGGGGTACTAGTGATTCTGCTTAGGGCATTGGAGAGGATGTTCAGTTTACCTTGTACAATATGTGCTCCGCCATAGAGCATAGGTATCGCAGGCTCGCGTGATCCATTTCAATTTTAAATTGCCTACCATGTAGATACTGTCGGAAGTTGTTACAAAGGTATCTAATAGCCCGAAGTTCTCTCTCTGTAGTATTCCAGTGTCATTCCTGATCTGAAAGTTTTTTGACGCAAAAGCAATAATAGAGCGTTGTTTCAATTGCGGATCTACCTGTAGGAGTGTTCCACCGACTGCGTCATTACTCGCATCGCAAGCCAGAATAATTTCTTTATCCTCATTGAATCTTTGTAATACAGGGGCTTGTAAAATAGCTTTTTTCAAGTTAATGAATGCCTCCTGATGGACCTTGGCCCACTTAAATGGAATATTATGTTTAGTCACGGTAATAAGTGGGTGTGCTAGTGTTGCATAGTTCATGATATAGCGTCGCAAATACGATGTCATGCCGAGGAACGTATGAAGTTGCTTTAAATATGTGAGAGGGGCCATTTTTTCTATAGTTGAGACCTTATCAGGGTCTGTCAAAATACAGTCATGGGGTAATTGTGTGCCCTAGCACTTTTACAATTTGCTCAGCAAAGATGCATTTTTTGGTGTTTACTTTCACATTGAACATACGTAAATGCTCAAAAACTTTCTGTATATGAGATAAATGTTCGTCAAAAATGTTTCCAAGAGTAAAAATATTGTCTATGTAAGCTATGGCCGCTGTCCATCTAAGGGGACCTAGTATTTTATTAATAAACATTTGAAAATATTATGGGGAGGTGCTGAGCCCCATTGACATTCTTTTATATTGAAATTAATCAACACAGTCAATGTGAATGCCAATTTAAAACAATCCTGTTCCCTGATGGAGATACTGTAAAAACCTTAGAATAAATCCAGACTTGTTATGTAGAGGGAATTTTGCAGGGCGTTCAAAATGTTGCCTGTCCTTGGTAATGAGCATCATACCCTAGTGAGATATTGTTTTGATTTCCTAAAGTCTGTTAAAAACCTTAAGCCTCCACTTTTCTTAGAAATCACCAAACTTGGCGCATAATAGGGCGAGTCCGCTTCCGGGATGATTCCTGTGTCAACCATATCTTTAATTTGTTTTAAAAGCTCATCTCTGACTTTGGGACTGATCACTATAGGTTTGTCGGTTGTGAGGTCAAATTTTATTGCAATGTCTTTTGCCTCCGTTAACTCTAAAATAGAGTTGGCAAACCGATCTTTGTAGGAATGAATAATGCCAGTGATACCGGCTGTCTGTGTTTCCGTTAAGTTTTTGTTTATATGAGGCAAGCCAGGAGGATTGGATTCAAAAGCTTCTACTGCTTTTAAGCAATGTTCAAGGGAAATATTGGAATTGATGTAGAAGACCCTAATTGTAGCTAAACTTGTACTAATTCGTTGGGATCGTGGCCATGAATAAGCATAATGTCGTATTTTAATATTGGTATAACGTCATAATGCTTGATGAAGTCAACTCCTAAGATTAAGTTCTGCTGTAGATTATCAACAACTAAAAACCTCTAGGGATATGTGTGCCCTGATATGTTCAAATTAATATTCGTTTCATACTTAGGTGGAGTTAAAACACTTGTGGCCCCAACTAAAGTTATTTGTTCCCTTAACGGCAAAAGCCGTTGATCTGATATCAGTGTACTAGCTACACAACTACAATAGCATCCAGTATCCACTAGTGTGTAATATTTTGCCCCCTTATTTGTAACTGGGACAAGGGGTGTCGCTGTTGTGAGTATGGCATGTTTACAGTCTGTTTTTAGTGTAGGGTGTTCGTGTTTGTTTGAATTAGTTGGAGGCGCAGGCTCGCTCAGTGTGTTATTCAACAACAGTTCACCATCATCATTATCATCGCGGGACTGGCTCGGTGTATTTTGAAAACACTGTATATTGGTTATGGTGCAATTCTTTTGTGTGCTTTGTATGTAAACAGTTTGTGGCATCAGTCCAAACTTGTTTTTGAATTGTTTAAAATGGTCCCCAATGTCTGTATAAAACTCGAAAGTTTGTTTCAGGAACAATTTACAATGCCTGGCCTTGTGTCCATCATAGAAACAGAGTGTGCGCGAGGCTATGTGGGCCAGCCCTTCTTGTGGGTGACGCTTTCATGATATTTGGTAACGTCGCGAATTGGGTCGTGCATCGGCGGTGTGGCAACGTCGACTGGCCATGCGCGGGGGAGGCTGACGTGCTTGTGATTCTTGCTCATGACCGCCTGAGCACGCGGTGTTTGTTTTGATGCTACTTTGCCTGACCTACCTGCAGCCGCTGGCTTCACCAGCAGTGCAAAAGTGCTTCGTTTTATAGTAGCTGGCTTTGCCGGTGACGTAAAATGTATTTGCAACATGGAGTGTTATACACTGTTGTCTGTTGGCACACACATTTATTTGCATAAGGGGTGGGTTGTGTGAGGCAGGCAGGCTGCTACAGGAACTAAACCTAGCAATGTCTTCATATGTGCGCTGTGGCACGACTATATTAGATATAGCCCTACAGACGTCACGGACTCGGACCTGCTGTTCCTAAGCGGGAAAAACATGATTTTCCCTGTAATTGTGTTCACAAACTTTCCCGTGTACATATCCGTAATCTCGCGGGTGTGTTCTGAAGGGGCCTGCCTGGTGTTGTGTGCGGTATTTATAGTCCCATATGAGAAACTATAACCTTGTTAGGAGACTGTTTTAAGAACAATTCAAAGTTTACACTAGGGAACCTTAATTTTAGATGTGACAAGTTATTGTTTACAGTATTGGTCTCTTAAACCACTTAATAGTAATTTAGCAATTACTTTTGATGAGAAATTTAGTTAAATAATAACATTAATATGTCATATTAAAATAATTGATTATCAATAATTTCTAATTCCACAAATATCGCCAATAAGATGAATATTAATTTATATTTACATTATTATAACATTCATATTATTCATTATAAAAATTTATTTTTTTAATAAACCTAACATTAATAATAAAATAAATATTTTAAAATCAAAAAATTAAAGTAATTGAAAATGATAACTAATTTTATTCTCTATTTTTGAACCATCAACAAGATTAATAAATATTCAAATTAATTGAATTGCAGCTCTAATTGGATTAATATTATTACCTTTATGTTAATAGAACATTATCAACTTTTTTATTATTTATTTCTTTAATTACCATATTTATATCTGGATTTTGTGCTAACTTTGAATTTGATTTGAAGAGGATTATTGCTTTATCAACTTTAAGTCAATTGGGTTTAATAATATCTATTCTTTCATTTGGTTTTGTTTATTTGGCTTATTTTCATTTATTAACTCATGCTTTGTTTAAGGCTTTATTGTTTATATGTTCGGGTGTTGTTATTCATTCTTTTAAAGACTGTGAAGATATTCGTTGTTTAGGTAATTTATTTTTTCAAATGCCTTTAACTTGTTTATGTTTTGTTATTGCTGACTGGTGAGGATGTGGTGGAATATAACTGCTTGTACCAGGCTTTTGAAATGTTGACAGGTGTTGAGAAGTGCTTTCAAGGGGTGTAGTGTGTTACGTATTAGCACTGGGTAACTGGTTTAGCAACTGCTCGTGTATGTATAGTGTTCGTGTTGGTGCACCTGATGCAAGTGTGAGTGTTTTAACTATATTTCTGAACATTTGTGTGGTAGAATTGTGTGCTGTAGTCATGTCAAGAGATAAAGGTGTAGTTAAGTGTAATTGGTGCCACGCACTGTGTGTAACTTAAAAGTAATTCTAATTATAAAGGAGAAGGGAATGAGAAAGATCTCCGAAACACACACAAGACAAATGGAGATTTTCTTGCTTCTACAGAAACAGTGTGTCCCACATGCAACAACAAGCAGAGAACATGCATTAAATATAAAGAAGCAGAGAAGCATTTCTAAACTAGCAGGATGGGGCGCCGTAACGTCGGTGTTGCACTGGCAAGGTCTCTATACTTGAACAGAAAATACATTTAACTTTATACAGAACAATAAACTTCAATTACTTTACTTCGGTAGTCTCTTAGAATGATTAATACAATATGAATTTAATCCCTAACCTTCCCAGAATATTAACCAGTTATTAGATTACTAACGGGGCCTTGAGATCTAGGATGTCACCTAACTGCCTGGCCGAAGTTATGCTCACCATAAGCTGTAGATAGGTAAGTTGCAGTGCTGCCCAGAGCTCCTCCAGACCCTGGTATCAAGTTGCCCTCGTCTTCGTGCCGCTCCGGCACTACACGTCACCGCTTCTCAATCTTTCTCTCAGTTCTGGGGGGTGGAGGTACGGCGCTCTAAGCTTTTATAGCCAGATGTCAGTAGATAGGTCAGAGTTTGTTGTACAAACAGGGGGCTCGCAAGGAATCTATAGTGCATGCTACCTTAGCTTGTCATGTGCGGCCCCCTTGCATCCGCCACAATATGTTTGAACTCCCCTTGTCACCAAAAATTGTTTGAACATTGAGCAACTTGTATTATAAGTGTAAAATTTATTTTCAGTAACTTCTGCTGGGAAATTGGGGGATTTATATTAATTTATTTCAATAGATATGCGTCTTTTGAATAAACTGATAAAACATAAGGACCTATTCGAAACCTTTTACTGTCTGATAATGGGTAGGTAAGCACCGAGCCAAGTGCAGCGTTACTCACGACAGGGTAAATCAGACGATGTGGTTTTGAGTTAATTAATTATTGAAGACCTTGAAGAAACCAATTATAATCACCTTATTCCTTTCTCTCTCAAAATTACAAGATTTCTTTGCAGTAAAATATATTTAGTTGCTTAAAAAGACAGACATTTGGCACGGGCCCCAACATGTAGCGGCGTGGAGGGGTAATCCTCCCGTCGCTGCCACGCACCCCCCTCCTTCCCCACCCCTCCAAACATTAACCGCAGTGTACTTACTGCCTGATCTATAACTTCTTCGTGGTCTATCAGCTGCATGAGTGCGTGCAGCACATTCAAAATTTGACTTGCATTCGGTGTCATATTATTTTAATTTGAGAGGGTTTGAAAGTTTTAGGTCAGCTTGCATTTGGTGTCGGACTACAATCAAATATATATATATATATATATATATATATATATATATATATAATGTGGTATTTTGAGACACTTTTATTATTTAAACGAGTTTAGGTGAAATGTTTTTTAATGAATTATTTACAATATTTTTTTCTAAAATTCCCATTTTTATTGTCTTTATTAGCCAAACTGTATTCACAGGTAGTGTACAGATCTTACTATACTCAACATAAAAGTTTTATTATGTTAGAAGTTGTATTTTATTGATGTACAATTTGGAAACTTATCTACTGAAATCACGCATATATAAGTGTGTGTGTGTGTGGCGTGCACACGTGTGTGTGCGTGTGCATGCATGTTTGTTTGCATATAGATATATATATATATTTGGCTGTCCCCTGAATGATAGATCAAGAGTTGACTGTACTTGCACCTGAATCACAACATTTTTATGGATGTTAATGCATTTAAGTGTATTCTTGCATTGGTCTTGGAAAACCCTGAGAAGTACGTTCAGGGATTTGATTGTATAATGTAAATAGTTTTCATACAAGTATCTACTTGGTGCTTGTAGGACATGAAATGCATTGTTATTGTACACTGGAGAGATAAGCGCGCACACTTGAGAGGCAGCTGGAAGGAAATTATTTTTATAATCATGCAACAGCTTGGTTTTATGGTCATTGAGCATGATGTTGCTCACGTGTAACATAGTCTACGTTTTTAGGGAAATACCACGTGCAACTTATTATAGTCAATCCTGCATTTAAGTTAAAGATTGTGCAGTGCCAAGGCTATGTGCCACATCACAGCACTCAAAATAACACTATTTATTGAAAAGTGGCAAAGGGCTTCAAATGGATTTTAAAGAGAGCTATGATACAGACAGAATGTCTGTCTATTGTGATGCATCATTTTGAGCCATCTGGCAGTTGCATGAGGTGGATTCATATCATGTACATTTATGCCTATTATTTTATTCTTGGCAACAAAGAGGGATTAGAACCTTTACTTTGGTCATTTCTGAGAAAAATGTGCTATTGGTATGTGGGTAAATACAGAATTTAACTGTCACTCTCTCATTCACAGTAGGGGGTAAGGACGATATGCCACCTGTTTCCATTTACAGATTATCATATAAGCCCAAGGAATTTATAAAAAATAGAAATGGTACTTGTCTAGGCAGTTTGCATTTATACTTGGGCAAAATTGCAACAGAAGCACTTTTTTTAATGGTTTATTGCCCAGGTACATTTGCTTAATAACAAATTTAAAATCCGACAAAATGGATCATTGGAACACCCTTAAAATTGTATTTTCAAATAGTGGATGAAATACAGTACCTTAAATGGAGTATACAAAATGATGATTAATGCCATCTATTTTCATATATTATCTTGAAAATAAATTATTTAATAAAAGCAAATATGATGAGCCAAAAGTTTTTGCATATCTGAAATAAGAAAACATAATTGTCTTAACTAAAACTCTTCATCGCTCTCATCATGTTCATTATTGTTTCTTGGATTGTTAACACAACCACTGATTAGGCACACTCCTCAAGCGACTAAGTGTGTCAGTCCATTACACTTGCACTCACATTGCAAAGTAGCAGGAGCAGCGAATCATATTGAGTAGATTCTCTGGGGCAGGTGGGTTTATAGTATACTGTAGGGTAGTACGAATTATTCTTCACATACCAGCCCCATTCTTCTGCATTGAGCCTCTCATTTGTGCTGCTCATTACTGTTCGCCACAACACTGGCGTATTCTTGCATTGCTAACTTATAAGTTGAACATAGGAGCATAGAAAGTAGCCATGTTCTTTGGATTTGTGAAAACCCACTTTCTCGTGTAAGTATGTTTTTCAGAGAATGCATCAGCACTTGTTCAATCACTAGGTCTGTGCCAAGCACAGTCCATAATCTGTCACTTCTCCTTATCACAAGTTTACCTTCCTGCAACATTTTCTAAAGTGCAGGATTTTCAGTTGGCAAATCGATGTTCTGTAGTTACAGATACACTGATCCTCAATTAATAGTGATGTCCAGCTGCAGCATTTACGGGTAGGATTTCCAGCATAGCTTACAAGTGCAAATCCCACAAACCAGTTCTGTCTGCCATTATCTAGTGACGCATTATGCTTTTGGTGCTTAGAAAAAGTGCACTCCAAATGTCAAGTCCAATTACACATGGTAATGGAGGCAAGACACATGGGACTTCCAGATGTTGACAGAGCCTCAACACACCTCTAGTCCAGTGCTCCTAGCTTTTACAATCAACCAGAATCTCCCAGAAGTCATCACATCATCGCCCCTGCCCGAAGGAAACACCGCACTTCTTTGCCGTGCCCACTAGTGAAACAGCGCACAGTTCAAACTTTGCACCGCTGTAGGAAGCTTGCCAATCAGCGGAGAATCACTGCCTCCTCGAGCGCCTCTGGATCTGAGGTTTCACACCACGTTGTGGAGATTTCTACACCATGTGCAGAGCAGCAAGCTAGATTAGATCCATGATTCATGCATGTGACATCACAAGCTCCACTCCTAAGAGGCAGTGTTAAACTTCCCCACACTCGTCTGAGCACCTATGGTCGGTAGGAATTAGTATGAAAGGACATCCTCCACCAAGCCTCAAGTTGCTCATCATCTCCCGGGCCGTGAAGGCCGGGGACACTACAGTTGCTCATTGTCCTCTAGGTTGCGAAGGCAGAGGATAAGACTAAGGGTGAAATCACTTACCTGTGGTGGCAAGTCTGTCTTGTGAAGGCCGGGGTATCCTAACAAGGGCTGGACACCCTCAGCCATGCTAATAGCCAGCCAGTGGTCGATGATGATGCCTCCCTCTCCAAAGGACGCCGCTACCAGAAGGCACCCACTTCCGCAGAGCCTCCAACATCCTCGGTCGTCATTACCATCATCTGCTTCAGCACGTCACCCTAAACCCCACCCCCCTACCTTCCTAGGTATACCAGGGTCACTGCAGCATCATCTCTTAAAGACACCCCGTAAGACCTTAGCCCGGCCACGCCTTTACCAGTTGGGTAAAGACTCTTGTTTGATAACACTGCAAGGTCCCCTCTGGAGAAACCCTAATGAAGGTTAAGATCTGATGGGTTATTTGTGAATTTTAATTACTTTTATAATTGAAAATATTTCTGCCTTATTAAAGTATCACAAGCATATCAAGTAATCAGACTGCCTTTGCCTAAGTTCATTTAACTTCTGCAGTTATTTGATTACGTAGTGAATGTTCATGTTGGATTTGTTTCACGTAATAACATTGTTCTTCCCTTACTGTACTGTGCTTTTTATACATTACATGAACATAATAAAAACAATACGTAGCCATTTGAATCCTAAGGTCTTCTCAGTTCTACTTGATAGTGACAATTTTGCCCCCAAGTGTTAAAAGAGTAAAATTTAATTTAATTTTTTTTTTTTTTGAGTACGTAAGACAACGCCGGATTCACGAAACAGCCACATCGCAAGTACAGGTAACACGGTAATGCTCATGGTATTGCATTAGCTAATCTTCGTAGGAACTCTTCACTAGGAACTCAAAACACACCAGATATTATGACTGCCTACGTTATCCTCGCTGTATAACCCTTCTGGCTAGTGAATGGAGACACATTAGGCATAGCCATGTATCTGGATGAACACTGATGGATCGCTATATTACCCGACTACGTCTTGCGTATATTTTGCTTGCACTTTGAATCTTTTCAGACGGCCTCATGCTGCTAGCTCATAAGAGTGGTCAAAAGAATACACTGAAAAGAGCTCTTAAACTCCTAGGATATGAGAATAATTTTGTAACTCCTGAAATACTAGAAAGTGATTCACTCTTTGCATTACCCTCCAGGGTTGCAGGTAGACTGCCCTATAAGTATTTAATATTATTACATTGTGGTAATTCAGTTGTTGTCGGAATAGAACCCTCTGATCTTACTGAGGAATACACTGCCATACCCCCACGTCCTTCCCTTCCTTCATTGAGCAACGAGAGCACTTCTCCGCCGCAACCAGAGCCGTCTGCTGTTCCTCAACCGGCCGCCCCAGTGCAGTGAACGGAGCAGAGGAAAGCTCCGTTATCTCAGCTACCACAGGTAACCCGTCAGAGAAGTGTATCATCTGCTGTGTTTGATTTTGTCCCCTCCTGTAAACCAACATGCCCCACGCCCCACGCTGCACTTACTTTCTGCCCATGAGGGATAGATCCCCTGGGTATGATCACCGCAATGTTAGTGTTCCAATATTTAAAGGCCACCACGACCACCCGTACAATGTGCAATAGAACACTCAAATTCAGATTGCTGATCGGGTTTCAGTCCCCAAGTCATCTCCAATAAATATGCTACAAAACTCTCAACTCGTAACCTCATCTACCTGTGTGGGAGGAGACCCACTACTGAGCTAAGCCGAGGACTTGTGTGCGACCTTTGGGTTATTTCTAGGATGAGTACTCTTTTATTTGGTGTACCTTAGTGTTTAGACAAATGTTGGCAATCAAGGTTCCTAATCCTCAAATCACTGCCCCAGCTGGTGCAGTATCCCGCCAACTTTTAGAATACAATGAGATCTCCCTCCTTGTATCAGGCGGCTTAAACATTTCACTAGTTACGTGCAATGTTGATAATTCGCTGATATTCCAACCAGAGTTTACTTATTTGTCAAGACACCTGTAGGTGAGCTCTCTTCTCTTCTATTATAGTAGAAATCTGAGACAGAGTGTTCTTTTGATGATTCTGTTTATTTAATTAGTTGTCTGCCACCAATAATATTTTCGAGCAGGTCACATGCTTTCTCAAGGTGGAGTACTAGTTAGGAGCACAGTCAGCGATACCAACAAATGTCTGCATCTAGCTGCAAGTAGTTCAGCTATCTGCTAGTAGGTAACAGCAGCGTTGAAGCAGCTATGGCGCCAGTTTGTCTGCAGGTGTTCCTACGTTCTGGATGTGAACATGGGTATGTTGGGGGGGAGGGGGGTAGACTTCATCTTTCCTAATCCCCTCAGACCGCTCAAGGCCCAGTAGGGAGTGTGGTCAGATGACATAACAGGCCAGCATGGCAACACTTCCGAGAGCAATATACAATCTTTTTCAATATTGCAAATTTATTACAGTTTCAAATGTGTTGTGTGGAAGGGAGAGGGGCGGGTATGGATAAGGCATGTATTCCCAGCACCTATTTAACTCGTCTTAAAAAATGTTTAGTTTTAAACAAGAAAATATGAGTCTAATCTGCTCTACAAACTGAAAATGTCATTCCGTTTGTTAATAAAGTAAAGGGATTAAGGATTATTGTCAATTATAATACTACATTATTTATAGCAAATACGCATTCTTTGAGCGTGTTTTGTTTAAAGTAAATAAAGCTATCTTCATACCAAAGGAAAAGGATAAGCTGTGTTAAAAGCTGTCATTTTGTGTGTATATGTATGTATATGTTTGCGCATGTGAAAAAATCTGGAAAACTTTCTATGCCATGAAAAAACGTGTACAGATGGGACAATATACACATGGTCAATATGTGTATATCGCATTTAAGTGTTCGAAAATTCTGCAAAACTTTCTGCACAGTTGGCGATGGTTTACTCAAATTTTCATCTGTTCATTTACCATATACGTAGTATTGTAAGTTAATTACCAGCAAATTTAATTCTATTGTACATATATTTGAACAGGTCTCGCATTATGAAGCAACAGATTAATGAAATTGATTATTTAGTGTCTCTAGTAAAATTTTAAAAAAATTAACACAATCATGTATACACAATAAAAATAGCTTAGTAAAGTAGTGTATGAAATTTGATCGAGATCGGCCAACAAAACTGTAACTAGTACTCCACCTTAAGGAATTTGTGAGGAGTTCCATTATCTTTTTCAGCAAAAATTTCTCCAAATAATTGGGAACTAAGTGCAGTGTCTATGATCATATGACCTTATATCGCTCCGGAAACAGCTTTCCAGTTTATGTGTTAACGCTGCTTTTGATTCATAGATATCCTGAATAACTTCAGACAATCCTGAACCATTCATCAGTGTGCCAATTGCAAATAAAAGATTCATCAGTGTTTGGAATGACATCACCATTAAAACAATGTCCTGCAGGTCCATCTGTTCATGTATGATTTGAAAGGCTTTCAAAAATAAAAGCTGATCAAATATCATAACACATGGAACATTTTCATCACATACTATCTTGTGCAGGAATTGGTGATTCGAGAATTTGCAGGTTATGTCACTTGGCACAATATCTATGATGTGGAGAATCATGTCCAATATCACACCTGGATATCACACTCCTGACTGAATAGCTTGCATTGTTCCTGACCAGCTTGGATCACATCTCACTGATATGCCAAAGAAGAAGTAAGTTTATTTACAGTTTCAGTGACTACTGGAAGATCATTGAATGAGATGGCCCTTAACGTGCTTCTTTTTGTATTTCTTTATTCCCTGATATCTACAGGTACACTTTTCTTAATGTCACTTTCACTAACATTATGCCTGTGAATAGGCAAGGCGAGAGGCACTTGATACGGCTTGGGTACCTTGCACAGTGCTTCGCCCAATTGCACCAATGTTGGTGGAAATATTCTTTCTTATGAATAGTTTAAATTCAAGTAATTTCAAACTGTTAGGAATGTAATCCAGAGTGCTTTCTGCAGTGAGATCTCTCGGAGATGAATGCAAATCTTCTGTAGGAGAGTATGTAAATGTGACTGCACTTCTGATTATTTTTGTTACAGCTTGTATCAGATAAATTTTCTGTAACTCAATATCACATTCATTTCACTTTTGGTAATAATCTCTTAAGAATTTTGTCGGTTGACTCCCGGAGAGTTTCTGTGCCCACCTACCCCAAACATTATGATCTTCTCCCCATATTGTTCTAAAAGCTTTCTCTTCATGTGCCTACGTTCATGTGCAGAGCTTTGACTTCCTTCAAGATATTCCTCTATTTTGCTAACTAGATCTCCAATCAGCTATTGTTCTTCGTTATTCTCTTCAAGATAAGGACAGGTACGAAGGAATGCTTGCTGCTGCTCTATATTACTTGGTCTCCCTTTCCTCAAACTTTCGTCACTGAAGGAGTATTCACAAGGAATATTTTCGTTAATTTATGCTGCAGATTTGATGATAGACACAATCTGCAGTATGAAGGTCATGAAGATAATTCCCCAAGCAACCTCTTACCTTAAAAGACCATTCATCACTGCATCTGTCACATCTTTTAATTGTTTTGGTGACATCTAGAGTCCTTACTTTCACATTTTCTGATTTTGGTTTGTGTTTGGCCATTTTTATTTGTTGTCACGCGTTTGTTCCATAGTAATTATGTCGTTTGGTAAGTTTTATTTGTTGTCACACATTTGTTTCATAGTAATTATGTAGTTTGGTAAGTTTTATTTGTTGTCACATGTTTTGTTTCATAGTAATTATGCCGTTCGGTAAGTTTTATTCTTTCCTTTTAAAGCACAGATTTTTGTTTCTGATTTTCACTATCTATCAGGTAAAGTATGAATTCATGTAAATATATTTGGTGTCTCCAATATGGCAGTCACTATTAAATAGTTCAAATATGTCAAAATGAAAAATTTAATTAAAGGACGGGTTTCTTTTAAGCAAAATATGTGACAGAAAATTCTGTAAATTGTAAAAAAAATATACAGTAGAACCTCGACTATTCGTTTTTTCAGTGGACTAATAGAAAAAACGAAGCTTGTGGGAAATGAAGAATGTAGACTTGGATTTTAGACCTTAGAAATATGTCATAAAACAACTTCAAGCCAATTTATGATTAAATATTCACTTTAAATTAAAAACTTAAATTTTTTTAATTGAACAAATTATAATTTTAATTATATTAATATTTTTGTTCAGTGTTCCTTTGTCGACCGAGCAATGCTCAATCCCGTGATAAAAATTACCACAACTGATTTGTTTGAACAATTTTTGCCAATCATTACTTGCCAAGTCTTTTTCAAACCTTTACAATCCAAACCAAACACGTAGCCAATAGTTTCCTATAATAATCACACCCATTAAATTAGCGCCAGGGCTCTAACCACATTCCAAATTCCGTTTACAATAACAAGGAAAGGGCATAGATTGTTGTATACAATGTTAGAGATTGTGTGATTTGTTCTCATTGCTGCCAACCTAAGAGTGCAGTAGACATGTAAGTAGAATAATATTTCAAGATGATTTCTCATAGTTACCAACCTACAAATGCAGTACAGACGTAGGCAGAAGAAGAAAAATTGTTGCGGGATGTAAACAATACTATTGATAGCGCCATTTATTGATTTTCCGTGTTGTTTTGCATTCACTTAGCGTTCAAAAACCAATAATGTGTGCAATCTTTGGCAAATGTACTAAATGAGAAATACGTAAAACGTAAATAACTGGAATGAACCATCGAAAATTCACGGTATTTCATAGCTAAACGATTGTTTCAAATATATTTTGGTTTCCGGACAGAATATCTGATCGATGGATGCAGGTAAATTAATTATTTAAGGGTTGTAGCATGCAGGTTTATTTTAACATTCTTTATGTAGGATATTTGTCCGGACCGTCCAAAATAAAAACTGATACTGGAAAATGAAATAAATGGGATCTCGACGAGGTTTCATTGTATTGTCTTTTATTAGTTTAATTAATGTTGTAAACATAAAGTATGACTTTTCAGTTTGCACTTCCTTTTACACATATTATTATAAATAATCATAAGGATAATATTTTTAATCCATTTATTTATTCTACAATGCTTTTTTTCTTAATTAACTAAAAATATTGCTTATGAAATTATTTGTGATGTCTTATGTTCTTTGCATTCCATGACGATCATCCTGCCGATCTCTGCAATATTGTAAGTGGCAAGCACATGCAAGATTATCTTTAGTGTTCATGAATGTTTCGCTAAGGCAATTAAAAATTTCTCATCCTTGTAACATCTTTAATTTACTGCTGTTTGGCTTTTTTTTTTTTTTTTAGATATATAGATATATATGATGGTTTTAAATTAGGAATCACCGCCTTTGTGCGGTGCACAACTTGAGGTGAATGAAGTTCTCGAGTTGATGGATGGCAAGTTGCTGGACCTGGAACTTCTGATCGGGTGCAACCTCTTCACCTGAGGCAACATGCCTTGTTAACGAGTTTGACTCAGTGTTTCTGCCAGTTTCGCCAGTGGACTAGCGAAATCCAACAGACATATATGATTTTGGCTTAAATCAATAACCGTGCATGCTGTAGATACTGGGGCCCCATTGATTATAACCCATCGATTATGGAAGTACAGTAAAACTCTGTCAAGAAGTTTCTTAAGGGACTGAAAAAATAATACTTACTAACCAGCAAAACTTCTTAAAGGGGTCAAATTACACTTACGCAGATAGACAAGATGCACAATTATTCAACTTATTAAGCAGGAAAACTGATTAAGTGGGAACTTCTTCACAGCGTTTCACTGTACTTTATAAAATTCTTATTATATTCAAAGATAATCTTTTTCCAAAAAATAAATTTGTAATTGTATATACAATGATATTTTATAATTTTGTTCACATCACTATATTTCCCAAAAGAGATAGTATGTACTCAGCTGAAAAAGTTAATTTTTTAAGGTAATTTAAAATAAATTTACCTCAACCAAGACACTTAATTATTTTTTATTATTTATGTAATTATTATACCCTATTGCCTATTGCAATCATTGTTGTGAGCTAGTGCATAAAATGATATTGTGAGAAACCCAGGAATTATTTGGATCAATGTATGCCTAAGACCTCACCCTGCCGACGATGGTTGGGCTGTGGATCTGCCAATCGTAGGTGAGAATTAATTTTCTTACTTGGGGTTGCTGTTCACCCCAGTCGCCGGGGTAGAGGGGGGATCTGCGTCACGAAGAAACAGTGAGTGGCATTTCAGGCTGTGTCTTTATTTACACAAGCACATTCCCGTAGCGTTGTTTCAGCTGTGTTGTGTCATTGCTTTATTTCAATGGCCTTCTTATCTGTAAACCATGTACACGTATTCCAGCAGTTGCAACCATGTTGTCTCCATAGCTATGGCTAGCTTCATTTATACCATATGCTCCTTTTTGCGAAATGGTAACCACTTGCAATCCGCTGTTTAGCATCTACAGTCGACTCTCTATGTATTGTTATTCAGGGGACTGCCAAAAAATGTCATTATAAATGCGGGATTTCAGTAGATGAGATTTGTGACATGTCCATCAATAAAATACGACTACTAACCTTATAAAACTTTATGGTGAGTATAGTAAGATATGTACATTTTCTGTGAATAAAGTTTAGCTAATAAACACAATAAAAATGAGAATTTCAGAAAAAGTATTACTGTAAATAATACATTAAAAGACATTTCACCCAAACTCGTTTAAATAAAGGAAATAACATCTCAGAATACTGTCTATAATTGATTGTAATCCGACACCAAATGCAAGCTGACCTAAAACTTTCAAACTCCCTGAAAATGAAAATAATATGACACAGAATGCAAGACAAGTGTTGAACGTCCCACACTCACTTGAACAGTTGAGAGCGCACGGAGAAGTTATTGGTTGGTCGGTGTGTTGACGGCAGCTGGTTGAGGAGGGGTGGCAGCGGGAGGATTACCCCTCCACACAGCTATATGTGGCTTACACCGTGCCCCTGTGGTAAATGTCTGGAATTTAATGTAATTAAGTATATTTTACTGCCAAGAAAACTTGTAAATTTGAGACAGAAATTAATAAATAAGTTCATTGTAGTTAATTTATTCACTGTCTTTAAATATTAAGCATTCGAAACCATGTCCTCTGATTTTTCCTGTAGTGAGTTATACTGCACTCAGCTCAGTGCTTACCTACCCATTATTAGATGGCAAAAGGTGTCGATAGACCCTTACATTTTGTCAGTTTTATCAAAAGACACGTGTCTATTGAAATAAATCAATATAAACCCTCAAATTTCCCCGCAAGATACTGATAATACAAGTCGCTCTATGGTCAAACAATTTTCGGTGACAAGGGCGGTCAAGTATATGCTTCTGGGCATATAATTTTATTCGCGAAGATGATGCCCCTTGACTTAAATAAATATTACATTTTTAAATCGTGTTAATTTTATGCCAGATACAATGAAACATGAACCGTATGGGGAAAAAACACCTTTTAACCATAAAAGAAAACATTTTTGTAAATAATAATTCCTCATTTAAATGTTTTGCATTACATTTTCAGGTGAAACCATTTGTTTTGGAATACAAGTGATGATAGGTGCATTTATTTTGAGCGACGGATAATCTTTATAAAATTTATACGTTCTCCAGGCGCACTTTATTTGCTCTGTGGGCCGGTGTGTGAAGGCTAGCGGGTGCAGCAGAGAGAGAGAGAGAGAGAGAGAGGGCAAGCCAGACACACCGCAGCATAGACGTGTTGTGAAGACAGCGATAAACAACTGCAGTGCGCGTGACTGATTTCGCATCCAGTTACTAGACCTTTGCATAAACAACCAGCTTAAATACTATTGTGGCAGGAAATTTCATGTGATGGGACTGGAAATATACTTTGATCGACGCACCATCCGATGATGATACAAGAGGCTAGCTTTATTTACAGTTTATGTAGGAGTTTTGCCGGGACCACTGAAAATTAACTATGGATACGGTTTATTAGTACATGCAATTTCAGTACAACGAGAGTCAACTGTACTTACATATAACACACATCATCACACATGTCTGCATTATTGAAGATGAACTTTACAGTCTGAAACATTTAATGAAACAAAATATTAAATTGTGTTTGACATATGATGTATTTTGCAACAATGGGAGAAACGAGTTCAGCTCATCACTAACCATAGCCCTGCATCTGATTTCAATGGAGTTTACATTTTTGACCACCTCGTGACATAAAGAAATTGTACTGTTTGCAACTGCAAGAAATGGTGTTCCAGCCTACAGATTTTATTATTCACCGACCCACCAAGACTATGCATTGAAGGCAGCGAGTTCAACTGCACGCCGCTAGATAGCTACACCAGTATCGCTTCGCTGCCTACCCCATCTCCAAGCGAACCTGTAACGTCACATCTCCAGAGGCAGCTATGCTATCACCATCCCTCTCTCCAGCAACCAACCCTACCTAGCTGGTATAAGAAGTAGGCCCTGTCATAGTATAAATAGCAGGCAGTGACGCTCACTGAGGACCAGTCTACAACACCAGTCTTCATCTGCCCTCACGATCCACGACTAGTCTTCAGTCATCCACCGAACTCGTCGGACACTGACCAGTCTGCTCAGCTATGCTCCTAACTCTACCTTTCCTTCCTTCACCGCATTCGTGCCGAAGAAAAACCTACTCCTTTGTCTCCATCACACCACGTTGCCGGAGCCATCCTTCTTATCCTGCGTAGTCGTCACCGCATTTGTGTCGAAGAGACCTAACTGCCACATCGTCTACACACCTATACACTGCGGCCCCATCTGGGCAACACATTGTGTAGGGTATTTATAGGTGATTCCAGGTAAAGTGAGCACTTTTTAAGGCCCTGCTGAATTTTTATTTTCATCATAATTCTATCTTCCTGTCATTTTTTAATATAAACATTACCATGTGACTAATAAACACAGTGTATACATTTCACCACTCCCAAAAGTTAACATCTAGAGCTGCAGTATAATATATTGATTATTGGTTAATGCCTTAAAAAGTGCTCACTTTACTGTGAACAGCCTATATACCAGTTTAATTTATTTTTATAGCACTCGTCTACCCCACCATTGTTAGTTCAGGATAAGGTCGTCTCTATCCGGATTGCATAGGTAGAGCTTCCTTAAGCTCTTGCCAATGTAGGAGGTAGTACGACACCATTTGTTTATTTCCCTTCAGACGGAATAAACAAAGTGTTACTGACTCAAGGGTACCCCTTTCCTGTAAACATAGCACCTTTCCTAGTTTACCTCACGCCGCTTAGGAGAAAGCAGGAGACCCTGGAAATTTACTCATTCGAGCCAGCACACTATCAAAATACCCACACGCGCTAGCGTCGGCCAGCCTTTGTGCATACCACTGTAGGCAGAACAGTAGAGCCCACACCCAGGTACTCAGTCTCATAGAACAGCTTGTCAATCCGGTGCTCATCCTCTCCACCACGTTTTGGCACCAGAGAGGTTGTTCCCTGAGTTGGGAAGACTGAACTTGAGGCATACACCCACGTGCAAGGACTGTTGATGGTGAGACCTGACTCCCAGTTTTCACCGCATTTTGGCGCCGAGCACTGTGATATGGTGTCCGTTAAGTCGGCAGACACTCCACGTGGTTCTACACCAGTAGAACTACATGAACTTTGTGATCATCTCACGGATGTGATATTGCGGGTTGAAATCCAAATGCCTTACTCACGTCCGAGTGGTATTAATGAGAAAGCTAAACATATGCTATCTGCCCCTGGGCATTTGCAAGAGCTTGCCCCCTCCCTCTTCGCTGCTCTTAACCAGCTCTCACCAAAGGATCTAGCCCAAGTACTGCGCCACCTACTGGTACCCATCACACCAGACTTCTTTGATATGCCGACATCTGAACAAGGAGATTCGCCCCTGGATTGCAGAACACCTCAGTCAACCGGAGATCAGCCCTCAGTAGTACCCAACACGTATTTTCACACTCGAACTAGCTGCTACGTCCCCACAAACATGTTCAAACATCAGGAATAAGAACACTAATCTGCCTGTGGCCTACGCACATCCCGTAGAGACGAGTCAAGTGAAGCCACCGTACCAGGTTACACGTCACTGAGGTATCCCGCCAAAGAGTAACACTCTGAAACATAACATGTCATTGCTCAAATCCAACTTTGTGCCCTGCCGCAAGGCTACCAGACCAGTCCTCTACACTGGACATGCACCAGTGCTACGTTGAGACTGAGGCAAGAACCAGTAAACCCCGCCAGAAGGGTCCGTCTGGCCTAGTACCCAACAAAACCACTCCTCCTTGACTTTGTGCTCTTCAGTCAGCGAAGGCGTCACACGTCATGTTTAAAGACATACAAATTGTTGTTAATTTATGACCATAGAGCATAATCATAGTTAAAAGCATGGTTAAAAATGTTTAGTTGTAAGTGGAAAACAATACTTCATTTTGAATTGTAACATAATAGTCGAAAACTTGCAGAATTCTTAAATTTGTAGTGTAAAGTAAATTATAGAAATTTTTTCCCTGTCAAGGAAAACCTAAATTTCCTAAAATATTCATAATTTTTTTTGTTGTTTGATTGGAAAATATTACTCAGCCTAGACACTGAAAATATGTTAACTACACAAGCTCACACACTCTCTTACTTTTCCCTTGGACAGTTAACGGTTGGTTGTAAATAACCAGAAATACTTGTTGCAGCTCATCATCCCTCTTGGCAACACTAAAATTTTAGCCTGACAGATTAAAATATTTATAACTGTACATTTTTTTTGGTTCTTTATCATTTACTCGACTTTATGGTTTACCGGACTGTACCTCCCCCTAATATGTTGTGTAAATAGAGGCTTTACTGTATTTTAAATAGTGGTAAGGGTGAAAATTATAAATACAATTAATTAATGTAAACAGTTTTAGCAATGTTGTTAATTCTGTTCAATCAGCTTATGTTGGTTATTTTTAGGGATGTGATCCTTGATATACTGCCATACCTCGATACCCTCGATATTTTATAGTATCGAGTATCACATGAGGATATCCAAACGTATCTAAATTTAACACCCATTTTCTTGTGCCATGTTTATGGTATGAGTATACTATAACTTTTTGATTGTGTATGATAATTTTTAAAAGTGTACCATATTATACCATATTTTATTCATAGCATAATATTCACGCAGCTGTGAGCACCTTGAGATATTTTTAGGCAACCCATACATACCACAATTATGATTTTTGACATTTACTTTCATGGCACATAATTGTGGTACAGTAAAAACGGGTTGAGAGTTGCGAGCAAGTGGTGATAGGCGTGAGTGGGCAACTTGAGTAGGTACTGTACATCCAATATATACCACAATTATATGTTACACCGAAATTTTTCATGTAATTCATTTTTATCCCATTAATTATCTAATACACCTATCATGGCCTAAGCCGCTATAATACTTATTTAACTTTTCAGTAATTTCCTTGAAGTTGTAAAATAAAATTTTAAAACTGCCAAATTGCAAAATAAGTGTGTACTGATCTATCGTTTTCCTCAAAGTTTGATTACAGCTTGTACTGTGGAAATGTGATTCTATAGAATCGATTGAGACTGTGTTGGTTTATCATTGGTTAAGGACGTTTGTGTCACAAGCTGTCCACCATTTCTTTCCAGTGTAATGTGGTGTTTTAAACAGTTTCAGTGTGTGTCAATGACTCTAGTAAAATGAGTAATTTTCTTGACCAAGTTGTTTTGTGTTCATGACAATTTTAATTTGGTATCGATAAAAATATCTGTATTGAGTATCGTGAGAATGTTTTGGTATCGAGTATTGAGAAAATGTAGTATCATTAAATTTTTTTATTTTTGCATGTTCTGTTATTGTACTGGTAAAATATTGTATGTTCTGTGCTTAGCCCCACCCAGATTGTGAGGTGATTTTTTTTTAACCTATGCAAATCTAAGTGTCATGTGAGCATCCAAGGTAAAGATGTAATCGGCAGAGAGTGATTGGACAGCCATGGCTGTGATTGGGGATATGACTACCTCTCTGAGTGTACCTCTGTATTTAACATATAACGTTGTAGAGAGAGGAAAAAATCATTGGTGCTGTAAAAATTGTCAACAGAATAGATCAGCGTATTCATGCATTGATAGAAAATGCTACGAGATAAATATTGGTGAGAACCATGTTCTTTATTGGTGAAGGGTGGAAGAGCTATTGGAGAGGCGACAAAACTTATTTCACTTGTTCAGCACTAGTGTAATCTGAGTGATGCACACACATGACTCCGGTTAGGGGAGCGACACATGTCACAACTGCCACCCTCCGCCCCTCCAGAATCCTGAAAATATGATGTAAAGTTTGAAGCCTACGGGAATAAATTTTGAGGCAGGATTTGAATGAAAATATAATGTGTGCTGATGGTGGGTCTGTGGTTACAGCTTCTGGGTGCGGCTGATGATGGACACGCTGCCTCTGCTGCGGTGCATGACGCTGGGCTCAAACAAGACGTTCACGCTACTGCACGTGCTCGAGGAGATGGATGATGATGATAAGCTATGCGACGTGCGTACTGCACTCAACAGGAACCTGGGCAAAGCACACATGCTCCAGTTCTCTGTCAAGGAGGAGGGCGAACGGATATACATCTGAGCTGGGCCCCGTTCTCATGATGCCATTCTAGTCCATACTGACTTTTTACAAGTGCAGGCTTTAATGGTGTCTTCCACAATTCTGTATCCATGATTGTGTGCACCTCTGTAACTGATACCACACACATTGTCATGATTATTAACTGCGGATATTTTGATATATATTTAAAAAGTTGAAGTGTACTGTGGATGATGTATTTGATAAATGCACTGTTAGCCTGCAACAATATCCACTTAAATCTTTCCCCCCCCCCCCCCCCCCCCGCAACCTCTCAGATATTATGCCTCCAGTTCATTCTCCAACTTCTAATGACCAAGTTTTAATATAGTACAACCTATGTCTACCAAAGCAAAGAGGAGGAGGTAGACCACTTTTGGCTACCAGAAATTTCTGATAATAAATAAGGTTTTTAGAATTCAAAGGTAGAAAACAACAAAATACACAAAAATTTCACATACTGTGTATACAATTGTGGTTTTAATTAACAATGTCAATACCATATTTCATGAGAAATAAACGTGAACAGTACAACTACATATACACAATGAAATTTAATTTAAAATTAAGGGAAATATGCAACCAAAAATGAGTAGACTAAAATTTTTATATTGTATAGCTGTTTTAATGATATTGTAAGGCCGTCTATTTTAGTTCAAATGTGCCAGATAAAGGTGTTTTGACTAATAGAGATTCTACTGTGTGTGTGGATACAGTCGACTCTCATACCGAAATCGCATGTACAGATAAACCGTATCCACAGTACAGATAAACCATATCCACAGGTAATTTTCAGTGGTCCTATATAAACAATAATAAAGCTAACTGCTTGTATCATTATCAAATGGTGTGTCAATCAAAGTATATTTCGGGTCCCATCACCTAAGATTTCCCGCAACGATCGTTTTTAAGTGAAGTGGTTGCCTAGCAACCAGCATGGCAACCTAGCGCGCGCGCCACACACACACACACACACACACACTCTCACTCTCATGCTATCGAGAGAGGGGAAGGGGTTTTTTTTTTTTTTTTTTTTTTTTTTAAAGGGCCTATTCGACACCTTTTCTAATAAAGGATAGGTAAGCACCGAGCTGAGTGCAATGTAACTCACAACAGGAAAAATCAGAGGAAGGGGTTTTGAATGATTAATTATCAAAGACAGTGAATAAATCACTTATAATCACCTTATCTATTCATTTCTGTCTCAAAATTGCAAGTTTTCTTTGCAGTAAAATATAATTAATTACTTTAAATGACAGACATTTGCCACGGGCGCAAGGTGTCAGCAACTTGTAGCGGCATGAAGGGGTAATCCTCCCTCAGCCACCCCTCCACCACCAGCCGTGGTGAACACATTGCCTAATTCATAACTTCTCAGTGCGCTCTTAACTGATTCAATGCACACGGGACATTCAAAATTTTACTTGCTTTCGGTGTCATATTATTATTATTATTTTAGAGGGTTTGAAAGTTTTAGGTCAGCGTGCACTTGGTGTCGGATTACAATCAATTATATGCAGTATTTTGAGACAATATTTTCTTTCTTTAAATGAGTTTGGGTGAAATGTTTTTTAATGTATTAGGTACAGTAATAGTTTTTCTAAAATCCCCATTTTTATTGTGTTTATTAACTAAACTTTATTCACAGCTGATATATAACTCTTACTACACTCAACATAAAGTTTTATAACGTTGAAAGTTGTATTTTATTGATGTACATGTCAGAAACCTCATCTACTGAAATCCCGTATGTATGGAAATTTTTTGGCAGTCCCCTGAATAACTGTACATGGAGAGTCGACTGTACACACACACATGCATGCGTGCGCATGCACGCACGCACACACAAAAATGATAATGGTTTGTTTATTTCAAATTTGATATAACTGTCTCCATTGCCAAGTAGTCTATGCAATGAAACAAAATCTGATTCTTTTCAGTTCCTCTGTTTACACACAGTCATCAAAGCATAAACACAGTAAAATTTTATTAGTTCCTGCATTATGTATATATGTTACACAATGAAACTTACAATATGTGTATTGACGCGTGCTCCTATCTCTGTAATAGTAGTTAAGGTGCTGATCACCCTCCCGAGCTCGTCAAGTAATCCTACTGCGGCATGTTAGTTATTATTCTGGCCCCATGGTCCATGGTAGGTTCCATGGGGGGCTACTTGGTGGGAGGATACAGTCAGAAGAGAGGGGAATCAAACCCCAGAGTGAGGCAAACCAAGATTGTTTCCCTTCCAGGGAGTTCTATCTTCCTCAATACTAGGATTGCCAAGAGGTGGGACGCCAGTTGTCATGGAGTATATGAGGGGAGGGATGAGTACAAAGTGGGAAGGGAGAAGAAAAAAGAAATGAAAAAGTGAATAGGGGTGTGGAAGAGAGTTTAGAGCTGTGTTGGCCCCCTGGTGAAGGGGGGAAGCTAGGTGTGATATAGGCGTAGCTTGTAGCCAGAGAAAGAAAGAGAGGGTAGTTGTGTGGGCGTGGTTGGAGGATGGAAGGAGGAATGGAGCAAAGTGATATGGGCAGCTTGGCTAATGGGATGGATGAGGGACAGCTGGTAGAGAGTAGACTGTAGTCCGAGGGAGGGAAGCAAAGATGAAGAAGGGAGCGAAATTTTCAGATGCCAGACCCTTCTAAGCAAGGGGTGCTTCCTGACACAAAAATAAGCATGGCACTTGGCTCCAGCGTGGCCATGCAGCATACTATTGAGAACTGGCAACAGCACTGTCACCCCCCAAATCCATAAAACATATCCATTACCTTGCAGGGCTCCCTAGCCATCCCGCTTTTCCAGTCGCCATGCTTGAAAAAAGTTCTGGCAGGCACGCAAGCATATATCGTGCTGCTTTCAACTTTATCAACATTTGCTGGAAGTGCATTCATAGTAGTGGGAGCGAGAGGATACTGGCTACCATGGCTGCAGTTTTTAACCAAACTTTACCATTCTTTTTTTGTTTATATTTTGGCGTAGCAATTATAGACAACAATTACAACACCTATATTTTACTGCGCATGAACATATAATTAATGACCAAGATAAATGCAACACACTTCTTTTTTAGGCTATTTCCTTCAAATTTTTGCCTTTTTTATACCAAAAATTTTATGGTTCCCCAAAACAGGGTTGTAACTTCAATAGGGTAGTTAATCCCAGGGCCGTAGTTATATTTACTTTGGAAAGGGAATATGTGAATTTATTTAATACATATAAACAAACTTTTTTTTTAAATTCAATAATTTTAAATTATGTAATACGAAGTCGAAAAATTAGGTCCTGAGCACTTTGAATTAACGAGGTTTTACTGTACAGCAATATTCCTCACTACCACCTTAGTCTGTTGAGGCAGGGTACTCACCAATCTCCTGGGTTCTGGTGTCAACATAGGCCGACCGGGACTGGCCGTCACCTGGGTGCTGCTGGCTGACAAGGTGCCATAGGGCGAGGTGAGGTATCTCTGGCTCCAGTTGGATGCTGCACTGCTTCCACAAAATGAGTTGGCAATACCCAACCTGGTGTCACGTCCAGTGACTAGTGCACGTACTGCAGGATGTGTCTCAACGCCAAGTTTAGTGTGCGAGGGGAAATAAACTGGGGTGCTGTCTGAAGAGGACTCCCTCTCCAGGTGACGGGCGGTCTGAGGTCGTTCCCGTGGGGTATCTCCACCAAGTGTGGATGGGTTGTTGGTGCACACTCGCTTAGCAGCAAATAGTTCATTTTTCTCCTCCCTTCGACCACCGTACTTCTCCCCAAAGGGCATAGAGGCAGAATTGAAACTTAACTTGCTTTCAGTCGGTGCAAGCAATTGACTATACCCTTACTAAGTGTAGAACCCAACAGCCGTTGACAGCGCGAACTTTGTACTCCTACAATTCTCCACTTTGGCGCACAAACCTAAAGTGATAGGTCATATGGGCTGTCTTCCTACTACTGTCTGGGTGTGGTCCAGCAACAGTCGGGCATTCAATCCCAGGAAGAATACCCAGCACCCATGGTGCTCTGGTCAGCAATATAACGTGAGGTGGCTGCCCTACTTTTGTTGGATGAGTACCTAGTTGTTGGGGCTCTACCTTTCTGTACACCTGGGTGCACAGAATGGGTGGCCGTCAAAAGTGATGTGTTTGTGCTGACATACAGATTCCTGAAGGGGATCTGTAGTCCTGCACTATGTTTTGTAATCTTGTCACACCCATCGCTTGCTTGCTCCGTCTAGAAGTAGAGTTTCTAGTATCAGGCAGGATTTACCTCTAAAAAATTTACTCTCAGGATAGGATACAAAAATGGCATTTATTATAAATAATAAATATTGGTGACTCATACCCACTCCTAAGCAGAGTGCAAACGTATGTATGGTATGCTTTAACATGTGGAGGTGACCTGCTCCTATACTACTTAAGTATAGAATGATTTTGATGGCTATGAAAACAACTCTGACACAGTTACTCTATACTGGGGTTGTTTAGATGAGGCCTTACAAACTGTACCGCTACCAAAAGGGCAGCGGGTGTAGTTACCACTTACCAGCAAGTAGCGGTGGCTGTTGAACCAGGAGGATCAACAGCGGAAGTGTGGAGTGCAGTCGAGCAGGCTTCTTGAGACGTTGAGTTTCTGGAACCTGGTGGTGGTTGAAGCCTCTGGAGCTTCTGGTCGTTGGTGGTGGCAGCCACTGTCTAGCAGGTGCTTCAGAGAGGCTGACTTGTTTCGCAGCCGCTTGGAAACAATGCTAATTTCATGTGCTAGGCTGGAGCGATCCTGTGTGCACTCGTGAATAACATGTTGGGTTTGAACCTTCCTCAAGATACGTATAAGCTACATGAGTAGTGAGAGCAAGTTTGGTCTGATAATTCAGGAAATAACACGTGTCTTTAACTGTTCCTGCACAGGAAACAATCCTGTAACCACCTGTGGTTGTGTTTCCTGGTAGATGTAACACGTTAGGATGAGGCGTAGTCGTGTTTAATATAACTTGTATAAAGTGTTTAATATAACTCGTATAAAGTGGCACGCATCACTATATACATCGTGAACATACCGCCTACAGAAAATAATTCTTTTCAAGTTCACAAAGAAAACTAAACAATATAAACATGGAATGAGTAGGTCTAATATTACACTGTGATGTTAATCCACAGGAAGTGGACAAATCTTGTTGACAGGTCATACGAACTCCCCCTGTGGTGTTCTTAAGGTTACCACACGAACTACGCCATCCTGGATGTAGTGGCAGTATTCCACTTTAGTGGTGGCAACATGGAGCCTTTTAGCAGCACTAACTGGTCGAGGCACGTGTCAGAAACTGGTTGTGTCCATTTTCCCCGTTGCTGTAGATTGTGTAGGTACTCCACACTCCGTCTCTTCCATATTTGTTGGTGAAACTGTGTGATCATTTTCCACCGGTTAAGACGGTTCAAAGGAATATCACATAGATTGTGGTTAGGCAAAGCTACCAATGGCTCACCCACAAGGAAGTGGCCAGATGTCAGGACATACACTGCTGAGGGTCTGTTGAGACGGGACATATATGTCTCAAATTCAACACTGCAGAGACCTGCGCAAACAGCGTTGATGGTTCTCCAAAGGTCAGTAACTGAGTACCTACAACTCTATACAGATGCTGCTTGACACTCTTGATTGCTGCTGCTTCCTACAAATATCCAAAATTTGGACTTGCTGGAGGGTTGAACTGCCACTTCGACCCTTCCAGGTTCACTTTAGCTGCAATCTCGTCCTCATCCCCTGAAAACAATGTCGTGTACACCTCCTTGAGTTTTTTATGTGCTTCTATGAAGTTGGTGCCATTGTCGGAATAAACATCAGTGGGGATTCCTCTTGTTGACAATAATCGCTTGACTGCAGCCAGAAAAGCTGCAGCTGACAAGTCTGTGACCAGCTCCAAGTGCACTGCCTTGGTGGCCATACAAACAGACACATGTATAACTTGAAAGTTGCCTTCTTCCTCGTTCGCACAGGTGTGACATGGAAAGGTCCTCCAAAATCTACAGCAAAGGACGGGAATGCTCGAATTTGAGCGAACCGTGCTTTCGGTAATGTGCCCATTACTGGATTGTGAGCGACTGGTCTGGCCTTACAGCACCGTATGCACTTGTGAATCACATTTCGCACCACAGAGCACACAGAAAGTATCCAGTACTCCCTGCGGACTATATATAAGGATGGCCCTGGGTGCAAATTGATGTGGTATGACAGTGGTCAATAATGAGTCTGGACAACTGGCTTTGCTTTGACAGCAAAATGGGATGTTTTGCAGTCTCTGTTAGTGATGAATGGTACAGCCGTCCGCCCACCCTGATAACTCCATTTGAGTCAAGAAATGGCATCAGTGGCTGCTTAACCTTGGTGCACCTACGCCCTTTTTGAAGACCAGTTAATTTTTCCCTGAAGCTACGTAACTGTACATGTTTGACCAATATCACTGTAGAATTTCTGTACTCTTCCGTTGTCAGGAAACTACTCTTCGTATTGCTTATTTTCTTGAATGCTGCTTTTGCACGCAATACCCATGCTGTGATGCATGTCAGTTGGACCAGTGAAGATGGCTTGTGAACTAAACCTAACGGATCTTCAGGGCTGCTAGACTCAGTCTGGTTTGTCACCAAGTCAACAGCAGCAGGTGGATTCAATTCTGTCACAGACTCTTGGGTATAGTCATAATGGCCTGCATCTGGCCAGTTTTCCTGTGAAAGTTGCAGCCACGGTGGGCCTGTAAACCACCACGAATGCCTGAGAAGCTACTCAGGAAGAGCACCGCGTGAAGACACGTTGTAACATTTCATACAAATCACAAAGGTGCAATAAACACATTGGGTGCCATTTGTAACCTTTCAGTCAAATCATATATTCAGAAATTCTTAGTTTCAGAATATTTTTATTAGACTCATTCTTCTTATCCAGCTAATTCAAAAAATTATTGTTTAATCTTCTCAAACACAGTATAAATCAATATTCCTTTGCTTAAATTAATTACTTACATTGGAAAACATCTTTCTGCAATTATTTAAAACAAATTATCGTATATTTTTAATTATTATATCATTAAAACTTATTTTTACATATCCACGTCCATCATTGAAGGTGGTGGAAATTATTCTGTCTTAAAAAAATTGTTCTATTTTACTTATGCCTTACTTATGTTGTCTCCTGTCCTCAGCTTAACTGTCATCTGACCCTGATACATCTCTCCGCCAATCAGCAATGGCAAGACGAAGAGACAACCGTGATAATTTTCTTTAGTATTTTTGTTTAATAAACATTTAATGCAGACTACCCTCTAGGAAAGAAATTAAAAGTAACAAACAAATTATTAATACTGAATACCATCTAAAAACAAATGATAAATGGTTACACACGATCTCTATGTCAATGACCTATTAAATTAACCAAAGATTATGCTGCATTTTGTTTAACTCATATAATAAAGCATAATTTGAAAAAATTGTATTAAATGAAATGACAACATAAGCGAGTATTCTGTAACCATATATAATTAAAATATATATGTCTGATGTTAAACATAACCCCTAAATGCATTGTTACAACTTCTGCTGGGTTCTCCTCAGATGAGTCGTGCACCACTATGTATCGGGGGGGGGGGGGGGGGGATGATCTTTGACCTTGTTGATGTGTTGCCACAGCCTACTCAATAACAGTGATGCGCACAACTCAAATTTGGGCACAGTGATTGTCTTCAATGGTGCCAGCTTCGTCTTGGAACAGAGTAGATTGACTTGAACAGTCCTGTTCCTCGTCACACAACGGACATAGATGACTGCAGCATAAGGCTTTCTCGCTGGCATCGCAGAATCCATGGAACTTCACCTGTGCCCTCTGAAGTGGAATATGCCCACGAATTTTAGCCTCACAAAGTCTAGGAAGTGACGTCTTAAACTCTTCCCACTAATTAAGTACATCATGTCCTACAGGTTCATCCCAGCCAAGACCTTAGGTCCATAACAACTGAAGCAAGATCTTGCTAGTTGCGATCACTGGGGTCAACCATCCACAAGGGTCGTACAAGTGGGCAATAGTTGAGAGCATGCCTCGTTTGGTGTTTGGTGCATCATATACCTTCACTCTGTAAACAAAACAGTCATGGCCTGGAGCCCAGCGCAGCCCCTACAGCTTGACAGATTAACTGTCCAGGGTTCTAGACTCAGATGATACACTTCCATCATCCATCAACTCCTGATTATTCAAACACCATTTATGTTGAAACCCTCCAGCATCCAATAAACTAATGAACTGTTCTTTTAACTCTTTAGCTTCAGTGATCCTGTGACAATGTCGTCGACAAAGACGTCCTGCAATAAAACACGTGCTGCTAAGGGGCACTGGGCTCCGTATTTAATTCATATAGTTTGACCGGCGAGTCTGGGGTTGGTCGCCACAATACACATTGATACTTCTGGTCTCGTGGGTCAGTACCTATCTGCCTGTACATCTTGCATACATCACCTGTAAGTGCTACACTTGATGTTATAAAGTTCAGAACGATATCACAAATATCCTTCTGGAGTTTTGGACCACACAAGAGCATGTCATGAGTGATGATCCAGTGACAGTTGGTGCCGAGGCGTCGAACACAACTCTAACTTTTGAGGACACACTTTCATCCTTAAGAACTATTTGATGGGGGATAATGTAAGCAGGTTTTAAATGTGATAAAGATTTCATATCCAACTCACCATCTTCATCAGATTTCAGGGCACGTACACATGTCATATGCCCTATTTGCACCTATTCCTCCACGAAGTGTTTATATTCAGAGTGCAAACTTGATGACCTTTGTAACTTGTGCGCCTGACCACGGAGTCATCTGAACGTCACCCTACATGAATTCCCCAATAAAGTATCACAGTCATCACTCTTAAATGGAAGATGTACTATATACCTCTCTGTACCGTCTCGAGTGTGCATACTTACAAAGTGCTCTTCACACTTCTGGTCATTCTTGGAAATGAAGTTGTTTCCTGGAACCTCCTCAATGTCCCAGAACCTCTACAGGGCACTGTTAAGCAAGATTGCTATTTCTGCACATGAGTAATGTTGTTGACTCTGGACTATTGTGTTCACATAGTGCTTTTCCAGCCAGCACACAACCAAATTCTGTTTGTTTGGAAGGCATGTGGATGTCCTACAATTTTGGTATCTGTCATTACCTCTGCAATGACCTCTGCAGAGAGAATCATGTCGATTGTCCCAGGTGTGGCAAACTGTGGGTCTGCTAACGGGATGTTAAAGACGCGGGGCTTGATCCTGCACCTCGCTAACTGAGCGCTGTCTTGGTGCACTCATGGTGAGAGGAGCTAGGAGGAGCCGCGAGAGTGGCAGAATACACTCCTGTATACATACAGTATATAAGGCCGCTGGTGCATGATGACATCCCCACTCTCTGACCCACTCTGTCGGCACCACATTGAGAGCCATCAATGCTGGACTTCTGCATGAGCGGCGTGAGGGCAACCCAGCAAAGAGATCCGAAATCCTTGAAAGACGTCTTGGAGGGACGTTGACTGGAACGGCCAACCACCACGACTACACATCACGAGGCGGAGGAGCTCCGGCCTACTGTCGTCAAGAATCAGTGCAGAATAAATCCGTAAACAAACCTACACACAGCGAACCCTAGAGATCCCCTGTTAAGGAGTCTTAATTATTGATAACATTAATACTAGCTTGGAAAATTCATGTAATTATTCAGAGTAGTTTGTATAAGATATTTCAGATAATTTTTATACAAGAAAGGGAAATAAAAGATTTAGTAGTTTTTGTAATTGCCTTATATCATTGAGCTACTTATGAGTTATTCCACCAGAGTAAGAGTAACGTAAACAGAAATAGCCTCAATTCCCTAACGCATAGTTCGTGCTTAGATATTATAAATTATATGGCCAACATTACAGGGAGATTCTTTAGGTGAGTGGGGCATGATGTGTTTACCTGTACTGATGGCAGGTCCCTTGTTATTCTGTTGAGGATCAAGGTTTTAGTAACTAGGTCAAACTTTTCTGAGTCCAACGACATAATTTTCCTCACCACCTATCCCCTTACTTCAGTTACTGATATCGATCTGCCCAATCCTAGATATGATGACTTTTTAACTGCAACGCTTCAGTCCTAAGTGCTTCACCCATGCATCTGTGATGAAGGATGATTGTGATACTCCATCTAGTAGGGCTCTCACTGTTTGAAATTTCCCTACATCATCCATGACCTTGACCAATGCCATGGTCAGCAACACGGTTGATGTTTGCCTGTCCTGGACACCTTGAGCCAAGCACATCACCACTGTACTATCTTGACACTCAGTTACATCACGTCTTGACAACCAGCTGTACTGCATTATCTGTATCTGGATCCGCTTCACCTCCGTTCTCTGCTATGTGAAGCAAAGTGTAATGTAATTTCCCACACTGCGTTGCTATATGACCACCTCTGAGGCAATTAAACTACAGATGCTTCTCTAGAACATGTCTCCTTTTTTCATCAGATTTACAAACAAGAATGACTGGCATCATATCAGTGTATGTGATCCATCACACACATCGCACTTTTGTTTTTCAGATGACTTATTACCGACTGATACTAGCATGGTCTTTGAAGGGTTGACTGAACCAGGCTGCATACCTGCGCTTAATAACCTTATCTTCTTGTTAGACCATGTATTTGACATCTAATTACTCAGAACAGTCTTAAATGAGTTAGGCCTTAGTTCAGAGGGAGTCAATAATTGAGCATGTTCCGCAGCAAGTATGATGGAATTTCATCGTCCTGTGACATTTCAAATACCTGTCTCAAGAGTTCATCATGTTTCTCCTGCAATATATTCAGTAACAAAAAATCCTACTTGGGAACTGGAAAATCTAGAGCTTTGAGCGCATTAAGATTTTGTTCAACTGTGCACAGAAAAACTGAATATAATGCATCATTCTTATTATTTATCGTGGAAGATGTAGGATTTTGTGCACATGAATGGTAGCTGTAAGCCGTACACTTTTTTACCTTTTCTCCAATAAATCCCATACTACATTATAATTCTTATCAGTAACTGTGATGTTTCGTACCAGGTCCCATGGTTCTCCTTTCAGTCATCTCAATAAGTAGTGTAGTTTCTGCACTTTACTTAGACTAGGAATTTGCCCAATCATTGAGTTAAATAGTTCAGAAAACCCTGTCCACTCAGCTCTGTTTCCTGTAAACACAGGCAAAGGTACAGCTGGCAAGACTGCAGATTGTGGCACATTCTGTACATGTATTTGCATTGCAGTCGCTAAACCAAGATTTTGAAGATTGTCATTTGAGTCTGTTGTATACTTTACTACGTAATTCCCGAAACACTAGTTCATATGCAACAAATTGCTGTTTCACTTCTTCTGTATCGATACTTTCATTGGGGTGATTTGCACACAAAGCACAGAAATTGGCCACCACTTTGTTTCTCTTGATTATAACGTCTTCAACCACTATCTTAAAGTTCTCGATTGTTGAGTTATCTTCTTCTAGGGCTTCACATATTCCCTTGCACCATCCGCTTGTGACAAGAGGAAATTAAATGCCAGTGCTACCGCCGCCATTTTGTGCAACGTCGTTAACCGTTACAATTCTGAAAGTGGACTGTATTTATAATCAAAGTACTTGCACTCCCATGGTTATCAAACTGCAGTCTAGCCTATAAATAACCAACATAAGGAAGTATACACTGCATTCATGTGCCGTATGCACAGTGTACTTCCACCTTTCACTGTATATTCCGGTAACCAACTTTACCCATACTAGTGTTAAAAGCATATTAGATTTATTGGTTACACTAATCCAGGCCATTAGGACCAAAAATTGCTGAGCACGAATGAACATAAACCATCACCCACCGCCATAATATTTCTCACTGAGTCAACCTAAACAATGGCACCAGTATGGCCAATCAAACAAATTAAGTCACACACACAAACAGTATTATGCACTATATACATCGTGAACAATTACCATTTTTAATAGAATTGTAAATATTCAAATATCACACAAATTCAACTCGGGCATTAAATTTTGTGAATGGATTTAATTACAGTGTTTATAAAATCAGAACAAATCAGATAAATCAGAAAAACGTATGATATAAGTGATTTCTTCAAATAACCAGAAAATTATTCTGATTCAAAACAAAATATTTCAGCAATTAGAATCCTGTGTCATTTGAAACATTTTTTCTCAGTAAATGTCCAACATAATTTCCACTCTTTCAAAGTCAGTAATATTTAAGGGTAGCATTACGGATGCTGAGATATCTATAAGTAAAATTAAGGTTTTATATCAGATTTATTATTTCTCTAAAATTGCAAATGATCACAAAACTTCAGATATTTAAATTCAAAGTTCTTTCAATTAATAAATTGTAATGCACGGGCTAAAATCATGTAATTAACAGGAGTCTTTACACAGGACCTCGGGAATGTTCATTATCCAATTTTGATCAAATACACAATTTATTCAAACTTTTTTTATCAAGTTTAGGTCAAACATAGGGTATTTTATATCTCGGAACCATATTCGTAATGCAAAACTGTACGATTTGCAGCTTCTACATCGAAGGCGTTGGTAGCGTCTCCTTGGGACACCAATCCGAAAGCTTAAAGATACTCATCAATTAAAATACTAGCGCTTTTTGTGCCTCTACCTTCGCCCGTGCACATTAAAAATATTGATGATGACTCTTCACCATCATCCCGTATGATAGGATGTGCTGTCTACAAAAATTTTGAGCAAAAATCAGTAGGTATTAATCCTACGTGACTGACCGTTGCGGAATTTGGAGAGAGTGAATTATGGGGTCTACCAATGCAAAATCATATCCTGTGAAATACTCAAAAAATATACAATTTCCTGTTATGGGAAGCGTATCTATAATGTTAACACACGTGATCTCTTAGCAATTAAACTTAGTATGTGTGTGTTGTATCGGACTAAGCAAAAAAAAAATGAAACTGAAAAGGATAATATACATATCTCTGTGACAT
Source organism: Dryococelus australis (assembly GCA_029891345.1). Taxonomy (NCBI): domain Eukaryota; kingdom Metazoa; phylum Arthropoda; class Insecta; order Phasmatodea; family Phasmatidae; genus Dryococelus; species Dryococelus australis. The sequence continues at coordinate 218,983,596 of CM056993.1, read as the reverse complement.
TAAAATGTTCAATCACTTGAAAAATTAGAAAAAATTATGACAGATAATTAAGAGATTATGACACTTATTAAACATAATATTCTGAACATGAATCGTGTGAAGTATCAAAATTCAAGTAAACAAACTGGGAAAAATGTTTCTCTGGCAGCTACAAAACATTGAAATTAACATCATATTTACCAATATAAGTGTCAAAATAAAATGTAAACAACAACGAATTCTGTACTAATACACCAGGGGTGCAGTGAATCCAGTTTTTCCTCGAAACCAAATCCACCTTCGAATCCTTGTCTGAAATACCAAATCTCAAACTCGAATCTTTGGTTCTATGATTTTCAACGTGATATTTTCACACCGCAAAACAAACACGAGGGTTTTGGGTGTCATGTTTCTCCAAAACAAAAGTTCCCATATGTTTGACATTGCTGTCATGATTTGGCCCTTGGGATTATGCGGCCTAATCATAGTATATGGAATACATACCCAAACTTGGACAAATCCACATTTGGTTTAATTATGTGATTGTTAAATCAATAAAAACAAAAAAACAAGACAGCACTTTCTCGCACAACAATTAGTAACCTGCAAAAAAAAACCTCTCCCTGTAGTGTGAGAAAATAAGGCATGTCAGTCTTCAATACTTACATAATTTAAACAGTCTTAGAAGTGGAGCCCTAATTTTGAGTATTCCTGTTTTCATTAAATGAAAACATAGGAGAGCAATTATTAAAGCAAGGTTTTCTAAATAATGTTCAGCTTGGTGGAGAGGGGTTCCCTAGATAATGTCTGGTAGCCAACACATGAATAGTAATAAGTTTTCATAAAAGAGATGGGCATTGGCCAGTGTTCTTATGTTGGCAATGCAAAAATAATAAGTTTACTTTTCTTTGCTCCAAAATTAATTTATTTTCATTTAAACTGATATGTGATGCGCTGGCTATCTGGGAGAACACTAACGTCAGCAGTAGGGGCTTTTTCAGGTGTTAGGCCAAGTGGGTGCGTCCCTGGCCTGGCTGGATTGACAGTTTCTTAGTCTTTGCGCGGCACTGGAATGCGTCCAGTGTACAGGACTGGCCTGGTAGCTTTGCGGCATGGCACAAAGTCAGATTCAGGCAACAAGATTTTACGCTTCAGATTGCGGGCTGCTGGTGGAATACCTGGGCGACACATCTCTACTGTGCTAGGGCAGACCATAGGCGGTACTGTGGTGCGTGCGGGCACTGCAGATAGGGGTTTGGTTTGAGTGTGGACGTTGATGTGTGTCAATGGGGGCAGAGCAACAAAGTCTAGTCGTAGGTAGGCGATGGGGACAGTTGATGGCTGCTCTGGCTGATTGAACTACTTGCTGAGCCATGGGTGAAACTCTTCGCTGAGACGAGTCTGGGTCTCAAACAGTTCCTTTGGGATGACGGGTGTGACAGGTACGAGGAGGAAGCGGCGATGAGCGTTTGTGTTACACAACTTATACCTTATACCACTGCATTTAGAGGAAGACATCTGGATTCACATAAAGACATGCTCACATCCATGAGGCAAAATGCAGGGAATGTGTTTCCGACACTGTGTGTCTGCTTCCGCTGAGTTGTCCCAATCCAAGGAACATTCCCTCCGACACTAAAAGTGTGATGGAGAGGGCGAGCACCAAACTGACAAACTGGTCTGAAGACAAGGTGTAGGCCTTTGCCAAGTCCAGAAGTGCAATGGAAAAGACGAGCACCGAAGTGGCAAGCTTGGTCTGGAGACAGAGCACCTGTGAGTAGGCTCCACCGTTCTGCCTATCGGGGTATGCAGAAAGGCTGGCTTATGATGAGAGTGTGTGAGTTGGATAATAAGTGTTTTGGCTCAATAGAGTAGAGTTCCCAGGATCACCTGTTTTTCTCTTAAGGGGGAGGTAAACTAGGATAGGTGCAAAGTCTACAGGAACGTGGTACTCAAGATTCGGTTAAGCACAATGTTTATTCTATGTGAAGGAAATAAACATGTGGTGTCACACTACCTCCTACGTGTACAAGAGCTTAGGGGAAGCTAAAGGCTACACAAATCCAGGTAGAGGTGACCTGGTCCTAACTGAACAGGACGGGGTAGAATAGCGCTGTGAAAACAACTAATAACTGGCGTAACTCCCTATTCCTATTGTTACCCAGAAGGGGCCGCAGTGTCTACGATTTTATGTCAGGTCTCTTCGGCACAATGTTTGGATTACTTAGCAGGGTGTGGAAGGAATTATCTCGGTAAGGAGATAGATAGAGGGGCAGGAGACCCATCGGCACTGAAAGTGTGGTGAAGAGGGAAGGTTAGCTGGAGAGCTTGGTAAGCGAAGGCTTAAAGTGCAGGCTGGTCAGTTCCTCGGTGGCTAGTGCAGTGAGGAAATAAAGACGGGTCCTGAGTTGAATTCTGACTCTCCTTTTATACTCTGCCGGACAGCTGCCTCTGCATTCATTGGCTGGCATCTCGTGGGCTAGGGATTGCCGCTGAAAGGGAAATGGCGAAAGCATAGCTCCTCTGGAATGACGTCACCGGCCGGCTTGGAGAAGGAAGGAAGATAGCGGGGAAACCAGGGTGGCGACCAACCTGGAAAACAGGGAAAAGTCAAGGGGTTTTTTCAGTAGGGAATAGTCAGGGAAAAAATTAATGTCATTTAAGTTTTCTTGAAAGCAATTAATTTATCATAAATATTTTACTATATTTATTTGTTACACTTCAACGGTAATTCTATTGCAGATCCAAATTTTTGTCTACTTTGAAAATTAAATACAAACCTAATACCAAACAACGCCATTGTGCGACTACTTGGAAGGAGGCTTATTTTTGTGGTAGAATTGGTTTTAAGCCATTCCAATTGTTCATAACAAATGTATTACTTCACCCTGTCCACCACAGGGTGAAGTAATACAATGATGGCTCATCAAAACTTTCTGTTACCAAACTTTGTTACATCCATGTGACTAAGGTTGCCAAACGCAAACACCCGTAAACTGTCTCTCGTGCATTCACAAGAAATTGGTGCCAAACCATCTCTTATCTACCAAATCATTCAAAACTTGAAAATACTTCACTGCTGAGTTTGTTTTGGTTTCCAATTTTTATAATATATTTTTTGCATTTTGTAAGGTTGCAATTGGAACACAGAGACATTCAACTATTAAGTCTCCTGACTACAGATGAATACGAAATCGTAGTTTTATTACTAAAATCGTATAATTCTTCAAATAAACAGCACGGTAATGTTAGTGCACCTTTTCAGTGGTAAAATAGTATTAAGAAACATTTTGGATGAAAAACTGTTGCTAAACAATACGTATGTAATGAATAAAATATTCCTTTAATGAATATTTTGACAACATACATTAAATAAGTGTGATGCACATTTGTTTATTGCAAATAACTTCTACAGTTTGTGTATTAACCTTTAAAGTCTGCGATTTGGTAATTTGTAATTGGTAATTTGTAAGCTTGTAGCACAGCAAAGGCTAGTTAATAGCCCCGCAGCAGTAGTCGTAAATGTAACATCACAACATCACGATTGTTGTGACTGGCACACTACAGTTTGATCTAGCTTAGTCAGTTAATACATGAAACACAGGAGCCATGTTGAAATAAAAAAATTAAATTCCTGTTTGGAATATTTACTCAGTTTTATAGAAAATTGAAAACTTGACACTTTCACAATCTTCAAACAATTCACATTCAAGAGCAGTATCAATGAGGCAATGCGAAACAGCGCTGCTGTAGTACTTAGTTTATGTTCATTCATAAAACTCACATCGCAAGAAATTAAGAAGACGGGAGGGGAAAAAAACTTTCTCCCCTGATGCTTTTGCGGCCTCCCATACCAGCAGAAAGAATTTCGTAGTAAAGTTAGTTGTCCGAAAGTACTTGAAGTTACATGTTAAAACAAAAAAGAAGTTCCGGCCACTGGCGCTTGCTGGTGTGGGTGAAGTTGTCCGCCCCAATTCATTCTCTTCAAAGGCTGGTGTTAATTTGCTGCAGAGCCCAGGGCTCATAGCTCTGAGCTCAGTGTGTGTACCTCTCCCCACTCCTACTTCTCCTCATGCGCTGTTTCTAAAAATAGAATTGGTCGGGCCTCGGACGTGTCGTGTTTGCCCCCCACTCCTAGTTCCAAATATGAAAACCCTTTACACAAACTCCTATGATTGGCCAGATTGGTGTGAGTCGCAGCTACCTTCATCACCCTTAAAACTCAAAACTGCTTACGATTTGGAAACTACAAAAGAAGTTGAAAAAAAACTCTTATCTTAAAACTGACACAACCCTGCTACAACTTCAGAAACGGCAAATGCACTACAGATAACTACTCGAAATACAGCCACAAAATTAAACTATAAACTGTTCCTGCTCCATGTGGTACCGTGGTATTTTTAAAGTGATGAGAAAAATTTTTTTGTACGTGGGCATTTTTAAGCATTTCGTAGCATGGCAATAGTTATTTTTAGAGCTGTACTGATTCTGTAATGCTGATTCTCCTATGTGCTGCCGATGTATGAAAAAGCTTTTTACTTATATCTATGTTGAGTTTAGATTACTGTAATACTCGAGCAATGATATTGGTAAAGTGCAACACAATTACAAGCAATTTTTAACTTATTTCAGTTTACAGAGTCCAAAAAGTAACTAGAGTTATACAATAAACCATGTAAGTTCAAGTGAACACAAAAATAAAAAAATATGTTGTCTACATTTATATAAATATTAAAATTGTGATCTCAGAAAACGGTAAGCTTGCGTAAAGTGGTTTAGCATTTTTGTTGCTGTTGACGGTCAATGTAATAGCTTGAAACAAATATGGTGGCTTGTTTTTATATGTGCATTGGTTCTGCAATAAACAAGATTGTTACGTGCAAAATATGTATTCTTAAACCTAGTTCTTTCAAAAATAAGATGTAAGCTAATTGATGATTTTCACAGAATTAATGTTAACCTGAAAATGTTACAAATGAATTTGTAAATACATTAGAACCTCATTAATTAAGGGAATACTGTCTACTTCTATATATAGGGAAAACTTCATGTGTACACATATGTTGAATTAATAGGCAAAACCAATGTACCAAATTTGCCTATACGGAGTACTTTATAATCTTAATAACCTGTGGGAAAGCAATTTATGACTCATAAACATAATTTAAAAAATTTGAACATAAACTTAAGTCAAACTGAACGGCAGTGTAACCTGTATGGGTATGGATAGTTCATCAAGTGATCAAGATTTAAAAAAAAAACTGATGCAGGTTGATAAGCAATGTATGCAGACTTGAGCTTCATCCTGACGTGAACATCTGGTTTGCTTGTGTGGGTGGGATTCAAAATGTCACAGGAAATGATAGCATAAGGACACAAGAGCCATGTTAAGTTTAGAAACGCTAAGTATCAAAACATTTTTTTTTTGAGACAGAAAATCCTCATAGTGCAATAGTGCAATTTTATGGTCGGTCAGCCTCTCTTGAGCTGCCTTTTCACTGTGTGTGTTTAGGTCAGTCAGCCAGCAAGGTGATATTATGTGCTTGATGTGCAGGCAGATGTCTCCACTGTGTCCCTACTGATTGAACAAGGGTTGCTGCCCTGAGTCTTTGATTCCAGAACAGCTGCTAGGAGGATTGGCTTGACACACACACCACCACACAATGGTTTCATCCCCTATGACTAACTTTACACTGATTGCTTTGCGATAATTAGTTTGGTATTTATGTTGAAAGGTGGCCTTCAATACTCACTATGCCAGAGTCGCAAAGAGCATACTCTAAGAACCCAAGATTGTTTATTAGTTAAGATTCCTTTGTATAAAGTTGGTCGAGTTGGTCAGCGGCCAAGTCTGGTTGTGGTGGAGATGTGTGTGAGTCGGGTAACAACAGAGTTGGGTCTAAAGCAACAAGAATGTGGTCAAAATGTACGATCAGTAAATGTTCAAACCGTATTCGTCCTTTCAGTCTGGTAGGTGGTAAGAACAAGGGATTCTCCTCCTCTAATGGTAAAGTAGGCTGATTTAGAATCTTGTAATTAAGCCGTCTTAAAATGGCTTTTAATTTACGCTTGCTTTTGCCTTTTTTTTTAAATAAGGCATGAGGGCTAAGAAAAAGAAACAAAAAGAAAATAAATTAAGACAGAGCCAGTGAAATTCAACGCTCTAGCTATGTACACTAGTTTAGTTGAGTTCGCATAGTGCAATCTCACCCGGATATTCCACGTCCGGCCAAGTGAGTGGCGGTGGATGGAATTATCGGCCGTTGCCAGTGGTGAAACAAGATCTTCGGATTTTACACGTTCTTTGCGTCAAACAGATCTGAGTTTTTCTACTGTGAGTCAAATGACGAAGACACTCAGGCAGGCCATTCTCCAGCAGGCTCAGAGTAAGGGACTATCCAAGCCACTCATTTCCACAGGTAGAAAAAGTGTTCCTAAGATTTTTGGGCTCTCACAAAGATTTACCAGCACAATAACTTTATATATTACGGACAGATCTCGGTTTGCCTCTTAAGATGTGGTTTACCTGTCTTTGTGGTTGTGATATGTGCGACCAGCTCTGTCTTACTATAAAATTGATAAATAACTTAAAGAAAGTCTTAATGGTTTTACATACTGGGTTTACCAAAAATAGAATACAGTAGAGTCCCGTTATAGCGAGATGTCACGGTTCCAGGTTCGATCCTTGCAATAATTCTCTCCTCGCAGTTCCTGAATTAGACCGATTTTGATCCCCAGTAGGGCCTACTACTTAAAAATCACCCTAAAATTGCTTTTAAATTGTGTTCAGGCCACCATAACGTAAAAATAACCTGTTATATGAAAACTAATTGTGTGAAAATGAGCAGAAAATCTGACCGCTCCATGTAAGTATAGCCAGTCTACCTGCAATCAGTTGCCCGGCCTACGCAGCATTTCCTGCTATCGCTTACTCGGCCACCGAAGCACTGCCCTGCAAGCGCTAACTTGCCCGTCACACGTACACACGACAACCTCAAACCGAATACCCATATTTACTGGCATAATTCTCGCACCTATTTTACAGGATTTTAGTGCAAAAAATTAGGGTGCGTGAATTGTGCAAGGAATCACCATGACACGTGCATGTAAATATTAAAATGGGGTCTACTGTGGGTAATGCCTCGCCAAACGTGGGGGATACGTTTTTTTTTTTTTAAACAGCACTTAATTTATTGATAATAGATAAGAAGATACGTATTCAAAATTAAATCACTTATCTGCTGGGGGCTAGCAGTGAAAACATTACCATGTGCAAGTAGCTGGGCGAGCGCCTAGATCCTTTGCAGCGTGGCTGGGCTCGGTTGCTTGCCACTGTCGCTCGGCCCTAGATCCTCGGGAAGGGCAGCTGTCTGTCGGTCGGTGGCTACACGTTTATTCTGGCCGGCGGGCCGCCGCCCGCCACTGCCGTCGTTCCATGTCCGGTTCACTTAGTAACAGTGGCCCGGTATTGGGAAAACATGACATGCACATTAAACCCAGAAACAATGAATTTTCTGCCCACTTCTCTAATGCTGTGTTCTTCTGCATACGCAATTAGCTGAAGTGTAAATGCAGCATGTTTCTGTCAACGAGGCATGTAATGCTAATGGGCCCGTGCGGCTCGCGCTTTGTTCGACCGCGCCAGGTCGCTGGTCCTGCTATCGATTTCTGGCTGCCGCGCACGTGCTGCAAACATGTAAACAAAATCAGTCGGAGAGTTTATTTGTATGCGGGGTGGTTTTTAAAATAGGTACGAAGGGAATAGTTTACATTTATATTAATTTTGGTTTAGTACGAATGCATAAGTCAAACTACTGAATTTAAACTTCAGGTAATTGTGTATGCAGAGGAACACGGCAATAGAGAAGCGGGCCAAAAATTTTATCAGGATCGTGTTCCGAGCACAATGAACATTGAGAAAGAAAGACGTTGGTGACAGTCGAATGTTAATACTACTGCAAGCACTAGTGGTGGTATTTATACTGCACCATATTGGCATGTTCAGTGTTTGTGCTCAAGAACAATGCGGGCTGTATTTTAACGAAAGACATTTCTAGTTGCGATTTACCGACACGAAAACAAAGCCGAACTGCTCTTGTAGATTCTGGCAGAGCCGCTCTAGGCAGATGGTGCCACCATCGACAGTGTTGCCACAATATGGCGGGAAATTTAAACTAGTTCAAATGGACCCGTGGAAAAAATTCCCGCCCGCCTTCATGGGTCCACACTTCAACATTAATTAGTCCCGTTAACAGTATACAAAAATATAAAACAATAAATATTTACGCAAATAGGTTCTATATACTCAGATGGATCTCTTAGTCTTGCACTAGTTGAGAAGAAGAGGACACAACTTAACAGCTAGCCTGGTGAAGGTGCCTTGCTGGTTACAAACCTCAGCAACGTGCTCAACACTGTCTGCCCCAGGATGGATCTTTACTATTCTACCAAACTTCCACCACAAGGGGGGCAAGTTTTGGTCTTTTACCTAAACCAAGCTGCCTTTAGCTCTGTTGTCTTCTCCACTGGTCCGCTTAACCTTGAGCTGAAGACGATTGAGATACTCCACATGCCACAGTTTACGAAACGACTGATGGATCTGCTGTAGGAGTGACCATCTAGTCAACCTGTTGACTGGAGTTGACATGTCCAGTTCAGGCAATATCTGTGCCGGACCATTGTAAGAAAGTGACTTGGAGTTAGTACAGAAAGTCATTAGGGTCAGTCGACAATGGGCACAGGTGTCTAGAATTTAATGTTGCCTCAATCTGGGCTTAAACAGTGCTCAATTCTTCATATGTCAGCAACTGGATCCCCACAACTTTCTTGAAAATGGACTTGACAGATTTGATACTTGCCTCCCAAAGTCCACCGAAGTGAGGAGCTGCCTGTCACGTACACATTACAACTTTTGTTCACTGATAGGTGTTCATAGTTAATTTAGTTTGCCGGTTAACTTTTGCTTGCATATGTTTTTGCCAGGCATTTTCCCCAGCATTATGCTTCCGCTTTATTAATTTCTTGCTCCCTCGTGACATTTTTAACTTAATCGGGGAAGAGGAGAAGTATGTCGGAGAGGTCACGCAACCTGCACAACTTGAATCAAGTGCCATTCGCCTATGTATATGGCCTTTCATTGTAACTTCTGCATTATTCATGCAATTTAAAGAGTTTTCTTTTATATTTATTTGAGGTTAATTTTTTGTTTTTGAATATGTTACGGCAACATCACGTATAACCACGTGGCCGACGACACCAAGTCTTTGTATACACCATCATTGCGTTTGAGAGCTTATTGATGTAACCTCGTATGTGCAGTAATTTATTTCAGGGTTCTATGTCAATTTTATTCAGGGTTCACTGTATTTTTCATGTGAATGTATATTTTTTGTACTTGACCACGTGGTCACAGTAGTGTTATAAGGCTGTAACCACTGCAGTCATAAAGAGAATCATTTTCTCAGCAAGAATAATATTTTGTCTGGCTTTAATTTGCCGTTTACACACAGAAATATTGCAATTTCACCTGCACCATGTGGTCCGCTACGAACTTCATCCAGCTGCATCCAGGACATCTAAGCTTGTTTTCACACACATGTGTGTTTGTTGTGAATATTCATTTGTGTCCCATCTGGTTTCATGTATCATTCAAGGGTTTATGTAATTTTTGTAATTAGTGTACGGTGAAATTATTCACGTCCTAACTGGCTCTTTGTATGGGCCGTCACCACACTATTCATGTGCTGGAGGGCGAGCCCCGACGAGTTTGCATTAGTGATGCCGAATAAGCACATGTGTTGATATCTATTAAGGGTTTCATTTGTAATTCACTATGTCCTGTCTTCAGGGAAAAACCGTCAGTCCACCCTAGCGGCTGTCGGCCCTCTTCCCTTGTGAAGGCTGTGCTTTTACACACCTCGATGAGATCATCCATCTAGGCGTGTGCTAGAGTAATTGCGGGCTGGGGAGCACCCAAGTGGAATTGGCTAGTCATGACCGAGATAATCATAATTCCATTGAAATGTTGATGTGTATGCATAATAACAAGTTTACAGTGAACTTAACTCTTTTATTCAGTAGTGACAGTGTCCTAGCCACATATATTATTAATTGTTTATTTCCAGTGATGTTTAGTAAAAAGTTTAGTATTGCCTACGTGTTTGTAAGTACGCATGGGTGAGATGGACACACAGAACCCACGACATCCCTGAGAACCCTGAGTCTCAATAGTGTGGTGATTGGGAAGCACTGCTGTCGCCCAAATTACCAGTAAGTATTTGTGTCATCGTTCGTCTTGTGTCTCCCCCAACGGCGTCAGTATGTAACTGCTAGTATCTTGCGGTGTGTGCTGTGCTTACTGTAGTGCGAGAGGTTCAAACTGTGATGCAGATTATGCTGACTGTGGCGCGCCTGCGGTGCTGACTATGGAATGTGCAGTAGTTGTGGTTGCACAGTACCAGTGCTACATGTTTGAGAATTCCTCTTCAAAATACCTTTTAGAGTTAATTGTTGTTCACATAGTTTGCATAAGTTATTTCGTTTTAAATATCATATACACGTACTTATTTTTGAGGACGAAGAGAAAAAAGTTATATTTTGTAAATAAAAAACATGAGTACACACTGAGAAATCTTGTGCACCCCTCTTGCAAAAGCAGGAACCATGACACCATAATCATCATCTTGGATGTTGTAACATGACCTTTACCTTGACTTTTGTCCACTATTTTGGACATCAAGTGTGCTCGTTTATTTTACAAGCAAAAAAAGTGCCGAAATTAAATGATAATTGACTACACTGAACAAGGCCAGAGAAACTAAAGATGTCTTGTTTGGTACTTTTTCAGATAAGTTAACAATGCCTGAAAAATTATAAAAATGGGAAAATATTCCAGACAGTGCGATGGATTTTGGCCTTAAATTTGGGGGAAAAGATGTAACCTAAAAAAGAAATGTATTTTAGTCAAATTTGGAAAAAAAAAAATACATTGGTAATAATTGAAACAATACTATTTTGTTACAAAATTAGAGATCTTTTATGTTACATCCACCAAATAATAAAAATCTACAATCGTCTTAACTGATATGATTGAGACAGACATTTATATAGAAGTTTTTATTTTGCCTTGAATGATAATTTTGTCTGTCGATAATGAGATGGATTTACCATTAACATAAACTGGAAATATAAAACATAATAAAATTGTATTCGGGGTGCATAAGCTGTTAGCAAAGCCATTATATACACACACAAAAAAACTACATATCCACTCTTAACCTAAATGTTCTTTGACATCTCTGATGCCCAAGTTCATTATGCTTGTTTAATCTTCTTATGAATTATTTGTGTTCATGATTCACAAAAAAAAAGTATGAGAAATTCAATTTATATTGAATTAGACACCAAACAAGCCATTATTAATAACTTGTAGAAATTTCTACCCATCTCTCCGTTCTTGTGAGAAAATGATATTTTTTACAAATGTTTATAGCAGGTTTGTAGATTCGTGAAACTGAACTACTTGAAACTATTCAAAAACTCACTTGTAACTTGAAAGAATTGACTTGTATATACAAGTAAATGCTTGTAGGTTTGTGAAACCCAAATTTTTTACTACTCACAAGTTACAAAACTTTTCACTTGTAACTTGTAGATTTGTGAAACGGGCCCCAGGAAACATGCCCTGGTATTTAGTCACAAAGGTATTATAATTTTTTCCTGTGATTTTAAAATTTTTCTAAAAATAATTGTGATTCTTTTTTGTTTCAAGTGGTATAGTTCATTCAAGATGGTGGACAAAGGGCAAGGTCATATGACATCATCCATGGTCAAGGTCGCATGGCGTCATCCAAGATGACGATTATGGTTTTACGGTTGCTGCTATTGCGAGCAGGTACATGGATTTTCTCAGTGTTTTTCCATGTTTATTTACAAATCATAACATTTTTTTTTTCTCTTCATCGAAAAAAATAGGAAAGTGTACGCAATGTTTGGAAGGACATAAGTTATGCAAACTTAGTCAATCATTGTTTGCTCTGAAATATATTTTGAAGGTTTATTCTAATAATTATCGCATTGATTCTGTGCAACCACAACTACTGCACATAATGGAATCAGCACCATAGGCAACACATCCCGCACCGGAATTAGCACAGCATGCACCGCAATTAGCATAGCTCAGTTGTATAAGGCGCATGTCTACCAACCCAAGGTTCGGCAGCTCGAGGCTCCTCCACTCCAAAGAATTTTTCACTTGCATTAATATACACATGATGATAGAAAAGAACATCAAACTTTGACCTTAAATTCAGGATTAAATAAATAAACACCCGAACACTACCTAGCAGTCGATATCGAAAACACATATGACTGCCTATACTGGTGTTATCTAGCAGGGGACATTGGAAACAAAGGTGGCGAGCGAAAAAATGATAAGCGGAAATACACAATATTGCAGATGGAGCATCGACACCAGTGGTGCACTCTAGCAAACACCAAACAAATACCAAATTCACGATGGTGGACAAAGGTATATACATTATGGCTGCTACCCAACCAGAATAACAGAGCATGAGAAGGTGTGCATGGGGGAAAAGGCCTCTTTCCGACACCAGTTGTCCCGACCGAGCTCTTCCCCAGTGGTACCAGGTACCATGTCCCAGAAGCCCCCATTCTACACTACTAGTGTTACTGGGAAATATGAGGGAGGGAAGAAGTGAGGGGTTGTAAGATGGCCAACAGGCTTTGTGAGAACTGGGATGTGGTTGTGGAAAAATTATAAGATGTTTGGGAAGGCTGCGGAAAATTTTAAGAAACCTGGAATGCAGGAATTGAATAGGAGGTTGTTGGGAAATGGGCAGGAGGTTAGGAGGTGTCTATTGTAAATATTTGCGGAGAAAACGGTTACGCTTATTAAAATTAAATTTTTATCATTTTCAAATTGTTTGCTGTCATTTTACTGCTGAAGAAGCAAAGTGGTGGAGTGGCAGAGCTTTGCCACGTTGTGATGGGTGGTGTAGTGGGTAAGGTGGATGTGTGCAAGGACCCAACTCTAAAAACACAGTCCAAGCCTTGAGAGCTAGTAAGCGGGGCAAGCACCAATGAAATGGTTAAATTTTGTAAACTTTGTGCCACCAGGAATATCAGCTGATGGCAGAGTGACTGTGGAAATAACTTGTTGGCTAGCCAAAAAACTCAACTGGTTTTTTAAGTGTATCTTTGCCTTACTGTAAATTATCTAGCCATTTTGTAATCTCTTCTAAGCATAAAATGTACATCTCATCCTGTCCCAACAAATACATATTTGTAAATCTGTAGATCAAAAGGTTAAGCCTAGGCAAATGCCTCTTCAGGGTAGTACTGCATGAAGAACTCTGATACTGCATTTTCATTTCCTGTTCAACCTTGTCGACACAAATTCCAAATTTGTTTATATTTAATATATTTTAGGTTTTCAATGAAAGGTTTATTTAACACAAATGTTAAGTGATTTGCATCTTTTTTTTTTGCCAAACATTGGCATGCCTGTAGTGTCAACATCGTGAGCTTATAATTCATAAATCAGCTCATTGCGGGAAAAATAATCGGGGGCCATATTATTTGTAGTCTTCTTTAATAAAAATACAAACAAATGGCAAATGAATAACCCACACAAAAAATACGTACATTAACTAGCACACACACTCAACTTATTCTCGTCATTTGCACCTTCAACAATTTACCACTCTTCTCTTCCTGGCATTCATAATGACGACAGAATGGTTCATTTGGTCTCCTAAAAGTACATCTCCACTGCTCTGAAGTCCTTCAGATCTATGCTGTATCCACCAAACTATTTAATCTTAGGAATTCTTGAAATTAAGTAGCCAGCATAATGAAGCATAATAGGTCCTTTCAATAAAATGATTGCCATAAAGGTATAAGGGGAAGTGTGAAATTGCCTTCACCAAAGCCAGAAGCTTCCTGTGTGTCACTCAGTCATTTACTCAGGCTTGTGCAATACTAATGAAGTATTCTAATAGCATCTCTCTCCTATCCTGAACCTGAGCTAACACAGCTCCAATGCTTACATCACAAGCATCAACAAATCGACAATAGTATGCACATAAACCCAGATAAATCCGCACTTTGGTTTTTGCAGTTGATGTCGGCCAATTTTTTATTGCTTTCGTCTCCTCTGGGTCTGTTTCAGTTCAGTGGGTAGACACTACATGTCCCAAGAAATTTAATCTCGTGTGGAAAAGATGGCTTTCCTTAGGAACTAGTTTCAAGTTAGCTGTGCCCACTTTCTAGAATACATACAAAGTCCAAGCGTGATAGTCGCTCGTCAACTGTTCTTCCTGTCACAAACTGATACATCTCAAGGAAGGATTTTTCCATATTGTGTTTGAAGGTGGCAGGGGCATTACATAGCCAAAAAGCATGTCCAAAGTAGAAAACTATTGCGAACCTGCTAAGCTGTCTGGTGTGTTATCTATCCTTGGAAGTCGATAAGAGTCGTTATTTGTCACGCTATTAAACTGGCAATGGTCCACACAAAACCTCAGAGAGCCATCTTTCTTCTTGACAAATACAATGAGGGGAAACTACAGACTAACTTATGGTTATATCACATCCAGCTTCTTCATTTCCAGTAGAATTCTCTCAACTGTCTCGTGCGAAGCTAGTCGCAGTCATCTTGGTGGCTGCTTCATGGAGCTGGCATATCTTGTATTAATGTGAAGGCAGGTCACACTGCTCCCTCCAAGGTCATTTGGTTCACACAAAAAGGTATCCCCATTTCTCTGCAGGAATTCTGAGACAGCCTTCACGTGTCGCCAGTTGAGATTTTCTTTTGTTCATACTAGCACTTCCTCCAATACGCCTGGTAAACAACATTTGTTTTGTTTTAATTTAGAAGCTTCTGGAACATTTGGAAGTACCTGTGTGACCTGCTTGCAGACCCCCATCAAAGCCCCTTTCTCAAGACATACAGCACTATTGGACAAATTAATAATTTTAACTGGCAAACTGTCAAAATATGAAGAGCCCTAAGTCCTTGCTACCTGGCAGGATACCACATTTCTCTGATGGCTCAATTAGACCCAAACACCTTAAAAATATTCCTTAACATCTGTCTATATTGACAATGTCACTATAGACTGTTCACGGTAAAGTGAGCAATTTTGACGCTCTAGATACTTTTTCCTTTCAGCCATTTACTATACTTCAACAAATATTTTAAAATAAATATTGTGGTTTAATGAACACAGTGTGTATTGTCACTGCAAGTGGAAGTTAACGTCTAAGGATAGAATAAAATATACATTATTGACAGTTATTCAAAATGAGACAGCTTTCAAAAGTGCTCACTTTAAAATGAACAGCCTATAGCAGCAGGTAGCACAGTGTATTGACAACATACTACTCAACAGCGCACTGGCAGGAGAAATCATGCAGTGTTAACACCACTAACTCTGTAGTACTAACTATCTGTGGCACACCAAGTCGAGTATACATACAATAAACCATAGACTAAAGATGAGGTAGACAGTTTATTCGTCTTTTCTGCGAATGTACCCAACAGTGACCTACTCCAAAGTAACACAACTGTCTAAGTCACATGGTCAACAGTGATGAACACGTTTGTTCACATCTTAATTTTTAAATGACCAGCACTGCTAAATTAATAAAAATTCTTTTACCAGTTTCAATGTAATCAAAATTCATTACAAATTGATTAGAGGAAGTATAAAAACATCTCAAAAGCACTTGTTTACTAAACAGTGTTCTAACATCAAACCCAATCCACGCAATTTTTGCTAGATACATTGGCAGAAAAACAGTTCAATGTTGGGACATGGAGATTCCTTATATTTAGTCTATGCAATAAACCAGCATATGATGTAAATCAAGCATACAAAAGATATTCATCCTCTATTTCTTCTATGTAAGTATTGTGCTCTAGGCTAAGGTCACCAAGCATCAAGTTAACCTTATCTTACCTCTCCTGTTTCGCTGGCCATACCTTTAAGAACATTGGAGCCTTTTCTCTAGCAGCGACTGACCTTCGCCCCTCAAGATTAGTGTTTACAAGTTGTTTTTAATGTGTTGTATTCTCGCCTGCCTCTTGCTGCCTGTTTCCCTGCCACCGTTGCTGCTATGGGCAGTATGTTCTCAGGTGCTGCAGCTGTCCACATGACCAACACTCAGGCCGCTTCGGTGGAGGCGGCGAAGCTCTAGCACGGACCCTGGAAGCAATGTCCATCTTGGTCATCTGCATCTTTCTCAGTTTCTTTCTGATGCCGTCATCTTCCTTCAGCATCCGCCCATACTGAATGTGAGGGTGCAGGCCCTGTCTTACTGACTCCTCCTCCAGTGTTCGGGCCAGGGTGTCCAGATGTACCGCGAACCATACCTCTGTCGGCGATGACACCAATGAAGAAGCTGACTGCGATGATGTCATGCGCCTCCTGTGGCAGCCCTCCAGAGATAGGTAGGACAACTGCACAATGTCTTGCCAGAGCTGCTGTACTAGCTCTTCTGGTTGCTGGGTGCGGCTTCACAGTTGTACATGGTGAGCATGTTGTATGGATCGGTCACCAAAACATAGCTCCAAAGCCGATACCAGTGTGGGTTACCTACTCCAGTCATCGATGTTCCTCTGGCAGAGATTGTAATATGCTCAGTGCAGGGCCTCTCAGTAAGTAAATCTGCAAAATAGTAAGCCTGCTGATTTTCTACCATCCATTCAGTGTAACGACTATTTCAAACTGGTGTTGATACTCCTGCAAAGAAATCAGGCCACCATAAGTGGCGGGCATAATTGCGACCTCTTTCCCCACGTCTGGCTGCGCTAGACCTATGCCACAGAGCTGCTGGCTATCATCCAAGGTTGCTGTGTTTGTTATTACTTACATTTAGGGATGGGTCTAATCCAATTTTTGCCCGAATCTGAATCCATAGTCACCACCTTTGCCACCACCACCACCTTTGCCACCACCACCAGCAAGACGTCAGATATTGTTGTACCTACTAAGGCAGATGTCATGCTCCACGCCTGAAACAATTATTCACCGGCTGAGCCATAAAAGCCATGCATCAAGATTCACAGAATACAGAAGTGTGCCACCACTTGTACCAGCACCAGAGTATGATCTAGATCCAGCACCCGCCACTGACGTCTCACTCATCAATAATCTATGGCATGCTTCTCACACCTGCTACCCCCTATCCAAGACAAACCCCCTATGCCAGATGAAGAAGGGGGTCGTCCACGGGGCAGTATAAATAGCGGTACCTGCAGAGCTCGCAACCAGTTTTCAAGTATTTGATGTCTTTCTCCTACCTTGGTCCTTCATTGCGCACTAATGGTGCCAAAGGCCTAACCACTCTCCTGAACTCTTCACAATGCCTCTCTAAGGGTCAAAGATTGCTCTATCTCACCAGTTTACAGAAGAACCTACATCGTCAGCTTACGTCTCCTGTAACACCTCAACACGAGCTGGTCCCTTCTGGACAAGCAGAGTAGAGATAGGGAAAGTTAAGTCAGTTAAACAGTTACTGGCAACTTGCAATACTACCTTTCCTTTAGTTTTGCGCAGGTCGCCTCCACCTGCTTCATGTCCTTGTTTATTTCCATCAAAAGAAATAAACATTGATTATCTTACTTTAGAATATCACTTCCGCATCCTAGTACCCATCGCCCGTAGATATCAGACCTAAATTAGGGGGGGGGAGGGAACCGGGGTTTTACTATTCCCGGAACGATACCTCACACCATCCACAGAACAATTTTGGATGGCCACCCATTCACTGCACTCGTGTGGTGATTGGTAGAGCTCTGACACCATGTTAAAACTTCCTTAGGGATTGGACTGCTGGTCTGGGGTTTGCTCTCCTCATTGCGCACTACTGGTGTTGAGAAGAGTCCTTCCTCAGGCCTGGGGGACAAGCACCTCTGGGACACTCACCACCTGCACCTAGTGTAGTGAAAAGTAGAGCCACAACCAGGGTTGGGTAATGACATGTGGAATATTATTATTTTACACACATGTAGAAAATTGTGTATAATATGTAGAGAATGTAGAATATTATGAGAGTAGTCAAAAATCTGCCCTTAAAGTTTTTGGAATATTCTTTAAGGGCAGTGCAAATAACTGACGTCAAAAAGTATTAATAAAACTGCACAAGAATTGTCAATTAACCTGCTATTAAAGAATCGTTAAAAATGGTCTTGCATCCACAGTCGGTTCTAAATATTATGTGTTCATTGTACAGTTAACATTTGAGGTCCCCTAGGCATCCCTGAAAAGTGCTGTAGTTTCAGCTGTGGAAGTATTGACTAAAGTAGGCACTGTACGGCAAGTCAACAGAACATACATTTTAAGTTTGTTTTCTGTTTTCCACACACCATTTTACATATCATGTGTCCCAAGAAAAGTATAAAACAGGGATTTATTTCTTACTTAATGTGTACGTTTGGTTCAAACACTTGAGTTAACTAATTTCATAAATTTTTTATATTTTCAAAATAGCACAAGAAATTAATTTTTACCTTGTCACTTCGTTGAGTGTGTTCAAGGTGTGTCACACCGAGTAAATAACAATAATATAACTAGTATTCACTTTTATTTTCCAATACTCATTAGTAAATTATAAAGAACTTATTAATTCATTTCGATTTCGAACTATTTTATTATTATATTTGATTACAAACACAAAATTTAAAAGTATAATATTGTTCAGTTGGCATACTGTGCTTTTATTCCATTCTACAAACATAAACAGTAAATACAAGGTGGCAGGTAGATCAAAACACAGTTTATGGATTCAGCAAGGATTTAAGTTTGTCAAAGATAATAATAAGTGTGTGGTGCTGTGCACTGATTGTCAAAAGACACTGAAGAACACTGCAGTGAAAAGGTTTGAATCACACAGGTAAGTAAAAGACAATTCTTCCAAATGAGAGGCATTAATCACTGCCAGTTTAAGTGATTTACATAGAATTTTTGATACATTGGTTCCGTTTTTACAGTATTCCCTTGTTTATCACTTATATTTTTCAGAACAGTTATAAATGCAAAATTAAGTTATTTAGATAGCTCATAGCTATAAGTTCAATCAAACATACAATATAAGGTTATGTTTGTTATTTCTCAGATCTAAATAGCAGTTTTGTATCAACTGTTTTCCTGCGGGACAGTTTTTTTGTTCTTTCACTGGCACTTTATGTATCAATAGTCCGCTGTATAACAATTTATTTCATCCAAAAATGATTACTCTATCTTAGTATTTATAATGTTTAAGTTACCTGTGCTTTTGTATAATTATAGTGATGGAAAATTAATCATTCACAGCACAGTTCAATATTTTCTTTTCACATATACTACCCACTATATATGATAAATTTCTTCTCACAAACCTTGACACGCTGCACCTCCAGAGGTGCTGGTGGTGTGTTCGTGTCCCGCCTGAGAGTAGGCGGGGAACAGGAACTGATGATGAGCCCGGCACCACGTTCCGTGTAGAGAATGGTTATTAATGGGAGTCGTACATAAAGGTAAAATATTGCCTGTGGGAAAATCTGTCTGCCACTTCGCACGCCTATATTACCACTGAAGTTAACCTGCTTAAGGTAGGCAGGCCCCGTAAATGCAAAACACACGGAAATACCCTTGTTAATTTGAAGACTGCTATTAGGGGGCAATACCTGATGAACTCAGGAGAGTTAACTGCAATAAAACACGTCTAGTTATGGCATGACTGTTTTATTACCGTAAAGGTACAATGAAATGTTACTGCACAGGTTAATACATACCTTAGTTAAGCAGACCCGGCACTCTGGACCTGCCGGTGGTCGCTACTGCTGGAAAATGAGGTGTGAGCCTTAGATTGTAATTACGTGAAATGCATCCGGCACATAAAGTCCTGGTATGTTATGTCAGGATGCAGGGAGACCTCTCCTCTGCTAAATAAAAGTACTAAAATGGTTCTGGAATTATGTTAACTATGGATATGAAGAAAAATGCAGCCTATATTGAATGGCCGAGGGGGGTACGTGGAACTTACCATCTGCCTTGCCAGTTGTCTCGAGTGCTGAAGTCTGACCAACGATATGGCGTCGGTTTCGCCGGAAGTCCGGCGAATCTGGCACCAAAATGAAAACATGAAAAAAACTTAACCTAATGGAAAACATGATAAGTGGAATTGATGTTGTACATAATTAAGATTGCTAAACTAAAAGACATTGGTGATATACTTGTGAATGCCGGAGCCCCAGATATGGCTAAGAATGTGACATCACGACTATGCCACAGCACTTGAAGGGTGATATTAAATGAAATGATTCCTCAGGTGGCTGATTCTTGATAGATGATTACAAGTACACTCTTATAATTAACGTTTTAGAATCGGCATGTGTCGTAATGGTAATAATTTCAGGAATGTGTATGGATGTGACGAGAGACAGATTTCGTAACTAAGGGCGGAGCTACAGCCTGTCTTCTATGGAGTATCTACTCTCTATGCTAGAGCAGGTAGTTTCCCTAGATAATTGTTGTTCAATCATTCCTAATTATGCCTAAAAATTCTCCTATTAATTAATGCTGTTAGGGAACTGCTCGCCACTTCACACCTCCTGTGCGAATTTGATTCGCCATCTTTTGAAACCACTTGGAGCCACGTCGCTCTCCGGATTCGGCCACGGGGTCCGTCGACACCGTGCACATCAAAAAGCTGTGGGAATAAGCGGTGCCGCTTATCCCAATGTTCCCTCCAATGGTTGTTGCGTCTAACGGTTGTGACTTCACGGAACACACTCGTTTAGGCCACATACCCATTCATCACGAGGGTTACCTCTTGTGATGAATGTTAGAGATTATGACCCGCGGCCACGATTTACAGGGCTGCAAGAAAAATGTAATGCTGTCGACCTACACTGATCGATACCGCGAACTAAAGTCGATCGGTTGAGTGTTGATGTGTGGTTAATGCATCTGCGATGGAACAAAGTGGCACAAGGGATACATGGACATCAGGTACATGTGAACCTGAAAAATATTCCAGTAAAGAAAATTATGAAAACAGTTACCATACATTGGTTTCCTCTTCTCCTCCTTCCCTTTAACGTTTACATGGTTAGAAAAGTTAGTGCAGCAAGCAGCTAGGCCCAAAATAAAAACAATAAAGGCAAAGGACTTGAAAATTTACTTATTGTATTGCAATTAAAAATTTGTTTACATTATATGCAAATTTTCATCTCTAAAATAAATTGCATTCTACAATATAATGATATAGTAAGTATACATTTTTAGCATCTGCAGGTGCATCTGTATGATTTAAAAATTTAATATCCTCAAGTCTACTGCGAATTTGTACTATAAATGCATAACATTTTTTGCTTGTTTATGGCTCTGTAACAGTTTTCCTTCTTTTTTCCAGGTTTGTGTGTCATTTGACTTATACTCAACAAGGTAAACCATTGCATGCATACAATGCACAGCAGTCTAAATCCACAGCATCACATGAGGACGACATTTATGATCCAGGACCCAGTGCAGAAATGTGGGAATATTTTATGTATTTTCCTACTTTTCATAGAAATTTTATTTCTATTCTATTTAAATTGAGATGTTTTGTTTTGTTAAGTTGGTTGTTGCGAGGAAAGAATAAAAAGAAGTAAAATGTAAATGTGTGGTGAAAATAAAAATGGAGTTCTTTTATCTTGGCGGTTAAAATAATGTACATATTACTTTATTAGTTATTGAGTTCTTTCTTCCTAAAATGTGATGAGTGTAACGAAAACCACAAACAGGTTATGGGCCCAGGACGTCCCAGAAGAAATAAATAAACGGAAATTGAATATTGGGAAGTAATATGAAAGAGAAACGAGTGATGGCTGCAAAACAAAATCCCAGCTAGTAGAAGAGGAATTGTGACGGGATCATTCACAGGGGAAGCGACATGTAATAGAAATGTAGCCAAGCTTACGGTAGACATATATTTATTGTGAGCACCAAAAGAAAACAAGAGTTATTATTGAAAGATGTCTGGGAAGTGGTTATTGGATACGAGGACACACCTGAATTTGTTTTTCCCCAGATGGAAACAAGAAGATGAACAAGAAATAATGTGATAGTATTAGCAATTATTTTTAAGTATGTAGGAGAAAACTTTGAGGGTGATATTGCAGAAATTGATTCGGCGAATACATCGGGAAGAAATTAGATGAGCTGTGCAATTATTAAGGGCTTGTGAATGGTGTCATGAACTTGAAGCAGTTGACTCATTTCATTAAGCCTAAATACATGAGTGTGCAAGAATACTTTGCCAAAATTAACCAATTGTAGAAGAAAACAACTAAGTCTGGATACGAGTTCACTGAGCGACAAGTTGCAGGGATGATTATTGGAAACCTCACAGAAGAATTTGCAATGTGTGTACCTTCTCTAGAAGCTGAAATGACGAAACTGTAGCTGTCCAAGGTGAAAACGAGGCTTCTAACTGAAGAAAGAAGGAAGAAAATTCAGTTAAGTGAAATGGAGGCCAACATATCCAAACATGAGCAGGATGAAGTGCAGGCATTGGTTGTGCAGCAGAAACATGTCAAGAAAGAAGTTGGATGGCGCACGCATGGTAAGAAAGAAGAAGGGTGTCAGTACAACTGCTATAGCTATGGGAAACAAGGCAATGTATCAAAATACTGCCACAATGCATCAAAGTGCTTCAACTGCGGGAAGCTTTGACGTCACCCGAAGGTATGTAGAGAACCAAGCAAGGAAGTACCACCACAAGAGAGAAAATCAGTAGATGCTAGTGGTAAATTTGTGAATTCAGAAGTGCTACATGTAGTAGATAAAGCTATGAGTATGAAAGTGTCAGTAGAAAGTGGTAAGAATAGAGATTGGTTATTAGACTCGTGTCTTCACATCATATGTGTCTATCAGAAGAAATGTTTGCGGATATATCAAGGAATATAGTAGGGAGTGTGGAAATTGGTGTTAAAGGTATAGGTAAGGTAATTGTAAGGATGGAAACTGGCTGAATGGTTACCTTTACAGATGTGTTGTACGTACCTAACCTAGAAACAAATTTGGTTTCAGCAGATAAGTTTTGCAGGTGAAAAGGCCATTGTATTGGATAAGAATAGAAAGGAAACATTGTTTACTACTAACAGGAGAAATGATGTGTATGTAGTACAAACAGAGAGTAGAAATGAGTGTGCAAATGTGAGTAGGCCTAAATGTAATGATCTGACAGAGCAAAAACTTACTATAAATAGCAGTAGCATGGCATATTTCTGTATTGGCGAGGTTAAATTGTGGCATGAGAGGTATGGCCATGTACACCCTGAAGCTTTAATTAAACTATCTGTGTTAGAGTTAAAGAGAAACCCAGGGATGGAAACTGGCTCAGTATGTATTCAAGGTAAACTGTGTAACAAAGGGGTACCAATATATTGTGAGCATAAGGCTGAGAAACCACTTGATGATGTGCACACAAATGTTTTGGAAATATCAATCGACCTTCTCTTGGGCAAGCACAATATGTTGTAACCATGATTAATGAGTATTCTAGGTATAATGTGGCTATTTGTGTAAAAACTAAGAACGAGGTACTAGATGTATTCTGTAGGTATCAAGCAAATGCAGAAAAAGTTACATAGTGTGGGTATTGGAGTGATACAGTCAGGCTATGTGACAGAGTACACTTGCAATGGGTTTCAAGAGCAATTACAAAGGTCAGGCATTACACACAGGAGGACTGTACCATATACTCCACAACAAAATGGATTAGCAGAAAGGCAAAACACGACCATGTTTGATACAGTTAGGTGTCTTATTGATTCAAACTTGTTTACCAAAGGAATTTTGTAGAGAAGCAGTTATGACTGAAGTTAATGTAAGAAATAGATGTCCATCATCTGCGATAAATTTTCAGATTCCTTATAAGTTGTGGTTCAACAGGAAGTTAGTTGAGGAAGAAGTTTCTAAAATGAAAATATTAGGATGCCAAGCATGGGCAGTTAGGGTAAACAGAAAGAAGTTAGCTTCTAAGGCAGAATCATGTGTTACGATTGGGTATGAAATGGGTACTTAAGATGGCCATAGGCTGTGGAATCTTGAAAGTGAAGAGGTAATCATACGGAGGAGCATAGTATTTGAAGAGGAGAAATTCCCATTTAAGGGATAGGGGCAAGTTATAGCAGTACCCAAAGTAAATGTGCTAGAGTCCAAAGGAGAGGAGACATATTTTGACATACACAAGTAGAGGGTCCAGAAGTAAAAATAAGGTTTGAACTGAAAGGTGTAGGGCAAGAAATTAGAGGTCAATGAGGGGATATTGGGGGATGAATCACTAGTTAGACAAATTGAGCCAAATGTAGAGGAACTTAAGGAAGACTGCTCTTCTTGCTGATAAATAATAATAACAATAACAGGTTAGCTTTAAACGTAACACTCGAATTACATTACTGTAGTAACTGATAACAAGTAGGTGTATATTGTGTATGAGTTCAGACTGGATCAGTTCTTTTACAATATTTTTATCCTTGGGCGTCAGTCTTTAGAAGACAATTAAATTTGTAAATTCATTACCTACTGTTGAAATATATGTAAGTGTGGGTGTTTTGGTTGAAAGTTACCAAAATTTGTACTCGTGTGATAATATCTCAGTAAGATACACGCACAAAAGATAATCCACGCATTGTAAATCATGCACAGACATGGACACAACAAATGAACACACAAATACTATCACTCCAAGATTATAATTGCTACTTAAATATAGCGATTTAAGCAATTCTTTTAGAATAGTAAAACAAAACGATATCTTTGAAGCATTTACTGGGAATATGGGAACCAATAAAATAATACAACACTTAACAGAGCAGGACATAAACACTTCAAATAAATTATAATAAAAATTATATTACTTTATTAATATAAAGTATTCTGCCACCAGTGTCATAAATTCAGGTTCTACCTAACAGATCACCGCAGTTAACACAGTATGACCAGACCACATAATGATAATGTTTGAATAGGTTGCAAATTAATGCTGTATTTTACTTATGCTTCGGATTTAGCTCGTCGGCAGAGCAAGCTTGAGACTCAAATTTTCTACAGGCCACTGGGACATATTGTTATCTTTCACAAGAACAGGTTGGGATTTGGTCAGCTCCATTACTAGAACAGATTTTAATTTAGAAATTGCTGAAGATAAGAAAGTTACTTTTCATTCACTTACACTGGGCAGCCAGACACACCTTGGGTAAAGAATTAATTCAGCAAACGGATATGGCTGCAGGTCTGCCATTACCGTCTGGAAGGGATATTGGTATCTCACCGACTGGTCGTCTCCCCTCAGAATAATATGACTCCAGTCGTGGACTCCAGTCGAGCCTCTGCTACGTCCATCTGACATCATCTCGTCATAGGTTCTCATAGGTAACCAGGCATCCTCTCGTAGCTATCGCACTAGCGTACCATACATCTCCATGATGTAGAACAGACTCCATCTTTTGAACTCCTCTCCTTAATTCCTTAGTAATATTCGCTCGCAACAAACTTTTTAAGTTCAATTGTAGATTTGAACTTGGAGGAAATTGGCATCGATAAAAAAATTAACCTCTTAGCAAGCTGACTAAGGTTATAGAGTTCAACTAGCCAGTAATGTTGTCAAATTTTGACAACAGAGAAAGCTAAAATAAATTCATATATGTGACCATCAAAATGCTAATTTCAGTTTGTTGATGAAAATATTAATAAAGGTGTTGTAAATCACTGAATAAATCTTTGTTTAAATATAAATAATCAATTCAGCTTATTATTATCATTAATTCCGTTTTCCTCATTTTCTGTTCCAAACGTTAAAAAAAGTATGATAGTGCAGAGAACTAAGGTAAATAAAAATTATTTACTTTAACTTTCAAACATAAACTGCCATTAAAGTAAATAAATAAATCAAGAACAGTGTTTTGGAACTACTGTAAGGGCAAACGCTTACAGAACCATTACCTAATCTGAGGAGATCGGCTCGACATATGGCAGAAAATACTTGCGTATGTTGTAGGGTAGTAAATTTAAAAGAAATAGGACAGGAGAAAGTAAAAGAACCCATGACGGTTGGTGAAGCTCTGTCGAGCTTAGAGTCTGATAAGTGGATAGAAGCCATGAAAGTAGAAATGAATGAGATGAAAAGATAGGATGTTTGGGAAATCGTTGAGCAACCATAAAATGTGAAGCTGATTGGTTCTAAATGGGTGTTCTCATTGAAGAATGATAGTGAGGGTAAAATTCAGAAGTATAAGGCTAGGTTGGTAGCTCAGGGGTTCAAGAAACAGATGAATTTTGGCTATGAGGACACATTCAAGCCTGTGATAAAAAGAAAGTGAATGAGGCTTCTCATGGGTATGGCAGTAGAAAAGGGTTGGATTGTGGAACATCTTGGTGTGACAAATGCAAATTTGAATAGCAATATTAATTGCACCATATACATGGAGCAACCAGAAATGTTTGGAGAGTGTGATGCACACAACTATGTCTGTAAATTAAAGAAAAGCATCTATGGTCTTCCCAACTCTGGTAAGGATCGGATTATTTGTGTTGACAATGTACCGAGAAGGGTAGATTTCAAGTAATGTATTAAAAAGACATGTATTTGTGTAAAGGGTAATTGTATCATAGGATTGTATGTTATTATATTATTGTGATAGGGTCGGAAGAAGAAGTGAAATCTGTGAGAGATAATTTAGCAAGTAAGCTAGAAATCAAAGATTTGGGGATAGCCACAAATGTACTGTCCGTCAAGGTAGAGCAAACAGAAGGAGGGGCATGTTAAGTGAAAAGTTGTACATAGAGAAAATAATCAATGACTTCTGTGTGACCGAATGCAAGCCTAGTAAAATAGTTTTACCTTCTGGGTATACAGCAGCTGAAGGCGCTGAAGAGGAATTTAGTTCCACCGTTTATCGAAGTACAGTAGGTAGTTTGTTACATTTGTCAAACAATACTAAGCCAGACATTGCATTCGCAGTAAGCAAGATCAGTCAAAAATATTAAAATCCAAAGGTCAAGGATTGGAAATAGGTCAAACATTATAAGATATTTGTGTGGAACTAAGGACTTAAAACTATGTTTTAAGGGTCATGAACAATTTGTACAGGTATTTAGTGATGCAGACTGGGGAGGGGATGCTGACTCGAGAAAGTCTGTAAGCGGCTATGTAGCCACAATAGCAGGGGGAGCAATCTCATGATACAGTAGAAAGCAGAGCTGTGTAGCCAGGTCGACAATGGATGCAGAGTACATGGCTATGGCTGAGGTCTCTCTCGAGGTGATCTGGGTAATAGATTTACTTTCAGAACTTGGAATGAATGTGCTCATAAGTACATCCTATAAAATCAATGCTGCAGCAATCAAACTAAGTAAGAATGATAATGTTAGTGAGAGATCCAAACACATTGATATCATGTATCACATTTGTAGGGAACTGTCAGAAAAACAAATTATTGATTTTGTTTATGTAGCATCAGACAGAAATGCTGCAGATTTATTTACCAAGAATTTGCAGAGCAATACGGTTCAGAAATTTTGTGGTGTGACAGGATTGTTGTAGCCCATTATGTTTCTAGTGATTGTGATTCCTTGTAAGTGATATGAGAAGAAAAAAATAACGGTAGTGTTGGAATATTAAAAGTAATTTCCTTATTCTTCTCATAGAAACTATATTTCTGTTCTATTTAAATTGAGAAGTTTTGTTTTGTTTAGTTGGTTGTTGTGAGGAAATAAAAATGTAAATGTGTGGTGAAAATAAAAATGTAATAAATTTTTCTTGGCGATTAAAATAATGTACATATTACTTTATTAGTAACTGAGTGATGAGTGTAGCGAAAAACACAAATAAGAAATATAGATTTCTCAACTAAAGCGGAAGTATGAAGTAATAGATGATGACCAACACATTAATAACTGTAACCTCCTTACTCCAATTCCATCTTTTGATGAAACTAGTAGGGAAGACACTTTAGTTGAACATTCATCAACACTGGATAGTATCTCATCTTCATCATCAGTAGAACAAACACCATCATCAAGTAGGCCTACTAATGATATGAATAATTCTTTCGTCATTCCACACAACTTTGAGAATGCTAAGGAACATGGTTAAGCTGATAACCACACCATTACAAATGATGCACATAAAATGGACCTTTTTATGATCAGATGAAAAAATCAGAATAAGAAGTTGCTAATCAAGCCCTGCAAAAATTTTTATTTGACTGCAATATTCCTTTTAGTTTTGTGGAATCAGAACACTTCAAAAACTTTGTCAGAACATTAAGACCATCACACAAACCACCTAGTAGAAAAACAGTTGCAACAGCTATTCTCAATAAAAAGTATGAAGATTGCAAGAATAATCTTCATTTTGGTAAACATTCTGTATTGTTTATTAATGGGTGGAAATATGAGGCAGCTAATATCAGAAATGTAGCAACTATGATCTATAATGCTGAAGGTCAGGTGCTTGGGATATTACAGGCCAGAAAAAATTTGGCTAAGATTTGAAGGATATTGTTTCAGACGCAGTATTGTCTCCTAGAGATATTTTCAACTCAGAGCTGTATGCATATCTTCTGATAATGCAGAAAACATTATAAAAATGGGGAAAGTTATTGATCTGAGGCATGTAACATGCAATGAGCACACCGGAAATCTTTTGGCAAAAGAATTTGTACTGGTTCAAGTGGCCTTAAGAGTAAACAGTGTGCTGAAAGCATTTTCTTCAGCTGGCCAAGAAGCCCGCCTTCTTCAGTTTGGAGGCCACCGCATAATACTTCTATGTGACACTCCATGGTGCAGTAACAGAGATGCCTTTCTTTGTTTAAGAAGTGATCTGCCTGCAATGAAAAAAGTAATTACCAATGGAATAACAATTGACCCAAATATTGTAAAATTCATGTTTGATGACAACGTTTTAAAACAAGTTGATGATGCTATTGTACTATTTGAAACCGTCTGCACCTTAATAAACAAGTGTCAGCAGAGTGGCTCCAGCATTGCTGATGTAACTGAGGAATGGCTGTGACTCAAGTTGCCTCATGGATATCCACAACTTGAAGAAAAGGTTGATAAGAGAATAGAATATTCTTTAACTACTTATGGCATCACTGCAAACTTGTTATATCCAGTATATCAGTGAAGAGGTTATCCACCAAGCTACATGATGCAGTACGTAGGTAAAAATGCTTAAGACATTGTTTACTCTCATCAGTGTGGCTAGCA
The DNA here is from genome assembly GCA_029891345.1 of Dryococelus australis. Lineage (NCBI taxonomy): Eukaryota > Metazoa > Arthropoda > Insecta > Phasmatodea > Phasmatidae > Dryococelus > Dryococelus australis. The sequence continues at coordinate 218,954,350 of CM056993.1, read as the reverse complement.
AAACCCACATGAGAAATTCCCTCACTTTTCCAGGTATATTATTGCTTTTCCACGACCAATGAAATTGTAGCAATAATAATAAGAACTATGTAATATTTAAAATAATGTGGGGATGATCACAAAACTTTGCATGTTACAGCATAACGTTGGTACGATATCATATTTTTTACAATAATTGCTTGCAATAGCAGAGTTTTTTTGTAAATGCACTCAACATTGTACTGATGTCAGTTGCAAAAAAGTGTCCAACAAAAGATACAGCTGTAAGAAGCAATATGTAACTAGCAACAGTTACTTGATTTGATTTAAGCAGTTTGGATGACTCTTAACATATAGGTATGGTCTTGGCAGTCAATGTGAGGTGACATGAGGTGGATATGGAACAGCGCCTGGAATGAAAGGGTGGGGGAAACAAGAGATCCCCAAGAAAACAACCAACCAACAGCAGCATACAAACACAATTCCCACATGCGAAACTCTGGGTGACCCAAGTAGGAATCCAAACCTGATCGCCTTGGTGGGAAGAAAGTGCTCTAGCCACTTGACCATTGCGACCCCCACTAACACGGAATGTTTGTCTGGTTGATGTGTTGTTCACGTGCTTGCATCTAGTGTGTAGTCCCTCCTATTAAATTGAGATCCACCCATTTTATATTAATTCCTTGAGTTGAATCTACACAAGTTTCCCTGATAATTCCCTGATATTTCCAGAAATGCAAGATTCCTTGAGTACTCCAGGTTTTCCCAGCTCATACACAAGTTTAAAATTTAAATTCGAAATGTAACAATGCGCTGTAATATTCTCTCCTAGGTATAATAATTCCTTTTCAATGAACTTGATGCAAATGGACTTGTGGATTTGGCCAACTTCAACAGTTCAGAAGCAGGAAGTGTTCAAAACACTACAAACAAAAGGAGTCAATAAACCATCCGTATACTGGGAGCACGCTTTGCGTAAACATGCAGTTTTAAGCACGCTAGCTCTGAAACTGCTAAATATTCCTGCATTTTCAGCACAGTTGGAGAGAGTATTTAGCAATTGGTCTTATGTTCAATGTCCATTGAGGAACCGGCTAATCTTTGAAAGTTCCAAGAAGTTGTTGCATGTCTACCACACGCTCAAATTGCATGATGTTGCAGCTTATGAATATTGATCAGTTCTAAAGACTATACATAAAGTAATTGAAAATGTGTAAATAATATATTCTAAAGGTATTATTTCATTTCCACGAATGCTGTAATTTATTATTAAAAGGTTATAAATTAATTTCACAAACCATGTGTCATTTTGTTTTGTACATATTTCTTAACCACATAATTATTACACTCAGTGGACTAAGGACACACTTTCAAGCAGGTTATTACAAGGTAAATATTCTATGTGTAGAATATGTAGAAAATACAATATTCTATAGATCCAATCCTGGCCGCAACACTAGGGACACTGGTAGGATCGGCTTGTCAGCTCGGAGTTTGGCCTTCTCATCGCGCACTAGTGGTGCAGAGAGGGGTACCACTCTGGGACTGGGGAGACCATCCCTACTGGGACCTCACTGTGTTGGGACCACTGTTGGTGTTACGCAGCTCGACTAACTTATCCCGGTGCTGGAGTTTGATAGTGAGATACTGCATTGGTCAGCTGCCCCAGTACCCACACTGTCTACAAGCTTACACATTAGACTGCCTCATTCCGACCAGGTTTGATCATAGGTATTAGTACTAATGTCTGATCATAGGTATTAGTACGAATGTCTGATCATAGGTATTAGTACTAATGCCATCTACCAAAAGTGGTGGTATTCAAAGAGGGTGAAATGGGCAAGGGCTGCCAATAAATCTCCCCAGGGGGTTTTAATTCCTTCCTGATGGGTTTCAGCTACTTAGTCGACAAGAGCAAGCTGCAGTACTCCTTCGGCTCACCGATCTAGCTCCACCCGCCGCCATACCAGCTACATTCAAGCCGCCAACCAAGATAGTGGAAGGGCACCATCTTGTAGTTCAACCCTTTCTCTACGGTACCAACAGTATCCACAGAAGGAATACCTCCTCACTCAGTGGGGTAACCGACCTGCCCAGCAGCTCGCCTGATCATGTACCAATTACCACGCTAGCCAATAACGACTGAACCACAGAAACGACTCCTAGTACATCTCATGACGAGTCAAAACCAATTCAATCACAGGGATCGCATTGCCCAGGAATACCCACATGAGCAAACCAACATGTATGCCGAGTGATCTTAGCTGAACCTGACTGTTTTCAGTTGACAACCAATGGGGCCAGTTTTGTACATGGGCTGAGCACCCATCCTGCACAGAGAATGTCGCATGCCACAAGGCCGCACCTAGCCTAGCATCCAACAAAATCACTTTGGGACAGTGGTGGAACTAACTGCTAGAGTACCTCACATGTCAATTTATCGATTCTATCTGCTGCAACAAAGTAAGGGCATGATCTAAATATTTTGGCAAGGGAAAGCTAACCTCGAATCGTGTCTTTAATCTTTGAATCCTCGAATGGCATGGATTTGAGGGATTCAACAAATTTTGGATTTGATTGACATTTTTTTACTGACATTACATTTCTTCCGCACTTTTTAGACTGCCGTGTGTTTGATAGTTAAACTCTGCTGGTGAAGAAATTCCTGTCATTCCTTCTTCATTACACTCATTTTCCTTCCAACTAACACTGCCAACTACTTGAGTTACACTGTCCATTTTTCATTCACACTGTAAGTTTTCTTGGCCACACAATCAGTTCTTGTATTCACTACCTCACTAATGTCTTATATTTTTCTGTGTACTAAATCACATACAGTAGTTATCTGGCTATTTACATTCTCGTTTACACTTTATGCCACACTACTTATTTGGGTACTTACAGTTTAATTTACATATTCATTCACATTACTTATTTTGTTTTCAATGCTAATAACACATGCACTCGCCTGGCTAATTAATGCCTAAATATTAATGCTCATGGGGACACAAAGGCTGAGCTGTTAGCCTGTTCACCTCCCACTAAGACAATCCAGGTTCATTTTGAATTTTTACATGTGGAATTGTGCCGGACGAAGCCGTTGGCCGGCTGGTTTTCTCAGGGATCTCATGGTTTCCCCGTCCTTTCATTCCGACGCTGCTCCATACTCACCCCACTCACCCTCATCGGCTTTCAAAACCTCGGATGTTAAAAGTGGTCCAAATGTCTTCACTCACTCATTAATGCTCACAGTTCTACCAGGTCTGTAGACTTTTTTCCAACATTCGCTGCAATGATTACAGAAAACAGTCAAAATATTTTGCCATACAGATATTACAATTAATATGTTTTAATAAATTACTAGCCTATTTGCTGACTTAGTTTACAATATAATTCCTCTATCCCACTTTTGACACCAATGTTACAAGATGCCATGGGTATATTCGAATTTGTGAGTGATGGAGGTATTAAAATAAAATAACTAATTGAAAGTTTTTATTTATAATGCTACAAATATTCACACAGCTATTATTTACAACATCAAGCTACCTATCTTCACTATTACGTTTGTTATTCTCAGTAAGTTCTTATCACTGTCTTACTTGCTTACAATCAGTTTACACTCATCATTTACACATATTCAATCTGTCTATTGCCATCATTTCGAATTTCCGTCACTCAGACATCCAGTTCAACAGCCCTGCCCAACGGCCTCACACTCCACTACCGATGCTCTCGCTGGTTTCACTCGTCAACATTAGTCGCTTTACTGTCTTCACACACCTGACTTGTAAGACCGTACGATGCTCCAAACTCTAGACTATCGGCTCAAGTCTTAAATAGTCTCGCTGGCCTGATACAGAAGGTTCCCCACACCTAGAATCACACAGATCGGCAGGGACAATGATCAGAACATTCTTACTATGATAACCCCAGACATTCAATCCCCTCACTGACAGGAGGCAGCAATAGTCCAGATGGACTTATCATGGAAGCAGCACTCCTTTGTAAATCTTCACGCACTCCTCAGGTTATCACTCTTCTCTCAACACACAGTAACACCCCTCCTTCTCCTAAGGAGTTTGCGAGCTGAGCTCTTTTGGAAGCAATTATTGTACTAGATATTTATAGGTTCTCAAAGGAGTCACGAAGAAAATAAATATTCTTCACATCAAAACAACAGTGAGGCCATAAACTAAGATTAATGCTAGTGGATCGTTAGGAAAATGAATAACGTAGAGTACCCGTGTCTCAGTTCAGGAAAATAAACCATTATATTTATGGATTTCAGATTGTACAAACTACATTTCTGTACATCAAAACAGCTTTCTAGAGTCCTAGTTAAATTTAACCAAATAATAATCAGTCTCTTAACAAGTGACAAAATTGTATTTTTGTATTGACTATGGCCAGAAAATATCAAACATTAAGCTACAAGTTAAATTCCTCGTTGGCTTTTATAAAATATTTATTGGTCTTAATTATAATATAGACACACTTCAAAATTATGTAGGGGACCAGTCCACCAATGGGTTCAATTACCTTATGCATTAAAGATCCAGTGATTGGAAATTCTGTTGATCATACCAGATAAAAGAAGTAACAATTTTATATTAGATATCTTACGGTTATTGCATGAAATTTCTCGAGAAATTCTTTGAAACACTTTTTTTAATCTTATATTCTTTACATTATAATTGAAATGAACTTTCCTTTTAACTATGCCGAAGCATAGTTGTAGTTGTGATAGCCTGGGAGAAGCAATTAAGTTTAGAACGTAGGTTGAAAGAAAATTTATATGGCAGAGAGTAGCAGGCTTAATGCTGAACCATGGCTAGAACTTGGCAGCTCACTTCTATTACGCCATAGTGGATTCCTTGATTTACTTGAAAGTCATGCGAATGGCTTGAAAAGTCAGCCGGATTATTCGAAATGTCAGATGAATTACTGAAACTTCAGGTGAAATACCTGGACTAACATTATGTGGGAAGATCGTTGAAAGATGTATTCTGCATGCACTACAGTACTAAACTAAATTTAAAACAATAGAAGGGATTGCAAGTAGCCACCAGGCTACCAAATATACCTATATAAAAAGATAGGAATTTGAGTACTCACAGTGTAGTACTCATCGACAGGCACACACACATAAAGTAGGACGACACATTTTCCACTCAGTTGCACGATCCCTACGTTTCGCTGGCTAAGTCAGCTTCACCAGGCGGCAAGTTGTAGAACATTGCAGTGTTCTACAACTCGCCTGCATTGAAAATGTGTTGTCCTACTTTGTGTGCGTGTGCCTGTCGAAGAGTACTGCACTGTGAGTACTTGAATCCCTATCTTGTTATATAATTTTAAAACAATAGAAAAAAATTATTTCGGTTACTACGGTACATGCAGACAGAGTTGAAATTGAAGAAAAGAGTTTCACTCGTGTCCTAAACCAGTAGTTCAGTAAGAATGCCTGATGAGATGTGCGCTGCTATGTTATAATGGCTGGTGGCAGGCAATTTAGAGGAGGATGAAACAAGGCGTAGTTCAAAGTTGCCCACTTCACAGTGCTAGGGGCACCTCTAAGGTATAGGACCAGCTTGATTATTACCATCGCCACTAGATTGGACATGGAGGCCGAGACCAGGATAGTCATGGTTGCTCAGGGGGCGATGGAGTGAAGCATGGATATGTGTGTCTGTGTCTGCAATTCTTACATAAAAAAAACTGCCAAGGCGCACTGCTAAGGTCGAAGCATGAGAAAAGACGGTGCATCGGGGCATTATCAGGCTAAATGGAATATGTTGAATGTGACTTAAAGAGTGCAGAAAGAGCTATGAGTTTCAGAGCAGTATTTATGTGTAGAAAAATTGCCAACAAATTCAATTTTAATTCTTGCATCTTAAAACTCTCTCAAATAAACTTATTTGCTATTCCAACGCAATTTAAAATTTAGTGACTCCAAAAATAGAAATTTCCTTGAGGTGGCACACTGCTCAAGTGGGACAGCGCAAGGGACGTGATGCAGAGCAGCAACACGTAGCAAACATGAATGATTCTACAAAAAAATATTTTATATAACAAATATGATTTTAGAAAAGTAAATGTTCACAAATTTTCATACAACGTACATTCAGGAGGCATGGTTACACATAGTAAGTTTGTGTTGATGCATGCCATACTGTTGTTTCAGCGTACCTGCACACACTACAGGTCGACTTCGCCCCATCTGTGTGTGCTGAGAGCATTTATTCGAGTGGCTATAAGGTTTATTCCACGCATTGGACAACTACAGACACGAGAATAATTAACACATTTATTTATGTAAATTGTACTGCCTGTCCAGACTTTGGCATGCTGTCGCCACCCACAAGACTAGATTGTTTTACCAGACGAGCCACAGACACATCGGAGCCGATAAGGAAGTTGAAAAAGTCATCACAGGGTGGTAGCACCCCTGCGACTAGTGATGTCATCGCCGCCGAGCCTCGAGAGGAGGCGGTAAACTTGTCATCAGCCTCCACCCAGGGTGATAAGCAATGAGTGGCACTGCCCACTACCCTGAGATAATCTATTCCTGTGCTGGAAGGCTACCAAAACCCGTACCCCTGTGGCAGGCTCGAAGCTGAAATTTCGACTATATAAGGAATCCCGAAAACACTCTTGCCAAAGTTCGTCGGCCTGCCGATCACAAAGGTTGGAAGGCTCTCCCAGGCCTGCATAAGGCCTCTACCTCTCCTAGCCTGAAGAAGGCCAGCTATCCTCTCCAGTAGCTTGCCAAGGCTTCTCCAGCAACTCCTGCACCTATGTTGCAGCACACGGAGAAAACCCAGAGGGAAAAACCAGAGGTAACTTCATCGTATTCAATGCACCCTTTTACCCAAGTCACTCCTTGACTTCTGCGGTAGCAGGTCATCGCAGTGCCCCTTATAGACAACCACCTCTCAAGTCTCTAGTTCGCTGTAAATTGCAACAACTAGTTATTTTTTGAACTAGTTTTGTTAGAGTTAACTTTGTTTAGTCAGGTTCGCCTTCACATGTCGTAACTTAAATAATTAATTTATTAGTTATTTTCGAATTATACAGAACTAGATCCCCGTTGTTTTCTTGAATCATAAATAAAAACACTGCATAAACCATAAACCTTGGTGGGGTAGTCATTTCGCACCCCTTGATCATTTGTAATTTAAATCATATTCATTGTAAGTGTGGTTTCATTTACTCGGCTCTAAATCAACTTAGCATTACCATGGAATAAATGTGAGTTGCCAAACCACTCAGGTTCCTGGAGCTTGCAAAGTCTGTAGTCTGAATAAGACCAGGACTCCTGAGACGTATCTGGTACACCCACACCTATTTGCAGTAGTGCTCCAACATTAGCCCGTCATATCTCTCCGCCAGTGCCTCGGAGTAAGTGAGCAAGACAATCCCACGAGGACTGCACCTCGACAGCTAGGAAAAGAGTGAGCCCATTCAATGAGTTAGTACATGAGAAGATCCTTAGCTAGTAATAAATTATTATTTGTATTGTACTATCAGATTGGTAAATTAATTAATTCAGATGACTGAAAAGGGAAGTGGACAAAATAGCCTAAATCGTCACCGAGCTCAATGAGCCCTACAGAGGGAATTATCCAATCACGATAATACACTTTTGGTATTTTAGCTCTGTGAGGTCCCTTCAGGACTTTGAAAATGTTGGGAAGAGTGAGCTGACTTGCTGCCTTGTTGTGGGCAGCAAATAATCAAGGTGGGTTTGCTTTCTCATGGAGTACAGAAGCTTTGCGTGGTTTGAAAAGTAATTCGTTAGGCATGTTCTTAGCTTGCATTCAAAATCTAGTTTGGATTTGCATGTTAAATTCTTTTTGGCTTAACTTGTAATGCTATGAAGCTCACTAACGTAGTTTGCTTTGTCTTGTATGGAAGTATTCTGATAGTATGGTAAATGTTTGACTGATACACGAGTGCCTGTAAAGTTGATGGCAGTAAGATGGGGCTAGAACCACTCATATCTACTTGGTTTGATATTTTCATGTAACCCACCTTCTTTTGATAATCCATCAGCCTCACGTTTCAATTTGGTCTGAGAAAAAGATAAAATGGAATGGCTTTTAAAATATTGTTTTTAAATGTCTATGGTTTTAATAAAAAGTTTTTAAGCGGTCGGACTTTGGTAGGCTACTGCGCTCCGGCTCGCTGTTTAGATTTTAAGGATTAGTACCAGAAAATTCAATTTGTCTCCAGTAGTGGAGTTAATTTTCCAAATGTGAATTTTTTTCAAACTTGCCCTATAAGTTATTTAAAAAAAAAAGTACTAGGCAATTTTAATGAGATAATGTATATTCCATTTTAAGTCCACCTCTTTAGAATTTTATTTTGCTCTCGGCTTTGCTTGGCCGCACAAGGGCGCCGTAGAAGCGACTATTAATGTGCAATGTTTTGAAATGTTTTTTTTCTTTAAAAATTATTTTTATGCTAATGGAAACTAGTGTGCTGAGTCCTGAAATTTTTGTAAAATTTCCTACTATCCACGAGCTTATGGAATTGAAACACCCTACGTGAATACAGGTGAAGGAGACCCAACGCTGCTTCTAGACTAATAGAGTAGGTAGTAAAAAGTGGCTATTAAAATAACTCTAACTAATTCTCTACTGTTGTCCTGAAGGGACCGGTACATGTCTCAGTATTTAACGACGTAGGGTGTAGGTTCTGCGGTGGAGAGATTGGTGAGACTGTGCAAGCCAGAAGGAATCTTCTGCACCACTAGAATGTGATGAATACCAAGGTAACATAGCTGATGAATCCCTTGGCCCCAGGAGTGGGGTGAGGGAACATGACAGATGACAAATACTTACAGACTGGCCACAAGCCTTGGTGCAGTCCTATATTTATACTCTAGCCGCGACTGCGTGCCCCTTGATCGGCTTGTATAGGAGGTTGTCTTGGAGAGGGAGTAGCAGCTGTGAAGGCGTGACATAGATCCTTGGTGTGTGACATCAGTGGCCAGCACAGGATCCAAGCTCATGCCTCGCCGATCGTACTAGTATTGGCATCTGACAGTGCGCTGCTGTACTCTGTGATCTTGATGCATGGCTTCGGTGGCTTATCCGGTGAATAATAAAATCTGGCGTTGAGCATCCATCCTTTTCCTTGGATAGATAATACAATTCCTGATATCTCGTGGTTTGTGGCAGCAAATCAAACACCATTAACAATACTCTAGGTTTGTTTGCACTGATGAGTAGAATTTTATTCAATAATAAGCAGAAAGACATCACACATCCATTCACTCCCTCTCCTATGCGACGTAGACTCATCTGGGTGAGAAAAGAAAAAAATTCCCTTTAGGGAATGTAGGACTGTCCTCTCAAGATAATTTTTTTCCTCTCTACATCAGATTCTGAAATTGTCATTGGTCTGTGCATGTTTCACTGTGCTGCCATTACTTAGAACAACATGACGGGCAGGCTGCTGAGGGTAGGTGGCTTGCGCTGGGTCATTCATCAAGCGGCGGATCAGTCTAGGCAATTCTATCTATCTTGGTTACATGGCGAACTGCTTGTTCTTTATTTCTCTGCTGCGCGCAACTGGGCCATGCTACGTGTGGATATTTGGAGTCTTCTTTTTTTATAAAAAGAGTGTCGCGAGGGATCTCTGGTGTCGGTGATAATGCATAGCCTTTGTTTTTAAAGTGTGTCGTCCTACAATATCAGCTGGAAGGCTTGGTTACATTCAATATGGTTTACAGTGTAGTGTTAACCTGTGGAAAGAAGCAAGATACGACGGGCGGCACATGGAATAAAGTCAACCCTTGGGGAAGAATTTAATTAGTATAATATCAGTAAAGGTTACCAAAAGTCTTGCTCACAAAGGCATGTGTTCTCTAGCTATTCTGCTGTGGCCACCTTGTGCGGAAAAATAAAACAATTGACCACTACCTTTGGTCTTCCTATTTTGTCGCACAGCAGAATACTTTGTGTATCAAGTGAGCTATGGGATTTTCCTAGCCGAGACCTTGCGGCATCTCATCTGCACAGCTAAACTTAGAAAAGCAAGTTTGTTGGCAAGTTACGTTAACAATGCAAACAAATTCATACACTACCACCATAAACATAAATATAAATGAGAGAAAGAAGGCACTTCAAACAAACAAAGCACTCGGAATATTTTTACATATAAAAAAAAAATTTCCCAAAATTTTCTCGATCTGCTTGTTAAACTGTCTTTTTTTTTTTTTTTTGTAATTTCTTGAAGGTTTTATACAATGCAAGAAATGTAATAATTAGATGACTTAGTACCTAATATCGTGGCTCTACCATTCACTACATTTAGTGCAGAGAATGGGTGGCTTTTCAATTCTGTTGTGGTGAATGCTCCAGAGGAAACTGATCCTCCCAGGCCCGTGGAAATACTTCTCTCTCCACCAGAAGAACAGTGAGAAGAGCAAACCCCAGATGACAGTCCAATCCCTAAGGAGTCATCCGCTAGGGTCGGCTTGTCAGTCTAGAGGTTATGCTTCTGGTGCCGAAAGGAGTATTTCTCCACTATTATGCTGTGAAGACTTGAGGAAAGGTAAAGTCTTCGGCACCACTAGAATGCGGTGAAGACTTGAAGATAGGTAAAGTCTTCGTCACCACTAGGACGTAGTGAATACTTGAGGATAGATAAAGTCTTTGTTACCACTAGGACATAGTAAAGACTTGAGGATAGGTAAAGTCTTTGTTACCACTAGGATGCAGTAAAGACTTGAGGATAGGTAAAGTCTTCGTCACCACTAGGACATAGTAAAGACTTGAGGATATGTAGTCTTTGTTACCACTAGGATGTAGTAAAGACTTAAGGATAGGTAAAGTCTTTGTTACCACTAGGATGCAGTAAAAACTTGAGGATAGGTAAAGTCTTCATCACCACTAGGACGCAGTAAAGACTTGAGGATATGTAAAGTCTTCGTTACCGCTAGGATGTAGTAAAGATTTGAGGATAAGTAAAGTCTTCATCACCACTAGGACACGGTAAAGACCTGAGGATAGGTAAAGTCTTCATTACCACTAAGATGAAGTAAAGACTTGAGGATAGGTAAAGCACCACTAGGATGCAGTAAAGACTTGAGGATAGGTAAAGTCTTCGGCACCACTAGGGCACAGTGAAGATTTGAGGATATGTAAATTTGTCGGCACGTAAATTTGACGTGGTGAAGGCCAAGGTAAGGTAGCTGATGGTTCCCTCGGCACCAGGAGTGTGATGTCAATTGCTTGAAGACTGGTCGCGAGCCTTGGCGTGACCCTCTATTTATACTCTGGCTGCGACAGCGTGCCCCTTTACTTGCTCAATACGGAGTTGTCTTGGAGAGGAGGTAGCAGTTGTGAAGGCATGACATAGATCCTCTGTGTGTACGGTCAGTGGCCAGCGCTAGATCCAGGCTCATGCCTCGGTGATCGCACTAGTGGTGGCATCTGGCAGCACACTGCTTACTTGGATGATCTCAATGCATGGCTTCGGTGGCTCATCCGGTGAATAATAAAATCTGGCGTGAAGCATCCGTCTTTTGCCTTGGGTAGATAATACAATTTGTGACGTCTTGGGTTTGTGGCGACAAATCAAACTCCGTCAACATTGTTCCAGGTTTGTTTGCGCTAATGAGTAGAAGTTGATTCAATAATAAGCAGAAATACATCATACATCAAGTGATTTTGCATGTCTTGTTGCTGAGTTCTTCATACAAATTGTATTAAATGTGTCTCATGTTTTGTCTACTGTAATCCTAAATGTTACAGGATATTCTTTAATAAGTATTCACGGCAATACAATTCACTTACCTGCTTGTTTAATTTAATGATTCAGTATTTTAATGATCAGTATTACAACTTTTAAGTTTTTTTTTTTTTTTTATATCTCAAAGGGAAGCCAACTTACGTGGAGTCATTGAACTTCTTGCACGAAGCCACGCACATAAGGAAATCAGCAGCATGCTAGGAAAAAGTTTTTTCATCTTTCGAAATGCCCGGCACTTTTATAAGCATATTTTATACTTTAATATGTTATCTTTTCTCAAGGAAAGAGTATTTTTTAATTTATGTAAAAGTTCCACACACAATCACATATGTACTATAATCCACATACTGCCCACACCCATGTTTCAGGAGGCAGAATTTGGTATTTAAATTTCCCAGCATATTCCCCACACCTCATTTGCAAAGGTGTGGGGAATTTGAATGATGATTTTGGACATCTGTAAAGATAGCAGGAAACACATTGCTGTTATCAACAGCAGGAAATTCTATTTATCTTTAGTAGTGTATTCTTATTGGTTGAAACCAATATTAAGGGTAGAAATGTTGGAGGTAGGCTAGTGTGCACTTTGCCATATTACTGAATGTAATTCTGCTAGTTATTGTGTTTCGAAAGGTTTGAATTTGGGGTGGTGTTCGGTGAGGTTAAGTACATAATTGCTGTAAGTTGTAAATGGGCAATTATGTCAGCAAATTGCAAGTTGTGTGTGATAGTATATGCAGAATAACACGGGGATTGGGCAGCTGAGTAGGAATACTGCATTTATGAATAAAATGTGCACGAGTATAGAAAGAAAAATTAAAACTTATGGAATACAAATTCAACCAATCATACTTTTCGCGGACCCAAGCATGGGAAGTTTTGTGAACTTGACACGGAAGTGGTGGGATATACTAGAGAGCTACGAAATAATGAATGTGTTTAATTGGAAATGATTCAATGGGAAGGACTGGAATTCGCACATTCCCAGAGCATCCTGCATTCCCCAGTTCAAGGCAAGTCATAGCTAGGAGTTGAGACTTATGCGATGGGGGATTTTTTTCCTCTGCCTTAGAACTTCGCTTTACCACCGGCTACTTGAGGACAAGAGAATTGACTTCCACTGTGTTATGATAGCAATGCAGAGAGCCTACGAATACATTCTTTAACAAGTTGGCTATTTGGATCAGACGCCTGTTTTTTTATACGCCGCAAAATACAACGGTGAATGAAAAGGGAACACCAAGTTGTGCTGTTAGCACATGAATGTTGGCCAAAATTATAAAATAACAAAAGGATAATGAAACATTACATATGTTAAACATGGGATAACAGGTCCAAATAATGATATTGGATTTTAATAAGCAAGTAAACCACGAGTTTTACTGTAGTTATGTTGTACGTATAAGAGTTTGACATCAACTAAAATACTAATGCAGTTATGTTTACACAGAGGTTTGCAAATGAGGAACATGAAGCTATCACTCATTAAATGCAAGTAGGTCAGACAATTAAGATTATACATAGGGCGAAATTGATGTCATTTGGACTTAAGGTTCTGATTAAACTACACAATCTTTTAAGAATTTTGTTAAACAGGGAACTCACATTCTTAACCCACAAAAGATATAAAAACTGAATGATACATTAACATAAATACCCTAAGACTGGCCTAGACAAATAAAGGTGTAAATGCTGCAAAGCAGCCAGACAAGCATGGAGTCAAGATGGGTGAGTTTCATGACTACGGTAAATGCACATGCTAACACCTGAAATGTCATGAAACATTACTAGGAACCACAGGTTTCGAGTGCTGTTTGGTGAAACAGGGATTTACTCTTCAAATGTTTCTGACAGAATCAATTGGAATGGCTGAAGGCTATGTTAACATGGCAGACTAAAACCAACTGCTGGGGCAACTAGAAGAGTTAACCCTCAGTCACTCAATAGACGTAACATAACCCTATATATGGTTAAAGCCAGACAAGATTGCCATGGCAGGTGTGCCAAAATATAATTTAGCAACACATCACATAATACTTACTACCTAAGTAAACATTCCGTGATGCCTGCCTAGCCTGGGAGTGACCTGACACAACAGATAGGTAAGCAGACAACTACATGCTGATCCGGGGAGCTAGTGAATAGGCCTGACAATCGAGACACAGTGTAGACATGGAGGGGAAGCAGGGGAGCAAGAGAGAAGGCAGTGCCTGGAGTAACAGCCACCACTTGAGAACCCGCTGTTTCAACTTGGGTGGGAAAGTCATACAGTTCTCATTGTCGCAAAATTATAGACTCACAGGGTGTATTCCTAAGATTATTTGGAGCAAAAATGTCATACCAAACATGGGTCCTATTCCCAGAGTTTACAGAGCAATTCGGCAAAATGTGAAGGAATTCTGCAAAATGGGAATACCGTAATAATGAACAGGTCCTGTCATAGACCATTGTGACTTGTTGCGACCTGTTTGACTATCAGTGGTGTGAACAGCGCATGACCTTGACCATCGTGATGTGTGACTGTCTGTTGCTCGAGTACTGCATGAACATGTTACGTTCCTGCTCATAGTGGTTATAGCTGTTTGCAAGCTTTTTACACGCACTTGTGATGGGGTCTGATAAATGCACTATAATTACCTCTGAATGGGTATTTATTTTATTCATCATGTTTCCCATTTTTCGAATTACTCTGTAAATATTGTGAATAGGGCCCATGTTTATATGACATTTTATGCCCCAAATAATCGTAGGAATATGCTGTGTGACGGGCGGTAACCCCTCGTGGATCATTCTGTATATAGCTCGCAACTAGTGATGGGTAGTTCACGAACTACCAGTTCATTTCGAACTGGTCTTGAAAAATAACTAGGTGCATAATTCACTGCGACAAAAAAGAACTAGTCTCTTGTGATATCGGTCAGTCATTCTCTTAGTGCCAGTAAGTACGCCAGGCGCGCCACTGCACATGCTCAGATAATATGTTGTTGGTCGCTCCCTTCAGTCCCCCAACCCCTCCACACAACCAAACACTATCCTTCCCTCCGTGACTGGCCACAGCGCAACGTGCATACTTCTTATCTATCTGCCTCTACCATATCGGTATCTTTGTTTTAGCTCGTTCAGCACTGCCTCGAACTGTAGGAATCGCAGAGCAGACCTATCTAGTTCAATAGTGACATGAGTCGGAAATCGGCCAGGAACTGCAGGACACACAATGCGAGACAGTTGGCAGACCTATGGCCATGCAGCGATCTTTCGTTCTTTCTTACTTTCTCGTGCCGACCCCAATTTCGTAGTCGGTTGCACGCCGGTATGTGGTGCGAGGGGTTCTGGGTTCGAAACCCAGTCAGGGTATGGATGTTTGTGTCGTCCATTTAACTTGCTTCATCCTCATCGGCATTAAAGACCTCGCTGTTATGGTGCCGTAAAACCCTCTCACTCACTCCTACTATAAATACGATGTTGCCAGACATACGGAAATGCCTGTATCTGTAAGAAAATACATCTGATAGCCGCACTAATACGAGTATAGCAACAACAGTATAATATAGAAAAACACTCATTAATGTAATGTCAAGTTGTACACACTCGCAATAAACAAGAGAAGAACTGCTTTTTCCTAGTATAGTCACTCATTACTTCGGATATAATTTTTTGATATTATTTGTATCATATTAAAATTAAGTTATTTTGGTAATTAAAGTTCTGTTAAAATGTTTCTAATACTGGTACGAATAAATCCAGTGTGCCGGAACAATTTTGGTTTAGTTTGTACATGCCTGACTTGGAAAAATTAACTTTATACCTGGTTGTCTGTGGCAACAGAACGTAATATAATATTGTTGTGGTCTTTACTTTCAGCGTCAAAAGTAATTTGGTATTATATTACACAACATGGGCGTGGATAACACAGTATAAAGAAAATAAAAAAAATAATTTAATCTACACACAATAATGTCCTAATTCTTTAGAAATTAATTTACAAACATCACTTATTTACTTCTCTTTCCGTTTCATGCTTGCTTAGAGTCTTCTGGGAAGGGGAAATGGAACTGTGAAAGAGGAAACAGTGAAAGATCTATCTAGTTCTTGGGCCGAGGTACAGAAAAAGACCTATCTAGTTCTTGGACCTAGGTTACACTTGCGCTCTGCAGTTCGCCAGTATGCATGATCTGTGACCTATATAGTTCAAAAGAACAGTTCCCAATGAACTGTTCTTAAATGTGATTAGTTCGGAATGACCTAGTTCATTCTAGTAAACTATATTTCCCATCAATACTAGCGACATAGTACAAGTAATAATCCAATATGTTACACACATATTTGAACAAATGACAGGGGATGTAATGAAATGAACATGTTATGTGTATAATAGTGAGAAATTTAAGTTACAGTACAGACTTATCAATGTAATAGTCAAAATACAAAATAAATACATGGGTATGTTTTATTGTCCTGTATTGTGTTAAAACATACAGAATTTAAACCGATTAAATATAACCAAGTCCATATTTCAAAGTAGTTACATAATAAATGTTATCTCATGAGTAAGGCAACGCTCAAGATTATTGCAATTGTATGTAATCAGAAATGTTAAATGTTGTTCATTTGACTAAGTTGATAGTTGAGAAATGCCATGTTCATCATTCGAATGGACGTGGCCGTGTAAACGTGACGCTCCTGCACGATCAAGGTCAGTTGAAGTACGCTACGCTTCATGAGACTGATGACCTTGAGGTTGGAAAAGGTGGCTGACTCAGTCGAGATGGAGTATAGGTATTTGCAGCATGTAGCCCAGCATTTCTGAAGATTTCCATTATTTGCATTCTTACATCAAATGCTGCTTGTGGTGGAAAATTATCCATTGTTGCAACAAAGGAGAGCAAGAAGGCTTTATTGCCAAAAACTTATCGGAATTCATTCCGCCTCTTTGAAGTTCCAGACTTTCCTGCATAATGTATGTCATGGACTTGGATGCGAAGCTAGTTCTCTACCTATAGCTGGTATTTTCTCCGTCCTCTCTTGCCACTGCTCTCGGACCATGGCAGAAGACAAAGGTGTAGGGTTATGCTGTTGTATGATAGCACCTGGCACGTTATTCGTTAATACATCCACAGCTTGATCATTTGGAGCAGGTTGTTCTTTGGGCGGAGGAATGTTAGAAGCTGTGTTGTCGGATCCTTTAAGGAACCAAGAAAGACAGTTGGTCGTAGTACACATACGTCTTTTTGCTTCCAGGCATTCCTGTTTCAGATTTCTTTAGTAAGCAAAAATCCCCGACTAAATTATCTCGCAGTGTCTTCCATTTCCACGTATCAAGGAAAACAGTACGACTAATTGCGAGAGAAACGTGCAAAGTTTTCTGGGAACTACTGCATCCCCTAGAGATGCCACCTCCAAACGAGGACACGTAGCTGAAAAAGGCTCACGACTTTGAAGAGTTGACCAACTACCCTAATTGCGTTAAGGCCATGGATGGCAAACATATTCGTTCAAACAATGTTCACCAAATTCTGGATCCCAGTGTTTCAACTATAAGAAATACTATCCACTTGTGTTGCTGGCTGTAAGTGACGCTAAATACAACTTCACAGCGATTGATGTTGGTGCATACGGCTGCGAGAGTGATTAAACAATCTTTAAGAATTCAAATTTCTGCAAGAGACTCAAAACACAACAACTAAATCTCCCAAGAGACACACCACTTCCCTCGTTTGGACCAACAGTACCATTTATATTACTTGGAGATGAACGTTTGGCTTGCCAAAACACGTAACACGACCGTACGGACAACAGGACCTAACCGAAGTAAAAGGGGTGTACAACCATAGGCATTCCCGTGCCAGGTGCACTGTGGAATGTGCATTCGGTATATTAAGTAATAAGTGGCGCATTCTGCATTCATGCATTCTAGTGGATAAAGAATTTGCAACTGAAGTCATTCAATGTTGCTGCGTTCTACATTACTTTGTAAAAATCCGTGATGGTTTCATATTTGAGGACACCTTGACATGCGACATGGAAGAAGCACGAGGCGCTGCGCTGCACCTGTAGGAGGACGAACAGATGGCATTCAAGTTAGAAAACTTCTTTATGCTATTACTTCAATGGTCCAAGAGCAATATCTTGGCAACAGAGGTATACTTAAAGTGTTGTGCAAACGGACGAGAAAGCTACATATCTTGGTTGGTTTTTGTTTTTACATATTGCTTTTTGAACGCCTAGGTTGTAATTTGCTTCAAAACACACGTCTATTTCTTTCGTAATAATCTAGAGCATACAATCTTGTACTATGACCGTCGTGGCGCACATGCATCTGGTAGAATTGCAGAACGATAGGATTGGTAAAACAAACGGTACCACAATAATCACGAATAAGGATGTATTATTACATTATAAAATAAAGTTATAATCCATATAATACTCCATGGGTATTTTTAACATTTAATGTACACCAATATTTTAAAAATTACCAGCTTACTTTCCATAATATTTGATATGAGTTAATGCATTTTAAGCAACAATATGCATTTATGTACATTCTTTAATGTTATGATGTTATTGTTATTATAATTGTAACAGTTTATATTCTTGCTATTATGTGTAGGCCTACATTATCTCATGAACAGACTATAGCAAATCCGATTATAAAATAGCTTAACTTTCTTCTGATGCGGGTTGTTTGCATTATGTGATAGTAATGATTCTGTAATACGTATGTAACCATTTTTGAACATAATGTCGCTGGTTTCCTCGCCGTCGCCAGATTTGGAATTATTAGCTACATTCCTTATAGGCCTGTCGATTAAGACTATTACCGATTAAGAGTGTCTAATTAGTGTTTATCTGTGAATACTATATGCGTTAGCTTTTACTAGGTTAGTGCCAACCTGGCAGACGACCGTTATGCCATTCATATGTACGTTTTCGTTGTGTATATTTACAATTTACAAAGTATATGGTTTGGTTTGTAATGTACACTGTATGTGTAATAAGTGGGAATATAAATACACTATTATAATTATTACATAAAGAATTATGATTGACTAGCCTGTCTTTGCTCCTGCAGCCACAGAGTTTCGTTCTCGCATTAGTTCTAACAGGTTAGGTGCAGCAATTTATTAAATTTCAGTGGACTGGCAGAGAAGCGTGCCAGTCCAAACCCATGTGTCCTATATGTTCACAATCTCACTTGCAGTAGCTATCAGCACATGTCACATACACACAGAGCCAGAGTTCCAACAATGGGGGTCGGACTATTTAAAGATGCATTTTATAACAAAATGATCTGAATTAACACAGTAGCAGTTCCTACATACAATTTATTGGTTTACTTATATAATGTAGTATTTGAAATATGGAGAAATATGAAAAACTCCCACATGCTTGTTTTAGACACTAAATAGTATAACTCATTTAATAAAACAATAATACTATGTATGTAGACTACGTGGTGGAAATACACATACAAAAAACATTACACATTAAAGGTCAACACACTGTATATTGTACTTCTACTAAATAATATAACCTAAATTCTAAAAGGGGTGCGGATGGATTTTCCTATGCGATACACATTAACACAAGTAATAAATATTTCGTGGCGCCCCACAATGGCTGTCATTCTATTGAATCTGCACTCTCTGAAAATACTCTCCTGCAAATATATGTTTTTTATTTAAGCTTTTATGTGCCGTTAAGCAAGGTTTCTTTATCACACGCTACATAACATCAAAGTAACTATTTCGTTTGCCATAAAGTTATTATTTTTTCTGTGTAGTAAAAAAACACCCTGTTTGATGGTTTTTTTTGTTCAACAATAATTGTAAAG
The DNA here is from genome assembly GCA_029891345.1 of Dryococelus australis. Classification (NCBI taxonomy): domain Eukaryota; kingdom Metazoa; phylum Arthropoda; class Insecta; order Phasmatodea; family Phasmatidae; genus Dryococelus; species Dryococelus australis. The sequence continues at coordinate 218,934,777 of CM056993.1, read as the reverse complement.
CCTTACATCTTTCTCCACAGGTGCCCTCACATTCCAAGTATCGTACATTACCTCACCGAACCGTTCTAGCATGTCGCCTCCAGCTGTTTGTTGCTGTAGTCCTTTGACTGGATGTCATATAGGGGTGGCTGTTTCTCAATAAAATAAATACATTTCTCTGCATCAAACATTACACCTATAATAAACAAGACCAGTATCTAAATGTAAAAATAATGTGTTAATAATTATCTCTATCAGTACTGTAATAGGCCTGACTGACTTCACACACACTACAGACACAGTAGACAGTTGTCACACGATCAATGGGTAGTGTTACGAGCGCATTGTGAACAGGGGCGCCCGGAAGAATCTTTTCCAAAGGTGGCAACTTAGACCAAGTATAAAAACATGTTACGATATTCAAGGTTGAATATGTTTATACTTACATTGATGCCGTCAGGTGAGACACGAGACGAAAAATTACACAAATACTTACTGGTAATTTGGGCGCCAGCGGTGCTTCCCAATCACCGCACTATTGAGACGCAGGGTTCTCAGGGATGTTGTGGGTTCTGTGTGTCCGTCTCATCCATGCGTATTTACAAACACGTTGGCAATACTTAACTTTTAATAAAATCATTTAAATAAACAATTGATAAAACATATGTGGCAAGGACACTGTCACTACTGAATCAAAAATTGAGTTCACTGTAGACTTGTTTTTATTGATACTGTTTATACACATCAATGTGCCAATTAAATGGTTATCTCGGTCATGACTAGCCAATTCTGCTTAGGAGCTCCATAACCCATAATTAATCTAGCACATGCCTAAATGGATGATCTCACCGAGGTGCGTGAACCACAACCTTCACAAGGGAAGAGGGCCGACAGCCGATAGGGTGGACTGACGGTTTTTCCCTGAAGACAGGACACGGTGAATTACAAATGAATACCCTTAATACACATTAACACAAGTGATTACTCGGCATCACTAACGCAAATTCATCGGGGCTCGCCCTCCAGCACGTGGTTAGTGTGGTGACGGCCAATACACAGAGCCAGCTAAGATGGGAGTAATTTCACCGTACACTAATTATTCTATTACATAGACCCTTGAATGATACATGAAATAATATGGGACACAAGATGAATATTCAGAATAAACACACACGTGTGTAAACAAGCTTAAGTGGTGGTGCAGGTGAAATTGCAATATTTCGGTGCTGCGGTACTACTTGTTTCCACATCCTCACTACTAGGTATTGAGTGTTCAGTAGGTGTAAAAACGTACACAAGCAAAGATTAACCGGTAAACTAAATGGACTATTGAAACCTAAATCAGTAAACAAAAGTTGTAGTGCGCACGTAACAGTCTCTTACCTCGCCAGCTGTCCTCGACAGGCTGTCCAAATACAAGCGTCGCACGGACCTATCATAGCCGCCTATGGGGTTCACATAAGCGGAAGTGCGATGCACGCTGAGTGAAATATTTTATAGTGAAAATAAAATGGTACAAATTAAATTAGACATTGTTTTAAACATTTATATAATTTTGTTACGAATTTCAATATTATTTTAATGTGTCTTTGTGATGGCGTTCATGACAGAATATTAAGTGTTCTTAATCTCGGCGCCACAGGAACTGTGAATATTCATAACCAACAATTCAAATTAGTACAACCTCTTTAAAACATTTTAAGACATATTAAACACTGTAAAGACAATGTAACACATTTTACCCTGAAATTAATATTTATAGGAAAGTCCAAAATTGTCAGCCTCTTTGTGCACGCATGGTACACGTGACACATTAGCACCGTCATGGGCTCTAGTGCCGCTGGCTGTTAGCCAGCGTCAAACGACCCCTCCCTCGAAGGCCAAGACGGTGTGAATAACACAACATTGCTCTGGCGTGCTCTGCCCAGCTGGTTGCCGATTGAGGGCAAAGAATACATGGCCTCGGAGGTCGTCGGTTTCTTCGGTGTTTGCAGGGGGTGGGGGTGTAGGCAGGAACAACAATGTGGGTACGTGGTGATGACTCGGCTCGCCTCTTGCGAGTGCTCTGTTGCAACTTGTTGACACTTAACGTCACACTCACTGCCCTTCTAGTTTCCACAAACCCTTTCAAATTCTCTTGCCTACCCTACTAGGCTCTCCCCTGCGGGAACTGGAAAGCCTCTAAAAGATGTCTCGGCTCCACATGTGGTATCAAGATTTACGTTTACACTTTGGTTACAACCAAATTCCGCTGTGCCCTTGGGAAACCCCTTAAAACTCAACTCTATGGCACTGGTTATGTTGAAATTTAAGTGTACACTGGTGTTACCACTTTATTTGTATACACTTGGAAACCCCTTAAACTCGCTCTGATTCGTTGTTTTTTTACCTGTAATAATAGAATAACCCAGAAACGGTGCTGCGGTACTACTTGTTTCCACATCCTCACTACTAGGTATTGAGTGTTCAGTCGGTGTAAAAGCGTTAAATATCAGTTCACTACTTTGGCTGGGTGTTCTCGTGTTAGTGTTGTTCTCAGTGTATGTGTCGTTCTCCTGTGAACTCTCTGGTGAAATTCTTCGAACTCGCTGCGGTACTGGGCGTAACGTCGTCTAGGTCACAACTTCACTAAATATGTGGAATTTCCAATATTTTACACTACTCTCACTGGCCCTTCACATCTAGGTGCCAGTCCAGCACAGTATTGCTTCGCCCTGGCCGATAACGGTTTTTCTCGTACATACATGTACATCCCGGGTACAAGTTTGGGTGGCGACCTCTTGCTATTCGGTACCCACACATTACAATAGCCGAGCTGGTTCACCCTGGCTTCTTCATGTACCTGCGCCTGGTGTTCGGCGATTTGTTCAGGCGATGTGGGCGGGTTTTCGCAGGGTGCTCCAGGGGCACAGAGTTCATGACCTTGTACCATCTTGGCGGGTGTTTTGCAGGTTGTCGCGTTCAATCTATTCCGTAGAAAAAAACATCACCTCCGGGATCAATTCAGCCCACCTCGTATGCTCCTCGCCTAACCGGAGACGTAATTGGATTTTTACGTCCTGGTTTTGTCTCTCAATTGGGTTAGCCCTGGGATGGTAGGCTGGGGTAGTACGGTGTTCTGTTCCCCACCTGGTACAGTACTCCCTTCATTTTCGCCCTATAAACTGTATTCCATTGTCCGCCAACAAATATTCGGGATGTCCCCACCTCGGGAAAAACTCGTTCTGCATTATTTGTGCCACGGTGTGCACACGAAAGTTGCTGACTGGACAAATCCATGGCAACAACAAGAAATATTTTCCCAGTTTCCGTATGCAGGTACGGGCCCATGATGTCGATAGCTACGGTTTTGAATGGCTCGGTTGGCAGTCTTGGTTTTTGTGCAGCATCGCCGTCTGCTCTCCACGGCTTACGGGTGTTACACATGACACAGCTCTGTACATATTACCTGACATCTCCCTGGCCAGTGAAAACATTTCTGCGCATTCCTTCGTGTCTGCTCGGAGACCGGATGTCCATGTTCCAAACTGCCGTGTGCGTATTTTTAACACAACTTACTGTTTCTCTCTCGGTACATACCTCCACTATCGCACACAATTACCAGGTGGTTTGGTTTGTATTTCCCTGTCCACTACCCTCCGGTGTTCTGTGTAGTGTGTGGCATAGTGTTGTCGGCGTTGTGCAGCATCTGGGGAATTTTATTGTGCTGTGTGTACCTTGTTTAACACATCACGTACATTCAACGAAACAAGTACGCCAGGTGGTGTGGCAGTAACGTTTTGTACGAGGGTTTGTGTTTCTGCAGTGGTATTGCACAGCACGGCGGTAGCGCCTCCTCCCACTCCGCATCGTCAGTTACAGTTAGATTCCGGCAAGGATTCCTGGACAAGGCGTCTGCGAGCTCGTTGGTTTTTCCCGCCACGTATTCTACCTTGAAATCGTACTCATGCAGTAACAGCGCCCTGCGGGAAAGTTTACATTTCCCATTATGCATTCCCCCCTCTAACCATAAAAGGTATCGGTTGTCAGTTTTGAGTGTGAACTGCCTTCCTAGCAAGTACTGGCGGTACTTTCCTTATGAATGTACAATGTCCAAATGTTCTTGTTCGTTAACGTGATATTTACATTCTGCATCTAAGAACTTTGCGCTGTGATAACTGATGATATGTTTTTCCCCGTGTATTCCCTCCTAATACAGCACAGCTCCAATGCCTTCTTGACTGGCATCTGTTTGTACGACAATAGATAATCAAGACAGCGGATTACAGTTCTGAAATTCAATTTTAATGTCTTGAAATACTCGATCGGCTTGAGATGTCCAGACAAATTGACGTTTCTCACACAACAAAGCAGTTAACAGTTCAGTGATTATGGAAAAGTTTGGGACAAATTTCCTTAACCAATTAATTAAGCCAAAAAACTTCCAGACTTGTTTACATGATATGGGCGTGGGTTTTTTTGGATGTCCCATACGTGCTCTTGTTCTCCATTTTACTCATACCCAAATTACACTTTTCCACTTTGCATGTAAGTTTATTATGTTCCAGCCATTCAAACACAAGGCTCAAATGGTGCAAATGTTCTTCCCAGCTGTTAGACCAGACAAGTACATCATCCAAATACGGCATCGCAAATTCTCCAATAAATCCATCCAAAACATTAACCATTAAATTCTGAAACGTTGCAGGGGCACACTTTAAACTGAATGACATGGCTACAAACTGAAATCTATGTCAATCTGGGGTAATAAAGGCTGTTTTATTTGTCCTGTGGGCGGTTAGGCACTTGCCAATATCCAGACTTTAAATCAAGTGACGTGACTAATGAAGCTGGTCCTAATGTTGACAAAGTGTACTTCATGTTTAGGACTAACAGCAGCATGTTTGCGGTTATTTTGTTAAGTGGTCTGAAATCGACACAGAATCGCCATTCGCCATCTTTTTTTGGAGCAAGGGTAATTCCTGAATTATAGAGACTTTGTGTAGGTTCAATAACATTATCGTTGAGCATCTCACATACCTGTTGGTTGATGACACTGCAAAAGAAAATACCTGGGTCTTGTGGCTTTGAGTACACCAGATCCTCATGCGTGGTGATGATCGCAGGTCTGTGATGTCAGTGCGCTGCAGCTTCCCCTCAGTGTGAAACACATTGGCATGCTGGTCCAGCAGATGTTGCAGACATTGCTGATGTGCGATGGTAACCTGGTGCTCGAAGTCAGCAAGTGGCACAGCAGTCGTTTTTCATGGTGTTGCTCCCACGGCGTAAACAGTCCATTGGCCACATGTCCCTACGTTCAGACGATTCAGGCGCGATATTATCATGGTGTGGCTGTCAACGAGCCATGGCAGTCCCAAAATCACTTCTTCACACAAGTCCGGCACAATGTAGACATCGCACTTTGCGCATCTCCCTGGTGGTGGGTGGTAGCAAATTGCAGACGTCTCGGTGACACCATAATGGTTATTGCTTGTACTAAACCCTCACACACAAAGTTGTGACTAGCAACAGTGTCAATAACAGCCATGACATTTTCACCTTCAAGTTCAACACATACTCGCAGTGCATTGACGGTACTGTCTGTTACCTGGAATACTTTTGCACCTTCATTAGGCGGATTGATACGACATGATGGCGAGATTGGTGCAGTTTCGCCAACCTCTTGACTTAGTTTTCTAACCTGTTGCCCTGGTAACCATTTTCCCTGTTGTGGTGGAAGTTTCTGTGATCGCAGTTCTGCCTCACGGGTGTAAACACTGGCGGCGGTCGCGTAACATCTGGTAGCACTGGGTGTTGAAGTGTGAAAGTTCGATCTTAGGGATTGGTATGCCTGTCCCACTCGAACATCCTGTTCATACAAACATGCTTCACGCTTAAACTGTTTTACACTTGCCCTTGTTGCCTGTCTTAGATATGGCCTAATGTCTGGTGTTGACAATGTCACATTGATTTCTAAAATGCAGCGTGTCGGCTGAAATGGGTTCAAATGTTTGAACACGCCTAACTTATGTTGTATAAATACGTCAATGCCTTCATGTTTATGTTGCTGTTCATGGTACATACGTGCTTGTGCCTACATAGAATTTCCGTCTGTGTCAAATCGACCTAGCACACACTCACAGAACTCCTCCTACGTGACTCGATAGACCCATAGCAAGTTCCACCATGTGGCGGCGGTTCCCCTTAACCTGTTGGCAGTTACCTCAGTCCAGTCATCCCTATGTATGCAATGACTACGCAATTTATCTTCGCACACTGCAAGGAATGTACCCGGATCTTCTGAGTTGTGCCCTGTGAAAGTTGGCAGTAATACATTGCGCTCTGGCCCGGTTAAGCCCTGTGGCATGTAAGCAGCAACTACTGGTGGCATGCGTTTCACCTCTGGTGTTGGTGGTGGCCCGATATTGGCACAGTTCGTCTTACAGCACTCTTCACAGTTTAATAACACCATCGCGGTAGGTGGTAAACTCCGCAGACCCTATGCAATGTACATGCGAATCTTTCCTACACTGTTGGCACTGCGCTCACTAGGTTCCCGCCCCGTCACATCCAGTGTGCGTGCACAGGCATTGCTCCGATGGCGTACAGATGTTGTCGGATGTGCATTGACACAATGGTTGTTCTCACATACTTCCCTCAAACAAGTTAATTTCACTCAATCTCCCACAATGCACGCATTGATCGATAGGGGTTCACATAAGCGGAAGCGCTAAGCATGCTGAGTGAAATATTTTATAGTGAAAATGGAATGGTACAAAATAAATTAGACTTTCCTTTACATTTATATAATTTTGCTACGCATTTCAATATTATTCTAATGTCTCTTAGTGATGGTGTTCATGTAAGAATATTAAGTGTTCTTAATCTTGGCACCACAGGCAAATTGAATATTCCTAACCAAACAATTAAAATTAGTACAAGCCCTTTAAAACATTTTAAGACATATTAAAAAATGTAAAGACAATATAACACATTTTACCGATATAACATTGATAGGAAAGTTCAAAATTGTCGGCCTCTTTGTGCACGTGCAGTACATGTGACACGTGAGCGCTGTCATGGGCTCTAGTGCCGCTGGCTGTTAGCTGGCGTCAACATATTCTGCCCAGCACACTATTTGACCATTTCGAACATTTTAATATATGAAGTGAAAAAAAATATTTATATTTAAACCAATTATTAAATACATTTCTTCATGCTATATAATATGTCGAAGTAGAAAACTGAAACAAAAGTCGAACCATTCACAGACCTGGACTGGCATTAAAAATAACAGGATTAACTCTGTTATGTCACATCCTCACAGAATTTGCTTTTAAAACAGAAATTGCAGGCGTCTTGATACAAAACTAAATATGTGAGTTATTTTTCTATGTATTGTTCTCAGAGTAATTAATAGTGTTAAACAATAAAGAATTAAAAATGTTAATTAATCTCATTTGCATATAACAATAGTTTTCATTCACAGTAGTTTGATCGAGTTGACAGTGGAACCAAAATAAAAACATATAAATCCTGATTGTTAATGCTTCGTATAGATGGGTTCAATGCTACCAACGCCGCGAATTAGTGCATCTGGTTACATTGGCAACGCCCATTGAACGCATATATGCCTGCTCTGTAAGCGCTCGTATAGTCTGTATCACAGTACAGACATAGCCTCAGTGAACTGGTGTTAACGCGTTGTTAAAAACACTGCCCTATTAGCGCTCGTATAGTATGGCCCTTACTGATGTGGAAGTCTTGGCAAGCTACAGAAAACTACCTTCACAAAATGAACCAGCAATAACCTTGAGAAATGGGTACGAGAGAGACTTATACTCTTATACCCAATATTCCCGCCAACAATGTAGTTGTTTTCGATAATGTACGTAGTTGTTTTCGATAGTGTACCTCATCACAACATTAATAGGTCGCCTACATCAACACATCATGCAACAGTGTTTGCAAAACAAAAAAAAAAACACTCCCTTCACAGAGGGTTTGCTTAAGCCTACACTTTACCAGCTCATTAAGCAGCATAAGCCTAGGGCAACAATTTATTCAGTTGGATGCAATACTAAAAAGCTTCGGGCATACAGCACTTCATTTGCCACCCTTTCACCCAGACTTGAACCAAATTGAAAACATTTGTGCTAATGTAAAGGGAAAAGTTTCATCACATAATACTGCCTGCAATTTAGGCGTCGTGAAATTAATCTGTGAAGACGTTCTTAACAGTTTAGGAGTAGACGACTGGAAACCATATTGCGAGCATATAAAAAAACTTGAGAATGAGTACTATAACCTGGACATTTGTTTCAATATTGAAATAGATCCCATTATAGTTAGGCTTGTAGGTGATGACAGTGACAGTGATAGCAGTATTGGGGGCGACGACGAAAGTACAGCATCTTCAGATGAAGGAACAGACTGTGTCACAGTGTTGGAAGGGGGCAGTGAATGATAATTAAGTAGCAAATGTTTTCAGTTACAACGTACACTCGCTCGCAACCTCTTCTCGCTCTACTGTCATGGCCCCGCAACGGTGAATGTGTGACGTGTCCCAAGCCTACAGATATAGTGCGCCCGGTGAATAAACAGGAGGGGAAATATGGTAACTTTTATGTAGAGGAATTTTTTTGTCATACAACTTAGCACCTTGTTGGAGGCAGCCTGCTTCAAGTCGAGTAGTATCTACACATTTGGTTTGTTTATTATTCAATAAGTGCTTATTTGATAACTTGCAGTGAATTATTTTAACTTGGTAGTGTATAAAGTGTAGAAATGAAAAGAAAGGCTTAATGTATTGAAATTATGAGTTCAACTGGTAGAAGGAAAGACCCAGTATTGCAACATTTTATAGAAACAAGAAGAATACTCTCTTTAATGTAACTTCAATAAATTCTGACAGTTCTCGAAAATAAGTGCAGCCACTGTGAATCCAATAGCAGGCATTAAAAGACTGAGAACTTCTGTCCAGTAATTAGTCTACTATAACTGGCTGCCATTCCCAACTGTTTTAATTTTGTTATGATCACATAATATACTAGTTAGCGTTCTGTTTTATTTTATTGGTGGTGTGGGGAACCATAGTTGCAGGTCTTTCGGGAGACGTAATTTTTTTGTGGTTCTTCTTACAAGATGGTGGCACTTTACGATGCTTTGGAAATAGCAATCAATCTACTATAACTCAAAAGTTTAAACTTCATCGAAAGAACTAAATGCGATAAATGTGTGGCTTTTCGTAGCGATGTAAGAAATGCTCTACGGATAAATACCATTGCATTTTTTATATAATGAACTACACTAAAAGGGCGTTTATTTAGGCCACGTACATTTGAAACTCCCGCAAGAACAAAACGTAATAAATACATTACTGTTAATACCAATGTGCGAAATGCACATTGTAAACATGTTAAGCAAATTTAACATCTACATAAAATCGTTAGAGTTTCAATCAAATAAAAGTCGCAATAGATTAAAAATAATCTAACAATAGTTTAAGAAAATATTATTTACAAAACACACAAACTTACTTTCCACTTCGTAATTCCTAAATACGTACCGAACTCTGGATAATTAATCAAGTGTCGCCTACTGATACTAAATAATTTATTTGCTTACTTATGCAATTAACAAAATGCTTGAACTATTTCTTGAAAACAACAAATTCACACTTCACAACGAAAATTAATTTTCAACTCTCGCTTCGCGATGGTCACAGAAAATGGCGGTCCACTGCACACAACACACACCAATTTATAAAGCAGCAGACACAGGTCGATAATTCATTTCACTTAACCAAATAGGTAAATACAAAATTAATTCACATCATACATAATATTCCAACATCACCATCTAGGAATTCTAGCATATTGATAAATTATGACGGACGTGAGCACAATGGCAACAGCATTTCACCAAATATGGGAAAGTAGCCGAAAAAACGTGAGACACCAATGCCAGCCCTCCTAGCGGTTTGTACGATAATAAGGTGTGCATTGAAAGGGCAGTTTTGAGTATTTTGGATTCGATTTAATTAAATTTTTTTTTTTCGCTTGAGTGGTACAAAAGATTTGTGATAATTCTTGGCTGCAATAATTACAACGTTGCAAACTTTAGCAAACCCTTTTTAAGATTTTCAAAAGATGCAAGTCGGTAGTACACGAGCTATAGTGGACATTTTTTATTTGTTTTTTTATTGTAAATTCCATTCTCACAAATCTTAATTTACTTAAATACTGTTTTGTTGTTTCCTAGGGGCACAAATGTAAGAGCAGACCTGGATGTAATGAAGAAAAAGGGGACTGGCGTTTTATTAATACATACATACACACACATTACACATACACTCGCAATTAGGATACCGCTCAGTGGTGAGCTCTCTCACTTCTTCACGCAACCAACTCCTTTTTCACTCCCTTGCTAAACTTACCAGCCCCTCTCACAGATACCAATTCCTCCCTCAACACATTCCACTACCTCACAGACCTTACAAGCATGGACTGCCTACCCTGCTCTGTTCTCCTCCAGACCCTCTGAAGCTTCTCACTGTTGTTTCCTCGTCCTCTAAAAACCCCCTTACTTAGCTTGCAGTGTAGCCCTCCACATTCTCCCTCTTCATTCACCACCCTGTACATTCTGACTAGCCGTTCAACTTTTCTCCTGTCCCTCAATGAGTTCCACTCCATTTCTTTCATCATCACTGATGGCCTATAGTTCCCTTCTTCATCATCCTACCCTTCACCACCACATACAGGTCACATACTGCTGCAGCATATTCTAACATTGGCCATACCGTTGTGCCATACGCCTTCACCTCACAGCTGACTCCATTCAGCACTCTTCCCAGCATACCCAGAGCCCTTCTTCCCTTTGCTACCACCCTTTCTACCTGTTTTTTCCATCTGAGGTCTCCATGCAATACAATCCCTAGATACTTATATTCTGCTGCTTCTTCTATCTCTTGTCCCTCCCATCTGTACATGTCCCTGCTTATCATCTTCTTCCTTGTGAACCTCACTACCTTAGTTTTTCTGAAATTTATCATTTTATTTTTCCTGGTCCACAACCATATCTTATCAATGTCCGCCTGCAAATTGCAGCCCCCCGTCTCCCCCCACAGCATATACAACACAATTGTCTGCAAACAATCTGATTTTTCCCCTAATCCCCAAACCCTTGTCATTTACCATTATGGTACATAGCAAAGGACCCAGCACGCTTCCGTGTGGTACCCCTGATGTAACCTCCTCTTCCTCCGATATTGCCTCCCCCACTTTCATCCTTCCTTCACCCCTGAGGAAGTCCCCTATCAATTCCACTACCCTCCTGTCCAGTATCAACGCCTGCACTTTCCTATAGTACATTCCCCATTGGAAGCAACTTTCTCGGAGCACTGCTAAATATCTACTTGCAGGCCCATTTCATATCCTTCTGCCCAATGTAAACAAACATTGCCATGTGACTGCCATGCAGCATGTCAAAATCATTGTTTACATGCCTTTGTGCATGTGTGTGTGTGTACATGTGTTCGGATACTTTCGCTGCACCTCAAAATAAACATTGAAATGAGACTTCTCTTTTATACCTGTCAAACGTGTTGTTTACTGTTCACAGCTTTTCAAAGAATTCTGTCTTAGGTCTATTTCAAAAACCATTTCCTACAAATATTCACAGTTTAGGCCTATATAATTATTTAGGTCAGCTTTATGTTGTTTTAAAAATGCCTGAATTAACGATAGTTCTTACGGTACGGTTACGTTACATGAACATATTTGTTTTCCACGACATAACACATTACACGTACTGCACGTTAATATTTTGCAGCGGCTGCGTTAAACTCTGTTACAACTGCGGGGTAATGAACTATAGTATTTAACTTTTTGTTATTGATATGTGTTGGGTTATTTCTTTAAAAGTCGCAGTTCGAATAACGAAGGAATATACAGTCCAACGAAAAAGTGACATTAAAATCACGCATGCAACTTGCGTCGCTCAATTATTTTTTTCATACAAACTTAAAATATATCAGTGAACACGCACACAAATAAGCCTACCGTAACTTCTATTCCACTCATATTTATATGTATTGCTACTTACTGTGTATTAGATTTATTGAAAATTATTGGGGTTGGCCTTGGTTATTTTGTTGGGATTGGTGGTAAATCACATTACACGACTGTGTTTCAAACCCCCAGGGCAAAGATACAATGTTGTGATAAAAAAAACATACGTGGATGTAAATAAATAACTTCGTCATAAAAACAGTTCACATCAAATATTTGAAATCACGCACATACAGATCCAGCATAACTATCACCAAACAGCCACACCACGCTAAGTCACATGCAGCGGTTAACTACACACACCGTAACAGTATGTTTATTACTGCCGCGGAAACACGGATTTATCACAACATCGTAACTTGCTTAGGTAGGTTTAAAAAACCCAACGTCTACAAACGTGATGTAATTTGAAGTATGTTATGAATAAGTATAAATAACGCTTCGTTTGGAAAACAGCAACACGTCATGTGATGGCTCTCTACGTCTGCCAACTTCAGTTTGTTTCTGCCCCACCATCATATCTAAATATATTAAAATAAGTATTCAAACATTAAAATCTCTTTTCAGTTGTAAATTACAAATTCAAAAATCATTAATTTGCTGTAATTAGTATGAAATATGCTACGATTGAAAACAAGTACAATTTCCGTACTAGCGAAGTTAAACATTCCGAGTGTGAAAGCGACAAAGACAGAGAGAGCACGACAAAGCTCGCTCAGACGACAAAATTGCTCTTGCTCCATAAAACAACACCTTACCATTATGGCCTACTCACAATATTTTCCCCTGTTATTTTAAACTATAAAAATTAGATACGTTACAATCGGGGCTACCGAAATATTTAAATAGGCACCATTTAATTTTCAAATAGTATACTAAAAAACTAGGTTAAAATAATATTTTAACTGTGAACAATTTCTTGCCAACACGTTGCTGTTCTCGGTGTTAATTCATATTTAAAAAGAAATAAATATTACAAGTTATAGAAGATATTAAGGTATTTCATTTATTCAATAATACAGTACTCTAAAGTCAACCACAGTGTTATATATTTGTGAATACAGGTCATTGTAAGAACAGCTTGGCATGTTTTGCCAAGTGTGTTTTTTCAAAGGTTTATTTTCATAAGTCGCTTCCAATTGGGAATGGACTATACATGAGAATAGTGTGTTCCAACCTTTTCAGAAAAGAGGATTTTCGCAACCCAAATTTGCTTCCACAAGACCAAGAACAAAGTCACTTGAGTGTCGTAGGTGCTATTTCTAATCTTGTACGCTGGAGGGCCTTGCAAAGTTTGATAGCCCTTAACCTCAAAGATGCAGGTTTGTTTATATTGGAGCCACACCTTTAGAAAATAAAATTAAACAATGTTTTCAAATTCCACATTCGTCTATTAAACTGGCTGAAGTCTCTTGTGTGTTTAGTTCAGCAAGTTAAGCTAGAGATATAATTGATAGATGGCTTCAGAAAAGTTGTTTACATAGGTATGTGTGTCGGTGATTGCTCGTACAATGTTTACATATTAGCCAAACATTATGCACCAAGCCCGAGTTCCAGCGTCAGCAGGGTAATAAATACCCAAAACAATGATTTAAGGTGCGCCGGCAATTTATTTTAGGTGGTAACGCAAAGTGTAATGCATGAGCGAAACTGGGAGTTTCCTCATAAATGACCGTCACATATAGCCTGTTTGCACTGGGAAATAATGTATGTGCGTTTTGCAATTTAACATATTTCTGTACTATTTGTAATATTGTCTCATGAAAAAGAGGTTTAATTGCAAAAGGATTGAACTGAACATTAGGCACCGTACCTAGATTGACAATGTTACCAGTACAATTTAGAAATACAATAGTGGGGAGGGCTATGAAGTTGAGGGAAATTGAGGGGTAAAAGTTTATAATGTAAATGTACATATTTTGTATTTTTTTTACCCCACAATTTCCCTGATCTTCATAGTTCTCCCCACTGTTGTCTATTTGTTAATGTAAGGTTCAGGTTTTTTTTTTTTTTTTTTTTTTTTTTTGCAATTCAAAATATTTTCATAAATAAATATTACATTATTGACATATTTTTCACCTATTTTACACCACAATTTCCCTAGTAAATTCATGTTCTGTGTAATAAGTAGAATTATACCATTTTGAGATTTTTTTTTTTTTGAAAAGCTCCCATTTTTAAAAATTGTCTAGTTTTCAGCATATTAATTTTGTTTATGTATATATCCGTATTGTTTACATTTGGGAAACTATGCACTTGAATATTAATTTGTATGTTATTTGGGTTATGTTTGCACCAACTACCAAATATTACCTAAGAATTATTAAATAAACAACTGAATGAAAACAGTAATAGTTTCCTTTCTAGGTAGTCGCTTACCATTTACACTCCCAAAGTTCTACATATCATTATTATTTTACTGTGCAAATATTTTAATTTCTCTACATACTGAGTTTGCAAGTAATTTGATTGAGTGGAGAGTTGTTGAGTACAACTTTTGGCGGTGAGAATAATTCTTCTCCAGCTAGTGTGTCAGAAGTTCATTCTGTGTGCTAAACATCATATACTGACACGAGACACCACTTAAATTGCAGCAGTGGAGATATCAGGTTGTCTACAGTTGGCAAGACAGTGTATATATTGTAGAGCGTGAACCAGCCCATACTCTCATTTGTTTACACAACTGTGTACAAAACTTCAAACTATAATATTACGCTCCTGAGAGTCGTCGTTACATTCCAGTGGTTTTTATTATAAATTTTTTTACAAATAAATAAAGGATTTTTTTCAATATTTAAAGTCCTCTTATTTACTCCATGAAGTACTCAGTATTTTAACTTTGTGCACACACCAATAGTATTAACTTAAATGAGGTATTTTTCAATGAATTATTTTACCACATTCTGCAATGTAGATAAGTCACATATAGTGATATGCCCACACTTCTTTTGACCTGTTAACTTATTTACACAGTTTTATTTGCGGTGATCACAGTATTGGAGAAAGTACTTGCAAATTGCATTACAATAACAAGCGCCATGAATTTGAACAGAAAGTAACTTAAATTCATGACCAAGGTAAGTTATTTTCAGTTCAGCTGCTTTTGAATTCGGCAACATGTTTTCCAGTCTTCTTGCCATGAAGCATATGAAAATCTGTGGTAAAATTCAGGTTGGTTATTAAAAGTAACTTGTTCATGATAATCTAGTATTATAAAAATTTGGAAATAAGCTTTGGTTTTTAAAGTGAATTACAAAATTGAATGTGCTTAATGCATGTAAAACTTGAGAGGTGAAGTAAATAAGCTTAATGGCTGAGTACATATGTTCGTATGTACTATCAAATATTTTGACCAATTGCATTTTCATCCTAGCGTCATCTGTACTGTATAAGTTTCATTAGTAAATGGTAGGAGATGATCGATTAAAATGTTTAAAGATTGTCATCTAGTTATGTTCTGAAATACTTTCCTTAATACAGTAGACTTTATTTATAATTTGTATAGTATTTAAATTATTTATCTCATCTATAATCTCTCAAATGTCACTTAAGTGGCATGGTATCAGAGGCGATGGTACATTTTCATATTTGGTTGTTGAAAGCGATACACATTTTGCAGTCAATGTTGCTGCTTCCTGCATGGATTATCTACACTAGCCAAGTAAATGGATGTCTTAAGTAGGAAGTTGTGTTGCAAAGCATGTGTGTACTATATGAATACACCATGTGTGGTGGTCAAAGTAATGATCAAACTTAATAATTCTACGAAATTTAATTGGAGTACCTCCATAGGCACTGATGTATTTTAAGAGGTAACGTGACCTGAATTAGTCAAGTAAAATAATGACGCATTTGATATTTTACCATGGAACGATACTTACTAAAATCCTAAATTACCAAATCACAACCACTTCTGAATAAGTGACTTAATAGCATCTGAACTGAACACTACTACATGTTAAGATACCATTGTACTAAATGGTAACTTTGAACACAGTCTCACTATGTGTGATATGTTTGGGTGGGTATGTTTATTTTTACATAAATACGTACAAATAAAACGTTTTAAAAGGAGTGAGGTGAGCAGTTTACCATAATTTATAAAACCTGCTAAATTATGAAGTGATCAATTAGTGTCTCTGAAACCAGCATTTGGAAATGAGCAGGAGGAGGATGCAATACTCTTGCCCCTTCTGTATTTAACTGTGCCTTTAGTATGGTTACAAATTTGACAGTACACCCATTTTGATTAAAATCCCCAATCCCGAGTTGCTCTGTACTATAAAGATGCTTTGTTTTGTTGATGGACAGGCACTAGATATTACCAAGCTACAGAATAGTCCTTTGTTTACAATTTTTGGTTACATCCCCCAAAATGTCATAACTAGTTCAATCAGATTATGAAGAAGTGACTGGGGTTTCAAATGTTTGTTATTTATGGTTGAAGCATGGTTGCCAGTGGGTTAACCATAGCTGCCTGTGTTTCACTTGAGGCAGTGTAGTTGTGGCATAACTGCATGACAAAACTGTTTTATATGTGCAAAGGTGGACTCGCAACCATCCGTCGCACCCATTCACATGATCTTTGACCAATTGCAGGGCAGTTTTTTTATCTGTCAAACTTTAACTACTTTCGACAGACCGACGGATGGGCCACCACCTTCCGACGAGATTCTGTAGACACGAATATGCACTTTGAAATAAAATGCTACGCACCGTATATGTGTTTATTTATCTTGGTGGTAAATTCAGGAAATTAAAACTCAAACAATAATTGAGTATAAGTTTTTATCACGTAAAACTTTATTTCCCCAAAATGTTTCTCTCCTGAAAATGTATTTCCAACCAAAATATACCTTCTACGAAAGAAGAAAGCAGAATAAAAACCACATATGTTAGGAATATATATTTGTGAACTGTTTATTTTGTTGTTAATTTAATGATAACTTCAAAAAGCAGTAAGTTAATATTTAGGCAAATTATTTTGTTGTTAGGTTAATCTCAAATATCTAAAAGATATTGCTGCTTATAGAGCTAATAAAAGCCACAGTGTTAAATCACTAACTGTAGAAGAGCTATTTTTAATTAATCTTTCGTTAGTAAAAACCAGATAAGTTGTGGAGATTTTTCTGTGCAAAAAAATGTTTGGTTATGTTCATTCCCAATATTTTTTTGCAGAAAAATAAGTTTGTTAATAGCTCCATTCTCAAGAATTTATTGAATAAATGCAGTCGGTTATGTATCTGACAAATGAAATACCGTTTAGCATTCCATTCTCTTACTTTTATTTGATTCACATTTGTCCTTTGTAACTTGTACATCTTAGTCTGTGCCCAGTAACATGATTCTGTTACAACTGATTGTCCTTGTTTCAAGTGACAATATTTATGCTTTTAGTGCCTTTTTAAATACGGCGTTGTAATATGAATAAGCAACTATTATATTACATTCAGAAAAACAATACGTTTTAATACTACGAGACGACAACTGCACTTAAATTGCACATGCCGAGCCATGTAAATTTTAATTTCCCAGGTATTCATCAGCACAAGCTGCTAGGAGCGCTGTTGTACCGTGTCTCACATGTTGACAGTGTTAAAATGCCTCAGTTGTCCAAATTGTCCTTCTACCATATTTGTTTTCACCAGGCGGGTGGAGACCATAGACAACAGACTCAACGGAGATTGGTGGAAACCTTTCATATAATCGTGTTGTTTGCATGCTCTACCATAATACTTCTAAATATTGTTAAAGCCCTTGCTCTATAATTCAGAAAAATTGTGTATTAGTCTACGAGCGTAATTTTAACCATAAATGTTGAAAATTATCATTAATTTTCCACATTACAATTTTTAATTCAGAGTACTATCTTCCTTTACAATCATCGCCAAGAGCGTCAACATAATAACACGCATCCTGCAACAACCACCAGCTGGCACAGTACTTTGGAAATGGGGGCGTGTACTGTTTACATGCTATGTAGGGTGGTCACAATGTCTGTCTAATTTTGTTGAAGTTACATAAAACAGAGTATACTAATAGTAAAACTCTAAGAGCAAAATGTAAGGTGTGTTAATAAGATATGGTTGTGCTAGTTGCAAGAATGAAACGGCATGTACTCATCTAACTGAAACCATCGACACTGAAGATAACAGTCATACTTATGATTACCTCTTACTGATAGCAGAAAACTCAATAAAAAAACTGTCAACAATATGGCTACAGAGTTCGAAGTTTCAACACCGATAACGCTGCCAACATGGCGAAAATGAGGGAGCAGCTGGCTAGAAGAGACATCAAAGATGTTATAACTTTGGTAGCTCATCTTATCTCCTCAATTTGCTAGCACATGACTTGCAAGTAGTCAGCATTATGGGCATATTAAGCAAATAGTGAAGTATTTCAGGAACACTGACTTTGCAGCTGCCATATACAAGCAGGCTGGTGGAACAACTCTCGCTCTCCCTACAGATGTTCGCTGGAATTCTTTAGCTGACTGTATAGAGTCCTATTTGAACAATTGGCACATCATTGCTGAAGTCTGCACTGAAAATCAAAGTGCCATTGAACAAAGCGTAAGTGCTAAAGTGAGCAATGTCAGTTTGTAACAAAATGCTCAAGACTACCTCGAAAAACTCTTATTAAACTCTTTCAGTCTCTCTAGATAAAGTACAGCGTGATGATTGTACCATTGGCGAAGCAGTTGAAGTCTGGCTCAATCTACATGATGTGTTCAAAAATGATGAACTAAACTACTTTATCAAGCAGTTTAACATTGCTATGACTGAGGCTCATCTCCTTGCCAATCTCATGGATCTGTTTTCTAGGAGAGAGACTGACTGAGGAGCAAATTTATTCTGCTATGGAGTATGCTTTAACTTATCATCCAGATGCAATGCCTGATTTTGCCTTAAATACAAGGCAAAATGTTCACCTTTCAAGGAGTACTTGTTCATTCCTACAACACTGAAGGAGATGAAACGTCTGGCATGGTATGGTATGGTATGGTATGGTGGGTGGCATTGGAGAAGAGTTTCTTTTACTTTTTTTTATTTTTGACCTCAGGTTTTTGACTATTTGTTAAAAAAATTTTAAAATTATTTTTAGTGAATATATTGTAAATATAGCTTTCTTACAAATTGCTTGATTTGTAATTTTGTACGCACAGCTTATGGAAATTGCTTGATTTCAAGCAAGATTGTCCCATTGTAAACCCTCTTAATTCTAAAAAAGACTTAACTGGAAGTTCCTCTGTAAATAATCATATTAAAAAAAAAATTGGAAAAAACTTATTTTTTGAAAAATATGTTTGAAACATAGTATTTTAAACATTTTGTTTAAAACTTGTTTTATTCAAAGTGTGGTGGTTTAAACAATTTTAAACATATTGTTTAAAACATTTTGTTTTAAACATGGCAACCCTGGCCTAACATAGTATTAAGTACTAAATTTGGTGGGAATTGGTGGAGACATAACTTACAGCTTAATTTTTTCATGTAGTACTGTCTTCCAAATAGCGTACCAATATGAATATCCCTCTCTAAATTCAGCACTCGCATGATGCACTGTTAACATTTGGTTTAAATTAGTTAAACGGTTGCCGAGGTATGACAGAGCACTCCAAACTTTAAAATGGCCACTAGTTTGAAGATAAGCACTTGGCATGGTCAAAAACTGTAAAAGACGGATGACCTTACCATGTATTAAATGACGTACAAAATTTGATGATGCTAAAAATGACGTACCAAGAAACAAGAAAAATCTTAACATGAATGAACCCACTACCACTTTACTTCAATGTGCTCACCTCTACCACCATAATGCTGGAGTGACTTAGCCACACATTGTGTGCAGAATATTTGCTGTTTAAGTGTCTTATACTTTATTCTTGGAAATGTCATGTCTTGCCAGTTTGAAATACTAGCATATATTTATATTGACATACATTGCCGCTGCCAGGTCATTAAATGGTGGGGATGGTAGAGCTTGTACGTACTTCACACCACATACAATATGCTATGGCAGTGGAGTTGCCCAGAGAGGCTACACGAACTGTAGGGGCCATTTCACAGGGTCCTACCTGACGTATGACTGGTCACACGCAAGTAATGGCAGATTACACATTTGTCAGCTTTACTGCAGATAGCAGTGAAAGGGGTTGGCTGACATGATGGTGAGAGAGAGCTGAGCAGCTGACAGTGTGGTCTCCAGGCACTATAGACACACTTGCAAGGTTCATGCTTCATAACTCAGCCATGACAACTGTAAGAGAAGGCAGGAAGCTCAGTTCCTGCCTCGGAGCAATTTTTCTGCTTTCTGTGGCACTGCCGTCCTCCAGTTGCTGATAGCAGCAAGCTTCTGTCCAGGTGATACAAGGCAGACAAGCAGAACCTAAGTCTAATCTAGTACAGCAGTATGCATCAATGTGATTTACAGCATGCACTAAATAGCACAGTAAGTCATCCCCTGTTTAAAGTTCTAACTTTCTGAATGATTATACGATCGCTGGTAGAACACAGCACTCGAGAGAGAAGTGTCACCATTTATTGATAGATGCTGGCTAAACCATTTTATTAAATTTCAATAAATGGAACGTTAACTTGAATAATCCACCACAGAAGTAGAAACACTTAAAAGACATGGACAGAGGTTCAAAGATTTTGAACAGTGCATGATAAAAACAACTCCAACTGTGGGATTAGAAACAAAAGTATCAGAATCAAATAAATTCTCACTAGTTTTTAATACATCATCCATGAAAAATATTAATCCTGAAAACAAATTCCAGTTTATATTCTGCTATTTTTTGGTAGTTAAAAAAAAAAAAAAGTTTTTTTTTTTTTTTTTTTACTAGACCCACAATAATAGATGGCTTGAACATTATTAAGGTACAAATGTGAGAAGTGTGCCGTGATGAAGCTGACCCAACACCCAGTGGCACGAGCTGTCAGCTCGCCAGTTGCTCCACTGCATTCAACGTGTGCCTCACAATCTTCTTCTGGCCTTCGTACACGAAATACCCGTGGAACTTCTTATTGTCGAGAAACAATGGGAACCACATCTGGTCATCTGGCCACATTGTGCTGAATGGGAGCTCATTGATTGGGAACCACTTGGGATACATTTCTGTCAAATCAATTCACGCTGTGTTAAGAGTATCACATAACACTTCTGATGTAAAGATATGATAGCTACAATGGTTCAATGAGGATCACAACACTGGCATGATATAACAAGTACTGCGTGGTATAATTTATAACACATTACTTCAAGGGTTACTTATGTAATATATATATGATAGAAAATAGCAGAAGTGCACAAGAGTAATTTTTATGTGAG
The DNA here is from genome assembly GCA_029891345.1 of Dryococelus australis. NCBI lineage: Eukaryota > Metazoa > Arthropoda > Insecta > Phasmatodea > Phasmatidae > Dryococelus > Dryococelus australis. Next base: position 218,913,409 of record CM056993.1, on the reverse strand, counting down.
GGAGAAACCAGTTGCTGAAATTATTTTGCTGCAGACAGCTCATTTTCAGTCAATACAAAGAGTGCAAGTCCCTCTACGTTCGTACATAATGTAACCCTGAAGATGTGTACATTTGAATCATACTCTGGGTGTCTCAAATTAAATGTTTACACTCTTTGTATGCTAATACATACAAATTATTAAAGAATCTTATGGGACTGTGTGTGTTTGACCATGGTGTCCACCATGTGGGAAAATTCAGTAGCCATTGTACTGTAGTGGAATTTCAAACAATTGTCTAAATTTACAATGTTAGAAAACATGTTGCTGTTGCAACACTATTTATGCATCACCAATACTTGCAACGAGCATGCATACGCTGCATAACATTACTTCAGCAACACAATAAATGAAGGGTAAAGAGACAGTTGCACAACACAAGTCTGCTTGAGCTCAACAATGCTCGTTCTCAGCTTTGTTGTGGTATGCAGAACCCATGCTGCAGAGCGTGTGATACACAGTGGACTGTATTTCAGGCAACAGTCACAAAAATTTCCTTACATCCAGCATTTCAGTAGCTGACGGTTCTGACATATGTACCAATAAAATACAACTTTCAGTATTATTAGACCCTATGTTGAATATAATGAGAGTTGTATATTATTTGTGAATATAGTTCAATTAATAAACACAATAAAATAGTAAGTAATACATTAAAAAACATTTCACCTAAACTTATTTATGTAAAGGACATATCACAAAATACTGTATATAATTGATTGTAATCCAACATCAAATACAAGCCGACCCAAAACATTCAAACCCCCTGTAAATGAAAATAACATGACTTAAGTCACAAATTTTACTTGCTCCAAATTAGTTACAGAAAGTTATTTTTATTTACTATCTTTATTCACACACAGTAAACAAATATTGTTACAATGTATAGAAATCAAGGCATAGCTTAGATGTTTATAAACATAATCTCCTTTCTGAAATTTTTATTAACATACACATTACCATTATATAAAATTAGGTTATCCGTGCAGGATGCATCTAATAATGTACTTATCTGCATGATGCAATCTCGTGAAACAGTTGCATCATCTTCAGATTTTCGGACATCACTGAGAGGTTACCATCTCCGGTAACGTGACTTAAAAACATCTTGTGAATTTTACCTTCGATTTTCGTTAAATTAAACTTTCTATAGTTTTTAAATTATATTACAGTAGGTAAACATTTATTTATTTGTGTAGTTGCAAAATTCTGAATTTTTAAATTTTTTTTAAATTGCACTGTCCAAACAGTGTATTAACACAGAAGTAACCTTGTCACCCTAATGTTAATGATATTCAGAATGAAGTGGGATTATATAATGCACAACAGATTAAGTTTGAACATCAATTTTCTTTTGTTTTTTTAAAGGTCTGTGTACTGAACAGGTATGAAGATAACAGAAAGGGACAACTTGTTCCCTATAGCTAGCTATTCATCAAGAGCATCTTCCAAGAAAACTCACATCTTTATTTCGTCCCCCATACATGGCTTTGCAAACAGCTAATTATCATTCCCCCCACCCAAGTAGGAGGCTATTTTATTCTGGGAAGCAAGTCTTCATTCAACCCAGATAACTTTGATACAGCACATTGTTATACATGTAGACACTAAGCATACAAAAGATCAGATCTCTAAATGCAACTTTAGTGAAGCAGAGTGAGGTATAAAGTGGGGTAAAACAATCAGCTGTATGCTGAAAGCAGATGGCCGCCATCTTTGAAACACAGAATTTATGTTATAATATAAATATACAGTGCAGCAGTATTTTATATAAGTTTATAAATAACACTAAAAACTCCACAATAGATGACTTATTACAAAAGTTACGGCTAGTTGCATAAACCTCCAAAATCTGCGAAATTGCTTGCAGTGTGTATACAAAATGGCTGTCATAATTCACTTGTACGTAAAAAACCTAAATTAATGTTTTTTTCACCTTGAGGATTGGGTAACAGGAACAAATTTTTATCAAAATCAAAAATGGTGCAGCTTCAGACCCTTGATGATTTCAATTGCAATGACCCATGTGCATTTTCCAACTGCTCTGCGAGGTGTGCAGATTGCAACGTCAGCTCATCGATCTTGTGAAAGCAGCCAAACATACTGCTTGTCGTTCATCTGTGTCAGCGATGGCATCGATGAAGAAACTGACTGTAATGATGTCGCGCGCCTCCTCTGGGCACCCTTCCAGAGATAGGTGGAAGAGCTGCACTATGTCTTGCCACAGCTCCTACAGTAACTCCCCTGGTCGCTGGGTGTGACTTTGCAGCTGGGCATGGTGAGCATGTCGCAGGCACCAGTCACCAAAACATAGCTCCAAGGCAGACACCAGCGTGGGGTACTCCAGTTGATGTCGCTCTGGCAGAAATTGTAGTATGCTCAGTGCAGGGCCTCTCAGTACAGCATGTGAGGTAGTAAGCCCACTGTTCGGCTGACCAGCCATTCAGGGTGGTGACTATTTTAAACTGGTGTTGGTATTCCCACGAAGAAGTGTGGCGATCATAAGGGGTCGGCTTAACTGAGACCACATTCCCCACTCCTGGTTGTGCGACGTCAATGCTGCAGAGCTGCTGACTATCCTCTGAGTTTGCTGCATTGCTTATGACTTGTAATGCTTCCGCTCCATTCTCGCTGGCGATCTTGTGATAGGTGAATTCCGCTGCTGCAGAAATTTCTGCCATTCGTTCTTCATTGCACTTATTTCCTGTTTCACTTAATTCTTGACACTGTCCATTCGTTCATTTACGCTATAAATTTTCTATTCACTAACTCGCTAATGCCTTCTATTTTCCTGTCTACATTCTCATTTACACTATTTACAGTTTCAATTACAAAACTAATATGGATATTTACAGTTTCTTTCACACTATAATTTGAGTATTTGCATCTTCCCTAAAGCTACTTGTACTTGCACTCACTTGGCTACTTGATCCCTCAGGTAATGCCCACAGTGCTTCTAGTTCTGCAGACATTTTTCTAGTTAACATTCACTGCGATAATTATACAAATAGTCTTAATGATTTTAATCTACAGGTATTACAATTAATAATTGTTAAAAAATATAACTAATTATTTCCTTAATGCCTAATTCAATTTACAATTGAATGCCTTCATCTCACTTCTGACACCAGTATTACAAGTTGCCCAAGGGGCGTATCTCAGTTCTGGAGGGATGGAGGTCTTAATTCAAATAAAATAAATAAATTTAATTTTAATTTATTCACACAGGTATTATTTACAGCATTAATCTATCTGTCTCCACTATTACTCCTTTTACTACTCAATGAGCACAGTAATTAATTGGTTATAGTCAATTACCTCATACTCATTGGTAACACATGTTCAGTCCCTAATGCCATCATTTGTAATGTCTTTCACTCACGTATTCAGTGAGTTTGAAGAAGTAATGCCAAGAAGAATAGGATGAGACAGTTGTAAAGGACGATGTAACGCATATCTTCGTACAAATGTATGGGGTGGCTCATGGGGGACCTAGGGCTGCCATGCTTCCTCCGAGCACGGAAGTCGCTCACAGTTTGACATTGAATGACTGACAGTGAACAGGAATTTTGTCCTACTTTGTCCACTCCCTGCCCATGCATTTACAGTATTCTTGTAGTCACCTGAGTGTTACGTGTTTTGGATGGTGATACAAGTCACGAGTTACTGTAACTGGATATCACTTCTATAGTTAAATTTTAATAGCTATACTGATATGATTTCCAAAATAAATATTGAAACTACTTTAGATACTTCTTTGTGATTTTCGGTGACGTGGAAATGATTCTGCAATGTAATTTCGTTGCATTAAAACTTTCATACAAATCTTTCTTTTTTAAACCTGAAGACCTTCTTTTTTAGATTTTTCTTAAAGTCTTGTGTTTTGTACCGAACGAGGTGGTGCAACGGTAACATGCTGGACTCGTATTCTAGAGAATGCGAATTCGAATGCCGGTCACGTGCAATAATATTCCACAGTTACAAATGTAATTAGTGAGAAATTTTATTGCAGCAAATGCACGTCGAAGCCCTTGAAGGTCATCGCATGCATGCTTACTTACGGCGCGGCATAACCTTGGAGTATTTAAAAAATGTACTAGGAAGTCACCTACAGAGGCGACTTCCTCTCAAGACCTCTCAAGTCCGCCCCTCATCACTGAAACTTATTGCTTTCTGTTCCCTGGGTAACGTTTAACTGTTGGGATTGTCACGAGTAAAATTAAGTACTGAGCATGACATCTTATGAATCATAATCATAAATAAACTCAACTGTGTAAAACGTTTATTCTTATGCATGCCTTGTAAGTGAAATATTATTTTGTAACATATTGTGGTTTGAAAGTTTCTCAAGGGGTCATTGATAAGCCCAGTACATTTTAGGCATTAGTGTTTGAAATATATATCAAGTACATGACTGTAGAAATCAGTAATACACAGCACTTTTCCAGACCTAAAAATATTTTTGAAAATGGTATTTGAAACAGCACATGTTTAATAAAAGTAACATATAACCTGGATAATACCAATATTTTAAAACACCTTTACGTGGTTGTTTAAACACTGCTATAGACCTCAGAAATTTGGGAAGGAATTGTTTTTCAGAAAGTTTACCTACAAACCTCGATAAATAGATGGCTACTGATAAAGTAAAAAAATGGTAGAAGTCTCAATTCCATTTCTTTAGAATAAAATTTCTCTGTATTGGTGATATACATATTTGTGGTTGTATAAATACCAGAAAATTGTCTTGATAGATTATTATAACATACTCCTTGGCACAGTGCAAATAAAGTTCCTTTGGTAGCTGATAGGTAAGGGTACTTAAATTTTGTTTTTACCGAAATCGCAAATTTAAACAAAAAAAAAACCTTTTGACATGCGTTTGTACAACTTTTCATGGTTATTAATTATTTTACATGATTTAGTTTTTACGAAATGTACTTTTGCAAAATATCCACGAAATCGTAAATTACAGTTAAATAAAAATATGTTTGGACACTGTGTAAACAACTTTCCATCAACAGTTAACAAAAAAAGTTTATGTTTATGCAAACAATACACTTTAAAATGTGTAAAAAAAAAGCTTACTGTTTTTTAAATAAAGTAGTCTATACACAAAACCTATTTAAAGAGGCCTAAATGCACTTTGTATATGCGAAAATCATGCTTGCTTCCTAACCCTATGTTTTACTAAAACAACTGCCAATATAAACACGGGCAAGTACCAATAAATTAAAGGCAGCAGCACGTCCACCTACATTACAGTTTCCCACTGGTTCTAAACATTTTTTTAATGTTTTAATGGATATGTGCGTAACTGTGAAAAATGTCCGTTGAATAGTTAATAGTAATTTAAGACACCAAACCTCCTTAAGACTACAGCATTTGTTAACTTTCTACAGATTGTGCATCTGTAAAAATACGAATTATTTGTGCTAGTGCTGGCAAGTAAAGTGAAAAGCCAGAGTATTGGATCAGCTTGCACGTGCTGTGCAGGTTTCACAAGGTGACCGTTATAATATTGGAGCACTGGCATTTAGTTAGAACAGCGACACTGGATCAATACGAGCGCAATGTGACGATTGGTTGAACGTACGTGGAACATTCTGCAGGGTGCTGTTTAGGTTTCACAAGATAGCCGTTAAATATTTGGCCACAGGCATTCCGTTGAACAGCGTCACTGGATCAATACGAGCGCAAGCAAATGATTGGTTGACAATACGTTGAACAAACTGCGGAGTGCTGTTTAGATTTCATCTAGAACTACTTGGACCACGTGCGGCGTGTGGCTCAGGTTTCATTATCTTTAAAAGTTTATAAATTGCTGGTTTATGTTGACAGAGGCTGTGCGGGAAATGTTTTTTATATTCTGCTGCGAACAGGGAACTAAGATTAAAGGTTGCAATTATTTTGAAAGTTTTCATTAACAATTTTCCTATAGCTTCATAAACTCATAATGTTTGTACAGTAACCGGCTCAACTAGATTTAATTCCTTGTGTTTAGTCTGTAAGCAAATTCATAGATAAAATTTTGAAAATTCTAAAGGTTCTTAGCATTTTTGATAGCAAGAGAGTATAAAAAAGAAGGCTTTTATGTTTTCCACAAAGAAAAGAAAATCATTATGTGCAAATTCTGCAATGTCGTTGTTGATTGGAAACTATTAACAACTTTACATAAAAAAGAACAATATTTACTACAATATCGTAGTTTGAAACAGTGTCTAAATAATGGACTGAAGCTTACAAAAATACACAGAATATTGACATTTAATCAATCTGATTGTTTAAAGAAGTACATGGATTTCAACACAATGATGACTAATCCAAAAAACGATTTTGTAAAAGACTTTTATAAACTGATGAATAATTCTGTCTTTGGTAAAACAATGGGGAAATATAAGAAACAGAAGAGATATAAGGCTTTCTTCAAGTGAAAAAAAACTTGCGAGAAATTAGTGGCCAAGCCAAATTTCAAAAGTATTATATTTAATGAAAATCTTGCTGCTATTCACATGAGTAAAACTAATGTAAAATTTAATAAGCCAATATATGTGGGCATGGCCATTTAGGATATTTTGAAAAGAATTAATGTATGATTTCCACTATAAAATTATGAAGCCAAAATATGGTGATAAAATTGAATTGTGTTTTCAAGACACAGACTCTTATTTTTATAACATCAAAACAGAAGATTTTTATGAAGACATGAAGTCGATGTTGGATAAATTTGATACGAGTGATTATCCAAAAGACAATATTTATAACATGCCACAGATAAATAAATAAATTTTAGGCAAAATGAAAGATGAGTGTAATGGCAATGTAATTAAAGAATTTGTTGGTTTACGAGCAAAGATGTATGCACACCAAGTTGGGGATAACAAAACAAAAAGATCAAAAAATGTGTTGTCAATAATATAATTAATTTTGATGACTATAAGAAATGCGTGTTTGTTGAGAAAATTCAATATAGAACAATGAATTTGATAAGGATTGAGAAAAACAAAATATATACACTAGAAGTTAATAAAATCAAATTTAAGTCATTGTGATAACAAGAGCATTATACTAGAAAATAAAATAAATACACTGCCATATGGATATCAAAATTTATAATTTTATTAATGAGAGGTGCGATGAGTAAGAAAGAATATTAAAAGTCATATTGTGAGTTCGGTGTTAGTGAATCACCAACACTTGGTGCTATAAAAATTATTCATCACACCTATTTCTGAAAGAAAAGTTTTATATTTTAAACATCTTTAATTTCCAAAACAACATTGATATCAGAACCATCAAAATCAATTAAATTTCCATTTTCGTCTAATTTCTACAACAATGTTATTAAATTGCTCATTATTAATGTTATAAAAAATTGTATTTGGGGGCTCATAAATTATATCTCTTAAACTAAACATAGTTTTTGGTGGCAAACTAGCAATTAGATTCGTCTCCATGTGGTTAGATTCATCATATTTTTTAAACATGCCATATGCCAAATTACAATGAACATTGATTGTTTTATATGGATTAAAATTAGGCAATTTAGTGTCTACAAAATTTTTTTTTTTTTTTTTTCAATAGTTAATTTTCTTCCAAAACCGAGAATATTAGACAAAGTATCATCAAGTTTAATATCAAATTTGGTTTTAATTGTTATTCTATTTTTCACACTGTCTGTTATTATTTCAATTTTATTTGTTGAAAATGATTAAATTGAATTTATAGCTTCTTTCAAAGATTCAACATCGTATTGGCTCCTGGGAATATTTACAACTATATTTTTATCAACAACCACTTTATTATTATCCATTTATAACAAACACTATTGTATTTAAATGAAAAAGGTTGACTGGGGGTGTTGGTGTTTCAATTTCTGAGAAAACTTCCAAGAATAAAAAAAATGGTGAGTTACTGCCAGATAATATTTGCGGGTTGATAATAGGGCCCAGCAACTGCACGAAAACCAATTTAATAATTAATTTTATATATAAGATGGAATGGCCAAATCTTAATAAACTCTGTGTTTGCTCTAAAAGTTTGAATCAACCAAAATATATTCAATTACAAGATGATTTGGAAGTGCGTGTGAAGGACAGCGGGCACGGCCAAAAGAGACAGAGAGAGGACAACAAATTCCCTCTAAAAGGCATGTAAGGGGAGGAAGGAAGGTGCACGGTTGAGAGAGAGAGAGAGAGGACGCTAGGTCACCACGCTCGCTGCTATGGGTAACCACTTCCCCACTTGGAGGAGTCGCGCACCATACTGCATGGCCACAGTGTCGACAGAAGTGTTGGGAAGACAAGACATCAGACAGTGCCCCGCAGAGCAGTTATAAATGGCGGCGAGCATGACATATTTCACATCCAGTTACTAGACGTTTGCATAAACAACCAGCTTAAAAACGATAGTTGCTGGAAATATTACATGAAGGGACCAGAAATATACTTCGATTGATGCTCCATGTGATAAATGATACAAGCGGTTTATGTCACCATTATTTAAATAGGGATTTCGCCGGGACCACAAAACATTGTTGGTGGATGTGGTTTATCAATACATGAGATAACAATACATCGAGAGTCAACTGTAATTCACCTTCATACACAATACAATACTTTGCTGTTAGCACTGATATCTTAAAGAAAACACAAAAAACAACTAGCCTATTATTTTTCTCATTTTATTTACAAAACAGTATTCGCTATAATGATTTATTGTTCCAGAAATAAAAACTTTACCTGTAATGGCATATAATCTTAAATGCCAACGACTCATGGGCAAAACGCCTAAATTGTTTAGATGTTATACAAGGTGATGCTTAACACAATGGGAATCTGTAACATTACTTGCACATAAACATAATTGTTCATGAAGATTGCTTTACTATTTAATATCAAATTCCCATTAGTTAAGCAACTAGAAAACTATTTCATTCAAAATTAAGCTAGAATTGTCATGGAATCAAAAAAAATTCAACACACCATGTACTTGTAAGGTTTCCACACAGCATAATGTCAAACCATTGCATGAGCAAAAGAAAAGGAATTAGAAGATACTTTATATCAACACAATCTAAAAAAAAAATTTACAAGTATGAGTATACAACCTTCAGTCTCAGTGAGCTGCCCGCTGAAGGTGGTCGTAGTGAAGACGTGCACCTCCAGCAGCGGAGGCTCCCCGGCAAACTCAAACTCCAGCAGGCCAACCTCCTCCAAGTCCGCCACCACCAAACCGCACTCCTCTTCCACTTCTCTTCATGGCAACAACATTACAATTACCAGCTCAACACAAAACTGCATTCACATTTACACTAAGTATGACCTTGCAGCACGACACATTCCACTGTGAGCTTATAACAAGTCAAAGAAAAAATTCAGCAGAATCTCACTATTGCAACTCCTTTAATTATGACCCTCTCTCTTTCAGACTCATTTTAAGGAAAAGAGAACAATTCTAAAAAGTTTACAATTTGGGGTAAATCAGTTGGAAAGTAAATCTGTTGCACTCTTTCTTGGATCACTGTGCGTTGTGTTTCCCTTGGTAAGCACTGTACTACAAGAAGCACATACAGTATCTAAAATTGGATCTCACCCTCCACCTGCTCCCACACTGACAGCCCACCTCCCCCTCAGCCATGCGTATGTTTCATGTGCAACACGACCTATTACACTTGGTTTTTGGGCTCTGATATATATATTTGATTTTGTTGTTGACGACCTGTACAATTTTTAAAATTTTATGCAGATTTGCAATACAAAAAAAAAATAGTGAAAAGCAAGTCAACTTGTCACTCAATAGCATGAAATTGCAAGAAATAAAACAAAAGTGAACTGTGTATCAACACTACCACCATGTCACCAAAGAAACACAGCTGTCACCAGCGGTGAAGTGGCAACACTGTGGCATTCTGGGTACCTCCCTCCCACGACTGGGACCAAGGACATGCAATCTGTGCATGTCAACAAGCAAACGGAGGTGACGGCACTACTCTCAATATTCACAGTCAATCTAAACAAACGGAAAAACTTTATATGTTTTATTTCTTACAAGCCTCGAGATCAAGGAAATACGACTGGTGCGTGTCAATAAGCAGACAAGAGATTGCGACCCTGAACTAAACATGTGCAGTGGGTGTTCATAAACATGAAACAATCGATACATTTAACATCACATGTGTACTAGAGTTTATATTTACCTTCTGTGATGAGATATAAGGAAGTCTGTAATACATTATTCAAGTTTCACCCACACTGTAATTTATAATAACTGAGTAAGGGCTCTGGCTGGCTATGCATGAAATGCATTTCAGGGTGTAGTGACAACCTGGCGTCACTACACCGCCTAAGGTCGCATGGGATATAGCTGGTGGCCAGCCGCAATTGTTTGTATAACATGAACTCTACATGGGCCAGCTATAAAAACGTCCCTCCATGACCCCCCCCCCCCCCAGAAGGCATCAGGTCTCGGCGAAGTATAGTTGTGAATGATTGAGGCTGAAGCAGAAGGCAGCTGACAACCACAGGCCCAGAGGAGCTCTGAAGCCTATCTTCTCTACACTTCGAGTGAGCATAATCGCGTTTGCGGTAGGGCGTCGTAACTTGTATCCAGCCATGTCAACTCCTCCCCTTAAATCGTAATTATGGCAAGACTAGGAACTAGCTGCGTGCTATATAGATTCTATTCAGTTCTTGTGATATTAACGTAAAGGTATTACCATTCTATTGTTGTACGAGTAAATGTATCTTGTTGTTATAGCTAAAGTTTGTTATATTAAATTATATATTTTTATAAACATCTTCCTTATGTAACTACTGTTGTGAGGTTCTCTCGTGACACCCCTTACCACCTCTTCAAGTTACGGTGATTGATAATATTTTGAGTAGGAATTACAGGAATTAGAGGACAGTAGTCTATAGGAGGCAGGACAAGTGTTGCAAGGGGTTTCACAGAAAATGCATGATTAAAAAATGGTTCAATATTTTGCAGCTGTGTCTAAACAAAAAGGATTGAAGAAACATTTGAACCCTTGAGACAAGTTCAAAGTTCTTATCTCAACTACAAGGATTATTTTTTTGACTGTCAAAATGGCTTAAACAAGTGTGTTTCGAATCAGTTTCAGTTGCTAATTTTTGTATGGGAACTTGAGAGTTATGTTTAGACACACACCGTACTTTTATGAACATGCAAGATAAATGTAAGGTCACAGCCTAAAGTCACGTTCAGACGAGATGTCAATAGTTGAATGTCTTGTGTATAGAGGCAGGTGCTGAGAGGGCAACAGTTTGCCTCAGGACTTGCAAGTTTCCACGCCTCTTACACACAAAATAACTGCAGGCTGTCAGAACGCAGTGCGACAGGCAAGTGACAAGTAGGAATTTAAAAGTACCTCAAGTATTTCAAAAATGATTTTTAAGGTATATTTTTAATTTTTTGAACCATGATTGGTGAAAACCATCAATGCCAGTTCACAGATAACGCAGGGCAAGTACAAAGTTCATATGATTTGCCTCTACCAGCATAATTACTTTTGATACAAATTTTGCAAGATCCACCCAAGCATTAAGTTTTTACATCTTTTACACTTTTACAGTCTGTTGCCAAATGTTATATCGCTCGCCAGTCAAATATAGACAATAGTGGTATTAACCATGCGTGCAGCCCAGCTGCTGTGGAGGGGGGGGGGGGGGGGCAAATGCACCCACCCTCCAATCATCTCTCAATCAGAGAGTGAATGGTTGTGTGTGCTAAATCTTTGCAACCTGTTGAGACCTGTGTAATAGATTGCTAATAATGAGTTAGCATTTCAATGATAAATTCTTTAATTTTCCCACATGAAGTTAATGAAAATGGATATCCCACTTAAAGTTACGGATTTTGCTGTGTTTAGGCTCTTTTTGCCAACAGGGTTGGGCCAATACAGCCCTCTAGGGTATCACTTTCTTCGGAAGATGTTTGTCTATTAAAACTAATTAAAATTTCACATTAGATGATTAGACATGGATTTAATGTAAAAATTGCAAATCATCTATACTAATATAATAAAGAGGTAATGTGAGATGTGAGTTTATTTGTTTATATGTCTTGGGTCATCTCGGAAACTACACTGCCGATTCTTATAATTCTTTCACTCTTAGAAAGCTACATTCTTCCAGATGGACATACGCATATATCAAGTGGGGTCAGAGTGGCCCAGTGGGTAGAATAATGCCAAGTGGGGCTGCAATGGCCCACAAATTTGATTATTCTTTCACTGTTAGAAAGCTACATTATTCCAGATGCACAAAGGCATATATTTAGAGGGGCCGCAGAGACCCAGTGGGTAGAGTAATGCCAAGTGGAGCCATAGTGGCCCAGTTGCTAGCGTGATCTTAAGTGGGGCTGTAATGGCTCAGTAGATAAAGAGATCTCAAGTGGGGCCATGGTGGCTCAGTGGCTAGAGCTATCCCAAACGGAGCCGCAATGGTCCAGTGGCTAGTGCGATCCCATGTGGGGACGCAGTGGCTAGAAGATTCTCAAGTGGTGCCACAGTAGCTCGGTGGATAGAGATATCTCAAGTGGGGTCACAGTGGCTCAATGGCTAGAGCAATCACAAGTGGGCTGCATTGACCCAGTGGCCAGAGCGATCCCAAGTGGACCGCAGTGGTCCAATGGATAGAGTGCTCTCGAGTGGGGCCACAGTGATCCAGTGGCTAGAGCGATCCCAAGTGGGTTATAGTGGTTCAATGACTAGAGCGCTCTCAAGTGTGGCCGCAGTGGTTAGAGCGATACCAAGTGTTGCCACAGTGGCTAGAGCACTCTCAAGTGGGGCCACAGTGGCTCAATGGACAAAAATATATCAAGCGGGACCACAGTGGCTCAGTGCATCTTAATATTATAAATTTGCAAGTTGTCGCATGTTGTCCTGGGTAGTCGCCAGGATTCACAGGTAGTCACAATTAGTCACGGGTAGTCACAAGTAATCATGGGTAGTCAATATAAAAAAATGAAAAGTTATATTCCCCTTTTACTGAAACCAACCCAAACACCTTTTGATATTATTTGGGGGCTCTCGAGTATTTTCATTTTTTCCATATTCACTGAGGAGAGACTGGGAATACGACCTTGTACTGTGTGTGTGTTGACACAAACCGTCACAATACAGTTCACAGACAGTTAAGTGCACCCCCATCATAACTTTGACACAGTCGGGTGAGACATGAGATGAACGATGACACAAATACTTACTGGTAATTTGAGCGCCAGCGGTGCTTCCCAATCACCGCACTATTGAGACTCAGGGTTCTCAGGGATGGTGTGGCTTCTGTGTGTCCGTCTCACCCATGCGTACTCACAAACACGTAGGCAATAATAAACTACTACTAAATATCACTTTGAAACTAAGCATTTAATAAAATACATGTGGCTAGGACACTGTCGCTACTGAATAAAAGAGGTAGGTTCACTGTAGATTATTCCGCTTGGGTGCTACCCAGCCCACAATTAATCTAACGCATGCCTAGATGGATGATCTCACAGCGGTGCATGATATCACAATCTTCACAAGGGAAGAGGGCTGACAGCCGCTAGGGTGGACTGATGGTTTTTCCCTGAAGACAGGACATGATGAATTACAAATGATACCCTTGATGATAACATTGTGTGATTACGTGGCATCACTAACGCAAACTCGCCTGGGCTTGCCCGCCAGCACGTGGGTAGTGTGGTGACGGCCTGTACACAGAGTCGGCTAGGACGGAAGTAATATCACCGTGCACAAATTACAAATTTACATAAATACCCTTGAAAGATGATGGGGCATGAGACGAGTAGTCACAATAAACACACACATGTATAAAAAACAAGTTTATATGGCGCAGATGCCGCTGGATGATGTTCGTAGCAGACCACGTGGTGCAGGTGGAATTGCAATATTTCTTTGTGAAAATGGTGTATGAAATTCCAACAAAATATTATTATTGTAACGAAAACTATTCTCGTTACAACTGAAGTGATTACAGGCTTGTAACATGCCTGATGGTGGAATAATCAAACATTAAAGTGACCACGTGGTCAAACACAAAAGTATCAATTTACGTAAAAATTCCACAGAACCCTGAAATATTGCACACATGATATCACATGCATACTCTCTAAAAACGCAATGATGGCGTCAACATAGACTTGGTATTGGTTAACCACATAATTGTACGTGATGTTGCCGTAAATCATTCAAACATGAAAAATACCCTCAAATACATATATGAACAAAATCCTTGAAACTGCACGTAGCAATAATACAGAAATTATGATGAAACGCCTTTAGCAGAAGCGCATGGCACTTGATTCAAGTTTCGCGGGTCGCGTGACGTCTCCGACATATTTCTCCTTCTACTCGATTAAATTGAAAATGCCACAATGACAAAATAAATTAGTTAAGCGGTAGCATAATGCTGGGAAAATGTCTGGCAAAATGTACGCAAGCAAAGGTTAACCAGTATACTAAGTCCTATTGAACTCTACATCAGTGAACAACAGGTTGTAGTGCGTACGTGACAGTGTCTTACCTCGCCAGCTCTCCTCGACAGACTGTACAGAAGCAAGCTTTGCACGGACCTACCATGGCCGCCTACGGAGTTCACATAAGCGGAAGTGCTATGCACGCCAGGTAAAATATTTTATTATTGAAATAAATATGGCACAAATTAATTAAATATTGTTTTACATTTTATAATTTTCATGTGAATTTTTCATAATTATTTAGTGACTCTATATAACGGCGTTCATGTCGGATTATTAGTGTTATTAATCTCGGTGCCGCGGGCACTTTGTTGTTATTTTGAAAATGTTTAGTTACGAAATTCAAACACTCTAAAACATTTTAAGACATTTAAAACCCTGAAAAATTAAAATACAAGGCACATTTTACACTGCAAAATAATATTTATGTGAAAGTTAAAAATATTGGCATCTTTGCACACGTGCAAGTACACGTGACACGTGCATAATGAGTGTCATCATGGGCTCTAGCACCGCTGGCTGTTAGCCAGCGTCAAACGACCCCTCCCTCGAAGGGCAAGACTGTGTAAGCAATGCAACATTACTCCGGCGGGCTTTGCTTGGCTGGTTGCCAGTTGAGGGCAAAGAAAACATGGCCTTGGAGGTCTTCTGTTTCTACGGTGTTTGCAGGGGGTGGGGGTGTAGGCAGGAACAACAATGTGTGTATGTAGTGGTGACTTGGCTCGCCTCTTGTGAGTGCTCTGTTGCGATTTGTTGACACTTGACATCACACTCACTGCCCTCTTAGTTTCTCCGAACCCTTTCAAACTCTTTTGCCCTACCAGGCACTCCCCTGTGGGAACTGGAAAGCCTCTGAAAGGCATCTCGCCTTCACTTGTGGTATCAAAATTTATGTTTACACTTTGGTTACAACTAAATTCAGCTGTGCCCTGTGGAAACCCCTTAAAACTACTTCACTGTCACTGGTTGTGCTGACATTTACGTGTGCACTTATGTTACAACTTTCTTCGTGTACACTTGGGAACCATTTAAAATCACTCTGGTTTGTTGTGTCATTACAGGCATTATCAGAAAAACCCAGAAAAGATGTTTTGCTACAACTTGCTCCTACTTCCTCACTACTAGGTGTTGAGTGTTCTGTCAGTGAATGACAGTTCATTCTTTCGACTGGGTGTACCCGTGTCAGTGTTGTATTCCTCAGTGTACTTCCTGGTAAAATTCTCCGAGCTCGCTGAGGTACTGGGCGTAATGTCGTCTCCTTGCCTCTCTTCCCTACAGGCGGTCGGCCTATACGGAGGTTGTCACGGTGCCGTTCCGTAACACATCTTGGTCCAAACTTTACTAAATACGTTAAATTTCCCATCTTTTCCACCACTCTCACTAGCCTTGTCCATCTAGATGCCAGTCCAGCACAGTACTTTTTTGCCCCGGCCAATAACGGACATTCTCTTACACACACACATTCCGGGTACAAGTTCGGGTGGCAGGCTCTTCCTTCTGGTACACACACATTACAGTAGCTGATTTGATTCACCCTGGCTTCCTCAGTGAT
Organism: Dryococelus australis; assembly: GCA_029891345.1. NCBI lineage: Eukaryota > Metazoa > Arthropoda > Insecta > Phasmatodea > Phasmatidae > Dryococelus > Dryococelus australis. The sequence continues at coordinate 218,897,319 of CM056993.1, read as the reverse complement.
TTGTGGCTGGTGTTCGACAATTTGTTCAGGTGGTATTAGCGGGTTTTCGGGGGGTGCTCAGGGGGCATGGAGTTCGCGACCTTGTACCATCTCGGTGGGTGTCTGCCCAGTTGCCGCATTTACTCTATTTCTTAGGCAAAACATTACCTCCGGGATCAATTCAGCCCACCTAGTGTGATCTTCACCTAACCGGACACATGATTGGATATTGACGTCTTGGTTACAACTCTCGGTTGGGTTAGCCCTGGAGTGGTATGCTGGGGTGATACGGTGTTCTGTTCCCCACCTGGTACAGCATTCTCTCCATTTTCGTCCTCCAAATTATGTACCATTGTCCCGTAAACAAATACTCAGGGTGTTGCCATCTCGGAAAAATCTCATTTTGCATCGCTTCTATGACTGTGTGTGCATGGACGTTGCTGACTGGGAATGCCTCTGTCCAATGAGTAAACATATCTGTGACAAGAACAAGAAATCTTACACCGGTTTTTGTAATCGGGTACAAGCCTATGATGTTGATTGCGACTGTTCTGAATGGCCGGGTGGTCAGCATTGGCTGTTGTGGAGTGTTGCAGTCTGCTCTCCACGGCTTCTGGGTGTTACACGTGATACAGTTCAGTACATGTTTCCTGACATCTCCCTGAATCTCTGGCCAGTGAAATCATTTCTGCACATTTCTTTGTGTTTGCTTGGATCCCGGTTATCCATGCTCCAAAATGTAGTGTGTATACTTTAATACAGGTTCCCTTTTCTCTTTCGGCACATACATCTGCCATCATGCACAATTGCCAGGTGGTTTGGTTTGTACTTCTCTGTACACTAGCCTCCAGTGTTCTGTGTACCGTGTGACCAAATTGGGTGAGAATTGCTTTAATAATTTTCGAGATACAATGTAAAATCTTAATTATTTTGCGTGCTATCTTTCAAATAGTGAATTGGCTAGGGGAGTCAATACTGTAACCAATTAGGATATGTTCAGGTAAACAGAGGTGCTTGTATTATTATTAGTCAATGGTTCCAAGGGAGGATGATATTTGTATTCATTATCAAAATGTTAGGGGTCTGCGAACTAAATCTTTATTGTTCTCACAAAATATAAATAAAGTTGATTATTCTATTATTTGTTTAACCGAAACTTGGCTTAATAGCAACACTCTTGATTAAAATTATTTCACTTATGATTATAATATATTTCGTAAAGTTCAGGATGGCAAACTTAGTAACCTCACAAGAGGTGGTGGAGTTCTTAATGCAGTTAATTCATTAAAATATCCACACTCTATAAAAAATTTTATTTTCAAAAATAATGTGCTGAGTCTGTTTCGGTAGAAATTTTTAACTATAATGCAAATAAAATCTTAATCGGAAATATTTATCTTTCTCCACAAGTGTCTGTTAATGAATTTTATTAATGGTTTTTATTTTCTAGTCTCTAAATTGGCTGATTATGTCGATCAAATAATTATTGTTGGTGATTTTAATGTACCTGGTATTGATGGAATGCACTGCATTCTCAGAAGATTACTCATTATTATAATAAGATAAAAGGTCAAACTCTTTTACAAAAAATAAATTTGCTTTATCTAGATCAATTCAATTTCACTAAGCTTTCTTCCAAATTACTTTACTCGGTGTTTTCAAATTTTCATATAGGCCCTAAATCGTTTTTAAAAATATGTGGACCCTATTGTAGAGGAAGATGTTTATCATATATCCTATGAATGATGTTTTGGAAAGTAAATTTTGGTTTCAAAAGATATTCTTGCATTTAACACAGTACAGAGACCCAATTGAAATATATTTACACAAATTGTATTTGTTTTACCACAAAAATACTTCAATCTACATAGCTCTCCTCATTACCACATTTCATGGTATATATTGCCAAAGATGTTATCCCCATATGAAAGTTGTATTAAGTGTGATATAAACCATTTTGAGGTATTATTTTACAGTTTTTCAGAAAAGTCGTGATTCTTAATAACTACAGATGAGATTAGAAATTTAGCCATTGAAAACTTGGTTATCGACCAAGGTCGGTATCAAATCTGGATTTAGCACTCACTTCACCGTAAGTACAATTAAATGACAACAAGACACACCACATTTCAAAAGACATACATATATAAACCAAAGACAAAATTATTTTCATACAATTTATATGAAAGAAAGGCACATGAGAATCATCTACTACTACTTCAACGCTACATAAAAACTCAAACATAACTTGATAAAGTAAGTGTGTTTAATTATGTCTGAACTTAATGTGGAAATAATTATTGTGAAAATATGGGTAACTCAAGATTTAATAAAATTAAATTCAATTAAGTTTGCAATTTGGAAAAAGAGAAATGCTGCTGCCAAAGAGAAAAATTACTTAATGTTTAATTTCATTTAAGCTGTGCAAACAAACCACCCGTCTGTAGCCGACCTACGAAGGTAACTAATTAAGTGAAGGTGAGTAATTTTTCCTGTACATGTACAAAATGAAATTCATTATTGAAGTTCACTGCAAATAAAGATTTACCACTGCTAGTTTGCATGAAATTCCTATCTGACTTGGCTTCTGGTTAGCATCCAGTGAAAATTTAGCCCTAAACATTTTTTAACAATTTTTAACAGCAAAATTCGAAAATTCAAAATATGATTTCTTCCAAAATTAATTTTTTATTAATGTAAATGTCTGAAATTTCCTTAAGCACAATGCCTCATAGCAGAAGTATACTCATCTAATACTTTAAAATGGAGAAGGCAGCATCACACACATAAAATTACTGATATATTTTAACTCTGATGTTTGGAGTCTTTGTAAATTTAATATATATACTTGAGCTTGAGGTGCCTCTCAACACCACTCTGTCCTCACAATGGGCAGTCTAAAAAAAAACTCTCTCCCCCTCCCCAGACCAAAGGGTTAACGACAAGCGGCCAGAAAGACCCTGCCATCTGGCGAAAACCACATGTGTCTCATGATGCACATCTAAATTTGCACTTTTTTAACTCTGTAATTGTAATAGCATACAGGAATACAATTGTGAGTTTGTGACATCAGTGCACATGACTACTATGAAAAATTAATTAACCCTCTTTAATTGCCTTAAACAAAACATTAATGGCGTTCCAAAATGGCACTTGAGAAACCCAGAGGCTGGAGACAAAGAACACTGCCTAACCAAATAAGATGTGCATCATGAGACATGTGGGTTTTGCCCGATGGCAGGGTCCTTCTGGCAGCTTTTCGTTGACTCTTGAGTTTGGCCACCAGGCGATCTGGGTTCAATCCCTGGCCGAGTCATTCCAAATTTTCGTATGTGGGAATCGTGCTGGACAAGCCGTTGGTCGGATGGTTTTCTCGGGGATCTCCCGTTTCCCCCGCCCTTTCATTCTGGTGCTGCTACATACTCACCTTAATCACCTCATTGGCTCTCAATACCTCGATGTTAAGAACCGTCCCAATATCTTCACTTCGCTTGGGTTTGGATTTGGGGAGGGGGGGGGGGGTTTTGGGAGCCACAGGATGCACCACAGATAAACCCCCACATAATTACTTAGATGAATTCAAACATTTCCTAGGAAGTAAAACTTACATGAAAACTTCCTTAAACAGAGTTACTTTCTCTTGGGCTACATGAAAATACTTTATATAGAGCTGGCTTAGCGAAAGAAATATACTCTAAGGTGGTGACAAAACTCCAAAAATAAATATAATGAATTTTGGGGAGAGGTGAACCTGAATACAAACCTAGCTAATTTTAACTGGGTTTCGAAATAATAGTATCAGGCATAAAAATTATCAGACGTTAAGTAAACAAATAAAATGAACAAAGTTAAAATGCTGGTCTTGCTAACTACAACATTCAGATACCATTTTATTTTCACTGAACGCAGTATTTTCTTACTCATCTTATAATGTCTGTTTAAACATAATAGGTAGAGTTCCTGAAATCACTTACAATTTCAAACCTTCTTTGTAATACCTTTTCAGCAAACAAAATTTGGTCAAAATTAATTAAATGTTAGAGTAGTTATGCATAAATATTTGTATGGCCATCATTTTAAAAATAAGTACCTATTAAAGTTCAATAACTTGTGTTTACCTGGCATGTTGTATTATTACTTACAAGCCAAATTGGGTGAGAATTGCTTTAATAGTTTTCGAGATACAATGTAAAATCTTATTACTTTGTGTGCTATCTTTCAAAATGTCGGAGTAACAACAATATCCATTAAAAAATTTAATGCTTACACAATTCTCTGCCAGTATAGAAAATTTGTTTTAAGTCGGTTGAATGGTTTCAAAGATATGACATCACATTAAATAGTAAAATGGCCATCATGTTGGAAGTAAGTGCCCGGCATGGTGGAAAACTATAAAAGTCAGGTGTCCTTACTAAGTACTATATATGTGCTGAGTTTGGTAAAATTTGGTTGACACGTTCAAAAATTGAAAAGGCACATACAAACACAGACTGGAAAGTGATCTCATATGCCTTTCTTCCCTTCAGAAAATAGGTAAAAAAAAAAGAGGCTTCAGTTTGCAAAAATGCAGGTAAATAAAGATGAAACCTGGTAGTATGATGTTATATTTGCAGACGAGAAGTGATATAATATTTTTGGTTCCAATGTAAAACAATACGTATGGCAAAAAGTAAATGATGATCTTAATAAGCAGAATGTGCTGCCCACAGTGAAGCACGGTTGGTGCATGGCTGCAAGTAAGGTCGGTGAGCTGGCGAAAACTATGGATTATCAAAATATATAGTTCAAAATTTTGAAGTCCAAACTGAAATAGGTGCAGAGAGTCTAGGAATAAAGAAACATTCAAATACTACCATGATGCGAACCACAAAGCTCTAAATGTGCGTCTGTGCCTTCTTTACAACTACCCCACAGTACTTGAAACACCTGCACAATCCCGGGACCTGATCCTATTGAGAATTTGTCGATAAATGCTAATTAAAGTATGAAAAACATCTATTTCTTAAAGAACTAAAGAGAATATTCATTGTAGAATGGAGAAAAACTACCCCACTTTGGCAAGATGTATGCCTAGTTGTACGAGGGCAGTAATAAAGCAGAGAGGGCATCCTACAAAGTACTAAATTAAAAACTGAATATTTATGAGGTAGAGAAGCAGAAGTGGTTTTTGTTTTTTATTTTTGTTTGTTATTTCATTTACTGTAACAAACACGTCTATTTTGTTTTTTTGTATATTATGTATAAGAATAACTTCTTAAACCAAATCAAAATGTTATTTGAATTGACGTGTCACCCTCACCCCTAGCCTGTGTCACGCTGGCTGCTCCCAAGCGCAGCACACACACGCTCTCAACGACTGATCACTGGCAAGCAGCATAGTGTAATGTGGGTGCAGGAGTGGGCAAGAGCAGTGTAGTGCAGGGAGTGTAGCACCGCGTGTAACCACCAGCCTGGCAGAGTGGGCAGAAGAATACACAGCCACGTGTGTTACGTAAAAATGGTCGTAGCATTTCCACAAATACATTTCTGGCCATGTAATAGACACACGTGACACGTAAATGAGTACAATATGTTTAGATGCCTTTAAGCCCAATGTTATTCTTTTATGTGACAAATGTTTATTTTTACCACCATCGATGTTACGATCACCCCATGACATTTCAACCACAAGGTAAGCTGTAGAATAATTATTGATTTTGTGCAATATTTCTAAATATGATAACATGTAACTGTATGTTTGTGTATCCAGATGTGCAAGTACATCCCTCCACGGTGCAGAGGCCTGCCACCGCCAGCCCTTGCACCACAATGGGAAGTCATTCAGCAAGTTGCACCCAGAGGGGGAGGCACGTGTGAAACCGCGTTCGCACTTTTCCCACCCGGGCGGCAACAACTTTCATCACAGGTCATCTTTGTAAGTAATAGTTAAGTAACAGGAACCTATTTCATTTTAACAGTCCGGGATACTTCCCCTCGCCTCCCCAAGAATTGCATCGCCTGGGGAGTTTTTAACTTAACCAGCACACGTGACCATTATATAAGCCTACGGCTTCTTTTTGTACTGCATAGCCTTCACTGCAGGTTCAAAACGAGCAAGTGTATAAGCTATACTACCTGAAGGTAATGTTCAAGTTTGTAATAAACCGCATGAACTGATGACTGCGTTTATTTGATTTCCGCAAGACGTTTCAGGGCACAGGCCCCTTAAAACCCACCAATTCCTGATGCAAGTGTGTGTATTTTAATGGTAAATATTGATTTGTATGTGTGCTGCAACCTAACCAAAGTACAGTAGCATTTATGGGCGTGTGGTTTGGCCCTGACAATCCACGCGTAGGGAGTTCTGTTTTGATTACGTTAACATCATTCTAATTTGCAATACCAAGCGGTGATTGGGCCACCCAAAGAGCCTCTCGTTTAGGAAACACGAGGTCTCCACATCAGATGAACTACTGCAAGATCTACGTGGGAATGTGGTCCACGTGATCGGCCCGCAGCACCCCGAGATTACGGGGACTTACCTCTACCGCAACAGCAGCAATGTCTGGCACCTACCGGATATACAATTCCTAACACCTTTTTCCAAATTATGTTCACCGTCTTTGTAAATCCCAACCAACCCCATATCGTCCAGTCAAGCCACGTCAGAATCAATATACCTGAGAAATTCCTCTAACCTTAACAAGGTGTCACAAACTGGGCTCAAGCATACAACACAATACCAGAGCTTTGTTTATAAGTGTGACGTAGTTAATGACGTCAGGACATTGGCCATATGGCTGATTTAGGTTGGTAGTATTGAAAAAAAAAAAAAAAAAAAAAAAAAGATAACCCATATCAGTAATTTGCAACAGTTATGTATTTTTGATTTCGTAAGGTGTAAGACTGTACCTTTTTGTTCATACTGTAGAATAGTAAGAAATTAATCCTGAGTCGTTCCATTTATAGAGTAAATAAGGCACTAGTTTATGTTTTCAGAGTACGTTTTTTTACACATCAGTTTGTCATAAAATGGATACATATAGTGTGATAAAATAGTAAGCGTTATATAAATTGAAATTTTACAGAATTGTGAGTAAATAGTGAGTGAACTTGACACAGTCGGGTGAGACACGAGACGAACGATGACATAAATTACTTACTGATGAGGGCACCAGCGGTGCTTCCCAGTCACCATACTGTTAAGATTCAGGGTTCTCAAGGATGCTGTGGGTTCTGTGTGTCCGTCTCACTAGAGCATACTTACGATACACTTTGCAAAACTAAACATTTACTGAACATTTTTTTCACTGAAAAATAATGTTGCGAGGACACTGTCACCACAAATAAAAGATTGGAACACTATGAGACTTACTTTTTATTTTACCACTCATACAAATAACATGTGTGGAAATTTAATGGTGATAAACTTGGACGTGTTAAGCTAACTCCGTTTGTGTGCTCCCCAGCCTGCAATTACTCTAGCACACTCTTGGATGACTGCACCGTGGTGTTTGAAAACACAATCTTCACAAGGGAAGGAGGTCAACAGCCGCTAGGATAGACTGACGATTTTCTCTGAAGATAGGGCACAGAGAATTACAAGATGAATCAATACAGAAACATGAACACACATGATTACTTGGCACCACTAGCGGACTTGTCGGGGCTCGCCCTCCAACACACGATTAGTGTGGTGACGGCCTATACATATAGCCGGCTAGGACGGAAATAATATCACCATACAAAAATTACAAAATTACACAAATATCAGTTAAACAAGATGGGGCATGATATGACTAGTCACAATAATCGTGCACATGCATGAAAGTAAACTTATATTCACAGATGCTGCTGGATAAAGTTCGTAGCGGACCACGTGTTGCAGGTGAAATTGCAATATTTCTTCATAAAAGGGCAAATTAACTTTAGACAAATTGGTATTTTATTTGGGAAAATTATGCTTCTTCAATGGAAACATTTACAGGCTTGTAGCATGCCTGATGGCGGAAAAAGAAAACATGAAAATGACCGCATTGTCATACATAGAACCCTGAAATAAATTATGGCACACATGAATTTATACAAATAAGCCGTCAAACCACAAGGATGATGCAGATATTGACTTGGCAATATCTGACAGCGTGGTCATACATGATGTGGCCGCAAAATGATTAAACATGAAAAATACCCTCAAATACATACATAGAATTAAAGCCCTTGAAATTGCACACAGCAATAATTCAGAAATTAGAATGAAACGCCTTTGGCATGGCGGATGGCGCCTGATTCAAATTGCGTGGGCTGTGTGGACTCTCCGACATCTTTCTCCTCCTCTCCTCCATTAAAATTCAAAAAGCCGCAAGGGCACAAATTATCTAGTTAAGCAGAAGCATAATGCTGGGGAATGTCTGGCTAATGTATGCAAAGCAAAGGTTGACTGGTATACTAAATTACAACTATGGTAATCTACATCAGTGCTCAAAAGTTGTAGTGTGAACGTGACAGAGTCTTACCTCGCCAGTTCTCCTCGATGGACTGCCCAGAGGCAAGCATCGCACGGACCTACCACGGCTGCCTACGGCGTTCACATAAGCGGAAGTGCTATGCACGCTGAGTAAAATATTTCATATTGAAAAGTAAAAGGCACTTTATAAATTTAAATATGAATTGACGTTGTACATTTTTAATGTGTAATTTCTGGTCTTATTTTAATGTCTTTTGTTATGGCATTCTGGCCGGAGTAGAACTGTTCTTAATCTCCACGCAGCACGCGGTTTGCATTTATAACCAAGTATGGTGCAACACTGTATGAACATAAAATATTAAACATAAAAACTTTATGAACATGGAATAAAAGAAAACATATTTAACACTTGAAATATACAATATTCCCATTATGGGAAAGTCCAGTTTAAGGCCTCGTTGCGCATGTGTTTCCCACGTGTCATGTGGTGGTGAGCGCCGTTATGGTCTTAACACTCGCTGGCTGTTAGCCGGTGTCAAACTGTAGAACGAAATATGATCTATAGTGTATGGAGTTTACATAAAAATATGTGGTGCATTATGGTGCTGTGTTTGATGTAAAAATAAAGTATGTACCATAGTGCATATATTGTGTTTGATATAGAATGATGAGGTTGAAAGTGGCACTACACAATGGCAGAAAATGGATAAGTTCGGTAAAGGTAATTGTGGAGATATTTAAATAATGTGTGTATCGGTGCAATAAACAATGTTGTAGGTAGGTAATGTTAAGTCAGGATTCTGTAGCACTTAACGAGTCTTTACCATTTGTAATTAATAATTGGATAGGAGCGGAAGGTATCATATAATATTCTGAAGGGTTTAATATAAAAGTACGTGGTGCCTAAAGTGGTGGTGCATTCAAAAGTGTAGGAGGAGGTTAGACGAGGTGTTTAGTAACAAAAGGAGGAGGGTTAAGTAGAAGGGGGTTTGTTCGAAATACTCACCCATTGCAGTGATTCGCTGACACATGACCCAAGGTAAACAGGTTGTAGCTGAATTACCGAAGATTGTTGATTCGTCATTTACAAATATCATACGTTAGTTTAGGCTGCAGATTAGCAATTTATTGACTCTGATCCAGTTGCGGTTGAAGTGTATATCCCAAAACCCCATGTGGTATCCCATCATACACTTGGGCAGATGGGCTCTAGTGTACTTCCCAATACCAACTTATATAAATGCTGGAAGTGTCCCAGACCGAAAACCCCCACATTCCCATGGATGCACCCTTATGCTGGATTAAATCGGCGCGACATGACAGATGCGAAGCAACAGGTGTGACGTCACTGTAAATTGTGGTTGTAATGAAAACACTGCGACGAGACACCAAAAACTTTATTTTGACCACTCTTTCTGAATATACAAAAATGTCTCAGAAGACCATCTGTGTACTTACGAGAAGGAACGAAGAAGAATAACTTGAAAAACACAACCACATGAATGTTTATGTTTTATAGTTTTCCAGTTGGAAATAATAATATGGACCTAACCATATCAATATAGGTTATTATAGCTAGGTTGCCATTCCAACCTGTTTTACTTTTGCCTAGTTATGTTTGTTTGCATCCAGTTTATTATATTTTGAGGTTAAAAGGGGAACAGTTAGGGGACAGGGGCATTAGTTTGTCTTTCGTGAGACGGCAGTGGCATTTTGAGTTGCATATTCTTTTGACGGAGCAGTGGAAAATTTTGCTCGTGTGGAAACAACATTGAATTTAATGTAACTTCAAAAGTTTCAACTTCAATGAAAAAATCAAAATGCAATATAAACGTAGATGTTTGAATTCATACAAATGCAGCAATACATACACACACTTTGTCTGAAGTTAACCTCACGTTCGTTAAATTCACGACAGGCCTAAAGGTTAATAAACAAATAATGTTTACACACAAGTGTTGAAAGTGAAGCTTTTTAAGGCGCTGTTTGTAAAATTCGCTACCCTTTGAACAATGTTTTACAATGGAAATTCTTACAAGTTTACTTAACTAAAATCACTTTGTCACAGGCATTAAATAATTTATTTGCAGAACCATTCAGCAAAATGTGCACGTTTCCTGAACCACAGTTTTACGAAAGGGTAAACATGTGCCGATTAATATTACAATTCACTCAAGAAAACACACTACGGCGATATCTACAATCAACTATGGTTAAAAAAAGACAATTAAAAATAATTAACTACAGATAAAATATTCCCACAACACAAACAAAATAATATATTTGCATGTTATTACAAATGTTACCAATTTAACATTGCACCCACTCTTGCAACAAGAAAATACGCTTGTTTTTGGAGATTGTCATGCCCGCAAAATGACAAAATTGGAAATGATTTATATTCAGGAATACTTAGTCATACATACACTCGCAATTAGGCTACCGCCCGGTGGCGAGCTCTCTCAACTCTCCTTCACCCAACCAACTCCTTTTCCACTCCCTTCCTTAACTTACCAACCCCTCTCACAGATACCAATTCCTCCCTCAACACATTCCACTACCTCACAGACCTTACAAGCCTGGACTGCCTACCCTGCTCCGTTCTCCTCCAGACCCTCTGAAGCTTCTCACTGTTGTTTCCTCTTCCTCTAAAAACCCTCTTACTTAGCTTGCAGTGTAGCCCTCCACATTCTCCCTCTTCATTCACCATCCTGTACATCCTGACTAGCCGTTCAACTTTCCTCCTGTCCTTCAATGAGCTCTACCCCATTTCTTTCATCACTGATGGCCTATAGTTCCCTTCTTCCTCATCATCCTGCCCCTGGCTTCTCCACCTACCCTTCACCCATCTAGCTGCCTTTCTCTGCACCTTTTCCAGTTCTCGCACCTCCACCTCCACATACGGATCCCATACTGCTGCAGCATATTCTAACATTGGCCGTACCATTGTGCCATACGCCTTCTCCTTCACCTCACAGCTGACTCCATTCAGCACCCTTCCTCCCTTTGCTACCACCCTCTCTACCTGTTTTTTTCCATCTGAGGTCTCCCTGCAATACAATCCCTAGATACTTATATTCTGCTGCTTCTTCTATCTCTTGTCCCTCCCATCTGTACATGTTCCTGCTTATCATCTTCTTCCTTGTAAACCTCACTACCTTAGTTTTTCTTAAATTTATCTTCATTTTATTTTTCCTGGTCCACAACCATATCTTATCAATGTCCGCCTGCAAATTTCAGCCCCCCCTCTCCCACCTCAGCATATACAACACAATCGTCCGCAAACAATCTGACTTTTCCCGTAATCCCCAAACCCATGTCATTTACCATTATGGTAAATAACAAAGGACCCAGCACACATCCCTGTGGTACCCCTGACGTAATCTTCTCTTCCTCCAATATTGCCTCCCCCAATTTCACCCTCTGCCTTCGCCCCCTGAGAAAGTCCCCTATCCATTCCACTACCCTCCTGTCTGGTATCAGCCCCTCCACTTTCCTCATCAATGTTCCATGGGGCACCTTATCGAATGCCTTCTCAAAATCTATGAAGCACGCATCCACCTGCTTCCCCTCATCAACTACCTACAACAGATCCTCTAATAACCCAGCCAGCTGAGTCTCACATGAGTATTCCCTCCTGAAACCATGCTGGGAATCCTCCAACCAATTCCTATTGTTCATAACCCTCACCTCACATACTGCACCACCAGCCTCTCCATTACTTTTCCTGTACTTGATGTGAGACTCACCGTCTGTAGCTGCCAGGCCTACTCCCCCTATCCTCTCCCTGCTTGTGTATAGGTACCACCATAGCATCCTTCCAATCTTGTGGTAACTTCCATCCCTTCCTGTTAGCAGAGGGATCCCTTACTCTCCTCCCCTTAACTGCCTAACATACCTAAACAATCCCCCATTTCTTGCCTTTTCCTTCTTCCACCATGTTCCCCAGAAATACATTCTTTGCCTGTTTGATCTTCCTTTCAAGCTCCCTACCCATTTGTTTCATCATTTCTTTAGATCTTATCATCCCTTCATTTCTCCACTTGGCATGTAATTTTCTGCACTTCTTAATTTTCAAAATCTCCTGTCCATAATATGGCGGATCTCCCCCAGTCCGTAACCTTTTCACTGGCACAAATTTCTCTAACATAACTTCCATTAATCCTCTAAACTCACCCACAACCCCTCTACATCCTCCATCATAGACCATTTTTTAAACTTCTCTCAGGAATATTTTTGCCCCCTTCTTGTCTCCTCTCCCATACTGCCACACCAACCTTTCTGCCATTTGCTCTTCCCTCATCCTGCCAATCCCAATTTCCACTACTGGGATATGATGGTCGCTTATACTATCCAATACTATTGCACCAACTACAGCATTCCTAGGTCTGACCAACACCACATCCAGCACTGACCCAACACCCTCCTCATTCCATCTCGTAGGTGTTTCTACTACCTGGACTAATCCTCTGTTGACTAACTGTGCTGCCATTCTCTGCATCATGCTACCCATTTCACCCCTGGCATATTCAAATCCCCTGCTACAACAACCAACTGCCTGTCCTTTAGTCTACCGACCCTCTCCTTGATCATCCCTGCGGCCTCATCAATGCTATCCTCTCCATTTCTCTCCCCTTCCATTTCCTTTCTTCTAACTGATTGTTATTTCAACAACTGCTGCGCTGCCCTGACCCTCTCCATGCAGCCAGCTACTTCCCTACCTAGCATATCACCTAGAATCTCTTTCCCTGCTCTGTCAGGTGAAACTGGTCTCGCCCTACACTTTCCAATCCTACCTATTTCCTACTATCTATAAATGTAGCCCCCAAATCCTTACACATCCTCTATATACCTCACTCGCAGCCACTGCCTTCCTATAGGATACTCCTTTCCTAACCAGCACGCCACTGACTACTGCCCTAGCTCCAGGAAACTTCTCCCGCACTTTCCTCAGCAATCCCCTGAGGCCCGGCTCTACCTCCTGCCCCACCTCCCTATGAGCCAGGCCATTTCCCTTTACATGAATGAGAACAACCTTTGTCACCCTACTACCTCTCATACCACTAACCCTTTCCTCCAAATCCCTGGTATTTGCCCCCCAAACGTGGCTTTATATGTAATTTCCTCAGCTCCACCCCCTTTGCAATAGAGCTGCCTAGAAAAACTACCTCTGGTTCCCTTCCTACAACCTTTTCCTGCTTTGTGGCTCTTCCAACCACCTGCCTATCCTTGTCTCCGGCCTCCTGCAGCACCCTTGTTTTCCTCCCTTTGGCCAGCCCTCCTCTCTCCCCTCTGGCCCTGAACTGTGCACTTTGTCCTGCTTGCTGGTCTTTGCTAATCACAAACTTGCAAGCCTCAGCATACTGCTTCCTACCTTCTACCAATGCCTGTTCCCTGCTTTCTGATTCCCGTTCCTCTATTCCTTTTTGCTTCCTGCCTACTACTATCACCTTATCCCTTGCTACTATGTCTTGCTCCTCCAACCTTATTTGCTGTCTTATGTCTCCTACTGTCTTATCCCTTTCTACTGCCTACAACTCCTCTATCCTCCTTAATCTTACCACCTCTATCTCTGCCTCCCTCCCGCAGTTCCTACTGCAGCCCTACTTGCCTTCTACCTAACTCTTCCTCTCTACTCAGATTTTCCTCCAATGGACTGGCTTTCATTTTCCTTAATACCCCCTTTACATCTTCCAATTCCTCCTCTAACTTATCCACCCTCATTTCTACTCTACTCTTACCCATCTCATTCCTGACCTTTTTCTCCATCCTCTCAATCCTATGCATCATTTCCCTCTCTTTCCTGCTCATCAAATCTACTATCGCCCCTTTCCACCTCTCCTCCATAGCCACTTCCATCCTTGTCACTGGCACACACTCTACAAAGCTTCCCCTCTGCATTTTCCAAATCGAGTTTCAACATTCTCCACTTATTTGTGTTTCTTTCTCTACCCTTAATTTGTTCCCTACCACCGCCCCTAAACCCTTTCCCTCAGCACATTCCTCACACTTCCACTCATGTTCCTGTAATGATCCCAGTTCCTGATCCCTATACAGCCAACATGGTACCAGCCGCCACACTGGTCGCAATGCACAGCACTATCTAACCTTCTCCACACCTTACCACAGCCCCTACACCTCCCTGCTATTTTTTTTCACCCTCTTTTTTTTTAAAATAATTTAACTAACTTAAAACTAAAACTGCTCTCCTTTATAAAATACACCAAATACCTACGTATACACACACACTTTCTTAACTAGCCTAACTTACACCATAAACCCTTTACCCTCGTACAATAACAAAGACCTCGGCCTTGTGCACACAATCGGACACTACTCCCTCATAACTAATTACCACATAAAACACTAATCTTAACTCTAATTATACCTCAAACTACTACTCCACCTCAATAAAGCTATTATTTTGCTTGATGCATGTTTACTGGGTAACAAAAATATGCCGAGTAATTTGTTTGTATATTAGACAAGTCAGTAGCGCCTCAGATTTCAGTCGCGTTGGTGTCACATTATACTCATCTGAGATTGGGTGAGGCATTACTTCGATCGCGTTGCGCCACTTGTGAGTCCAGCGTTAAGCTGGACTCACAATAACTCGACGAACATGACACAACAGACAGATATGACATCAGAGCTCAAAGTAGTTTCATATTAAATTTTATTGAGAGCTCACAATACCCTGACAAAATCTGCATGTCGGGTATGTTAGTTGGCTGTCGGAAAATTGTAAAACGGCAAGATATCCTTATAATAACCAATATATAGATTTGAAAAACTCAATAAAGTAAATGATTATTTTGCTTTTGAGAATATTTGAATTTATACAAGATAGAGAAAGTATTTAGAAACAAACCGGAATCCTTATTTTGGTGGCAAGTTAGTTTATTTTACTACAATAGGGAAATACAGAATACATTTTTGTTTTGCCAATGTTGTATTTACATTTCTTGCGCGCCCGACACAATGGAAAGTAGAAATAGAATCTATTTTTCTCGGGCTGTCGGGGCTGCGATTTGGTCGGACTGACTTTACAGTAACCTTGCTTTTCATTGGCTGCTACTCAGATTTTGTCGTGTCGGGGCTATCGTGTCGTAGTCGCCGGGGTATTGTGACTCCAGCTTTAGAATGTGAAAGAAAAGGGATGAGACAACAGAAAAAAAAAATGACATCGGCGCTATGTTGGTGACGTAATAACATGCAAGTAAATACATGGTGTCGGGTTGTACACTATCCTTAAAAGAGAAAAATATCGAGAGTAACTCGCAGTATGTGAAAAAATTGCAAGCTATAATTGCTTCCATGTACGAGCGAACCTACGACTTTTATTTTCCAAAGGGTAATTATAAAAACAAAAAAAAAAACCTTATTAATCACCTTTTTGTAGCTTCCAAGATTGTTTCACCCAGTTCAACTTTCCCTCCAAAACCATTCAATTTTCCTTCACCAAAACCTCTCTACTTTAAACCAAGAAGTATGTTATTTGGATTTCTAATTAGCGCTAATGTTAATACTTTACGAATGTTCATGTTATTTAAATAATTTAAAACAATCACACATGTAAAACAGTTGACTGACTAAAATGCTCGAAACGCAAGCCGCAAATGGGTTTACGATTACAGACTGAAGAATTAAGAATTATACTTAATGACTCGATAAGCACACGGGGAAGTGCCATAGAAGCTTGTTAAGTTTAGCCCATCTAAATCGGAGCAAATTTAAGCAACCAATAAAACCTGGAAAAATTGACAATTTACATACATTTAATTATGTATGGTTACTGCTTGTGTATTCGTAAAAAAAAAAAAAAAAAAAAAACTCGTGTAATCTTATAGAAGCCATTGACAACATTAGGCATTTACATCAACATATCTGAAAAGGTTAGTAAGAACGAATTCAGAAATCTCTTCCAC
This sequence comes from Dryococelus australis, assembly GCA_029891345.1. Classification (NCBI taxonomy): domain Eukaryota; kingdom Metazoa; phylum Arthropoda; class Insecta; order Phasmatodea; family Phasmatidae; genus Dryococelus; species Dryococelus australis. Next base: position 218,880,966 of record CM056993.1, on the reverse strand, counting down.
GAAAGAAAACACGACTATGAACTATTCTTTAAATGAAGAGGATACTGTCTGTCTTTTAAAAGAATGACTTTGATACGATTTCACAATACGATATAATATAAATACAAGTTGTAAATACAATTCCCCCTCAACAACCCGACTAGGCACCAGACATCATGGTGATTATGACATGAAGGTAAAGTTGAATGAATGATGACTCGTTGAATCCCTGGGTGGTGGGTCGTACACCCGGACGAAATCTTCTTGCCGATGAAGTTGTTGACATCTGCCCCGATGATTCTAATCCCAATTAAGCTGTAATATTATTGTTTGCTAAACTGTAGCCAGTGGATTGGCTACGCCCCATTCTTATCGGACTCTTGGTGGTAACATATGTGGATTGTCAGGGCCAACCACACACCCATAAGAAACAGAATATCTGATTATGCATCTGGCACTGGAAAAAGACTGAAAAAAGTTTAGAACACTGATCGGAAGTAAACTAGTATTGTTAGGATCCGTCCTTTTAAACACGCCATGGTGGTCAGAATAACATACACACTTATCTGTTTTATGTGGTATTTATTCTACTTGATTTGCCATCCTTCTCAGGGGAACACTTGACACTGGCAATGTGTGGCTATACCGGCCACAGCAGTTACACTGTACAAACATCCTAAGACACAAACGGAGCGATGCAAACCCTCGGGAAGAAGGGCAGTGTACCAGGTGACTAATGAGAGAAAGAGGTTCCAGATATTAATAATTCTATTGAAGTTAAATAGACATGCTCACAACGATGCAGGCTGCCCAGCGCACGAGAAACGCGGGAGCTCGCAACATAATCACCACCCCATCCAAAGCTACTTGTTTACTGTCTTGCAATCATGATTCACACGCAAGCGGGGGCTGGGTGATACACCAGGATGAGAATTACTTTCGGTGATTGTTCCAAATTGCATATCTAAATCGCTCAAAAACAATTGTATTATGTATCCAATAATAAAAAAATTGAAACAAAAAACCACTAAATACGTATCCAACCACAACATGGAAAAAGCTCAAATAAAATACAAAGTTTCCCCTTGTGTATCCAGCACACCTTAAAAAAGCTGGTTTATACCAAACATTTCCCTTTGCATATCCAGGTAATAAAATGCACAGGACCGAAAAGGACGACATTGCATATCCAAGAGGGGAGGGGGGAAATTGTTGCCAAACCCCACTTGTTTCGAATTGCGTATCCAGCAGAGTCGAGGGAAATTTCGTCCTACATCCAATTATTTCTTATAGTGTATCAAAACCAAAAACAGAATATAGAGTAAAAGACCACAATTTGTTTCCCGTGGTGTATCCAGGTGCCAAAAGTAACAATTGCTAGAAGTTTCTTATCCCATATCCAAAAAATTGTAATTATTTTTTGCCTTTTTCTCGTCCCTGTTTCATTTATTTTAAAGAGAATATTTAATAATTATAAACCTTTTTTTTAAAATCATTTTAAACATTCATTATATAAAGATTCGCATGTACATAATCAATAAAAATATACAACAAAATCATGTATCTTTAAATATTCAATTTTCAAATAAATTCAATAATTTAATACACAATTTTTTACATGTACACCATTACCAAAGGGTTTCGGTGTACAGTTCGATATGCAATCACTTTTTTTTTTATAAATTACCTCAAACTCAAAACTGGCTGGTGCAAATTCCATGAACGCAACAGCATACACAATTGCATCTGCCACCGGCATAACCAGTCATAACAGACACGACTGTGCTATGCCTTTTCGGGATCGCGAATGAATGTAATATTTTGTTATTCAATTTACCTCAATAATTGAAACTGGCAGATTCAAGTTTTGTTTGCCCATGCAACAGATGTAAGTACATCATTTGTCGCCGGGTGGACTCATCATGACCTACTCAACTATATTAGGGTTTTTTCCAAATCGCGAATGAATGTTTTCACAGGCACCATGTCAATCAATCAGAATTTTTTTTTTTACTGAAACAAACAGCAAGTTATTCAAATATTTTTTTTAACTAAAACAAAAAGCATGTCATTCAAACACATTTTAAACCAAAACAAAAAGTAAGTCATTTGAAGTTTTTTTTAAACAGAAACAAACAGCTACACTGTCTCATTCGTATCTGTAAATCAAATCAAACAGTAACTCGATCAAACATTAATTTTAATTTTATTCAAACAGCTACTCAATCAAACATTAATTTTAATGTGAATAAAACAATAACTCAATAAAACTTTAATTTAAACTTGAATCAAACAACATGTCAATCACAGTCACATATGTTTATTTTAAATCAAACATATACACCATCTCACTCGCCCCTGTAAATTAAAACACATAATACGTCATTCAAACTTTTTTAAACTGAAACTGCAACAGCAACTCAATATCGATCATGCCTGCAAATTAATAACAACCATAACAAACAGATACTTGTCAAAAGTAGGATAGGCTTCGCCACCGTCTGCTCTTCGCCGATTACGATGGTGCATGTCGGCGGCGTGAATCAGTAAAGCATGCTGTCGTTCTCCATACCAATGATTCTTTTTCCAGATGTATTCCACCAGGTAGCTGACCCAAGATTTTTTCTATCGGCCAAATCAGGGAATGCTGTATCGCACAGAACACCAACTTCACTAAATGTTTTGAGCGTGCATTCTCAGCGTATCGCCCCTCCTCATCTTTAACGTGTTTTGAGCATTTGCTATTCTGCTATTTTCGCTGCACACAAATTCCCTCCTGTGATTTACCTACATGTGACAGTAGCCATGAATGTCCAACTTGCTGTAACTGCGCCAGCAGTCTGAGATTATCGTCGTACCTGGAGCAATCCACTCGCGAATGATTTTGGTCAGGGCTGCTGCGTTCCTCTTTTCCACCGGCACCAGGAAGAATTTCGTCGGATCATCCCATTGCACTCCCCCCAAAACCCACAGGCCGTGAACTTTACATCCTTTGCGATTCTTGCATTTGCCCAATTTCGACTCGTCGAACTCGACCACTTTGCCTGGTCCGCCGATGCATTTCCTGTACATCAACACTCCGTCTATGCACACTTGGTGGCAGAAACTCGACCAGGAGACAACCATCTTTCCCGAGCACAAAAGTTCGTTCACTATAGTCTGCTGTAGAATGTATTCGATCAGGCACCAGAGTAAACACAGCTCTACTATCTTTCGCAGAGATGAGTTTGAATCTTCCACTAAACTGCCCTGTCTCACCGACACTTTAAAGTTGCATTTAGTACCGTCCTCCATTTGCTGCCAGCACCAGTAAAACAAGCCCCTGTTTTCCACCAATATCACTTCGCCTTCCCCGCATTTTTCGCACAGTATCGTCGCGTAGAGAATGTCGTGCTCGATGAGAAATGTGTTTATGTCTGGCGAGGAATAAATAATTTACCTGGCATCCAACATTGTGATTTTACATCCTGTGCACACCATCTTGCGATTCGCGAGAGAAATTTGCTAAACAATTGATTGGATACACAATACTTTACAATTGGTGCAAATTTGGATATGCTAAATGGAATTTGCCAGTTATGTGATACAGCACTAGAGTGCAAAGTAAATAATTAGGATGGATACTTTATAGTACACACTGAATGTTTGTGTGGTTTTCCCATTATGATATGCAATACAGAACAATTACTTTAGCATTTCTGCGGTGGTCTTATGTAACACTGAAGAAGACTCATTACTGTCTGAATCACTGGGTTAATTCTCCTACTTCTCCTTCCATCAACATCATGCATGATTTCAATGCCACACCCTTTTTCTCCCCCTAATCAGCATGCTTGGCTTATTACATCACCATATTTGGAAAGTGTCTTCCTTCCCTCTCTCTGTACTCTTGTTTTTTAATAAAACTATTTCCTCATCCAATCAGGATGCTTGATTTATTTAATTACCATATTTGGAGTGTGACCTCCATCCCTCTTTCCCTTTTTAAAAAAAATCCTTGTCTCCCACCCAATCTGCATGCTTATCCCTTCTTCCCAACTACCCTTCTCCAATTTCCCCCTTCCATCGCCATCACACGTGATATCACATCATCGCCAAACCCAACCCCTCTCTGAGTTCCGACTTTTAACTCGCCCAGTGTATTTCTTCTCATTGCGATGAGAACAAGATTTATTACTTTTACACAGTTACGTGCAAATAATTTATTATATTCGTCATCTATCTAGAAGGCAGAAAAAAAGATGATGTATTTTGTACATTTCACGATACAGCAACTACATGTAAGTATTCGTGCATTATTTCATCAGTAGGTTCATGTAAGTATTTAAACATCATTTTTTTTTTAAACTCATTACTCATGATTGTGTGTGTGTTTATGTAAAATAATATCTAGTAAAATTATCTTTCTTGTCCTGGGATCATACGGGTCTTCGCTAGTTGCAGAGAATAAATTTTAAATTTCGATTTTTCCAAACATTGTTTCCTTTCAGAAAAATATCGGATAAATATTTTCAGTGACTATTAAATAACGATTAATTACGATCCAGCTAACTGCTATGTTCCATATGTGGAAAATCTGTATATTCGAGTTTCATTTCTCATTTATATCGAAATATTCCGAAAGTTAAAATTAAAGGAATTACAAACTATTGGGGTAAAGACTTATTGCAGTCTGCATATTCAGTAGAACTTTATATGGAAAAGTACTTGTCGAAATACTCATTTCCTTTAGAAAATTTCATAGTTTCATAGTGGGTCATTCTTTGGGTGGTTTACAGGTGCAAATAATATTGGATATTTGCAATGAGGCACAATTTTACAAATATATAAAGCTGTATTTTTGTAGGCATTCCTTTATTCGGTTTGCAAAATTTCAAAAATATTTTCCACGGTTTGCTTTTACCCTTGCTGCTAGAAGATACAGCCAAGTCCAAAAACAATTTATTTCCAAAATTCAATTATTAGTGCTACAAACACAATTTAGAAAGTATTTTATGTTTTTCTCACTGCACAAATTTTTAAAACTATGCTAATAAATCATGAGTTGTTGACAAGAGTAAACAAATTCACTGGATGGTTGAAAGATTGTTGAATTGCGCTAAATCGGGAATATTCGGTTGGTATGTAGTCATTACAAATTCATATTATGTTACAATCACCAATCTCGAAATGAATTGCCAGGCAAACAATCCCCTGCCACTATATGCGATATGGCCCGCCATTAGTGAGAAAAATAATTCAGACAGGGTCACTTCGTGTTTCCAATTTAATTTGTTCGACTATGGCGATCGAACGGTCTCCATACAAGATTCATATTTGAATATCTCTCTAAAAACTAAAATCGCTCTTCAAATAAAGTACCGCTCTCCACTCAGCCACACTTTTTTACTAAACAGCGAGTTCGTAGAAAAATATTACAAATTTAATTATGCGAGATGTATATATAAGATAAATAAAATAATTGTACACAACAACCCAAATGGCCCCTACTATCGACATTGCCTTGAATAATTTTTATAAATTTTAAACTTTGAAGAAATCAGTCGATTGAAACACACAAAGTAAAAAAATACGATAGATTGAGCAATGAATACATTAAACTATATAAAAACTGCTTATAAAAACTGTCAAAATCAACTTGTTTCTACTCGATAGTATAATCAACTACGAAACTCTATTGAAATTCAACCCGAAATTCAAAATCGATTCCATTTTATCCATAGTTCAAGGTCCAAACAATTATACAAAATTGTTTTCACCACATGTTTAAAATTCTTCCAAAATGGAAGGGCGAACATTCCGCGATAATCAACTAACAAAACGAAAATTTTGCGAGTTACCTGACTAATAAATCATCGAAAATTATCGAATACTTTTTTCGAGATGTATTCAGGCTCGTGGAAAAACCCAATCAAGTACACATGGTTTTTATCTGATCATATTAATATCCCTATTCTACATGACTGAATCCAAACATACACATGTAGAGGTGCAAAAGCAAAATGATTTACCAGTGAGTCCCGAAGCACAAAATACACAGGGCTCAGACAATGTTGTGTGCAATTTGTTCAAGTTTTTGAGAAATTCTTCAGACCTGACACTGTCTTTTAGCATTAAATTTCCACTCTGCTCAGACACAACGACAGTGAAGGGTTCATGCTAAAAGTACACTATTTCTTTTACCGATGCTGCAATGGCATTTACTGGAAACTATTTGGACCTCAGGCCAAAGAGTTAATTACAGCATACAAGCACATGGCTTGTGCACAACTTTGTTTGATAGAAACAGAAATGATTTACTGCTCCTAATCAAAGACATAAACATAAAAATTCAATTTAACGATTTAATCAACTAATGTTCCAATTCATTTTCTGTGGGGAAAATGACCAGCGCCAGAAGCTGGCGATCGATTATGGTTATTTCATCGCCTTTGGTCTTCAAACGATGAGCGCAAAAAAAATTAAAACATCAGAGTAACATATATCTAATGAGATCAGTGTTTGAACATATTCTTAAAGTTAATTTACCTAGTTATTCGTTTATGCAAGACTTACTTTACAATAATTCGCGAACACGACTCTATAGTGGAGGTAATCATATAACAATTAAAGGGAAACTAGCAGTTTATGGAAACAGTTTCGAAAGAAATTAAAGTCTAATAGCAAGTTGCTCAGTACCATAACAGGCCAAAATAAAACGAAATGTAAGTAGTAATAAGTTTTAATTATTTTTGACAAATGACAAACTTTGAGGTATTTTGCAGCAATTTGGGTTCGAATCTCAACAACAGTACTCACCATAATGTGTTGTGATTGGCTCTCCTACCCCCCCTCAAGCTGAACTCGCACTTTCAACAACCAATCATGTTGAAGCATTTTATTACCCCCTCCCTCCCTTCTCGAATGCCCAGATTGGCCTATATGGTGGATAAATACACAAAAAAAGATGTCAGTCGAAGATAAGAGCTGGATAGAGAAACATCTCTGCTCCAACAGAAGAAGGAAAGGAGTAAGAATAATAATAGAATTATAAAAAAAACCTTATAAAATATTTATATTTGATAGTATATATATATATATATATATATATATATATATATATATATATATATATATATATAACCAATCAGAAATATTCAGTACTGACCTCCTAATTCCCTACTTTCAACAACCAATCATGTTGTGGTATTTTGTTTTCCCCTCCCTCCATTCTGCACCTTTCAGCATGGGCTATATGGCAGAGAAACATGGAAAAAAGATGTCAGTCGACTGTGAGAGCTTAACATAGAAACATCGATCTTCCTCCCAGAGCAGAAGAAAAGGAATAAGTATAATTATAAATACACCTTATTATATATATTTAATATATTCATTTATCATATATTATATATACCTTATAAAATATTAATATTTTGTGAGGTATAATTCTTATTATACTTACTTCTTTCCTTCAGCTCTCGGAGGAAGAGTGATGTTTCCATATTCAGCTCTCACTGTCGACTGATGTTTATTTTCCAGGATTTTCCACCATATAGGCCAAACTGAAAGGAGACGAAGGTGGGGGAAATGAAATGATGCAATGTGATTGGTTGTTGAAAGTAAGAAGGGGGAAGGAATTTCGATCATGGTGCAAACTGACAAAATCTCACAAACACTAAATAGTCGGTTTTTTCACCAGTGGTTATATAGGTACCTTACTAATATTCGAAGTTTTTCTTGCAATACAAACTTTGAATACAAATTACTTGTATGGGACCAGTGGATACTTTTGTTTAGTTTTTGCGAGATACTATCGACATTTCCCCTTCCTCAACCATTTTATTTGACAAATGAAATTATTTTTTGGAATGAAATTGTGTACTCTGATTGGCTGTTGAATGAAGGGAGCGGGGTTATATCATGTCGATCATGCAGCATTCTGGTAAATAGTTGCCAAAACTAAACAAACTGAATGAGAATTGGATAAATAAGAAAAACACACATAACAAAATAGCACTTTATTTCGATAAAAAATATATACTTTTTAATATAAATTGGTGATATTTTATCATTTTGATCAACTTGAGTTTATTATTCGATAAATTACATTGTTGTTTGAATTTGTGTTGGCAATTTGCATGTTCACTCCACAATTATCTCGTGGTACATACTAGATCCTTACATACTGTGGTGTGCCTAAGTTGATCACAATGTGTAACGAGCTCTTCTCTTTCATGTCTTTCCATGGTTTCAATTACTACAGCGAAATTTTCCAAATTTCGAGGACTTGTGGAATCCATATATGTATAACCAAATGGTAATTATTTATTTTGTTTAATTTTAATGTACATGGTTTCGATAATTTACCATTCAAAATTATAATGATATAATTCTTCCCATTTGACAGTTTTCAAATACATTTCGCATTTGGCGTTGCACGGAATGCTAAAACACTGAAGATGTGTCATTGCCAGACATTTACAATATGTAAAGTGTTCATATCTGTTGCAGTGTTGTACATGATTCTCCAACTCGTGAGTATAGTATGAGTTTATGCAACACCAATAATAGATCGGAACACCGCAAGGTAGTTCTGAAGCCAATTCTCGATGTTCCTGATTCGCACTGTTTATTACAATGTTTCGATCGAAAGGTTTGGATGAAATACTTATCAAGTTGTGCTTCATCATAATAACATATTACAAACACTATGGTAACTGTATTACTGATATTTCTCATAATGTGTGCCATTCAATATATAGGAATTGTTTCAAAAAATGTTTTATTTGTAACCATTGCAAAGGGGGGTCTACATTCTATTTTTAATTTACATTTTTATGTTTTGGATTTTTTAGGGGGAAATAAATCACCTTCCAAATAAATTGAATTTTTCTAGGGGACTGGAAATCCCCCTCCCCTCTTGGACTGAATCACCTTCCAAATAGACCAATTTCTTTAAGGGACCAGAATTCCCCCCTTGTACATTTTATATTAAAAGGGTACCAAATTACCTTCCAAATAAACCAATTTATTTAGGGGGGGGCGAAATATCCCCCTTGTATATTGTTTATATCAAAAAAGTGGGACTGAATCACCTTCCAAATAACCCAAATATTTGGGGGGGGGACCAAAAATCCTCCCTTGTGCATTGTTTATATCAAAAGGGGGAATGAATCACCTTTTGATGTAAACAATGTATATTTTTTAGTACAAATACATGCATTTTTTTTGTTTTTGTTTGTTAGGATAGATATTCATATAGTGGTTTGTAAACTCTAGTTTAGTTGGCCTGTTTCAATCATTCAGTGCAATACCATTGACGATTTGCATAATGTCTGCAAGTGTGTAAGCAGGAATCCTTGAAAAAATACTTTTTTTTTTTTTGTATTTGCAGACGGCAGAGAAAAATAAGTCTACATTTTATTTTAACCATTTTCTACATAATGTATCATATATGTGATGCCATAAAATCAAGTCAATTTATAAAAAATTGGACTGAATCACCTTCCAAATAAACCAAATTTTTTAAGGGCAGACTTCCAATCCCACCTAAAAAAAAATCCCATCAATTTGGAAGGTGATTCAACCTGGAACATCTTACATAATAATAGTTTATTGTCATATTCTACCAGATTTTTTAATTTTTCAATTACTAAGTCTTTATAATCAGAATTCAGTAATTTGATGAAATTGTATTTGGGTACATATTATATGTTGCATCGTATCAATTCGTTTTTTAAACAATTGACCACCTTGATGCTATTTGGTATATAGTTGGAGTGCATAATTCTCTGAATTGTTGGATTTATTTATAGAGTTTTTTAACCATATGATTGAGAGATCGATTTTGAGTATGTGTAAAAGTCAATGTCATTTTTCGTTTGCTCTCATTTGTATTGGATTTTTCATCATCGTCAGATTGGTACTGGCACACAACCAGAACATGTCGAAGTTGGGGTTGATCGGGTTTCACTGCCATGTCTTGAACAATATCTGCAAGCCTAGTAACCATCGTGGTAATTTCTTTTTGTGCTTCTACCGCATCATGTCTTGCTTCAACTGCTTCATCATATGCTTGAATTAACTTTTAATTTGCTAATATGAGATGCTGAGTGAGTTCATTATTTTTTATAATTGTCATATCTGCATTATGATTGACAGCCACTAACATTTTTGTAAAATCATCAGTGGTTTCTGAGGAAGGTTTTTGGTGCTGTTGAATGCTTAACAACCATTTCGCCAGAGCGATGACAAAACCTCTTCGTAAACCCATTTCATAAATGTTATTAGATTCTTTTTTAGAGCGCATCAACAAGTGCACAACCCCGGTTTATTTATGAATAACATATGGTGCTGCCAATTAACACATATATTGTATATATCAAGGGCGTGGCTAAAATATTTTCTTGGGGGACTAACAGTCCCTCCCTTGTACAGTGTTTGTGTTTTAGTACAAGTACATACATTTTTGTTATAACATTTCAACATATGTATCATATTTTGGTACATTTTTAGCCTTTCTAGAATCGCCATTTTCTAAAAATTCAGCAATTTCTTTTTTTCATAACAAAACCACATATTTACCATGGTTTGATTTCAGTTTGTACTATATTACAAGTGGTTAAAAATTTTACCATCAATTTAAAATTGCTTTATCAATACCTCGGACCGAATTTCGTTATTATTGTTCGTCATCATATAATGGTTTTTGTTGTTAGGTATTATCTTATGTACCCAGAATTCTTTTCCCATGGTAAAGGACTGTTTTAAACATTCATTGCAATGCTGTTGACTACTCGCATAATGCCTGCCAGCATATAAGTAGGTATATTGGGCATTTTTGTAGACATGTAGGTAACTATCGCAAAAATCTTAGAGTATGACTTCTGACGAAATACCCTCCTGTATATTGTTGACGTGAATAATGTTTCGAGTAAAACTCTTTGTGATTAATGCTTGCATATATTTGAGCCAATTCGTACAATTTCTGAAGAAATGCCATTTGAAATGATTTGTTTTTTACACTTTTGTTTTTAGTTTGACAAGTTTGTGCAAAGTCTGTTTGTTTTGCTGGACTTAATTTAGAAAGTTATCAATTTCCAAATCTGTAAACTCATTTTCAATTAAATATTTTTTCATAAATTCGTAAGAGTACAAGTTGTTTAAGGCGAAATCTATAGACTCGTTCATACCATCCAGTCTTTCCATCCATTGTTTGTTATATTCAATTTCCAAAAAAATTGATGAAATATTATTTCGACTGTGGCCTGCCATCTTTGCGAGTTTTTTTTGACACTGTCCGTGTTTACTTTATCCATATATATATTAGTTTTTTTTTTTACCTTAGTTATAAATTAAATATTTTCTGAGAGGGTTTCGTTTCTTAGAAATATTTGCATTGCTTACTTTTTGTCTTGTATGCTAATCTCGGAATCATTATTGAATAAAATAAGGGTACCATCCTCAACATCACCACTCTCATCACTTTTGTCATAGGGGGATCCGAAGGTTTTATGATTCCATTTTCCAGCAAGACTCGGCCATAACCGCAAAACTGAAAGAACACATTCTTGTCGATGGAATATTTAAAATGGCCAAGATTCGAGTGTAAGAACACTAAGCTTTCATATTTCTTATAGTCAAAATGTGTAAACACTTTATTCACTCCTAAAATTTCCATCGAAGGATACATAGTGTTTTGTTTTTTCATTACAAAAAACACAGTGCTCTTGAAGAGAGTAATCGCTGTGTCTCGAGCCGCATCCATTGCGAGTTGTTTGGCAATATTTTGAACTATTAAAAAGGCAAAATTCAAAGTCCTTTTCAACTGGTCGACGATGTTTATTAGGGTAAAATATATTTTTCGTAGACATTTTTGTATAACTTGTATAGTTTTACCTAAATATCATCAAATGCAAAAGACAGCACTTTGTGTTTCGTACTGGTAAAATTAAAATTTACGTACAAGTTTCGTGAAAGCTCTTTCCATTTAAATTTGTCGACAGACTTTGCATTACAATCGAAACAAATATTGACAGAGTAATGGGTTACAAAGTTATTTCTGAAACCAAAATAAATAGATATTTTATGGCTGGAATTATATTCGGTTGTCTCAGACGACTGAAGTGATGGAGGTGCAATGGTGGTGGAGACTGATTAGATATGTCTAGAGGTTTTACAAAATAATCATGCTTTTGTATTTAAAAACGTTTCATTTATTAAAACCAACAACACTACTATAATAATCTATAATATTAGCTGTAAAAGAAATAAATATATCTTATTATGGAATTTAGAAATTAAACACAATTGAAAAAATAATTATTCATTTTCAAGAGTAATTGTTACTGTATTAACAGTACTATTACTGAAATAAACAGTTTTAAAGCATAATGAAATTCCTGGAGAGGGCAAAGGTACCTGAAATGGTATCTGCATAAACTCACCAGGCAGCATCATATTTAGGATGAGAGGTTATAAATTAAATATTTTCTCAGAGGGTTTCGTTTCTTAGAAATATTTGCATTGCTTGCTTTTTGTCGTGTATGCTAATCTCGGAATCATTATTGAATAAAATAAGGGTACCATCCTCAACATCACCACTCTCATCACTTTTGTCATAGGCACATTACATGTGCCTCAGCATAGTGTGGTGGTGCCAACAGTGCCGAAGGTGACGATGGTGCCGAAGGTGAATTCCTTCTTTTGACAGGCCTTATCCTCCTCCTCTCAGAAGTATATGGTATCCTTGAGGTTGAAGGGAATGACATCTTTAGTATCGAAGGAGCTGGCATCCTTGCCATCGAATGTGATGAGATCTTCGGCGTGAAAGATGAACTCTTCCGTGTCAAAAAGCATGACATCATCGGCGTTAAAGGGGATGGCCTTTTCGGGCATCGAAGGGGATGACCTTTTCGGCATCGAAGAGCACGACATCCTAATCACTGAAGAAGATAACTTATTTGGCATCAAGGGCGACGAGGTCTTCAGAGTTGAAGATGCCAAATTCTTCAAAGTCGAAGGCATTTGCCTCTTCAATGTCGAAGGTGTTCGCCCCCTCGATGACCTCTTCGTCACCCATGCTGTCAGCCTGCTCGACGTAGATTGCGGCATCATTGGCATCAAATATTGACATCTCGGCCACTGGCTACCACTACACAAAATGCACTGTCGGTTGTCCATCGGCTGATGGTTGATGTTGTTTGTCACAAAGTTCATTGCTTATATAATCTAGCTTCGACTGGAACACTTAGAGAAAAAAAAACTCTGGCTCTTACCAGGACACTAGGAGAAAAACATACTCTGGCTCCTACCCAGGACACTAGGAGAAAAAATATGTTCGATGATAGAGGGGTGGGGGAAACATGAGGGGGACCTCCTTTTTTCATCATAAAAATATTATTTGTGCTGTGAGATAATCCTCGCATAATAATGAGGCCAAGTTGAGTAATGTATGCCAGTCACCTCACCGGCCCATGTATGAACATTAGTCATCACATATCAGATACACTGATGAGAAAAAAGAAAGAAACATGAGCATAAGCATGCGTAAAGTAAAAAAGAAAAAAAACTCGCTTATAGAGTAATTCCTCCCCACTACCCTGAAATACAAAATAAAAAATTTACTCGGTGCGTATATAAAACCCACACACTTTGGTCTAGAGTCAGTATGCTGGGAATAGCAAATATAGGACTGTAAAGATAGCTGTCACTTTTTTTTATTTTTATATTTGCAAGAATAGATAAGGTTGTTGGAGAGAATAAGGTAAAGTTAGATGGGTTATTTGAAGGAATGGAGGATAAATTTAGAAATATTTATGATAGGTTTTTGATGCACCATAGTACAAAAAAGTAAACTCAATTAATATCAGAAAATAGGGAAGGAGTTAGTTAAGGAGTATAAATAGTTTCGGGAAGAATGGCACAAATTTTAAATTTCACGAAAAAGAAATAGTAAAAAATCACGAAAACATTGCCAGTGTAATATTACACAAAAGTGTAAATTTTGCAAAAAAAAATAAAAAGTCTGTTCACCTTAGAAGCAAAAGAAAGAAAGGCTTAAGGGTAAAATTATTATTATTTCAGAGTGTTTTTTTGTTTGATTTTAGGGTAAAACAGATTGTAACATGTTTCTTTTAGTTTACAGCTTGTCTACTAGCCAATGCTGAGAAAGAAGGTGAGGGGATTGAAATGCCAACAACCACAGAGGCAGTGGCTCCAGCGGCAGACATTGGAGTATAAACTTCGGTTCCTCCAAGTGCCTCTCCATCCTCAGTAGGAGTTCCGTCCCCAGCAGGAGTACCGACCCCAGCAGAAATTCCAACCCCAGCAGGAGTTCCAACCCCAGCAGGAGTTCCAACCCCAGCAGGAGTTCCAACCCCAGCAGGAGGTACAACCCCAGCAGGAGTTCCATACCCAGCAACCCCAATTTGAAATCCGAAAATGCATTGAATGCAATACACGGGCTATAGCATTGGCGGACAAATGTTTTGCATGTATCCAATTCAAACTCCAGTCCCAGCAGCAGAAGCAGTTCCCTCCTCACCCCCCACACATCCAGTCACTACAATAACCCCACATACAGCTCTTAGCTAAACTCGAGCTGTGTAGGAGTTGTATGGTGGGGAGAGCAGTGTGGGAGGAGAATTGTTTTAATTGTATAATTTACCAGAGCGTAAACAACTTTTTTAAAATTGAAATCCTACACTAAATATATATATATATATATATATATATATATATATATATATATCTTAACTCCAGGGATCCCAATTGCCATTGTAAATTTGTATCCTTGGGCAAATCTTAATAAATTTTATATATGTTAAAAAAATTAGATTGTTTTATATATGTAATATTTTATTTTTAATACATATGGGTAGCAATTTATATTTTTATATTTTTAATCGTTTTACAATTATATTATTTTTAAAAGAAATTTTATTTATAAAAAAATTGTTTTATTTTTATTTTTTGCATTACCTTCAGGAATCATCTGCCTCTTTGACATTGAATAATGCGTTTAAACTCATTCTACCAAAGTGAATTTAAGAAAATGTTTGGTGAGCAGAATTAAGTGTACATGTTATTGGAATGGCCAAACACATTGTAAAAAGGTCGTATCAAATGAGGTTCGAAATAACAAGAATGTTAGTATATTTTGGCAGTAACTTTTTCTCCAAACTTTTCTACCTGAGCTTGTAAAATACAATTGCAAATCACATTCATGATTACTGAACTTGGAGAAGTGATTATTTGTCCTGTTGTATCTGAATTTATGGTAACATGAACACATTGAAAGTTACTTGTATTTGGTAAAGTGAGTGCGCAATTACTCTTGATTGATAATGCCAAATTATGAGCTGGTCGTTTGGCAAAATGTCTTATGTTACACGATGTAGCAGTTTTTGTTTTTACAGAAGTTGTATACTGAGTTTTCATATTTCCCGCATAATTATCGAGCAAGTGAAAGAATACATGTCTCCAGCTAGAGGCATATTCTTTTGCAGTGAGAGTGAAAAAAATTGGTCTGAAAACAGAGTATCAAAATTTTACAATTTAGGTACAAAGTATAAATCAGCTAATTTTTTTTGCACTAATGTTATCTTTAAACTGGTTGTATATGTAGTCTCCCGATTGGAGTAGGTTATCAACTGAATTGACAAATCTCAATGGCGATGTCAAGTCTTTACTCGGCCATAGGAAAACTGTAGAGACAAATGAAATCTCTAAAGTCTGAAATGCATGGGAAAAAGTCTCTTAAGAGAGAATGCAGGACATGAATCTAGAGTACTTTGTGTTGGATGCGAAGCAACTTTCGCTTAAAATTACGGTCAACTCTACCTATGGCTTTTTGGCACTCCATCTTTCAAGTTTTTCATCATTCCTGTAGCCATAGGCACAACAATGTTTGCACTCAAACATGTCGAGTTACACTCATGCTGTATCTACTGCACATGATTTGCGATCACAAAGATACAATAAACAACCTGACAGAAGAGGAGCTTACGCAGTTGGTATATTTCATTCGCCAAGCTGCCTACAATACCTACTCTAATCAGGAAGCAAATAAATAACTGATTGTGTATGACGAGACAAAACTCCATGCAGTTATTTGCAAAATTCTGCGAGAGTATCCCAAAATGGTCTTTGACACAGATACAGATGGGTATCAATTTAAAAATATTTTGAATTTGGACAGTAACGTGCTTATCGAACTCATAGATGAGGAAATGAACATAATTAATGGAAGGGGTATTGTTCTAGCAGGCACTAGGATACTCGCATCTATTTCACTAGTGAAGAAAAAATACTTGCAGTTGACAAAACTGATTGATTACAGTGTATACTGCAGTAATCCAAACCAAGATGTGCTGAAACTTTGTTCTCTTGTACATAAAAGTTACGAGCACAATGCATAGTATTACGTGAAACGAATCTACAACTATGTAGCTGCACTTGCCCTCTTCTTTGCGAATATGACCAAAGTAAATAACTGTTATGAATTGGAAATATTCCTCAATTTCGAAAATGTATTGTTTGGCATTTACAACTACGTCTATTTGGTAGACTAGATGGAACTGTACGAAAATATAAAGTTGGTTAGGCTCAAAAACTCATCTGCATGTCTAAGGTACATTGATGGCCTAGGTTCTTCCTACATTGGCTGTAAAAAAACGGTGTTCTTGTACGATCCCGAAGACTGTCAGGCAGATCGATACTTGACTTTGGATAAGTATTCCAAATTATCACAGAGACAAAAATAAACAATGTGCAATGGCCCGAAATGTATCAGATTCATTATGATAAACATCTACGAAATTACGTAAAATCATACATGCATATTTTGAATGCAGCCATTCCTCAGACTTCCATAAAAACGTACACAAAAATAGTCAGTGAACTGTTTAAAAAGTGGTTTGAAAGTTATTAATTTTATCTAACAGAACACAAGGTGCATTTGGATATTGCAAATGGGAGAATTCCAAAAGAATTTAGCGAATGTGACATTTATGATAAGTGATTCATAGATTATGTTGAATGAATTGTAAAAAAATACAACTAAAAACTATATTTTATCATTTGTTTTATTTGATTTTATAAAGATAATATACATATGAGGTTATTTGTTAAAGTACAATATTACATCTGGCTCGACTTGACCACCCCTTAGACAAACACACATATACTACATGGTAGATAATTGATTTTGATTAATTCGTCTGTGAAGGTTCATTTGTGTGGGTTTTCTTTTTCAATTTAATAACAAAAAACAGATATGTCAAGAACCTCACTACTAATGTACATATTGATTGTATCAGTAATAGATGTGCCAAATGCACAATTGATGGGTGTGTTGGTTGTGTCGGCTGCATTGTTCCAACCTCACTGTTGAATGCATTGACTGTATTGTCCATATTCTCGATGTTGAGGAGCGAGTCGATTGTGTTGTCACTAACCTTGCCATTGGTTGATGTTTCGACTGTAGTTTCACCAACCTTGCTATTGATTTATGTATTGACTGCAGTGTCACCAACCACGCTGTTGGCAGATGTGTTGATGGCATTGTCCACTGCCTCATCATTGACAGACATGGAAAAATAGATGTCATTGGTATTCATCATTCCATGTTTGATAGAGGTGTTGTTCACAGCCACACACCCCACATCTTCCACCCCCATCGTGGTCGAATGCGTCTCTCCCTATTCTTTAGATTGAATGAATTTCATCAGATTAAAATACCACAGTGTTGGTTCACGAACACAACAATTCTTCTTTGCTATATTCTATCTTCCTGCATTCCCTTATTTTAGAATCATGTAAAGACTTAATCTATTTACTGATGGTGTATTTGTCTACTTCATGTTCTACATACTCGATGGTAAATGCAAGTATTTCTCGAAATCCCTTATACCTTGCATTTGTACATTTATACACCAGTTTATATTTGTTCCAAAGAGCTTCATGTTTTTCATATATGTGAATAAACTATTTACATAGTCTTTACTAGCATACTATTTTTAATCCATACTTCCAGACTCAGTAGACTGTACTGGCTCTTGAAGTTCGAGGTATGAGTGCCTCAGGAACTGTGATAGCTATAGCAACAATACATAGACATTTATACCTGCCATCATAGAAGATTTTTTTTTTTTTTTTTACTTTTCCCATCCCCCCTTCTCTTAGTATGTCTTCTTTATTTATTTATTTTATCAATGGTTACCTATATAGCTTCTTCAAAGTAAAAAATAAACTTTTCACACCATGACCTACAACTGGGCGTATGTAGAGAATCTGTGGGTGGAATGGAAAGATTATTATACTTGTTCAATATTTGTATGAAATCTGCAAGTAGACATAGGTGTCATTCTCATATTAACCGACTATATCCACAAAAATAGGCTAAATTTTACAAAAAAAAAAAAAAGACACCTTTTAGCTTATAACATTGTAGTTGCCAATCACATTAAACATTTGCCATCTTCATTCACATTGAAATATATACATGACAATAACATTTTCATTTTTATTTTAAATTTTGATATTATTTCTTTGTATGGTGAGAAAACAATGTCAAAATCGAATTCGGGGGATGGAAATTATGATTCAGACTACAAATCTGGCAAACGATGACATACTTGTTTGTGCCGGAAGACTCAACCGATGCGGTTCTATGGCGAGATTGTGAACCTGTTTACATCATTAATACAAATTTGACTGCTTATTCCAATAAATTTAAAGTTTTGAATCTGTTCAAACTTGGTGAAAACCAAATAAAATACTTTTAAAGAGTCGCTCCTGAGTCGAGGAGCATGCTAAAATAATTTAAAAAAAAAGACATTGCTTGTTGTGTTTTTTTATTTGTAACACACCCCCAGCTATAAATACATGGACAATTTCAATAGCTGGAATAACAAAGCGTGCAGTGAAGTGAGAAGGATGGTACCAGCAAGATCAAAGATGTTCTTTGCAGCACTTTCACTGTTTTGCTCAACAAACACCTATGCTGTGGCAACACAGCATCTATTGGCAAGGAAGCTGTAGCCCCAATTTTTTTCAGTTTGTTTGGCATTATTCTTGGCGATGAGTGGTTTTCGCTTTACACACAAAAATTTATCGATAGTTGCATATAAAGAATTCATAGACTGTGAAGTGTTGAATGGTGTGGTCGTTCTTTCATTGTCATCGTCAAATTTCCATACCATGATCATGTTCATCGTCTGAGTCTGCTTCTCTATCACCAACCCCACTTTTGTTTCTTATGCCATTCTTTAACAAATCACAAAACTGAAGAATGTTTTTCGAGTCGAAAATAAAGTTGGCCAAACCGAGTAGTTTCCACATGTGTTGTCCGAAAATGGAATATATAAATGAAATAACTCATTTCAGGTTCACAGTGTATTTCTGAGTTAAAATATATAGCAAGTACACAAACATCTTGATGGTATCGCCAATTTGGTGCCGGTAATGAGCATTAAGTTTTCTACAAGTGTTAGAGGCCATTTATAATTCAGAGTCAAATCATTGTAGGTAACCATAAAATTTTCATCTGTGTAGTCGAGGGGTTTGAAATCAGGTTCGATTAATGCATACTACTTTGCCACTATGTTTAAAAATAATGGGCAGAGTAACATCACTATTAACTTGATGTATTGCAACCGCGAACATATTAGATTATAAAATCTAATGCATTTAACCCAAAACACAAAAAAAAAAACATAAATGCCAATAGTCAAGTTGCCAGATCTGGGGATAGCAAAAAATATTTCATTACTAATGACTATTGCTATTAAACCAGTTAGCATCCAACAGCTACGATATAATATTATTGGAAGGACAAATAGTATTCTGTTGACAATAAACAATAAAGCATCGTTGCTTTTTTTATAAATAAAATATTTAAATATCGAAACACCAATGTGTCTGTCGATCGTGCACACTATTTTTTTTTTTGTTGCTCAGTCCAGACAGAGAATGTTTCCAGATTGTTGTTGTCATACCAAACATCACAAAGTTTATGACTCGAATAAATAAAATAACCATCTTTTATATATAAGAATTTAAAAAATAATATTGAAAAACTAAAAGAAATCTATTTACAAAAAAAAAACAACTGTGAATGAGTGATGCGGTCATTTTTCCATTCCTTCAGATGAGTAGGATAGGCATGACATCACACAGTATAGGTTCCAAGTCAATGTAAAGTTTATGACATTACATCATCCTAAATTACATTACTATTCACTTTACAGTTACAAGACAAACTTTGAATATTATTTAGTTTTATAGATACTAATGAATAAGTTTGTTTAGTTTCATGTGATTTGGTCAGAGCACTTCATGATTGGCATTTTGTCCACCCCCCCAACTCCTACTGCCAACAACCAATCATGTTGCAGCATTTCATTTCCCCTTACTTCCCCTCCTTTTACTTTGGCCTATACGACTGCAAAATCTGGAAAAAAAACCTGTTAGTTCATGGCAAGAGATGAACGTGGAAATATCTCTACTCTAGAGCAGAACAGGAATCTGGTAAGAATAAAAAGGTCAAAAAAGTAAGTTATTAAATAAATATACTTTATAAAAAATTAATATTTTATAAGGTATATATATACTGTATTATATATATTTTATTATATATACTTATATATACTTTATTAAAATATACTTTACTATATATACATTATTATATATCTACTTTATTATATATTAATTTATTATATATATTATAAGGTATATTTATTATTCCATATTATTATACTTACTCCTTATTCTCTTATATTTTAGGAGTGGAGGAGTGATGTTTATATGTTTAGCTTTCACCATTGACTGATGTTTTTTTCCAGATTTTGCTGCCATATAGGCCAAACCAAAAGGAGGGGAAGTGAGGGGAAATTAAATGCAGTGACATGATTGGTTGTTGAATGTAACAATTGGGGAACAAACTTATCCAATAATCGGGTTGGATTATGACAGCACACAAGGTTTACACTCGTATATGGTCATCTGTTTGGATTAGGATATCACATATGATCTGCACTCCTATCAGTCATTGGTTTGAATTATGACATCACACAAGGTTTACATTCATTTATTAGTTTAGGTCATTGTGTCAGCTTGTGTTTCATCTATGTCTGATTAGTTTTGAGAAAAGTCACAAGTTTGTTGTAATCACCATTGATTAATTCTGGGAAAAGTTATTGTTATTTAAATCTAAGCACAGTGGTGAGTATGCCAGGTGATCCACATTCCTCCCCCTATTTACTTCCAACAACCAATTACATTGCAGCATTTCACTTGCCTTCCCCTCCCTTCCTCAAGCTTCAGTTTGGCCTATTTGGAGGTGATATCTGGAAAAAACATGTCAGTCAAGGACATGAGATGGAAGTGGAATATAACTCCTCTGCTCCTAGAGCAGAATAGGAATCTGGTAAGAAGAAAAAGGCAAGTTTATATATATATATATATACACACATTCAACTCTCATCCTTGACTAATGTCTTTTTTCCGATTTTACTGCCGTATTGGCCATACCAAAAGGAGGGGAAATGAAATGCTTTGACATGATTGGTTGTTGAAATTGGGAGAGGGAGGAGGAATGCCTATTGTGGGAAATTCTAGTAATGTTTTGTGGAACTAAACAAACATATCCCCCCAGTCCTTGTACACAACTTATCCAATAGTCCTTATATAAAATATTCAGAGTTTTTATATTCATTCTATTTTTGAAATCAAATAATTTTATTGAAAGTGGTTTGTTTTGGAGGGGGGAATGCGATTGCAAGTATATGTGCAATGAATAAGATGTATATTTTCAGTGATTTTTTTGATAAACTGCTTCAATTTGTTTTAAATAAAAAATTACACTTTTGGTTGATAGTAATTTTTATTTTAGTAATAATTTGTTTGTACTTGCAACTTGAAAGTGCTTTATCTCCATTCTCGACAGTGTTAAAACAACATCGCTCAAATTTCAGATTACCAGTTTTTGATACATAGAAATTTGAAAATGAAAATGACAAATTTACGAGTGATAATTTGATCGAATGCTATTTTAAATCACTCACTGTTTGCTTAAACTGTAAATATTATAGATCCATGTGCCATCATTTCAATAATTATGTAAAATTAATATATCCCAAAACCAGTCTTATTAGAATAATTCCCCACAACAAAGAGCCCAGCAAGGGGTATTGCCTGTATTTGGAAGATAGAGGCTGTCTAACTTGCACGGCCAAGAATGGCGGACAATGAATGCTTACCTTGGACGGTAACTATAGGTAAATGTGGATTTGTAGTTGTCGATATCCGAAAACTTTCATTTCTGCAAATTTGTACACAGACGTTAAATTCCCATCACTTTGGGCATGATTACCTGCTCAAAATTAATGGTCGATTTCCGAATAGAATCATTAAAGTTTCAGATTCACAATCTTCTTAATTGGTTAGCGAAACAAATACCAACCAAAAAAATTTATTATACCAACCTTTTTTGGTTATGCTTAGAAAGTTGAAGTGATAAACATATTAATTGACTTAGAGTTTTTAAGATTTCCTAGTTATCCTTTTGTTACTACAACAAGATCCTTATTGTCCCTGGTATTTTTCTACCAAGCTCCTACAGAATACCCCAATTATCCACCCATCGATAAGTCACCTGAAATCGTGGATATAAGGCCTATATTCATGTGCTAAGAATTCGATAAATTAGTCAATACCATTGTAACCAATATTAAGAGATCCCGTTTTTCATTTTGTGGTATACGGCCATTAAGAACCAAAAAAATTCCTACATGGGGTGGAATTATTTACATGTTAAATTCTCAAAATCTTGATTACATATATTGTGTAAATTTATCTCAACATTACCACAAAAATCACATTGAACAATTTGATGAAGAACATCTCAACAAATGTGAGTTCATACCACCTTTCATACCCCCAACGTTAACATGCCTCGATGGAAACAATCATCTAACATCACAAATGCTCAATCCAAAAAAATACAGGAGTATTTATTCACGACCTGGCTAAAAATTTCGCCTACCCGATATCTTTGAATGAGAATCTCATTAACAAGTATCGTGCATTAGTTCCTCAATACTCTCTCGAAACATTTCAGTTCTGATACACTCCCGACATATATCTCAATTGCGATGTTGTCTACAATGATATAGAAGATCTTGATGAAGGATTTTTTCAGGATATCATTGGACGATATGGTTTATCAGCTTTGACTGAAAAATCTCAATTCAACCCTTATGAAATCGTATCCCACAACAAAGTCAAGTACAACATGAATTTTCGTTTTTCATAAGCCAACCACTCTAGTCATGAACACTAGAAAATTTGCTCTTGTATGTATTTTGCAACTTGCAAAAAAATACGCCATCGATGCATTTGGTTACTTAGAAAAATTATAACTGGGGCTGTATTTCACCCAAACATTCTCTAAAGTCCCACCAACTCATGAAAGAACAAAAAAATTTTTCAGAATAACATTGTATTTAAAAATTAGAAGAAACAAAAACCACTCCCATCAATTTCTGCACAATTCATGACTGCATATTCAAAAAACGAAATCAATAAAACAATAATGTTGTCAGCATTTCAAGACTACCTTTACATAAACCAAGTATACACCTTGAATCCCTTGATTCATTCTTAGACACATATAAGTAGGAAAAACAAACTAGAATACAATTACAACTATAGACTATTTGCAACAAATGTGTATACTCGAAGCATTTTGGATTTTCTAATGCCTTACGTTCGAGAACTCGATGCAGAAACAAACTGGATGTTGAAGCAAAAATTTTATTTTAATATGTTTGCAAACATTGTAAATGATTGCTTTTTAATTTTTTTGGAAGACATTTATTTTTGTTCGTTTGTAGAGAAAAGGAATCCTACCAAAGTGGAGTCTGATTTGTAAGAATTGTTTCTGGTCGAAATTGAAAACAACAAAGATGACAATCGCAAACTATCATCCACCACCAAAGAGTTTCGATCCGATTTGATCAAATGCGAATCGTTTTGGCAGTATTTTGCATATCAGAAACATAAACCAAGAGAGATGTTAATGCCATCGTTTAGAGCGATCAATACCCTAGGTTTGTTACTTAAGTAAATGCCATTCTTACTTTATAATGATTCAATGTCCTTTTGCTGACATTCTCTTGTCGGAAGTCTAACAATCAATGATGACAAAGGGATATATTCCCGATGTATTACCTTTACGAAGGTGTTTTGTTAATGTAAAAATAGGTGACGAACCACGAGAAAATGGAACTTCGGTAATGTTTGTAACACCAATGCATATATCGTTGTGTTTCCGGTAGAACCCTTCAAAACCCAATTTAGAAGATTTGTTTACTCCATCATTTTTAATTCGTGCCAAAGTGCCAAAGAAAAAAACAACAGTGGCGAAGTGTTGACAAAATAATACTATGTCTTAATAATAAAACTTAATTGGATCCAAGAGTGGGTTTCATGTTTGAAAATGTGAATTTATGGTTTTACCATCACAATTATATAGAAAATGATGTGGAAAATGCTCTCGAACATACCATTAGCTTGCCTATAAAGTTGTTGAAAAATCATTGTGATGTGAAACATCGAATATTATAAAATTATAACATTGAATAAAATATTAAATATCGAAGTGGTAAAAATACAAGTTCTATTTCGCACAAAGTACACAATCGGTTAGCAGCATGGACACTGTCTTATTTCCCAATTAAAATAGGGATGCTGATTGGCCAAGACTTAAAATCGGAAGACAAACACGAACTGTTGTTGGTTATGTACGATAATTACCAATCCTGGTTGAATCCTCTCATTTCAGCCCTAGTTCATTTGTGAATATAGAAGTAAAAAAGATACGAACTTCTTAAAATTATTTTTTATTATAATCATATTATTTTTTACATGAAATTCACAAAGTGTGCACATCATGAGAGGATGAATGCTATAATCTTCAGAACATGTGGTTTATTTCTAAAAATAATGCCAAGGTAACAGTTGGTGTAAATTGGACATGCTTTTTAGAAATGAGAAAACACATATTTATGTTGCGAACAAAAACAAGCAGTTTGATGGTGTTGCAAATTTTTTGCCCAACAGATTCGAAATTCCGGATGCAATTTTCACGTAGTTTTTCGATTTCTTTTCCACTGCCATAATCGAAGACGTAGAACCGATGGACATTAACATTTTCATCCACATATCCATATACTTTGTCGTGAACACAGTTATTTCTCAGTATACCCTTCATCCATATGCAAATCATCAGATGAGCATTGCTGTAACCTTCATTGGCCGTAAATTCAAAAGTAAGTTTGGGAAACTTGCTCTGGTTCCTGTGGTAAGTTCGAATGTATGGAGACTGGGATTTGTAGGTGTCCACCGCCTCAGAACCCACTAAGAAAGTACTGTTGAGACCCATCTTTGATGGCACCGAATAAGTCACAAACAACAGTCGGTATATATACAGTAAAATATTTTTTATATTTTACTCTTAAAAAAACAAACGAAAAACTTTCTAGATAAAAGTTCAACTCTCTCTCTCTCTCTCTCTCTCTCTCTCTCTATATATATATATATATATATATATATATATATATATATATATATATAGTAAAAGATTTTTTATTTTACTCTGGGTAAAAAACTTTCTAGATAAAATATTTATTTTATTTTACTCTTGAAAAAACATGGAACAAAAAAACTCTCTCTATATATAAATTCTACACCTCCCTTTAAAAATATTTCATTTTTTCTACAACCATGCACAGGGAATTATTATTTTGCTGTTACTTGAATAAATTCAACGACTGTGTAGAATACTTGGCTTTGAACATAATGTGACTTTTCAGCCTTGTCTCAAAAATACAATTCTCAAATGAAAACTGATTGACAACTGTGGTATTCCATCGTGTTCTGGTTTCAAGCATGTTTATTTGGACATGTGCCATTATCGCAACTTGAACTATACGACTTGTATAACCATGGAGGATCGTCATATCTGCAATATATTCCCAGTGATGCTGGAATCTGATTTGGATTTGAGATTACTCCATCATTATCGCAATTATTGCCATGGCATCGGTTATTGCGATGGCATCGAAATGACATCATATCCACATCATCATGTTCGTCACCACCATTGTTGTGCGAATGTGTGATGGAATACTGCATGGTGAAATATTCTTAAAATAAGAGATTAAACGTGGAAGATTATTCGACAATAAATCCCCAAACTCAAGGTTATTTCGTCGAAAACGGTCGTTGGTGTTGGGTTCCCTATATATTGACGAATAATCGCGAATACCACACATTCGAGGGAGCCGAACACACAGTCATCACTTTTGCATCAACAAATGCAGTTACATCCAAAAAATATAAGACATTGTTTTGAACTGATTTTGCTCATGGGTAAAAATCCGTATGAGTTTGTTCACCATAATCCTGAAGATGAAAACTTTGAAAATTATCTTGATTTTTGTACATTACACTCTTTTGAAGTGGATGATTATGATCATCAACTTTTCAGGTACATATTAAAACGATTTGTCGGCCATATCCGGCATATTGATAGTTTCTCCAATAAACTAATTTTCTCCCCATCAATGTTGTTGATTCGGCTGGTCTTGTATGCATTCGACAATAATGAAGAACAGGCAAAAAAGATTGTTGCAACTGGCAATTGGCGCAAGCTTGTTTCCATGATAAATACATACAAAACAAAACAAAAAAAGAACAAATATTTCAAACTTGAACCACAAACCATTGACTCCTCAGTTCGGCGATCGAGATATTTTTGGGCTCGTCGTTTGTACCGAATAACATTGACACATTCACATATTTGGGATTTTTGTGTATTTTCGAAAAAAATATCGCCATCGATTCGTTCAACTGTGTTTACTCCCCAGTCTCAGATGTGAACCTGGTCATGAGCACCGATTCGTGTAGGATCGACAAACTGATTTTCAAACTGTTTGTTGAAGGGTACTGGTTGCTGCTTCACGAATGTGATATTGCGGATATGAAAAACAATACTTTTACCTGTCACTTGGGCACCTTCAATTCGATATTTCCCTTAAATTACAAGTTGAGTCCTAAAGTGAAATTAAATAAGGTACGCTCAAAGATTCGACGATTGTTTGGTTTCATTGAGGTGCTTGAGTTTGAAGGTATATTCAACTTGAATCATTTCCAAGGTATGCAATTCAAAATATTTGTGGACGAGGTGACGGGAAGAATCTGCACAAAATTCGTTTTCGAATTGACCATGGACGGCGATTAAGAGCATGTTTTCACTCTGGATAATTGTTTCGGACCACACATCACAGAGCAAATATGATTCACATTCCAATATGGGAAAATGGCTAAGCTGTTCACCGCGATAAACTACTTGAAGACGAAACTAAACACAAAACCCCTTGATCGCTTTTTCGAGCTCTATATAGAAAATGTGGGTATTTACCTGGACGTTGTGGAACGGAAATCATGGGACGGTGGTGGCGAACATTTAGAGGTAGAGAGTGACAATGCGAGGTTCCTGAAATCAAAAACAGTCTTTACCAGTCATCTGC
Organism: Dryococelus australis; assembly: GCA_029891345.1. Classification (NCBI taxonomy): domain Eukaryota; kingdom Metazoa; phylum Arthropoda; class Insecta; order Phasmatodea; family Phasmatidae; genus Dryococelus; species Dryococelus australis. Next base: position 218,853,412 of record CM056993.1, on the reverse strand, counting down.
AATTCATTGAAGACGGGTATGCGATCAACACCAATAAAGACATTCCGACTGTACATTCTCATCGTTTCCGAATGATTTTCAACCACGATTCCAAAACCAGATTTCGCATTCGCTTGAGCAAAGACTCGGCGCCGTATTTCTACGATTAAATAAATCCGAGATGGTCTTTGTTCAAATGCACGTGTACTGTGGCGAGGTTCATTCGATCAAGCAACTGGAATATTTCAATAACACATACTTTAACTGAAGCGTGTCGACAAACATGTACAGAATATCATTGGTGGTTGATGATAACGACATTCTATCTCCATGTATGAAAATCGAACGAGTAAAGGTGAATGTGTATTTTGTGCATAATAATCGTCTCATTTTAGAGGTTGTTGTACAGTCCCGGCATCGATTCTACGATGGTTTAAAATTGAGCAATACATCATAGCAACAAATATATTTTGTGGCAAATCGTCGACGCCAGTGTTCAAAAACATTGCATCTAATTGTAAGAGCATCAGTTTCATGAGATTTGACAATTTGTCGATAAACAACTTGCAGATGAATGGGTGTAATGCTGCCATTTACCATATTCTCCAAAAAGCCTATTAGTTCACAGAATGATAAAAGTGTTTTCCGGCAGCAAACAAGTATTTCGAATTGACCATTGACCATTGACGAAGCAAACAACTTCAAACTGTTTCTGATCCTGAAAAACAATGTGGAATTTACAACTACAAAAGATGTTTCTGATAATGTCAAATTTGATTTATACGATAAAGATTTTACTTGTGCCAACATGAAAAAATTGGACGAGTTCATTTAATTTTTAAAATTGTAATTAAAAAAAAAAAAACTTTATGTGATTTTTTTTTTTTTTTACGAAATTTCAAAAGTGTGGGGATGTAGTCGAAACATAGGTTGATTTTTCTTTTGACGGTTGGTATTTTTAATCCCTCCACCCCATGTAGTTCAAACGAAAAATGTCAATGTTCTGATGAAGTGGTTTGTAATTGATGATGGCCTGGATGTCTTTTGGATACCGATTGTCCAACTCGACATTTTAAATGCTGTCCAAATCGTGCCTGAGTCCAAATTCTATACCGTAGACCAAGTTTGAGTTGAAAATTTCGATGTTTGCCACATATCCGAGCACATTGATGATATGCATGAGGGGAGGTAGCTTAGGATTGTTAAAATGTCAAATATGGGAAACTGTGCCAAAGGAACCACATATTGTATAATTATTTTGCCATCATCCATAGCGACATCTGTGTTTGTCAAATATGTCGTTATATCATGGATCCATTCATTTTGTTTGTCCATGTCCATATCTAGCTATTCCTGGTCGAAAAACATATTCACTTTGGCTTTCTCGAAGCCCACATTAGTCCGTGATCGATCACATTTTTGGTAAAAAGTTGAGTTTATCAGTACTAGCGATGTTTTCGGGATATGTAGAGTAATCGAATTAAGTGACCAATTTCGACGAATCGATAAATTTACAGTTGTTGTTGGAGAATAGATTCATGCACATTTTAGCCAAGGTTTTCAATGGTTGTCCGAGAAGAATGGGATACAAAGGATGTTGGCAACCCGAAATGCTCGACTTTGAGATGGGTTTATTATCGCTTTGTTGTATTTTCTAAATGAATTATAATCGACGTTGCAGGAATCTGACTTGTGAGTCTTGCACATTCCACCAAACAACAACTGTTCACTAGTGGGTGAGTTTGCACCGCATTGTTCGTTATTCAAGAAACAAATAGTCATCAATTCCATATCAGTGGAACTGTCACACCATTACTGAGGTTAAGTTTTTGATGAACGTAAATCTGTGGGTAATATCGATTAATTTCATTTGATTGATTGAGATTAATGGTGTGATTTGATGAATGCATACTGAGATTCGAAAATATATTCGAACTACACTGAGCTTGAGGTTTACTCTGTGATTGCATTTTTGTTATTTACACACACACACACACACACACATATATATATGTATATATATATACACACACCTAAAATAATACATAAGACATATTTACTGGATCAACAGAATTGGATTATTCAAATGCTTTGAGCAACGTTTTTGAAAGACAAAAAATATTAACTTATAACGAATACTTGCTGCGAGTGCCGCAAATATTTTTTCATGTATGCATAGAAATTCGTCAAGATGTAGAGTTACGAAAGGCAAACTTGGATTTTTTTTTATTATTGCTATCAGGTTCGTCTTAAAGGTGGAAAATGATTCTGCGATGCATCTCGACGCAATATGCATCATTCATGGGGAAAAACATATGTCACGAGATGTCCCTAAAATATTCAAGAGTGGTAATTCAGATGTGATTGTGTGTCAAGGTGCATATTTTCCAACTAAAGATCTTGAATTGGAATATCATGGATAAAATAACTATTGGAGCGACCGCTGCAATGTATGTATGTTGATTCATCAAGAAGCCTACCTGTTGGGAGTAGATGAATATTGGTGCGTAAAAGAAGGCACGTTTATTCCGCATGTAAACACGATAGGAACTGGTTTCGATGTCGATTCTTCGCCGTATATGACAGAGATGGGCGATGAAACAATAAACTTTCGTCTAAACTCGTATTATTGCGATAATTTTATCATGTCTCTAGCGGGTGACGAATACACAGACCATTTAGATAATATTATTATTGACCTTTTCATCGGAAATTACTTATACAAGATTATCTAATACAGTTTCGTGGAATTGGCTCATGGAATCGATCAGTATTATGTAAAGAACCCGCATGTACCACTAACGTGACAAATGCCTGATTACGTCGCAGAATGGAATAACTTCGTCAATCACGTGGCATTTTGCATAAATCCAGACATTAAACTTAGTGACATGGGCGTCACAGAAAAAACACAGAGATATTTATTTTGGACCACAGAGTATGGGGGTGGGGGTACTCTTGTTGAGCCTTTGATACTTACCTGCGATGTCGAATTCATAGTTTCCGATAAAGATGCTCGGTTTTGGATCGGACCGCAAGCTGATTCAGTGCCATGCCACTTGAAATATACCGATAACAGTAAACGTAAAATCGACAATCAGATGCTTGGTTTAATGGGTGGTTTTCCAACCAAATATCCCAATGATTTTATCCAACACAGAAGATTTATCCAACACAATTGCCGATATTATAATCTCTTGCATCCAAGGATTGGGCAGTAACGAGTTTCTACTGCAATTATTCGGTGAGGTCGGTCTGAATATGGTTCTCAAGACCCTAGTCAAACACATCGGACCCACAATGATCGAAATGGGTGCAAATATCCCGAATCGTCAGTTAAGAATTTATTTATTCAGAGCCTTGACGATAGAATTTGTTATGAGAGCTGTAATATCGACTGCTTTGAAAATGGCGGGATTCACCAATAGAGGGTTTGCTGTACTTTCTCTTTCTTGGGTGCCCAGACTTGATGCTGTATTGATCATGACTACATTCGCCGATGTGTTTTTGACCATATTCGATCCACTCAACGTGCAAAACCTGCAAGGTCAACATTACGTAGATGATATATCAAAGCTGGAATTAGAATTAAAACAAAAGATTTTGGGGTTTTCGAACGATGGAATATACATCGATCATGTACGTGATGATGTGGAAGAACGCATGAAGGAGTTTTCGATTTTGCGAATCATGTTTCCATCCAACCATCCTTTATCGATAACGATGCCGACACCAGTAAATTAGCGGCCTTTTCAATAAAAGATACCATATTTAACCCACCTATTATGAGTATTCATCCTACTAAATTAGCAAAAACTGATAATTTTAAAACATTATTGCAATTTCGTTTACAATCCCTACTGGCCTTAAAAGTCAACTAGAATGGATCTCGTATCGATTGGAACAATATGGATGGCAATGATGATGATAAATTGGTGTCAAATAAAATGAAAACTTTCAGTGCACAAAATCAAGATCAAGTTTTGGATTTTACACTCTACGCATCTAAAATTAACTGAACTCTCGTATAAACATGATCGACAGAGGATTGTATTTGCTAGGGGTTTCGATAGTACTCTCAGGAATAACTGCAGTTTTCGCCAATAAAACAATACATTTATTTATTGTATCAATTATTTTATTAGTAATGGCGACTTTTATACAAATGTCTACTGTTTATCAAAATTTATAATAGCATTGAGAGACTTTCTTAAACGGCCGCTGTTTTTCGCCACGTGTAGGTAGAAGTAACAGGTCATAGAGTTCATCAGGTGAGTATTTTGATGTAATTGTCGATCCTTGGCTAATTTGAAAATCTCGCAAACTGTGTTACACATACCTTTTTAGTTTTTTTCATATCTTTCTTGATGCAGGTAAAGAAATAGCCATCTTCTTTGCACGATAAAACAATTTCCCTCAGCCTATCGACGAAAAGGGCAACTGATTCATCGTCATCCTGATTTCCGAATTTCTTATGTCATTTCAGTCGACTCTGCGATAATGTTGACATTTATTTTCGTAGCCATGTGGAGCACTTTGATGTGTTTCTTTACTTACACCAACTACAAGTTTGCTACAACACTCAGAATACCACACTATATATACCAAAAAAGAGAAAAAAAGTAGAAAAAAAATTTAAAATATTCTTTTTTTATTATTTTTTCAACAATGACTTACATAAATGTATGCAATATGTGCTATAAATATCAATATGATTATGATTTTTATCATTGTTATTATCTGCATTATTTGCATAAATATGATAGTCACAAGGGTCGGTGTAATCATAAATTTTTTAACATTTTGCAAATCGAGCATTGTTGTTTTGTAAATTTTCGTTTCCCAATTCCAGCTTCTTTTTACATTCATCTTTAGTTTTTTAAGTAGCGGTAGTAGTTTTCGAAACATTTGTATTTTCAATCAAATTGTTGAAAAAAGTACAACTTTTTTCAGCTGCTGCTAATATCTCAGCAGTCTTACTGGTATTGAGTGCCTCCGAGCACAACACAACTTACCACCTCATCAAAAAGGACACAATTATGGTTTTCTTTTACCCGAAAATTGTATTTAAAATGTAAGGTGTTATTTGAAATATGTAAAATATCTTTTAAATCATTATCGTTTTCATACACGTATAATTTGATGTGTAGCTAAATTTTTTCTCCTAGGTTGATGGATAAAAATTTTGTAGTAAAATTTATTTTCATTATCTACATAATCTATACAGGATGCTAAAATACCCTTTTCACCCGAATGTACCAAATAGATAAAGGGGTATATTTTTTGAAGTTTTTCTATTTGAGTTTCCTCTTTTATTATTCGTATTAGATTCGTTTCTTTCAAATTAAAATATACCATCGGGCGAATATTTTTATTGTTATATTTCGTTTTAGAAAACACACACACTGTAGAATTGTTATATTTTGCACAAATATTTACCGAAAGAATTCCTAAAGGTGGTTCATATTCCTCAGACTCCCAATGTATAACCACAATAGATGGTCTATCATCAATGATATTAAAATTGGGAAAATTGGGATTGAAGGAATTGTAACAAACACACATCTGATTCGGTTCCTTGTCGAAACCTCATACACCATAATTTTATCATTTATACCATAAAAACCTTTGATGTAAATGCTATCGGAACTCTTTCCTCTCTCGATATATTTAATTATTTTACTCGAACTAGATCCGCATAAATAATTCAACATTTGAGCACAATGATGGATTTCATCATGATATGCATTTAATAGGCGTTGTAAATTATTAATAATTTGTGCCACCAACCAGTCATTATCTTAATCGAGAACGGAAATTGAAAATTTTCCCAAATTAGTATCGGGTTGTAAACGAATCTCTTTAACCGTGTAATCAAACATTTTTGCCGCGATCGCTTCGTTAGACAATTTTATAAGATTTGGTGTTCAAATTTTACCCTTGATATATCATTTAACCGCCGCCGTAGTTTGAGCATCCAACTCGTAGGTGAAATCACTATCGATTTGGCTGATGGCGGACATCAATAATTGTAAAGTGACCAGTTCTTTAAATTTAATAATCGAATTATTTATGTCCGTGTGGTTCATTACGAAAACAATATACCCTTCAAAATCGTGTTTTACACATTAAACGATTTAGAACCAATATCATGCTTCAACTTGGTTAAAAATACAGTCTCACGAGGTTGTAAGTTTTTCGCAAGTATCACAAGTCTAGTTTTACTAGTATCGAGTACTTTGTCAAAACTATTAATTATGTTGGCAAGGTCTTTAAACGAATTCGATTCTGCAACCATTATGTAATTATTGTATCCATCCAATATATCAGAATTAATAAATCTCAAACAATGTTGAGAAACTTTAAATGACTTTGAATTCTGGTAGATTTAGAAATATTTTTCTATTTTCTGATTCGATTACCGCCAAGCCGATAATATTCTCGAAAGAAACTATAACCACATTATATAAAAAATCAAATGAATCAGCGCAATTTTGTATTAATACATAAATAATGCGGTGTGGGTCTTTTGCCAATAGGCAAATGTGCGAATGTTTAAAAGTCGCATAATTTGTTTCTAAATTAGGTATATATTGTGATATAATTAAAAATTTCTGTTTAATACGTTTACTCTCATGTCCCTTTTTTCCCGCCTTTTCTTGAGAATAAATTATCCGGAAGTTTTGCCTCAAAGTTTTGAAGAAAAAAAAGTATAGTAATTCAATGATGGTAAATATAGTAAACTGAAAATAAAGTTTTTATAATAGGTTATTTTTATCGTGATAGTAGAAAAAAAATGTTTCGAATATTCATTAGTTAGACCTTCTGAAATTGTGAAAGGCCCTTTTTTTTTTTTTTTTTTTAATTGGCTCCACCTAAATTGCTATTGTTTTGAAAACTTCGTGAACTTCCCATATTTTAGTTTAGAGTCTTATATACCAAAAAATTTCATAACCTTTTGTTTTTGAAACGCATAACCTTTTTATTTACTCTATATTGAACTTAAAAAAATATATATTTGTTTGTATTTTTATGGACAAAAAACCTACTATAAAAGGTCCAGTTTGTTATACCAGCAACATCTATGCTGAAAGGTTTAAAATATCACAATGGTCCCTTTATTTTTTTGGCTGTTCCTCGAAAATCTCCTCAGGAAACGTTAACCAACCCCCCCCCCCCTCCAACGCCATTTCACGGATCAATACCATTGGAAATATCGTCAAGTATAAATTACGAGTGAATCATGGCATTCCAGCTAAACAAGACTGGAGTTTTTGTATTAGCTATGTGTTGAGTAGTAATGAAATGTGTTTATGGGCACAACAAATTCCGCTTGAAAATCTCGAGGACAAGTTAATTACCTTTGCATATTCATCGAATTCCAAACCAAACTCTGTGGAAACAAGGACAAATTATGCAACAGCAAAGTTAACTCTTTCAATGGAACAAGAACTTGTTAAAACAACTTTATTTACTTGACTCGACGAGAATGATGGTGAGTTGGCTACACTTAAATACATAACGTTAAATGATCCTGCCGGCAGTGGGAAATCTACACTATTGCATATTTTTCTCGAAGAAAAAAAATACAGAGTTTTTTACACGACCCCGCAACACATTCTATTGCGAAATATTTGTCGACAGATGAAACCAGCAAATGGTTTAGACGTTATCAAGTTTTCTAAGTCAGTTAAGTAAATTCACTTACTACGAATATTTGAAATTCATGCAGCTCTTGCCACTGATTGATCTTGACATAATATCTACAGTAGTACAAGAATTAAGCAAGTTTCGCGATCTTGGATACAACACGGCTTCGTTTTTTTGTGGAATGCAACTACGACTATTCAATTTCCTTCGATGCACCCATCGTTTTGTTTGTTGACGAATACATTATGATCAGTGCATGTCTAGCAAAATTTATAGTTGAATTTTTCCAAATGGTGAAGCACACTTTTAGTAAACTGTTGACTGTATTTTGTGGCTATCAGTATTAGCTAAAGCCGTTTATGACAAACAAACCCAGTGACATATCGCTTATTCGCGAACTATGTGGTGGTAATGTTTTCCTAACGACACAGTTTAGGAACATGGATTCGACATACCAGAAAATTCTGACAACTTTAATTACCACTCCGAATTGAAAGAAACTGCTTACACGTCATTTCGGCGTACACAATCGTAGCATTAGTTGTTTCACTCTGGATTTTGAGTATCCGGTAGAGTTGTTGGCAACTGTGATTGAGCCGAAAATCAAAACGGCTTCACGTTTGGTACTCAAAACAAAAGAGATTTTGAACTGGGCGCAGGAAAACTTGGTAAAGTTACCTGGATTTTTTTCTTTGCCTTTATAAATATCGAAGCACACTATTTCAATCTATGTGTGTCGATTGAGGTCCTCGCTCAAATAAAAAAAACTCTAATGGAATGCAGCTGGCCGGCTTTATGTGACTCAGATGGATAAACAGAGTATTTTCAAGAATCGTCCCCGGTTCACTCCGATTTTCTTTTCAAACGATAAAAAAACATCGATAGTGAAGAAGAATGAAAACCTCAAACCCGCCTACTTCCCGCTAATCGTTGGTTTTCCCTACCACAGTTTAATTCATGGTCATGGAGTATGAATCGGTGAAGTTTTATATTATTTGGGACATGTAGGAGACGAATTACTCATGTGGTACGAGTTAAAAAACAACATCATTCTGATACCAAAATATTTCTTCAATATGAATCTTTATACAATAGATAAATTTGCCTTTCAACACACACATGAAGCTACTAAAAACAGTAAACTCTTGTTATATGGTTTTTCTGCTTCAAATGATATGTAGAAATACAGTTCAGAGCAGTATAGGATTAACAATAGATAATGACATCCATAAAAATTTGACGGGATGTACTCTAGAAGATTTTTATGTAGTCTTATCCAGAACAACAAACCAGATTAAGTTGAAATTTATCCAAGTGTATTTTTTTTAACTATTGTAAATACATCAATTAATAGAAAATTTTTTTTTTCCTAATATGTGATTTGCTGTCTTTATCCTTTTTATCCTATTTTTCCAATCTTATGTGAAACATGTTTTTGCATGTTGTATTTGTATATAACACAATGAATAAAAACAGCAAATATATGCTTTTAACATTATAGGATCAATTTTATTAACTGGAATTTTAGGGTTTGTTTTATCGAAATTTAAAAGTAGAATCAAAGGCTTGGTGAATACACAATTTGGTGCGAGTACATCTTTTGGAGGTGCTACTTATTCAGGAACTGCAGCAGCCGATAATTAAGTGAATTAATATTTCACTCAGAAAAAAGCAATAATACCTTGTGATTTTATCTTTGCGATTAGAGAGTTGTTAAAGTTAAAAGCTCTGAGAAAATTAAATAAGAACACTCTGCATACCTGATTTATGGAATCGGTTTAATTTATAAAAAATAATTGCCACTGTACTTGGATTTTTTACATCTGACAGTCATCATAAATAATAAATATTTTTACGATTCCATATTGAGATTAAAAGATATATATATATATATATATACGTTAATGACTCGACATGATAAACTTGCTTCTGGAATAAAATTTAAAATTTTGCAAATTAACCCATCGTTTAAATTTTCTGTATCTTAAGCAGTATACTATCCAACAAAATTGTTTGAGCCCGCACGTCATTCGCGAAAATTATAAAACATTTGCTGAGAGACGAACAACAGGTAGAAAATTAAAATACTTAACAGTTGACAAAATTACTATACAAAGATAATTCCCTATCATTTCAAATTGAGAAGTGAAGGAATAAAGTTTATTCTGTATGGCACAAGTACAAAAAGATATTCAATCACGTGAAATATTTTTTTTTTTTTTTTTTCAAATTACCGCGAAGACGTATTGGCTGATGTAGAGACATTATGAGAGGGTGTTCAAAAGGCAAACAATCCCCAAAAAATACGTAAATCTATGGCAACTGTTATTGATACCTTGAGCTATTCTCAAATTTTAAAAATAATGTCTGTATTCCCCACTTACCTGTCGGTAAGATACAATGAAAATGCCATTCAATCATCGGTGCTGCAAGTATTTTATGGTTTGCCCACAATCATTTGTGATCCGAGCTCGGTCTTCATGGCACCCAATGGACAGCTATACAACCTACAATTGCTCAATGATATTTTGAGTTTTTTTACTATTGTTTGCCAATATTTAGATAAGAACTATGAATAAAGGAAATAAACAACTCGACGTGGGATTGGGTATACTCATAGTTAGTTTAGTTATTGTAATTCCACTTGGTATACACATTTGAAGAAAAAAAAAACACCACAATTTTGACATATCTGTAATAGAAATAGTCGAGGAGGGTGGTGAAGTGGAAAGAAAAAAATTACATCTCCACCTCGACGAAAAAATATCATCTACACGGTCATCAATTATAAGCAGGGAGAGGCTAGTATGATTCGTTTTAAAATGGCAAAGAGATACACTATGAGGTGCATTTATTCGCTTAATATTTAAGAATATGAAACGGTTGAATTTCGGAGAATTTAATACATTTTCCGAACTCTTGGACGAACATTCGCAAACTATATTCACGGTTCGTCTAAACAATAATGAAGACTGCTAAGTGAAGGGTTCGTTGGATGTCAATGAAATAAATTACAAAATTTTACTCGACCAATCGCTAATTTACGAACAATTTTACATTCAATGGACTTTTGAAAATGGAACCGAATTTTTTAGGGGTTTGATAACAAACGAATCGTGATTGTATCTCCCGAGGCAACCAGAAATCTCAAATTGTTTTCAATCAGTTTCGTCACTAATGCCAAAAATATTTTGAAATTTTAAAAGTAATAAACGAATGTTAAAACGAAATATGTTTCATCAGTGGTCGCTGCGCTATTTGGTAACTTTAATAAACAAAAACTAACACCGATTACCCGACTGCTGAGGTCGAGAGCGCGAGTCAAACTGCTCTCTCATGAGTCCATCTGTCGTTTACATGAAAATGTTTTGAAAGGTAATAAATATGAAAAGGTTGCAATGAAACTTGTGTAATGATTGCAGGAACAAGACAATCGTCGTTACATTTTAACATTTCGCATAAATGTAAGGAAATTTTTTTTACACTATGCTCATTTAATTGACAAGATCGTGCTAATATATCCTAATATTTTTTTTGCATATGAAATTAATCATGTAAGGGAAAGTCAAATAAAAAAAATCTCTTTGCTAGATATATCAAAGTTGGTAAAACCCACAATACAATACAAAGAAATTTACATTCTTTCTCGAATAATAAAAAAAATTACTTACATTCCTCCTCAGCCAATAAAAATAAATAAAAATCTCGCACAGTGCATATATAAAAACGAAACGATTGAACCAAGGGATCACACTCGCTCTCTGCAAACTATAGAGTGAAGACACCATGAGAGCCAGTGAAGAAACCACGAGAGCCAGCTGTGACAAACAATACTTGTTTGACGAGAAGGAACTGTCACTGATGAGTTTAGCTGCCTATCGTGGTTGGCTAGATGAACTTGTACGCATGAAGGAAATTAAATTGAATTTTGAAGAAAAGGATATTGGTGGTAAATTTCCAATTCAGCGAGTCGCAGTTGCGGGGAATATGGAAATCGTAAAATTCCTAATAGAAGAATGTGTCAACGTTTTGGCCAAGGATTCAGTGGGTATAACCTTATTGGGGTATGCTGATTATTATTTAGAAAATTTGTCTTCACTTGTGTATTTGGTGCAAACAATAGACGCGGTAGTGAAAGGGATTCACAATGACTGGAAATTGTTGGTGAAAGTGGCTAATGCAGATCGTGAAAACATTGTCCGACACCTAACTGAAAAAAGTATGTGGGAACTGGTTTTCTTAGAAAGGATTTGTTACTGCATTACGCGGCCAAAGACGGCACCATGGAAATGGTAGATTATCTGCTAGAAAATGGAGCAAATGTTTTATTAATTGGATGTAATAACATTACAGAATTACACGAAGCTGTATCTAGTAAAACTTAATCGACAGTTTTGTGTGTGTTGGACAATATAAAAATGCAATTAAATAACAACAAAAAAAAAAATTGAAGGTTTCATATATATTGCATTTATGTGGTATACTACGAATGAAATTTGTGAAATTTTAATTGAACATGGGGCAAAACCCTAAACAAGACTAAATGAAGCCAATGTTTTATTTATGGGTATGCCAGAAGGTATCTATGCATATATTTTTGAATTACAGTTGTCAAATGTTAACAAAAATGTAAATAATTTGTAAATAATTATATATATATAATAAAACTATAGAAAATGTGAAATTCTGTTTTATTTTTTTGTAAATAATCAACATATACAGATTAATTATAATACCAAATCAGAACCGTATTTCTGATACTTTCTTTGATTTGTTTTCCTAAGATTATAACAAGTCTTTCGGGCTGTTTCTCGCTGTAATTAACGACGAGAAATAACAGTCACCTTGGTTGGTTTAGGATTCTTTCTTCAATGTTGGGAGACGTCTGTTGTTGGTATATGTCTCGAACACTTACTAGGTGCTTGTTTTGGCTTCACACGAGTGATGTTGGGTGCTGCTCTGCCCTTTGTGTCTTTCTGTTGATGGATGGCAGAAGTTGTTTGAGGTCTCGACTGGTGGGAAACGACTGTAGATCTGTGCCTTTGCGATATTCGAGCAGTACTGTTGGTAAAAAAAAAAAATATTATTCTCAAATATAATAATTACAATCACATTAGAAAAAATAATTATCATAAATGTTAATGATAAGTACATAGATTCGTGCAAAGAGGTTGTTGTTCCAGGGAAGTAAAAGGTTTATGGTCCTGAGGCTGAAGAAGTTGAAGGGCCAGGGACTGAAGAGGTTGATGACTCATTATCTGTAGCCGAAAGTGTCTCGCTCATATCCTCCACAAACTCCGTGCCTGTTTAATCCTCAAATTGGCTGGAACTCGAGAGATTCACCAGGGATCTGTGGGTAAGAAATCCAAAAGACCAGTGATTGTTCCACGTTGCATATCTAAATCGCAAAAAAAATTTGTATTATGTATCCAATGGTAAAAAAAATCAAGACAAAAACCGCCAATTACATGTCCAACCACGACACGGAAAAAGCCCAAATAAAATACAAGTTTTCCCCTGCGTATCCATCTTACCTTGAAAAGTCTGGTTTTTACCAAAAGTTTCTCTTTGTGTATTCAGTTGACAAAATGTGCAAGACCGAAAAGGACGACATTGCATATCCAAGCGGGAAGAGGGAAATTGGTGCCACACCCCACTTGTATCTAATTGCGTATCCAGCCGAGTCGTGGGGAAATTTCGATATACACCCAATTATTTCCTATAGCATATCCATACCGAAAACGGAATATTGGGTAAAAGACCCCATTTGTTTCCCCTGGCATATCCAGGTGCCAAAAACAACTATTGCTAAAAGTTTCCTATCACATATCACAAAAATTGATTTTTTCGCCTTTTCCTCGTCCCTGTTTAAATACATGTGATTCTCGATTCATAATTTATTTATTTATTTTAAAGAGAATATTTAAAATTATTAACATTGTTTAAAAATAATTCTAACCATATACTATATATCAATATTATATATCATATATATCATATATCATATTATATATCAATAAAAAGATACAACAAAATCATGTACCATTAAAAATTCAATTTTTATAAATTCATTAATTTAATACACAATTTTTTACAAGTACACAATAACCAAAGGGTACAGTGTACAGTTAAAAATTAAACTTTTTATACACAATCACTTTTTTTAAATTACCTCAACACTCGAAACTAGCAGGTCCAAAGTCTGCAAAAGCAACAGCGTATGCAATTGCATCCGTCGCCGGCCGAACCAGTCATGACAGACAGAATGTGCTATGCCTTTTCGGGATCGCGAATGAATGTAATATTTTTAAAATCAATGTACCTCAATAATTTAAACTGGCAGATACAAAGTTTTGTTTGCCGATGCAACAGATCCAATTACATCCGTCGTCGCTGGGTGGACCCATCATGCCCTACTCAACTATTTTTGGCTTTTTTCCATGACTGTTTACACAAACAACACGTCAATCAAACATTAATTTTTTTTTTACTGAAACAAACAGCAAGTCATTCAAACATTTTAAAATCAAAACAAACAGCAAGTTATTCAAACTCTTTTTTAACTGAAACAAACAGCTACACTGTCTCATTCGCACCTGTGAATTAAATCAAACAGCAACTCAATTAAAAATTAATTTTAATTTGAAACAAACAGCAACTCAATGAAACCCTAATTTAAACTTGAATCAAACATCATGTCAATCACACTTACATATGTAATTTAAATCAAACAGCTACGCAGTCTCATTCGCCCCTGTAAATTAAAAGACATAACACACCATTAAAACTATTTTAAACTTCAACTACAACAGCAACTCAATCTAGCTCGAGCTTCCAAATTAAAAACATCCTTAACAAACAGATACCTGTCAGAATTAGGATGGCCTTCACCACCATCTCCTCTTCGCCGATTACGTTGGTGCATGTCGGCGGCGTGAATCAGTAAAGCATGCAGTCTTTCTCCGTACCAATGATTCTTTTTCCAGACGTATTCTGCTAGGTAACCTACCCAAAAAATTTTCCATTGGCCAAAGCAGAGAATACTGTATCGCACAGAACACCAACTTCGCTCAATGTTTTGAGTGTGAACCCTCAACATCTCGCCCCTCTTCATCTTTAGGGTGTTTCGAGTCTTTACGATTCCGCTATTTTCGCTGCACATACATTCCCTCCTGTGGTTCATCTGTGTGTGACGGTAGCAGAGAATATCCAAGTTGCTGTAACCGTGCCAGCAGTCTGAAATTACCATCGTGCCCGAAGCGATCCACTCGCGAATGATTTTGGTCGGGGCAGCGCATTCCTTTTTTCCACCGGCACCAGGAAGATTTCGTCGGATCGTTGCGTTGCACTCCCCCGAAAACCCATTGGTCATGAACTTTACATCTTTTGTGGTTCTTGCGTTTGCTCAATTTCGACTCGTCGATTTCGACCACTTTGCCTGGTCTGCCGATGCATTTCCTGCACATCAACACTCCGTCTATGCACACTTGGTGGCAGAAACTCGACCAGGCGACGATCGTATTTCCCGAGCACAAAAATTCGTTCACTATAGTCTGCTGTCGAGTGAATTCGATCAGGCACCAGAGTAAACAAAGCTCTACTATCTGTCCAGGAGATAAGTTTGAATCTTCCACTAAACTGCTCTGTCTCGCCGACACTTTAAAGTTGCGTTTAGTACCGTCCTCCATTCGCCATCGGCACCAGTAAAAAAAGCCCCTGTTTTCCACGAATTTCGCTTTGCCTTCCCCGCATTTTTCACACAGTATCGTCGATTAGAGAATCTTGTGCACAATGAAAAACGTGTTTATGTCTGGCGAGGAATGAATAACTTGCCCGGCATCCAACTTTGTGATTTTACATCCCACGCTCACCATTTTTCGATTCGCGAGAGAAAATTTGCGAAAAAAATTGCTTGGTCTGCGATACGGTACAATCGGTACTAAATTTGTTTATGCTAAACAGAACTTTGTCAGATACACAATGCGGCACTAGAATGCAAAGTAAACAATTAGGTAGGATACTTTATAGTACACATTGAAAGTTTGTATGGTTTTACAATTACGATATGCAATAAGAAACAATTACCCTACTTTCTGTATGCAAAAATACAACTCCTGCTAACATCACGCTGACTGCAAAAACTTACCTTAAGAAATACTTACAGAACTCTGAAACACAAAACAGTAATGGATGATGAAGTGCATAGCGCTAGATGAGTGATGAAGAAAAAAATAAACATGACAAATAAATTCAGCAATCCACTGGGAATAAAAAGGATAAAAACACAATAAGTCCTTTAATACCAAATAAGATAATGAATGGTGTAAGCCCTGGGTCTTTAGGTCAAGTCATTGTGAGGATCTACTTCCATATCCCTCCGCCTTGTGGAGTCTCTGCTGTAGTTGCTCTCAGCAACCACTGGTTGCGCTTTACCAGCATGCACTATGTTGCATTACACTGTACTGATAACCCAGTCACACACCAGCGACCAAGTGCTCACTCCACGTATCTATTGAACGCACATCCCAGCTGCGGCAACTTTGCAATTTTCGGTTGGACAAATTGTCTTAGGGGTTAGGGGAATGTGGCACACGCCAATCCACCCTCCAAACAACGAGACAGTTTGTTGGCCAATAGATAATACTGACAGCAGTTTCATGTATGGGCCGGCCTGCATGACCACAGGTGGTACCATCACTCGCCTGGCCCTGCTGCTCTATGCATGGCCAGCGGTTACCCCTTTATGTTAGGCAACTCTGCATGCACAAATAGGTTCTCTGCAAGCTCTCCCCTTAAAGTGCTACAACACCTCGGACCTCTCCCGACTCCTGCATCTGCTCGTCGTCGACGGCACCCGGGGTAGGACAGATGCCATCCCGATGCACTCATACCTTGCATTTCCCCCATGTGGGTTTGTGTTTTCGTAGCACACAATATGGCCCACTTCAACATGCTGCTAACCATGCACAGGAGTCCTTACTTGCTGCTGACTGCAGATGTGTCCATGCATAAACTTCTTGCCCTTCATGAATTGTGGGTGGCAGTTTTGTGGTGATCGGTAGCCCTCTTGCTGTACATCTGTCTTGCTGTTCCCTTACTTCTCGTAAGTACCTCCTGCGTTATATCCTTTCCGTGTCTGTACTTGCGAGTTCGCTGCTGTCCTCCCTCGTTGGAATCTTCGCCTCTCCAGGTAAATGGAAGTTGCGGTCTAACAATACTTCCGTGGGTGATTTTCTCGTTGCCGCATTCACTCTCCTAGGGAGTGTTTACAAAATGGCAGGTAAGTAGTTTGCTCATGTTGCATGCTGTTCCCCATCACGGAGCTGTAACTGCGCCTTTATCTCGTATTGCAGCGTTCCATGGGGTTCGACCTTGGGTGGTAAATGGGGGTTGTGACTTGGTCGACAACCCACTTCATACACAGTTCGTTCCACTTTCGGCCGGTGAACTCTGTGCCATTGTATGTTAATAAATTTCTGGGGAACCCCAATGCGGGATAAATTGCTCCTATAGCACTTTTGCCATATTACCTGCCCGTGCTCCATTTGTGGAATAATCTTCTGTACACCTTCAGAAGTTGTCAGTCACAACAATGAGGAAATATTATCCTCTCCTTGCACTCGGGTAAGGGCCCATCAAACGATGCTAACCATCTCGAACAGTTTCCTCGGCACACGTGGTCTTTGCTGTTGTTTCCCATCCGAGTGACATGTTTTGAACAATTTGCATTTGTGGCACTCCTGCACAAACTATCATGCATATCGATTAAGGCCTGGCCAGAAAAAATGGTCGCATACATTGCGAACTATCTGTTCAATGCCTGGGTGTCCAGTCATGCTGCCACTGTGCGTAGAGGCGAGCATATGATCCCTCGAACATGTGGGAACATACACCATCAATTTCCCAAGTGGTTGAGCAGAACAGGTCTCAAGTCTGCCGTCTATGATGCGCCATCCTTCCACTTCTTGCTGGGCATACTGCCTAACCTTCCCTTGTGTGAATGTACAGTTTTCCAGCGCTTTTGTGACCGCTTGGTAAAAATCGATAATTAGCCCTTTATTGTTTACTGCATCCATTTGTTGTTCGCAAACCTCGGATAAGGGATTTTACGAATCTGGCTGCAAAATCTCCTCCCACTCTGCCTCGACTTTGACATTTACCTCATTGTTGGGGTTGTGTGATAATGCATCCGATAGTTCGTTCTCCCTTCCAGGCATGTGTTCCACTACGAAATCGTACGCCTGCGAGTGTAATGCCTGTCTTGTTAGCTTGCTTCTCGCCTCCTTCATATTTTGTAACCATACCAGGCACCAGTTGTCAGTCTGTAGCATGAACCTTTGGTATTCGAGAAAAGCACTTTTTTTTTTAACTGCCCATATGACTGCTAAACAATCCCTCACGGTCATAGAGTAGTGTCTTTCTGTTTGCCCTAGCTTGGCACTTGTAAAATCAATTATGTGTTTCGCTCTGCTATCGTTGATCTGGTACAATACTGCACCAATCCCTTCTTGACTTTAGTTAGTTTGGAGGTACAAATGTTTGCGCGTGCCATAGCACGCGAGTGTTAGGCAAGCTTGAAATTTGCTCTTATTGTCCACGAAGGCCTTCTCTGCTGCATCTGCCCATTGAAATCACATTTGCTGCGAGAATAAGTCAGTCAACGAAGCCATTATTGTTGCAAATTTGGAATATGTTCCCGAAAAATTTATGTAATTGCTTATGTGTACATGGCTCTGGGTAGCTGTCAATGAGTTCCAATTATCAATTGTTCAGGGTTCGGTCTTTCCCCTCCTGGTCGATCACATAACCCAAAAAATCAATACTGGTTTTTCCCATCCGACATTTAACCACTGAACATGTTAAGCCGTTAATCACTAGCCTTTCCATTACAACTGCCAGATGATCTACATGCTCCTCCCAACTGTCTGACCAAATAATGTCATCAAGATACACGAGCATATACTTTCCAATAATGACATTGGGCACATAGACCATCATCATCATCTGGAAAGTAGCGGGGGCGCATATCAGTCCAAACCGCATTCCGCAGAATTGAAATCGCCGGCCATCTGAGGCCGTGAATGATGTTTTCGGCCTATCCTCGAACTTCACAGGTACTTGCCAATAAACACTTTTAAGGTCCAGGAATGTCCAAACTTTTGCTTGCCCCAGCATGCTCAAAGCATCATTCACACTAATTTAAGGCAGGATCTCACTACAAATAACCTGATTCAACTGGCAAAAGTTGACACAGAATCGCCAGGTTCTGTCATTTTTTTGGTGCCAAGGTAATAACCGAATTGAACTGACTGTCTGTTGGCTCTATTACTCTGTCCTTAAGCATTTCCTGAACTTGCGCATTAATTATCCAGGCCTGATGGGGTAAATTTCCACACGGATTGGTTCATACTGGCTTCACTTACATAAGCGGGATTTTGTGCTCAGCAATGGTAGTTCTCTTTAACACGTCATGTTTACCAAACATGTCACAGCATTTGTCAAGGACATGCTAAAATGCTGACTTATATTCTGGCGGGACTTTATTGTCGAATTCTCCTAACTGCACCTCAGGTAGGCTACAGTGGTCCAAATTGTATACATTACGTCTCTCTTTCACACCAGAATGAATCCACCTTGCTGCCGGCTTTACAGTGCCTCCCTCTCGTGCTACCCACTAACGTGCCGAACAGCTGTGCGCGCCTACCGAATTTTGACCCCTGCCTCGTACCACGACCTTTCAGGTCTGCCATGCCATGACATCATCCGTGCTGTGCCAAGCATCACCTGCTCCCGACCGTTCTCCCGTGTGCCGTGCACTCACGTCAACTCTTCCGCGACCACATGGGCTTGTATACAAACATGATGACTTGCCGGATCAGTAGCGACTCAACTGTGTTACTTTGTCCTCAATGTCTGGGACCAAAACCACAGGACTTCATTGCTAAATACAGGCGAGGCGCTAAACACGGCAAGTGCGCCCAACAATCCAGCCCACTGAGCGACTGCATCGTTAACAACCACGAAATTAAATACAAGGACAGCAGTGAATCAGAAGTATCTTGAACAAAAATTTAACATAAATCGTTCGGACAATCAAATAACATATTGGTGCCATGACCTGTTCTGCCCAGGTTGATACACTTTTCTCTTGAAGTGCCAACATTTCAACAACTGTTACCATACAGAGTGTTTAGGCAGCAATGAACTTCAAACCATAAAAGAATTAAAGTTTTCATGTAAACAATGCAGTGCACAGCCATTCCCACCCAAACAAGTCATGTATAATTGGGACACATTCTTTGGCAAATTACAGCGAATCAACCCAAGAGACAGTTACGGATGCACGGGAAATGCAGACGGAAAGTTGTGCAGCTGTGATGGATGCAACAGGAGGGTATATTCACAATGTCAAACATAGATGGAACAGCAGACGAATACAGAGGAAAAGTTCAAGTGTGGATACTGCGCGGTCAAGGAGGAGGAAGCACCTGCTGATGCACCGAATGTTCAGAACACATTCGCGAACTGCCTAGGGAAACAGAACCAGAGTCACAACCAGCACCTGTAAATATCCTTCAATACACCTCTCTGCCAACCATACCTACCACACCCTATGTTCCGCACCTGCAAACTTATTGTTATTCCACGCAACTATACAATCAAAATTTTTCAGCTGTGTTGCCAAATGTACATAATCAGTTCCCAACCTTAACACCATTTCCGAATTTTCAAAAGGGACATCAACAGAGCCACAATGGCTACAACCAGTGACACCAACCGCACTTATGTACATTTTCGACTGACACCTACCAGATTCCAGACACTGCCGACATTTTCCGGACAACTGAACGAGGACCCATCAGCTTCCGTACAGGACTGCACGATTCGCCTGCAGAGGTATGAGTCTCAGAGGATGAATGGTCTGGATGTATTGGGAAGCAGTTGAAAGGAGACGCTACACAATGATGGTGATCAATGAATTACTACGGACTCACCAGGAGAGAGTTCCTACACTCATTCCAGTGTCGCTTCGGAGCAGTGGCGGCTGGTGAATTTTGAAAGTGGGAGGGCTGTAGCGATCCTCTCATATAATCAAACATATCATTTTTAAATAGGCACAGTGAAAAATATATTGTATACGACAGACTTAAGTAAGTGTAGCTTATGTAGCTAAATACAAAAAATATGTGCAGATGTTTGAAGAAAAGTGTATCATCGCTCGATTTGTAATTGTCAACATACCTTGGCCACTGGTTCAGATCTAATCACTAGCACAGGTATGTATATGTTTTAAGTTTGTGTAGATTATATGCCTTCCAACCAGTACCTACATGGTGTTGTAAATTACATGAGACGACGAAAAGTACCATAATAATTCGAATTCTACCATACTAATGATGATAATAACTTAAATATTTTTAAAACCAAATACTAATTTACATAGTCTACAGTACATACAAAATAAATGCCAAATTTAAATTAGAGGATGAAAAAAAAATTAATTCGTCAACCTGTATATGCTATCTAATTGGCAATGTATCTTATGTACCTTATCAATCAATGAAAATTTTATGGCATTTTTATATGTTGCAAACATGATTTATGTCTTTTAACTTTGTCTCCCAAATGTTTTAAATCTTTCACCCTATTGGTAGTCCATGCAAGATAATTAGGTTTCATTAGCAAAAAAAAATTAAACAAAACAACACATTTCCTACTTCATATGCATATCGCCAGTCCGCAAAATTGTATGTACGTACGTCGAATTTCCTTGTATACGAACCATTTACCACCTTGGCTTTGTTGTTGAACTGTGGCCTTGCTGGTCCCAAATTATGTTGCTCTAGTTTATTCTCATAATTGAAAATTTTTGTCACAATAAGGTTTAAAATCTTACTCACTCAATTAACAATCATTTACAAGTTTACACAACACAACATTAACAACAAATCAACCCTGCTTCTGACCGAAGTTCATTGCTCATCATTAATTAACAAACTTATTCAGAGTATTACACACTATATTTGAAGCTAACATGAGTTTGAACAATATATATAAACTATATTCTAATTAAATACAAGCATTGTTAAGAAATGTGTATGACAATTGCAAAAGAGTGGAGCACGAAAGTGTGCTTATAAAATATGTAGTTTTAGTAGTTTTGTCAAGTTCGAGGAAACCATATTTTAGTTTGAGCAGGGGCACGCCCAGCTCTCTCCACTTTACAGCATGCGATTGGCTGAAAAGGGCCGAGCCCCTGCAGTCTTTCCTCCCTCCCGTAGCACCCCTAGTCCTATGTTACCGTCATCTCTCTCTACTAGCTCAACCCACTTCGGGGCGAAGAATCTGCCGACCCACCACGCGACATTTCCAAAAACATTTCTGTCGTGACAAGAGTCTCGTCCATCTCAAAAACACTGGCTGCGAAATAACCTCCATATTCGTACACAGTATTATTTACTGAGTAGAAGATAAGTAGAGGTATGTGTTTTGAGATTTTATTAGGAGGGCTACATCCCGCAACCCTCCCTCAGGAGCCACCACTACTTCGGAGGTATGTTTACCTCCATACAAGCACAAAGCAAACTGACACTCCAAGAACAGCAAGAGGGCGAGTTATTATCGGCATTCGTGAGCTGCAAGACACACATAGTGCGAATATTTCACACGTGTCTGAGTGAACGAGAAATCCTTGAGGTGATCGCAGAGACAGCGTTACCAAAGTACCGACCAGCACAAGTTCTGTTACTGAACAACAGTATTGTAGAGTTTATGTGCTGCGATAATTCTTGAACATAACATGAGTGTTCCATGACACGAATTGGGAGGCGTACGAGTGCACCAAGGACCTCACGAGTTCAGGAACTTCCGCTGCGAAAAAACGAGAGTGAACAGGCACAACTTCCAACACCAGAGGCAGGAACAGCCCCGTGTGAATAAAGTAAACAGTTTTCAACCACGCACATGATGGGGCAAGAACGTGGATAATTTGAGCATCATGACGCGAACCAGTTCGTTCGGTGAGACAGAACGAGACTGCCTCTGATGCAGTGTCGGTACTGTCCGGGATTACAGTTTCATTGGCATGCCGAGTGTCCAGGAAATCCGATTCGAAGACAACCCAACAGCAACAGCAGCAACACCCTACAACAACCGGCCAACAATGGAGACCAGCAGGGAAACGGGTCATAGGGGTAGAACCAGCAACTCCAGACTTTACCCCTCCCTGAATCACCAGCATGGCGGTAATGCCACAACCGATACGCATTACTAAGGTTAGTAGTCAATGTGCCAAATTCATATGAGTGCTTGTACAAAGAAATTGTATGCTGTGTCATGCTCTTGTTGACATTGCTGCATCGCACAATATTCGTCAACCTTGCTTTGTAAACAAACAGGACATAACCTCAACCATACACATGATCCATCTTGCCAATGGTCAGTGTACCAATTCAGTAGTCAGCCAAGCGACAGTCACTATAAAAATTAGAGACCTAGAAACCATAACCACAGCAATAGTCACTAGTGAAATAGAGGAGGATGTTATTTTACGAGTGCCTTGACTTTCAGAACAGAACACTATAGTAGAAACAGCTGAACACAGTATCCACTCTGGAGCTAATGAGAGATGCACTGTGTATAATGTAGAGAGCTGTAGCCGTGAAAAATTCCCAAAATTAAATTTGTCAGAGTTCGAATACGAAATTCCAACAGAACATCAAGCTGCTTTTCAGCATGTTTGTATGGAATGATTGAGTCAACAAAGAGCTGGTATAATCATGCCATAACTCGCGCACCGAAAAAAGGATGGGACCTGGAAGTTATGCGTGGACTTCAGGCCCATCAACCAAGTGATGTGAAGTGCCATACCACCCTACATAAGCATTAAGGATGCACTCAGTTCACTCGGAAAGGGCAGAATCATGTCGTCACTTTACCTGCGAAGTGGCTACTGCAAATACCAGTACACCAGGAGGACCGGGAAAAGATCACCTTTACCGCCCCGGATGGTCGACGGTATCAATTCTGCGCCATGCCTTTTGGGCTTAAATGCGCCCCCGCCACATTCCAAAATATGATGGTAAGAGTGCTCGATGGTCTGGAAGGCGAATTTACACGCGCCTACCTCGACGACATTGTAATATGGCCTGAAACGTGGGGAGAACACTTACATCACCTGTCACTTGTACTAGAGAGACTTGAAATTAATGGGTAAGCATGTGCCATTATTAAATGCCATTTCGGCAAGTGTGACCTCGAATTCCTAGGTCACAGGGTTAACGAACAAGGGAACAGGTCGAACCCCTAACAGCAGTGGCTGATCGACAGTCAGGCGGCACCACGTACATGTAAACAGTTAAGAAAGTTTTTCGGCCTAATAAACTGGCTGCGGGAGCATTTCGAAAACTTTGCCTTAATCACCACACCCCTCACAGACCTGCTATCTCTACAGAAGCGGTACACGTGGGGTAGTGCACAGGAAGAGGTGTTTATAAATATTCAAAGAGAAATTTCGATCATGCCCTGCTCTAGCGAGATACGACTTAACATGACACCTATATCTGCAGACCGACACCAGCCAGCAGGAGTTAGGCGCCGTACTATACCAGTACAGCGACACAGGTGAGAAATGAGTGACTGACTACGCCAGTGCGAAATTCGGAAGTACGGAATGCTGGTATGGCGTTAACTAGAGGGAGTGAGTGCCTCACAGTAATTTGGGCAATACAGAAGTATAGACCATACGTGGAATATAGGCGATTCACTTTGAGTACTGATAATCGCGGTTTAGTATGGCTCAATAACATGTGGGAAGCCAGAAGTAAGCTCATGAGATTGGCGCTCTTATTACAGGAGTACGACTTTGCTATTTAACACCTACTGGGCAAGGAGAACGAACTCGCAGACACACTGTCACATGTGCTAGATACAAGTGTAACTGTAACAGATGACATAGAATGGAAGGAGGTGTTACCCCCTATCAACATAGAACTGGTTACGGAGGCGAGCACGAACCGAATAACGGCCAGAGAAATGAACAATTGGTGGCAGACTTGAACCGCAAAGTAGTAACAGTACAGGAGAATTCCGAATTTGAACAAAACGATAGTTTGACACTGTTTGTTTAGACCTCATGGGGTCATATCCAAAGTGAGCTGGAGGAAAACGGTTCATTTTAGTGGTTACTGACAGATTCTCTCTCTGGATCGAGGCCTATCCACTAAATAGTGTCAGAACCGGACAAATCTCAAAATGTATGCAGAATGAGTTTTTCCTATGCTAGGAGTACCTGAAGGAACTTCTCACGGACAACGGTTCCTAGTTTACCGGCAAACATTGGCTTGACCTATGTACTTGCTGGAGAGTGCAGCATCTCAAAATGGCGATTTACCATCCCCGAGCGAACCCCATGGAGTGGCCAACCAGGAGTAGAAGGCGCTACTCCGGCTCCGTGTAGGTGAGCAACACATCAGCTGGGCCGAACATCTGCCCACCGCAGTCTTCACACTAAGATGGAGAGTTAATGCAGCCACAGGTTAAACCCCAGCACAAGACCTACTGGGGAAGAACATCACATTGCCGAGCGAGCGGAACTGCCCACATACAGGAGAGAGTAGCGACACAGAAACTAGTGGCGCACAGGACAAGAGGCACAGACACCATTACTTTGACCAACGGGACATACAAGTGAAGTACACAAATCATTGGCATCTTGGAACAAAAAGGCCACCAGCAGCCCTCACATTAGGCCAGGCCGTTTAAGTCCGAGCACACATGCAGTCCACGGCACATAAGAACTTTTGTGTGGGAGTTGCGCAATAGTGGATGGGCTCGCATGTGTCGTGAAAACCCTAGATACAACGACGTACGTAGTGAGAACAGACAGAAAAACCATGAAAATCCACTGTGATGACATCCAGGTAGCGGCTGAGAGTGCCCCCGAGCAAGACGGGGAAGAGCTCCAAGCTGGCCAGGACGGCCCCGCCCATGATGAATACGAGAGAAGAGCAAGTCACCTAGCACAGATTAAGCGTCGACACCTAACAACACGGAGTTCTCAAGGGGTCTATGTCGTGCCAGCACCGCCAGTGAACAGGTCACTGTGTTCGACAGGATGTGCGGAACCTGAACAGCCAGTAAGAGATGAGCACCACCAGGAGCCCCACTATGGTGGATGCATTGACGACCCCCCTGGTGACAGTCCGACGACAGGAGGTGGAGCAGTACCTCGGCAGGTGTACCAGCAGAGGATGAAGCAGGTCCGGAGTCACCCGACACACAGATACCGATAGCGGTGAGCCTGTAGACCCACACCAACATGTCTGATGGAAATGAGCGGTCGAGCGAAGCCATCGAGACAGAGGAGCTGTAGACAGCTACAGTACCACCTCAAAAGGACAGGGAAGGGGAAGAGGAAAATCACACCCCGGCGACACCACCTGTAAGCCAGCAGGAAGAAGAAGCACCATAGGTCTGGAATAGGGACCAGCCTACCGTGATGTAACTACGCGGTCGCAACCGGACACATTACGAATGCAGCATGGAAGAAAGTAGTGAGGTGAGCAGTGAGGACACAGCGAGACTGGCGGGTCGGCCGGTCCGCTACCTCTCCAATGTCTCAAAAGGCGAAGGCGGCCTCCGCGGGATTGTACCCCCTGCAGTAGCGCTACACCGTGCCATACGGTGCAGGTCCTCCAACCGCAGCAGTTGAACAACATGAGACTGTTGCCACATAGGGAAGACTAAGTGCTATGTCCTTGCTGCAGGGAACAGAGGAAGTGCTCCTGCTGCGAGTGAGTCACCGGATGCAGAAGGTCTCGCTGAAGGGTTGTGGGGTGCATTTGACGCCATCTGCTTCCCCCTAGCTCGTTTGCTTACCGTCGCTGGTAGCCGATGCAGCCACCAGCACTTTTCCTGTCGCTCGTGCGCACTGGTCGAGTAGTGCACCAAGTGGGGCCGTGGGGCCGATGGAAGCACTCGTGATGTGAGCAAGCAAGTAAGTGGAGATGTAACCATGTGCGCCCACGTGCACATGTTTTAAAAGAATACCATGTGAAATGGGGTGTAAGTGAATTAAGTCTTTAATTAAAACACTCATATACGGGCATTCATTCAACTGCAATTTAAGGAGCCCTACATTATTTTAATGCCCCCACAGGGTTTAGTTTCAGTATTGGTCATTTTCTGTTATTTGTCATTTTCACATGTTTCACCCTCATTTCATTCCACACAGTGTTTTGTACTTATTAAAGGGATCCAATGTCATAGTCATTAATTTATGTATTAATTGCAGTTCTTGGAGCATCGTGAATATGTTTGTAGAAATGTGTGTGTGTAAGAAAATAACCTGAGTGGTTGGTCTGCCCGCCAAACCTGGGCCAGCATGCAATGCTGGACGGTTAGTCATTCTACGATGTCTCGAGGAGTTGGATCTGCTGACCGATGGTGTCGCATTTCGCATGCTAGGGCAGCGCATCAACTTTTAACCTAATCATTAAGGTGCAATAGAATCTAACTTACAGTCACCTCGTTTTATTATCGCCGCCCAAGATTCTTCACTCTTCCCTTCCTGTCCGTCGAATAGCATTGCCCAGGAAGGCATAATTTTCAAGTAAACCTTTGTCCCCTTAAGGCTTATGTGCAGTGCAACCCTGACGGCAGGTTAAGTCCGGAACTTTGTATCAGTGTGTTTCCTATAGGAACAGTTAATATAGCCCAGTGGATTAACATGTGATGTATGCGTTCTCATCCGGGTTGCCTACGGGCCATAGGGGCACGGGCCCCCACCTTTCCCGCCACATCTTAAGGGTAATGTGCCAGTGTTTTTGTGTAATCTTTTCAGTGTTTTATCTACGTATAACTAAATATGGGTGTGCGAGTCGCCCTGAGATCTCACCACACAGGTTTTTGGTAAAGTATTTTTATTAGTATTAATTATGACGGACGGAGCCTGGAAGGACTTAGCCGTGGTCGTCGGCACATGGCCCGGAGAAAGAAGTCTGCTCTACCAGAATTTGTCATTGCATCCTGACAAAGCCTGGCTCCCACAACTTTACTTCAGAGGTGGTGAGAAAAATTCTGGTGAAATTCCTATTAACTCCCAACATCTAAAAATGAACATCTTTTGCCTTCTGTCAATGCACATGTTTGTATGCCGCCATGTTGTACATAAAAGGAGTTTAAGATATTAAAAGGCCGAGAATGGTCGTTTAAACTTTACCAGGAGTTACTGAAATTTAATCGAAGTGTGGGACACTACAAGTGAGCAATCTCAGTTAACTTCAATTTACCTGAGATTACTGAGTTAAACACGTGTGGTGAAACAGGCCCTTAGTCTTGCAAGGTTATGTCAAACGAGCTTAAAGAGTTTATTTTATTAGGTTTGTTTGTCTTCATCACTAGCACCCAATGGCCAAAACATTCAAACAGCAGCATATATATATATATATATATATATATATATATATATATATATATATATATATAAATAATTGTTCATAATTGCATGGTATGGGAATCTAAAATCAAGTTAACAAATTATCATATTATATGTAAATGTTCTAATATTTATATTGCATTCGAATTAAGTTGTAAACCAGTATCTTTTTGTGATCATTATAAAGGAATTTGGAGAATCCCATGTACCTCTTTACAACATAATATTTTTAATCACCGCCATAGTAATGAGTATTTTGTGTAAGATGCAAAAAAGTATTTTTATAAATGCATTAATAACTCATTTAAATACTATTTTAGGTACGAAATAAGATACAGGATTCATTTAAACTGTATGAAACTAAGAAAAAATATTTCTTGTGTATTTTTTAATAGACAAATAAAACCTACTATAAAAATTCCAGTTTGCAAGTAGCTTTGTTTATTATACTCGTAACATCGGTGGTGAAATGTTTAAAATTTCACAATGATCCCTTTGTTTTTTTTTTTTTGGCTGTTGCTCGAAAATCTCCTCAGAAAACATTTAAAAAAAACCATATCACGGATCAATACCATTGGAAAAATCATCAAGTATTAATTACGAGTGAAGCATGGCCTTCCGGCTAAACGAGACTGGAGTTAATATTTTAGAGACGTGTTGAATAGTAATGAAATGTGTTTATGGGCGCAAATAATTCCACTTGAAAATCTCGAGGACACGTTATTTACCCTTGTATATTCATTAAATTCCGAACTGAAAGCTGTGGAAACAAAAACAAATTTTATGTCGGCATAATTTACTCTTTTAAAATAACAATAACTTGTTGAAACAACATTATTTACATGGCTCGCCGAGAGTCATTATGTATTAGATACACTTAACAAGCATCATGTTGAATAGTCCAGCAGGGAGTAGGAAATCTACATTATTACATTTTTCTCGAATAAAAAAGTATAGAGTTTTTTATACGATCCCACAACACGTTCTATTGCGAAATATCTGTCGACAGATGAAACTAGCAAATGGGTTGACATCATCCAGTCTCCTAATTCGGTTGGCTAAATTCAGTTATTATGAATATTTTAAATTCATGCAGCTCTTGCCAATGATTGATTTTGATAAAATTTCCGCAGTGGTATAAGAATTGAGCAAGTAGATCTCGGATACAACACGGCTTCCTTTTTTGTGGAATGTAACAAGGAATATTCAATCTTCTTCGATGCACCCATCGTTTTGTTTGTTGACGAATAAAGTATGATCATTGCCTGTCTAACAAAATTTATAGTTAAAATTTTACAAACGGCGATGCACACTTATAGTAAACTGCGGATTGTATTTTGCGGCGATCAGTATCAGCTAAAGCCGTTTATAACAAACAAACCTAACGACATATTGGTTAATAGTGAACTATGTTGTGATAATTTTTTCCTAAAGACACTGTTTAGGATCATAGACGCGAACTACCAGGAACTTCTGATGACTTTAAATACCACTACGAACTGGAAGAAATTATTATACGTCATTTTGGCGCACATAATTGTAACATGAGTTGTTTCACTCTTGATTGAGTATCCAGTAGAGTTGTTGGCAACTGTGATTGAGCCGAAAATCAAAGCTGTTTCACGTCTGGTACTCAATGCAAAAGAGATTTTGAAAGGGTGCAGGAAAACTTGGTAAAGTTTTCTCGATTTATTTTCTTCGCCTTTACCAACAATGAGGCTCTCTATTTCAATTTAAGTGTACAAATAGCTTTACTCGCACAAATAAAAACATTTCTAAAGGAATGTAGTTGCTGGCTTGATGTGAGTGAGATGGACAAACAAATTATTTTCAAAAATCGTCCCTGGTTCATGCCGATTTTCTTTTCAAACGATAAAAAAAATATTAGCAATGGAAAAGATTGAAAACCTCAAACACACCTACTAGCCGCTTATTGTTGGTGTTCCCTGCCGCAGCATAATTCATGGTCGTGGGGTATGCATCTGTGAAGTTTTATATTATTTGGGACATGTTGCAGACGAAATACTCATGTGTGATGAAAGAAATTAACCTTTTTTTGATACCTAAATGTTTCTTGAAGATGAATCTCTATATGATATATAGATTTACTTTTAACATACATGTGAAACTACTAAAATTAGTAAACCTTGTTATATGGTTTCCCACTTCAAATGACATATGGAAATACAGTTCAGAGTAGCATACGATTGACCATTGATAATGACATTTATGCGAATTAAATGGGATGTACACTAGAAGAAATTTACATAGTTGTATAGAGAAGCACAAATGAGAATAAAGTTAAATTTATTCAAGTACTGCCGCCGACCCTCATATGCCACCAGAATGACACGTGTGTCGTAAGACTGGGAGCAGCAGCTCCCATAACTCACTGTGTGTTTGTAAAAACAATTGCCACCTGACACTTGGACTAATCATAGGGTCCGTGGGCGGGGGCCGTGTCAGTGTAAGTCTGGGGCACCGGACCCACATTTAGGCTGTTTTAGTTATGTCGCCCATTATTATGTAAATTTACATGTTTGTGTTGTCGGCGGGGGAGTGAAGCTCCCCTCCACCCTCCCGACTGGAGTGAATGTAAGTGTCGTGATGTCTCTCTAACGTGTTGTTCTGTTGTATACAAGTGTGCTATTTAATCTCGCATGTAGTGTGTCAGTGAGTCCCTAATCACCCGGGAGCAGCCCTCGGGGTAGGATTCATCGTTTCAGAGTATTGTGACATAGGAAAGAAATCCAGTGTTAGTAACATAAACATTAGGGGGGGGGGCACTGGGGACCAGAGTCTGCCAGATCCTAGTCAAAGCAGAGTCCCCCTTGTCCACTCTTCAATGAGGATCGTCTTCTTCCTGACCTGAAACAGTCTATCAGGTCGGTGTGTTATTGCAAGTAGGTAATTGTATTTGTAACACATAAAACACTATATGTTTTAATTTTATAAATTTATTTAAATTGTGTTTGTAATTTGTATTTTTATTATTTTTTATTATTTTTTTATATTTATATTTATGTTTTGTATTTTCCTAAGGTTTTTTATTTTAAAATAGTATTTTTTTATTTTAATATTAATATTATTATTAAATTAAATTAATTTTAATGTGTTGTAATATTACTAATAGAACTAACCTAGATTAAGTTAATTAAGGTAAGGTAGATTAACTATATCATGTATCATATTGGCCTCTCGACTGGCATGTGTGTCACTTGACCTGAAAGACGAGTGGTGGTAGGGGCTATTTCCCCACCTTTCCCGAATTCCCACATAATCAGCCTGGGCAGAGCGCCCTAAATAGTAAATGCTGTGTGTTTAATAAACGAAGTATTAAATTTGGGGTTTTTAATAGTGAAATAATCCTCAACTATTTGTTTGTTTACTGTGGTAGAGTGACGAGTGCTGTTAGAAGAAACATCTGCTTCTCGTGTAGTGATGTCAAGGCTTTCGCCTGGGTAATGATGGGTCTAAAATGGTCCAATAGTGTTACGAATTGTATTTCTTTCAGAAATGCGGGCAGTTCCTGCAACTCTGAGAACATGATCGCATTTTCTCTTATGTTGGTGTCCCTTCTCCTAAGTCTGTGTGGCTTGTCCTTCCACTGTAGTATGGGTGCTTGTTCCCGGTGTGTATTTACCTGTTCAGTCTATAATTTCTGAAATTGTAGGGATAGAAATTCAGCCTTTGACTGAATATGGTCGCATATCCTGCCTTTTGTTTTGTATTTGTTTGTTGGCTTTAGCTATCCGACCTTTGTTTACGAGTGTTGATATATTTTTGGACCACTTCACACTGTTTACACACAGCCAAGTGTCCAGTTTTTTACAATGTGCACATGTCCACTTTGACTTGACTTGTTCTCTTAAGGAACAGGTACTCATTGAGTGATTTTTCCCACAAAGAGCACACAGCTTCCTAAGTGTGCAGCATTTCTGCGAGTGGCTCAGTGCACAACATATCTTACACTGAACCACGTCATCAGTGCGGTATTTGTACAGCGCTATACGAACTGACATGTAACCTAGTGTGTGTGTTTAAAGAATGTCTAGCACCTCTCGGGGCAGAACTATTACCCCATAAACTGCTAGTGAGTCAGCTTATGTATTAAACTGCCAGACATTCAATGCTGTGAATCCATATTCTCTAAAATCCTTAGCTAATTCTTTTGTATTTGTGTTATGTAATAGTCCTTTAGTAACTATTTTCGTTGACCTTTCAGTCTTTATAGCATGCGTGTAATAACGAATTTTGTTTTCCTCAAGATAATCACAAAATGTCCCGTGATAATTTTCTTCTACCAATATCATCAAAAAATGTATTTTTGGTAGTGTTATTTTTGCGAAGAAAGCTTCCCCAAATTTGTTGTTCAGCCTTTTATGCTTCGAAGTGTCCGGAATGTATACTGGTGGTGCAAGTGGTGTTTTACATGTGTTTTTTTTTTTGTGAAACTACTGTGCCTGTACTACTCTGACTATCGTCTAATGGGTCTGCTTTTTCCAAAGGAGAAAAAGAATTCTCAGTTGGAACTGATTCACTAACCTGTATCTGTTTTACTTTGTTTTACTGTGTGTTTTTTTGTTCTGTTTGTGAAAATCTGTGTGTTGTGTGTTGTGTTGTGAACTATTCGAGTCATCAGAGGAATGAGCAGGCAGTGCGACAATTACCTTTCCTCCAAACTCATTTTCTCCGACGTCCTGTCGTCCGACATCGCCCAGTCGGTGTTGCCGAGTCGCTGCCGATTCGCTTAAAACCTTAAACCTCGGTTGGCTGACCAACTCCCTTGAGGAGTGAGACAGGCTAGGCCTTTGGTAGGCTATCCTCCCAGTACTGAGGTTCGGTGCGAAGTGGATTCAAGTATAAATACTTTTTTGTAAAAAAAAAATAAACTTTTGTAAATACATTAATGAATTATAAATATTTCCTTCTCTTAACATACTGTGATTTCCTGTCTTCATCCCTTAAATCCTACTTTCCCCAACCCTTTACATATCAACATAGATCCTCTTTACTATGTAAAACATTTTTACATGCTGTATTTGTATATAAGGCAATGAATAAAAAGCTACAAATATATGCGTGGACTATTATAGACTCAATTTTATTAATTGGGATTCTAGGGTTTGTTCCATGAAAATTTAAAAATAAATTCAAACACTCGGTGAATACACAATTTGGTGCAAGAACATATTTCAGAGGTGCTAGTGATTCAGAAACTGAAGCTGCCGGTAATTAAGTAAATGAAAATTGATAAAACGTAATTTACGCCATGAAAAAATATATTATAACTTGTGTTTAATCTTTACGATTAGAGAGTTGCTAAAGTCAAAATAGTGGAGAAAATTAAACAAAAACCTGACACATTCTGAATTTATGGAATCAGTTGAATTCATGAAACTAAATCCGCCACTGTACTTGGATTTTTTACATTTGACTGTTATCATAAAATCATAAATAATAAATTTTTTTACAATTCCTTATTGAGGTTAAAATATGAAAATATATATTCATTAATAACAGGATGTGATAAACTTACTTCTAAAGAAAAATTTAAAATTTAGCAATTAACACACTGCTTAAATTTGTTATATCTTATGCAGTATACTATCCATCAAAATTGCTCGGGCCCGCACGTTACTCGAGAAAATTATAAAAAATTTTGACAGATGAACAACTGACACAAAATGAAAAAAATTAACAGTTGACAAAATTACTATACGAAGATAATTCCCTGTTGTCCCAAATTGAGCAGTTTATGAATAAAGTCAGTTCTGTACGATACAAGTGCGAAAATATATTCAATCATTCGAAAAAAAAATTTCTTTTCAAATTATTGCGAAGGCATATATTCTGATGTAGACAAATTATGGGAGGTCGTGCTAAAGACAAACAATATAAAAAAATACATAAATATATGTCACCTCTTGTCGATACCTTGAGTTATTCTCAAATTTTAGAAATAATGTCAGTATTTCTCACTTACCTCTCAGTAAAATACGACGAAAACACCATTCAATCATCGGTGCGGCAAGTATTTTATGGTTTTCCCACTATCATTTGCGATCCGAGCTCATTCGTCATGGACCCGATGGACAACCGTACAACCGACAATCGATCTATTTATTTTTGAGTTTTTGAATATTGTTTACAAATATATAGATAAGAACTATGAATAAAGTAAATAAACAACTCGACGTAGGATTGGGTCTACTCATAGTTAGTTTAATTATCGTAATTCCATTCGGTATATAGGTACATTTGAAAAAAAAAAACATAATTTTGACATCTCTATAAAAGAATCGGTCGAGGAGGGTGGTGGGGTGGAAAGGAAAAACAATATCTCCACTACATCCGCATCTCTGTAAAATGAATTTATTATAGAAACCAAGGATTTGATAAATACCAATGAATCTAGTTTAACTAACGAAGAACTGTCATCTATAGTCCATTCACGCTTTCTTCTGCCTTTTGGAACAGAATCTTTGAAAAATCACCCTATGCGTATTATGTCGAACTGTTTTTTTTCAATAACCTGTATTCCACAAGTATTTCACACTGTGATTAACTTTAGAGTATTGTATTATTGAATAAATTAAACTTTACCTTAGTATCCTATATAACTTGTAATATTTATTTCGTATTAAATACGAATTAACAACAGCGAGAGCAGCGACGTGTTGGGAATGGCCGGTAAAAATAGTTCACAGTTACAATATTTTTTAACCTAATTTTATATATACTATTTGTAAGTTAAATTTGCCAATATATATATTTGTATTGTTAGATAGCTCTGATGGAAACACATTTCATTGCTGGAGTTAAAAATTGCAGTTAAAAATATCTGCGCAAATTCCAGTGAGTGGAATTGTACTGGTGTTTTTTTTTCCTGTCCGGAATAAATGTTCAATAAGCGAAGCAGAGCGTGTCACTCTCGTGCTCTCTGTCTCTCTTCTCTCTCTCGGGAAGATCGTACCACCTGAGTAGGAAAGGTATACTTTTGTTATTTCTAATGTCAGCACATCTCATACTAATTACAGTAACAGAAATGATGTCTGATATTGTAATTTACAACTGAAACGAGATTTTATTGTTTAAATGCCTATTATATATTATTTAGATACAACGACATATTTTAGAAGCGATGGCGCCACACAGCTAGTTGTGCGACACTTACAAATCCAGCAGATTGGCAGACATGGTGTGGAAAGCGTTCCCAATATGGCGGCGGCGGCCGACATACAGTGACATGGCGTGTTTCTGAATGAAGCGTCAAGTTCGTACTAGTGTTTTGAAACATCCTACGGAAGTTAGAATGTTGTGATAAAGATGTGTTTCCACGGCAGAGCGAAAGGTGTTGTGATCATTGCGTATGAAAGGGCATGGTGGCTGTGTTGTAATCGTTATGCAGGCCAGGTGTGTGTTGATTTCAAAAATGTAAAAAATGTATACATTTTAACCATGAACTGATGTTATGACGAAATTTATTATTTATATTCACGTCTGTTTATCAGAATGTGTACAACATTTGCCTAGGTGTTTGGAAAACAGTTGTGTAACGAGCTTATGTTTCTGTGATTTGGATGTCTGCAACAATCCCAACGAAATACTAAGCCTGCCCACATAAAATTAAATAAATAATAAAATAAACCTACAAACCAGTAAGTACCAATGCACGTAAATATTAGCAGAATAAATGTTACGGTAGGCCTATGTGTTTGCGTGTTCACCACTATATTTTATGTTTGTCGATGTACAATAAATAATTGTCACGAGTTACGTGCTTGAATTTACAGCATTGTTTTGTTGGACGGGTTGTCCCTTCTTTTTTATTTTTAATCCAAACACATTAATAACAACAGGTTAAATACTACTGTTGTTTACGCCACAGTTGTAACAAACACCGTCGTGGCAAAATATTAATGTTTAGTATGTGTAACACGCTACATCGTGTGTTCCAAATAGTTATAAAGCTGACCTAAATATTGTTATAGGCCTACATAGTGAACATTAGTAGGAAATGGTTTCTACAATATGACATACGTTTTTGAACAGCTGTAAACAACAACCAATGCATTTGACAGTTATAAAATTAGAAGTCACTTGGCAGTGTTTATGTTTACATGTAGCAGAAGGATATGTAATCTTACAAAAGTAGAAATTTGGCAAGGCTTCAGAAAAGGCCGAAGTTATCGTGAATCATCTATATACGCTCATCAATCATCAATCCGGCAGAAAAGAGTATGATTCTTTTTAAATGACCAAGAGATACACTCTGAATATTTCCAAATGTGTATTTACTTGGTTGATACTTAAGAATCTGAAACGGTCAAATTTTGGAGCATTTAATACAATTTTCGGCCTTTTGGACAAACATTCGCAAACTATATTCACAGTTAGTTTGAACGATAATGAATATGGCCGAGTGAAGTGTTCCTTGGATGTGAATGAAATAAATTACAAAACTTAACGCGATAAACCGTTAATTTACAAAGAATTTTATATTGAATGGACTTTTGAGAAATGAATCGAACTAGTTTACGGGTCCAATAACAAACGAATCGTGATTGTATCTCCAGAGGCAACCAGAAATCTCAAAGTGTTTTCAATCAGTTTCGTCACTAATGCCAAAACTATTTTGAAATTTTAAAAGTAATAAGCGGATTTTAAAATGAAATATGTTTAATCAGTGGTCGCTCCATTATTTGGTTACTTCGATAAACGAAAACTAATTCTGATTACCCGACTGCTTAGGTCGAGAGCGCGAGTCAAACTGCTCTCTCATGAGTCCATCTGTAGTTTACATGAAAATATTTTGAAAATTAAAAAGTATAACAAAGTTTGCAGTGAAACGTGCCTTATGACTGCTGGAATAAAACAAGTGGCATTGCATTTCAACTTTTCGCATAAATCAGAGCTTAATTTTTTTTTACAGTGCGCTCATTTAATTGACAATATCGTGCTTATTTATTCTAGTTTTTTTTTTTTGTTTTGCATCTGAAATTAATAGTGTATGGGAAAGTCAAATAAAAAAATATTTTTATTTAATTTATCAAGGTCGATAATACTCATGATACATACAAAGTAATTTACATTCCTTCTCGGCCAAAAATAAATAAAATAAAATATCATTCTGTGTGTGTATAAGAACGAGACGATTGAACAAAGGGATTACATTCGCTCTCTGCAAACTACAGAGTGGAGACACCATGAGAGACAACTGTGACGAACAAGACTTGATTGGCGAGGAGAAACTGTCACCGGTGAGTTTAGCTGCCTATCATGGTTGGCTAGATGAACTTCTGCGCATGAAGCAGATGAATGTGAATTTTGGAGAAAAGGATTTTGGTGGTAAATTTCCAATTCAGCAAGAAACAGCCGTGGGGAATTTGGGAAATATTAAGTTCCTAATAAGAGAAGATGTCGATGTTATGGCCAAAGATTCAGATGGTATAACCATATAAGGATATGACAATTATTTTTTTGAAAACTGGCCTGTAATTGCGTATTTGGTGCAAACAGTGGACGAGGTAATGAATAAGCTTCACAAAGACTAGAAATTGTTGGTGAAAGCGGCCAACGAAGATCGCGAAAACATCGTGTGTTACCTAATTGAGAAAAGTCTAGGTGACTCGGTTTTCTTGGAAAAGGACTTGTTACTACATTTCGTGGCTTGAGATGGCATCATAGAATTTGTAGATTTTCTGTTGGGAAATGGAGCAAATGTCTTGTTTAGAGGATATGATAACTCTACTCTATTGCACGCTGCTGCCTACTTTAAGAATAACATTGACTATTTTGTGTGTATTTGACTATACAAAAAAACACTGGATAATGATAAGAAAAAATTCTAAAATTTCCTAAATACCGAGGACATATATGGTGAAAATGCCATTATGTTGGATACTACAAATAGGATTTGTCAAATTTTAATTAAACACGGGGAAAAACACTAAACCAGAACATAAATATTTTTTTATAATCTCTTAAACAAAAATGTAAATAATTTGTTATATATGTACAGGTTATTTATAAAACACATGAAAATGATAAACACAACAAGAAATAAAACTCTTTGCAATAGCCTGCAGGAGCATAACTGCAATTTTATTACGGCATATTATATGCCTGAATGTCCAGGCGTGACTTGAGACTGCCTTTTTCCACACTTCTCAGAATTGTGCATTCGGTTACTACCTCCACATATTTTTGTGCATGAAGGACATGTGACTGGTTGGCCACGCTACACTGGCTCACACAACACTTTGCTCTGCTTTACACAGCATCACTACTGTTGCACTGATCGCGCTGAGGCATTGTGTTCGAGTTCCAATAGAAATTGTGCATGTACTGCACCGGTGTCCACGAGTGCCTGGTAGAGTCCTGATGACTGCTGTGTCGAACTGGATAACGGCGGGCAAACAGACTAGAGGGTCGCTGTTGGCATTAACATGCTCTCCTTGAAAATACTAACTAATTGAGTTTATGTGCCACATTAATGGTAAAAGTGATAAGTGTAATAATATTATATATTTTTATTTGATTTTGTATTTTAAAATATAGATTACAGTATTTTTATGTGTCGTCAGCTCACTAGCACTGCACATGTCTATTTCATTCAATTTATCATTAAAACATTTTATATTTAAGCATTTTTTATGGGCCATGAATGAATGCTCAGCCAGTCAGTGAGAGCTCCATGCCAAGGTGTAGTCAGTGTCTATACCC
Source organism: Dryococelus australis (assembly GCA_029891345.1). Classification (NCBI taxonomy): domain Eukaryota; kingdom Metazoa; phylum Arthropoda; class Insecta; order Phasmatodea; family Phasmatidae; genus Dryococelus; species Dryococelus australis. Next base: position 218,814,618 of record CM056993.1, on the reverse strand, counting down.
AGTTGCACCATTGCGGTTCGAAATCGATCCTAGATCGGATGCAAAATTTTCACAGAAAACTGTTGCACCATCTTATAACATCTTTGGTTGCAGGATTCGAATTCAAGCTTCCAACCAAACATGTTAGAAGATGAAAATGTACATCCGATCCAGGATCGATTTCGAACCACGATGGTGCAACTGAGCATTAGTCATCTCGTGGGGTGGACATTGTTCGCAACTGCTCCAGGTTTCCATCATATAGCTATATAATGCAGAGATGATAGTCCTTTCTCGTAGTATACTGGAACATTTTGTAACATAACTTCAATACGGAGAGACCGCCACTCCACATCCCAGTCCGTATTGTACAGGGCCGGGGCATAGCTTGCATTTAATTATCATGTAGGTTTTGCACTGACACACGGCCGATGTTGGTATAGGTTGGAACGGGAATTTTTTCTGGAGCGGTAATGGTGAAAGGAAAGGAATAAATATACCCAGGGCACCAGACACCGTCAAAGATGATGCTGCTCCTATTAACCTCAGGGTTGTTGGCCGTCGACCCGGGACCAAACTCCTCGCCGTGCCTTTTCTGAATTGTTGTCATCCACCTGTAGATTATTGCTCAAAATGAAAATTGCTTCCTAAACAATAGCCCATCGGTCGGCTATGCACCATTGTTGCTGTTAGTGGGAAAACCTCCTAATCATAACACTCATGTACATGGGCTGTTAAGGCCTCCCACACACCCATACAGATCGGAACAAAATTGATTACACTGAAAATGAGAACTTACGTGCTGATTGAGCAGGAATTATTAGAGCCCATCCCCTGAAATCCTCATGAGGTCGTGAATAAACAACTGACTTGAAAAAAAGTTGTTTATTACGTTAAATTTACACCCCTTCTCTGAGGGAACTTTACACAAAACACAATCAGCTATTTTAATTGGCCATGCGGTGAAGCAGAAAAATTTATGATGACAATTAAACAATTACATGCACATTAAGCTCCCTAGGGCGATGCTAATCCACCGGGGACTGAAGGTGGACAAGATTGAAAAATGTTCCAGTTGATAAAGTCTATTGTAATTACATATCAGGTTGCAAGGAAAGTTGATCGTCGCCTGGCGTGCATGGGAAACGCCGAAGCCTAACGCACACACACTCCACCTCCGTGACTTGCTGCTAGCTGACTGACTCTCCCGCCAGACCCGGGGGCTCGCCACGGCTTGCCCTCGCACCGAAATGGAACTACTTTCTGAGATGACTTGCATGACTGATCCTTACATTAGTGGAAGAAATTAATTAAACATGTGAATACAATACAAATATTCTTACGACATAAACAATGGTGAAATGGGATGGACAAAACACTCTACGGAAGATGAAAATAAATAAATACACGTTTTCCTTGCAAACACTATAATATATATAACAACGCCTACAAAAACAAACTTCCACATTTTTATAAGCAACACAATAAAGTCTGATAATTAGGCCTGATATGTTCCAGTTCCATAGATGGCATAATTATTCTTCCACGTCGCCATGGCCACCACCGGTTGCACTTGAACCGGCATGCCCTGCTCTTGAGCTTCACCTCATTACTCTGGTGACCAGACACACACTCAAAGTCTAGCGCGCAGCTCCGCTGTGGTGGCCTTACAGGGTATGGCCGGATAAACAGTAGTAGGCTGGGGAATGCACACATGTCAGCACCTTTTTACATCTTAGGAGTTCTCCGAGCCGAGTGGATTCCACTCGGCCCCTTCGGAGGGCCATGTGGAATAAATTGTTGCTTCGGAATTTTTCACCAGCCGCCTAATGGCTGTTTACTCGTCATACATTTTCTTAAATTGCATAAAGCATTGAAATGGCTTGCAACAATCTCACGGGAGTGAATATAGCATTGGGGGGCTAAACAGCCCCCACTAGTCCAGGTAATGTTGGATATAGTATAATATATATCATCATCATTAAGATGGTGGATCATCAGAGAAGGTCACTTTGGCTGTCGACACCATGACCCACACATTATTCATGCTATCAGCACTGGCGCCCTAACCTGGTAAAATATCGACGAACCCATTTTCAACAAAATAACCTTCACATTCCTCTGATGTCCGAACCAGCAACACATCAATGTTGAGCATTTCAAAGGCTCTTTACTGTTTTGCAAAATCCGATAACTTATTTCTTATGTGCATATACATTTAATATGGTACCACAATTAAGAGTTGTCCTCGCAGTACCATGCTTTTCCATTACTATTCACTAATTTACTACACACACAGAACTTTTTTATTGTACAACCCACCTTCTTGGTTGACTTTTCGCAATTTTTAAATTTACATTGTTAGCCAGAAAATGAAATTTCTCTCGCGAGAATTTAATTGGCAACAAACGAATTCTCTCGGCGCTCATCAGCATCAAATACATCGCTCCGCATCGTAATATTCGTAATATTGTGAATACTGCTGAAATATTTTTTGCCCTCGGAAAGTGGTATAATTCCACTCTACTAATTATACAGAACACGAATTTACTAGCGGCATCAACATTTGACCAATTGAAACCCAAAAAATGATAGTAGGGAGGACTATGAATATCAAGGAAATTGTGGGGTAAAACGAGCGAAAAAAGCGTAAATAATGTACTATTTATTCATGGAAATACATAAATTTGGCAAAAAAATTAACCAAACATGACCTAAATTGACAATATTTCCAATACAAGCAACAAATACGATAATGGAGAGGGTAATGGAGATCAGGGAAATTGTGGGGTAAAAAATTAAAAATATCTATGGTTTCAGATAAAATTTTACTCTGCAATTTCTCTCCACTTCATTACCCTCCCCCACTATAGTATGTCTAAATTGTATTGATAGCATTTTCAATTTTGGTAATGTTCAGTTCGATCTTTTTGCAATTAAACATGTTTTCATGTTACAATACTACAATATATTACAAGTACCACGAAAATATAATAAATAGCGAAACACACACCCATATAACTCAGCGCAAATGGGGTATATATGAAAATCATTTCTGGGCAAACCCCAATATTCGCTGATGTGTGACGCTAGAGTAAGGAGCACATTAATAGAATTGATAACTGGATGTTGATGGTTGCTGCTCATCGTTTTGAATTCCGAGTTTCTCTATTGCATTTGCAACTTAAATTACCATATGCTTGTCTTTTAATGTTCAAAATGGATGAATATTCAGTAGTTCAAAATGAGGATGGTATATACCTTATTGCGGGACGAAATTTGGAAAGTTTTGTTGCAATAAGTCGGAAATGAGTGTTTATTTCACCCTCCATTAAACTCACATATACTATCTTTGCTAACATACAACTACCTTACTTTCTCCAGCTGTAACCCAGTTAAAGGACATTATTTTCATACTTCCCGAATTTCGCATAGATTTTCCGCAGCCCTCTCCACTTTTCCTAGTTTGCTATGCTCTTCATATATAGTCCATTCCTGATTGGGAGCAACTTATGAAAATAATCCTTTGAAAAAACACTCTAGGCATAACATGTCAACCAGTTTTTTCAATAACCAGTATTCCACGAATATATAACACTGTAATTAACTTTAGAGTACCGTATTATTGAAAATGAAATTTTACCTTAATATATTTTATAAATTGTAATATTTATTTATTTTTAAATATGAATTAACAGCAGCGAGAGCAGCGACGTGTTGGCAACAGCCAGTAATAAATAGGTCACAATTAAAATATTATATTCACCTAGTTTTTAGTATACTATTTGTAAATTAAAAGGTGCCTATTGAAATTTTTAAATATATAGGCAGCCCCGAGGGCAAGATATCTCATTTTTACAGTTTAAAATAACAGCGGAAAATATTTTGAGTAGAACATAATGGTACCATATTGTTTTTATGTTTTAATGTTAATATTGTTTTAATGAACGAGAAAACCACTGCCTGCTGAAGGAGGCTTGTCGCTCTCTCTCTCTCTCTCTCTCTCTCTCTCTTTGTTTCTTTACACTCGGGAAGTTTCACTTCGCTAGTAAACAAATAATTATACATGATTTCAATGGTAGCATCTTTTATACTTATTACAGCAAAATAATGATTTTTGAATATGTAATCAACAATTGAAAAGAGATTTTAATGTTTGAATACATATTTTAATATGTTTAGATATGAAGGCGGGGCAGAAAAAAAGTGAAGTTGGCAGACAAGAAGAGCGATGAAATGTGACATAGCGTTTTGCTTTTTGCCAAGCGAAGCGTAAATTATACTTACTCCAAAAAAGTACTTCAAATTATTTCACCCTTGTAGACGATGTGTTTTTTTAAACCCACCTAAGCAAGTTACGATGTTGTGATAGATCTGTGTTTCCCCGGCAGTAGTAAATATACTGTTATGGTGTGTTTTATTAACCGTTGCGGGTAAAATAGATTGTTGTAGCTGCATGGTGATCATTATGCTGGATCTGTGTGTGTGCATCATTTCAAATATTTGACGTGAACTATTTATAGGTTTTTAATGTGAACTGGGTTTTAGGACGGAGTTATTTATTTACATCCAAGGCTGTTTATTTATCACAACGTTGTACCTGGGTGTTTGAAACACATTTTTGTAATGTGATTTACCACCAATCACAACAAAATTGACAAGCCCAGCCCTAATAAATTTCAATAAACTTATTACTCAGTATGTAGCACTACATTTAAATATGAGCGAAATAAAAGTTACAGTAGGCTTATTTGTGTGCATGCTCACCACTATATTTTAAATTTGTATGACAAAAAATGAGCGACACGAATTGCATGCTTGATTTTAATGTCCCTTTTTCATTGGACTGGTTATTCCTTTGTTATTTGAACTGAGGCTGTCCTTTAAAAAAAATAACCCAACACATTGATGTGTTCCTGACGTCTACGTATCCCTTGTGCCAGTTTGTTCCATCACATATGCATTAACCACACAGCAACACTTGACCGATCGACATTTGGTCCCGGTCTCTATCAGTGCAGATTGACAAGAATGGCATTAACACTTTCTTGCCGCCCTGTAAGTCGTGGTTGTAGGACATAATATTCTACATTTATCTCAAGAGGTAATACTCGTGATGATTAGATATGTTTCCTAAAGGAGTGTGTCCCATGATGTCATGACAGTCAGACACAACAGCCACTGGACGAAACAATGGGATAAGCAGCGCCGCTTATTCCCACAGCTTTCCGATGTGTGAGATGTCGACGGGCCCCGTGGCCCAATCCTGAGTGCGACGTGACTCCAAGTAGTACCAAAAGATGGGGAATCACCTTCCTGCAGGAAGTGTTAAGTGGCGAGCGGCTCCCTAACCACATTAATTGATAGGAGCTTTTTTAGGAGATTTTAGCAGTGATTGCACCATAATTAACTAGGGAATCCGTCCGCTCCAGCATGGAGAGTAGATGAAATACCAATGAAGACAGGGCCTAGCTCCGTTCGTAGTTATGAAATTTGTGTGTCGTCACATCCATATGCATTCCTTTAATTATAACCATTATGACACATCCCAATTTTAATACGTTTATTATATGAGTGTATCGAGAATCAGATGTCATTTAATATCACCCTTTCAAGCATGGTGACATACTCGTGAAGTCACATTCTTAGCCATATCTGCAGCTACAGCATTCACGAGTATGTCACCAATATGTCTTTGTTTAGTAATCATAATTATGTTCAATATTAGTTTCATTTATCATGCTAGTTATTAAGTTACATTTTTCCATGTTTTCATTCTTGGTGCCGGATTCGCTTGACGTGCGGCGAAGCTGACGCCATGTCATAAGTCAACTTCAGCACTCCAGACAACTGGCAGGGCAGATGGCAAGCTCCACGTACCCCCCTCTGCAATTCAATCTAGACTGCTTTTTCTGTCATCGCGATAGTTAACGTAACTCAAGAACATTATGTTCTTTTATTTAGCCGGGCAGAGGTCTCCCTGCATCTAAATGTAGCATACCAGGACTTCGCACGTAGGGCACATTTTTACATAAATTTAACTTAAGGCCTACCCCTTACTTTCCACAGTAGTGACCACCGGCAGATCCAGAGTGCCGGGTCCACCTAACCAAGGTTATGAATTACTTGTGCAGCAACATTGCATTGCACCTTTGCAGTAATAAAACACTCATACCATAATTAGACATGTTTTAATGTATTAACTCTCCAGAGTTCATAGTGTCCTATGCTCTCATAGCAGCATCAACTTTAAAGTGTTTTCCAGTGTATTTTTTTGTATTTACAGGACCTGCCTCCCTCAACCAGAGTAAATTCAATGATAATATAGGCGTGCAAAGTGGCCATCTACTTCGCCCCAAAGAAAACATTTCACATTCAACATAATTTGACTGACAATTAAATTATCTCTCCTTCATATTGACCGCTTATCCAGAGTCGCCATAGGCCATCGGACCTACGACCCCATTCAACATCGTTCTTTCTACCAAATGTGGCGCCAGGCACATCACCATTTCCAGTTCTCCACCTGCTCCCAGGCAGGACACGAACACATCACAGCACCTCTGGAGGCGCAATTGCGTCAACATATCAACAACAAAAAGTTAAATACTATAGTTCATTACCCCGCAGTTGTAACAGTGTTAAACACATTTGCGTCAAAACATTAACGTGCATTACATGTAATGTGCTATGTCGTGGAAAACAAATATGTTAAAGTGACATAACCATAAGAACTATAGTCAATTTAGGCATTTTAAAAACGTTATAAAGCTGACCTAAATAATTGTATAGGCCTAAACTGTGAATATTCGTACGAAATGGTTTTTGAAATAGACTTACGACAGAATTCTTTGAAAAGCTGTAAACAGTAAACAATAAATTTGACAGGCGTATAAAAGTAGAAGTCACATTTCAATGTTTATATTTATATGTAGCAAAATGACACGAACACAGGTACACACACAATGCCATGTAAACAATGATTTTGACAGATGCTACATGGCAGTCACATGGCAAAGTTTATTTACATTTGGTGGAAGGATATGAAACAGGCCTGCAAGTAGATTTTTAGCATGGCTTCGAGAAAGTTGCTTCCAGTGGGGAATAGAAAAGTTCATTCCCGATTGGGAACAACTTATGAAAATCAACCTTTGAAAAAACACTCTAAGCATAACATGTCAACCTGTTTTTTCAATAACCTGTATTCCACAAATATATAACACTCTGGTTATCTTTAGAGCACTGTATTATTGAATAAATGAAACTTTACCCTAATATATTCTATATCTTGTAATATTTCTTTCTTTTTAGATATGAATTAACAACAGCGAGAGCAGCGACATGTTGGCAATGGCCAGTAAGAAAAAGTCAACAGTAAAAATATTATTTTCACCTAGTTTTTTAGTATACTATTTTTAAATTAAACAGTACCTGTTGAAATATTTTAATTTTTAGGTAGCAAAGATGTAAACATATCTGGTTTTTCAGTTTAAAATAACATCAGAAAATATTGTGAGTAGGCCGTAGTGGTACCATGTTGTTTTATCGAGCGAGAAAGCAACTATCTGCTCTGCAAGGCTTCTCGCGCTCTCTCTTTGTTTCTTTCACACTCTGGAAGTTTCATTTCGTTTGCAAGCGAAATTATACATGTTTTAAATTGTAGCATATTTCATATTTATTACAGCAAAATAATGATTTTTGAATTTTATAATTTACAAATGAAAAGAGATTTTAATGTTTGAATACTTATTTTATTTAGACATGATTGCGGGGCAGAAAAAAAGTGAAGTTGGCAGATGTGGCGAGCAATGACATGTGGCATGGTGTGTTGCTTTTATACCATCATCATTTGTGTTCTGCCCAGAGGCAGGTTTTCAAGTGATATCTCTCCATTGTCTCTTCTATTCTGCTTACCTCTTCATGCCCATACTCTCTCCGTTTCCCTTGATGTCATCTATCAACTTGTATCTTCTCCTACCTTTCAATATTTTTCCACAAACTACTCCTTCCATAGTGTATGTTAGCAAGCACTCTCGTCTCAACGAGTATTTTTCCACCCAGTTTGTCCTCTCCATTCTCCTCCACATCCACATCTCAAACGTTTCTAGCCTTCTTTCGTTCTTACGTGTCAGTGTCCATGTCTTTGCCCCATAGAGAGCACACTCCATACTCGACATTTAATAAGTCTTTTCCTCAGTCTTTTTTACCAAACGAAGCGTGAATTATATTTACTCCGAAAAATACTTCAAATTACCACATCACATTTGTGCACATAGTGTTTTTTAAACCTACCTAAGCAAGTTATGATGTTGTGATAAATCTGTGTTTCCCCGGCAGAAATAAATATACTGTTACGGTGTGTTTCGTTAACTGCTGCATGTGAAATAATGTGGTATGGCTGTGTGGTTATTGTTGCGTTGGATCTGTGTGTGTGCATGATTTTAAATATCTGATGTGAACTATTTATATGTTTTAAATGCGAACTGTTTTTATGACGAAGTTATTTATTTACATCCAAGGCTGTTCATTTATCACAATGTTGTACCTTTGCCCTGTGTGTTTGAAACACAGTCGTGTAACGCGATTTACCACAAAAACCCAACAAAATAACCAAGCCCAGCCTCAATAAATTTTTATAAACTTATTAGACAGTAAGTAGCAATACACACACCCAAACACATCCACGACATGAGTTGGTGCTTGTTTTTAGTGTATCTTTTTCGTTAGACTGGTTATTCCTTTGGTATTCAAACTGAGGCCGTCCTTACAAAAAAGAAATAACCCAACACATCTCAATAGCAAGAAGTGGGTAGAGGCAGGGTTTAAGGAGCGGTGAAATTTTGAAGTTTATTTTATCCAGTGCACCAGGCATCGTGGACTATGTTGTGTGAATCGGCAGAGACGAGGTTCATCCGACGACCAATGGTATCCTGGACTGCTACACCTAATAAATGTGCCGTACAATTATCCAAAATGCGTAGTGCGCACTGGCCTGTTCGGTCAGCTCACACAGTCATATTCCGTAATATTTCGGCATACAAAAGCTTGCTGATTAAGTTGATACAGCGACCTATCGGCTAATCACACACCTACATTTACATACACGATACTTGCACATTAACGAATAAAGCAAATACATATTAAGGCACTGGGTGAAAAAGGTGCATGTATTCTAAGGGCGTGTGCCCTGAAGAGCCAGAAGGCCACAAAAAATGTCCACATGAACAGTTTTCAATGCGTAAAACATGCAGTTTATTTACCAAGGCTCTCAGACCTACACTTTATATATCAACACACTTCACGTCTTCAATCTGCCTGTGAGGTAACACTGTATAACTGGCATGAAGCCGATAGAAATATGTGCAATGTTTGAAGCTTCCCCAGGCTATGAAATCACTGGGTGAAGAGGAGGGTGGTGTCTCGGACAGGTAAGGAACAACAGTTCTGGCGAATTAAAACTATGGAGATTGAATGAGTGAAAAACAAAAGTTGAAAGCTGTCAGAGTGTGCGAAACCCGAGCAGCAGTAACACGCAACCACACCCCCGAGATGCTTGTAGCTGACCGACTTGCAAGCCGTGGCACACGGCCAAGTTTGGCGGGCCACGTGGATCTACTTTCTTAACATTGCAAAATACGTAATCACCCTTGGCGTTCCTTACCTTCCGCTGGAACATGCATAAATAATTCTTAAAATTAACATTTCAAATGGGACACTGTTTACATTTTGGTGAATGAGGTGAGGGTGGCACATGTTGTGAATGATATGAAATGAAACACTGAAAAACAAACATTACTTACTCCAAAATGCGCTGGTGTTGTTTCTTTGCCTAAATAATGTAAACACATGTGTTTACATATTACATTCAAAACTCTACATAAAATAAAACACTAAAAAAACAAGATCTATTTTATAGTACTATGCTACAGCAGGTGCTCTGACGTCACATGCTCAAGTTGGCATTGCGTTGCATTTACACTTGCACTGCACTGCACTTGCTGCTGCGCTCGTCAAGTGCGCATCCCAACTGCACACTTTGTAGCACTGTGGCTGTCAAACGGGCTTTGACTGGGACATGTGACACACGTCGTACTATAGTTCACTACCCCGCAGTTTTACCAGTCTTAAATACAGTCGCGTCAAAATGTACACAAGCATTATGTGTAATGGGTTGTGCTGTGGAAAATAAATATGTTAATGTAACATAACCATAAGAACTATAGTCAATTCAAGCATTTTTAAAACTTCATAAAGCTGACCTAAATAACGGTATAGGCCTAAACTGTGAATATTCGTACGAAATGGTTTTTGAAACAGACCTATGAAAGGATTTTTGAAAAGCTGTAAACAATACATTTGACAGGTCGTATAAAAGTAGAAGTTACATTTGTAATGTTTATGTTTAGGTGTAGCGAAAGTATACGGACACATGTACACACACAACAGTATTTAAACATTGATTTTGACAGATGCTACATGGCAGTCACATGACAATGTTTGTTTACATTTGGCAGAAGGATATGAAACGGGCCTGAAAGTAAATATTTAGCAGGGCTCTGAGAATGTTTCTTCTAGTGGAGAACATAGAGTAATTAAGGTGTATACCAGTGTGTCAACATCAATGTTATTGAGCAGACGTAGTTGGAACTACTAAGTACTTACAGCACTCCTGGCAGACATACCTTGAAGTTCTTAAAACTGCAGTATAAATATTATTACAATCACACATACGATTCAATATCTTTAGGAAATTGGAACACTCGTGGAATAAAATTAATTATGAGTGGGATAAGAAGATTATGATGTCCTGCCAAGAACTGCAATGCATTTCAGAAATTTTTAACTTATCCCAATGTTACACTTTTGTTATCAACAACAATATGGCCAGGCAACATTTTTTTTTCTGGCGAGCCACCAAATCCCGATATACCAGCATGAGCACCTTCACAGTTCTGTGTGCCCTCCAGTATGCATGTTAGTAGCTAAGTCGGTTGGAGAATGAGATGTGTCTCAGGGCAAGTCCTTTATGCCTTAGGTCAGGTTTAATTATTACAATGGCCGCATGCATCTCGGCTAAGCATGGCTGCAATTGTAGTCATGTGCACACCCTGAAAGAAGAAGGTTCTAGATGGAAGATCATAGCAAACCAGCCAAAGTGGAGAGGGCCGTGGAAAATCTATGCAACAGTCGCAGAGGATAAAATAATTCCTTTTAACTGGATTAGGGTTGGATAAAGTAGGGTATTTGTTAGTTTGGGAAGAAAGACTATTGTTGGTTTGATGCGGAGTGAAATGAAATGAGATTGCAGCTGGTGTTTATTGTGGGGGACAGAATAGCCCCCACGCCGATGCCAGTCAATGAGTGGGCGCAGGCGCCTTTGAAGTTGAGCTACTGCAATACTGCCGTGTAGGCGAAACAGCACTGCAGTACTGACAGCAATTGATGATGCAGGGCACCCTTGCTTCTCGTGAAGTGCGTCGGAAAACCGGACAGCTCAGTCATGACACCGACTCCATCTTCGCCCTTCTGCGCCAGTGCCAGGATATCCAATCCATGGGTGAAGGTGGGGAGAGCTCTTTTGGGGAGCCACCCCTCCCCTTCTTCCAAAATAACCCATCGGTCTGGGAAACACAAGACATCCGGGACCTGCCCATGGTGATAGCGAATCTGCTGGCCCAGGAGTGAAGGCTGACATCGGGGTGCTTCCAAGGTCCGATGCATTCCAATCCATTCGTCATGCACTCGCAGTCGGCAGCCTGCAGAATTAAGCAGTGAGGATCGCTAAACTTCGCATTTTTCAGCACCTTGAGAGCTCCCTCCCCACCTTGATCACTGGACCGCCTCCAGCAGATGCACTTCGCCATCTCGCACTGAGCTGCCCACCTTTTTTCGATGTCCACGACGACTGTGCTCTCGTACCAGCCAGTTGGTTAGCGGGCTGGTATTTGATTTTTTCCAGCAAGCCCAAATCCTGGGGATCCCCTATCCACAACCTAGTGACGCGACAAGTTGTGGAGAGTCGCAGCACCCAGCTTGTATGGTCCCATCGCACTCGATGCACTTTGCTTTGTCTGGTCCTCAAGTCACAGGCACTTCCCAGCGAGCGAGCAACCACGAGCGCGATGTTCATCCCACGACAGCTTAGCTTGTACCAGGCAATATAATAAAAATAAAGAGACAAACAGTATTTTTCCAATAAATCTGTAAGAATGCATAATATTTTTGAAATGTATAAAATACTTAAGCTCCCGCAGTGTAATAACTACGCAACAATTTGTAATTACTTTAATGGATATCAAAAGATTTCACTTTATTGAGGGCATTCGTGGAGAGGGCCTGAACAAATAAGCGACCTGTTGTTCCCAATCTTGTGAACATCCCCTAGTGGGGAATGGACTACATACCCTTCCTCTTTCGGGATGTAACTCATTGATACAATTCCGGCCATAGCACCAGACAATCTTGCTATAGCGGCGATTAATGCGCCCATTTTGTTAATTAAACCTGACATAAGGCGTATAGGGCTTGTCCGGAGACGCATCCCATTCTACAACCGACTTAGCTACTTACTTGCTTGCCAGAGGGCACACAGAACTGTGAAAGTGCTCACTCTGGTGCAGCGGTATTGAGGCGGCTCGCCAGATAAATAAATAAAAAGTTACAAATAATCCGTACTCAATGTACGTACTTTTGGTTTAGTTATGATTATTCGAGTCTTTAAAAGTTTTAATATATGCTTTTCTTAATTTTAACTGGAACTGCATTTCTGATATTAGAATGGTGTTTTTTTTTTCAGGTGAAAAGTATATGTTAGTCTCTGTATTAAATTACATTAACACGTCCGCATATTATATGTCTGTTTCTGAGACAATCAAAGCGATTGCCGTTTTGAAGTTCCCTCCAACTGAAGTTGCCCGTCTGTGTTCACAACGAATTTTCGCGATTTGATAATTTCATTGTGAACTCTGATCATTCAGCCTGTTACTAATTCAACCGCGAAAATACGCCTTCTGTGTAATACTGGAGCTTCCACTATTCTAGATATTTACTTATTGTAGTATCTATGGTGTCACCACCAGTATGCCCATGTGTGCACTGTTTTGTGCATGTGTAGACACTCGCGAAGAAAATAAAACATGAGACTTCGTATTAGTTGACTAAAATATACGTAATAGTTGTTTAGTAATAATGTCAGTGACGAAACATCTTAGAGAAGCGTAAGTTTCGTTTTGATACTGTATGTTTTGACAACCTTAATTTTTATATTAAGTTTTTGCAAATATAATTCGTTGTAGTGGAAGTCCAGATTATCATGTTGATTCTGTGGCATGTTTTTTTTATTGCTATTGAAAAGTGTGGATTAAATTTGATGTTAGCGGTAGGGGCTCTAAAGTCTGATCTTATCCTTGTAGATATTCGTAGGAGACTATTTTGACGTATCTTAGAGGCCGTGCAATACACTGGTAGCTCGTGGTTGCTGCAGTGCGATACCAGCAGATCTCATGTCCAGTGTAGTGTAAGCTGTGGTTACGATACCACTGACGAGCTGGTGCTTGTGTATGTTTGCATCTGGATGGCCCCCTGCGCGAGGTTATATTCAAACATTTTAATTCAGTGCTATAATAATGGACACGAGCAAAACGCCCATGGCCGAAAGCAAGCAAACAAGCTAGCAAATTGAAAGTACAAAAACGAAAATTTAAATATTAAACAACACCAAAACTCTAAGGTATTCCAGACACCACATGACACAACAGTGCGCACCCACGATGCCAGGACCAAAGATTTGAACCATCCTCGACGATGGCTACAGAACTGCACGTGACAGACCATAATGTTACTGCATTTACATTAGAAGCGACAGGTGTGGCACGGCGCTGTATTATAGTAACGGAATTATGGTGTTGTGGCTGATGTAGCGTAGTGTGTGAATAAAAGAATATAAATGTAAAGTAAGCTTGCATGTAGCAATAACATGTAAGGCAGAATGCCATCTGTGTTTTCTAGGGTTTAGAACTTCCATAAATACATGTATGCACATGTCCACATGTGCACACACATGTGTGAAAGGAATGTAATTTAGGCCTTTCCACGAGACTGATTGTCCTGGTACACATTCTGACACAAGTCATGGAGCTTTGGGTACCCCTGAACTTCCTGAATTAAGTTTTCCTCACAGAATTTTGTCCGAGAACAAATGAAAAGTTTACAATTTCAAAGTGTAACCAGATCAAGAGTGAATGTATTTGTTTCACTCACTTGTTCATCCTGAAGCTGGCAAGCGAACGTTGACACCACTGTAATAGCAACAAAATTAACTTGTTTGTATACAAGTGTTGCATCCACAGTGCAACAGGATTAGGCATATAAATTATTCCTTTTCCTAAAGCTTTTCACACATGAGATTTCTGTTGTGTTGTCACACGCTGGTTGATTGTGACTGGCTGGAAAATTCTTTTCATTGCATTGTACTTGTCACGTTGTGGCCCTTGCACCAACGTAAATTCATTTTGATGTGTTGAAATTCACTAGTTAAGGACTATATAAAGGTACACTATTAAAAGTTAGGCACTGAAAGTAGCAAAATTGTTTGTTGCCTTTGAAACAAAGATCTTGCAGATGGTTCAAGTTGCATGTCTTCTGAAGTGTGTACAAGTTTTGAGACAGTAGCAGATATAAATATGATTGTGGTGATTGGAGTTCTACTCAGATATCAGTCAAAAATAAACTGAAAACAAAATGTTGGTTATGTCGTCATTGTTGTATATTTTTTATGCATTAGTTGTCTTTCTAATCAAATGAAATACAACTTGATATAAGTGAAGTGGGATCTGGGGGTAAGTGGGATCACCGTAGTTTGTGTGTTGGCAACGGGTCTTTAGCAGAGTTTATTTACATTTTGGAGTACTCTTATGCTTGCTTGCGTTATTTACATAATCGTAGCTCAACATAAGCAAACATTTTTTGCCAGAAATTTCAAATTGAAAGTCTATTTTTTACCTTAGATCATGGGTGTCCATCCAGCGTCCCGTGGGCCGCATGCGGCCCACCATGTCATGTAATACAACCCGTGGGCCGCATGTGGCCCACCGTGTCATGTAATACAACCCGCGAGCTGAGGCTCGCTGTGTCTTATACTGTGGCCCACACTGGCTTAGTTATGTATGTAAAAATTTATTTGTGTTTCAAGAGTAAACATTATTTCACAGGAGTCATTCTTGTATCAGGTGATCAGACGGGTGGTATGTTACATGTGATTAGTAAATGTTGGCTGGAAACAATCCACATGGTCCATTGAGTGTTTACCCTGCATAAGGCCAACGCGGCCTTGAAGAGTTGCAGCGAGAAACAACAGGTTGCTGGGAAGTCCCCAAACCCTTCCAAACCACCCCCTTCTCCCTTTCTTCACCCTCCCACCATTCATCCTCAGGTTGCACATCAGTCTCGCCTCTTATATGCAGGTGTTTGGTCATAGCTAGTGGCAGTAGTTTTGTTTGTGCAGTTGACTTCCCATTGTGATTTTTATGGATGTGTAACAGTAAGCTGTCTACATTGGTAGGATCCTTAACTGTATTAATAACGTGTAATTACTGGTCATGTCTTGCGTATCGAGTAAGAAAAGGAAAGTTACCGATGAATGTAGGACATTTCAAGTGCAGTGGTCGAACCAATATTTTTTTACTGAAAAGACGAACAAACCAGTTTTTTTGATATGCAGTGAGGCTGTTTCAGTTTTCAAGGAATTTAATTTTAAGAGACATTATGACACTAAACATGCATCTGTGTTTGACAAGTTTAAAGGCCAATTTCGTGAAGGCAAAGTGTATGAACTAAAACGTAAACTTTCAGGTCAGTAGTTGCTTTTCAGGAATGCATCCTCCCAGTATAGAGGAAAAAGTGACACTTTAGCAAGAAATACAGCGATAGCAATAGATGATAAACGCAAGCTGGTAGAGTGTGTCAAGGTTATGGAAAAATGGAGCTAGGGGCTTAGTAGGAAAGAAGTTTTGCAAATAGTTGAAAAGTATGTGAAAGAGAATAATTTACAAACACCATTCAGAAATGGAGTGCCGGGAGAAGATTGGTTCCTAAATTAAAAAGAAGGCATAATCCATCCATTAAGAAGCCATAGCCCTAGAGTACGCAAGAAAGAAGGCAACTGACCCATTCAAAATTGATGGATATTTTAAACGTCTAAAATCAATATTGGATGAACTTGATTTGAATGACAAACGTCACCAAATATACAATATTGATGATACCAGTTTCTGCATGGACCCTGCAAACACCAAAGTTGTAGGACAAAAAAATAGTCTATCATGACGAAAGTGGACCTGGTAGGGAAAATGTAACTGCCCTTTTGGGAGGGAATGCTGTTGGAGAAAAACTGCCACCACTTATTGTATTTAAAGGAAAACACATTTGGGACCAGTGGATTGCTCCTGAAGGCTTTGGGTACCCAAATACATCATATGCAGCCACACCTAATGGGTGGATGGAAACAGAGGTTTTCATAAATTACTTCCAAAGGACTTTCATTACATACACATCAAATGAAAGGCCAAATGCTGATCTTTAATGGCCACTCAACACACCTAGAACCCAAAGTTGTCCAACTAGCTGTTGATAATAATATTATCATTTTGAATTGCCCCCACACAGCAGCCTCGTACTACAGCCAATAGAATGAACTGTTTTCCGGGGTATAAAGAGTGCATGGGATGAAAAAATGACTCTGTGGCAACGGCAACACCAAGGAAGTAAAATTCCTAAAAAAGAGTTTGACATCCTGATTTGAAATGTTTGGAAGGACAGCAGAGCAGAAAATATTTCAACAGGCTTCCGCAAGGGTGGAATTATTCCATTCAACAATTATGTAGTTGATGCTTCCAAGTATGACCCACAGGCACTGAGAAGATTTAAAGATGCTACTAAAAATCCTCCCATTCTCATGAGGGCCCAGCTGTTTCATCAGGAAATGAAGAGATCATCAGACTAAGTTGACTCTTGAATTACCATCAGATGTTTCTACCTCCCTCTATAGATGCTTTAATTTCAGGAGATCTTCAAACTCCACGAAGTCCTGAACTACTTTCAAATGGTTCTATCTCAACCAATTTCGAAACACTTAAGCAAACTAATATAGTGGAGAAAACTACACGAAAGAAAATATGTAAAGGGACGGAAGTAATTACAGCGGAAAAAACGGTAAACTGATGACAATGTTGCATAGACTGTAACACCGAAAAGAAAAGGAAAACAGACAAAGAAGCGTGCATCCAAAAAATGCAAATCAAGACAAATTCAGGTTACTGACGTCAGTTCAGAATCAACTGAAGATTGTATGTTATTGAGTGAGGATGACAGTGTGACCTATGAAAGTGTATTGACCGAAGCAACTGAAGAAATGCAGGACAGTGAAATCATAGTTAGTCTCAATCAACCAACCAAATGAACTCACAGTTGGAAAATGGCTACTTGTTCGATTTGCTACTAAGAGAACTATAATACATTATGTTGGCCTTGGAGAACACACAGGAGAACCAACAGTGAAATTTCTTTGTCGGAAGACTGCAAGTTCTGTTCCTACATTTGTATGGTGTACACCTGATGATATTTCTGAAGTGGAGTGCAAAGATGTTGTAATGGTATTGCCAGAACCAAACATGGGTCATTGAGGTGAAATAATTGTTGAACTTTCATTTGCTTCCTATAATGTGCAGTAACCTCAGTGGCCTCCAAAGTAATTCAGTAAAAAACTGGAAGCTCTTAACAAACATGTAAATAGTACCAGGATATATATTTGGTTTTATGCGTAAAAACTAATTTGAGACCTGAAAAATGATTTAAGGACTTAATTTGCATTTTAAGTACTAAGATTTTGTGTATGCTACGTATAAGGTAAAGTGCAGTCTATTAGGTAGGCCTAAGTTAAATGTACTATAATATTTTAAAAATTTCTCATTTGTGGTGTAGGCATGTTTAAAATAGAGGCAGTTTAATTTCAAAATATCATTAATTAAGTATTTATATGAGGTTATTCTGTCTGATTTCAATTTAAATGAAATTTTTACCCTTGTTGTCTTCAGTGATCACACACATTGCCTCGCGAAAAAGTTTGTATCTTCAAAACTAATTATGATAATACAGTTTTGTTTGCACCAAAATAATCAGCTAAAAATGGACTATAACCCACGTGCCCCAAATGAAACGGCACATACTTAAATGGAGGGTTGCAAGCAATGAGCCATTTGCCCCAAACCATAGAGTAATTGGGATCACTGCAGTTTGTTTATGTTTAAAAAATATATATAACTTATAAACTATTTAACATTAATAACAAAAAAATTAAGGGAAATTGGATGTGCAAAAAAATAATCAACTTCATAAACCAGATAACCTCTTAAAGATTACACCTCAAAGTTGAACTATGTGATTTTCTGATCACACTTACCCCACTTCACCCTAGTCCATTTACAGTTACTTTCAACTTTCCTGAAGCCCTGCTAAAGTTCAACTTCCAGGATATTCCTCCACCTCCCTCTGTTGAACGGTAGGGATGGTTGGACGGTGAAAATTAACAAAATAAAGGCGGAGATGCTGCAGGGCCAGTACTTGTCAGTCTTTGAGGCAAAGAAAGATTGGAATAGGAAGGCTAATAGTGATCGGGGGCTGTTTAGTAAGGTTAAGATGAGGAGTGGGAGATAGTAATGGAAATTTGGGGTTGAAGAGAGGTAAGGCAGTGGGATAGGGAATGCAGCACTTAAGTTTGGTGGGAGAGAGTTGGTGAAATATTTGGAGGTGTTGTTTGGCAAGTCCTTAGAAGAGGGTAAGTTACCACATGGCTGGAAGGATGCATTGGTCATCCCAATACATAAGCCGGGGGAGTATAGGTTAGGCCTGGCAGCTACAGACCAGTGAGTCTCTCATCGAGTACAAGAAAAGTAATGGAGAGAGAATGGTGGTTTAGTAACTTATGTGGTGAATGTTATGAACAAGAGGAATTGGTTGGAGGAGTTTCAGCATGGTTTCATGTGAGACTCAGCTGGCTGGGTTATTAGAGGATCTGATGCAGGTAGTTGATGAGGGGAAGCAGGTGGATGCCTGCTTCATAGATTTTGAGAAGGCATTTGTTAAGATGCCCCAGGGGACTTTGATGAAGAAAGTGGATGAGCTGGTACCGGACAAGTGGGTAGTGGAATGGATTGGAGACTTCCTCAGGGGCAAAGACAGAGGGTGAAAGTGTGGAGCTGGAGAAGGTACAAAGAAGGGCAGCAAGATGGGTGAAGGGTAGTTGGAGAAGACAGGGGCAGGATGGTGAGGATGAACAGAACTATATACCATCAGTGATGATGAAAGAAATGGGGTGGAGCTCGTTGAAAGGCTGGTCAGGATATACAGGTTGGTGAATGAAGAAGGAGGGTGAGGAAGTTTATGCTGCCAGCTAAGTAAGGGGGTGTTTAGCGGGAGAGGAAACAACAGTGAGAAGCTTCAGAGGGTGTGGAGGAGAACGGAGCGGGGTAGGCAGTCCATGCTTGTGAGGGAGTGGAGTGTCTTGAGGGAGGAATTGGTAACTGTGAGAGGGGTTGAAAAGTTCAGGAATACGTGGAAGAGGAGTTTGAATTGGGTAGGGATGAGGTGAGAGAGCTGCCACCAGGTGGTAGCCTAATCACAGGTGTTATTTATGTTATTGTTGCTATTTTTATTATTAATATTAACTGAGTAATTGAGTGAGTGAAGATGGTTTTGGGTTGCTCTTAACATTGATGTCTTGAGAGCTATAAAGCTTAACCGTGTCTAGAAATGTTTACCAAAGTGCAACATATCTACCACATTTGTGCGCACTCACTTTAATAATACTTTCCTTAAGAATGATTTCATACTTGGCATTACCAACTTGCCTATATTCTCTATGTTTGTATTCATATAAATTATAAATATTATAATTTGTAGACAAAATGTATGTAAATGCTTATTCTAACAAAACTAAGTTACTTTTATAACACAAGTATTAAATATGTACATATGACATGTTTAGTATTGAGGAAACATGTCATACAAGCTTAGAGTGATTTTTCAAAGGTTTTATTCAAAAAGTGTGCCGAAACAGCAAATGGACTATACTTATACATATATATTCATAGTTGGACAATTTTCTTTAGTTTTAACGAATTCCACTGCAGTGTGTTTTGAAAGTACGAGTTTACTGACAATCAAACGTATTTACTGTTTGCTGTGGGCTGTTCCCTTAGTGTTGATGATCACTGATGCACCATCACTGATTTAAGTGATTGTCAGCGGTAATGGAATATAGCCAGTGAAGGCATTATGTACATGAATTATCATCTTCTTGTTTGATTAACTAATGTTCTTTGATGTCATCTTACTTGCATATCCAGTTTAAAAAATGATACATGGTGCCATCTCTTACAAACCCTTGCGGTTGGATTGATTATTCACTGCCCAGTCTTGGTTTAAAGACCACGTTATGTTATGTGGATCTCCATTTGTTTTTATAATTGTGGACAGATACACTGGCTATGTAACTTCACATATCCGTTATACATTGACACGTGTTCTACTGGGTGTGACTGCCTTAGGTGGCAGTGCAGTGACGTTGACTATCCTACCAAGCTTAGCTCGGCCTACCACTGTGATTAATACCTGTTTTACTGAGCCGGTGAGGCATAAGGGGGTTAGATAAAGGATTAGGCTGCTTGGGAGCAGTTTTGCTATGGGCTGTAGGGGAGTCAAACCCCAGAGTGAGGCGGATGGAAGTGGCTGCCCGTCCAGGGAGCTTGATCCTTTTCTTTATCAGGGTCACCAATATGTGCAGGGTTCTCCCCAGAAAATTTTAGCAGCTGGGCAGCTTAACTAAATAGCCGGGCATACAAAACAGTGTCGTCTTAAGTCTATACATACAAATAGTCTGATGATAGACAAAGTCATGTCCTGTCGATACATATAAGATAATTCTTTTATGTGGACTGCAGACAACATGTAATGACAGCAAAGTTGTAATTACAACTAGTGTAAGTTTTAATACATGAATGTTTTAAAGTCTGTGTGTATTGTATATAACGTAACTTACCAGTTCTGGTACTGTTTCTGTTCTGAGAGTAAATGTGAGGAAGTTTAAACATATTGTACAGTTAACATAAAAACATAAATTATAATATCTCCATCAAAAATTACTAATGAAAACCAGTTATAATATGATTTAATCTAATGATACAAAATTACATAATGATTCCCATAAGACGAATTAAAAAATCTAATTATTAAAAAAAAATATATATATATATATATATATATATATATATATATATATATGTGTGTGTGTGTATGTGTGTGTGTGTGTGTATATATATATACACACACACACATATATATATATATACACACACCTACTAACAAATGCAAACAGTGGGTATAAGTTACTGTAACATTTCTGTTTTCTTAGAGAGAATGTGTGGAATTTAAAATATCTGATGCAGTTAACATATATTTCATTACACTAAACTTATAAACAGGTATAAAAATTATTACAGAAAGCAAAGGTCCTTATTTAAAGATATGAAGATACATATTCAAAATTAAATCACTCGTGTGTGCTGGGGCGCGGCAGCTCACATCTGTCGCTCGGCCCTAGATCGTCGGGGCGCGCAGCTGTCTGTCGGTCACTGCAAGATTACTTTGGCGGGCGGCGGCCAGCCAGCTGCTGCCACTGCCGTCGTTACAGGGCTTGTTCACTTCATAACAGCAGCCCGGTGTTGGGAGAACATGTTGATAGATGCGATTCACGTCAATGTGTTTAATTTCTACTAAATTTAAGCGGCGTGTTGGCCTGTGCACTGACATGATGAGGCCCGGCAATGTTTACGAGAAAACAAAAATTTAGCGTAATCTTCTTGAAATATTAATTATCCAGAATTTTTCATCAAAAACTTCTGATGTGGCCTATACACGCTCACGGCCTTACTTGTCAAAATATGGTAACGTAAGAACACATTTTATTTGCACAAATTTACCTTTATTCACTTTACACATAAAATCGACTTCGCAAAAAAAAATTACTCACTGAAGAAATTAGCACCTTACGTAGGCATGGGTGCACATAAACTTAAAAAAAGGACATTGAATTTAATTTGAAGTTATCATACATACACTGATTAAGGAACTATTCTGTAATGTGCTGCTGTTTTTACAGCAAAAGAGAGAAGGGATAACAGAAATGACAAACAACAGGGAGGAGGTAGAGAGGTGGCGGTATGTGAGGACAAAAAATTCTCACTGACCTAGCCTGCGACACCCCTCACTCCCCCCCTTCTTTAACCCAAAACATCATAGTCCCCTTCTGGCATGAACTAATTTATTTCTTCACTCTGCTTGGGACAACAAATGTCATATTCTATGAAGGCAGCTTGAGAAATGTGCCACCACTAACATTAGTAAAGGCTAGTTTTCCAAAGACTGAAAACAGTTGATAATAGAAACTTGTACTGCGGTTGAAGAAAGGGTCTACAAAAACAAATCTGCGCATAACTGAAACTGCATTTAGTGAGGGATTACATGTAAATATTAGCAGAATACATGTTATGGTAGGTATTGTATGTTCACCACTATCTTTTACGTTTGTCGATGTTACGTACAATAATTGACACAAGTTGCGTACTTAAAATTTACTGTGTTGTTTCGTGGGACTGGTTGTCCCTTCATTTTAATTTCTATTCCAAACACATATTAATAACAACAGGTTAAATACCACTGTTGTTTCCATTACAGTTGTAACAAACACAGTCGTAGCAAAATATTAATATGTATTATGTATAACGTGCTATATTGTGTGTAACAAATAGTTAAAAAGCTGACCTAAATATTGTTACAGGCCGTTCATGGTAAAGTGAGCACTTTTTGAAACGGTTTCATCAGACATAATAACCAATAAATACATTTCATTGTGGACTCAGACTTTTGGTTTTGGGTATGGTGAATGTATACACTGTGTTTATTACTCACATGGCAGGGTTTACATTAACAAGTGGTGGAAGCCTATAAATTTGTTGAAAGAAAAAAGTAACCAGGGCTTAAAAAGTGCTCACTTTACTGTGAACGGTCTACATAGGCCTAAATTGTGAACATTCGTAGGAAATGGTTTCTGTAATATGACAATTATTGAACAGCATTAAACAGCAACCAATGCATTTGACAGTTATAAAAGTAGAAGTCACATGGCAGTGTGTATGTTTATGTGTAGCGGAAGGATACATAATCAGTTACCAAAAGTAGATATTTAGCAGGGCTTCAGAAAAGGCTGAATTTATTGTGAATCAACTATAGTTTGGTGCGCATGTTCTTAAATTGTGTGAGATGCTGGCTACTCACTCAGAACAATGATGAATGCCTTTGCTAAATGTACTATTTTGGTAGAGCAGTGAATAATCCACTGTATTATTCAAACTAAAAAATTGAAAAAAGTAATTTTTATTCACCATAGTAATTTTCCACTTTAATGACTTTTGTGAAAATTTGGAGTTTTTTAAATATTTTTTTTAGGTTTAGTAAAAGTGGCTTATTCATTTTCTCATAGGCATGTGTGTATGGGTGAGCAATATTTTAATTAATGGCATAGTCTGAAAGATTACGGAGGTCTGGGACGTTTGAAGGGGTAAAAACATAAGAAAACAAAGAATAACTGAAAAGAAATTAAAAGCCAATGAAAATACACTTTGACCATCGTGCCTACTGTGATAGGTTACATTACCAGGCCATGCTATTTGTTTTTCTGTTTTGTGGATTTTTATCTTCATGAAAGGTTAAAAATGATAAGTTTTTACCCAATGCCCACTTATAATCTAGTAGCTCATCCACTTTCGGCATCATAATCCCGTGGGCCAGCTTACCAAAGTCCTTCTCAAAGTCTATGAAGCAGACATCCACCTGATTCTCCTCATCTATGCCTGCACCAAACCTCCAGCCAGGTGCGTCTCACGAGTCACCTGCTGTAAGCTACTCCGGCAGCCAGTTCTCATAACCTCTACCACACAGTCTACTATCTTATATACCTACAGTAAATAAGAGTAAAAGTATTGTTGTTTTTTATAATGTTTTCAATTTACCTATGTAAGTAAGGCAATTTGAAATATAAAAATATACTTTCCTATGTTGCAATGCTGCATTCAATACTTTTTTCAATGTGAAACACCCCTTTACATACAGTATGTCCAGCAAAAACAAATAGAATGGAGAGACAGTATATAATTCTTTAGTGATGAATATTTTTCTCCTTGCAGCACAAATATTGAAAAAAGAAAAAAAAAACCTATTTGATGAGTTAGTGTAGTCTGTCTTGCTTGCAATGTGCAGTACGTTGGAACTTGCGTGTCGTACTGTATGTAAACATGAAGCACGAGATGTGGAGCAATGGTAAGTGCACACATTGTGAGTGAGTGAGTGAGTGAGTGAGTCAGTTGCTCCATGATGTTTGTTTAGGATCGGAAGTTGAAGTATGTATAAGCGTGAAGTAAGAGTGCTTGTTGTTTGTTGCAGCTACAAGGTGGAAGCAGAGTATGGAGCTTTCTTCACCGGCGGTGTTGTGCAGGTGAGTTGGGTGTTCTCGTCCTCACAAGCTGTGTGTTCACTGAAGGAGCCACACTTGCCAGCTGAGCATGTGACAGCTAACCAGATCTGAGCCAGGTAGTTCTACCTACTTTTGTGCAACAACCCAAGTTGTACATGTTTCCTGGATACACTTCTTAGGTACAACTTCTTAACGTCAGGTTATCCTGCTGATCATTTTTAGCCTTTCAAGATCTAACTCTCAAACATATTTTTTTATCACCTGGAAAGTCTTTAATTGTGGTTCATTTTGTTTTTTGTCTGGTAAACAAGGAAATGTTAGCAAATTTTGAATTGAAAAAAGTTGTTAACCATGTTGATTATTCTTTAATTGGTATTTTGTTCTTTCTTTTACGTTGCTAAGAAAAGTTTTTCATGTAGCCTCAGTGCTGAATAAAATATTTTTTTTTTGTTACTGTACATTAAATTTCTGAAAATTTGAGCTTTAACAAGAATTTTAAGATGATGACTTCAAAAACTGTGTCCCATTTAAGTAAAAATAATTGATGATCTTTTATATAAAATATTTTCCAGGTGTCATTGTACTCACTGTGGAGTACCTTCATGTTACCAGCAGCCAACAGTGTTGGCATAAAATATTGGGAGAAAAAAATATGACCCTAAAGCTTGCATCAAAAGTTTGAAATATAATACTACAGTGGCCTCCCAGTCACATGTGAGCTTGCACAGGGTTTTGCTAGACTGACGATATGTTTGTGTAACTTGGCATTCCCATACACACAAGATGATGTACCTGCAACACTGGCTCGCATATTGCAAGCACAGTTGACAAAAATATTGTGATTAAACAATGATGTAGATGATTTTTGTAGTTGGTTTTGCAGCAACATATTTAGTTTATATAAAGGATCTTTTCATGAAGTAAATAAATTGTAGTTACATTAAAGCTCAGAGCAAATTCACTAAAATTTAAAATCTTGTACTTGGCCTGATAGTGGTAATGTCACACTATGAAGGCACGACTTAAGTATCATTAAACATAAAAATTGGGTGTACATGAGCTTGTTATGCAATTTATTACCATTTTTGGCTAATGACACAAACCATGTGTATGATATGGATAAACAATCAGCAAGTGAAGCCTTCATCCAAGACTTCACTGGGCATGCAAAGTGAATGTTGTGGCTCCTGCTGGAGAACAAATAGGGCATTGCAATGTTTGTGAGACACATTTATGCTAAATGTCGAGGACTTCTGGAGAGGTTCAATCATAGGTCTCCATACTGCCTGTTGGCCCTCGTGCCATATTACGGTATAAATTGCAATGTGATGCCACGATCGTCTCACATTTTTCGAGATCTGCATTGTAGTAGGACCAGAGAACAGAGACAGGCATCATCAGATCTCACAGATCATCGTATTGGACTTCATGCCTTAGCATGTCCACATTTCATCACTGGCAACATTTTGTATAGTGTGTAGAATGACTTGGATGTCCTGATGTCAACACAGACAGTGTTGCGCTGATTGGCTGAAGCAGGTTTGTTGTTCAGCTGACCGTTGTGAAGGTTCCCCTTAACAGTGAGCCATCGTCATCGTAGCTTAGAATGGTGTCATACCAGAACTGCATGGGGTGCAGAATGGAACAGAAGTAATCTAGTGGCAACCCCAGTTTCTGTCTCACTAATGATTATCACTGTGAAAGTCTGACAGTGACGTGACCGTTCAGCAGATTCCTTTGCCGTTGTGGGGTCATTGGTTTAGAGCACCATCAGCTGCTCACCTCTAGTACACATTACAGGCACACAAACAGCATGCCCCTGGTTACATTATTGAGTTGGTGTTAGTTGACACAAAATCTCATACAGCCATTTATCTGTTTAACAAGTATGGTGGGAGAAGACCATTGACTTACTGATAGTTCTATCACAGCTAACTTCGTCATCTCTGTCAGAATATCTTCAACCACCTTGTATGAAATAAGCGGTAGTTGCCATGACAGCTGTTTTGTGAGTCTGGCATCCCCTGTGTCGATGTGATGGCATGCAACAATAGTTCTGCCAAGGTCATTTGACCCATAGGAGAAAGCATACCTATTCATATAGTAATTCTGAGATGGCCATCTTTTGTCACCAGTAGAAGATCTTGTGTTCTTGTTAGCAGTCCCCGTAGAGCATCTGGTGCTGAACATTCAGTATTTTGTGAAATTGAAGCTTCAATAACACTTGGCTGAGCCTGTGAGACCTGCTTGTAAACCCCTCATCAAGACAAACAGCGCTGTCTGACAAATTATCCTGGCATCTGTCAGGAATAACAATTTTGCTAGAAACAGGAGCACAGTGGACTGACTACACACTACCGGGTAGCTCATTGTTGAAGACAAATATCATCTTGTTGACTCTAGAACTTGGCGTAGCCTGCCCATAATACCCCCAGTTGAGTGTGATATAGCATCCCACCTTATGCAACACACCAAGTCCCAAAAGGTATTCGTCCTCTATTTCTGCTATGTAGATATTGTGTCTATGCTGAGGTTAGCAAGCTTCAAGAATACCTTTCTCGTACCTGTAACTGGTGTGGTCTCACCCATTACTGTAGTGAAATAGCACTATTCCATGTTGCCGTAGGGCGATTACTGGGGAGGGAGGCCCAAGATGTCCAGTCTTAACCACAGTTACAGAGTTGCCCTATGTTAATGACCATCTGGTAAGGTACATCATTTAGGCTCCCTTCCACCAATATAGTATCCATGACCTTGAACGCACCTGCAAGATCATTGTTGCCTTCCCTACAGCAATCACTGACCTTTGCCTCTCAAGGTCGGGTTCCCGAAGCTGTTGCACACTTACCTGTCCCTCACTACCTTTCTGTTTGTTGCTGCTGTTGAGGGCAGTTGGCTTTCAGATGCCCGGCTGTCCACACTATCAACACTGAGGTCTTTTGTGTGGGAGACGACAAAGCTCTGCAGCACAGACCCTGCAAGCAACATTGTTGTCTGCAACTCCTTCAGGGTCATCTTGATGTTGTTGTCATCTTTGCTCAGCATCACTGCCTGCACCGGACATCAGGTCATTGATGCCTTTCTTGCTGACTCCACTTCCAGTGCTCAGGCATGGTACGAGGTGCAGCTAGGCATACAGCATGCCACATCTCTGTGTCAGTGATAGCATTGATGAAGAAGCTGACTGCGATGGTATCGCATGCCTCCTTGGAGTACCCCTGCAGAGAAGGGTGGGAAAACCATACAATGTCCTGCCACAGCTCCTGCAGTGGTTCCCCTGATCACTGGATGTGGCTTCATAGCTGGGCACGGTGGGCATGTTGCAGGTATTAGTCTACGAAATGCAGCTCCAAGGCAGACACCAGTGGGAGTACTCCTGTCGATGCCTTTTTGACAGGAACTGCTGTATGCTCAGTACAGCTGCAAGGTAGTACACTCGCTGCTCTTTGGTCCAGCCATTCAGGGCTGCAACAATGTCGAAATGATTCTGGTGTTTGCACCAAGGTGTCTGTCCATCATAGGGGGTAGACTTAATTGTGGCACCCTTACTCACTGCTGTCTGAGGCATACCCACACTGCAGAATTTCTCATGATGGCTGTATTGGTAGCGACATCTACCTTCTTCTCACTAACCTGCACTTGTCGGCTTGGTGGTGGTAAATCTCGGCTCCTCCTCAGCTGCTGCATGTCTTTTTCCTTGCTGCTGTAGGAATTCTTGCCATTCCTTCTTAAAGGTGCTGACCTCCTGGTCCATCTTACACTCAATAGTGTCCATCCTTTCATTAACACTGTCCATTCTTTTACTCACACTATTCAGTCTGTCGCTCACACTGTCAATTTTCTTGTCCACACTATCCATCTTATTATTCACGAGCTTGCTAATACCTTCTATCTTTCTGTCTGCATTCTCATTCACAATGTCTGTTTTCCTGTCCACCATTTCTTCAACACTGTCTATGTATTTTGTTGTCTATTAGTTCACTAACACCACTAATTTGACTACTTACATTAACGTAACTTTATCTGCAACAGTATTAATTTGACTGTTTACAAATTTCTTAACATTATTGATGCATTACGTATTTCATGCTTAGAGAAAGCGCACTCCAGAAGCACGACTTCGCCCCATCTGAATATCGCAAGCCACATGGGAAAGTCTCCCGACAGTACTGGAGGCAGGACACTGGGAACTCCAAGAAGTTGACAGTGCCTCAACACACCTCCAACCATGTGCTCCTAGTTTGTATTGCCCACCAAAATCCACAGAAAACCATCGCATCATCGCTCTCCGTGAACCAAAGTTATTTTACTTTGCTGCACTAGCTAGCTGCACAGTGCACCCATTTGAATTGGGCACCGCAGGAGGAAGTGGGCCAATCACTGAAGAGTCTGAGATTTTCGCACCAGATGCCGAGCGACAGGCGAGATAAGTATCCATGGTCCATGCATGTGATGTCACAAGCTCCACCCCTAAGAGGTGGAGCTAACCCCCCTGCACTCCTTGGAGCACCTAAGGTCGCAGGAGATCACTGTAAAAGGCACCGACCAGGCCTCCAGAGTTTCTCGGGATGGCTCGCCATAGTCACTCATCCACTCCTAAGGTCTGTGAAGGCTGGAGTTTGAACCCGTGGCAGCAATAGTCTTGCAACATCCTCTTGTCTGTGAAAGCTGAGGGCATCCTGACTAAGAGCTGGACGTCCTGCACCCGTGCCACAAACCAAGAGGACGCCATTTTCCCAGAGGCCATCATTCCTAGGACGCCACTTCTGCAGCGCTTCCAGTTATCTCCACAATGAGCACTTCCTACGTCGACCTAACCCATCCTAAACCCAGCACATTCCATGTATCCCAAAGTCACTGCAACTTAGTCCCCCTTAAGGCCTTAGCCCGGCCAACTCTACCATTCAAGTAGAGAAAGAGCCCTGTATACTTAGTACAAGGTTCCTTCTGGACACCCCCCACAAGGTTCAGTTAGGATTCGTGAGCTAGATTCAGACTTAATTAAATTTAATGAAATTTAATTATTCCCCAACCTACTTGAACATAACGTAAATGTAACAGGTAAGCTTCCCCTGAATTTCAGTCAATTATTACACAGTAACTTCTGCAGTTAATTATATTCCGTATTTTATTAACAGTAAAGTATTCCATGGTAAACTTTATTACCGTAATAACTATTATTTCACTTTGCTGTATTTACTTACGTGGATGTATTTAAGCCACCAAACCAGTAAATTTGCAGACATAAGTCATAGCATTGATAACACTTGTTTCCCTTGTGAGTTGAAGTTCAAACTATAAACAAACTCTCAGTTCTTTTATTGTGTACATGAAGTAATGCCGGTCATGTATAATCAGCCAAATGGCAAATACAAGTAACACCGAGCGGTATTCAGAGTTTGACCAAGGAAATGCTCAGTGTATTACACTGGCTAATCTTTGGGAGAGCCCTCACTAGGAACTCAATACACCTTGATAGGCATGTGCGAAGGTCCCTTTTTTGTGAAGCAAAATGCTTATTATGTGAAGGAATTTCGAAGAAAAATCAAGTTGAAGGATTAAAAAATATATATATTAATTTATAGTAGGTTACAGTTTTCAAGTTTTTTCAACTCATTTGTACGGTTACTGCCAAAAAAAGTATGCCTACTAGACACTGAGCAGTGGAATAAAACATATCCTAATCTTGTACTGCTGAAAAACTGAAATATGAAAATTTAAAATATGCAAGAAATTAATCAATATACATTTACATACCTACAAACTTTATATAAACTACCATACTCATCCAGTCCCATTTGGTGCCGCTCACCACCGCACGGTGATTTCAGTGGATGGCTATCAACATTTGGCCTCTTCACTTTCCTCCTCCAAGAACCCTTGTCAATATGAGGCTAGATAATAATCTTGCCGGATGATGGTGGCATTAGTGCCTCATAGCAAGAGAGGTTCAACTATCACTGCTTACAAAGAAAGTATGCATTTCTGCCAAAAAGACAGTATGTCAGTCCAACTCCAGCGCCTGATACTTGTTTCCACCTTGTCGCTGTCTCATGCTTTCATCAGTATATTCAACTGGTATGCTTTTGAATGTATTTGCAGAAGTAAAGCACTATAATTTCCCTGGAATTAGCAAAAAAAAAGTATGTGCTCGTAATACAGGGTGATGATATTGTAAAACCACAGCAACATAACGTTTAGTTAGGCCTACATGCCTATTTCTTCAGCTGCAAAAAAATTACAAACATGTTTTCGTAAATGCTTAAGAGAAAATAAATTTGTGTGTATTGGATTTTCTCAATAATTCTGCTTTTTATCACATTTATAAATGAGTTATTCTATAACATATCACCGCTGGGATCTATTTATCATTGATCTGCCACCGGGGAAATGGCAAAGATTCATAAAAACTACTAGTTTTCATGATCAGGAATGGTAGAGCTCTAATAACTATGGAATGAAAATTTTAAATGAACATCTTCAAATGAGTAGGAATAAAAAGTCAAGCAAATAACTAGAGCTGTGATAATTTACAAAATTATGCTGATTCTGTAATGCTGATTCATTGATGTGCTGCCAATGAATGGAAAAGCTTTTTGCTTACATTTAAGTTGAATTTAGATTACTATAATACTCAAAACAATGGTATTGGTGAAGTGGAGCACAATTAAAAACTAATTTTAACTTGTTTCATTTTCGTGTCCAAAAAGTAACTAGATTAAAGGTGCGTTTACACGAGGCATGTAAAAGTAACTTGTGAAAGTCACGTGTGCAAGCCACTTGTTGACTTACCAGCATGTGGCTGTGTACACGAGACGTGTAACAAGTGACATTTATAAGTGACATGTTCACCTTCAGTAGTGCTGTTGCCTCATGAATGGCAGACATGTTTTATGAAATTGATGAAGCAATTGAAGAGGCAATTGATGAATTGGTTGTAGTATTACGTGATGAAGTTGGAGACCTAGTATATAAACAAAAAAGGATTTGGGTTAGGGAGTGGATAGGTCGACGAAAGGATTATGGAGCATCGGAAACGTTAATCCATGAACTGGCAGAGGAAGACCCACAGGCATTCTGGAAACATTTACGGATGCCAGTAGAAAAATTGGAGGAACTGTTAGAAATGTGTACAGATTTAATAAGTAAAACCAACACAACAATGAAAAACAGTATTCCAGCAAGAACGAAGCTTGAAGTTACACTTCAAAAAACATTTCTACTGGAGATAGTTTCACATCTCTTTCATTGTTATCTCGCATTCCACCTTGTACAAGTTCTCGTTTTCCTCCCGAAGTTTTGCAAGCTGTTGTGTCAGTGCTGACAGTTTACATGGAAGTAAGTAAGAATGTATGTTGATAATTATGATTTCATCTAGTTTAGTTGTTTCAAAATCTCATCATCGGTGAGGCCATTAGACGAATACACATACACAACAAAAGGGAATTGGAAAAGGAATTGGTCATTCCCATAAATAAGGAACAATCGTAGCATTTGCAAAGATATATTATTGGAAACAATGGAAATTTGACATTTAATTGCATTTCACTCGTAATAAAGGAATTAAATGTGGAAATAAACAATACACAATGAACAGGAAGTTATAGTTGTGCATAGCACGTATCATTGTCATTCCATTCTCTAACCACAGTCTTATTCTCTTAGCACTTGTTGATGCCGATTATAAGTTCTTGTACTTCAATGTAGCTACCAATGGAAGGGCAAACAATGCTGCTGTTTTCCATCTATCAACGTTAAATGCAGCAATGAAGAACAATTCGCTAAACTGGCGAAAGGATTCCGTAATAGTAGGTGACAATGCGTTTCCTTTACGACCTAATTTACTTAAGCCGTACTCGAGAAAGAACCTCACAATCCAGGAACGGATATATAACTATCGACTTTCATGTGCATGCAGGGTATCGGAGAATGCTTTTGGTCTCATAGCTTCCCAATTTATAGTATTTGGAAGACCAATGGAAGTACAGTTGGACACCTTAGATCTTATCAGATATGCTTGTGTCATCTATAACTGGCTGCGAACTACATCACCAGCCACCTACTAGAGGTAGGGGGGGGTCTTTGGACTTTGAAGAGACTGACACAGGAGTGTTGCACCTTGGTAGCTGGCGAAACACAGCGACAGCTTTGCCATCTTTGTCAAAACCTACATGTGGTCGGATGTGTCTATAGAGGTCTCAGATAGAAGAGATTGCTTGGCAAAATATTTTGTTGGGCCCGGATCTGTTCCATGGCAACGTTGGGCAGTTTGGGTAGACAAATAGATGTTCCAGTAGTGTAAGATGACAGTGTTTATTAGGGGCTAAAGTTTTGTAATTTAATTGAGTGTAATATTCAATTTGTAAAACGTGTTTCATGACATTCGTCTGTATTTGTGATGTATCATTAACATCATATTAATTTAATTATGTTATCTAATATAATTTGGTACATTCAAATTGTCTAACTTGACACACTATTGTGAAAATGTTTACCTTGTAGACCTTCTTTGACTTTACTTTACAACAATTTCAAGTATTTGTAATGGCCTTTTGTGATAATTCACTACCCTATTTCACTGTTTTTCCTTTCAACTTACTGGTTTGCAAACTACATTGTTGCAGCAACCATGTTAGCTCAAGATTTTTTCGTGATTTTTTAGTCTCTCTTTTTGGGGGGGGGGGGGGGTCACATTTGTATATTTGGAATTTTGGTGGAAAAATAAAATTAATGCCTTTGCTAAACATCATTTACACTTGTGTAAAACATACATTTCACATATTTTATTTTCATTGCGGGGGGAGGGAGAATATATCCTGGATCACCTCCCTTTCTGGTTATGCCACTGTTATAATGACATTACCAATCTAGTGTAAATTAGATGTTGACTATATTTTTCCCTTAACATGCTCCATGCTCACACGCAAATTAGACTTCTTCCCCCTCCCCCCTTTTTTTCCTACATGGTGAGCAGATTTCAGAGGTTTCTCAAACCAACGACATTCCACTTACCAGGTTTGAAGAAGGTCTTGAAAAAACATCTTCTCGTAAAAATGAATCTGCATATTTGAACCAAACTAATTTTCGTTCATACACTTCGTCTGTTCCCACACCACTCTTTTTCGAAGCAGCAACCTTTAAATACTCTTGCCGGTAAATATTCAGAATTGTTTTAATTTTTGGCCGTAACACTTCTACCTTTCCTACAGCAATACCGCGATCTTCTAACACCACCTTTAACTTTATTAATGATTGATCTCTTTTATTCTTGTTTACATAATCAGGGTGTTTTGCGTTCCACTACAGTTCATAGTTCTCAAAAAGCTCAAGGAACTGTGTAATCTGGTCAGGGGTCCATTTAATTGCAGTTGTCTTTTTTATTTGCAGTACCTGAACATCCCTTTCTTGCTGCACAGCTATTTTCACGCACTTACAACTATTGATGCACTATCGCTCCTCTACAACATGCGAGTAACTGAGTGGGAAGCGACTTGTGCAGCTGCTTGTGGCTGTTTACACAGTGCCGGTAACAAGTGACGTGTGGTCACGTGACTGATACTAGTCAGGGCAGTCCTGCAAGTCGCTCATGGTTTTCAAGCAGGTATAGAAAAATAAGTCACTTGCAACTTTCCTCCTACTGTCCCGTTACCTGGCTTGTTGGTGTTTACACGGGGCTTGTAGCGGGCTAGTTCCATGTCTCTTGAACAAGTGGTTTGAATGCACGTCTCGTGTAAACGCCCCTTAATACAACAAACCATGTATGTTCAAGTGAAGTCAAAAATTACAAATATATATACACACACACACGCGCGATTGCTCTTGTCTGGTGGGCAAGCATTTAGGGCGCTGCCTGCCCTCTCAGACCTTACGAGGTGGGGGTGAGTCAAACCACACGGTGAGCCGGAGCGTTTGACTGTCCCTTCCGGCCGTCGTATTCTTACCATTAGGGATGTCAATAGTCGGGATGTCAGCTGTCCCTAAAGGTTGAAATGCTCAATCAGTCACGAGTTATGGATGTGTGTGGTGGTGAGCAATCTGGCAAGGACTTACGGGATTTATCCCCTGCGGCCTCATTGGCTGTCGACCGGGAACCATTCTCCGGACATCCTGGGAACAGCCTTGGCAGGGATTCTAACCCAGATTGTTCTCTCGGAGGCCAACTTCACCAAGCAGAAGCTCGGGAGTTCTTCTGCGTTCTGGTGTCGAACCCAAACTACCTTGCCTGACGTTAACTTTACAATACTATCTCTGATGGGTGTCTGGTGAGAGGGGTAGTTCTGTGTTTCAGTACTAGAATTTGATGTAAATTTAGGGGTTGGTTCGGCTGGGGTTTCCTCTAGGTTTGAATCTTCGTCTGTATACCAACCTAGCCAACGTTTCAACTGTCTCTCGTGATCTGGGGATGTTACTATGCCGAAGTCAACTGGTTTGTTGTCAGACTCACAGGGAATTAGTAAGTATACTTGGGTTTGAATCGTTAATTAATAGATTCAAATAAATATTATTTCTTCATCGGGGTGGTACTTGCATGCTAATTCTTGAACGGGTGTAGAAATTCATAATTGCACATGTGAATTATGATTAAGTTGTCGACTGACCAATGAATGGAGTCTCTTTTCTTCATTAATACAAAATCATAATGGCCATTGAATTGGACTTTTCCTCATGCGTAGCGTGCTCTCAGATGGGGCGAAGTCGGTTGTAGAGTGCACCTCTCTGGGGCGCACTTTTTTTTGCACGTGTTTATTATATTTTATGGTAACACTTTCATTTCTCTAATTTTTCGATGTATGTGAACTACCAGTCCATTACTCTTATGATGATTTTTACAAAGTTCTGAGTTCTATATATGGTTATGTTACTATTTTTAATATTGTGTTTGTATGTTTAATTTTATTTTGAGTAATTGCTTCATAATTTTTTAAATCTGAATTATTTATTTGTTTTGTGATTTAAAGACGTAATATTGTAGGTCTTAATTTCATTTTCTGAAGGTAAAGTCGGAAGCGAGCCTTGATTGGCTGTTGGTTGGTGCGGAAGCCAAAAAAGGGGTATGTGGTAAAGTGATTAAACATGTAAGGCATCAAATTTTCCATTGGAATTTACTTTTTTTGTTATTTTAACGCCATCGTAAATTTAGTTGAGAAATTGTGCTCCCAGAGGTGAAGTTTTAGGTCATCAACATAGCTATTATCACGAAGAGGTTGTAGGCTGAGTCGTATTTTTTTTGAGTATCAAATTGACGAGGCGAAAAGGATACCGAGACTACGATGGAGTTGCCATGCAAGGAGATAGTGCCAAAAGACCTCAGGTGACTCCAAGGCAAATTAATGTATGGAAAGCCTAATTATATTAACTGTTTTGTATTTATTAAATTTTAAGGGACCTTAACTTATTTTATGAGAGTTATTATTTTGATTTTTCGATGACTGGACTGTGAGTTCCATGCGTATGTTAAACCAGTAGTCCCGCTCTATTACACATGAGTTAGCATAGCCGGAGCAATGTATAATGAGGAACTAAAGATTTGTGTTGAACTTTCAATACAAATATAGAGTAACTTTATTTTGTGAAGGAAATAAAAAGAATAAGTATTGTATTTGAGATAATTAGGTGATGAACTGACTATTTACTACCTATAGAACTGTTAGTGGATGTGATCTAGGAAGCATAAGAAATTAAGTAAGAGCTTACCAAAATCTTTCTGGAAAGTTAAATACAGAGGAGGCTACTTCCGGTGGAATCCAATTAGTATTTTTGAACTGAAATTTCAAGTCAAAGATTTTTTTTATAGCAGCCCTAAAGTTTTACAGCATTTTTCAATATTTTATTTTATTTTATTTTAATTTTTCATTCTGATTTATCCCTATTCTTACTTGGATGGTGATATGTCATTTATGTTAATTATTATAAAGTATAATTTCATTTTGAGTAAAGAGATTTCAGTCACATAGACACATTTGATTTTGCACCTTGTTGAATTTCTAACATAATTGAGTGTGAGTTTATTTATTTCCCCTTTCACCAATAAATTAGTTATCAAGATTACACATGTTTTATTTAAATGAAGTACTGTGAATGTTAGAATGTGTTTTCTATTGCGTGATATTTACAGCATCGCCGGAGAGCTTCTGGCTCCAGTGTGGTAAGGCCAAGGTTATACTACAAATAATAAGGCACCCAAAAATCAATCATACAACCTTATCATTAGAATTATTATATCTCCCAACTCACACCAAATAGTTTTAAACCTACACAATTACACATCACACAACCAATCTATTGAAATATAATTTCAGAATTTATTTTGGGGTGATGCTGCAACGTAAGTTACTGTGGGGGCCAGGAATGTAGGGAGCTTTCAGAGCGGGGGTGAATAGCGAAGAGGAAACGAAGGACAGGGGCAGTGTGGGATGTAGGGGAAGGGAGTGTCTTGCAGTGGGGGATTCTGCCTCCTTTTCTGCGCTACAAACAGTTTAAAGTATATTGGCGACGGATAATGGAGTGGAATGTAAAGCGTAGGAAAAGCAATAAGGTGCTTCATAGCAAAGAGAGAGAAATAATTGGTAAAGTAATATCAATCTGTGGTGAAGGAGTTCGTGATAAATACCTTTCGATTCCTATTCACAAAACAACAGTACCTGCTGCGAATTATACAGATGTAAGCAAAGCAACAGTGATGCGTATTCAGAAGAAAGAAATTGCAATGCCAAATGAATCACATACAACACCAGGGGAAAAAAGATAAGCCATGTATTTTAGACATGTGTAATGCGCATCACCGATGGAGGAAAACATGTATTTAACGTTGTTTACATCAGGTGTACATAATAGGACAGACGTGTGTATGTTTATTTATTTCTGTTAATTAAGATTACTGTAGTTCTTCTCTTTGTTTGTGCAGGCCATGAAAAAAATCTCAAAATTGAGATTGACAGCTTTGATAAACCTGTCATAAGAGATACTATCCAGGAATTCTATACAGTAAAGAAAGTTGTTCCTACAGTACGCAAACTGATTCCCATTTTAAAGGACAAAATAGGTTGGCAGTGGAGCCCTTCATCGCTCAAGAGATTATTGCGGAGTATGGTTTTCGTCTGGAAACGGTGCTGTAGCGGGCTCCAGGGCGCCCGAACACCAGAACTTAGAAGATTACCTTGCATGTACTATGGGATTTCAACAGCGGCCCCCTGTTTTAATAACACTTCTGAGTGACCTAGTAATGAAAGAGTATAAAAGCGAGAGCCGCGCTCCTCCCACTGGC
Organism: Dryococelus australis; assembly: GCA_029891345.1. NCBI lineage: Eukaryota > Metazoa > Arthropoda > Insecta > Phasmatodea > Phasmatidae > Dryococelus > Dryococelus australis. The sequence goes on along the minus strand of CM056993.1, from coordinate 218,776,795 downwards.
AGACGACGACGTGTGAAGCGACTACGTTAGTGTCAGTGAGATACAGAAGAACGCAGAGGTCTGGAGAACTATGTGCCATCTACGAGATATGTCTTACTGGTGAGCATAAGTCCGGCTAGGCAGTATGGTGGCATTCTCTTTATCGAAACCCCGTAATTAAAGAGTAATATCATATGGCAAGGCTAGAGTTTCTTGCGAAGCTATATTCTTGTATCTGTTTAATTACTTGTTAACTTGTTCGTGTATCTTTATATCCTGTATTGTATCAGTAAGGCAGTTCAATGTTTTGTGTATTTGTAACCTCTCATGTTAAAGTATAATATTGTCAGATGGAGTAAAGTAAAGTTAGTAGATTGTGGAGAGAGATACTGTAGTAGTGTTTCAAGTATTGTGTTATGTCCAATTAAAGAGTTGTTATAAATATATTTGGTAGAATCCCCTCTGTCATTAATAGTTGCTAACAGTTATCAGTCCCCTGTACGAACCTGGCCTACTGGAGCAAGTGTTGCGAGGAGAAGAGAAGGACTGAGAGTAGCAGGAATAGTTGTATATTATTAGTGATAGGTAGGCAGGAGTGTAACACTGGTGGAGATGCAATCGTTTCCTCCCTCTCGTTGCCGAGCAATTAACTCCACCACGCGCATAATTTCATTAATTAAATTTGGCGTTCTCAGCGAAAAACACATGGCAGCGCCTCATGCTAACCACAATGTGCATAGACACAGTTTATATCCCTTTTGTAGTAATAACATTACAGTTCATGTCTTTAGTTCAAAAGTCTATAGATTAATTTGCATATAAACGTGTATCACCCAATATAGGTGCACGAACAGCTGTTAGCATCCTGGCCAAGGCTACGCCTAACAGGCATAAATTGAGATAGGTCAGGGAGTCACGTGCATACTGCAGCATAATCGCGCAGCAGCCCTTGCCACAGCGCAGTTACTTTTATACCCTTCCTAGTCCCCAGAATGCTTTTGCTTCTATATGTGTGAAAATAATGCATAAATAACTGCTTCTTAAATTGCATGTCGGAACATATGTTCCTTTGTACCAACTAGCGACACTTCACTTATTTTGGTCTGTTTTAAAAGTGTTTCGCTACATTCCTTCTCTTTCTAGTTTGTTGTAGTTATAAGTTTACACCAGTGCGGCACCAGTATACACTCACTACAATCTCAATACAGCACAGCTTCACAGTACATGGAAACACTTACATGCAAAACTCTAAGCTCTATTACCAACCTTTTAAAAATGGTTTCACTTGATACCACCACCATTGAAAATTGCTTAGACATACGTGATATGAACAACACACAAACATGCAGCATCAGCACGTCCAGTGTCGCTGACACACCCCCACCAACACAAGACACTGAACACTATCACTCACCCTCTAATTCATTTTCACCTGAATTTTTAGGCTGCTCCAAATACGAGCAAATTTCCACAACTACCTATCTCCACCCCTGTACACCCCCTCCCTCCACCTACACCTACCACAACACCCGCTCAGACACCCCTCCCTATTATTCCCGTCATGGATGACCCATTACCAGTGCAACTAATAATTTCCCACCCTCAAAAATCACCCACCTTTTCCAGAGCACGGCATGAGGACATAACAGACTTTTTAGAGGATTTTGAATCCGTGGCAGAAACAAACCAGTGGAATGCGTTAGAGAAATGCCGCAGGCTCAAGTATTGTCTATCAGGCCCAGCGAAACACACATTCGTTAACCTCAACCATAATCTACAAGAGCCTATTATGTGGGATAAACTTAAACATACGCTCACGGACACTTTCACGTGCCCGGCAAACAAAGAGCGTGTAAAACACCTCCTTTACAAGAAGAAACAAGCACTCTATGAAGATACTTCTATCCACATTCAAACCATGCAGTTCTACCATGTCAAATATCACCCTCACATGACAGATCACGAATTCCTCAGTATCCCGTGACGTTCCCTCCTCCCAGCTATCGCCGACAAACTTATCGGCCACCCAACAGACACACTTCAGGGCATGATTGTGACCCTCCGCTGTATTGATGTCGGCATATACAAATATTCAGAGACCTTCACGCAGTGACACACACACGCCAACAAGGCCAAATTAGAGGCAGAAATCAGAAAGTTTAAAGAGGAAGTGGCGCAATTAACACTTCAACAACAACAAACACCTCTTACACACCCCACAACCATTCCACCAAACTCATTTCAATCACAACCGCAACAAAAGTTTCCACCACACCCACAGGCTTACATCCCGACCTACAACCCCCGCCGGTCATATCCCCAAAACACCACCTTCGACCCCGCCCACATTACACGGCACCCCGCCATTCTTCACCCCAAAACACCCACTTTCAAACCACAGGAATGCTGAATTTCAGAGGTAAATTCAACACCAGACCCCCATTCTCCCCACACCAGGTATTCAACACACCAAACCCTCATTTCTGTGGCCATGGCCAGAAAGTATATTCTTCAAAAAACTTCTAAACGAGGGGGCACACCACACCACCCCACCCCTGATGATGTCAAACAAAAAATTTGTGGAGCTAGTAATGCCATTTTTAATAAAGTTATACCCAATTGGACATATGCGGAGATTGCAAAGGTCAATTCCTTCAGTAACGTTCTGCCCCAAAAACCACCCCTGCCAGAAACTGCAAACAAATTACAACACCCCCACATGTCACTTGGCAATAACACAAAATGGCTGACAGGCGTAAGTAACCCATATAAAAAACTGCACTACACAAACAATTGCCACCACGCCGCATCCCAAAACAATTCTACATTTTCTGTACAATCGCGGTCAGAAAATAGGCCAGACGAGTGGATGCCAAAACATGAAAAGTACCGCAGTTTACAACAACACATATATTCCGCTACCTCAGAACATATACATGCCGTCAGCACTGCCCGTCTGTCACCCTAATACGACAAATGTTTCTAACATCATGCCACGCAAGCGCAGCTGGCCCAGTGTGACAATTGCAGACGCGACACCCCCCCCCCCCCCATGCACAAACCACCGACATCACCAAACTACAGCACCAGCGCGACCTTCACGACACTGTTGCGACACCTCCACGGCCACACACACACACACACACACACACACAGTTTTCTGGCCACGCAGCCTTGAGCATGCTACGTGTGCCCTCTGTTTCTACGTCGGTCACAAAGCCAACTGCTGTCCCCTCTTCACTCATCAAGAGCTCCACTTTAATACCAATATTGGGGAGAGTTTCAACAAATTTAAGCGTAAATTTGGCCTTACGCCTCAGATTGTGAAATTGCCCTACCAAAACCAGCACTATACCACCCCCATAAATCACTCACTTCATGACACACAGCGTTCATTCTGCAATGATGAAAACGTGTTACAGCATTCGCAGAAGCGTAATGAGCTGAGCAAACTGTCACCATACGTCCCACGTACACCTCATCTCACCCCACACCATGTAGGCAATTCAGCCACACTGCACCGAGTCCTTATCAAAGTAAATGGTAAATGGTATTTGAAACCCATATACGTTTAAATATTTCAGGGGATACCTACACTCAACGCTTTTTGATAGTAGATAATCTGCAATAAGACATATTAGGGGTGGATTTGATTAAACATCATGATGTTATCCCCATTTTGAAATATGACATCATGCTCATACACCGACACAACCCTCTTAAAACTATACAAGTCCCACTACACCTCCACCTGCTCAACACTAAAGTAATTTACACCCCTTGAACATCACATTAACACATTGGAATCCTTTGATAATGGTGATACCACATCTCCCCACATCAATACTAATCTTACACATGAACAAACATCAGCAGTTCAGAATATAGATTTATTTTCAGGAGTTTATATTATCCCTGTTAGACCTGAGGATAGGCACAAATTAGCTTTTACGATCGATGACGTGGGACTTTTCCAGTATCAAAGAATGCCAATACGGTTAAACACAAGTCCACAATATTTCTAAATGTTTATCAACTAACTCCTAGGCCCCCTCCGATGGACCGCTGCAATAGCATACATCGACGAGATTTTCATTCTCGGCAATACCTTCGAAGAGCATGTAGAAAATATCACTGAAGTTTTTGAGAGACTCCGCTTATTTAATGTGAAGGAGAACACCAAGAAGTGTGCATTTGCGGAACAGACAGTTAAGGTCCGCGTATTAATCACGCCTGAAGGCATAACTTCTGACCCCGAGAAAGTGCTCGCCATTATAAAAATATAACCCCCCGCAACATCAAACAATTACGAACCTTTCAAGGCATGACGTCCTATTTACGTCGATACATTTGTAATTACGACTCCATAGCACAACCCCTCATAGAACTTACAAAACACAACATCCCAATCAAATGGACTAATAACCATGACACCGCATTCACTCACGTGAAAACAGCGATTTCCCAAGCCCCTATTCTCCATAAATTTCATGAGGACCGTAGAATTATATTAGCATACGATGCTACTAATGAGGCGGCAGGCGAAGCCCTCCTACAAATACATCCTCAAACCAAGGAGCGACACATCATTGTGTTCGCGTCCAAGAAATTTTCCCCTCGGGAAGGAAATTGGAGTACCACTGAAGGAGAACTTGGGGCTATCCGTTATTTACGTGCCCCACTTCCGACAAAATTTATACGGACGCCATTTCACTATAGAGACTGACCATGCTAGTTTACGGTACCTCCGATCCATGGCCGAGCATAACGTGCGTATACAAAAAAATGGCCATTGCTCTCAGTGAATACGACTTCGAGGCTCAGATTATAAAAGGTACATCAAACACCCTTCCGGATGCCATTAGTCGAAGACCCACAGCACCCCTTGTCCCTGTCCACCATATTGTTCTTAACGATGAGATACCAAGTTAAAGAAACAATGCTCACCTGCGCTTCATTATTTAAAGCATTTGCTGAAGCCATCTTGCAAAATTCCGATAAAGTACGAGAAATCCAAAACGCAGTAGCGAAGTATGTAAAAAACCATTGGGACAAAATCAAGGCTAATTTTAGTAAACAACTCACAAAAGAAAGGGATAGATTTGCCTCTGAAATAACTCATGAACACATTTTTCCTATGGCTGTCATTTCCATAATTATTACCTCCCTACATAAAGTTAATGTTCAAATTGTTAAACAACATTCTGACACCCCCTTAGAAAGTACTTGTATTGATCCCGTCTTAAAATGTACCATCCTTATTGTTTTACATTCTGACTCATTGCATTACACCTCAGTTTACACCCCCGCACAAGAGTACAATATTAAAAGGCAATGACATCATATTTTTACTATGCCCCATTACTGTCAATACCTCCCCTTTCACCGGCGAGTACGATCGTGACCCCCATATTGCTAAACTCAAACATGCCCTACAAAACCCCACCCAAGCCGACACCAAGTACCGCTGCCTCAGTCGCCATTATAAGCTCACAGCCAAGGGCGAAATACTTTTCAAAATTAACGCATCCAAGGTCTATCCAAATTAACTCTTGTCCCACAGAATTATGTAAACGAAATTATCCAAGCCCACCATGACGCCATTTTCGGAGGCAGTAACTGGCAGTAACTCAAAACCATTGCCAAAATTAAACAATCATATTACTGCGATAATATGGCCAACGATGCCAAAAATTATGTCAAATATTTTTCCATGCGTCAGAAAACTAAGGCCAGTAATTCCCAACCCTCTGGGCATTTGACGCAGATTTCCCCCCCCCCCCCTTTACCACTGTAAGAACAAATACATTCTTGTCATGACCAAGTACGCAACTCATTACATTGTCGCAAAACCTGATACTTATGGATAGGGGAACGAGCTTAAAAATGAATTGGTCAATCGCTTGTTACAATCCGTTGACATAAAAAATCTCACCACTACAGCATACAATCCACGAAGCAATGGCCTTGTTGTATCCTCAAATAAAATTCTTGGTGACCAGCTGACTGCCTGTGCCAATGCTATCAGATAAACTGAGACCTCTACGTCCAATTCATTTGTTTCAATTTTAATACCAGTATAAATACTACCACAAAATTCACCCCTTTTTATCTAATGCACGGTGTAGAGGCTACCCACCTGGCTCAGGTGATTAGCAAACAACATTCCCCCAGAGCACATGATTGGTGCGAAACTCTTAAACATAATAGGGAAATTGCCCGTTTAAATTTAATACACGCACAAAAACATCAAACCAAATTGTTTAATAAAACCCATAAGAACAGCACCATAAAAGTCAATGATCTTGTCTGGGTAAGGAACAGGGGACATCAAAAGGCGTTGACACATTGATACCGTGGCCACTACAGTGTGGTTCAAGTCCTTGGGAAATCCACGATAAGAATACAAATCAATAAAATGGGCCCGCTGAAGACCGATGTTATTTGTAGACGCCATATAAAACTAACGTACATTCACTCCAATCGCTAAGTGTTACACGTGCTGGTTTTAAGATTTTATTTCTGTTTATTAATGTTTATTGACAGTATGTTCCAAGAACCCCGCAATACTGAGTGAACTTGTAAACGACACACTGCCTCTGATTGGAGTTTGCTGAGTCCCGCTGTGTCCAGCAACAAGTGTGTCAGCGATTGATGCGAGTCGCTGCCAGCCTTCACACCACCACACGTTACTTCACGCAGGCAGCAGGGCATCAACCTGAATGCGACAGTGCTGCTGCCATCTCCACAACGCGCCCGCACTGACGCTTAATGCAATGTGCACCTGCTGGAGCAACCCACTACAGTTGCCAGCATGCCACGATCTTCGCGCACCGCCCTATGCACAAGCGCACCAGTAAACATGGCAACGGGGGGGCATAGCCCGCCCACGCAGGATGAAGAGGGGAGGACTCACTAATCCCCTGGCGGTCACGGCTGTGGTGGCCATGTGCATGACCTTCGCGCCAGTTTTGTTCGTACAGCCGGCCACATACAAAGTCCACGCTGGTGTTTACTGGCGACCCACGCTGGTTAACTTCTGTTATGAAAACAGTTTACCCATCATTTACATGGTCCCACTCACGATGCCTCAACCACCTGACACCGCAGCACAATACCTACACACTGCATGTTCCACCACCCGACACCGCAGCACAATACCTATATACGACATGTTCCACCACCTGATACCGCAGCACAATACCTACACATGCCATGTTCCACCACCTGACACCTCAGCACAATACCTACACGTGTCATGTTCCACCACCTGACACCGCAGCACAATACCTACACAGGCCATATTCCCCTCCTGACACTGCAGCACAATACCTATACATGCCGTGTTCCACCACCTGACATTGCAGCACAATACCTACACACACCATGTTCCACCACCTGACATTGCAGCACAATACCTACACACAGTATGTTCCAACAGGACGTTCACGTCCTGTGAAAACGCGAAGTTGTTGTCTGCTTACTTACAGGAGATCGAGAATGGCATAGTACAGGAGTTCCTGAACAAAGTTTCTACCCACACCCCGCAAGTCGCGGGGCATCCAGCTGCTTGGTGACGCAGCAAATTGATTTTGCTATATGCTCACAAATAGACACCTGAGAGCACTCATTGACAACGATGCTGGTCTGAACGCCCAGATCAGTGAACTAATGGATAACATCAGGGTCCCTAACCAGGCCCTCAATGTCTTTGTTAAAGTAATTAACCAGGTGGAACCCCAAATCACCAACAGAGTAAACACCTTGTCACAAACAATTAATGACATGTCTTGACATCCTCTGCCAACAGCAAGCACAAATCATCATAAACACAGATCTTGAAAACCAGTTTACATTCTTGTCCATCCCCATACTGCAAGTAGTAAACAACATAGTCAGCGAACAAGCAATACAAACGTATGTCCAGTCTTGCCAACTCAATGAACTGCCCCTTAGTGCTGTCAATAAGACCCAGCTGATAAACAACTTGCTCAATTGGAAACCGGAATTAAATTAATTAGGTCTACGCTTGCCATTCCCACCAAAAACATATCCAAATACAACATGAACAAATTAACAGAGTGCAGTTTTTCCACGTCCCAATTAGTGATTAAAATACCATACCAGTTGTGCGTGCCAACACTAACTGAAAAATCTACATCATTCCCGTGCCATATCAATTTCAAAATCATACATGTTCCATCCAAATATCATTCAATCTCGTTGCAATTGACCCTGACATGGGCATTGTTAAGGCATTAACGCCATCATCTGATATCGCGCCGTATGTTGTAGCCATTCCGAAGCAATCCCTCAGTTCCAAGAATGCATAATGCATTAAACAAGGCATTCTCCTATCTAACCGGGCCAAATTTTTCTCACAGTGTAAGTTTCAATGTTTGCCCGTAAATACATTCTCAATCCACCCCATCTTGCCTCGTCAATACGCCCTCACAAACCCCCCAGAAGGCACCACGTTAAGATGCCTTAACAGATAGCAGAACACTAATATACAAGACCACGAACTAGGTACCATTGAAATGCATCTCCCTTGTAGATGTTATGTAGCCACTAGCACACAATCATGGACACAACACACTTATGTGATGTGCAGGCACCCACAGTTCCTCTACAGCAAACTGTGGTCCCTGCTCATTGGTTACACCATCATGCATTTCACCCTCAACACTTACACCTCACCTCAGGAATACACTTTTACAATCTTTCCACTGCACTCAATACTGACTGGAAAATTAATCACACCACACTTCCAGATACACGAGATATACCATCCTATCCCACACATGGTAAGTTTAGGAGCAGTCATTTATTTCAAGTAATAGACCCCATTGACTATGATTATGCTACCATGGCTATCATTGGACTGCTAGTGTTTTGTATTATAACAATGTATTTTAAATTACCCAAATTCACCCTTATCCTCAATCGATTAAACACAGGTAACTGAACTACAAGAATCCCACAATCCAAGGACTGCCTGCGAACCAGGGTAGGTCACCTGTAAGTACAGTGTACGTGTGCATTGTACAACAAAGAATTTTCAGAGCCTACAGAAACTCACACTACTTACACTCATGCTCTTATAAATGAGATATAAAAGTTAATTGAACTAAAGAATTACCAATAACTGTTACAGACACTAGAATATTTTTCTCTTCAAATCCTCAGCATAGGCCTATACATATGGCAATTTTTAATAATGCACAAGCTATTATATTGCCTGTGAAAAAAAAACAGTACGTAATAGATAGCATTATAAATCAAGGTTTGATTCAAAATCATCTCAGTTTGATACATATGGCCAAGAAATAATTTCAATATCAGTAAAACATAAAGTAGACTAGACCACAAAATTTCACTTTATATTTTACAACCTTATGCTTATAAAATCAGTACTAATATGAATGAATCTATAGTACTTATTAAGGGGCATCACCTGACCAAGTCGTAATTTATGTATATACGTAATGAACCAATCAACATTGCAGACATAAAGTAATTCACTTATATAATTTCAAATGAAAAGCAAGCAAACAATATACTAGGTCAGACTAATTCATATAGTGCTAATCAGGTGTTGTTGGTATATCTTCACAGTTTCGTTTAAGTTTTTCAACAACTAAAGCCTAGGCCTAACAGGATAAAGGAACAGGATTAGTTTATTACATAAATATTTTCAGTACCATATCTCCAATTACTATTGGGTTTAATAATATAAAGTAAAGGCAAGTAAGAAAATTCTACGCTAGTTCAACTGAAAAACAAGATGCTATTTCACAAAAGAGTGCAAACTCTCTTATTAATGGTTCAAAATGCAAACAGCATCTTTAATACATACACTCGCAATTAGGCTACCGCCCGGTGGTGAGCTCTCTCAACTCTCCTTCACCCAACCAACTCCTTTTCCACTCCCTTCCTGAATTTACCAACCCCTCTCACAGATACCAATTCCTCCCTCAACACATTCCATTCCCTCACAGACCTCACAAGCATGGACTGCCTACCCCGCTCCGTTCTCCTCCACACCCTCTGAAGCTTCTCACTGTTGTTTACTCTTCCTCTAAACACCCCCTTACTTAGCTTGCAGTGTAGCCCTCCCCATCATCCCTCTTCATTCACCACCCTGCACATCCTGACTAGCCGTTCAACTTTCCTCCTGTCCTTCAATGAGCTCCACCCCATTTCTTTCATCATCACTGATGGCCTATAGTTCCCTTCTTCCTCACCATCTTGCCCCTGCCTTCTCCACCTACCCTTCACCCATCTTGCTGCCTTTCTCTGCACCTTTTCCAGTTCTCGCACCTCCACCTCCACATACGGGTCCCATACTGCTGCAGCATATTCTAACATTGGCCATACCATTGTGCCATACACCTTCTCCTTCACCTCACAGCTGACTCCATTCAGCACCCTACCCAGCATACCCAGAGCCCTTCTTCCCTTTTCTACCACCCTCTCTACCTGTTTTTTCCACCTGAGGTCTCCCTGCAGTACAATCCCTAGATACTTATATTCTGCTGCTTCTTCTATCTCTTGTCCCTCCCATCTGTACATGTCCCTGCTTATCATCTTCTTCCTTGTGAACCTCACTACCTTAGTTTTTCTTACATTTATCTTCATTTTATTTTTTCTTGTCCACAGCCATATCTTATCAGTGTCCGCCTGCAAATTTCTGCCCCCCTCTCCCACCTCAGCATATACAACACAATCATCTATAAACAATCTGATTTTTCCTCTAATCCCCAAACCCATGTCATTTACCATTATGGTAAATAACAAAGGACCCAGCATGCTTCCCTGTGGTACCCCTGACGTAACCTCCTCTTCCTCCAATATTGCCTCCCCCACTTTCACCCTCTGCCTTTGCCCTCTGAGAAAGTCCCCTATCCATTCCATTACCCTCCTGTCTGGTATCAGCACCTCCACTTTCCTCATCAATGTTCCATGGGGCACCTTACCGAATGCCTTCTCAAAATCTATGAAGCAGGCATCCACCTGCTTCCCCTCATTAACTACCTACAACAGATCCTCTAATAACCCAGCCAGCTGAGTCTCACATGAGTATTCCCTCCTGAAACCATGCTGGGACTCCTCCAACCAATTCCTATTGTTCATAACCCTCACCCCACATACTGCACCATCAGCCTCTCCATTACTTTTCCTGTACTTGATGTGAGACTCACTGGTCTGTAGCTGCCAGGCCTCCTCCCCCTATCCTCTCCCTGCTTGTGTATAAGTACCACCATAGCATCCTTCCAATCTTGTGGTAACTTACCCTCTCCTAAGGACTTTTTAAACAGCACTTCTAAATATTTCGCCAACTCCTTGCCACCAAACTTTAGTGCTGCATTTCCTATCCCAACTGGTCCCCCTGCCTTACTGCTCTCCAAACTCCTAATTGCCTTTTCTATCCGCCACTCCCTAATCTTAAACTCACTATACACCCCCCGAACCCTGTTTGTCCCCCTATTCCAACCTTCCTTTGCCCTAGAACACTGACAAGTACTGTTCTTGCAGCATCTCCGATTTTTCTTGGTCATTTGTCGCATGCCTACCATCCCTTCCTGTTAGCAGAGGGATCCCTTCCTCTCCTCCCCTTAACTGCCTAACATACCTAAACAATTTCCCCCATTCCTTGCCTTTTCCTTCTTCCACAATGTTCCCCAGAAATACATTCTTTGCCTGTTTGATCTTCCTTTCAAGCACCTACCCATTTGTTTCATCATTTCTTTAGATCTTATCATCCCTTCATTTCTCCACTTGGCAGGTAATTTTCTGCACTTCCTCTTCATTTTCAAAATCTCCTGTCCATAATATGGGGGGTTTCCCCCAGTCCGTAACCTTTTCATTGGCACAAATTTCTCCAACATAACCTCCATTAATCTTCTAAACTCCCAGCACAACCCCTCTACCCCCTCCTCCATAGACCATTTTTTAAACCTGTCTCTCAGGAAGATTTCTGCCCCTTCTTGTCTCCTCTTCCATACTGCCACACCAACCTTTTTGCCATTTGCACTTCTCTCATCCTGCCAATCCCAATTTCTACAACCGGAATATGATGGTCGCTTATACCATCCAATACTATTGCACCAACTACAGCATTCCTAGGTCTGACCAACACCACATCCTGCACTGACCCAACACCCTCCTCATTCCATCTCGTAGGTGTTTCTACTATCTGGACTAATCCTCTGTTGACTAACTGTGCTGCCATTCTCTGCATTATACTACCCATTCCTTCTGCACCCTCTACCCATTTCACCCCTGGCATATTCAAATCCCCTGCTACAACAACCAACTACCTGTCCTTTAGTCTATCGACCCTCTCCTTATCATCTCAATTGCCTGCCATCCCTATCCTGGTGGTCTATATGCTCCTATTACTACTACCACTCAATTTAATTTCCATTACCTCGACATCCTCATTAACCCATTCTACCACCCCTTTTAGCCCTTTCCTTACACACACCATTATTCCTCCTCCTCTCCCATCCCTGTCTCTTCTGAAGATGGTGAACTTATCCTGCCTACATTCAATGTCCAGTACTTCCTCAGTCAGCCAAGTCTCCACAGCTACCACTATATCCGCCCCATATCCTTCAACCTTTCCCCAGAAGCCCTCCAGCTTGTTGTACACACTCCTACAGTTCACCACCATTATCTTTATACTAGTACTCTGCTTTACCATCCTACATTGCTTACCTCCTATCTCCACCCCTGCGGCCTCATCAATGCTATCCTCTCCATTTCTCTCCCCTTCCATTTCCTTGCTTCTAACTGATTGCTATTTCAACAACTGCTGCTCTGCCCTGACCCTCTCCATGCAGCCAGCTACTTCTCTACCTAGCAGGTCACCTAGAATCCTCTTTCCCTGTTCGGTCAGGTGAACCTGGTCTCTCCCTACACTTTCCCATCCTACCATCTTTAAATGTAGCCCCCAAATCCCTACACACCTTTTCATATAACTCACTCGCAGCCACTGCCTTCCTATAGGATACTCCTTTCCCAACCAGCACGCCACTGACTACTGCCCTAGCTCCAGGAAACTTCTCCCTCACTTTCCTCAGTAATCCCCTGAGGTCCTGCTCTATCTCCTGCCCCACCTCCCTATGAGCCAGGTCATTTCCCCCTACATGAGTGAGAACAACCTTTGCCACCCTGCTACCTCTAATACCACTAACCCTTTCCTCCAAATCCCTGGTATTTGCCCCTCCCCCCCCAAAAGCTGCTTTATATGTTTCTTCCTGATATTCCTCAGCTCCACCCCCTTTACAATAGAGCTGACTAGAAAAACCACCTCTGGCTCCCTTCCTACAACCTGTTCCTGCTTTGTGGCTCTTCCGCCCACCTGCCTACCCTTGTCTCCGGCCTCCTGCAGCACCCTTGTTTCCCTATCTTTGGCCAGCTCTCCTCTTTCCCCTATGGCCCTGAACTGTCTACTTTGTCCTGCTTGCTGGTCTTTGCTAATCGCACACTTGCAAGCCTCAGCATACTGCTTCCTACCGTAAGTACATCTCTGTGTTGTGGTTGTGTTCCATTTTTTTTCCTATCCTTAGTAATTTACATGTTATTTCATTCCAATAAAATATTAAGGGGTCATAACGGTCCATTGGACATATATGTTTCTTAACTGTTTTTAACTAAGTGAAGTACAAATGCAATAAAATATTGTTCCAATTGTAGGTTAAGTGATACCGCCCGGTAATGTATGTAACAATTATTAGATATACGTATTTTAAATTTTCCTTTCACGTGTAATTTCTATTCATATAACTTGCACGGTGACACATATTAATTCTTATATAACGTAATGCCGTACACAAAGCTACAATGCAAAGTGAAACTGTAACAAATGAGACATGGACACCCAGCATATATCAGTGCCAATAAACAAAATTTACACAATATAAACTGTAAAGTAAATCTTCCGAGATGCACAAAGACTGTACTCAGAAACCAGTGCAAATACTAAGTGAATTCCAGAATATTATAACGGCTTACAAAAGACAGTTCTAAGTGAAATCATTACCCACGTAGTAATATTCAAAATATTTTTATCTGTGCAAGTAATTTTTACTCGTATATAAATGTGCTAGGTAACTTCTAATAATTTAAATTTTGTATTGTTCAACGTTGTAAAACCAGTAACTTCACTCTATGTAATTTTAGATAGTATCAGTGCAAATATGTATAGGTTCATGTTCCCAATGAAATCATACAAAACATCACTATTTTTTTAATATGTTAACTGTGATTTATACGATACTTAGCTCAAATGTTAGTAAGTATTCCATTAATATGTGTAATGTAAGGTATTCACTTCACAAAATTGAAATGTGCTATTTAACCACAAAACTAAAAGCCACGTGCATTGCAAGGTGCAAACTGTCAAGGTGCAGGTTCACCAACTGTTACATATGAAAATTCTTTTCAACCAGAAAACTATAGAAATTTTCGTGTGAACACGTATTACAGGCAAGATAATGGGTGAGTAAACAACTTCGCTTACAGAGGAAGAAGGTCTTTCGGACAGAAATGGAACCGGGGTAGTCACATTAACAATGGGAACAGATATGACCCAGGCTACAATAGCAGAGGCCGACAGTAAGACAGTAGGAACATAGGAACGCGAGACAAGCGTTCTAATAACACACAAAACGAGGCTGAACAAATGGCCACCAAGAAAGTAACGTTCGTGGCGAGCACAGAGGAGGAAACGACGCAAATGCAAGCCAAGTAGGCAGGATGTTTCCACCCAAACCAGGTGTTAATTTAATGTATGTAGTACCACAACCTACGGGGCATATTACACGACAAACACCCTTCAATCCCCTTGCACCTAATGCATTTTACTCAGGCATGCCTGTACAATGGATGCCTTACGTTTATCTCGAACAGTCTAGAATGAATCAGGGGCATAATATGTCACATTCTACAATGCCTAACACTGTACAAGGAGTACATAATCAAAACCATGAGGGACAAACACCTAGCACATTCGCACAGCGTTCGGAAGGTTGAATCCCGGAGTGCCACCATTTCAGTTGCCTATTAATGTACCACAACAATGGATGTCGAACGTGTCAGTAGGGCAACAAACAGGAGGGGTACCGCATAATCCGACAAACTAGAACGGATCGGTGTGCGTAGTCTCCGGCCACTGGTCCCGTATGTTAAGCAGGAGGGGACAGATAATAACATCTTTGAGTGTGAGAATAAGGAATTGGTTCCAGTACCCAGCAACAGTAATTCAACATCACTCGCTATTAATAATGCTACTATCCATAACACTGACAGAGATTTTCTAATGTGGGAAGACAGAGAGCAGTTAGGAGGCTCAATATCAGCTCTCTGTCCGGAAATTATTATTAAAGTATGTGGTATTGAGACTGCAGTTTTATTAGACAGCGGAGCAGAAATGAGCTGTATTAGTGAAGAATTTGTAACTCAATTAGAAAGTAAAGGAGTTCAATTGGCATTTTGACCAGTACCCAGACTACGAATTGTAGGAGCTACATCCAGGAAAGGTCCTGTGATAACACGCCAAACAGTAGTTGATATTGAGGTCATAGGTGAAATTAAGAAAACAGCTGTGTTAGTTGTACAGAAATTGGCAAAAACCATTGATTTTAGGAACAGATATTCTGACACAATTTGGAATTATCCTACATTTTGGTGGTTGGCTTATTGCACCCAATGGTTACAGGAATAAAGTAATTTTACCTGAAAAATGGTAAGTAACCGACAGATTAGTAGGAAGCTTAATGAAGGAGTATCCTGTTTTCCACCTATATCATTCTCCTACAGGCAATGTTTCGCAGAGTTTGAATGAAGAAATTATGAACGCAGTAGCGGAAGCTAATTCCTTGGAAATATTGCAACAAAAACAGCTATATTCTTTGTTAGTGAAAAACTGGGTAGTTTTTTCAGAAACTCCAGGATTAAATAAGTTACATGCAGCCAAGATTAGAGTAGTAGAAGGTGTATCTTTTCATGCCAAGTCGTATCCCGTACCAGCGAAGTTATTGCAAGCAGCATAAGCATATTTATAAGTAATGTTAAACTGGCATGTGGTAAGAAGAGAAGTGAGCCCTTTCTCATTTCCCATAGTTTGTGTTCCCAAGAAAGATGGAAGTGTTCGTTCTGTGTTTGGATGCAATGAGCATCAACAAGATAATGGTTAAAGATCGGGAAGCACCTGTACAGACTAGTGAAATATTAAGGCTCTATCAGTGAGTAAGTTTTTGACCACACTTGATTTAACGAATGGATACTGGCAAATACCACTTGAACCTACTTCGCAACAGTATACTGTATTTCCTTTCTCATAATTTTCAATATGTATTTCAAGTTTTACCATTTGGTTTATATAATGCTATGGCTGAATCCACACTTTGTTTAGACGTAACACTAGAAGAGGAGTGCAAGCCATTTGTAAGGGCATACGTCTATGACATTTTGATCACGTTTACTTTTGAAGAGTATTTACAACATGTTAGTAAAGTAATAGAGAAGTTGAAAAGAGCCAGAGTGACAGTGAAAATTAAAAAGTCTTTGTTTAGCAGACTGGAATGACCATTTTTAGGCCACATATTAATGCCAGGAGGTATCAGAACTGCACCTGACAAGTTAGAAGCTATCACACAGTTTCCAGCTCCTAAGAATGTGAGGCAGCTGAGAGCATTTCTCGGTGTAATCGGTTTCTACCAAAATTATTCAGATCAGATAGCTCGAGTTGCATTACCTCTTTTTAAGTTTTTAAAAAAGGTTCAAGCATGGTTATGGTCGATAGAAGAGCAAGATGCTTTTGAGAACCTTAAAGCTGTATTTTTGAAGGATCATATTATTTATCATCCACTTCAAGGACAATAGTTTCTCTTGTACATTGATTTTTCAGATTTTGCACTGGGATGTCGTCTAGCTCGGCTAGATTGCCAAGGACCAAGGAGTAGAAAAGACGGTAGCAATGGCTAGCAGGACCATGTGCCCTGTAGAAAAAAATTATACAGTAACGGTGAAGGAAGCCCTGGCAATCATTTGGTCACTTAACAAGTTTTTTGATTTGCTACTTGTGAAAAAATTATGTTGCTCACCGATTACCAAGTGCTGATGTGCTTTAAAGTAGACAAGACTTTTGGCAACCGTCTTACTTGATGGTGCTTATTACTGCAAGAGTATGACATTGAAATTATGTACATTAGGGTTCTGAAAACATCACAGCAGATTATTTGAGCCGGTTACCATGTTGTATTAATGATCCGAGTTTGCCAAAGAAGGGACCAAAATAATTTATTGTAGCAAAACATGCTATTGTGAGTAGCAATTCAGACTGTAAGCTACAAGAGTTGTTATGTGATATTAAAGCGAAACAACTGCAGGATGATTTTTGCAAAAAAAGTTGTGCAAAAATTTAATTCCGTGCCACCAGAACACAAGTTGCATAGAAAGTTTTGTATGTCTTCAAATTATTTACTGTTTTATCATAGCACTTCTAATCACAATTTTGATGATGTTTTGAAGACTGTAATACGACAGGAAATTTCAAGTGCAGCAACGCAAGAGATGGATCTAGTCATGGGACATGTTGGTTGTAATATTCTATACAAAACTTTATGTAGGCAGATGTGTTGGCCTAGTATGCAGAGGACAGTCAAGAGCATGGTAACTGCTTGTGATCTATGTCAGAAGAGCAAACACCCACAAGAGAATTACAAGAAATTTTGCAAACCCATAATTCATAAAGCTCCATTAGATTTAGGTTCAGTTGACAGTTTTGGCCCTCTACCTAAATCTAAAGCAAGTGTACACGCAAAAGCTAAGATTCTGTTGATCAATATTTATATAAATACTTAATTCTGAATTCAGAAAATAGTTAGCATGTGTAAGTTTGTTTACAACTTTTGTTGCTTTTGACAGTCAAGTAATAAATAGACTTGAAACAAAAGTGCTGTGCTTTTTTTATATATGCATTGGTTCTGCAATTAACAAGATTAATGTTACTTGCAAAATATCTACTCTCAAAACCTAGTTCTTTTCAAAAATCAAAATGTAGGGTAATTGATGAATTAAACTTGGGTTCTTTGATTCACAATTGGGTTGTGGTATAAAATATTTGTTAATGAACAGGAAGATTCAAAATAAATGCATCTCACAAAAATTTTTTAACATGAAAATGTTACAGATGAAATGGTAAATATAATAGAACATTTTTTTATAATGAATATGAAGGTAACACTTTCTATGTTCACTATGTTGGGGAAACTTCATGTGAAATAATATACAAAACTGATATACCAAATTTACATATGCAGAGTACTTGGCATAATAAATATCTAAGAAAATATAATTAACATACTATAATATTTCTTAATAACCTGTGGGAAAACAATTTATAACTGAAAAACATTATAAAAGAGATTTAGTATTAATGTTAAGTCAAAGTGAGATACATTGTAATCCATATGGACAGTTTTTTAAGGGACCAAAATAAAATACTGGTCATGCAAATAGACAAGCAATGCATACTCACTTGATCATCATCCAGACTTCCAACATCTGGTTTGCTGGTGTGACTGGGTGAAAAATGTCACGAAAATAATAGCATAAAGACAAAATAGCGATGTAAAAATTTGAAAGGCACAGAAACACAAATTTGTAGATACATAAAATCCACATTGTATTTGTGTTATATTATGGTCGTTCATCCTCCTATTAAGTAGCCTTTCCTTGGCTAGGAGGATTAGGAGGCTTGACACCAATACACAAGGGTTTTCCACAGCCTGCTCCTTACAGGCATGACCTCTTGCACTCTTAAGAAAAGAGAGAGACAGAGAGATGGAGAAAGAGAAGAAAGAGAAAAGAAAGGGCTCCGCTGTGAATATAGCCCCTCTCCCTTTTTCCGCTCTGGGACCTTCCTCCTTCCTCAATGTCAAGCTTGCAATTGTTATCTCTCCGGGGTGGAGCTTGGGATAAAAACTACAAACTTTGTTTGAAAACGGTGGAAGTAGAGTATCTTTTTCCACTGAGGCTTTCGTTTCCAGACATGCTCCCTTACACCGGAAAACTTTCAAAGTTCATAAAGTCCGGCACAGCTCTACAACCGCTTGCAACGTGTATGTAAATTGTTCACCATTTTTGCATAAGATATTTAAAGTTCAAATATGAATAATTGATAAATTACTCTTTGCAACTATTCAGATTTTCAAATATCCGCACACCCCTATTAATGATACCAACTGTTGGTGTCGATACTAGTTTTGGTGGAAAAAAATCTGATGAAAATCTTTTGACTTTTCATGCTAATATTAATTGGAAGATGAAGTCGAAGATACAAAAGTCTTTGATTTGACTTTGATAATGCAACGCTTTGTACACTCCTACACCTTGAAACTGCGGCTGCTCACGTGATCTGCTGTATAACCCTTCGGGCTAGTGAATGTCCAGAGGAGGTTAAATGGCAAGAGACGTAGGATTTAGTTGCATACCCGGATGGACACTATAGGACTGCTAACTATACCCGGCTTCACGTCATGTGTGGCAATTTCATATTTTATCAGAGTTAAGTACAGTAGATCGGCTTCATGCTGAAGAATTATTAAACTGGAGAAAAGAACCGTCTTAAACGGGAACTGAGACACTCAGAGGGCGAAATAACTCGTAATTCAATTTCTGAGCCACAAGAAAGTAATTTATTATTTTCTTTGCCAACCCGAACACCAGGTAGACTACCATTTGAACATTTAATTATACCTCATAGTGGCACAGTCTTATTAGGCATACATAGGGCCGTTATTGCTTTCCATTGAATATACTGCCATCCCTTCACGACCTTCCCACACCTTACCAAGAAACACGAGCATCACGCTGTAGCAATCTCAGTTGGCCGCTTTTCCTCGGCCGGCTGTCCCAGCACCACCAATGGAGCAGAGGAGTGCTCCGCTGCCTGCAAGACCACACGTAACAAGTCTGCGTGGTGTATTGCCCAGTGTGAATAACTTTGTCCCAACATGTCCCACAATCTATGCTGGCACCTTGCCCTAGATAGACTAATCTCATCAGGGCATGCTCTTTGTGATGCTCACATCTAAGTATTTGAAGGCCACCCAAGGCTCTCTTACCCGTATAGTGTACGAGCATACACTCAAGTTCAAATTGTTTGTTGGGATTTCTATTCTCAAGTCACTTGCACCTAAAACACCACAAGATACTTCATATTGTAACCTCACCCTTCAACGTGGGAAAAACCCACTGTGTAGCTAGCCTGGAACTTGTGTGCTATCCCTGAGGTTACTCAGTAGATGAGTGATTTGATACTCGTGTACATTCCCTGTTTTACACACAAATTGGCATCCGAGGTTTTATCCCTCACATCACCAACCATAACTGGTACGGTGTTCTGCCAATATTCAGATACAAGGAGAAGTTGTTTCTTGGTACCAGGTGGCTTAAAAAAATGAGATTCTTAAATACCACTTTCTTCAATATTTACATATTCATTAACATTCATTAGTTGGTCACAATCCTTCAATCGAAGCATGCAGTGCTCCTATTTCTGCAGACTTTTTCCTAGTTATCATTCACTGCGAATGTCTACTAATTTTGCAACCTACTACTGTACTGGTTTTTTTTTTTTTTTTTTTTTTTGCAAATTTTATCCTACTAGTTAATGATGTACTAAACAATCTTAGTTACAAGAAATTATTCAAAATTATGCCTCCATCTGTCCACTCAGAACAAGTGTTACAATTTCTCAAATTCTGTGGGCATACCCAGATTATTTAAGGGATGGAGGTTTTAATTAAATAAAATAGTTAGTTATTATTTTATAATTTTATTTATTAACAATTTAAAATAGTACTCCGAACTTTATATCTAGACAACAATGGCAATGTGTTGCTCCTTACAGATAATATTTACATAATCGTCCCTTTTGTCACAGTAATCAAAACAATTGAACACTTAAAACCATTCTTTAAACATGTATTGATTACTATAAAAATTATATATTTGCTATCTGACAGTTCGAGTATATATACATTCAAGTCAGTGTCATATATCAGTTCAAGTCACACCTTATTTCAATCCAGATATCACCAGTTTTTCCTGTACATAACTTTCTATAGCACCCTAAAAATTACTGTGCACATATACACTTAACTTGTGGGGAAACTAGCTCACCACAGCTCTCACATGCTTTGTTCGTCGCAGCTGAACACACACACATCTAGCGCAGTCTCTCTCACCTCCGCCTTTGGTACTTTTCTTTGTTCATCACTCGCTACACTTCACTAGCTGGCGGTGCTTGATTGAAAACGGTTTTACTTGATGGCGTGTGGCAAGGAGGGAGATATCCAGAAGGCCATAGCTGACAACCGCTCTAGCAAGGGGGAAGGTGTGTTGGTGCCACCTCTCTGGTGACACAGCGGGTCTACCTAGGGGAGTGGCCATGGAGGGCTGTTGAAGTATGGCGACCTACCCCCTCTGAAGCTGTGAGGAGGGACTCTCAGCACAATGGAAAAAAGAGAGGACCTATACACAACAATATCAAAAAACTTTTAGTGAAGATTGCAAATGAACTGAAATATTAATTTCCATATTAAGTGTAGGATGGTGTTTTTAATTAAAAAATATGAGCAGTAAACTTGGAGGAAGAGATTTAAATGTGCACAGAGTGAGTCTCGTTGTTTGCTGCGTGATATCAAGTGAAGTTGTGGAGGTGTCACTGCAGGTGATGGAGGTACATGTGGTTGCAGTGGACGCAGATGGGAGATGAACTGCTCTGCCAGTGCGGGGCAACAATCCAGGTGGTGGGTGTGGCAGAGGGCCGTGTCATAGCCACCTTGGGCCAGACTGCGCATGATGATGAAGCGCTTGAGGACATGGTCAACACGTTCACGCTCGGATCAGATGATCGCTTGGTGGTGTCGAGCCACAGGAGTGGCCTGTTCCGCCTCTGGGACCGGAGAGGTGTGTACACTCACTCTTCTTAACTCTGCAGTTCTACAAGTTGAAATGTCTTGTGTGTGATGAGTAACTGCTTGGACTAATACGTTTTTAAGAATAAAAATATTGTGAAATTATGTTTTGCCAAGTAAAAATGAATAACAACTTAGAAGTGCTTCTGATCAGTAATATATGTAATAATGTGCCTGTATTTTGTAATGTGCAGTAGAATGTAGAAGGAAACAGGTCTGCTTGTACTGAACTTGTACTGTGGAGACCCAAGTTACAACCTGGCAGACACGAGCCTAGATTAGTGTTTGCTTGAATTAGGCTGAACATTGTCAGTTGGGAGCTGGTTCCTCTCCAGCAGTACATTCCATCACTAGTCAATGATGCAGGCTCACTGAGAAGCATGGGCAATGTGAGTGTGGTGTGGCTCGAGGTCTATGCTGTCATTTGCAGGGGAAGTGGTGTGTATATGTGTGTGTGTTAAGAGCGGAGGCTGGACAAGACGTGGAGGAGCGTCCACAAGGGGCTGGTGGTGCGTCTGGCGCTCAGCAGTGAGGGCTCTCTGATGGCCAGCGGGGGCAGCGACTCTAGTGTCAGAGTGTGGGATCTGCAGCACCAGGCGTGCACCCTCAACCTATGCGGCCTCCAGGGAGTTGTCAGGTACCGCTGCTATTACCGTCCTGCATGGAAAGTTGTGCTTATGTGCCATCTTAGCAGTGCAACCACAAAGAATCCGTTCTCTCTCTCTACGAGTGATGTGGTACATGATCATATTTTACGCTGTTATACGTAGCTTTGTCAGCGACAATAACATATTTTTGTCTGTAATTTCAGTAATATTTCATTATTATATTCACTACACACTTTTGAGTAGTAGGAAGTTAACTACAAAACTGTTTCCTTCAAAACCATTGCTGCTGCCAATATAATGTAGCATAAGGCACTGCTCCATACCAGTAGGATTCTTGAGGAATGTGGACAGTCTTGGAGAAAAAAAAAAGCTTATCTCTTGGAGTGAGTGAATGAGTGAAGAAATTCAGGTGGCTCTTAACAGGTTGGTCTTGAGAGCCAATGAGGGTGATTGAGGTGAGTATGGAGCAGCGCCGGAATGAAGGGGTGGGGGAAACTGGAAATTCCCGAGAAAACCCGTCGACCAACGGCATCGTCTGGCACGATTCCCACATGCGAAAATCCGGTGACCCGACTGGAGATTATCTCTTATACTTCAACACAGAATATATCAATGCATCTCGTCTGCCTAGGTTCCATCTAAATAATTAATCTATCATTCTTCTTGTACGTAATTACATAAACTTATTTGGTTACCACCTTGAAATGTCATCTCAATCACTTACAAAATTAATTCTTTGCACTGGTTTTGGCATATTGGAAAGTTATATATGCATTTTTAAATATTTGAAAAATTGTTCATTTAAAATTTAACACATTGCAGCACTTTAATCAATTTAGGTGATTCATTTGTAAAGGAAAAAAACTATTAACTTGATGATTTGAAAATCGTTATTTTTCAAAAAATATAATGCACTTCTTTTCATTTTTGTTAGGCATCATGAATGTTCATGTATCTTTTTCTTATTTTTATACACAAAGTGGTAAGCAATCAGCAGAGAGTTTAACCTAGAATAGAACGTTAGTCCCCTTCAGGGGTCTGTCATATTTCGATGGCCACCCATTCTGTTCACCTCAGTGTTCAGAACGGTAGAGCCCCAACCACTAGGACACACCCCACAGAGGTGGGACAGCCAACTAAGTTGTATCGCTGACAGGAGTGCCTAGCCAAGTTGCTGGCAGAGATAGCTGCTTAGGATTGGAGGCCTACGTCTGTTGTCACACCCGACAGTGGCAGGAAGGCGGTCTACGACCCACGACTCCAGGTGCTTACACTGTTAGGCAGTCAGGGAGCACACCGCCAGCCATTGTCGGCAGTACACTATAAAGTAAGGGATTGTCGATTGCTTGTCACCAACTGGACATCTGGTATGTAATCAGCTTATGCCCTTCCACAGAAGGCGAGGTGCTCAAAGAGCAATTAAGAAGGTGGAGTTTAGTACTGCCAAGCAGATCTGTGCAGCTAACCTTGTTACGCCAGTAGTCAACACTCCTAGGGGGCAGGCCCAAGCCGTCCGTAGTGCCGCAAGACCGACAGCGCCCTTCGGAACATCTGTGTTTTACTCTAATCCGGTACACACTGACTACAATGTGCATCCAGTAGTCCAAGCCCTTATCAGCTGGAGTGACACCAGGATCAAGAGAGCCAACCCACACATTGGCAGCTGGGCCAGCACAGAGTGGAACCGTCACCATCATACAGACCACTACAGTAACCTTACTTCCACCACGTCCAGTGGAACGAAGGATACCATCTGCTCCACCTACACTACAGTAACGCCACCAATGAAGAACACCCCACCGAGCTCTGGTAAGTCTACCTTGCCCCAGAGGATCACTGTTGTTGTGAGGCACATTGCCAGACCTAGTGCGACAGAATATACTCCTAGTAGACAGTCTACGAGGCTGACACTAGTATCTAGTAAGAAGGGGAACTAGTAACATTAGTAGCGCGACTGATCTAGCGCATAATAAAAGTCTCTTGCCAACTAAAGATAAAGAACATGCATCAACACCCTATTCCAACATATTGCATGTAATGCAGTTCATGTTGGAAGTTAGGCCTTACCTGTCCAAGGTCGCACACGGGTGTGTAATTTTTTCAGAGTCTTCCCAACTCAGGGAACGCCTGCCCCCTCTTGGCTAGAAAGCAGTGGAGAGACAGATTGACACCGAGCAGACAAGCTGGCACAGGAGAAGAGTATCTGTGTGGTTCCTCCTTTCCACCAACTTTTCTTGACAGGAAAGGAGCCTGGTCAAGTGTATGTGTGGGTAGAAAAGTTCAGTGTATTGGCTCATATGAGTAGGCATCCCGGGATCACCTGCAGTATTGTTAGGTGAAGGTAACAATAGACAAGGTGCTAACTCTACAGGAAGAACTCAAAGTAAAAGCCAACCCACGTTTATTTCCAGGTGGAAACACACATGGTGAATGCACCCTAACTCTTATCATCGGCACAAGTCTGGGCCAGAAAGCTACTGTGCAACACTGAAAATGGCTGGTAGAGGTAACCGGTGAATAAACGGGCAAATGAGGGGTGTGATGCACTGAACATCTAAGCGATCTCCTCTTGCATTTTTGGATGTGGTAATGAGTGTGAAATGACATTACATACAGACACTGACACCACCTAGCTTGGAAGACAAAGCAAGGTGGTGTCAGGATGAGCCCTAAAGACTCGAAGAAAGGAACACTTACAGACACATCCATGCACTGCCAGGTGGTTGGGTTTGCAAGGTATGAAGCAGGGAGTGATCCAAACTATCATAAAGCAATATTAAATCCTGAGCGGCTAGCGTTGGAAGCAAAACATCTTCGTAAACAAGGGCTTAAACAATGATAGAGTGACACTGGGCTGCTGACACTGGGAATGAAACTCAAGTAAGTGAAGGTTTAAGTGACAGGTTGGTCAGTTCCGAGCTGGAAATGAAGTGATGGTTGTTCAGGCTGGTCAGATCTCCGTGGGGTAGAACTGAAGACTGATCTGGAGATACGGGCTGTCTCTCCTTTAATACAGAACTGGGCCGCTGCCCGATGCTGATTTGCTCTAGTCACTATAACGAGGGGTTGTAGCAGAGCAGGGGTTAGCAAATGCATGGCTTTCCTATCTGACGTCACCGGCTGGTAGAAGGGATGAAAACAAAGACAAATGGTAATCATACTACTAGTGCTATATAGCAGTGGGAAAAGAACTCGTTGCCTAGGCTGCATAGTTATG
This sequence comes from Dryococelus australis, assembly GCA_029891345.1. NCBI lineage: Eukaryota > Metazoa > Arthropoda > Insecta > Phasmatodea > Phasmatidae > Dryococelus > Dryococelus australis. Next base: position 218,750,996 of record CM056993.1, on the reverse strand, counting down.
GTGGGCCGGTGAATAAAACTATCTGCAAGGCAGATAGTGCAATCTCATCTCACGTCGGGACAAATAAAAATGCTAATTTCCAACTCCGAAGCAAAGCTGACATAAGGATGGAGCGGAAGTAGTCTAATCTCAATTGTTGTAAAAGTGTTGTGTGTCCATGGGAAGAGGGTCGTAGATAGATGGATATCCTAATACTGTCGGAGGTCGAACACAAGCCCTTACTTAACATGATCTGGCTAAGGCATGGTTCCCTATGTTGGGTTAATTTACTTGTTAGAAGACTTGGGGACAGACTTCCTAGGTTGGAAACTGGGGATTTCAACCCCTATGGTTAATTTTATGTCAAAGTTGTGCGATAGAAAGATCTAGTTTTGACACATGAGACAGACGTCAACATTCACGAGGCCAGTGTCGTGAGGAGCATTTACATTACAAATAACTCTTAAAACTGCTTAGGGAAAATCCCTGTGTAGAGGGTAGGTCTAATAGGTTTGCGTAATGGGACAAAGTCAGGTTTTATGTGTACCACTTTTTTCCGAGGCATTACCTTTTGGAAGTGAGGCAGCCGCACACTCCTCGTAGCTGGCTAGCTCGATGAGGTTGACAGCAGCTGGACAGTGGCAGATGCTGGTTGTGGAGCAGTGGCTGCTGGAGAGTTTCTGGGGTGTTTTAGGAGGGTTTACTAAGAAAGGATTACTTAACCACTGATGATCGAGACCTAGGAGAGCCTCTTCGTACTGCACAATTAATTGTTCAATTCGTGAGCTGCGTGGCCCTTTTGTAGGTGGCAAAAATAAAGGAGTGTGTCTCAGTGGGAGGGAAATTTGCTAACTCTTTTTCTATTTCTTTTATTATCAATTTTGATTTCTGTTTGTTATCACCGTTCCTAGAGTAAGGCATGAGAACAAATATAATAAACTGTCTAAGATGGAGACGGTTTATTGGTTTGCGATCCTAACGTGTACTTCTAGACACACTGGCTTTTAAGCATAATATTGCATTCTGTTGTTCCATGTCCGGCCGTTACCGAGCGATGGATGGAACGTCTGGCTGTTACTCAGTGGTGGAACAGAGCTTAGGGTATTACACGTTGTTTTATGTAGTGATGCCTAAGTGTGGTATCCACTGTGGGTCGGGTGGCAAAAATATCTCGTCCTCCACCTGGCCGTTGCCCAGCAGTGGTAGAGTAAGAAGCTACCTTAGTGTCTCGATTCCACAAGTGGAGGAGTACCTATGGTGATTTTGGGCACTCCTGAAGATTTACCTACTGGCAGATCTCAGTTTTTCTTTTAAGTTGTCTGTATCTACCTTTGTGGTTATGATACGTGATAGCCGGCTTCACCTTAGAGTAAGAGCGATGCAAACTCTTTAAGGTATAAGAATACCTTAAGTGTTTAAAAGGGGTTTCAAAGCTATCATTGAGAGCGCACAGAGAATTGAAGTTTGATAATCAAAATATGTTAATTTAAATACGTATGTATTTGCAACAAGTACTTCCACACTGCCCTTGAATTAATAAGATATTAATAAATGAGTAAACGGAAGTTGAATCCACGTGCAAAAGCCAGGTGAAGGCAACCTTGATAGAATAACTGATGTTATGTGTGAGGTATTACTGGCTAAAGAAAATTAATTAATATAACCAATTAATTAAATCCTATTTGAATAATAGGAGTTGTTCTGAAGACACCTAATGTTGAGCAAGATGCGGGTCTTTACCAGAGGGGACGTCATCGCTGTGATCTGCGTTACCTTAGTTAGTGTACCAGGAAAGGAAGAAGGTCAATGTGGGAGTGCCTTCAGCCGGACCCTCTGGTTGGCGTCGGCGGCCCTCAGTAGCTGTTGGAGCTGAAGTTGGAAATGGCTGAGGAGGTGGAAGACTCTCTGGAAGGCGGTGTCCTCTGGAGCTGCTGAAGATGTTGACAGCCTTTGGTGATCCACCGTCACTGGCATGAGTCGGCAGTCACACCCTTGCAGACAGTCTCCTGGCCTCGCAGTGGAGAAGAAAGGGTTAGTACAGCATTTGCCCGTGGCTGACACCTCCGGCCATCACAGTGGTGAGAGGTGCAGCTAAACAGCCCTAGGCCTGCTCTTCTAGTCCTTTTATACTAAAAATTCTAACTTGTAGTACGTCAGACGTGTGAGGGGGAAGCTGTCACCGCGCCTAGGGGGTCGGACGTTCTGACATCACACATGGGTGCCTGGATCTTGTATCTGCTTGGCGGGGAGGCGTTGACATATCTTACGCCTCTGCTGGGCTCTTTGAGGTTGTTATGCTCCAATGGAATGTGTGCTGCCCACCAGCGGCATGCTGTCAAACTAGCACAACCATCCTGAAGGGAGCCGGCGATCTGGCAGATAGTACAACCTCCAGGGAGGAGTGTTGACGTGATGGTTTCTGGGTGAGTTGCGGTGAACAGTAAAATCTAGGAGCATGTGTCTGTAGTGTCAGTTGGGGCTTGCCAATGTTAGCATATAGGCACGTGTGCTGCTTCAATTACTGTTTATTGGCGTGACTTGCCCCATTAGGACTGAATGCGTTCCAAGATGGGGTAAAGTCATTTAGGAGAGAGCGCTTGCTAAAAGTGCAGGAATGCATCATTTGTCATGATATTAGGTAAAATACTTCCAACCTCTGCTGCATATTTAAGCAGCAAGTTCCTCAGCCTAGGGTCATTGCTTTTTCTAGGCAGTTATTTGCCCTCACCATCCTTTCCACAATATCCAACATCAGTTCTTCTTTCAGGTGTCCATCCACAGGAAAATGTCAGGAAATTTTCACCTGGGTTGGAAAAATGTAAATAATATGCCACTTTACAAAAATTGTTTGTTGTGTGAATACAGCAATATGTAATTATAAGCATGCATTATGTAAAATTTCAATTTTTAAGTTTGTAAGTTGGCAATAATACATTTTTTGCCAAGTAACATAGCGTCTATATGTACAAAATAAAGTATTTTTGTGTTTTTAATAGCCACTCGTGTGTAGTCAGTAGTATACATCACAAGAAATATAGACTGGGTTTAGTAAAATGTTGGTCCTGCTTACTTGGTCTGTTTCAATGTAATTTAATTCTGCTACACTGATTGCATACTTTTTCAGTTAACCGTGGTAAAATATGGTATCGGAAATTTTCTGTCCTGGAAATAGGTGAGGGAAAATGGTAGGGTTCTGCCTGGAAAACAGGGAAAAGTCAGGGAATTCCAAAATGGAATTTCAGTGGACATCCTGTTATTTGTTTTTGGGCATTTCGTTGACATTTTCAAATAACTTGCTGGGAAAAACAATTTTTATTTCTTTTGTATTTCTCATATGAGAAATTTTGTACACGTGTCTGTACTACCCAATACACACGAACATTGCAATTTTGCACATCATAATTTGGTTTTTGATATAAAAAAAATGTAAAACATCCTTATTCTTAAATTATCTCTCATAAGTTCGTCCTTGACAAAATCATCTGCATTCTGAATATCTTTAAGAATGCATAACAGTTTAATTGAACTGTGTGTTAAAAACAGAAATAAACTGACAACAAAACTTACTGCCTGCTTGCAGCATACCGAAATGAAGATAAATTTTTGTTGTGGATCTCAAAGTTCAGATATTCTACATGTTTGTACATTCAGAGAAATGAATAAAACAAGAGTATACAAATTATTGTTCTATTTTGGAGCTTTATGAACATTATAATTAATGACGATTGCTATTGATATTTTTATCAATAGTATCTGTAGAGAGATTATAACTTATTTACTGCCCTTTTTCAGAGCTTACGAAAATCATGTCAATGGTTGTTGATAGGCTGTTCTCGGTAATGTGAGCACTTTTGTGGCACTAGGTATTTTTTCTTTTCAGCCATTTTTTATCATTTAACCTCCTTTTTAAATTAAATATTGCCATATAAGTAATAAACACAGTGTGTATTTTCCACCGCACTTGGAAGTTAACATCTAAAGCTAAAATAAAATATATTTATGACTATTATTCTAAATGAGAGGGTTTTCAAAAGTGCTCACTATACTGTAAATAGCCTATACTATTGATACCAGCATAAAACTGGGTTGAATAGCTTGTACTATTGATATCAGCACAAAAATGGGTTGTCCATTGTAATATTTTTTGTTGTCATAATGTAAACACCCAAAACTGTTTGATTTTATGCAAAACCATGGATTTTAAAAGAATACTTAGTAATTTTGTGGAAAATGTGTAATAATGGTAAATTCTGCAATATTTCACTAAATTTGTATTTTTACAGTTTCTTGCAGTCCTTGGTTATAAAAATAGAATTAGCTAGAAGAATACATAGTAAATATGTAAAAATGCAATTTTGTTTACTCTTGGTTAGTAAAAATGTGACGAATGCTACACTACTGTGCAGCACGCCTGCGTACTCTACTTGATGACTTTTCCCCGTCGGTAAGCGCTGATAGCCTTTCGGACAAGTCTAACCTGGCAGATAATTACTCTGGTGGCTACAGGGTTGACTCAACGTGTTGGACAACTACAGACACGTAAATAATTAACGCGATTAATTATGAAATTAACTGCCAGCTCAGAGTTTGGCGTGTGGTCGCCACCCCTATAAACAAGATTTTTTTACCCGCCAAGTTACGGACACACCACAGCAGATCAGAAAGTTAACAGCGACACCGCAGGATGGCAGCACTCCTGCGACCAGTGACATCATAGCCGCAGAGCCTCGAGAGGAGGCGGTAAATATGTCATCAGCCTCCATCAAAGGCGATAAGAAATGCGTGGCGTAGTCCATTGCCCTGAATAACCAACCCCTGCGCTGGAAGACTAGTAACATTCACACCCCTGTGACAGCCCGAAGATGAGATTTAGACTAAGGAGAGCTGAAAACGCTCTTGCAAGTGTTCATTGGCCCATCTACCGCAGAGGTTGGGGGGCTCTCCTGGGTCTGAATAAAGACCAACTTCTCTCTCCAAGTCTGAAGAAGGCACTCTCTCTTTCCTCAGCAGTTCGAAAAGGCTCTCAACTCTAACTCCAGCTCCATTACCCGGCAGACAACTCTTCATCACCTACGCCGCAGCCCGCGGAAAAAAACCAGATCAGAATTTGGCATGTGGTTGCCACCCCTATAAACGAAGATAGTTTTACCCGCCAAGTCACGGACATGCCATAGCAGATCAGAAAGTTAACAGCGACATCGCAGGATTGCACCACACCTGTGACCAGTGATGTCATCGCCACTGAGCCTCGAGAGGAGGCTGTAAATATGTTATCAGCCTCCATCCAGGGTGATAAGAAATGCATAGCGGTGCCCGCTACTCTGGAATGATCTACCAACCCAGCACCTCTGCGACAGCTTCGAAGCTGTGATTTCGACTATATAAAGAGAGCCAAAACGCTCTTGCAAGAGTTCGTCGGCCCATCGACCGCAGAGGTTGGAGGGCTCTCCTGGGTCTGAACAAGGCCAACCTCTCCAAGCCTGAAGAAGGATCTCTCCATCCTCAGTAGCTCGAAAAGGCTCTCAACTCAACTCCAGCTCCAGTAGCCGGCAGACAGCTCTTCAGCATCTAATCCACAGTCCACTGAGAAAACCCTTGAGGGAAAATCCAGAGGTAACCTCGACGTCTTCACCCCTGTATCTTTTTACCCAAGTTTTTCCTTAACTTCCGCGGTAGCAGACCGGATCAATGTCTCTTCTGGACATTAATCACCCCTCAGTTACATCGTTGTAAATTGCGAAACTGGTTGAGAATTTTACTTTGAAAGTGGCGATACTATTCAGGGTCGCCTTCAACTGATGTAATAATTCATTAAGTTAATTAACTGAACTTTAGCTTCCATTATACCAAGCCATTATCCCCACTGTTTTCCGAAGTGTCAATAAACTAGCTTAGTAAAATACAATACTTTGGTGAGGTAGTCATTTCTCATCCCCCATTAACGTTTGTAGTTTATTAATTTTGAATTTCTTAATAACTTACAGCTTACAATACCAATACCAATTACGCGACCTCTGCAGAGTACGGACGAGTGGGCTGAACCCTTTAGGTTTCCTGGAGCTTGCATATGGCTATAGTCGGAATAAGACCGGGACTGCTGGGGCATGTCCAGTACACCCAAACAAACCTGCAGCAGCGCTCTAACACTGGATATTCCGCCAGTTAAACCCTCTAGTGAATCTGTGTCACATATCAACCACTACCTGAGGTAAGAGCTGCAGTACTCAGTAGAAACGTCCTCTCAATAACCGAACACCAGAATACTTATTTGGATTCGCTACTAGGGATTTGTTGGCCATGGATTGATTACGATGACCATGTGAGTTATCTAATCCCACGTACACCTACACCGGTAGTAAAACCATCCTCCTATTCAGGCTAGCATCGCAACACCCCTATCACTTGTAGAATTCGTACTGCTGCCGGGAAAGTACTCGACATTATCATCCGGCCCAAGCTAGTGCGTACAACCTGGATAGCCTCCCCTACCCTTGACTTCGTACCCGCTTGTATGCCCATGAGGCCGTTCCCATATAGGAGCCGAGGAAACAAGCGAGAGGCTGAGTAGTATGCTGTGCAGGACCACATCTCAAACACCCCATTTAATTATCGTTTGTATCTTTGTGATCATTAACATTAATTTATTTGCTGACAGCTGGCTTCCCGTATTTTGACCGCCGTCACAATGAGCAAGGTCAGGCTCCCTGGGAGGGAATTAGTCACGATAAAGCTCACTCTGGGGGGTTTGATTCCCCTCCAACCAGTCACAACCCTTCTATCAGGTGGTATCCGATGAGGTACCCCAATGTGGGCAAAACCCCGACCCGCCAGGCGAAAACCCATTTCCGAAACTCGTCTACCGAGGAAGGGCCACCCAATTAAATCCTGGAAGGAAATCAGCACTCATACCCATGTTCTCTATTTCTTACATCTAAGCCCCACCCGAGAGTGGGGCCGGAGGAGAGCACGAGTACGTCAAGTATAATAACACTTTTTCATCTCCTGTTCATGAAAAATAAACAAATGTTGTCTAAAAATGATGATGCTTTGGATGTAAACAAAACGTTTGGTGCCGGACACTTCCACAGATTTCACAGTAGACTGTAAACACATGCAGTACAGTGTACTAAAGTTTTTATTTATATTGACACATCACTTGTGCCTGTGTTATCTATGGCTGTAAACAGACAGTATGAAAGTTGAAGCTCTTTAAGCCACCAAGTATAAAGACACCAAGTCAATTGCACCTAAAGGGTTGGTTACAAGTCCAACTCTGGATGGGTGTTTGATTAGGGCTTTAGCCTCAGTGCCCGATTAGGTAGGGATGTCACTCAGTACAAGCAAAATTTGAAATAAAAAACATCAGTAGTTATCTATGGCATATCCTAGCGCAATTCAATAATTCAAGCAAATTTCTCACTTTCAAGCAACTTTTTTCAATTTGTTCTGAAAACATGTTTCATCTCTTAAATTTCACCCCCAAAATCAAGCTAATTTGACCCAAATCTGCATTCTCAATCAGGCACACTTTTTTAAAAACATGCTTCGTTCACTCTTTAATCAGTGTCCTTCTCGGGAGTGAATGAGGCCAAATTAATGGTCAAAAAAGCTCAATTTACTCTAAATTTGCAAGCTAAATCAATTAGTCAAAAATAATATCATAAGAAAAGTATGAAAATTCTTGGAATATCATCAAAAATATGATGATTTAGCTTGCAAATAAGGCTTTAAATAACCCTGCACAAAGTCTGAACACAAGTTGAAAATTGATTTTGGCCTTAAATTTGATTGATTTTGTGTGGCGCTTTGAAAACTTTTACAGGAAATTAGAAAAAATTTGCTTGAATTTAGCTTGAAACAAGGCACTACTATCGTGACGGCAGTACGTCGGTGTACAAAGTGAGACGTGTAGGCACGAAGTCGGGGCTCACACACACACTAATGGGTCAAAGCTTTACGTGCTGTTCACGAGGCAGCGGCCTCTTCTTCTTTTTCTCTTTCTGTCTCGCTGGGGCGGCCGGATGTGGAACAGTAGCCGACTCTGGTTGTGGTGGAAGAGGACGCTGGCTGCTTGTAGACTCTCATGATATGTAAGGAGGAGATGTAGTGTAAGTTTCGGCGACTGGAAGGGGGTCGTACCCCAGTACGTCGTTATTAACAAGAACTATTAATAAATGTTCTAAAAAGACTCTGCTTATTTCTCTAGTAGGCAATGTAAAGAGAAAATCAGGAATTAAATTATTTATCTCTTGCTCTAACTGTCTTAATGATTGTTTGAGCCTTAACTTCTGCCCACTTCTATGCATTCTTGGGATAAGGTAAAGTTAAGAGAACAGTTGTGAAAACTGCGTAAATAAAACCAAGCTGGGTATGATAGCAGCCTTAAAGTGTGCTTCTAAGAAAAAACCATTGGATCCTGTATGATCCACTGTATAGCTCCAGTTCATTAGCCAGGACAGAACTATAGAGATGGGACTGCACGAAGATAGTCAAACTCTTTAGTGTAGTGAGTTCCTAGTGAAGATTAGCCGCTGTAATACAGTTTGCATTACCTTGGCCAAACACGGAAAGCGCTAGTTTGTTGTGTGTCTGCCATTTTGGTGACATACGTGTAGCTGTTATCTTAAGTGCAACACAAGTTAACTGAGTTCAAAAATACAACTACCTTCAAAAAAGGACAAGAGGTTCCAAAACACTGAATAACAAGCACTATCAAATCAATTTGGAGTATACATTTTATTACAGAACGTATTTAAAGAAAGTAATGTTACATACATGTGGGCTGTACTATCCTACGTAAAATAAAATCTTTGATAAAATAAAATACTTTACTCTTGCGGAAGGTTATCAAAAGGTCAGGTGAAGCAAACCTGCTAAAAGTACGTGAAGCATATTATTGTAATATTTCAATGGAAAATAATTTAATTAAAGCAATTAAATTAAAGTCAAGATTCTTCCTAACCTTTCTTGAAGGGAGGTGGGGGGGTCGTTGTCCTGAAGAGACCTAGACATGTAATCAATAAGGCATTCCTCACCCAATTGGTGAGGAGGTAGCGTGGCTAGAGCCTTAAGGGCGTGTCCAGAAGGGACATGTCGTCGTGACCTGCAATACCTGGTTTGGACAATGAGTTGGGGTATTTAGGGAATGATTAGGACGACGTGGTGGGAACCTCTAGTGTCTAATGATGGGCCTGGTACTGCTGGGTAGAGGCGTCTGAAGAGGATGGAGGCCTCTGGATGGTGTTGGCTCTCCGGGAGGTTGCTGGAGGCAGCCGGAGAGGTTGTGGCCTTCTGGACGAAGGTGGTTCTCCGGAGCTGTCTGCATTGTCGTCGACCACTGGGGCACTCGCGATCACCGGTGTGATGAGATACTCTGCCCTGGTGCTAGCACTGTCATCTCTCACAGCCTGACTGTGCAGCAATCACTCCTGAAGTCTAGGCTAGGGTGCCTTTTATAGTAAATTTTCCAGTTTTTTGTTGCTCAGAGAGGAGTGTGGGTATTAGCCCTGCCTCTCGGGGGTGGAGCTTATGACGTCACATGCATGAACCATGGATCCTTATCTGTTGTGGCGCTCAGCATGAGGCGTGGATACATCTTGCCCTTGTGCTCTTGTGGAGGCAGTGACTTTCTAGCGAGCGGCTTGCATCCCCGCAGTGATGCAAAATAAAATGGTGCGCTGTGTGTTTCGCGGGAGCGGCAAAGTAATAGGAGCGCATCTTAGGAGAGGGGCCTTTACGTGACAACTTTGAGTAATGTTTGGCACTCTGTAAAAGGAAGAAACATGTGGTTATTTGGTGAGTGTAGTCTCTGTCAACTGCGGTTGGTTGACGTGTTCTACCTCCATTACCTTTTGTGTGAGGGAGTGACTAGCCCCTTGGAAAGTAGCCATCTGAGATGGGGCATAGTCGTTTATTATAGTAGCACTTTCTCTAAGTGCTAAAAGCATCATGCTTCAAAGTAAAATATAAAAATTTTATGCAGTGTGTTTCAATACACACAAAATCAATTTATTTACTTTGTTTTTCAGGCCTCTACATTTTGGTGATTTCAATTATGTTATTTTATAGTTATCTTTGCATCCCCTTTTTTGAGTGTTCAAATTAACATCAAAATTTATTTTAATCATACTTGAGTACAGTAGTAAATTATTTACGTTTTATTGGTTTTTAATACCTTAGTTAAATAAGTCGGACAAATTGGGGTGATAGGTTGTCTTAGTTACAATTTATCTGCCTTACTGAGGGGATAATAATATGTTTGGTGTTAACAAATAAAGCAGTTATTATTTATTAAAATACACATATGTATTGTGGGATTATATATATATATATATAATGTGGAAATAAAAATAATATTTAGTTTTGTTTAAATAACATTTCCGTCAGTCTATAAAACTAATCAACCATCATCTGTTAGTGCATAGATGTATTGGAGATAGCCTCTCAAATGGCTGTTGTCACTGTATCTGGTCACCTGCAAGCTCAGATGGTAGGAGGTCATCTGCCAGCTGTGTCTTGGATGCAACATGCTATGCAACCAGTTACTCTTTGTTGAACTACATTGTCTTGAAAGTTATAAATTAAAAGAGACACACACTTTTTTACAGCAAATTTAGGCACAGGAAAACAAAGACTTTATTTATCACAAACATTTGTAGTGCATAAGTAGTTAAACACATTACAAAGTGCCACTGTAGAACTTAATTTGATAATTGCAGAACAGGCTGTTTGAAATGTTGGAGATAACTGGGAAAATTGCTACAATTATCTTTCAGCCCTTCTCTTTTAAGCTGTTGCAGACACTTGTGGGAAGACCCAAGCACATATAGTACTGTGGTCGGCACTCTGCTAATGAAGTGGGTTCTGTATACGAAACATACGTAGAACCACTCCCGAGTGTTTGGAATTCTCCTTCAGCCCTTCTCTTTTAAGCTATTTGAGACACTTGTGGGAATACACAAGCATGTATAGAACTGTGGTCGGCACTCTGCTAATGAATAGCGTTTTGTATACGAATCATACGTAGTTCCACAACAGAGTGTTTACAATTACCTCCAGCCCTTCTCAATTAAGCTATTGGAGACACTTGTGGGAGAACCAATAACGTCTTATACAGTAGTCCTCATTCTGATAATGAAGTGGTTTCTGTATACGAAACATACATAGAGCCACTAGTATGTGTTTTGAATTTTCCTTCAGCCTGTCTCTTTAAACTATTGGAGACACTTGTGGGAAGACCCAAGCACTTATAGTACAGTGGTCGGCACTCTGGTAGTGAAGTGAGGTCTGTATACGAAACACACTTAGAGCCATTCCCGAGTGTTTACAGTTGAGATTCAGCCCTTCTTTTTTAAGATATTTGATACACTTGTGGGAAGACCTCTACCTCGTATAGTACAGTGGTCGACACTCTGCTAATGAAATGGGTTCTCTATACGAAACATACGTAGTTCCACTAACATGTGTTTACAGTTACTTCTAGCCCTTCTCTATTAAGATATTGGAGACACATGTGGGAAGACCCAAGCACGTATAGTACAGTGGTCGACACTCTGGTAATGAGGTGGTTTCTGTATACGAAACATACGTAAAGCCACTTGCAAGTGTTTACAATTACCTTTCGGCCATTTCTCTTTTAATCTGTTTTTGACACTTGCGGGAAGTCTCAAGTACGTATAGTACAGTGGTCGACACTCTGGCAATGAAGTGGGATCTGTTTACGAAACATACGAACTTCCACTCCCGAGTGTTTTGAATTACCTTGCTATTTTAGACACTTGTGGGAAGAACCAAGATTGTATAGTACAGTGATAGGAACTCTGCTAGTGATGTGGGTTCTGTTTACGTAACGTACATAGAGCCACTATCGAGTGTTTACAATTTCCCTACAGCCCTTCTCTTTTATTTTGTTGGTGACACTTGTGGGAAGAACCAGTCATGTTTAGTATAGTGTTCGGCATTCTTCCATTTAAGAAATGGTTTCTGTATACAAAAATATGTACTTCCACTCCCGAGTTTTTAAAATTACCTTTCAGCCCTTCTCTTTTAAGCTGCTGGAGACACTTTTGGGAAGTACCATTCACGTATTGTACAGTGGTCGGCACTCTGCTAATAAAGTGGGTTCTGTTTTCGAAACATACGTAGTTCCACTCCTGTGTGTTATCAATTACCTTTCAGCCCTTCTCTTTTAAGCTGTTGGAGACACTTGTGGGAATACACAAGCATGTATAGAACTGTGGTCGGCACACTGGTAATGAAGTCGGTTCTGTATACAAAACATACGTAGAGCCACTTCCGAGTGTTTTCATTTACCTATCCGCCCTTATCTTTTAAGCTGTTGGAGAAACTTTTGGGAAGACCCAAGCATGTATAGTACAGTGGTCGGCATTCTGCTAACGAAGTGGGTTCTGTATATGAAGCATACATACTCCCCCTACAGAGTGTTTATAATTACCTTTCAGTCCTTCTCTATTAAGCTATTGGAGACACTTGTGGGTAGAACCAAGCACATATAATACAGTGGTCGGCCTTCTGCAATGAATAAGGTTCTGTATACGAAACATATGTACTGCCACTCCAGAGTGTTTACAATTACCTTCAAGTCCTTCTCTTTTAATCTATTGGAGACACTAGTAGGAAGACACAAGTACATATAGTACAGTTGTCGGCACTCTGCTAATGAAGAGGGTTCTGTATACGTAACATACAGAGTTCCACTCCAGAGTGTTTACATTTACCTTTCAGACCTTCTCTTTTTTGCTGTTGGAGACACTTGTGGGAAGACCCAAGCATGTATTCTAATGTGGTGGGAACTCTGCTAATGAAGTCGGTTCTATATACTGAACATATGTTGTTTCACTCCTGAGTGTTTACAATTACCTTTCTGCCCTTTTCTATTAACCTGATGGATTCACTTGTAAGAAGAACCAATCACGTATAATACAGTGGTCACCACTCTGCTATTGAAGTGGGTTCTGTATACAAAACATACGTAAAGCCATTCCCACGAGTTTACAGTTACATTTCAGCCCTTTCCCTTTAAACTATAGGAGACAATTGTAGGGAGACCCAAGCACGTATAGTACTGTGGTCGCACTCCGCTAATGACGTGGGTTCTGTATACGAAATATACGTAGTTCCACTACCGTGTGTTTGCAATTACCTCCAGCTCTTCTCTATTAAGCTATTGGAGATAATGGTAGGGAGACCCAAGCACGTATAGTATAGTGGTCGGCACTCTGCTAATGAAGTGGGTTCTGTATACGAAACATACGTAGAACCACTCACGATTGTTTACTATTACCTTTCAGCCCTTCTTTTTAAGCTGTTTTTGACACTTATTGTAAGACCCAAGCCCGTATAGTACAGTGGTCGGCACTCTGCTAATGAAGTGGGTTCTGTATACGAAACATACGTAGAACCACTCCTGAGTGTATCCAATTACCATTAAGCCCTTTGTTTTTAATCTATTGGAGACACTTGTAGGAAGACCCAAGCACATATAGTACAGTGGTCGGCACTCTGCTAATGAAGTGGGTTCTGCATACGAAACATAAGTAGTTCCAGTCCCGAGTGTTTACAATTATCTTTCAGCCCTTCTCTTTTTTGCTTTCGAAGACACTGGTGGGAATACCCAAGCACTTTTAGTACAGTGGTCGGCATTCTGCTAATGAAGTGGGTTCTGTATACAAAACATACGTAGAACCACTACTGAGTGTATCCAATTACCATTAAGCCCTTTTCTTTTAATCTATTGGAGACACTTGTAGGAAGACCCAAGCACATATAGTACAGTGGTCGGCACTCTGCTAATGAAGTGGGTTCTGCATACGAAACATAAGTAGTTCCAGTGCCGAGTGTTTTCAATTATCTTTCAGCCCTTCTCTTTTTTGCTATTGGAGACACTAGTGGGGAGACCCAAGCACTTTTAGTACAGTGGTCGGCGTTCTGCTAATGAAGTGGGTTCTGCATACGAAACATACGTAGAACCACTCCCGAGTGTATCCAATTACCTTTAAGCCCTTTTCTTTTAATCTATTGGAGACACTTGTAGAAAGACCCAAGCACATATAGTACAGTCGTCGGCACTCTAATAATGAAGTGGGTTCTGCATACGAAACATAAGTAGTTGCAGTCCCGAGTGTTTACAATTATCTTTCAACCCTTCTCTTTTTTGCTATTGGAGACACTAGTGGGGAGACCCAAGCACTTTTAGTACAGTGGTCGGCGTTCTGCTAATGAAGTGGGTTCTGCATACGAAACATACGTAGAACCACTCCCGAGTGTATCCAATTACCTTTAAGCCCTTTTCTTTTAATCTATTGGAGACACTTGTAGAAAGACCCAAGCACATATAGTACAGTTGTCGGCACTCTAATAATGAAGTGGGTTCTGCATACGAAACATAAGTAGTTGCAGTCCCGAGTGTTTACAATTATCTTTCAACCCTTCTCTTTTTTGCTGTTGGAGACACTGGTGGGAACATCCCAGGCACTTTTAGTACAGTGGTCGGCATTCTGCTAATGAAGTGGGTTCTGCATACGAAACATACGGAGTTCCACTCCAGAGTGTTTACATTTAACGTTCAGACCTTCTCGTTTAAGCTATTGGAGACACTTGTGGGAAGAGGCTAGCGCGTATAGTACAGTGGTCGGCACTCTGGTTGTGAAGTGGATCTGTATACGAAAGGTACGTAAAGCCACTCCCGAGTGTTTACAATTACCTTTCAGCTCTTACTTTTAAACTATGCGAGACACTTGTGGGAAGACCCAAGGACGTATAGTACTGTGGTCGGCACTCTACTAATGAAGTGGGTTCTGTATACGAAACATACGTAGTGCCACTCCCGAGTGTATACATTTACCTTTCAGCTCTTCTCTTTAAAAGCTTTTGGAGACTCTTGTGGGAAAACCCAAGAATGTGTAGTACATTCGTCGCCACTCTGCTAATGAAGTGGGTTCTGTATACAAAACATACATAAAGCCGCTTTCGAGTGTTTGAAGTTACCTCCAGCCCTTCTCTGTTAAGCTATTGAAGACACTTGTGGGAAGACCCAAGCATGTGTAGTACAGTGGTCGGGACTCTGTCAATTAATTGGGTTCTATATACGAAACATACATATTTCCTCTCCCGTGTGTTTACAATTACCTCCAGCCCTTCTCTATTAAGCTATTGGAGACACTTGTGGGTAGAACCAAGCACGTATAGTATAGTGGTTGCCACTCTGCTAATGAAGTGTATTCTGTATACGAAACATACGGTGTTCCAATCCCTATTGTTTACAATTACCTTTCAGCACTTTCATTTAAAGCTTTTGGAAACACTTGTGGATAGACCCAAGGACATATAGTACTGTGGTCGGCATTCACATAATGAAGTGGGTTTTGTATAATAAACATACGTAGATCGACTCCCAAGTGCTTCCAATCACCTCCAACCCTTCTCTATTATGCTATTGGAGTCACTTGTGAGATGACTCAAGCACCTATAGTACAGTGGTCGGCATTCTGCTAATGAAGAGGGTTCTGTATATGTAACATAAATAGTTCCAGTCCATAGTGTTTCCAATTACCTTTCATCCCTTCTCTTTTCACATATTGAAGACACATGTAGGAATACTCAAGCACATACCGAACCAAGTGCATTCAGTACAGTGGTCAGATATCTTCTAATGAAGTAGGTACTTTATACGAAACATACGTATTTGCACTCACTAGTGTTTACGATTACCTTTCAGTCCTTCCTTTCTAACCTATTTAAGAGACTTGTGGGGAGAACCAATCACGTATAGTACATTGGTCTGCCTTCTGCTAACGATGTGGGTTCCGTATACGAAACATACATACTTCCATTCCCGTGTGTTTATAATTACCTTTCAGCCCTTCTCTTTTAAGCTCTTGGAGACATTGTGGGTAGAACCAAGCACGTATAGTACAGTGGTCTACACTCTGGAAATGAAGAGAGTTCTCTATACGATACGTACGTAGAGCCACACCCGATTGTTTACAATTATCTTTCAGCCCTTCTGTTTTAAGCTATTAGAGACACTTGTGGGTAGAACCATGCACGTATAGTACAGTTGTCAGCATTCTGCTAATGAAGTGGGGGTTCTGTATATGAAACATACGTACTTCCACTCCCAAGTGTTTTCATGTACCTTGCTATTCGAGACACTTGTGGGAAAACCAAGAATGTATAGTTCAGTGATCGGAACTCTGATAAAGAAGTGGGTTCTGTATACGAAACATACGTAGAGCGACTCCCGAGTGTTTACAATTACCTACAGCCCTTCTCTATTAAGCTATTGGAGTCACTTGTGGGAAGAACCAAGCTCGTATTGTACAATTTTCGTCATTCTGCTTATGAAGTGGGTTCTGTATACGAAACATACGTAGTTCCACTCGCGTGTGTTTACTATTACCTTTCAGCCCTTCTCATGTAAGCTGTTGGAGACACTTTTGTTGAGACCCAATCTCGTATAGTACTGAGGTCGGCACTCTGCTAATGAAGTGGGTTCTGTATACGAAACATACGTAGGCCCACACGTGTGTGTTTACAATTACCTTTCAGCGCTTCACTTTGACGCTTTTGGAAATACTTGTGGAAAGACTCAAGGTCGTATAGTACTGTGGTCGGCACTCTGGTAGTGAATTGTGTTCTCTATACGAAACATACGTAGAGCCAATTCCTAGTTTTTACAATTACCTCCAGCCCTTCTCTTTTAAGCTGTTTGTTACACTTGTGCAAAGAACTAATCAAGTTTAGTAAAGTGTTCATTATTCTTCTATCGAAGAAATGGTTTCTCTATACAAACATACGTATTTCCACTCCTGAGTGTATAAAATTACCTTTTAGCCCTTCCCTTTTAAGCTGCTGGAGACAGTTGTGGGTAGTTCCAAATCACATATTGTTCACTGGTCGACACTCTGCTAATGAATTGGGTTCTGTTTACGAAACATACGTAGGTCCTCACGATTGTGTGTTTTAAATTACCTTATCAGCCCTTCCCTTTTACGCTATTGGAGCCACTTGTGGGAAGACTGAAGCCTTTATAGTATAGTGGTCGTCACTCTGCTAATGAAGTGGGTTCTGTATTCGAAAGATACGTAGTTCCACTAATGCGTGTTTACAGTTACATCCAGCCCTTCTCTATTAAGCTATAGAGACACTTGTGGGAATACCCAAGCACTTATAGTACAGTGTTCGGCACTCTGGTAGTGAAGTGGGTTCTGTATACGAAACATACGTAGTTCCACTTCCGTGTGTTTACAATTACGTTTTAGCCCTTTTCTTTTAAGCTATAGGAGACACTTGTGGGAAGATCCAATCATGTATAGTACAGTGGTCGGCATTCTGCTAACGAAGTATGTTCTGTATATGAAACATACATACTTCCACTCCCGAGTGTTTACAATTATCTTTCTGTCCTTCTCTTTTAACATATTGAACACACATATAGGAAGACGCAAGCAGATACAGAAAAAAGCGCGTACAGTACAGTGGTCAGATATCTTCTAATGGAGAGGGTTCTGTACACGAAACATACGTATTTTCACTCACGAGTGTTTACGATTACCTATCAGTCCTTTTTTAACATAATTTAGAGATTTGTGGGAAGAACCAAGCACGTATAGTACATTGGTTGGCATTCTGCTTGCGAAGAAGGTTCTGTATACGAAACATACATACTTCCACTCCCGAGTGTTTATAATTACCTTTCAGCCCTTCTCTTTTAAGCTTTGGTAGGCACTTGTGGGTAGAACCAAGCACATATATTACAGTGGTCAGCATTCTGTTATGATGTGGGTTGTGTATACAAAATATACGTAGAGCCACTCCCGAATGTTTACAATTTCCTTACAGCCCTTCTGTTTTAAGCTGTTGGTGACACTTGTGGGAAGAACCAATCTGGTTTATTACAGTGTTCGGCTGTCTTCTTTTAAAGAAGTGTTTTCTGTATACTAATATACGTAGGTCCACTCGCGAGTGATTACAATTATCTTTCAGCCCTTTTCTATTAAGCTGCTGGAGACTCTTGTGGAAAAAACAAAGCACCTATAATACACTGGTCGGCACTCTGCTAATGAAGTGGGGGTTCTGTATATGAAACATACGTAGTTCCACTACCGAGTGTTTACATTTACCTTTCAGCCCTTCTCTTTTAAGCTGGTGGTGACACTTATGGGAAGAAACAAGTATGTTTAGTACAGTGGTAAGCATTCTGCTAATGATATGGTTTCTGTATACGAAAAATACGTAGTTCCACTACCGTGTGTGTTTACAATAACCTCCAGACCTTCTCTTTTAAGCTATTGGAGTTACTTGTGGGAAGGGAAAGACTCAAGCACGTATAGAACTGTGGTCGGCATTCTGCTAATGAAGTGTGTTCTGTATATAAGAAAGATACGGTGTTCCAATCCCTAGTGTTTTCAATTACCTTTCAGCCCTTCTCTTTTAACATATTGGAGACACATGTAGGAATACGCAAGAACATACAGAACCATGCGCGTACAGTACAGTGTACTGTTATCTTCTAAAGAAGTGGGTTCGTTATACGAAACATACATACTTCCACTCCAGAGTGTTTACATTTACCTTTCAGTCCTTCTCTTTTAAGCTTTTGGAACCACTTGTGGGTTGAACGATCCACGTATAGTACAGTGGTCTACTCTCTGTTTATGAAGAGGGTTCTGTATACGAAACAAACGTAGAGCCACACCCGATTGTTTACAATACCTTTCAGCCCTTCTCTTTTAAGCTATTAGAGACACTAGTGGGTAGAACCAAGCACGTTTAGTACAGTGGTCGACACTCTGGTAATGAAGTGGGTTCTGTATACGAAACATACGTAGTTCCACTGCCGAGAGATTACAATTACCATTCAGCGCTTCTCTTATATGCTATTGCAGACACTTGTGGGTAGTCCCAAGCATATATAGTACAGTAGTTTACACTCTGCTAATGAAATGGGTTCTGTATACGAAACATTCGTAGTTTCACTACCGTGTGTTTACAGTTACCTCCAGCCCTTCTCTATTAAGCTATTGGACACTTGTGGGAAGACCCAAGCACTTATAGTACAGTGGTTGCCACTCTGCTAATGAAGTGTGTTCTGAATACGAAACATACGTTGTTCCAATCCCTATTGTTTACAATTACCTTTCAGCCCTTTCCTTTTAAGCTTTTCGAAACACTGGTGCATAGACCCAAGGACATACAGTACTGTGTTCGGTAGTCTCCTAATGAAGTGGGTTTTGTATAATAAACATACGTAGAGCCGCTCCCAAGTGCTTTCAATTTCCTCCAGCCCTTCTTTATTATGCTAGATGAGTCACTTGTGGGAAGACTCAAGCACGTATAGTACAGTTGTCAGCATTCTGCTAATGAAGTGGGGGTTCGTTATATGAGACATACGTAGTTCCACTCCCGTGTTTTACTATTACCTTTTATCCCTTCTCTTTTAAGCTGCTGGAGACACTTGTGGAAAGTAGCAAATCACGTATTGTACACTGCTCGATACTCTGCTGATTATTTGGGTACTGTTTACGAAATATACTTAGGTCCTCACGTGTGTGTTTACAATTACCTTTCAGCCCTTCTCTTTTAAGCTTTTGGAGACACTTGTTGGAAGAACCAAGCATATATAGTACAGTGGTCGGCACTCTGCTAATGAAGTGGGTTCTGTATTCGAAAGATATGTAGTTCCACTAATGTGTGTTTACAGTTACATCCAGCCCTTCTCTATTAAGCTATGGAGACACTTGTGGGAATACCCAAGCACACTTATTGTACAGTGTTCGGTACTCTGGTAGTGAAGTGGGTCTGTATATGAAACATACGTAGTTCCACTTCCGTGTGTTTACAATTACGTTTTAGCCCTTTTCTTTTAAGCTATAGCAGACACTTGTGGGTTGAGCTAATCATGTATAGTACAGTGGTCGGCATTCTGCTAACGAAGTAGGTTCTGTATATGAAACATACATACTTCCACTCCCGAGTGTTTACAGTTATCTTTCTGTCCTTCTCTTTTAACATATTGATGACATATATAGGAAGACGCAAGCAGATACAGAAAAAAGCGCGTAATTAGAGATAATTTAGAGATTTGTGGTAAGATCCAAGCACGTATAGTACATTGGTTGGCGTTCTGCTTGCGAAGAGGGTTCTGTATACGAAACATACATACTTCCACTCCCGAGTGTTTATAATTACCTTTCAGCCCTTCTGTTTTAAGCTGTTTTTGACACTTGTGGGAAGAACCAATCTGGTTTAGTACTGTGTTCGGCTGTCTTCTTTTAAAGAAGTGTTTTCTGTATACAAATATACGTAGGTCCACTCGCGAGTGATTACAATTATCTTTCAGCCCTTTTCTATTAAGCTGCTGGAGACTCTTGTGGAAAAAACAAAGCACCTATAATACAGTGATCGACACTCTGCTAATAAAGTGGTGGTTCTGTATATGAAACATACGTAGTTCCACTACCGAGTGTTTACATTTACCTATCAGCCCTTCTCTTTTAAGCTGGTGGTGACACTTATGGGAAGAAACAAGTACGTTTACTACAGTGGTAAGCATTCTGCTAATGATATGGTTTCTGTATACGAAAAATACGTAGTTCCACTACCGTGTGTGTTTACAATAACCTCCAGACCTTCTCTTTTAAGCTATTGGAGTTACTTGTGGAAAGGTAAATACTCAAGCACGTATGGAACTGTGGTCGGCATTCTGCTAATGAAGTGTGTTCTGTATATAAGAAACGTACGGTGTTCCAATCCCTAGTGTTTACGATAACCTTTCAGCCCTTCTCTTTTAACATATTGGAGACACATGTAGGAATACGCAAGAACATACAGTACCAAGCGCGTACAGTACAGTGTACAGTTATCTTCTAATGACGTGGGTTCTTTATACGAAACATACATACTTGCACTCCAGTGTGTTTACATTTACCTTTCAGTCCTTCTCTTTTAAGCTATTGGAACCACTTGTAGGTTGAACAATCCACGTATAGTACAGTGGTCTACTCTCTGGTTATGAAGAGGGTTCTGTATATGAAACAAACGTAGAGCCACACCCGATTGTTTACAATTACCTTTCAGCCCTTCTCTTTTAAGCCATTAGAGACACTTGTGGGAAGACCCAAACACTTATAGTACAGTGTTCGGTACTCTGGTAGTGAAGTGAATTGTGTATCCGAATCATACGTAGAGCCACTCCCGAGTGTTTACATTTACCTTTCACCCTTTCTCTTTTAAGTTATTGGAGACACTTGCGGGAAGACCCAAGCACTTATAGTACAGTGGTTGCCCCTCTGCTAATGGAGTGTGTTCTGTATACGAAACATACGTTGTTCCAATCCCTATTGTTTACAATTATTTTTCAGCCCTTTCATTTTAAGCTTATCGAAACACTTGTGCATAGACCCAAGGACATTTAGTACTGTGGTCGGCAGTCTCCTAATGAAGTGGGTTTTGTATAATAAACATACGTAGAGCCACTCCCAAGTGCTTTCAATTACCTGCAGCCCTTCTCTATTATGCTAGATGAGTCACTTGTGGGAAGACTGAAGCACGTATTGTACAGTGGTTGGCAATCTGCTAATGAAGAGGGTTCTGTATATCTTACATAAATAGTTCCAGTCCATTGTGTTTACAATTAACTTTGAGCCCTTCTCTTTTAACTTATTGGAGACACATGTTGGAATACTCAAGCATATACCGAACCAAGTGCGTTCAGCACCGTGGTCAGATATCTTCTAATGAAGTGGGTTCTTTATACGAATCATGCGTGGATCCACTCCCGAGTGTTTACAATTACCTTTCAGCCCTTCTCTTTTTTAGGCTATTGGGGACACTTGTAGGAAGACCGAAGGACGTGTTGTTCTGTGGTTGGCACTCTGCTAATGAAGTTTGTTCTGTTCACGAAACATACGTAGAGCCACTCCCGAGTGCTTACAATTACCTCCAGCTCTTCACTATTAAGCTATTGGAGACACACTTGACGGCAGACCCAAGCACGTATTTTACAGTGGTTGTCACTCTTCTATTGAAGTAGGTTCTGTATACAAAACATACGTAGTGTCACTCCCGAGTGTTTAGAATTTTCCTTCACCCCGTCTTTTTTAAGCTATTGGAGTCACATGTGGGAAGACTCAAGCTTGTGTAGTACTATGGTCAGCACTGCTAATGAAGTGGGGTCTGTATAGGAAACATATTTAGTTCCACTCCCATGTGTTTTCAATAACCTCCAGCCCTTCTTTACTAAGCTTTTGGAGACACTTGTGGGTAGAACCAAGCACGTTTAGTACAGTGGTCGACACTCTGGTAATGAAGTGGGTTCTGTATACGAAACATACATAGTTCCACAGCCGGGAGATTACAATTCCCTTTCAGCGCTTCTCTTATATGCTATTGCAGACACTTGTGGGTAGACCCAAGCACATATCGTACGGTCGTTTACACTCTGGTAATGAAGTGGGTTCTGTATACGAAACATTCGTAGTTTCACTACCGTGTGTTTACAGTTACTTGTAGCTTTTTTCTATTAAGCTATCGGAGACACTTGTGGGAAGACCCAAGCACTTATAGTACAGTGTTCGGTACTCTGGTAGTGAAGTGGGTTGTGTATACGAATCATACGTAGAGCAACTCCCGAGTTTTTACATTTACCTTTCACCCTTTCTCTTTTAAGTTATTGGAGACACTTGTGGAAGACCCAAGCACGTATAGTACAGTGGTAAGCACGTATAGTACAGTGGTTGCCACTCTGCTAATGAAGTGTGTTCTGTATACGAAACATACGTTGTTCCAATCCCTATTGTTTACAATTATTTTTCAGCCCTTTCATTTTAAGCTTTTGGAAACACTTGTGGAAATACCCAAGGACATATAGTACTGTGGTCGGCAGTTTCCTAATGAAGTGGATTTTGTATAATAAACATACGTAGAGCCACTCCCAAGTGCTTACAATTACCTCTATCCGTTCTCTATTATGCTATTTGAGTCACTTGTGGGAAGACTCAAGCACGTATAGTACAGTGGTCGGCATTCTGCTAATGAAGAGGGTTCTGTATATGTAACATAAATAGTTCCAGTCCATATTGTTTCCAATTACCTTTCGGCCCTTCTCTTTTGACATATTGGAGATACATGTAGGAATTCTCAAGCACATACCGAACCAAGTGCGTTCAGTACAGTGGTCAGATGTCTTCTAATGAAGTGGGTTTTTTATACGAAACATACGAATTTTCACTTACGAGTGTTTACGATTACCTATCAGTCCTTTTTTAACCTATTTTAGAGACTTGTGGGAAGTACCAAGCATGTATAGTACATTATTCTGCCTTCTGCTAACGAAGGTGTTTCTGTATACGAAACATACATAGTTCCACTCCCGATTGTTTATAATTACCTTTCAGTCCATCTCTTTTAAGCTGTTGGAGACACTTGTGGAAAGTACCAAATCACGTATTGTACACTGGTCGATACTCTGCTAATGAAATGGGTGCTGTTTACGAAACATACTTAGGTCCTCACGTGTGTGTTTTCATTTACCTTTCAGCCCTTCTCTTTTAAACTATTGGAGACACTTGTGGTAAGACCCAATTTCGTATAGTACTGTAGTCGGCACTCTGCTAATGAAGTGGGTTCTGTATACTAAACAAACGTAGTTACACTACCGTGTGTTTTCAATACCATCCAGCGCTTCTCTTGTAAACTATTGGAGTCGCTTGTGGGAAGACCCAAGCACGTATAGTATAGTGGTCGGCACTCTGGTAATGAAGTGGTTTCTGTATACGAAACATATGTAGAGCTACTGACGAGTTTTTACAATTACCTTCCACCCCTTATCTTTTAAGCTTTTGAAAACACTTGTGGAAAGACCCAAGGACGTATAGTGCTGTGGTTGGCACTCTGCTAACGAAGTGGGTTCTTTATACGGAACATACGTTGAGCCACTCCCGAGTGTTTACAATTACCTCCAGCCCTTCTCTATTAAGCTATTGGAGACACACTTGTGGGCAGATCCAAGCACGTATAGTACAGTGGTTGCCACTCTTCTATTGAAGTGTGTTCTGTATACAAAACATACGTAGTGCCACTTCCGAGTGTTTAGAATTTTCCTTCAACCTGTCTCTGTTAATCTATTGGGGACTCTTGTAGAAAGACCCAAGGACGTATTGTTATGTGGTCGGCACTCTGTTAAAGAAGTGGGTTCTGTATATGAAACATACTTAGAGCCACTGCCGAGTGCTTATAATTACTTCCTACCCTTATCTATTTAGCTATTGGAGACACTTGTGGGAAGAACCAAACACGTATAATACAGTGGTCACCACTGTGATATTGAAGTGGGTTCTGTATTCAAAACATACCTAGAGCCACTCCCGAGTATTTAAAATTTTCCTTCAACCAATCTCTTTTAAGCTATTGGAGACATTTGTGAGAAGACACAAACATGTATAGTACACTGGTCGGCACTCTGGTAGTGAAGTGGGTTCTGTATACGAAACATACATATTTCCACTACCGTGTGTTTACAATTACCTCCAGCCCTTCTCTTTTAAGCTGTTTGAGACACTTTGGTTGAGCACCAATCTTGTATAGTACAGTGGTCGGCACTCTGCTAAAGAAGTTGGTTCTGTATACGAATTATACGTGGAGCCACTCCCGATTGTTTACAATTACTTTTCAGCCTTCTCTTTTAAGCTCTTGGAGACAATTGTGGGTAGAACCAAGCACGTATAGTACAGTGGTATACACTCTGGTAATGTAGGGGGTTCCGTATATGAAACACATGTAGAACCACTCCCGAGTGTTTACAATTACCTTTCAGCCCTTCTCTTTTAATCTATTGGAGACACTTTTGGGAGGACCCAAGCATGTAACGTACTGTGGTCGGCACTCTGGTAATGAAGTGGGCTCCGTATATGAAACATATGTAGAACCACTTGCGAGTGTTTACATTTACCTTTCAGACATTCTCTTTTAAGTTGTTGGAGACGCTTGTGTTGAGACCCAATCTCGTATAGTACAGAGGGTGGCACTGGCGTAATGAAGTGTGTTCTATATACGAAACATACGTAATTCCACTATCGTGTGGTTACAATAACCTCCAGTCCTTCTCTTTTAAGATATTGGAGTCATTTGTGGGAAGACTCATGCACGTATAGTACAGTGGTCGGCATTCTACTAATGAAGTGTGTTCTGTATATGAAACATACGCTGTTCCAGCCCCTAGTGTTTACAATTACCTTTCTGCCCTTCTCTTTTAATCTATTTGAGAAACTTGTAGGAAGACTCAAGCACATATAGTACAGTGGTCAGCACTCTGCTAATGAAGATTGTTCTGTAAACGAAACATAAGTAGTTCCACTCCCGTTTGTTTACAATTACCTTTCACCCCTTCTCTTTTAATATATTGGGTTCACTTGTAGAAAGACCCTACCACGTCCAGAACCAAGCACGTACAGTACAGTTGTCGGCTTTCTGTTATTGAAGTGGGTTCTGTATTCTAAACAAACGAATTTTCACCCTGGATTGTCAATTAGCTTTCAACCCTTCACTTTTAAGATGTTGAAGACACTTGTGGGAAGACCCACCACGTTCTACAGTGGTCGGCACTCTGCTAATGAAGTGGGTTCTTAGTACGAAACGTACGTAGTTCCACTCCCGTTTGTTTACAATTACCTTTCATTCCTTCTCTTTTAATCTATTGGAGTCACTTGTAGGAAGACCCAACCACGTATAGTACAGTGGTCGGCACTCTGCTCTTGCAGTGGATTCTGTATACGAAACATAGGTAGTTCCACTCCCGTGTGTTTACAATTACCTCTCAGCCCGTCTCTTTTAAGCTGTTGGTGACACTTGTGGGAAGACCCAAGCACCTAGTGTACAGTGGTCGGCATTCTGCTAATGCAGTGGGTTCTGTATATGACACATAAGTACTTCCACTCCCGAGTGTTTACAATTACCTTTTAGCTCTTCTGTTTTAATCTGTTGGAGACACTTGTGGGAAGAACCAAGCACGTATAGTACAGTGGTCGGCACTCTGCTAATGAAGTGGGTTCTGTATTCAAAACTTACAAAGTTCCACTCCAGAGTGTTTACATTTTATGGAATGAGAAGACATTCTGCAATGCTTGGAAAATGCTCTCCCTCTCATTATTGGATATATCTTAACTTTGTTAAATGGGAAGTTGTGAAACTGGGTCAAATTGAAAACAGATGTAGTTGAGTTTTGAGACGGTTTACAGCTTAAAGTTAAATGTGGCTCTCAGTTTTATATTAATTTATATTTTCAGTGGCAATGAGGTGCTACATGTATTTTTCTATGTTTTCGTTTTATTGTTAAATATTTAAATTGATTTGTATATTTTTTTTATAAAATTTCTTATTTTTCTGCAGACACATAGGGAAATGGATTTTGCTCTTGCTGATATTTATGTAGCACTCGGTTCAAACTTATTTTTTTGACATCAGATAGAGGTCACACATCTGTTTGTTTTTTGGTTTATTATTAAAACAAATCAATAATAGATTGAGAAAAATATCACCATTTGAATGTGGGTTTGACCCTAAATCATCATCTCGATCCGCTTTTCTCTCAAGAATCTATTAAAAATTAACTTAGTGGTCACTGAAAGTTACAAGTTGCACAAGTTTTACATATTCGCTTCAGAAACGACTGATTAAATATTTTGAATTATTAATTTTACTGTGTCTGCAACACTCAAAATCACACACTTTCTGTTAGGTTCCATTGTGATTCCGTAATAAGCAATTGTCTTTTGTACAGTGCAGTGTGATGTTTTTATGGTGACTTATGCATCCCAACCTTTCAAGGGGGTGGGAGAAACACCATAAATAGCTGTAGACTGTGATGCCACATCTTTTATGGTCAGCTGATTTGTTTTAACAAAGATTTCTTTTGATTGCATTCCATAGAGATTTTGCTCTTGCAGTATATATGTATGTATACACACATGTATTATAAATTCAATGTCTAATAATAGTTTTGAATGTAGGAAATTACATCCAGTATATTTTCTTTGAGCATTAAAGGTTTGCTAAATGAAAAAGTATGTGTTTTCCTATGTAGTTAAAAATCATATTTTTTTTACATGCCCTAGTAATCTGAAGTCAGGAATGGCAAGGTCTGAGATATCAAGGGTTCACAATTTTTGATTCTCAATTTTACAATACCTTAAGAATCGCAGGTTTCCAGGAATATTGTTTGACCTTTGTGGTTTTCTGTTCAGTTGGGTACTGGTACATGTCCTTCAACTCACGAGGTCACAACACAGTATTATAGATAGTGATGATTTTCTTTTACCATACTTCACCTGTTGCATTACCATGTTTCCCACATGTTGACGTGTCATGGGTGACATCATTAGCCACATTATGCCTCACCACAGCCACAGCCACCTACCAAGAAGAGTGTTATGCTGTACATGCCACCGGTGCCCCTCCTGCTGTGAAGCCAGGGTTATCTTGAGGGCCAGCTGTCGCCGCCTGCTGGTCAACAACCCGCTTCATGCTTCTGTGTGGGCGTACTTCTCTGGCCCCCTGCTGTGGAGGGGAATGCTGCCCACCCTTTCAGCCTGCTTTGTCGCCATGAGACCCCCTCACTGGCCCTGTGCTCTGAGTATAAATAAAACCCCCGTTCCCCAGTTCGAGGTTGACTCACGCAGTTCATGGTGCAGGACGTCAATCTGCCCAGCCACCTACCGTTGCCTTCTGCTTCATCATCTCTAGCTGACTTGTGCAGCTCCTGTGGCAAAAGTTACTCTGCCTGGCTGTGGACCAAAGCCATCAACGTCTCACAACTACATGCTTGTACTGCATACGAGTGAGTACCGACAGCCTGGGGTTACCCTTGCCCCTTGCGTTAACACGTCTTCTAGGGCTGAGAGAAACCCGTGTTGACAACCTAGGTTTAGCTCTTCAGACCGCAATCAGGATAAAGGCTTGATTCATGTGTTTAATTGTTCCAGCAATAAACAGACAAATTTCAAATTGGCTGTGTTTATCACTAACAGCTACTATTTTTGCATCCTGCTTCCCTCTTCTTCCCACTTCGACCTTGTAGTTTTCCTACACTCTTCCTGGAGTAGGCATGTGCCACCTTCTCCCTTCCTATCTCGCCTTTCATGGAGCTCCGACTGTGCGTGTTACTTGGATCCAATAGCAATCTCTCACCTTGCAGAGTAACACAAGAACGTCACTCCTCTCTGCTCTTGTACTCTTCTGTAAAGTGTTTGGATCTACCGGTGACATGTCACCTGGCCAAGGTACTTGAAGGAGGCCAATAGTAGGCATCTACTGACCCCCCTTGCATTTTCATCATATCAAGCTGTGTCCGCCCTTATTGAACACCCACTGTCTCCCTTCTCTAAGCTATTTTCCGACTATGCCTCACCACCGGGCTGAATAGGATAGAGCAGCCAAGCAGGCACTGGTCCTGGTTTGAAGCTTGGTGGAGATAGAACAGAGCTCCAGCTGTAAGAGAGACTGCATCACGCTACCCAAGAAGCCCGTAGTTAACGACCGGCCCTCGGCTGTAGGGAAGGTTGTGAGACTACTAGAACCCCAGCCCAGTTATGCTCCTGCCAGAGTTCAGATGAGGCCTACCCAGAGTAATGTTCCTCCCCATGCCCAGAGGGCCATCACTGATTTGCCCAAGGCACAAAACCCTGCAATCAACAAAAACCCCAAAAAAGATGGCGTTGCCTGCTTCCCGGCCGTCTGGGGTGGAATGCTTCTGACATCATTGCCTCTTGCACCACCAGATAGGTGAGGCGTCAGTGTACAGTGGTCTGGTTTCTCATGTCTGGTGACTTAACTCCTTCATCTGTCCCTATCGCCTCTCTGTATCACTAGCAGATGGTAACTCTGACAGCTTCTTTCCCCCTTTAGTCTCAAATATTGAGATCTTACTGTACATCTGGACTAAGAAGACATATGCTCAACTCTAGACAAAATTACCTTGGTATTGATGACTCCTTCAAAATAAAGACCCTATCTTGGGGAACGGTGAAAAATTTGGTTAAAAAATCGAAACACTCAAAATAAATACAGTGAAACCCAGTTAAGAAGTTACCACTTAAGAATTTTTTGTGCTTAATAAGTTGATTAATTGTACACCTTCTGTACCTCCACATGTGTAATTTGACCCCTTTAAGAAGCTTTCCTGGTTAATAAGCATTATTTTTTCAGTCACTTCAGAAGTGTCTTAACAGAGTTTTACTGTTGGTGAAAAACTAAGTTTGTTGCATTTATTTTGGTTGCTAGCTGTTGTGATTCTTTTCACCACTCCTGTTAAACTCCGAAGAAGAAAAGATCTAAAAATTTACACCACTCACTAACACTCTGGGTTTCGCATCATTCCTCGCTTGTTTGGTGGTTATTGGCTTGCCATTGCCTTGCCCTGCATTGAAAAGTGTCTGTCTTGGAGAGTACATCTTAATAAATATGGCCATGTTTTACAGAGTTGTCAGTCTTATTTTAGGTAGCTTTCACATGCTGTTTAAAGAGATGTAGTTTTGGCTGGGGGCTGACTTTGACATTTCTTGGTGGCATATATGTAAAAGAAATAATTGAAAGCATCATGTGTCAACTTTATCCATTGTATTTAAACTTTTGTGTGCATATGCGTACTATAATTTCATTTGTCACTTTGACACCTAATGTGGTGCATGATAGCTGTATATTTTCCTGGAATTTGGAATTTTTTGTATTGTAACTCTAATTTGTTACTCAGCAAAACATGCATGCATATGCACAAATTATTTTTAAACTTCAACTTACATTGCATTTTCGTTCTTGTTAAAATTTTCAACTAATGCCATATTATACAATTCTGATACTGTAACACAACATACAATCTTGATGACATAACCCAACATTAATTTTGATACTGCAACACAACATAAAATCTGATACCGTAATACATGTAACATAAAATTCTGATACCATAACACAACATATATACAAAATTGATGGAGGATGGTAGGAATAAAATTAAATACAAAAAAAAAAAAAAAAAAAAAACAAAGACAACATAGTACATATTTCTAGAATGTGTTTGGCCCAATTTCTCACATGGGATATCTAATTTTACATTACTCGTAATTTAATGTTAATATTTTTTGTGCAACCTATACCTTGACATGTGACATCTAGTGGGGTAAGGACTTACATGCAGATAGACAAGTTTTTGTTAGAATGCTGTGTCGGGTGCATCCTGTATGTGGGATTCTAGTCCTGGCTGGGAATTGGGGTTTGCCCGTTGTACTGGACTGGCCTGGTACATACGTGGGATTCTAATTCTGGCTGGGAACTGGGGTTCGCCCGTTGTACTGGACTGGCCTGGTACGTTTGCGACAGAGCACAAAGTCTGGTTCTGACAGAGTAATCTTCCGTTTGTGGCATCTTGCCGGGGTTGGTATACCTGGGCAGCGTATCTGGTTACTGGATGGGCCGGCAGTGGTTTCGTGAGCAGTGGGTGTGGCAATGGTGTAGCTTTGAACTGAAGGATGTGCAGGTCTCAGCACCGATGGAACAAGATATGTGAGGGCCTCTGTAGGTCGCTGCTCTGGCTGGTTAAGGTAGGCCGCAAGCCTTGGGGTGGATTTCAGAGCTGGCTCGTATGGGCTCAGTGAACAAGTTTTTCTGTACTTCTGGCTCAACGGGGTCTTGCAGGTGCCGTAGTGCCTCTGCTCGTTCTCTAGGGTTGAGTTTATTTAATGAAGCAAGCAAGTCAGTGGTTAGCTCCTACAGGCACCCATAGGTCAGTAAAATCATTTTTACCCTCTCCTTCAACCCACTGCACTTGGAGTTGGTCATGGGAATGATACACACACTTTACATCGGTAAGGCTAAGCAGACATCCTTGTTTTTACTACAGCATGTCAGACCACGTGTGTGCTTTTGACTAAATGTTGCAAGTCGGGCCTCGCCATCGAGGGTCACTGCATCTGTGTTTGTTTTGGCCAAGTCTTCCTAGTTCAGGGAACACTTCCTTTTCTTGGCTCTAAGGTGCAGTAAGCAGTATATCTGTGTTGCTCTACCATTCTAGCTACAGAGTAGCTAGAATGGTTGGCCGTGCTAAGTACGTGTGGGTGGCAACAATGTGTTTTTGGCTTGAATGAGTAATACCCTGTGATCACCTGCGCGGGCCTTACATCCACAAAGTCATCTGGGATGGTGCAAGTCTACAGCAAATGGGGTACTCAGGATTGTAGCAAAAACACACATTTTATTTCCTTGTAAGGGAAATAACCCGTGATGACGTACTATCTCCTAACGTCAGCAAGAGCAACTGCTGGGAAGCTAGCTACGTTAAAACTGCTGGTAGAGGTGACACGTACTGACAAACTATAAGGAAAGGGTAGCCTAGTGCCATGAAAACTACTTGAACTAGCTAGCGCTAAATCCTTTTGTTGCCAAGCGGGGGCCGCGGTGTTTAGAGTATAGAAGACGAAACAGCGTGTACTGTCACAATGCTAGGGTGCACTAAACAAAGATGTGTCAGGCAAAGACCCGGGCAGGGTTTAAGGAACTTGGGAACAGCCGTCTGGCATGGAAGTGCAGTGAAGGATGGTAGGTAAGCGAGGAAAAAGCTAAGAAACCTGGCGCCTGCACAGTGGGTGTAGTAAGCTATATGAAAGCGAAGGCTTAAGGAACAGGTTGGTCACCATCTGAGCAACAGAAGCTGGACGACTGCAGACTGGTGCCACTGGCTGGTCAAAACTCTGAGGGGGAGTACTGAAGACTGGCTCGGAGTTGAGCGCCGTCGCTCCTTATATACTAAAATCTGGCCGCTACTCAGCGCTGGTTGGCTGGTGTCTCGTAGGTGAGTGGGGGCCTTGGAGAAGGGGGGGAGGGAAGGT
This sequence comes from Dryococelus australis, assembly GCA_029891345.1. NCBI lineage: Eukaryota > Metazoa > Arthropoda > Insecta > Phasmatodea > Phasmatidae > Dryococelus > Dryococelus australis. The sequence goes on along the minus strand of CM056993.1, from coordinate 218,719,122 downwards.
GGCGAAAAGCATAGATCTCTGACATGTGATGTCACCGGCCGGTTGGAGAGAGCGAGAAGCAAAGATAAACGAAAATACTACTAGTAGTAGTACTATCTATGGATAAAAGAATTTGTTGCCTACATGCATAGTTATGGTGGGCCGGTGAATAAAACAATCTACACTGTCTAGAACGTCTATCCTAAACTGTAAACAGAAAATGCTCATGTGACGGGATAATGGTAATACTAACTTCCAAACTCAAAAAGCAAAGACTATGTGAAGGGATGAGCTGAAGTCATTTAATTACTATTGTTGCAAAAATTGTCTTGTGTCAAACTGAAAATACTGATAATCCCAAATTAAGTAAATAAGGCCTGCATTAACTTAAGCATGGATCAACCTTGTACATGACTCTTTGATCCCCATGAAGCACCTAGTTGCTTTACGACTGCAATTTCTGAGCTCGTTCATATGAATGGTTCATTATACCTCTATGCATTTTTTAGTTTACTTTCCGAAGGAAAGAAAGGCTAATGGAATCACTTTTCTGTGTGTGTGTGTGTCTGACTTGTGTGCGCATCTGTCGTTTGCATGTGTGTGTGTCCCCCTACAATTTTTGGATATGTGTAAAGACACATGACTTTTATAGTTTTCGACCATGCCAGGTACTTACTTTCAAAATGACAGCCATTTTAAAATTTAGGGCGATATGCCGTATCTCAGAAGTCATTCAACCGATTTTAACAAAATTTTGTATACTGACAGCGCAAGTTGTAAGCATTAAATTCAGAGGTGAATATTGTTATTGGTACGCCATTTTGGAAGATAGCACCAAATGAAAAAATAAAAATTTTACATTATATATCAAAATCTACTCACCCTATTTTCTTCAAATGTGGCAGGTAAATGATACTATAATAAGCCATGTAAATGTAAGTAAATGAACTGCATTAGGCACTTATTTCAAAAATGGCGACCATACAAATTTATTAGGTTTATTTGGTATAACTTTGATACCATTTAGCCAGTTTCAACCAAAATTTTGTACGCTGACAGTATGTATTACAAGCATCATATAAGCTAAACAACAACCACTTTTCTGCGCTATTTTGAAAGATAGCGCTACATGAATTAATCAAGCTTTTGTGTAATTTCTCAGGAAACAGTTGACAGATTCCTACCAAATTTGGCAATCAATTAGTACTGCTGCAGTTGATATGTACAAATATGTCAGTATTTCAGATACTTGTTTTCAAAATTGTGGCCATCTAGCAATTTTAGTATAGTATGCTATGTCTTCAAAAACATTTAATCAATTTGAACTTAACTTTGTATGGTGGGAGTGTATAAAAAACATCAAATGTGTGTACATGGAGCCTCTTTTGTCCTCCATTTTTTAAGATAGTGCTACACAAATAAATTAATTTTTTATGTCATATCTTGGGAAACAGTTGGCCGATTCCTAGCATATGCGGCAAACAAGTAGTACTGCGGTAGCTATTGTTAACTGCTATGTTTAGGTATGCCAGACACTTATTATCAAAATGGCTGCCATATAGCTGTTTTAGTTTTGTATGTTAATTTGTCGAAACCGTGTAATTAATTCCAATGAAACTTTTTATAATGGCAGTTTATATTACAGCAATCAAAAGATGTACACAAAATCTTGTTTATTGTTAACTGATAAATGTTGATAGGGTTAGACACAAATTAAAAAATGGCAGCCATATAAACGTTTTAGCTCCAAAATTTTTATCAACTTAACTGCAAAATAAATTTAAATTTAACATTGTATGCTGACATTATTAGTTATATCCTTCAAAATCGTCAATGCATAGCCTCATTGCTCTGCCATTTTGTAAGATAGCCTCACATTAAATAACATGGTTTTTATACCGTATTTCGGGAACCAATCAACCTTTTTCTTTTAAATTTGTCGATGAAGTAGTACTATGCTAGACTATATTAATTTGTATGTAAATCTCTTATTTTCTAATTGGCATGTAGTTCATTACAAGCTAGCTTCATTTTATGAGTTTTTCTGAATTTGAAACTCGGGTAAGTCACTCGTGTATTTAAATTGTCTTTCTACTGTTTCACATGTTTCTGGTTTCATCTGTAATAATATTGCTGTCAATAAGATGTCAACAACTACCTACCATCTAAGCTTTCAAGAACTTCACTAAAATTCTCTTGCACCCATGTAGAGGAAAGTAGGCTCATTAGTTATCAGTAACTAATAGTTTCATGGATAACACATTGAAATGTTGTAATGTAGTTTCTACAAGGTGCAGAGTGAGGTACAGTGTTGATGTTTATTGCAGTGTGCTACGGTTCTGCAGTAGTCAGGATGTAGAGCTAGTACTGGCGGCAGGAGACGACACCACCATCCACGGCTGGGATGCACACTCAGGGTACCACACTCTCTCCCTCAGTGGTCACTTCAGCACAGTGACGGGGCTGGCCCCTCTTTCCGATGGCAAGCATATCGTCAGGTAAGCCTGCACAACACCTATCTACTCATTGGCTGCATGTCCATGTGATGTATCTTGTAGCAGTGAGTGTGAGGCAGGCTTATGTGGTTGGTGAGAGTACAGCAGTGCCTCGTTCTTTCCATTACCTGAGAACCAAAGCTCAGTAAGTTATGTAGAACTTTGTGTTTACATTTTCTTGTTTATCCAGGGCCTATTTACTCCCCTATGCGTTTAATGCATTGCTTTCCCGCAAATTAAATTAGACATTTTGTAGGTCGAACTGTTTATGTCATGACCAAAACATGAACAATGTCGACACCATTGCCAACACTAGAGATTATTAAGACAAGTTCACGCTACCACAGGGGCCGCAGGGATGTAATGGTCTGACTACGTGCCTCTAAACTAGACAAACTGAGTTTGATTCCCAGCAGGGTAACTCCTGGATTTTTGCATGTGGGAATCATGTCAGACAATGGCTCCTGGTCGGAGAGTTTTCTCGGGGATCTCCCATTACCTCCACCCTTGAATCCAGCACTGCTCCATACTCACCTTCCTTCTCTTTCATTGGCTCTCATGACCTCCATGTTAAGTCACCCAAATCTCTCCACTGTATCCATGCTACTACAAATTGGAATAATGTGTGAGTAGATAATACTTGAGAGAGTGCGATCACACAGACCCCAAAATTTTTGAACCTCCCTTTTGACTTTTGTTTTTATACAAAAAATATGAAAAATGCCAAAAATCTAAAAAAAAATGTATTTATTGACTTAACAAAAATAGAAAAATATAAGAGAATTTTATTAAAAATTCATTTGAATGTCAACTTTAAAAAAATTGAAAAATCATAACATTTTAATCAAAATATGAAAATGAAAGTTAATAAAAAATTCCATATGATTTTTTAAATATAAATATAAAATGGATAAGAAAACATGAAAGAAATGTTTGAAATGCAAGGAAGAGAGAATTCTGTCGCTTGGTCCTCAGGTTTTAGGTTAGATTAGCTAGAGAGAAATCAAATCTAAAACTGGTAAAACAAAAACACTTCACACAGGCTAGGTTACTAACATAGTTCCTACATTTTTTTTTAAATATGATAAAATGATTTATATGTTATTCCTGTTATTATTGAGATTAGGGTTGTTTGTATAATCATAATTATTCCTATTAATAATGGGTGTTTTATTAATAGAAAAATTATATTTAATAATATATTTGACAGAGGATTAAATTACTTAAAGTAAAGCATGCGCCGGCTAGGCAGGGTGTTCACCATGTTGGGTTAAGATTATTGAACAGTGGGGTTTGTGAGCATCTGCTCTGGCTAACGAACCCGGGATCCTGAACCTGAGTACTAATTAAAAACTCAAAGTGAGTTTATGAGTAAATTGGGTTTTAATGACTGAGGAGGACTTCGACAAAGGTGATTCCAGCATCGTGAAGGACATTTAAAATGGCAGAAAATTTAAGTGAGAACTAACTACTTTTCGGCTCTTTGCCGTTGTTCAGAGTAGGCCTAGTAGGTTCCCTCACAGAGACAAAATCAGGTGTGGTGAGAAATACCCTTCTCCGAGACTGTACCTTGTAGCTGCTGGGCCATGGTGCACTTCTCCTTGTTGGCTGGCTGTGGCAGGTGGTGGCTGGACAGCGGCTGGTGTTGGCTGCGGCAAAGTGGTACTGAAGAACTGCTCGAAGTTGGAGGGCAATTCTCTGAGGGGGGTGTCTCAACAAGAGGTCTCCTTTCATTATGGCTGAGTGAATTGGGTGCGGTCCAATGGGTGATTGAGTTGGGAGCTCAAAGAAGGGAGTGGGTTTTTCTGCTGGGCTAGATGAACTAACTCTTTCAATAGTTCTTGAATTTCTAATTTGCGTTTATATCTAGCTCCGCCTTCTTGCTCTAAGGCATTAGAAATATGCAAGTAAACTGTCCTGAGGGGAAGCTGGTGTAATAGCGAATCCCTAACATGTATTTCTGAACACCTTGGATTTTGAGGGGCTCACACACTTTGTTGTTCCAGCCTCGGCCTTTACAGTGGAGGGTGGAACTTCTGGCTGTTACAGGGTGGACAGAGCTTAGGTGGTGTCAACGTCGTTCTATACAGGAACATTCAGGTGAGGTTCCATGGCGGGTCATGTTGCTAAAGCACTTCTCTCTCCAGCCTGGCCATAACAGCGGGGGCGGGTTAGGGAGGTACTTTGGTCACTCAATTCCATTCATGGATTGTGTAGCTAGTGCTTTGGGCCCTCCTGAGACCTACCTGTAGGCAGATCTCGATTTGCCTCTTAGGTTGTGTGTTTTCTGCCTTAGTAGCTCGGTACACAGATTCGCCGACTTACCTCAAATGGAAATTGATATTAAAAAGAACTTTAAATGCTTAAAAAGGGGGTTTTACTCTACAATTGAGAAAATGTTCGGAATTTAGTTTAAAATAATTACTTTTTATTAAATATGTAATTTGACATGTGGGACTGCAGTCTCCTAATAAAGGAACATTAATAAATAACAATAACTACAGTTATCCTATTTGACATCATGTGAAGGTGACCTGAGTAAACACTAATTATCTCGTCTTACAATTGTCTTGGCAAGCAGAGAATAATTTAAGTATAGTATAAATAAAATTCCTAATTAGCTGGGACTCATTGCCAGAAGGGTAATGAAGGAGTTGGTTTGGCTAGAATCAGAGGAGAACGTAGTCGTCTTGACCTGGGTTACCTAAGGTGCTAGACCAAGGAGGATGGGTAGGGTTGATGAGAGAGGCGTTGGCAGAACCCTATGGTGATATTCTGTGTCCAAGGGCCTCCAGTGCTGGAGGTCACTGAAGAGGCTGGGACCCTCTGGATGACAGCGATCTCCGGTGTTGGTGGTAACTGAAGACTTTGAGGTCCCTCTGGTTGTCTGCAGACTACCGGCGTGAGGAGGGATGTAGTGCTTAGCTTACCCTGAAGAGATACTCCTGGCCATTACAGCGGGCAGCAGAGTTGGCAACCACTTAGCCTTAGCTGACACCTCAGACCAATCACAGCAGAGAGGTGCAGCCAACTGCCCTGAGGCCTGCTCTGCTAGCCTTTTTATACTGAAAATTCTAGCTTGTCTTTCTTCAGTAGAGTGAAGGGGATTCTCTCCCGCTTCTCAGGGGTTGAAGTTCTGACATCACACAGGGTGCCTGGATCCCATACCTGCTTGGTGTGGAGGTGTTGACATATCTTAGCCTTGCTGCACACTCATGGAGGTTGTGATGCTCCAGCGGAATGTATGCTGCCCTCCAGCAGCGCTCTAAGGAACTGGCGCCACCGTCCTAGGGGAGCCGGCGATTTGCAGATTGTACAATCTTCGAAGAGGGGTGTTGATGGGACAGCTTCTGGTTGAGTTGCGGGGAACAGTAAAATCTAGGGTTATGTGTCTGTAGTATCAGTTGGGGCTTGCCAGTGTACCATGTAGTCACGTGTCCCGCCTCAATTACTGTTTTTAAATGACGTGACTTGCCCCATAAGGATTGTTGCACTCCAAGATGTGACAAAGTTGTTTTGTAGGGAGTGCATCCTAGAAGGGCAGAAATGTATCATGCATCAATTGCCCCCCCCCCTTCTCCCTTAGTTTCAGTGAAGAACTATGACGCGTAATGTACCGGGAATGTGTACTCACTTTTCTGTCACAATAGATAGTGTCCCAGTTTTTTGGCTAGAAGCTAAGCCAGGCACTTCTACAATGAACGGGGTTTCAGTTCTGTCACGTCACTGGTGCCTTCCTGTTATACAAAACTGGCTGGGTTGCTTTGCGGCAGTGCACAAAGTCAGGTGTGGGCAACTCAATTCTGCACATAGGTGCCACTGGAGCTTTGGTGATACCTGGGCGATGGAATGTTGGAGTGGTGTTAGTGCAGGCTGGTGCAGGTGCAGATAGTGTGGAGAGTACGTGTGTTCTAAGGCTTTGGTTGAGGAGCAGGGCTCAGTTTGGCAGGAACCAAGTATGAGACGATGGGTGTAGGTGGCTGATTGGGTTGGCTCAAGTGTTAGCTACCCACCAAGGGTCGGGCTGTTATTCTCTGGGGAGTTGAACAGATCTCTTGGTGTGGCGACTTCTACTGGGTCTTGAAGATGTCGGAGTGCTTGCGGTTGTGTTCACGGCTATAAACTAGCTGTGCGAGATACCAGGGAGGGCTGATACTTGTATGATTGGCCAGAAGCCAAAAGAATCTGCAGTACTCTCCTTCAACCCCTCCACTTGGAATAGAGCATCAGGAAGGGAATTTACCCTACTACTACTGCACCAAGACGCAGGCTCCTAGTTCAACTTATGTCTGTCACCTCGTGCGGGCAGGAGACTGGCGGACACCTTATTCCAATGCTTGGCAGAGACTGCAGTACACGAGAGAATTCAGGCCTCACCTGTCCAAAGTCGCACATGGGTGTGTGGCCCTGTCCCTGTCTTCCCAACTCAGGGGATTTCAGACTCTCTTGGCAGAGACCGCTGTGGAGAGGCCGGCGAACACCGAGCCGACAAGCTGTTCTCAGGTCAGTGTACCTGTGTCCCTCCTTTCCTGCAATCCCAGGGGTTTGATGGGAAAGTAAAGTAAATTTCCCGGGATCATCTGTGGTATTGTTACATGAGGGTAACTACGGAAAGGTGCTAAGTCTACAGGAAAGAACTCAAGGTAAAAGCCTACCCACTTTTAACTCCAATAAAGGAAGAATCATATGAATACACCCTTGCTCCTGGTCAATGGGACGAATATCAGCTGGAAAGCTAGAATACACTGTTAAGTGGAACAGTAGAGGCGACCGGTGTAACAACAGGGGAATGCTGGGTGTGATGCTGAATGTCTAAGCAATCAACTCTTGTATTGTGGTATGTAGGTATCGTGTGCAACGACGTAACGTAGTGAATCTGACACGTAGCTAGCTAAACTAAGCAAGGACGTGATGGGATGAGTCCTGAGAACGACTGTACGGATAGGTCCGCTACAGATACGTCCGTATACTCAATTCTTTCGGGAGTGAGTAAGCGTCTAGGGGGAGCTGGAATACCTCTACTAGCCTATGCCATGGGATTATAGTTTAATACCATCAGCATCTTCAGCAGCAGTCCAGAGATGGTAGAGCATCAGGGAGGCCACTTTAGGGCCGACGATTCCACGACCCACCATTTTGTGCTCTTACTGAGTTCTGGCGTTCGACCAGTAAAATTCAATGAACTTCTATCCAACCCACATAACTTTATTCCCTGATGGTTTGAAAACCCCATACCATCAAGTGTCGCCGTTCTGTACAGCCTTAACATCCCGCCAACCAGACAACATTTCTTCCCGCACCTTATGGCATCTTTAAAATTGCATCCTACTTGTGTTGCAGGCTGCGCACAAGTTACATATGATTTCATCCATTGCTTCCAACGCATTACCACTTTCGGTAATCCAGGTACTTGTTATTGAAATGTTTCTTAACTTTAAGTGTCCAGTGTTTTCCATGTTTCACATCCTTGTGGCTATGTGTGACCACGTGTTCCACGGTAATAAGTTCCATTGAGCTTTGGCTCATGCATTTTGCTACTAGCAAAAATTCCTACAAAATTTTCCCGTTTCCCATGCCTTACATCAAGAAGTTGGAACCAGGAAAATTACAGAAAATCACCGGAAAAATTTTGGTGCCAGTAATTGCCATTGCCAGCGAGTCAACCAGAAAGATAGCCATCTTGTACTTGCACGTGACACCACATTGATCGCTGCAGCCATGACGTCAGCTACTGCCGCCATCTTGAAACATTTCATCGCCGAGGGGAGGACACCACCTGCCACCCCCCTCCATCCACACCATGCTGTGCCAGCATGACCACCCCTCTCGTTCCGCGTGGGTGACAGCCGTGAGCCGTAAGGCTGTGTGGCCTGGCGGAAAATGTAAACAAACACCAACATGATGTTTCCATACCAACTGCGCCATGTTCACAATCGGGGACGCCTGAACTGGCGAACAACAAAAGGTGAACCAGCATCATTGTGCGCAAGATGTTTACGCTGCAGGTCTAATCCAAATCCACCTCTCATCCCTTGTCCTTGGAAGATGTCTGTACTTGTCGTGGCATTGTAGCAACACGCCGACTACAACATGAAGTGGAAAAACTTAACATGGAACTCAGTGGCGAAGTATTGGCACGCACAATCTTGGGTCTCGATGAGGAAATGTGTATGTGGTGCTTACGTTCACGAGAAATAAATGTTCATAAATCCAGTCTGTGTACCTAACCTCTGCACCTGCGCACCACCACAAATCAGCACCAAACAGTCAGTCACTATCGCACTTTCGATGCGCAAATGCCAACAGATGTGACGGACAGAGTGTAGCAACTCTTGTGTGTGAAAAATGCTTCAGGATTTATCACGAGTGGTGTATTTCCCCAGAAAAATGGACTATGCTACAGAATGAACACTACATCCATTGCATCCTCTGCTACCCATATCCATCCGACCGGAACCGCTGTCAACAAATGAACTTAAAGCTGAACTAGCATTCAGCCGAGCAGAACTGCGACAGCGACAGGAACAGCTACCAATATCCAGAATCGGAACACGGGAAGAAATTTTTGGAAGAATAGCGAGGCAACAACAATGATATACCACAGCTGGCCTTACCACATCCATCAACTGCCTGGAATGCGGGAACGTCACCTCTGGCACATTCAACACCGCTACTACAGGAGGTACCAACACCAGTGAGTAGCTGACCAACCGAACAGACAGCGCAACATGTGGCAAGAAAACACCCCAATCTGGGCCAGACATCAACTACACCCGCCTGCTTTCAATCACTTCCAACATATTCCAGAACATCTAATGAGGACCTGGTAGCATTCATTCAAGATTGTGAAAACAGGCTTCAGAGATATGGTGTAGATTAAGAGGATTGGGCAAACTGCATTGGGGAGCGCTTTTACGGTGACGCCAGAATGTGGTGGTGAGACGTTACCAACTATGGAATGACCTAGGAAGAGTTCCGCCACACCTTCAAGTGCCTCTTTACCAACACGTTTGCGCCACTACGCACAAGGAGCAAGCTGATCCTAGAAGAGCATGGGTAGCAATCCCTGTACCATTTCACCATGCAGAAAATCAGCTTGATAAAAATGTACCATCCGGAACTCTCACTAAGAGAGCTACTTGAGGTTGTCGCGAGCTCCTCACAAACTGAATACCATGCAGCGTTGGCCCCAGTTATCCACGCGAAGGAGAGTCACCTCATACAAATGACAACGCTATGTAACGCGATCATCCCCAACTGACTGCGCCACGACCGTGAGACCGTCCAGCCACGCCACGAGGCCAGGCAATCGAAGAGCAAAACCGCAATGGCCATTGAAACTGTGACAACCAACTCGCAACAACCACCACGTACCATCACATAACTTCAAAACCAGCACCAGCTGACCAAAAGGAGGCTGGGACTGCCCCGCCTCACCGGCCAATTGGATCCTGGCATCCACAACACCCCTGCAGGTGGTGCAGGGGCACATTGGAATAACCAGTTTCCTACCTGGGTTGACTGTGAGCCACGGGAGAGGAGAGAAAACAATCATTAATGGAAACGGGCGAAGGGGGTAGGCTGGCCTGACGTCACTCGCTCCATTCTGTCCATAACCTCACCGGACCCGAGACCACAACAAATATTACTCTTCCAGATATCTGGCCATAATCACAATTTCATCCGCATTGCATCCTTATTAACCAAAAACCATGCAGAGCTCTCATTGACACTGCCGCATATCACAGTTTCATCCGGACTAACCTGATCGTCAGTGAAATCAAACCAGTTCAACACATCATTCAGCTCGCTACCCACCAACGTACAGGAGAAATAGCTGGAGAAGTCAATGTTACACTACGAATCCGCGACATTGAAACGGTCACAACTGCCTTTGTGTCGGACGACATTCTGGAAGACATCATCCTCAGTGTTCCATGGTTAACAGAGCAAAATACATTTGTGGAACCTTCTGCATGCCAAATCCATTTTGGACAAAAATAATGTTGCACTGTGTGCAACCTCGAGCCTTGACCAGCAGGGAGTGCACAGGCAGTACAATTGGATGATGCTGACCACGCTGTACCACCCGAACACCAAGAGGCCATGCAGAGACTCCTGAATGAAAGGCTGGATGTGTTTACTGTTGCTGATCCACTACGCCTCACGCCGGTGGCAGAGTATAGTATACAATTCATCACTGAACACAGTGTATAACAACCCACGGTGGTATTACCTTCATCAATGCAAAATCATCAACGAACAAATCGCCTAAATGCTCCAGGAAGGGTTAATCAAGCTATCTAAAAGCGCCTATAACTCCGCCATTACCTTAGCGCCCAAGAAAGATGGGATTGGCACTTCTGCGTTGACATCTGGCACCTTAACATCATCACTAGCAGCATACATCCACCATATATTTATAACAAAGACGTGTTGAATACCTTGGGGCGTGAAGATACCTGTCTGGCCAGAGGATCGCCACAAGACCTCCTTTACTACCCCCGACGGACAGTGCTTCCAATTCTGGGCCATGGAGTTCAGCCTGAAATGCGTGCCATTGACATTTCAATCAATGATGGTACTGGTATTAGATGGCCTGTTAGGTGAGTTTTCGCGTGCATATTTAGATGACGTAAAAGTGTGGTTCGAGTTGCGGACCGACCACATCCATCACTTGTGCTAGAACGCCTGGCCGTAAACGAGCTCACATGTGTGAATCGCAAGTGCCACAGTGGTAAAGAAAATATTCAGTTCTTGGGGCATGTAGACGACAAGAAAGAGAGCCATCCCACTCCGGAGCAATTACAACTCATTGAGGACTACCCCACCCCAACAACATGTAAGCAAGTGAGGAAGTTCTTTGACCTTGTGAATTGGATATGCGAGTACATTCAAGAGTTTGCAACTGTCACCATGCCACTCACAGAACTCATGTTCCTAAACATCAGTTTCAAATGGCAACAGGAACAACAAGACAATTTCAAAAAGGTAAAACATTGCTTCAGAGGCTAATCTGCGCTCACTCGCTATGACCCAACACGTCACTTGTACAGGCAGGCCAGCAGTAGTGAAAGGGGACTGGGTGCAGTGCTACTTCAAATTGCGGACAACGGGACATGCCACATCCTGAATTACGGCAGTACAAAATTCGGCCAGGTAGACCGGCGTTATGACGTGAACGAGAGACAATGTCTTGCGGTAGTGTGGAATCTGAAGAAATATTAACTTCTACAGTATCAGCGCTTCATGCTACCACAGACAATCGCTGTCCACTGTGGTTGCATAACACCAAGGAGAGCTGCAGTAAGTTGACCCGCTGGCCACTATTGTTATCGTGTATGATTTTGAAGTACAGCACATGGCAGGAGAAGAGAATCAACTAGCCGACTATCCAGCTCGCACACTGGGCGAAACAGTGGCACGCGACGACGAGGAGTGGGAGAGTGTCCCCCCCACCCCAGCATGTAAATACGCCCGCCACCACGTCTGTGTAGTGCAGCCATGCCTACTTTACCCGCAATAAAGGAGCACATTATCATCAAACAAGCCGAACGTCCCACTGCAACAAAGTGGAGAAACACATGTGCACAACGAACAGTGGATCAGTGGTATGTTGTTGATGGCTGTGTACAATCCTGCGTTGACTCTAAACAGTGACACATGTCGCATATTTGCGCCCGCCACGGCACATGACCTAGTACTTCAGTACACCCACTGTCACAACCTCACAGGCCACTCGGGTGCAGCCAAGATCTGCCATAATATTCTAAGGTACTTTCACTTGCCAGGAATGTCCACACAGGTGAGAAATTTTGTGCGAGAACTTATAATCGTTACAAGAGCCAGCGTACTGATGGCATTCAAATGCAGTAGCCCTGCATACCAACAGAACCATTTGAGACCATTGCTCTCGATTTGATGGGCCCTTACCAACGCACATCAACCAGCAAATGTTTTATAGTGGTGGTGACCGACCTGTTTTTGTGTTGGGTAGAGGCCTACCCAGTCTTGAGTGCGTAAGCTAGAACTGTGTTGGAAAATAAGTTTTTATCCCGCTGCGGCTACCTGCGAATATTACTAACAGACAACGGTACTCAATTCATCAGTCATGTGTGTAGAGAGCTTTGCAACAAGTGGATTGTGTGCTACCACACAACAGCAGTGTACCACCCATGCGAGGAGTTAAAAACGCAACTACATCTGTGCAGGGGTGAGAACCATGCCTGCGCATGGATGATAACCATGTCTCGTGTGCCAAACAGCTGCCTGCCACATTATTCATGTTACTTATGAGAATCAACCTGGCCACGGGGAAAACTCCAGCCCAGCTGTTCCAAGCTCATGACCTCCCCCTCACTGGTGACTTCATGAGCAGGGCGAGGGAGCATGTCAGCAGTCTCGTGGAGGGGTAGACTAGGGAGGAGAAACGAGAAAGGGAGTTGCACGAAGCGAGACAGAACCATGCCCGCTATGCGTCGCAACAGACACCTGCCACTACCCGACCCCCTCCCCTGCTATGGTCCGGCCAACGTGTTTACGTACAATCACATCAACAGTCAGCTGGCCAAAAGGGTTTTTGCGCGGGTTTGGCAGAGAAGTGGAACGGCCCGCACACCATCACCCAAGTGTTAGGCGGAGCTCGTTTCAAAGTCTAACTCAGTTCATGAGAAGTGGCCGTCATCCACAGCGACACCTTGCGGCTCACCAGCGCTGGTGTTGTGCTGCCCTACATTGACCCCCCTTCATCAGGGGAAAATAGAGGTGTGATTGTGCCAACACCACCCACCGATGCCGAAACCACAACATCCATCCACCATTCTGACTGTGCCATATCAGCCATGCCCTCAGCGGTGACGTCCAACGCCACTGCCTCTACAGGGCTCCCACGAGTGATACTGCTCTGGTCAGCACTGATCAGTCACGTTACATCAAGCTGCCGACAACTTCTGACGTCAGGAGTGACAAGCCAGGTGGGCCACGTGAGGGCGGCTGGGATCACCAAGTTTCAGGCCCCACCTGGTAGCATCATGATGCCATCAAGAAGTCGGGAGTTTTTGGCATCAACATCATCAGCATTATCATCATCATTGAGACCATTGGCAGTTACAGCAGGAGGCACGCCATCATTGCATGTTGGGGTACGCCTGCCATCCTAACCCACGCCGCCCACATCATGCTGAGAGCATCAGCAGCAGTGACGAGTCAGGGACAGGGAAGTGCTCCTCCCCTCCTTGCCACTACAAGCGGGCTCGTCTCGTCCGGTGTACCACGTGTGCAGCCTGCGGGCACTCAATAGCGCCCACCGCAGTCACCACAGCACCGTCAGACCAGCAGCCATGCCCATCTTGGCAACAACATCAGGCCAGCAGGTACAACTTGCGGCCCCAGAACAAGATTCTGCCTCCGGCGACCTGTTGTATGGTTGGAAAGAGCATCTCAAAAGTTATCCAGTGATACCGATAAAACCCCATATGATCGAGTGAAGCGGTGCTGGGAACGTTTAATAAACATCAAGGCGTCCGAGTGCGTCAACTTAGATGTATTCACGCAAAACAAACTGCAGTGTCCCCAACACAGTGAAACTCGATTTTTTAATAAAGGGCAACATGTAAATTAATTAGTGCACATAATTTTTTCAGTCAACAAATAGCTAGAAACACTGTACGGACACACTGAAAGAACCTCCCAATTGAAGTTAAGTGTTACAGCTACGGACAAAGTGTCAAATGATATTATATTTTGTAGTTTTCATTATATGTGTTGTGACGTCTGCCACGAGAATTTACACAAAAACATATTCCAACTTCAATAATTTTTATTGGGCTTCATACAGCTCTTCAATCAAAAAACTATTCAGACACACTGAAAGAACCTCCCAATTGAAGTTAAGTGTTACAGCTACGGACAAAGTGTCAAATGATATTATATTTTGTAGTTTTCATTATATGTGTTGTGACGTCTGCCACGAGAATTTACACAAAAACATATTCCAACTTCAATAATTTTTATTGGGCTTCATACAGCTCTTCAATCAAAAAACTATTCACTATAAAAACTGGTTTTAAAAATGAACAATGACGTCACATGCACGAAGTGTGCTGGCTAATCAAAGCCATGACGTACATAAAATTCCCTATGTTCCATACTGGGAAAACCCTAAAAACTCAGTAAAATAAGGGCTTGTTCATTTTAACCAACAAGTACTAAACACTATCACACCAAATATGTACTCAACTGGGAAAATACAATTGCACTACTGGATTTTGAATAATTAAGATTAAAAGGCTCAAGTGATACTACCCTTCTCGCATTAATACTGGAATTCATTACGGACATTCACTAGAGCGCCGTGATGGCCTTCCAAAGTCTAGTGAATATTAAAAATGTGTTCTGACTAGCACAATTTAAAAACGTATATTAAAAACCAACAAACTGTCCTCAGTTCGTACCATTTAAAATTATTTCACACAGGTGGGTTACCTCAAATTGTATCACCAAGTCGCGCAAGCAGATGCGGACCCATTCAACAAACCATGACATTTCAGGTGGCTAGCAAAATATGAATATCCAAAACTACATTCACCCCATAACTTAAGTGCAAAGCTACACACAACAGAAAATTCTACTGGCCACATGCAACTAATAAGTTAAGCCAAAACCAGAATTTAAGCACTGTGGGCACAAAATGAATCTAGAATAAAAACTACATGCGCAACCCTAGAATTCCTTGACTAGCCCACACAAAATCTTAATTCAAACTCAGTGCATTATACAGCAAACCTACCTATGCTTCTCGCCTTCAGCCATGACGATGTTGTAATTGTCGTCAGCTACAAAGTTGTAATGCGTAGCAACCTAACAGTGCATGAAAACCCATCAGGACCAGGAACAGATATTGAAAGTGAAGTTACTCAAATGCTTGCTGGTGTAGCAGTGGATGAGCCACTAACATGAGCAGAAGGCCCAAACTTCAAACTGTAGCCACTGACCAATGAGAGAGAAGCTCGATGTACGTGCATGGTAGGAGGGGATCCATAGATACGGGAAGGGATAGGAAGCAGGTAGGTTGCCAAGACAGCCCAAAGGTGGAGTGGCCGAGCACGGCAAGTCAATGTTCGGAGCGCACTCCATTCTGCACAACATTATTATTAAAATAAAAAAGTATGTGTATATTCCTTCTCACCAGTGTCACATCTCCACCATTTGTTTCATTCATCATCATTATAGATATTAATTATAAGGTTTCTCATGTGTGCGCGGGAGAGTTCTGTCATTCAGCAAGCTCCCCGCCAACACCAAGTGAGTCACGTAGCAGTACTCACGTGGAGCAGATGTTCATGCACAACTTTTCTGGCCCAGTATCTTTTGTGTTAATTGTGTGGTTTTGAATAGTCAATTAGTCTTGTATCGGAACATTTAACATCTTTTTCATAGCCGGGGAGCGTGCCGGTCCACATTCCAGTCCATTTGTTCACGGCAAGACCTTAAAATTTCCACTTAAACATTATGTAAGCCTCTTGCTATTTTAACAGTTGTAGAGCTCTCCGAGCTAGAGTGGAGATCATAATGTCAGCACCCCAGTCGGGGGATTAGAGGAATAGAAATGATGATGTGATAAAATTAACTTTTTTTTTCTCCAGCCGCATAACGGCTGTTTACCTGTTGTCATCATTTTACATAAATGTATTGGGCGTGAGAATGGCCCTGGACAATTCTCTCGGGAGTGAGTAAGCGTCTAGGGGAAGCTGGAAGCTGGAATACCCCCTACTAGCCTAGGCCATGGATTATAGTGTGAAGAAGAGGAAAATTGGAAGGAGTAATAGGAATTGTACAGGGGTGGAGGGTAGGCAAAGAAAGAAAAAAAGAAGAGAAGATGGACGAGGAGCTTTTTGTTTATATCTCAGTCACTTTCAATAAACTAAACAACTGAAAACTCAAGAACTTGTAGAGGAGAGAGATGTAGGGAAAAACTCTCGAATACTAACTAACTAACTAACTAACTAACTAAACCCCTAACTTACTATCAAGGGGCACACATCTTAAACTCTCTCTCATTTCCACAAAAACCAGTACACCACAGCTCCTCTTTAGCTGCACACAATCTCCTACAAAAACACTATGTAAAAATAAACTGTCACCATCCTACATCTCTGACCTAAACTTCTCAAATACAAGAAGGCATTCCACCACAAGGCACTTGAAAACTGGGGTGGCCCTGATGCCCAAAACCTTCAATAAAAATCATTGCAATTATGGTAGAGCAGTAACACAGCACTTTCTCTAAGCAAGAGGTAGTATGCAAACTTTTTAGACAGGGAACACTGACAAGTTTATGGAAAAAATGAAATAATTAATTAAGAAAATAAATAAATAGTTCCATAAATTTAAAAAAAAACAAATGGCTTCACTAATAACAAATATTTTTGATTTCAAAAACAAGCAGATTAAAAAAAAAGGGGGTGAGGGGGAGAATTAGTCATTGAGAAATAAAAGAGTAAATGTTCAAATGAATGTTACATTTTAACCCATATAAATTAATTTAATTTATATAAAAATATAAGAATGACCAGATTAATAAATATAATTTTTTTTTAAGTGGAAGTATTCATTAAGATACAAGAATACTTCTTATTTTCTGAATTTAGGCTAAATTGCAATTTTGACTTGTATGGAATACAATATAACAGTGTCTGCTGTCTTATTGCTTAAAACATAAAAAATCCATTATTACTTTTTCCCAAATGAATAACTTTTAAAACAACAAACCATTAAAAACATCTGATTTTGAAATAACTTTGGTGCATTGCATCAATCAATTAAACTCACAACACAAAACCATGAACGAACTTCAACTTACTTCACTAGCTTTGCCTTTTACGTTCATGATACTGGGACACAAATCTTACGACAGGAGGAAGAAGTCTGTTTACTCAAATAAGAAAGTTTTTGAAACTGTTTTACTCTCATTTCGTCAATTAAGGCCCTGAACTACCGACTCAACAGAAATAACTTTTGTTGGCGTCGACTCAAATATGGATCACATACTTAAACAAAAACACTAATAAGTTCTCCTCACCGAAGTTACCTTAAAACATGCAGTCTTAAAAACTGAACTTTACTTGATGCTGCCTACTGGAGCCCCTACAGTAAAACTACAACTACATAACCAAGATTACTATCTTTTTAACTGCATTAATGTTAAACGGACACCTCAGGCTTCTCCAGGCCTGTCTGCTACATCTTCTTCTGCGCCTTACGGACTCTTGCACGGCCCGTGCGTGGACTCTCTTACTCTACTGTCCTCGCTCGACTACTTTACTAATCTTCTTCCTCACTCTACTTCTCTTACTACTCTCTTAAAACATCACCTCTCCACAGTTGGCTTCGAAACAATAAAGCAGCGCCTGGCATCATCGCTTGCGTCACCCGGCCTTCAGCCAATCATTGCTATCCTAGAACACATGCAGTTGTTCCGCTAACACTTTCTCAGCACCAGGCCATTCCCCTTGTCTCTTGGGCTGCCTATACTTTGATTGTTGTCCACAGCATGAAAACTCCTCTCTTCCTCTGTTACGGCCTGCAAACGCACAGCTATTGACTCAAAACGTCAACATCAGCTAATAGCTCCGTGAACCTATGGCACACGTGCGCCACAAAACAGTTCATAAAAAGTGATGACAGCACTTCATGGTCACAGTGGCGGAAACAAGAGGGGAACACAGCTGTAGCCAATACCAAGAGTGCTGAGGCTGACTTCAGCTCGACACTAAATGCAAATAATTCCTGTAGCAGCTCTGAAACCATCAATTGTGAAGCTAAGGAAGATTCCCAAGATGACAAAGTAAATGACCTAACAATTCTGACATCCCAAACCCTTTTGAAAATAATTAAAACCCATCCTGAACATGACAAAATTATAAGACCTGCCTTCCCCAAAAAAATTAAAAGAATTAAACAAATTATAAATGACTTGCAATAAAAACATATCAAGAACCCTGTCTAGAAAATTAATAAGAAGAATTTTAAAAACGGTATAGCAAATTAAAATCCAAACAAACCACGTCTACTATGTTAAGGGCAAAAGTACTGCTAAAAAAACTATTTCAAATAAAAGAATTCTTAAGGTGCTGAACAGCAGGATTTTCAGACAGGACCAACCCGAGTGTGGCTGGCCTGAAGTGAATTTAGGGCCACAGAACCCTATACCCAGGCCATGGTAGGAAGAAGATCTGTTGTGAGAGAGAGAACAGACAGGGATGGTAACCTGCCATCATCAGTTAACTTTCAACTAAAACCTTGATGTCAAAAAAAAAAAAAAAAAAAAAAACTTTAGAACCTGTCATCCCAAAGGTAATTTTCAAAATAGTGAAAAAGTAAATCATTACATTATTTCTCACCAGATTACTTGTTAAAGAAAGAAAAAAAACACTTGCCTCTGAACATAACAAAATGAACAAGTAAATAGGAGGGCTTAACCCAACCAAAACAGCCTAATTCCCTATCTAACTTCCAACGAAGGAAATGCCAAATGTAAATAATAAAGAAAATTAATTTAAGAGTACTCTAGTGCATCATAACAAAAAGTAAAGGGATATAAAACTCCCCTGAACATAAAATTTACGGCTTCCAAACAAAAAAGGAGAAAGAGCAATCAATAATATCACTACTGGCACAGATCTTAACAAAAAGCTAATTTAAATAGAAATTACAAAAAAAAAAAAAATTCTACCCCAAAATCTACTTTCTAACAATATATTACGAATAGGGATGTCAAACTGGATTCCTCGATACCCTTAATTATTACAGGTACCGAAGAATTGAAAATTGAACTGTTAACTGTTATAAATCCTCATCCACCTTCATGAGAACTTTTGAGGTTGTGTTAAACAGCAACAGGTGTTTGGTTTTCCAATTAGGCTGAACCTGTACCGAACTCGCATGCGTTGACCGGAATTAACGTATACTTTTCCCGGCCCCAGCAAAATTCCTATTTATTAAAGCTGAAAATGTCCACTATCAATTTTCCAATATTTTTTTTATTATCAGTCATAAAATTTATTCATTCCAGACACAAAAAATTTAATTCAATGATGGTTGGACTATGAAAGATTTAAGATAATACAGTAGAACCTCGATTATGTGCGTTAATGCAGGGGAAGAGATAGTCGGATAATCGAAACTCGCGGTTAAATGAGTTGTTTTTATCTTCATGGCGGCCATGTGGCAGACGGCTATTATACTCTGTTTTATATAACTTCAGTATATTTTGACATTTCTCAAAAAGAAGTGCAGCCACCTTGTATCCCTCCACCACAGCTGTTCTGTCGGTGAAGAAAACAATCTTTGTAAGCAAACTATGAATCTAATGGTAAGCATTGAAAGACTGACAACTTCTGTTCAGTACTTAGGCTACTATAACTGGTTGCCATCCCAACTGTTTTATTATTGTTATGATCACATAATATACTAGTTAGGGTTCTGTTTTATTTTATTGGTGGGGTGGGGAACTATAGTTTTATGTCTTTCGTGAGACGTGATTGTTTTGTGGTTCTTCTTATAAGAGAGTGACGCTTGGAACTTGCATTGTATTAATGATGCAGTGGAAAATTTAGCTTGTACTGAAATAGCAATCAATTTACTATAACTTAAAAGTTTTAATTCTATCGAAAGAACTGAATGTAATAAATGTATCGCTGTTCATACCGATACGAGAAATGCTCAACAGATAAATATCATTGCATTTTTTATATAATGAACTACACTAAAAGGCATTTATTTAGGCGACCTACATTTGAAAATCTACTGCAAGAACAAAATGTAAGAATGTAAAATGCACATTTTAAACATGTTAAGCAATTTTAACTTATACGTAAAATTCATTAGAGTTTCAATCAAATAAAAGTTCCAGTACATTTAATATATTCTAACAACAATTTAAGAAAACATTATTTACAAAAACCACAAACTTACTGTTCACTTCGTAATTCCTAAACATGTACCGAACTTTGAATGATTAATCACGTGTCGGCTACTGATACAAAATAATTTATTTGCTGACTTATACGACTAGCAAAACACTTGAACTATTTCTTGAAACCACAAATTCACACTACACAAAGAAAATAATTTTTCACTCGTGCTTCATGATTGTCACAAAAAATGGCGGACCACAGCACACAACAAACTATTTTATAAAGCGGCAGACAGGTGTCGATAATTCATTTCACTGAGGAGACTGTTCTAAAAAGGCACCTACGACGAACTACACTTAATAAAATACATAAATTCAAAATTAATTAACAGCATATATAATATTCTGACATCACCAGCAAGGAATTCTCGCATATTGATAAATTATGACAGAATAGAGCACAATGTCAACAACTGCTTTTCACTGGGCAGGTGGAGACCATAGACAACAGTCTCAACAGAGATTGGTGGAAACCTTCACATAACCGTGATGTTCGTGTGCTCTATCATAATATTTCTAAATATTTTTAAAGCCCTTGCTCTATAACTCAGAAAAATTGTGTATTATTATATGAGCGTAATTTAGCCATAAATGTTATAATTATCATTAATTTTCACTCATTGTAATTTTTAATTCCGAATATTATTTTATTTTACAATCATTGCTAAGAGTGCTAACATGCATCCTGCAACAACCATCAGCTGGTACTTTGGAAACTGTACATGCTGTGTAGGTTGGTCAAATTTGATTGAAGTTATATGAAACATAGTATATCAGTATTTGAATGCTTTATTTCATTCCTATGTCACTATGAGCTGTGTGGCACGACTGTAATGGGAAAACTGCACTCGTTTTCTTTTTTGTGCACTTTCTGACATGATTCAGTACTACGTGTATACTGTTACGAGAATGCTACAAATGCACGTGGAAATATACCGCACAATATCTAAATCTGTAAATGTCATCGTAAACGAAACACTAGAACAAACTGGCAGTCATGGATGAAAGACCACTGTCGCACACGCGGATACTGTTGGAGATAGCTCATTGTTGTATTTAAGTATTGCCATCAGCATTACTTGATAAGCCGCGCACCGGAAATCGGCGTCAGTCTGCAACCAGATGTGGTTTGTAGATAAGAACCCTTGCTATCGGCAAGCTCCTAGAGTTACGGGTCGCTGATGCGGAACATCCATTGGCTTTTAGACTGTTTCGCGATAGTTATTAGTAGTGGGATCAAAATATTGGGGCGGATAAGACCAAAGAATAGCAGTAATTGTGCACTTTGTGATAAAAGCATAACATTTGGCACAGAGGTATCTCTTTATATTGTTAAAAGATAGAGATATTGGGGCACATATGATCTAGCCTGTGAAAATAATGGCAGCCATTTTACAAAATGGTGACCAAGTTGGACTACACTGTAAGACAAAGCAAGTTTAACAGCTCTTTCTTGTGAATAATTTTGTTTTGAGAAGAATAACGAACAAGCACTTATTTCATAGAATTTTACTTAATTACAACTTAACACTCCTTCACAAAAAGACATAGCAGTACATGGATTGGCATGATATTAGTTCTCGACATGTCTTGGCTGCTTGTGACAAAGTGGTCCATGATTGTTTGTAGTCTCCACTAGGATTTCCTCTCCAACCCCATTCAAAAGACGATGGAAGCACTGGCCTAGGAATGATAACGCCTCCCCACATGTGAGCCCTGGTATATAACTCTTCTCACATGTTCTTTTAAAGCAGCTCTTGTGGGTGGAACCAACTGCATATTGCTCTTCTTTATGAACAGCTTCTTCCTTGCTTCATATATGTCTAAGCGGATATTTAATCGGTCGTAGAGTAAGATTACAAATCTTTTGATGCAGGTAACGATGTCTTCAGGTAGGGATATTGGTGCTGATGATACCTTTAGTAGTCAGGGTGGCTACAGACAGGGAAAACCTGGAAAACAGGGAAAAGTCAGGGAATTTCAAACAGCCAAGGAAAATAGGGAAATGTCGGGGAATTTTTGTGCACATTAATATTTAGATTACTTTTAATTCTCCTGTGCAAAAATTGTATTTTATGTTTCTACAATTGGTAGTATTATGAAAGATACATTTGCTGAATGCCGGCTGGTGAGGTGGAGCATCAGTATTTGTTGCATACTTCAAACCCGAGACCAGTCTTTGAAAGGCTCTTTATGGGGTTACACGGAAGTGATATTTCATAAAACAAGAAAATGTTTTACAGACTTAATTGGAGTAATCGAGTACGACTCTGTGGTTGGCTCAGCCACAAATGGCTTTACACCTAGCTAGGGATCCTCGTCGCCTGCACTTCCTTAGCATGGCTGTCTTTAGTACCTTCCTTTATGCCATACATCCATAGGAGTGGTGAAAAGTGCCGAGCCAGGAAGGCAGCTACTGCCTTAGAGTCCAACTTGAGCTGTAACCCAGGGCCAACTGCCCTCTATAGTCTAACCCCCGGAACGAGCTCAAGCCGCCCGACAACTGGAGGGGCTCACCTCCCAGTTCACAACTCTTAAAATTACACTCAATAATTGGATAATTGCAAGAATGTAAGTTCATATACATTTATATTTGTTTGTGTATAAGACTTCAATTAGATAAAACTTACAAAAAATGTGATTTTATTTCATTGGTATCGGTCAGGGGAAAAATGTGATAGACAATGAAAACCTGGAAAAGTCAGGGAATTTTGTTTTATGTTTTGTGTAGCCACCCTGGTAGTGCCTCTGTCAGTTCAGAGACAGTGACCAAACGGACCAGGCAGTTTTATTACTATGTCCTGCAAAACATGGCATGATATCACATCTCGTGAGAGCTTGGAACAAGGTGAATGCTCGTGATTTATCTGATCCTATTTCAGTTGCTATTTTATGGGCTGCTAAGTAACGAAAATGTTTCCCCATTCCAAAAGCCAGACATAGTTCATTCCCTACAGGCAATCCTTGAGCATATGATATACATAGCACCACAACATCTGTATCTACAGTTCTAATGAGGATGGTTTTATGATCATGTTGCATAGCATGGCGTGCGGGCAAAATGATGCGACTGTCTGTCTCTTCATGCCTACATTATGCTACAGACTCTTAAGTCCTCCAATTATTGTGTGTGTACTTTTACTCCCTCACATTGAAGAAGATAACTTGCTTTCCATGATTCTTGAAATGTTTTATTGCACAATCTGTGAGAAAGCTCAACAGTTCAATTTTGTATTGGTTATTCCGTATGTAGATATGCCAGTTTTTAGGGTTGGAGGATGTTTGTGTCACACAGATACATACTCAATTTCCATGTTTTTGTTGTGCCAAATTTTTGAGAAAATCTTGCTTACAGATATTCCTTACAACGTCTAGGCATGTTACACATTGAAGTTGTTGGGATAGGTACGGGATAAATATTTAAGTTGCATATTATTAAAAATGGTTTGTAATTGTTGGCCTAAGCATCTAAACTGTGACAGCTCTATCAAGAATGCAAAAAGTACAAGTTGGTGGATTTGTCTGATAAGTCAAATATTCTTCTAAGCGTTTAAGGATATCACTTTTTAAACCCAGATATATACGAACCTCGATCAGAAATAGCTGGTAGGTATTCTTGTTTCTCATAATGAAAGAACTGTTCAAGATCTCCAACTCGTGTTTGACATCCAATTTAAAGTCTAGGAAAGAGTCTAACATAATTTTTTTAAGTGACTATCTGATTCTTTTTTTTTTTTTTTTTGGCTGCTTTTCAATATGTCCTGTCTGAAAACTCTGAAATTGTTCTCGTTGTATGAATGAAGCGCCATGTAATGAATGCCTTAGATTGTTCCAGACCCACAGCTTTGACTTTCCTCACAACATTTGAGGACCAGCAATTTTCTTTGTCGCAATGGATGTGAGGTCCGTACTCTCTTCCTTGAATGGATTTTCTAGTTTCTCCATTACATTAACGAGTGAGTGGATACCTTTTGCGAATGCTGCTTGGACGCTATTGGTCTGGTCGTGGTGCCATGTATCCTACCAAACTTTATTCTGTGCCTTCCATTCTTCAAACTCTGCAATAACATGTGCAACTTTTGGACCTGCAATCATCCAATGGCGGAAAGCACTTGGATTATCAGTCCCCTTAATAAGAGCATTATTTTGCTCATGAGCTTGGTCAATAAGTATCAATGAAAATGTATTTGTAGTCTTGTGAACAGTGAAACATCCAGAATTAAAGTTTGCATCCACGCCAGGGTGTTGCATAGGAAGGTTAGCCATGTCTCTTAAATGAACTGAAATCCACCCTGGCATAGCTGATGTGATCCAAAGCATGGAATCAGGTTGCTAGTTCATGCAAGACATTGAGGTATATTTAAAATTATGCTTGTCGGAAAGAAGGAACGAGCACAAGAATTATTATTTCCATCTCAAGTACAGTAAACTAGTACTTGAATTGAGGGTAACTGTGTTCTCTGCAACTGTGCCATTCCTTAAATTATGTCGCTTCATTTTGATTCACTTCACAACTTTGATCGTATACTCGTCTTTGCAGAATATATAAGGCAGTAGCAGTGACGTGGTGAGCTCTTCTTGTTGGTGTGATGTTTACTACTTTCAGGAATGAATTTGCAGTACCTTCAGGTGCCACTTCTGCTTCAACTAAAGTTTCAACCTATCTACTTTTTTCTAGCCCATCGCCCAACATCTTTAAGGCTGCCATTTCAATGTTTAATCCACCTAACATTACCACTATTTGCTCCTCCATGTAAATTTCCAGCCACGTCCACTGAATCTGCTTAGCTAAGGCAAGAGAGGCTGATCAAAGGTAATTATTGGAATCTGTCCTGGATTTAGGAATCCTACAGCTTTCTGGACAACATATTTTGAATGTTGGATCATGGCTGCTGTATATGAACTTTCAAGGTAGAGTGTAGTCAGAGCAGTGGGGCAGATGTCATTATTCTGTTCATTCTTGTGTTAGCGTGAAACGACAACCATGAGACATTGTTAAGATTTTTTATGTATCTTCCAGTTCTTCATATGTGGTCTTCAGCCGTAGGTATTCGGTATTCTTTCTGTGTATACTGTACAAAGCCATCTCTGGTGAGGGGTACATGACAAGCTGGTAATGTAATTGATTTCTTGTAACTGCCATCAACAAGGGTTACATCTGTGTAGGAAGATGACAATAGGCGAGTTTTCTTCCCTCCACATGACTGTAAAAATTCATTTTGAATATAAATTGTTTTAAGAACTCCTGCACCAGAGAAATTTGTATGCTTACTTATGGAGATTCCAGTGTTATGGAAAGAACTTTTTGATGAAGTGGATGATGGAGTATGGTCTATATGGTCAACAACAACTCTTGTAAATATTCTATGCTTCATTACAGAAGGATAGACTGCTTGTTGTTGATGAAATTGCTGGCATGCCTTTTTACCCAACAATGTAGACAGCTGCAGGATATGGTCATATGAAATACTGATATCAACACAGTAAATAAATCCAATTATTTCTCTCTTTCATGTGCGAGCATGCAACATGATACCTAAATAAATGGGGACTAGGGTTTCCTGTGATGGACTGTGTCGTAATGTACTATGAGAGGAGGGCGTTCTTCTAGTACGTCTGTACTTATTGCTATTGAACTTCAGGAGTTTAGCGATTGTAAGTGAGGCAGTTAAATTATCTTCAACCTGGTCCTTATTAATGCATGGGCCGTAAGTACCATATTCACCAGCGCAAGAGATAACTGTGGAACACTGTCTTGTCAACATGTACTGAAACATTACCTG
The DNA here is from genome assembly GCA_029891345.1 of Dryococelus australis. NCBI lineage: Eukaryota > Metazoa > Arthropoda > Insecta > Phasmatodea > Phasmatidae > Dryococelus > Dryococelus australis. Next base: position 218,692,891 of record CM056993.1, on the reverse strand, counting down.
TTTGACAATTTGTGCAGCATGTGCAAGCTGAATTACCACAATCAAATTCACAAACTTTCATAAGAGAAGACCATACATCTTCTTTGAATGCTAGTATTATGACTCTTCCTTTGGTATATGCCCTCATGTCAGGGAAATGTGCTAGAAGTCGTTGTTTCAGTCATGTTGTGTGAACCCTGCCATCAATTTGGACCCCAAGCTGATTGAGTCTGTTTAAGTACAGGTCAGCAAGATCAGTAAGCTTGAATACAGGAGATGTCTCATCATCCTCATGTACTTCCTCATTGTGCACAACTAATTCAGTGCATACAAAAAATTTCTCATAGTCGTTTGGTTTGGATTCACCACTCTTGGGCTTTGTTGCTTTGTTGTACAACTGTACCAAACAACTAGTATGGTATTTAGCCTCAAGTGCCACCAATAGTTCATTATCTTCAACAAGTCGTGCACAGATCCTAACACAAGCATCTAGTTCAAATGTAGAAGGATCATGAAGTCCTTCACGGCCAGCTACCTTATTGCAGAAGAAGCATGTTGCCTCTTTGGCAGTCGCTGGTGATGTATACTGGACACGTTTCATTGCAGGAGGTGCATCTGTCTTCTGGAAAACTTAATCTGTCTTAGCCTTGTTTAACATTGTGGTATAATTTCAATTTGCATGACTGATGATATTGTGCATTATAATCTATTATTGCAGTCTCAATGCAAGAACCTTGATCAATCCATTTCAGTGAGAGTGTTCTTAATAACAGATCGAGTTCAGCAAATTCAGTCAAGTTTTTTTGCTAAGATACTATATCCACTTCCGAAATATTTTCTCTTGGATTTTGTTGGAGAAGTAATCTGTTCATGTTTTTGTTCTCTTGGCAAATGACACACAGTGTCCAGTTGATTTCAACTTCAAGTCGCGGTGTTGATGGTCCTGGATTATGGAGGTTAATAAGCTTGAAGTTTTTCTTCATAGACATGACACTATTCATTCATTGACTACCCTACAAAACAAACAAGAAATAATTAAAACCAGAAGTTACAAACACGGAGGAATGTATATCATAAGTATTATCACTTTCTGCCAATTCCTATTTAAATTCTTCATAAAATTAAAACTAAAATGAAATATAATTAATAATTATATGCTTTGATTATGGTTTTTCAAAAATCGAAACCTGTCAAGTTCAAATAAAAGAATCTTAATGTGTAAATGATGAAAGTGATTAAAGAAATCCTATTTTTCAAATTTATTTACATATTAAATCATTTACAAGACTTTATTTACACATCATGCCCTAATATTTATATTTATTTGCCCTAATATTTATATCTTTTAACGATATAAAGAAGCACCGCGGTGCCAAATTTCACGCTTAAATTTCACAATAATTTTGCTTGTCCGCCCCACTATAAGGATTCTGGTATTATTTTTCGAATTCTTGATTTTGTTTACCTATTATTTAACTATATTAGATAAAGAGCAGGTATATTTTTCGTACCATACATATTTCCTGTTTGTGACATATTTGTTTTTGAGGTAGTTTTTTTTTTTTTTTTTTTTACGGAAAATTTCCATCTTTTTTTTTTTTTTTTTTTAAAGTGGGTAGTGTTAAAGTTTTCAAAGTACTGAATATTTTATTTACTTAGACGTGAAGAACATGTCTAGCGATGTGTGGAATTATTTTTCAGTTGATGTAAATGACGCAAATTATGCATTTTACAGTTTGTGCCCGGCAAACATTTCATGTGGTGGGGTTAGTCGCAAAACTAGTAAATTGAGAAAACACTTAAGTAAACACTACAAGTACAAGAAAATTGCCAATGGTGATGTTTCAGCAGATCTTTTGGGCAAAGATGCATGCAGCTACGAGTGACCCAGTGTCCCTGCTACTTAAAATGTCTGGTAGGAGTATTTTCATTTAGCAATGCTAAATGAAAGGTTACTTGTATTTCAGTTTCACTCGGAGGGTGTTGCCTCGCCTTGGGTCCACCCACCATACAACTTTATTTATTTACTTATTCATTTATTACTGAATAGCATCAATATTTGTGTACATATTGGTTAGCTTCATAAATTGACCTAAAATATTGCATTGAGACGTTGAGAACTTTTGTTTAACTTTTTTGTATTTTACTGTGTCTTTTCATATCAAATAAATCTTAGATTTATCAAAAATACTGACATGAACTTGTTAGACCTAATTAGACAAGTCTGAATGTTACATTAATATAGGAAATTAACTTCACTTAGCAGACCAGAAAGTCATTCCTGTAAATGTCTTCAAATTAGTGTCTGTATAATTTGACTTATAAAACAAAATTTCAAAAGAATACATTGACTGTAGACACATGTTTATAATCACTATATCCTAATTTATGGTATCAGAATCGAGTGAAAGGTTTTGCAGGGGGAATTGAGAATTGGAATTGAGAAAAATTGATATTTTGACATCCCTAATTATGAAATGATTTTTCAGTTTATTTTTTGCTAGGACCCCTTAACTTCGGGGAGCGTCCTGTTTTTTGTTATGATGCATTAGGTAATTTCAGTATTTTTCTTAGGATTTTAGGAATTTTGAATTATGTTGTTCTGGTTAGGAGTATTTTTCTTTTTTTGTTTATAGCAATCTTAGGCATAGTTCATTTGGTTGTTATTTTGAGGTTCGGTTTGTCCCTTCTTAGTTTCCCAAAATTGTGGTGGAATAATAACGTGTTTAAGGCCTATTACTTCTACATTGTGTTGCTGTTAAAACATGTCTTATGATTAATTTATTTGAAGTATAAAGCTGTTAGAAATTAGTTAGCAAAGTTTAGAGTATTTTGATTTATATAACAAAATTTATGATCTTCAGGGTTTTAGATTTTTACTGACTGAAACAGTAACTACTAGTTAGACACGCTAGTCACGTATTGTGAAGCACTTGTAAACAATATTCTCATTCTGTGCAAATATTTTTTTCTCTTAGATGTTTCTCAAGTGGCTGGTAAATAAATTATTATTAACATTTTGTACATCAGCTAGGTTATTGTGAAGTTGTGGCAAAAAGGATACATTACAAAGGAGTTACGTATTGAACCGAAAAGGATATGGTTAGTTAGTCTTCTTCCTCAGTCCACTGGTAGCTTCCTTGCTCATTGTTTAGGAAAGGGGATTCCTTCCCTTCCCTCTCCGCACACATAATGTTTGATGGTTGTTAAACTGCCTTCTCTTCCACCCTCTCTCACGCCCTGTGATGAAGCAGCCAGCAGCTAGTGAGAGAAACTCCAATGCCTCGTTGTCCACTTCTCCTTACATTGTGCCTCCTGTCGCACTGCACTGCCTGTGTGAATTTATCAAGCTCTTAGTTCCCACCTTCACAGCATTTCTTCATATCTTTGATTTGGTAAATACTACGGTGAAAACTTTTTAAGAAAAAGTACAATGGGCAACGTTACAGTATTTGCTAATTTAAGAAGAGTAGTGTGGTGGGTCAAGTGTAAAGTGTGCATACAATGTCAAGCATGTGCATACTGTAACAATGTTAATGTTTCGTGAAATCCTGACAATTTATGAACTTTGTCATCAGGAATGTAATAGCATTATGACAACTGCAGCTCTCTGTGTTAGCAAGCAAAATGCAGAACAAACTAGACAGATCTAACGATAGCAGAAAAGTTTGATAATTAGGCACATAAGTTAGTGTAATTCTTTTTTTGTTAAATAATTTGGCTATATTTTGTGTTCGTACAACAGCGTAAAATGAAACCCTTCAAATACTCAAAGTTAACAGTTAAAATGTTTTTCTTCTTTATAAGCTTAAAGATTTTTGTACCTAATTAATAAAGTTATTTAAATTTTTCTAAATTTTTTAGCCTAATAAATTTATATTTGTCAGTCCTTCATAAAACACTTTGTGGTGGTTTTGTTATAATATTACTGTAGATATTTTCACTTAGAGTTATAGTTGCAACTATATTGTTTATGGTGAGTAGTTACACATGAAATGGGACTACCTGCATACACACAGTTTGAAACCTAAAAGAATTCCCTTATCCAAATGTGTAGAGGTTGTTAGGTGTACTAGATGTTGAGTTTCCAGTAAACATGAGTGAGGTGCATGTAGTGTCCTTGTAAACGTAGTGCCTCCAGCAGGAGTGTGCCGAGCATGATGGTGTTTCAGCTGTGGGCGTGACAAGGTGATGATGGTGTGGAACTTGGAAACGGGCAGCAAGGTGCACACGCTACCTCTCTACGAGTCTCTGGAAGATGTGGTGCTGCTGCCGGTGCCTTTGTCTGTACCAGGCCTTCAGCACTCAAGTGGTGTTCATGTTGCCGTTGCCGGGGAGAAAGGTCTGTCCTGCAGAGCTCTATTCCTTTCCCAGCTCTCTCAAGTTTACACTTCAATCACACTTGGAAACATACGAGCAATTTATTTCTTTTAATCAGTTATTGTTGTTTATAAGTAAACATTTTTTAAAACCCTTCTTGAAGTGTCTTAGTAGTGTATTACTGTAGAATCATTGAATGTTGTAACATTCACAACTTTCATTTCATAGGGGCAGTCTTTGATATCGTAACTAAATACTGAGTCATCTGGAAGAGGCATCATTTGAGACATTAAATTTTTTAAGTCATATCGCTGAAGTGTTTTGGCCTTGGAGAAACATTTCATGGCAGAACTTACTGATTAGCCAAAAAATTGCATAATCATTCAACAATGCATACAAATTTGCAGCATATCTTGTTGATCATTGACTCATGCTTCCGAAAATGTGGATTAAATATTCAGGTCACAAAGAAATGACTACAACCACCACCCATCACCATGCAGGACAAAGAATTAGTAGTCTCAGATTTTCGAGTCAAGTCAAGTTTCTGACTAAAACTTGAATTTTACTTCTATTTTTTTCTGGACTCAAAATATTAAAATTGTTTAGCTACAGATTTAATTAATTGTTTATGTTCATATTAACTACAAGGATTGATAATTTACATAAAAGTCTAATTTAGCACATATTGTATTTCTGCATCTATAGGCCGCACATTTTTACAAAAAAAATTACTGCAAAAAGTGGCGTGTGACTTATTTACAAGATATTAGCATTAAAAAATAATTCAACCCCCCAAAACATGTTAAGAAATTTTTTCAACATATAGTACATACAGTATTAAGGTTTTAACTTAGTTTCTAAGGAAGTAAAAGCAATAAGAACAAATGAATAGCTTTTCACTCATGCAATAATTTGTTCACTCGCATTCATAAACAAAATAACCGCTATCCCAAACGCGTAAAATGTTGCAGCACATGAGAAAATAATTGAGTGCTGTACAAGAGAAAGATACCTTACGTAGTTTGCACGCCTGCCACAAGTGCTCATTGGTAAATGCCATTTAGTGTAACATGTTGCAGTGGTTTTGCTTTCTCAAGTGATGTTACAATCTATGAAATAGTATATCATGACGTATATTTGGAAACATTAAAATGTAATGCAAATTTTCTGTCGCAAATGTTTTGTAGGGGAGAAATTAAGTTGGAATGTATTACATTTGTACAAAATTGTGACTTAACAATATTTACAGGAATACAAACATTCAGTGTGGTCTATACTTGAAATATTAATTATCCCAAATTTTTCATCCAAAACTTCTGGTGCGGCCTATACATGCATGCGGTCTATACACGCAAAAATACGTTACTTCAGGTTAGTACAATTAAACGGCAAAACACCAGAATTTAATGTATCTCCTTTGTACGTTTTATTGACATGACAATGTCGCAGGACCAGCCACTAACAAGAAATAGAATACGTCCTTGCCTCATGTGCACTGACAATGTCCGTAACACTCTTTGATAGAGATGGTGGAGTGTGTCTGTCATTGTCTGTCCTGGAGTGGAGGTTTTTCCTCTACTAATATTTTGTGCACTTCGTAGTATCGCTCAGGGACTGAAGGAATCCTTCGCTTAGGGCTCGTTGCCCTATTTTCTACAGGAAACAGTTCTATGTACCGGGGTGTATCCCTGGGTACTGCAGACACTCAGTCGAGGGTTGCCTCTCTTTCAGTTGGATTTGCGCTTTTCGGCTTCACCTGGTCTCCTGGTCACTTTACCTCACTCTGTCAGGGTGGACAGGTTCCGTGATTGGTTCCTGCTGCTGTCTATAAGCTAATGGTGGGGCCAGGTTGGACTGAGGCTCAAAGAAGTCTGTCGGGTCGTAATAGTAGGCACTGGTGAGGTTCTCCATGTTAGTAAGGTTGGTCTCTATGGGTGGGGGAGAGTTTCTGGGTAATCTGAGTGAGGTGTTGCTGCAGGCACTCTGCCTTAGGATGTCTGACACACTGCCAGCTTCAATGTTTTCTCCCAGGTATGCAGATAGGGAAGGGGGTGGGGTAGAAACCCTCGACGCATGAGCCACGTATACCCGACAGAGGAGAACACCACAGGCCAGCATCCACCTGCAAGTGCTATTCAGAGATTCCCTCAGCCACAGTAGATTTTGTTCGGCTGGGGCCTGGGACTTCCCTGTTCTTAATACTAAATAATTAAGTCAGAATGTTGTCAGATATCTCTTTAATCGTCGCCTGTACGCCTTTGCCAGTCAACTCCTTAACGGGGTTCCTATGCTTCCAAACAAGTGAGTAAATGAGTTTCCTATGTCCCTCATACAACAGAATATCAAGGTCCGCTCTATCCTTCACAAAGGACGCTTTCTACTGGTCATGTACTCTGACTATCTCACAATGGTTGTGCAAACAAAACAGCCCCGAGTGGCACTGCTCGCCCTAATTTGTACCATCCCACGCACAGTGAGAAGTGAAGGGAAGGATCGCTGAGGGAATGCCAACCACGTGCTGCATGGGCTGTAACTGACAGGAGGTTCCCAGCCCTGCACTTGGTCAATGCTCGTGCCTCGACTTATCGATAGCGCTTATGCCCAGCAGCAGACTAATCATACTCTGCACTACTGTCAAAGCTGCTGAGCAGCATGGGCATTGTTTACATTTAAACCAGGTGCTGCCTGGACCTCAACAACGGAGGATGTGATTAAACCTTTCGGCATGAGGAGGAGAATAGTACGGTGATAAGTTGCATGATTAATTCAATTCACAAACCACATAGCCTTCAAAATTTATGAAACAAACTGAGAACCATTATCAGAGAATCCCAAAATTTTGAAATATGCAAGATTCAAAATTCTTATTGTTGGAATTAAGTGGGATGAGACAAACAAATTTAGAAAATGCATCTGCACAAAACAATAACATAATTGACGTGTGCCACTTCTACACCTACAGTAAAACTCCTCCATTACCACCCCATTTATTATGACCACCTGTCTATTACGACCCAATCCCGAGGAACAGTGTTTGGGTCGAAAAAGTCGAAAATTTTAGGCACATCTAAAAATAGATACAGTATAGCCTCACCAACCATGGTATCTTGAACCGCAGTTTCAGTTATGCATGGATTTGTTTTTGTAGACCTTTTATCCAACTACAAGTTTCTATTATCCACGGTTTTCACGCTATGGAAAAATAGCCCTTTCTGATGTTAGTGGTCGCGCATTTCCCAAGCTGCAATAATAGATTTTGACATTGGTTGTCCCAAGCAGCGTGAAGCAATAAATTACTTAATGTCAGAAGGGGACACTGGTGTACTGTCCAGGGGGGGAAGGGGGGAGAGTTGCAGGCCGGGTCAGTAATGATTCTTCATCCTAGGCATCTGCCTCTGCCTTACCCTCCCTGTCTTTTTTCGCTTCCATTATTCCTCCACTTTTTCTGTAAAAACAGTGGCACATTACGCAGACTTCCCGATTAGAAGCGACTTATGAAAATCAACCTTTGAAAAAACACTCCAGGTATAACATGTCAACCTGTCTTTTCAATAACATGTATTCCACAAATATATAACACTGTGGTTAACTCAAGAGTACTGTATTATTGAATAAATAAATCTTTGCCTTAGTATCTTCTATAACTTGTAATATTTATTTATTTATAAATATGAATTAACAACCGCGAGAGCAGCGACGTGATGGCAACGGCTGGTAAGAAATAATTCACAGTTAAAATATTATTTTAACCTGGTTTTTTAGTATACTATTTATAAATTAAACGGTGCCTATGAAATATTTAAATATTCAGGTAGCCCCATTGGCAACAAATCTCATTTTTACAGTTTCAAATAACAGCGGAAAATAATGTGAGTAGGACGTAATGGTACGGTATTGTTTCATCAAGAGAGAGCAACTTTGTAGCAACTGTCTGCTGAGTGATATTTGGTGCTCGCTCTCTGTCTTGGTCTTTTTCACGCTCGGGAAGTTTCAATTCGCTAGTACACGGAAAATTGTACATGTTTTCAATTTCAGCATAAGTCATGCTTATTACAGCAAAATAATGATATTTGTATTTGTAATTTACAACTGAAAAGAGATTTTAATGTTTGAATACTTATTTTAATATATTTTTATATGACAGCGGGACAGAAACAAAGTGAAGTTGGCAGACGTGGCAACCCATCACATGACGTGTTGCTGTTTTACCAAACAAAGCGTAATTTATACTTATTCCTGAAAATACTTTTAATTACTGCATCACGTTTATAGACGTTGTGTTTTTTAAACATTCCTAAGCAAGTTACGATGTTGTGGTAAATCTGTGTTTCCCCGGCAGTAATAAGTATACTGTTACTGTGTGTTTCGTTAACCGCTGCATGTGAAATAGCGTGGCGTGGCTGCGTGGTGATCAATTATGATGGATCTGTATGTGTGCGTGATTTCAAATATTTGATGTGAACTATTTATAAGTTTTAAATGTGAACTGTTTTTATGACGGAGTTATTTATTTACATCCACGTCTGTTTATTTATCACAATGTTGTACCTTTGCCCTGGGTGTTTGAAACACAATTGTGTAACGTGATTTACCACTAATCCCAACAAAATAACCAAGTCCAGCCCATATAAATTTCAATTATCCTAATACACAGTAAGTAGCAATATGTATAAATATGAGCGGAATAAAAGTTACGGTAGGCTTATTTGTGTGCATGTTCACTGCTATATTTAAGTTTTTATGACCAAAAATGAGCGACACGAGTTGCGTGCTTGATTTTAATGTTTCTTTTTCGTTGGACTGGTTATTCCTTCGTTATTCGAACTGAGGTCATCCTTTTAAAGAAATAACCCAACACATATTAATAACAAAAGATAAATACTATATTTCATTACCCTGCAGTTGTAACAGTGTTTAACACAGTCGCAGCAAAATATTAATGTGCATTACATGTAATGTGCTATGTCGTGGAAAACAAATATGTTAATGTAACATAACCGTAAGAACTATCATCAATTGAGGCATTTTTAAAACATCATAATGCTGACCTAAATAATGTTATAGGCCTAAACTGTGAATATTCATACAAAATGATTTTAGAAATAGATCTATGACAGAATTCTTTGAAAATCTGTAAACAGTAAACAACACATTTGACAGGTCATGTAAAAGTAGAAGTCACATTTCAATGTTTATGTTTATGTGTGGCGAAAGTATACGAACACATGTATACACACAATGTCATGTAAACATTGATTTTGACAGATGCTACATGGCAGTCACATGGCAATGTTTGTTTACATTTGGTGGAAGGATACAAAACAGGCCTGCATGTAGATAATTAGCTGGGCTCCGAGAAAGTTGCTTCCAATGGGGAATGGACTATAGTTTCTTAATCAATGTATGTTTAACTTCAAATTTAATTCAATGTCCCTTTTCTAATGATTTTTTTTTTTAGATTATGTGCGTCCATGCCTACGTAATATGCAAATTTTTTTGGTGGGCATTTGAAATTTTTCTTGTGAAGTTAATTTTATGTGTTAAGTGAATAAAGGTAGGTATGTGTGTGCAAATAAAATGTGTTTTTATGTTACCATATTTTGGTGAGCAAGACCGTATGCGTGTATAGGTCATGTCAGAAGTTTTTGATAAAAAATTATGGATAGTTAATATTTCATGTAGAGCGCAGTAAATTTATTATATTCCTCTAAACTTGACAGCCTCATTGTGCCAGTGCAGAGGTCAACACGCTGCCTACATTTCTTATAAATTCAGCACATTGACGTGAATCGCATCTGTCACACCAGGCCATTGCTACGAAGCGAACCAGCCCTGTAACGATGGCACTGGTGGCAGCCGGCTCGGCTGGCCCCCCCTGCCAGAATAATCTTGTAGCTGGCAGCTGGCTGCCGCCCGCAGCTGCCCAGCCCATAGGATCTAGGACCGATTGACAGATGTGAGTTACTTCGCCCACCAGCGCTGCAGAGGATCTAGGCGCTTGCCCAGCTACATGTGCACAGCAATGTATTCGCTGCTAGCCCCAGCATACAAGTTATCCAATGTATCTTCATATTTATTATTAATAAGTAAAGTTCTGTGTTTTGCTTCAAACATAAGGCATCTCCAACAGTGTTTAGTTATATTTTAATATTACGTAGTCTAATCTTTTCACACACTTTCAATAGCAATGTCATATTGTGTTTAGGCCTTCTCTTGTACGACAAGGGGTGGTCCACTGTGCTTCTCTTGGGTATCAAATTAATCCAGCGAGGTCCAGCTATTGAAATATACATATGTAGAAATTTATATTTAATTTAAAAAGCTTTTTTTTATGTGCTGCAGACAGTTGAATATGAACTTCATGCAAAAAATTTCAAATTTGGGGGCATAGGAGTTAGGGGTGGGTGAAAATCAGCTCAAAATTTTCCAAGATTTTTATTACGATCCCCCCTTCCCCTCTATCACGACCCTATTCTCTTGAACTGTGAGTGGTCGTAATAGAGAGGTTCTACTGTATTATAATATGACTCCGACTCATCACCTAGGAGTACTGCTTCCATCTCTTCAGACATGAGCAACACGTTGCCTACCCCTACAGGCAACAGGAACTTCTGTGTTTTTCCTTCTCACTTGGAAGGCAAGCATCCCGGCAGCTACGCCGCCCAACCCCCCTCACCGCGCTCGATGCCAACAAGCTGTCCAGACCTCGGGCACTGCCGAGCAGACCTGACAAGATAATTCTCACATCACCCAGGGCCAGAGGACGTCACGCCTCCCCCGCTCCCCGCGCCGGCAGTCTACAAGATACCACTATATAAGTCCGGCCGCAGCTGAGCTCTGGAGTTATTCTTTCACATCTCTTGCACCGCCCACAGCACTCTTAGTGCTCGGGAGTTCTAGAGAAGTTCGAAGCCTACAAGTATGCCTTCACAGCAACCAACTACATACGTCAACGAGGCGACATACAAACACAAACTCTCTTCTTTTAACTTGATTTGTCTCCTCTAGACACCTTTATTTAGTAGTTTAACTGTAACTCTTATTTTCGTCTAGAATCAGCTTTTCCAGTTTATTTAGAACCAGGTTGCCTACACCTGGAACCACGCAGTTACCTTCAGCTATCCTCGACTTGGTAGGAGGTGGCACAGGTCACGTGTCTATTGAACTTTCAATAAACACATGTTCCTTTCTACTTTGCTACTTTTATTTCCAGGGTATATATCTTTATTCACAGTTGGAGGTAGATTACGCTCTGCACTGCCACAGAATCTGGGAAGTTATTAAACTGAACAAAGCTGTACACATTAGATGGCTAATTATTTCTTCCCATCAAACACACAGCACTATTAGTGCTCGTGGGGAAGAAACAGTAACGCCCCAACCACTAGTAACACCTTCACAACTATTAGTGTGCGGTGATGGTGACCTGCAGTGCTGCCGGGTATTCTGGGTGGATGCACAACCAGTAACGACTTGACGTAACTCCAGCTAAACATCCCTGATCAGTCCGTCTACGGTGGGGGATCAGTGGGGACTCTAATCGAGCCGGCCGAAAAGTCACTATCGGGATACACTGTTAGTATTTCCATTTCCGTGCACTGCATGATTTATAGAACTGTTACCCTAGTCCTCATGAGAGAATGAGTGGTGGGAGACTTAGAGAGACAACACCTGGCTCACCCTGCTGCGTGGCCGAGGATAGTATCACCCTATCCTATGCAGGATAGACAGGCGGAACGGGTCTGTGCCACCGAACTCAGATGTCAAGCAGTCACGCCTGCACCAGTAATGTTAATTGAGTTTCCACTGTGTATTTGTACCAACTACAAGTATCACCCTGTTGTCTACGGCTTCTTAACCGGAGTGGAAGTTCATCTAGGTTAGGACAACTTGGTCTTCTGGACTTAAGACTAAACTTACTACCTAACTAGAGGTGAGAGTGTATCAGAACTAGCTAACACTCCTAGCCTCATCCCCACTACCTAAGTCGCTTTTGGTCTAGCGAGTAAAATCTGTAACAACCGTGTCCAGTCAGTCTAATCGGACATGTGTCATATTGTTATCTGAACAAAATCAAAAAATAGTTCTGCAAAGGCTTCTCTACAAACTTCAGAGTTAAAGAGTTTCAAGTGGGTATTTTGTTCACTAAGGGCACATAGAGAACTCAACTTAGCTGAACTCAACTCACTCAGCAACGTTACCATGTATTCCTTTTGAAATAAATTTACTTTGTATTGTTTCAATTGTCTGGTAAATGCCCAGATGACCTCCAATCAGAGAGGAATGGTAGTACCGAAAGACTATGGGATTGCAGGTGGGCAGGCATGTCAATACACTTTCTGTTATCCCTGGATTTACAACCCAGAACATCTTTAGACTGAAAATAATGATTTGCTCGACATCACAACTTAAAGTTATAGTAATGTTTTGCAACTTGTCATCTTAATGCTGATGCACTTGGATGTCAGTAAAACCATGAATTATGGTACGTGGGAGCTGAATAATGCAAATAAAATGGGCTACGTCCTTTATATCATGTGGTGGAGGAAATTCATGTATTACTTTAGTGCAGTCAGGATCAATAGAAATTCCTTTAGAAGATTAGAAGAAATTTTGTGACCTAAAAATTAAATCTCTTATACTACAAATTGATGCATGACTAATTTCTGTGCTTCTAGGAAACACACACTACCAAGCGATTTCGCTCCATCTTGGAGTGCAATTTTCCTTATGGGGCAAGTCACGTCATTTAGAAACAATAATTGAGGCGGGACACGTGACTACAGGGTACTTTGGCGCAGCCCAACTGATACTACAGGCATGTGATCCTAGATTTTACTGGAAAGTCGTGCCAGTTCCACAGTGCGCCGCTGGAGGGCAGCACATGTTCTACTGGAGCGCCACAGCCTCTAGAGCCTCCACACAGGGTGATAAGATATGTCAACGCCTCAGGCACAGGCAATAAGGAAAGGCACCCCTTCATAAATGTGGAATTTCTAAACCTCTGCAAAGTGAGGCTAGTTTCCCCCTCACTTTCTGAGGTCCCTCAAGGTCTGAATTTTAGTATAAAAGGACTAGCAGAACGGGCCTCAGGGCAATCAGCTGCATCTTCACCGCTGTTATGGATGGAGATGTCAGCCACAATTCAATGCTGTGCAAGCCCTTTCTCCACCTCTGCAAGGTGGGAGACTGTGTGCAGGGTGCACCAGCCACTAGACCCACTCTTTGCGCCAGCAACCGCAATCATCCTGAGGTCTTTGACATATTCAGCTGCTCCGGAGGACCACTACTTTCCAGAGGGTCCAAACCTCTTCAGCAGTCTCTAGCTCTTCAACTTCAGTAGCTCCTGAGGTCCGCCGACACCATCCGAAGGATCCTGCGCCGACGTCTCTCACCGACCTCCCTCTCCTTCATTGGTAATAGGTCACTACGATGACATTCCCTCTGGACAACCCCCTTAGGCCTCTAGCCAAGTCATTCTCCCTTACCCTTCTGGTGAGGATCCCCTTTTCTTATACTTAGGTTTCTTCAGTACATTGGATTTAATTAATTCTTGACTTTTATTAATTAATCCTTTTTTTGCCAATTACATATACACCACATAATTTTAGCTTTTTCATCAAGGTCGCCTTCATGTAGCATTTCAATTAGGATTAATTTCCGTAAAATGTATGAAAATATTACTATGAGAGTGCAGAACCACATGTTTCAAATACGTTCTTAATAAACGTATTTTAATTTTGTCTCTTAATTTTTCTAAGAGTTATTGTCATAGCATTGAAACTCACTCTAGACCCTTAAAGAAATTTAAGATTTTGTATTACTCTTTGCTCTTAGGTAAATTGGCTATCTTGCATATTTAACCACACAGGTAGATACATACAACTTAAGGCACCCGCCTACGTGTCTGGTTGACGGGACTGGGCTGGATGGCTGACTGACTGTGGAGGAATGTGAAACTAGCGCGCAGCTGTCCCCTCCCTGACAGCTCTCTCTCCTCCCGCTGAGTCGACGACCACAATAGAGTGGTTTAAAAATGTTTACTACCAGCGGCGGATCTCAGTATAGACCGTGGAAGGAAGCGAAGATGCAGTAGAAACAAACTTGTGTCTCACCCTACTGTAAAAACTTCTAAAGTAAACTTACATCTTTCTGTAAGCCTAACTACCGTATTTACTCGTGTGTAGTGCGCACCATGATTTTTGCTACAAGTTCCAGGGAAAAATATTTATTTATAAAATTGCACCAAGAGTTTGTGGCGCCCAATTAGTAAGTATGGGACAAGTTATTCTTTTTTTCATTAATGTGTGGTAGTTGTGATATGTTCGGAAAATACTTTAATTAAATCATTTGGGTGCAAAAAGCCAAAATAAATCATTCTGGGACCGTCTTACTCCTACTACCCAACTTTTCCAGCTTAGTTTTTCTTTTTTCTCATTTCTCCTTTTATAAGTTCCGGTCTCTATTTTGTTTACTGTGCTAAAATGTCACACTATCCTTGTCACAAAAAAAAGCCCTCCTCCCCCCCTCCCTTCTGGGATCACAGCTTGTTAGCCACTGCCATGGAAACAAAGAGAGATGGGGGCCATCTGAGTGTTACTACAAGGGGGAGGGGGGGCTGTAAACATGTCACAGCTCTGGTTTGTGGCATGACAGTATGCCATTAAGGGGGGGGGTGGGAGCGGGGTTTTTACTACACATAACTGAAGTTCGCTGAGAGAGAGAGTGACAGAGAGAGAAGGGAGAGGAGTGATGTAAGAGCAAGAGATGAGACAACAGACAGTACCAAGTTCCCTCAACATCCCCAGACAATTTATGGCTAACACTCCCCCTTCCTCTTTTTTTTTTTTTTTTTTTTTTTTTTTTTTCGTATATAGCGCACACCCCAGAAATTTTTCCCTTTATTTTGGGAAAAAAGGGTGCGCTACACACGAGTAAATACAGTATTAATTCTGAAGACTTAAAAATTTTCACTGTATATAAATAAACTTTTCTGCCTGTAATTCAATATTAATTTTCTTTCTTTGGAATTTGAAACACAGCTACCCTATTATTTTATCGGTGTAAAGTCTGAAGTGAAGTCCAGTGCAAGTTTTTATCATGGTTTTGCAGGAATCTTGTTATTAGTATTTCAGATATCATACAGCTTTTTTCAAAGCCATTTTGAGGAGATCCAAAATTACATTTGCAGTAAAAGTAATATAAAAAATCTGCCGTTCAGATACTCTGTGAAGCATGTGTTCTTTTATATTGAGTACACATTTACTAGTTTTGTGGAAAAAATTGTATTTCTAACATATTGCAAAAATACAATACATAAGTACATAGACGTGAAATGACGTGATGGTCCCTTTGATAAAAGCGAATTCGTTCTCTCATCGGCTGACCGGAGCTCTGGAAATGTGTCTAGGGTCTGACTGCCTACAGTGTGCTAGGAAAGTTTCCGTATTGGTTCAGTTGCCTTCTGGTACTTCCATCTTCAGGCGCTGGTTGGAGAATGTTGTCCCGCCGCATTATTGGCAAGTTTTGCCATTTTCGTGAAAAGTGGTTTTGTAATCCACATAACACGAGTCGATTTCTCTTCTGTGTTCTTAGATATTCTGTGCTGCAATGCTGGTTACTAGGCAGGTTTGCTTTGCTGTTGTCTCCATGTAGAACCTAGAAAATGTTGTAACCACCTAGGTCTGTGACTTGTATAAACTCCTGCTTGAGTTCACTTACACATTATTCCTTTTTTATAACACACTAATTTAATTTTGTCAATTCAATTTATTCCTAATTCTGTTAAATACCTATTAGGTACTTATAGGTAAACTGTTCTTCACTCTATATCATTTTTCTGTAGATGACTTATACTGATTGAATTTGTTACTGCTGCAAGTTACATATTACTTTCGATTTTGCACTATATTCACCTTACCTAGCCAAATTAAAAACTTAAAATTTTGAAGTGTCCGTTTACTTTTTGCACATGTAATTTGCAATCATTGCCATTATCCAGAAACTTATTTTCTTATCACTTATGTTTACTTGGAAGTCTTTCCTTACAGTCATCTGGATTGGAAGTCATTTCTAATAGTCCTCTGGATTGGAAGTCTTTCCTAATAGTCCTCTGGATATGGACTATTGAATACTTAGATTTTCAGAACAATTTATTTTCAAAAGTAAAGGGTGTTATTTATATATGCTAGCTGGTAACCTGAAATATGATGTCTACAGATTGACCTTTAGTATAATGCATGTGAATTATTTTAAAATATTTTTAAAAAAGGAAATAATACTCACATTTCTCCATTTCATAACATTACGCATTAACTAAGCATATGAAATATATGCAATAAAAGTATATACAAATGCCATACATATTCAATGATTAAACACAGCACAAATCACTGGAACTGAAACATATAATTTAAGGGGATGCTTTAAAAATGAGTTTTTTCAAAATTTTACACATAAGGCGATGTCAACTGGTAACAAGTTTTTCACCAGTTCCTCGAAATTCCGTTAATCCAATTTTATTTTAAATATAGTTTTTGAAAATTTTGAAACATGTACTTTAGAATTTGTAGAACTTTTTACTCGTTCCACATGATAAAAATTAAGAAAAAGGCATTGTTTCACTTAAATATTTCTTTGCATTGCAGCCTTTTTTAATTTGGATATTTTTTGGGTTTTTACTGTCATTTTTTAGCTTTGACGGCGAGAAATTTTTTTAAGTTTGATTTTCGACACACAAAATTACAAAAGCTAAAATTGAATTCACGATGAGAGTAGCTGCAGGTAGAAATTATGTTTAAGTTAAATTTACGGCCTACCAACTTCAATGACAGACTAAAGTTTCGACAGAGAGAAACCACAGTTTTTTATAGTACACAAAATTATTCCGTGGCAGATTTGAGTTCTTTGCTACCATAGCAGCAAGAAACAATTTGATTTGCCAAATATTAATTTCTTTGTCCGGACGAGGTGACGCAGTGGTGAAACACCGAACTCTCATTCAGGAGTAACCAGGTTCAAAACATAAGTTGGTCATACTAATTTCAGTTTTCTATGGTGGTTTTTTTTATTATTATTTTAATTAAGATTAATCCATACAAATGCCATGATTGTTCCTTACTAAAAGGCCATGTTCAATTCTTCCCAACAGTTACCGTAGATAGTATTCGTGTATGTCTCCGCTTCTAATGCCCCTGTTGTTGGGGAGGCAGAACTCTGAAATGCAAAAATTTTTGAATCTGACGTGTGCCCGGATAGACTACTAGGCACGATCATCAAGGATTTGGTCCGCTAGACCAAAAGCAGGGTGGACTAGTTAAAATAGATGGCGAGAGACAAGGGGTGTTGGCTAGTATGTATTCACTATTACTTCTTGGGTGCCGTAGTCGTGGTGGGTTGTACCCAGACATAGCGAGTTTGGCCCACACCGAACTAGCGATTCCCCAGGTGAGCTTCGTTGGTCCAGAAGTGGATGTTATCCCAGCCGAATCCTGTAGCAGTGTGGCAGTGCCGCTTAACAACCCTTTTACCACGAGATGGCACGAAGGATGAATTTGCAGACACGGAGATACAAATAAGATAGTTACCGGAGCAGTCGATACTGACCAAAGAGTAGTTTGTTTGTACTAATGGTACTCACATTAAATTATTCATATTAAAATTGTCTTACTCTGGTCGTTGGATAGTTCTAGAAATATAAAACTATTAACATATTGTTTTTCGGGAACTATTAGTTTATTTCATACATAGCAAGTTTAACAGTGTATTTACAAAAAAAAAAACTCTAGCAAAAATCAAGATCCTCTTTTAAGATTTTTTTTTTTTTTTTCCTTCAAATAACAAGGTACTATAATAAAATCTGTAACATACAAATGAAACACAAAGCCCTCATAATATCACGGTTTCAAAGAACAATCCTAAAAGTCCTAAGCGTATTCAAAGTACTGCAAATAACAGAAAAAAATACTCACTCGGTAAATTATATTGTTATAGAACATATAGGGCCAGTGCTTTTTTAATTACAAAATTCACACAAAATGAAATTAAATTATTTACAATATTTTTAAATATTTACAGTGCTTAAGGTGAACATAAGTTAGTACAAATCAAACTTTTATTGGCCAATATTGTTATCTGCACGTTCATTTATTATCGTTGAAGGAGCAAAATGGGCCATTTATAGCATGCCAACTGTTGCTTACTGCTTGGGATATAATAGCAGCATGCTTATGGGCCATTTGTGATATGCCAACTGTTGCTTACTACTGAAGAAACATCATCAGCATGCTTGTGAGCTGTTTATGGCATGCCAACTATATGTTGTTATAAAATAGCAAATAGCATAGGTGAATTCATTACATTTTTTTTATGAGAAGGAAAATTGCCATGTGACATTACAGTACTAGGAATCAATTGTTTCTATAATTTCGTTAATGATTATTATCTAATGATGGGAACATAAATAATGTACTCTGCCTGGTGTCACTGAATAGCTAACTTGACTCTGGATTCACATTAATACAGTCATGCAATTTGTAGCATATTACATTGTTTACACTTTTTCATAAAATTTCAGTGACTTTTGCCTCATAAATATACGATACTGCATTTTATATGTAAAAAAAATACAGACAGTATTGTTATTATATAACAATTTTGTTTATCAAATGCATACCATAATTATTGTGCAAAAAATAGGAATAAAATTTCATAAGTCAAATCACACAATCGTTACTACCATAACATCAACATTGCTTAAAACTTGAGTTTGATGGTCTCTGCGATATTAAATAACTGATAAACATATTGACGTGATCACCAATCTGAAAATGAATATCCAATATACCAAAACTTCCATCATTTAGGGAGAAATGTGGTACCAACATAGTCGAATAGCATACTAAATTTGCTTGTAATTATTTTCAAATCACAATAGAAGAAAAAGTAGGGTATGTAATAATTATACGATCTTGTAGGTAATTAGAGGTAATTAAGCAAAATCTTTTTAAAAAGCTCTGCACTGATGGGTCTGAGAGACCTCATTCCAGTAGAGGAAGCGCGAGTTCAAACGACACCTTGACAATATTGGTTATAACATCGTTAGGTACAAGGTAGTTTAGGTAAGTTGTTGAGTAGTAATCATGATAATGGCGCCCGTTTACTAGCACACAGCAATGCACATTTTAAAAGTGTCTAATTACCACTCCATATAATGTGTTATAGTTAGTTCCGTATGATCTTCTGCTGCAGGCACCATCGGTTACCACAGGGATTCCATCATCGTCTACCTCTTTTACTTGAATAGCTAGAACTGCCTCGTCTTCTCCTGCTGCTTGCATTTTTTGCCACGAAACTTCCTTTATAAGAGCCGACAATTTCTTGTGACAGTTTTGGTAAGTCTCCTTAGCCATACGTGGCAAAGTCACACACAGAACATTCAAAGCAGAATGCACTTTACACTCCTTTTCTATGTTCTTTAATTAACTTCATATGACTAAAGTCACATTCAAAAAGGTTACTGAGGTTACAAAATCTTCTTATTTCCGTAAATAGGCGATTCCCATAAAACAATGTGACATCCCTCTATAGCTTCGCCATGTAGCTTATAGTTTTACTGTTGGGTGTTGTAATATCTTGATTAAAATGTGGTTCATCCACTCAAATCAGATGTGAACAATTGGCTATTGTGTAAAAATTACTATATCTGACATCATTCCCGCTACTTGAAAAATTATTCACAGTATGTTTCCTTGTGCTAGTTGCCTCTTTCACGTTTTGCCAGAAAGAACAGACTGGTTGGGGGTTTTCTATTGCTGCTTTCAGTGGTGTTGAAGTTGCCTCAGGTAACCTGCAAAAATGTCATTGTTGTATTGTTTTCCTTGTCACTTCTACAGAAGTTACATGAAGAAATTAGCGAATTAATTTGATGACAAGCTAGTCTTCATAGACACTAATGTACTCTAATCGACAAATAATGACAGTGTTGTAAATTTTGACTTGAAACTATTTGAAATTGGGTCACTCAAATTATTAAACAATACAGATTGTTCCAGTGACTATGCCACTGATTTAAATGTGATATAATTTTTTAAAGTGAATTTTACTGGTCTGGTATCTGGTTTGTTGTGAATTATTCTGATTCATCGGTTAATAACAGCTTGTTAACATGATTTTCCGTGATCAGAATTTCTTTGACTGTAAACACTGATTCGGATTTAGTAGTCTATGTTTGTGTCACATCGAAACTGAGTGATATCTTAAGAGAGTATGACATGTAAATATTTGTTTTATGCATTTTGTTCATCACGCAGTTTTGTAAAACCTAGTATGTAAAATTAAGAAAGGGCAATCCAAAGAAACACATTTCTCAATTTCTGAAAATGTTGGTATAACGAGTGCGCGGATCAACTATATCTTCATGACTGACATCATAAGATTGCAGTTTGCTGTTCGGTGGAAAAAACTACTCGGAAGTATTGTGGTTGAGAATTAAGTGATTATAACAGAAGTCTATATAATAACTTTCTTTAGAATTGCTCCCTGGTATATTTTCCCAAAATACCTGTATTTTAGCATCAATTCCCTCAAACACTCTGATTCCACCAAAACGTGTTTCATGGTCTCTTAAGTGGACACGCCCTTCATCACGTGGGTTGTCACTTGTCTTGAAAAAGAGAAAACCTGGAATTGTCAATAAGTTTGAAAGCTGTCAGGGGAATCAGGGAAATGTCAGGTAATTTGGGATCAGTATTAAAATTAGAGTTGTTCCGATACCGATACTAAGTATCTGTATCTGCCAATTCTTTGCCTTTTCCTGATGTATCTGTAGCGGGTATGGTATCGGGCCCATACTTTAGTTTTGGTTGTAGACAATGAAGTCAGGTTATTACTTTCTTTAGGCACAAAAATTACCGTATTTCCGTTTGTATACGCCGCACATTTAAACAAAAAGATAAATAAGAACATATCTCTTGCTCTTACATCACTTCTCCTCTTTCTCTCTCAGTGATCCTTCAGTTATTTGTAGGTCGAAACACTGCTCCCCCCCTCCATCAACGTAATGACATCCAGCTGCGACATGTTTAGCCCCCTCCCCCCTTCTTTAAATAACACCCAGATGTTGCTGGTCTACAATTCCGCCAAGCCCTCTTTGTTTCCATGGCAGAGGCTAGCGAGCCATGTTCGTCGAGGGGGAGGAGTGTAAAGGATGAGGATACCTTATTTTTTAGATAAGGGTAATGTAATATTCTAGCACGGTGAAAAAAAAAGAGAGCCGGTCACTGCTACAATGAGAAAGGAGAAAAAAGAAAAACAAATCTGGAAAGGTTTAGTAGTATGAGCAGGAGGTTTCAGGAATTTTTTTATTTTGGCTTTTTGCACCCAAGTTATTTATTTAAAGTATTTCTGAAACATATCACAATCACCACACATTAATGTAAAAATCAATAATCTGTTCCATACGTACTAACAGGGCACCACAAACTTTTGGTGCAATTTTATTTTAAAAAAATGTTTCCCTGGAACTTGTTGCAAAAATCATGGTGCGGGCTATACACGAGTGAATACAGTATGCGTCGCTCAAAATAGTTGCACCTAACATCACTTGTATTTCAAAGCAAATGTTTTCACCTGAAAATGTTATACAAAACATTTTAACGAGGAATTATTATTTGTTTAGATGTGCTCTTTTGTGTTTATAGGTTGTTTTATCCGTTACGGTTAGTGTTTCATTGTATCTGGCGTAAAATTAACATGACTTTAAAACTTAATATTTATTTAACTCAAGGGGCAGCATCTTCGCGAATAAAATTATATGCTCAAAAGCATATACTCTACCACTTGTCAGCAAAAAATTGTTTGGACATTCAGTGAGTTGTATTATAAGTGTTCATTTTCAGTAACTTCTTGCGGGGAAATCAGAGGATTTATATTAATTTATTTCAATTGAAACACGTCTTTGAATAAACAGATAATATGTAAGTGCCATTGATACCTTTTGCCGTCTAATAATGGGTAGGTAAGCACCGAGCCAAGTGCAGTGTAACTTATGACAGGGAAAATCAGAGGATGTGATTTTGAATGATTGAATATTAAAGACAGTGAAGAAATAAATTATAATCACCTCATTTGTGTCTCAAAATTACAAGTTTTCTTTGCAGTAAAATATGATTATTTACTGTAAAAGACAGACATTTGCCACACGTGCAAGGTGTCATCAACGGGTAGTGGTGTGGTGTTGTCATCCCCCCCCCCCCCCGGCTCTGTAAACCAACATACATGACACTGCCCAATCGATAACTTCTCCGTGTGCTCTTAGCTGATATGGCACGCGGGACATTTAAAATTTGACTTGCATTTGATGTCATATTATTTGCATATTCAGAGGGTTTGTAAGTTTTAGGTCAGCTTGCATTTTGTCTCGGATTACATTGAATTATATACAGTATTTTAAGACATTGTTTTCTTTAATTAGATGAGTCTAGGAGAAATGTTTTTAATGTATTATTAACAGTAATACTTTTTTCTAAAATTCAGTGTGAAGGGCATTGGTTTTGGTTTTTTATTTCGTGGTATCGGGAGTGGTATCGGAAATTATGGTATCGTAACAACTCTATTTAAAATGTCTGGAAATTTTCATATACGCGATATACGAAATCGCAATATTTCCCCCTCCCCAACATTTATGTATGTTTGAGTATGCAAATAAATTTTTGTGAAACTGAATATTTTTTTTTAATCAGAGTTACACGTAGTGTAGCGAATTGGTTTTGTTTCTAGTTGATAGACCACGCAATAAATGTATAGCCTAATCACAAGTAACTATTTTAATTTCAAAATTTATTGTAACTGCAACCAATAAACTAATGATAATTTCTCGAGTACACAAACTACTCTGAGGTACAGCAAGTGTACACACAGAAATATGTATATGTTGTGCCAACAGTATTAATGTTACTACACCATTAATTCTTTGTTCTCTGTGAGCTCTTAGTAACTAATGTTGATGTTAATGTAATGTACTGTTAAGCTATTAATGTTACTGTAACTTTAAGTACTTTTGTGACATTGCTTCCTTACTGTACTGGCAAAATTAAGGTGGTGTTTATGTTGCGGCAAAACAAATTTTGTGTTTCATTCAAGTTAACATCCGCGTAAAATTTTTCTTCTATTGTTTTTTTTTTTTTTTTGCTCTAAGTAAACATTGTAGAGCAAAAAAATTAATTAAAATTATTCCATCACAAAAATAAATATTACTAACAAAAAAAATAACAGCAAGCAGGATAATCGAACTCATGCCCTGAGTGCTCGATGCACTCACAGTCACGGAACCTGGGGCCCTACCAACTACTCTGCCTTAACTTATCTGTTCAATTTTCATATTGTCGGTATTGCAGACAATAGAACGATAAACTGCAGGCCTCTTTCGGTATGTGGAAATATACTTTATGCTCTAGAAAAATATACATATTTGACACACATAAACTGCTTTGCATAGCTTGAGGGCTAGTCTATGTGACATCTAGTTTTCATATTATGTTTAGTTGCTCACACAGGATACACATAAAACAATAAAATTGAAATAATGCGAGGTTATGGACACTAACTACATATGAATATTTTCCCAATTATTCCATTATTAAATTAAATTGTATATTTTTAGTTATGAAATTGGGCAATACAAAATTGGCATTGTTGTTTTCTTTTTTGAATAAATCATTTCTATACGGTTTATCTGTATCTGATGATTTACGTACAAATAATTTAACTGAAAAATGACGTGCAGTTACTGCAGTTATTTCTACTTGATTTACTGGATAAATGAGGACTATAGGCTGTTCATGGTAAAGTGAGTACTTTTTAAGACTCTCCTAACAGGCATTAACCACTAATAAATATATCTTATTGCAGCCTCAGGCATAAAATTTTGAGGGTGGTGAAATATATTCGCTGTGTTTATTGGACACATTGCAGTGTTTATATTGAAAAGCAGCAGGAAGATAGAAATTTGATAAAAGGAAAAATTTTAAAGGGCCTCAAAAAGTGCTCACTTTACTGTGAACAGCCTATAACCAGGCAGACTGTGTGCGAGAATTTTTCCTCAAGACCACTTTTCCATAGTTGTTTTCAGGCATTTGTGAAAATTAACCTGCTAGAGTTAACTATTTTCTGTAAGTTATGAGATGAGGTAAACTTAGGTTTAACAAGTAATTTATGATAGCTTTATTGTTGTTTGATGACGATTATGGTGAATATTAACACAGAATTAATATTGGTGTACGATTTTAAAGTGTAGGTAGAGTTAAACTTTTAACTCGATAGTGAGTGTTCGTAAACGCCCTAGTCCAGTACCGTTAGATGCTTTCTGGGAAACAATCACTACACCGCCCGTGTGGGCACCTATTTCCGCAGCTACTCACAGCGTATAACGTAATGCTTGACAAACGCGAGACACTGAAAATGCTGCTTTATGCTTGTTATTATAATTTAATCGGCTTTACATCTCGTCAACATCGGGATCATTACCAACTGATATATACAACGTTACCTAAAATATTGGAGTAAGGAATTGGCGATGGCCTCCAGCAATGTAACCACTCTGGCATTTTGAGTGTCTGACATGTCTATAACTTATCAGTTAACATCACCTACCGTAGTATTACGTGTTTGCCATATTTGGTTGGAATCCGTTAATTGTTCCCAGTGATATGACATTAAAACTTTATTTGACTGGCACTATCTTACAAAATGGAGGAAAAAAGATGTTCCATGTAGACACTTTTGATGTTTGTTATATATACTCCCGATATACAATGTTAAATTTGGAATTGATTATGTGAATTGTAAAATAAGGGAAATAAAAAAATGTAAACAAACACCAAACACCATAAATTACTTATTGAAGGCCATATCCTTGAAAAATCGCAACATTAGTATTTAAAAAATAACCTGAAATTAAAGAAGAGGTACATTTTGCTTGTTACATAACCAAGAAAATGTCTAAAAAGGACTGACAGTCACGGATTTCCTTGTATGTGCTTGCCACTAATAACTGAGCAGTGATTGAAAGGCAAACCGAACAGAACATGCTCAGTTTTAGATGGAAAAAAGTCTTCTGTTAATTTTAAAAAATAGATCATTCAAATAATTTTACTTAAAGGAATTATTCTTACAATTAATTATGACAATGCACCCTTGGTTTGCCATGTAGATAGCCGAAAGGAAGTGCCAACAGAAAAGTCATAATTTGTAATTACACAATTAAAGAAACAAAGCAGAATATTGAGAATGTGGGGTGGGGGTTGTACTTGGGGCCGGATGGTACTTCAGTAAATATTGTTAATGAGTAAGGAGTTTAGAGACATATAGGATGTGCGTGATTATACACACTGTAGTGTACTAAGCAGTGGTGTATGGTGTGCAGGTGTGGTGCGAGTGTGGGACGTGGAGAGAGGCGAACAGGTGTTCCAGCAGAACAACTCACTGGTGGCTCATGCGGTGGAGGAGGGAGGCCTTGCTGTCACCCAGCTGCTGTGCTGCTCTGCCCGCGGACTGCTGGCCATCGTGTCTGCTGACCACTATGTCGTCTTACACTACTTGTCTTCCTTTGACTGCTACAAGCAGGTGACATGTCTCTTCCTTCATCTCTACTTCAACACACCAATTGCTCCTGACCCACATTCCACCAAGCCAGTTGCTATCTGGTAACATTGATGCCTCACTGTTTGAGTGTATCTAATGACGGACTGGCACCCCCCTGCCCCCTGCTCTGACATCAGTGAAGCTTGCGGGGTTTATACTGGGGCAGGATGGGCTGGTTTTGCCAATTCTACTATGCCCTGCTGTGCACGTGGCAGTGCAGTTGGAGGTGCGGGTCTGGTTTTGGTTCAGGCTGGTGTGTAGCTAGGTGCCAAATAAAGCCGATAGACTACTCTGTCAGTGGCTGTAGGCCATGTAGTAGAGACCATCTTTTTTTAATGTTGATGGCAGTGGGGAAATGACTCTCGGGGTATGCCACAGACAGTAGATCAAATTGGGGACTGCGGTTCCCACTTGCTGTGCTGGCTGGAATCCCACTCTAGCATACTGCTTCCTCTCGTTTCCAGGTGAATACCTTGGCAGCACCCCGTCCTTCCCCTACCAGCTCCCCAACAAAACTATCACCTGCTTGGCCGCCTTATCCCCCACAGCTCAATGACGAGGCTTTGGAATTAGTACAGCCGATTGGGAGACAGCAGGTGTTCCGTGGAGGCGGGCACAACGTGAAGGAAACAGGAGTCAGAAGGAAGGTTATTTGTATAGACCTAGCTGTGGGCCTCCAACCAAGAGACTTGGCAGGTAGGAAGTTTCTGACTGACCCAAGCACCTGTCTGTAGTTATCAACAGTAGTATGGGGGCATCCACTCTCTTGCTACACACTAAGGTAAGAAGCGCCAGATCGCCGTATCATAATATGCCGGAGCTCCCTGTAGTGGTCGGCTGCTGGCCCCCTGCAAGTGGGTTAGCTAGGCGGGAAGTTGTCGTCAGACCTAATCACTCACAGTAAGGTTACTGTTGAGAGAACCTCCGCTCTGAAGAGGTAAGGTTCCAGGAGGTGGAGAATGGAATTTGGGGATCAGCATGTTACTGCTCCTGCAAGAGTGTAAGTGGTTAATAGGTCGAAACAGGAAATAGCAGGAAACAAGGTGGAGAAAGAAAGCGCCTGAGAGTGAACTCGACCACCTTGGTTTATGCCTGTTTATTGCCATGACAAACACACACAACCCAGCCTGTACCCTGACTGAGGCCTGAGGGGTGAACCTGGGATGCCAATCAAGGTGCAATCCCTAGTCACAGTAGATGCGGCTACACTAGGTCGGGGAGGGGGGTCACCTCAGTTGTGCTGTAACTCTGTCTCATTATTGGTATGGCAAGGCTAGCGAGGTAGCTGAGAAGTGCGGTTCGTGAGCTGTGAGGCAGCTATTGGTATAGTCCACAGACGTAGAGCTGGCTGGTGTCAAGCGAAAGGTTGGTATGAATACATTGATGGGCAGCAATTCATCTGACAACTGGATGGCGGCGTCGAGATGCATCGTGGCAGAGTGACATCTTGCAACTAGGTTGCACGAATCAGCTAGGGGTTGGAAGTGGTCTGCACGTGGCCGGGCAGAATGACATTCTGCAACAGGGCTGTGCGAGTCAGCAGTGAACTCGGTACTGCAAATCCTTTATATACATGGTTCATAGGGCCAGTGCGAGGTGTAGTGGTGTGGCAGAGATGTGAGAGAGAAGCGATGAAGGAGTGACCGAGATTGTTGAAGCTAGCGGCTAAGGTGGGCGGCTCGCCCAGGACTGGAGGGGTAAGCGCCCTTCTGCGTTGAGCGGGTTGCGGCTGACAGGAGGCAGGCGCTGCACTTCTGTAACGTCGGGCGATGGTTTCGTGTGTGTGGAGGCTACGTCACTTCTGAAGGAGAGCCACACCTGTGGTGAAGGATAGGGTAGATTATGACGTTGCCCGTGGCGCATCAACATGTCATACATTTAACCAACATTCAGAGTGAGTGAAGCTATAAATAATGTTTGCAATTATGACATCTATCAGCACTCAGTAGAGCAAGGAGAAATGCATGGATAAAAAAGAGTTCGTTGGCATATTATTACTATATCTGATTTTACATGGTCGTGATTCAATAGTTATTTTAATTTGACGCGTGATGTCTTTTCATCATTATCAAATTGACGTTTACTTATCAGTGTCGCATCACTCAGCTACACAATTTCCACGGAGTGGTTGGATTCTACACTCCACGAGATGTTGGAACTTGTACTGTCTACCCATGGCAAAGGATGGACACATCACGGCAGACTTGTACTGTTCATCGGCCGTGCCACCGAGACTATGCTTCGAGATCATCCAAATACTACAGTGCACTGCCAGATGGCACCACTAGTACTATCGCTAAGACATGCAGCCCTGGATCCAGCATCAGCCGGTGACGTCACATGACGAGAGGATCAAGTGCCACTTCACAGCTGCTATCCCCTCCACAGTCTACCAAAGGAGAGCCAAAAATTGTACTATAAATACTGGGGTCCAGCCTTTGGAACGTGAGTCTTTTTTATTCCTTCACTGCACACTCATGCCGAAGGGACCATCAGTTCTCTGGTCTTCACTGCACCCCGGTGCAGAAGACTCCTGTCATTGTCTAAACATCATCAAACACGTAGATACTTCCGGCCCCTTCAGGGCAACACAGTAGCATAGCCAAGTTTAAGTTATTTTCATAGCACATATTCTACCTACCCCGTTAGCCTAGGAACATTTTGCCTTTAACTGTCAATGCGTAGCAGCTTCTGGCAAGCTCCCGTTTATGTTAGGAGGTAGTGAGACACCACCTTGCTTATTTCCCTAAAAAGGAAATAACAATTTTTAATACATTTGCGGTTATCTTTCCTGTAGATATAGTACCTCGCTCCGTAGACATCAGGCCCATTAGAGGGATTGCAGGTAATAGGAGAAAGTTTACAGTAGAGTGCCCACAAGCTTTCTGGATGGCCACCCTGCCTGTGCATCACGGTGTACAGAATGGTATAGCCCCGCCACTAGGTACTCTGCCTCTTGGGGTCAGCTTGGAGATTGCTCTTCCCACCGCATTGCTTGTGCCGGAAGGAGTACTTCTCCAGGTCTGAGGAGACTCAACCTCTGGAGGCACTCGTCCACGTGTTGAGATGGTTAACCAGTGTTACCTGACTCTCAGTATCCATCATACTCCTTGTGCCGGGCACTGAGATAGGAAGGCAGCATTCTGTGGCGGAGATGGTATGTGATTGTACACCTGGAGAGGACCATACATTACCTGCCCACCTCCTCGGGCTTTGATAAAAGGGGTTCTTTCTTCATGCCCTACGCCTGTCAGAGTGGTATTCAAGAGCAGAATAAAATGGCAGCAGCTGCCTCCCAGCACCAGCCGGAACTTAGCCCCTTCCACGTTGCACTCACGCACCTAGAACCTCAGGAGAGGGAGCAAGCGAACCGCCACTTGGAGAGGCCCACCACACCCAGAACTTTTTATACCACCTGTCAAGCTACTCTGATAAACACACCCCTTGCTCGTTGTGGACTTGAATGGTCGAGACCAATGCCACGGGATACCGAATCCACGATTTTAGGGAATAGAGATTGCTGAGCCGACCCCACCGATAGCCGCCATGCCTGAGCACTGGCACAACTACACTACCAGCTGAAGCCAATGCCCGAATGCAATCACAACTGAGCCATCGCAGATCCAACAGGCTCCACAGGTTGTGTGTCATCCAAGTATCCCCAGAAGAGTGGTTCTGCCAAAATACAAGGTAGTTCTTGCCATACCAGACTAAGTGTCCTGCTGGAAAACCACCCGGCCAGTGTACTGGATGCGCTCCAGTATCACGTAAGGACTAGAGTTCAAGCTTCACCCCCTGGGTGCATCTGACCTAGCCCCCACCATGGTGATGTATATACATCCCTCGCCACAGGACGTCACGCGTAAAACTCACTGTTGTACAGTAAATCCTCAATAATTGAAAAAGTTTGGTGCCAAAATTGTTTACTTGGAATTACATAATTTAAAATTATTTAAATTAAAAAAGCAAGAAAAAGATTTTGGTCAATATGTTTTTACTTAGGGTATGTCTTATTTTCTTTTGAAAATGGCATTAACATGGCAGAAGTTCAAGACTATTAGAATCTGTGGTACCACTTAAATTTTTATCCCAAAAATAAGACCTCCTTAACAGTGCTGGTGATATGTGGGTTAGTCAGTACTTTGGTTGTTTATGCATTCTGATACATTAGGATGGTTGTTAGTGCAAGATAAATGTCGGCATATGAATGGGCCAGATCTTGTTTGTGTAATGAAAAAAATTATGAGTAAATGGAGTGTACAAAATACTGTGTTGGTGCATCTATGGTTAAGAGTGCTTCACACACACACACGCATACACATGCACACGTGCACGCACACATACATACGTGCATGCACACACACAGATATATGGAGAAGTTTTTTATTAAACTTATGTCACTTACACTCAGCATACTGTTACATACCTACATGAACTGCAGCTTTAAGCATTAGGAGGAAAGATAAAAATTATGAGTCACAGTGACTGTACTACACTGGGGGGAAAAATATGATGATGGTTATGATGAAATATATGAGTGAGCTGAAGAAATAGTAAAATCCCATCCTTGGCTATAGGCTTGTTTGCACCATCTTCCATAAGAAAATCATTCCCATGCTGCCTTTTCTTCCTTACACCCCTCCATATCCCTTAGCCGGACAGCTGTCATAACTAGAGATTGGTCCAAACCCCATTTTGCAGATATTACTGATACTAATATTTTGTGGCCGATCCTGCCGATACAAATTATTTCATTTGTATTTTTTATATTGTGTCTGTAACTTTAAAATACCCCAAAACTTAACTTTGTGTGTTTACATTGCAGTTTATCACTTTGGTCAGTTACTGAAAAAAAACTTCCCTTTATCAAACTTCGGGGCATGATCTAAAACAGCAACTATTTTTGGCATTCTTAACCGGTTTTGCTCTGGTAAGCAGCAGGCTGCAATCATCAACCTCGTCCAATAGTTGCAAATGCCGTATTTGTCAAGAACCTTTTATAAATAAAATACATATAGTTATAATTCTACCTGTGAACGAGCACCACAGCCATAGCAATTCAGCTCATGTATCGACATTCAACCTTCCTATTCATTGATTTATGAATAGTGTCATGCTGTGAAGAAATATTGATATACAATAGGGTAGCAATATATCAATATATAGTAGACGTTTATGTGAATGAAAAAGTACGACAATGAATATTATAGCGGTAAAACATTTTTTTTACAAATGACTTTTAACTACCTGAAAAGCAGATACCAGTATTATAGAGTTGTTCCAATACCGATATTAAGTATCGGTATCGGCAGATACTTTGCATTTTCCTGATGTATCTGTATGGGGTATGGTATCGGGCCAATACTTTAATATCGGTTGTAGACAATGAAGTCAGGTTATTACTTTCTTTGGGCACAAAAATTGCAGTATTTTAGTTTATATACGCCTCACATTAAAACAAAAAGATAAATTAGAACAAATACCGTATTTACTTGAGTATAGCACACACTTTTTTCTCAAAATAAAAATAAAAAATGGGGGTGTGCGCTATACATGGAAAAAAAAGAGGAAGGGGGAGTGGTAGCCATAAATTGTCCAGGGATGTTGAGGGAAGTGGTGGGACTGTGTGTTGTCTCATCGCTCGCTCTTACATCACTCCTCTCCCTTCTCTCTCTTTCTCTCCGAGCGACACTTCAGTTATGAGTAGGTCAAAACCCTGCTCTCCCCCCTCTTCAATCTAACGACATCATCCTGCCCCAAACCAGAGCTGCAACGTGTTTATGCCCTCTCTTCAAATAACACCCAGATGTTGCTGGTCGATAATTCTGCCAAGCTCTCTTTGTTTTCATGCCAGAGGCTAGCGAGCCATGTTTGCAGAGGGCGGCGTTGTGGGGGGGGGGGGGGGAGACCCTTATTTTTTAGATACAAAAAAGAAAGCAGGTGTCCCATGGCAGTTAACTTTTCACTTTTAAGGACTGGCACTGCATAAAAGAAGCAAGAAAAAGGAAGCCAGTCGCCCACATCAGTTGTTGACATTCTTCTTTTAACGATCATAAGGTTACAGTGACCTTACAGAATGCCACTATGTTTTGGCTTTTAGCCCCATGAGTTACTTAAGTTAATTAAATATTTTCCAAATATATCGCAATCACCTCAAATTAATTTAAACTAAAATAATAATTTATTATATACTTACTAACAAGACGCTACAAAATGTTGGTGCAAATTTAGTATTTAAAAAAAACTGGAACTTGTTGCAAAAATCATGGTGTGCACACTATACATGAGTAAATATGTTACTTCACTTCAAAGAAATTGAAAAATAACAATGCAACACAGCAAAAATTACCAAACAAGTCATATTTGATTATTGTTTTTGTAGCAGTGATGACACCATTATATCTTGAAATTTATAGGGTGTACAACCAGGTGCTATTCTTTATTTAAATGATTGTATACAAAATAAGTGATTTGCTTGAGTTTTTGAAAAATTACATTTTCAATTAACATTTTTTTGTGCTGCTAATTTGTGGTTTTCACATACGTCTAAAACAACTAGAAAGATATATTTCTCAGTGTTATGGTAAATTATCATATCAGTCAATTCTATAAAAATTAAAAGTTAATATTATGTTCATTTTGAACCTTATTTCTACTTTAGAAAAAATTTGGTTAATTGTTATAAATCCTCGTCCACCTTCAAATGATTTTTTGACGTTATGTTGCGCAGCAACAGGTCTTTGATTTTCCAAATAGGCTGAACCTGTACCGAACTCTCATGCGTTGACCAGAATTAACCATTCAATGATGGTTCGACTATGAAATAATTAAGATAATACAGTAGAATCTCGATTATCCATGATAATACAAGTGAAGAGATAGTTGTATAATCGAAACTCGCAGTTAAACCAGTAGTTTTTATCTTGATGGCTGCCATGTGGCAAACTGCTATTATCAGTATTTGGCTGCCTCATTTCACTCCGACGTCACTCTATGTGCTGTGTGGCGCGGCTTTACTGGGAAAAATGCACTGATTTTTTTTTGTGCACTTTCTGACATGTTTCATTACTACGTGTATACTGTTGCGAGAATGCTACAAATGCACGTGAAAATCTACTGCACAATATCTAAACCTGCAAATGTCTGCGTAGACGAAACACTAAAACAAACTGGCAGTCATGGATGAAAGACCACCGCCGCACACACGCACACGGACACTGTTGGAGATAGCACTTTGTTGCACGTAAGTGTTGTGATCAGCCCCTTCCATTGCCAGTGCCAATGGAAGGGGCTAAGGAGGAGAGGTGGAAAGGGGAGATGGTAGATTTGATGAGCAGGAAAGAGAGGGAAATGATGCATAGGATTGAGAGGATGGAGGAAAAGGTCAGGAATGAGATGGGTAAGAGTAGAGTAGAAATGAGGGTGGATAAGTTAGAGGAGGAGTTGGAAGATGTAAAGGGGGTGCTAAGGAAAATGAAAGCCAGTCCACAGGAGGAAAATCTGAGTAGAGAGGAAGAGTTAGGTAGAAGGCAAGTAGGGCTGCAGAAAGAACTGCAGAAAGAACTGCAGGAGGGAGGCAGAGATATAGGTGGTAAGATTAAGGAGGATAGAGGAGTTGTAGGCAGTAGAAAGGGATAAGTCAGTAGGAGACATAAGACAGCAAATAAGGTTAGAGGAGCAAGAAATAGTAGCAAGGGATAAGGTGATAGTAGTAGGCAGGAAGCAATCAGGAATAGAGGAACGGGAATCAGAAAGCAGGGAACAGGCATTGGTAGAAGGTAGGAAGCAGTATGCTGAGGCTTGCAAGTGTGCGATTAGCAAAGACCAGCAAGCAGGACAAAGTAGACAGTTCAGGGCCATAGGGGAAAGAGGAGGGCTGGCCAAAGGGAGGGAAACAAGAGTGCTGCAGGAGGCCAGAGACAAGGATAGGCAGGTGGTTGAAAGAGCCACAAAGCAGAAAAAGGTTGTAGGAAGGGAACCAGAGGTAGTTTTTCTAGGCAGCTGTATTGTAAAGGGGGTGGAGCTGAGGAATATCAGGAAGGAAATTTCATATAAAGCAGCTTTTGGGGTTGGGGGGGGGGGGGGGCAAATACCAGGGATTTGGAGGAAAGGGTTAGTGGTATGAGAGGTAGCAGGGTGGCAAAGGTTGTTCTCACTCATGTAGGAGGAAATGACCTGGCTCATAGGGAGGTGGGGCAGGAGATAGAGCGGGACATCAGGGGATTGCTGAGGAAAGTGCGGGAGAAGATCTCTGGAGCTAGGGCAGTAGTCAGTGGCGTGCTGGTTGGGAAAGGAGTATCCTATAGGAAGGCAGTGGCTGCGAGTGAAGTATATGAGAGGGTGTGTAGGGATTTGGGGGCTACATTTATAGATAGTAGGAAATGGGTAGGCTGGGAAAGTGTAGGGAGGGACCAGGTTCACCTGACCGAACAGGGAAAGAGGATTCTAGGTGACCTGCTAGGTAGAGACGTAGCTGGCTGCATGGAGAGGGTCAGGGCAGAGCAGCAGTTGTTGAAATAGCAATCAGTTAGAAGCAAGGAAACGGAAGTGGAGAGAAATGGAGAGGATAGCATTGATGAGGCTGCAGGGGTGGAGATATGAGGTAAGCAATGTAGGATGGCGAAGCAGAGTACTAGTATAAAGATAATGGTGGTGAACTGTAGGAGTGTGTACAACAAGCTGGAGGGCTTCTGGGGAAAGGTTGAGGATATGGGGTGGATATAGTGATAGCTGTGGAGACTTGGTTGACCGAGTAAGTACTGGACATAGAGTGTAGGCAGGATGAGTTCACCATCTTCAGAAGAGATAGGGATGGGAGAGGAGGAAGAATAATGGTGTGTGTAAGGAAAGGGCTAAAATGGCGGTAGAATGGGTTAGTGAGGATGTCGAGGTAATGGAAAATAAATTGAGTGGTAGTAGTAATAGGAGTATTACTTTGCTGGCAGAGTATAGACCACCAGGACAGGGATGGCAGGCAATTGAGATGATAAGGAGAGGGTCGATAGACTAAAGGACAGGTAGTTGGTTGTTGTAGCAGGGGATTTGAATATGCCAGGGGTGAAATGGGTAGAGGATGCAGAAGGAATGGGTAGCATAATGCAGAGAATGGCAGCACAGTTAGTCAACAGAGGATTAGTCCAGATAGTAGAAACACCTATGAGATGGAATGAGTTGGGTGTTGGGTCAGTGCTGGATGTGGTGTTGGTCAGACCTAGGAATGCTGTAGTTGGTGCAATAGTATTTAATGGTATAAGCGACCATCATATTCCAGTTGTAGAAATTGGGATTGGCAGGATGAGAGAATTGCAAATGGCAGAAAGGTTGGTGTGGCAGTATGGGAGAGGAGACAAGAAGGGGGCAGAAATCTTCCTGAGTGACAGGTTTAAAAAATAGTCTATGGAGGAGGGTGTAGAGGGGTTGTGCAGGGAGTTTAGAAGATTAATGGAGGTTATGTTGGAGAAATTTGTGCCAGTGAAAAGGTTACGGACTGGGGAGATCCGCCATATTATGGACAGGAGATTTTGAAAATGAAGAAGAAGTGAAAAAAATTACATGCCAAGTGGAGAAATGAAGGGATGATAAGATCTAAAGAAATGATTAAACAAATGGGTAGGGAGCTTGAAAGGAAGATCAAACGGGCAAAGAATGTATTTCTGGGGAACATTGTGGAAGAAGGAAAAGGCAAGGAATGGGGGAAATTGTTTAGGTATGTTAGGAGGTTAAGGGGAGGAGAGGAAGGGATCCCTCTGCTAACAGGAAGGGATGGTAGGCATGCGACAAATGACCAAGAAAAATCATAGATGCTGCAAGGACAGTACTTGTCAGTGTTTGAGGCAAAGGAGGGTTGGAATAGGGGGACAAACAGGGTTCGGAGGTGTATAGTGAGTTTAAGATGAAGGAGTGGCGGATAGAAAATGCAATTAGGGGTTTGGAGAGCAGTAAGGCAGTGTGACCAGTTGGGATAGGAAATGCTGCACTAAAGTTTGGTGGCAAGGAGTTGGCGAAATATTTAGAAGTGCTGTTTAAAAAGTCCTTAGGAGAGGCTAAGTTACCACAAGATTGGAAGGATGCTATGGTGGTACCTATACACAAGCAGGGCAGGGGAAGGGGGAGGCCTGGCAGCTACAGACCGGTGAGTCTCACATCAAGTACAGGAAAATTAATGGAGAGGTTGGTGGTGCAGTATGTGGGGTGAGTGTAATGAACAATAGGAATTGGTTGGAGGAGTCCCAGCATGGTTTCAGGAGGGGTTACTCATGTGAGACTCAGCTGGCTGGGTTATTAGAGGATCTGGTGCAGGTAGTTGATGAGGACGGAAGCAAGTGGATTGTGTTGAGGGAGGAATTGGTATCTGTGAGAGGGGTTGGTAAATTCAGGAAGGGAGTGGAAAAGGATTTGGTTGGGTGAAGGAGAGTTGAGAGACCTCGCCAAGGGGCAGTAGCCTAATTGCGAGTGTATGTATGTATATATGTATGTATTAGTTGATAAGCCACCTGCAGGAAGTCCATGTAGGTCTGCTACCAGATGTGGTTTGTAGATAAGAACACTCACTAGCTAGCATCATGCTCTTAGAGTTGCAGGTCACTGACACGGAACATGTATTGGCTTTTAGTCTGTTGCGCAATAGTTGTTAGTAGTGAGAGCATAAGGATCCTGGACCAGGATCCTTAATAATACCAGGATTCCTGGTGTTATATTTCATATTTTTTATTTTGTTTATTTGTTATTTAACGGTATATAAGATAAATAACAGGTATATTTTCCATACCATACATATTTCCTGTTTGTGACATTTTCGTTTTTGAGGTAGTTGAGATTAAAAGCATTTTTTTTTGTTTACTTTTACTACCTAATATAACCATCTCATTTTTCTAAAAGTGGGTAGTGTTAAAGTTTTCAAAGTACTGAATATTTTATTTACTTAGACGTGAAGAACATGTCTAGCGATGTGTGGAATTATTTTTCAGTTGATGTAAATGACGCAAATTATGCATTTTACAGTTTGTGCCCGGCAAACATTTCATGTGGTGGGGTTAGTCGCAAAACTAGTAAATTGAGAAAACACTTAAGTAAACACTACAAGTACAAGAAAATTGCCAATGGTGATGTTTCAGCAGATCTTTTGGGCAAAGATGCATGCAGCTACGAGTCACCCAGTGTCCCTGCTACTTAAAATGTCTGGTAGGAGTATTTTCATTTAGCAATGCTAAATGAAAGGTTACTTGTATTTCAGTTTCACTCGGAGGGTGTTGCTTCGCCTTGGGTCCACCCCCCATACACCTTTATTTATTTACTTATTCATTTATTACTGAATAGCATCAATATTTGTGTACATATTGGTTAGCTTCATAAATTGACCTAAAATATTGCATTGAGACGTTGAGAACTTTTGTTTAACTTTTTTGTATTTTACTGTGTCTTTTCATATCAAATAAATCTTAGATTTATCAAAAATACTGACATGAACTTGTTAGACCTAATTAGACAAGTCTGAATGTTACATTAATATAGGAAATTAACTTCACTTAGCAGACCAGAAAGTCATTCCTGTAAATGTCTTCAAATTAGTGTCTGTATAATTTGACTTATAAAACAAAATTTCAAAAGAATACATTGACTGTAGGCACATGTTGATAATTGCTATATCCTAATTGATGATATCGAAATCGAGGTAGAATTGATTGAAAGGTTTTGCAGTTGGAATCAAGAATTTTAATTGAGAAAAATTGATATTTTGACATCCCTAATTATATATATATATATATATATATATTATATATATATATATATATATATATATATATATATATATATATGAGTGTGTGTATATGTGTGTGTGTGTGATATATGTGTTTACTCTTTATTTTTGGCCCACATTTTTAATCATTAACATGAAATTGTAATTGTGGTTTTATTAGTTTGTTTATTTTTAGTTTCCAGATCACTGTAATGGCAATAGCATGAATGATGTTTGGTTATGTGACTTCACGTGTCAGCTACCATTTCTACGAATATTACTTCCCTGGGACTCTTACTTTTGTCACAATCATTAAACTCATAGTGTAGAGTAGGTCCATACATTGGGAACAAAATCTGTAACATTTAAATGGTTCAGAATCGGACCACATATGTATTGGTCAATTTGGTTGGTCTTGGGTGCCTCTATCATCTGCCTCTGTTTGGACGTATATGCCCAGAATACCCTTTATGTATGTGTGCATGTGTGTGTGCGTGCGTGCACGTGCGCTTGCAAGCGCCCACACACACACTCACACCAATTTAGGGCTGAACTGTGAAGGCATATGTGCAAGGATAAGACATTTTTTAAAGTTTGGTTGGAGTTCAGTTTGAGTTCGATGAACTATAGCATAGTTCAGTTTGAGGTTGGTCCATTAAAAATATTCCAGCTTGTTTCGGTTCCAAAATCTGGGTTCGTCCCTCCTCTAAAAATTACAACATAAAACATTATAATATTAACACTAAAACTTTACACATTAGGAAGAGGAAGAGCTGCTAGAAACAATGGGTAAGAGTATTACCACAGAATGCTCTGCGACAGAGGGTTGAGGAGATGAAGGTTGCATCTTAGCACAAAACTTGGATTTCAACAAGAAAACAATGGCAAAAATGATACAAGAAACTTCAACTGAAGAGAGTACAATAGATGCAAAACTAAGGTTTTCAGATGGTGGAGTTAGATGAGGACGGAGAAATTGCATAACATCCGGGAATTTGGGGCCTTGGGGATGGGAAGTGAAAAGATAATTCAGTTCTTAAATGACAGAATCATTGAGAGAGAGGTTGGGCATATTGGAAAGATATAAAGCTGTGACATTGGAAATAATTTTTGTAAAATGCAGAACATGCAAGGATTGATTGGAATTGATAACAGCATTTACTTGACGAAAGATTTTAAAATATGGACTGACAATATCACAGTGAGGAGCATTGCTACTAAAACCACTCCCAGACAAAGTGTGCAAGAAAGGTTGAAGAGTTTATTGAACACTCCTACACAAAATGGTACATCTATAGGAACTTCATAGCAAACAACCATGGTTAAGGAGTTTTTTGTGAGAAGTGTAATTCGAAGTTTACAACAGATTTGTCACAAAAATGAACTTGGCTTGGTTGCTAGCGAGGGGTGGAATATGCCGGATTTGAGAGAAACACAGATTCATGGCGAGAATTTCAGCAAAGATATTATAATTTTACGAAGGGTGCCAGCTAATTTACGGCATGGGTGAGCACGTGGAGACTGTATCTCAGGGCAGTAGCTGGTCGACAGCCATGTGGCAGTCCCCTTGTGGCACACGGGGGGAAAAAGTTGAGACAAAAGTTCAGTTAGCACACTTATACAGTTCATAAGCTGAGCACATGGGGTTTCTGGTTTGGGCCAGATCCTGAAGGTACATTAAGTATAAATGCAATAAAATAAGACAAAGTCCATCTGAAAGCGTACATTGACTGAGCAAGATTACAAACACACGCCAATACACTGCGTCCTTCAAATAAGCGGGCATGACATATCAGGCCTGCCATAGGCCGACACGTCAAAAAGCACTATTAAGTGCGGGTAGAATTTAAGGTATGAAATTCTCAGGGGCTGCGAGTCTGACAGAGATGAGAGTGGGAGCGCGGGGGAGCAAAAGTTACGAAAAGAGTTCCAGTAGAAATAACTTACTATTGCAGCTATATGTCCATACAAAAGAAGTTGAAGTCCCTCGTGATGGGAAGCACATGAACCCTCCTTGGCCCACTGGCCTAGACTGAAGATGGTGGCTCAGATATCCCTTTACCTAACGGAGATCACCCGCCAGCACCATGAGGGAAATAATTCACACACTTGAACAAGTATACATAATAGAACACTCAAAACTACAAGACAAGGTTTGGAGGAATTATGGAAGTAATTCTGATGCAAGAAATAATTTAATTAACGTTCATAGTTCTTGTTGCTATGTTTGTTGGAAAAATATAAATTATGTGGAAAAGCGTGAACGGGCTTGCAAAGCATGTGGGAAATCATAAATGAAAAGAAGACAATTGACATAGACACAGGAGCTCAAAAGAACACTATAATATTAAATTAACAATTTAATATTGCGGTGGAGATTTTAAGTTTGAGTATGTGGCATGACAGATGCCAGAACGTCCGAGATCATTTACCTTACATTTTAGCAAAATTGGATAAAATGCCAAATGCCCCTTCTAAACAAAATAAACATGACCAAACAGTGCAAAAATGTATTATGAATTTAGAGTGTCTCAAGTCATTGGTTAGTAGCATTACGTAAATCTAGTGGCTTTGCACTCTGAAGCATATTACTCTTTATGTATGGGGAGTCATAATGGAGATAACACTTTCCCTTTTATATCTGAGATTTTGCTTTCAGGTAACAGATTACTTTAGCACTGTAAACACACTGGGCTGAGTTTACTCGTTGTTACACTGGTCATTTGGGTCACTGGACGGTTCACTGATCCGTTCATGCATGAACAACTTGGTTGAACCTGACACTGAATGCAGAATCATGCGTGGCTGATGCATGAGCAGAGTAGCATTGATCTGCATCCCGAGCGGGACAGTGACAGTGATGTCAAAATCAAGGTAGAGTTTGCCAGAAAAGATATTAAATTCACAGCTGTTAACATGGGCATCAAAAATGTAAAACCAGCAGGACATATAGTAGTACTATAAGTTTTACATGCAGATGACAATTTAGATTGGACAGGAGCAAAATACTTTCTGTCCATACTAACTGACAATAATGAAATCAGAAACTCTAAAA
This sequence comes from Dryococelus australis, assembly GCA_029891345.1. Taxonomy (NCBI): domain Eukaryota; kingdom Metazoa; phylum Arthropoda; class Insecta; order Phasmatodea; family Phasmatidae; genus Dryococelus; species Dryococelus australis. The sequence goes on along the minus strand of CM056993.1, from coordinate 218,652,158 downwards.
CTGTCCTTATTTGCTTGCATGGTACTAAAGCCATAATATGCATAAATGTTTCCTTAAGTTATGGGAGCAATCATGTCCAAGGGCAGAGAAAATGAATATTGGATTTGATCCAGAATATCAATGAAAGCCTTAGAATTTTACAGAGTAGAGCTCAATTTGCCATGGACACTAGTCTCAGTAGCATGCTTCAGATCAAACAATTCCAATCTTGCGCTAGACAAGGCTTCACTCACTCGTATTAACATGGCACTGAAGTCTAACCTGACACTAATAATACTCTCGTCCTAAAGTTTATGCGTAGTCTGGTTTATCACACGATACAAAGTATTGAATCTCGTTAAGTAATGAGAGGTCCATTAAAAAATTCTTTTTGTCATTTATTAGATACAATTTTCAATATCTTTAATTAAAATTATATAATTGGCTACATTAACAAAATATTATCCTGCACGTTGGCTAATGAGTTAAGTACTTTTCTAATAATTTTAGAACATCATTGTGTTAAGTACCAAACACAGTTTTAAGGCTTTTTTCCCCAAAGTTAATTATTCCATTTCTTTTATGCGACTGAGGCAAAAGAGAAGTGAGCATCGAAACTTCAGTCTTGAAGGTGATCAGATTGTTTTATAATTGCAAAAGCACAAATTAAAAATTATGGTCAAAGGAACTGTTTCCACGATTGGTGCCAAGGTTGCTGTTCACATCTGTTACCTTCCTTAACATCTGGTTTGGCAGCAAGTGTTCTTAATGCATGCTCGAAGGCCAAAATTCAACACAATTGAATAAAAATTGTCCAAAAAGATACTGTTCTTGTCTTTTTGAAAAATATCCTAGAATTTAAATTAGTTACCGTGAATGAAGAAACACTAACATATAGTCCATTCCCCATTGGAAGCAACTTTCTCGGAGCCCTGCTAAATATCTACTTGCAGGCCTGTTTTGTATCCTTCCACCAAATGTAAACAAACATTGCCATGTGACTTCCATGTAGCATCTGTCAAAATCAATGTTTACATGCCATTTGTGTGTGTGTGTGTGTGTGTGTGTGCGTGCGCGCACGCATACATGTGTTCGTATACTTTCGCTAAACATAAACATTGAAATGTGACTTCTCCTTTTACACGACCTGTCAAATGTGTTGTTTACTGTTTAGAGCTTTTCAAAGAATACTGTCATAGGTCTATTTCAAAAATCATTTTCTATGAATATTCACAGTTTAGGCCTATAACATTATTTAGGTCAGCATTATGATGTTTTAAAAATGCCTCAATTGATGATAGTTCTTACGGTTATGTTACATTAACATATTTGTTTTCCATGACAGAGCACATTACACGTAATGCACGTTAATATTTTGCCGCGACTGTGTTAAACACTGTTACAACTGCGGGGTAATGAAATATAGTATTTATCTTTTTGTTATTAATATGTGTTGGGTTATTTATTTAAAAGGACGACCTCAGTTCGAATAACGAAGGAATAACCAGTCCAATGGAAAAGAAACATTAAAATCAAGCACGCAACTCGTGTCGCTCATTTTTGGTCATAAAAACTTAAAATATAGCAGTGAACATGCACACACATAAGCCTACCGTAACTTTTATTCCGCTCATATTTATACATATTGCTACTTACTGTGTATTAGGTTAATTGAAATTTATATGGGCTGGGCTTGGTTATTTTGTTGGGATTGGTGGTAAATCACGTTACACGATTGTGTTTCAAACACCCAGGGCAAAGGTACAACGTTGTGATAAATAGACGTGGATGTAAATAAATAACTCCGTCATAAAACAGTTCACATTTAAAACTTATAAATAGTTCACATCAAATATTTGAAATCACACACACATACAGATCCATCATAATTGATCACCACGCAGCCACGCCATGCTATTTCACATGCAGCGGTTAACGAAACACACAGTAACAGTATATTTATTACTGCCGGGGAAACACAGATTTACCACAACATCGTAACTTGCATAGGTAGGTTTAAAAAACACAACGTCTATAAACGTGATGCAGTAATTTGAAGTATTTTTAGGAATAAGTATAATTTACACTTCGTTTGGTAAAACAGCAACACGTCATGTGATGGCTCACCACGTCTGCCAACTTCACTTTGTTTCTGTCCCGCCATCATATCAAAATATATTAAAATAAGTTTTCAAACATTAAAATCTCTTTTCAGTTGTAAATTACAAATACAAATATCATTATTTTGCTGTAATAAGTATGAAATATGCTAAAATTGAAAACATGTACAATTTACCGTGTACTAGCGAAGTGAAACTTCCCGAGTGTGAAAGAAACACGAGAGGGGGAGAGATAGAGAAAGAGAGATATAGATATTAAGATAGATATAGATAGAGATAGATAGAGAGATAGACAGATAGAGAGACAGTTTCTTTCTCGCTCGATAAAACAACACGTTACCATTACTGCCTACTCACAATATTTTCTGCTGTTATTTTAAACTGTAAAAGTGAGAATATATTGCCATCGGGGCTACCTAAATATTTAAATATTTCAATAGGCATCGTTTAATCTACAAATAGTATACTGAAAAACTAGGTGAAAATAATATTTTTAACTGTGAACTATTTTTTACCGGCCGTTGCCAACACGTTGCTGCTCTCGCTGTTGTTAATTCATTTTTATAAAGAAATAAATATTACAAGTTATAGAAGATATTAAGGTAAAGGTTCATTTATTCAATAATACAGTACTCTAAAGTTAACCACAGTGTTATATATTTGTGGAATACAGATTGACATGTTATGCCTAGAGTGTTTTTTCAAAAGTTGATTTTCGTAAGTCGCTTCCAATCGGGAATGGACTATATGTGGCAACAGCCAGGATGATGGCCAAGGAACGAAACATGATGTCGATCTAGACTTCAGACGAACTGAAACACAGGCGGAACTGGAAACAAAGAATGGCACCTCCTAAAGAATAAGATGGAATATAAAGCTAACTGTAAAGTGCAGAAACAAGACACTTCTGTTTATAGATATCAATCTGTACTGGACTGTTTGTTTCACACGACCTTTTGATATATTGAAGTGACTGGAGAGACATACACACTAACAACTTACAATTTTGCAAATTCATTTTACATATTAAATGCCAGTCGTCCAGTTTCATGAAATTATTAACAAACATTAAATAATTCAAGCACTTTAAAAAAGAAAAACACATATTTTTGAAATAAGGCAATGTCAACATGACCAATACAACCAAATATAACAGAACTGATGGTTGAATAGATAACTATGTCACTTCATATTATAGTAATTTAGACAAAACATATACAAATCAGGAAACAAATATTGAGATACTAAAATTATCCCCAAAATGGAGTCAAAAAAATAACCAAATTACAATTACAAAAAAAATGCCAACAATATCAGTACTGATGATTGTCTGGAACTTCGTAGTTTATATACATAACATTTACTTCTTTTTTCAAAATTGTAAATAATTCTGCCAATTTTCTGAAACATTCCAAACAAGGTAATTTCAGACTTGCCAACTTGTATGATTTTCCGCACAATTTACGGAAAATTATGTACTTGTACGGTTTACGGGGACGTGTGACAATTTTCCGGATTTTTTCATTTCTTTGTGTAGGTTCGTGGTGTGTTTGTGAAAAAGATGGTACACTTGCTCACGCACACTTGTCATTTAACCAATGAGATTATTTCCGTGTAGTTTGCTAAGAGTTTTTGGATCAGTTCTCGCTTGCTGCGAATGTGTTTGTGGATGGTCATCGCTGTTCATGCGCAGCAACCGTTGCGCACTGCCAAGCCCAGCCAAATTGATAAGTAAACTACATGGCGTCTCGCAAGCATGTGCCTATGTTGATCGTCAAGGTGTATAAGAAATAATTATTGGTTATACACATGTGTATGTGCTGTACTTTCATTTGTGGTATAGGTATAATTTCTTTGCGAAGACATGTAGAAAATTGTTCTTTTATTACCATTTCTAAATCAGTTTTACATGTGTGTGTGCGTGCGCGCGCCCTTCTTTTGCTGTCCCTTGAAGATTTTTTTTGCTGTTAGATGTAAAAATATTGGTTTCGTGCTGTGCTATTGTGATCATCAGTGAAAACATATCAGATGGAAAATGTCTCCAAAATTGAAAAAAAATAGTATTTGCAAGTTTTCCTTGACATATAGGCGAGAGATTTTCCATGCATTATTAAATCTGACAAAGGAGTAAATTTCACGTTTTGCTCAATTTGTAGGTTTGATATAAATATTGGACATGGTGTCAGAAGTGATATAAATGTGCACTTAAAATGTGCAAAACATGTTTAGAATTTTAGGAATAAAGAGACGAGTATAACATTAAGTGACCACTTTGCTAGGAATGAAAAGTCTGACAGTGCTGTAATAAGTACAGAATGGTTTTTCATCTGTTTTCTTGTGGAAAATAACATTCCTTCAAGTGTTTCTGATCATGCTGGCCTATTATTTAGAATAATGTTCCAGAATTCGAGACGTCTAAGAAATATGGTTGTGTTAAAACTAAACTGGCAGCTATCATGCAAGAAATAGCTGCATCTGCCACTGAGATTATTGTTTGTTTTTTGCAATCACTACCATTTTCTATAGCAACAGACAGCAGTAACGACTCAAATTCAAAACTGTATCCTTTGGTAATTACATTTTATGATGAACATTTGAAGTCTGTAGTGTGAAGACTGCTTTTGTTGCCAGTTTTACAGGGAGATCCCACAGGCCGAAATATTGGCAACCTAATTATTTAGGAATTGGAGCGTTTGATTGTACCTTTAGCTCACTTGCTTGCATTTTCTGCGAATAATGCTCCAGTAATGCTGGGAAGCAAAAATGGTGTAGCATCTGTGTTGAAAGAAAAACAAGAAGTACTTGTTGTGGTAGGGTATCCCTGTCATCTAATTAACTTGGCAGCAGAGAAGGCAGCTGCTGGCATCCCTGTAATATTCATGACATTTTGATAGATGTCTACTACTATCTTGAAAAAAGTTCAAAAAGAAACGAAAAACTACAGAAGTTTCAGACGTTTCATAGTAAAGAAGCACAGAAGATTCTTAAACACGTGTGCACCAGGTGGTTGTCGCTTGGTAAAAGCCTTCTTGGTTTTGTGGAACAGTGGGATCATTTATTAAGTGTTTTTAAAGATGAGATTACTACTGAGAAGAAAGATTGATCACTTCAGACGTACAAAATACTTGTAGTGGTTCTGCACCCAATGTCCCCTCAACCTCAACACAGATTTCATAATTTCTATTTGCCACTTCCAGTAGAACAAAAGGCCTATACAGTTCTGATGTAAGGAAGGTTGTGAATGACAAGGAAAGTAAACCTAAAACAAGTGAAGTTTAGAAATAAAAAACTGGGTTGTGTGCAAAAAAGCGTGAAGTAGATCGTCAAGTCATTTCAAATGCTGTTGGAAAGAAGAGGAAGTTGGACTTATATCAGGAAAGTTTTTCGACTCATGCTTCACCTGACAATGCAAAACAGAGCTTGAAAAACAGAAATTCTAATCTCACAAGGGAAGAAAAAATATAAATTTTTTAATCCTCACCTCTGAACAAAGCCTTCTGTTACTTTTTGCTTCATGTGACTCCTTATTTTGATAACATGAATGTGATTTTGCAGTCAGCATCTCCCCAAATACATGTTGTCAGGAAATTACTTTGTGGTCTCCTTCAGGAACTCTTTTCTAAATTAGTCAAATCGGTGGCAGTCAAGAACAAATAATTACAGGAAGTGAAGTATCACTTGTTGGCATGTTAAGTGAAGCTGACGAAACCACGTTTTTCACAGCAGTCAAAAAATATTTCATAACTGCCTGTGACTACATGTTGCATAAGTTTCTCATAAGAGATGAAGTGTTAAAAAAAAAAAAAAAAAAAAAAACAGAAATTGTAGCTGTTAACGGGATTGAAAATGCTTCATTTTCTAATGTAAAATTTTTTGTAGAAAAATTTCCTTTTATATTACCTGTAAAAGAAAATGAGAATAATGACTATGCAATTGATGAGCTGCAGAAACAGTTTATGTCACTCCAGTTGGATGATGTATCTTCCATTGTTGATAACGAAGACAGAATTGATACAAAATGGGCTAAATTATCTTCTGTTGTAGGTGCTGATGGACTGTCAGAATATAACAGATTAGCAAAAGTAATGCCCTCAGTGTTAACGATTCTTCACAGCAATGCAGAATGTGAACAGGTCTTCAGTCTTGTGACCAAGAACAGAATTAAGTTCAGAGCTCAGCTTTCAGACAAGGCTAGAAAGTTTGCTTGTTATGAAATGCAACAAATCAATTGTTGTTTGCTACGAACAGAATCTTTTTGATACCTTTTTACAGAAAGCGGAGAAAGCTACTGCAGCTTCCCTGAAGAAACTGTGATTTTAACCAATTTTTTAAATTAACCAGTTAAATGTCAATGTGTACAAATTTTTTAGGACTGTTAGTGAATTCAAGAATGTAAATACTTAAAATTGTGTAACTTTAATGAAGAACCCACCTAATCTTCAACCAAATACCACTGATTAGTTTTAACACATTTTAAATTATTATCTAGTGAGTTTACTTGACAAAAGTTAATTTTTGTGATATTTGTATTTGTACACTTATGTTGTAGAACCTAAATAGGCTACAAGTTGTGTTTTATTCAAGTAATAATTTTCCTAGAAAGTTATTTTCTAATACTGTTAATGGGTTTTTTCAGCTGGACGATATCCTTTTAAGAAATAAGATGATTACATTGATGTTGCATCTGAATGCGTTAATTATTTTTGCTATAAGGATCTCCTCAGCGGGTCATGTTATCATTGATATGAGTTGTGCTAGACCGTATGAAAACTGGTTAATTATTTACAGATACTTTGTGTAAAAATTACCACGAGCATTTTACACACTTTAAACATTTTAACTTATTGCACTATTTGAGAATTTCAAAAGTTGGCAAGTCTGTACGTAATTTGTAAACACTGTTTTTATTTCTTTTCCATTTTTTTTTACAATGTAGCTCTGCACAGCGAAATTGGTTTTTCATAGTTATAAAGTTATTGAGTATGATGTCAAACTCTATGACCCAAGTCAATGAATTCACAACATTTAAGAATAAATTTTACTATATTAATAACAAAATTTGATTAGCATATCATTTCAACTGGAAAATAAATAAACCTATTACGTTGCTAAAACTTGCGTAGACTGTAATAGTTACACCATACACTCATTCAACCATTATTTTACACACCCGTTTATCCAATACCATTATGTCCACACATCCGCTCATCTATCCATCCACCCACTTACCCATCCATCCATCAACCCATCTTATCAATCCCATGTACTCATCAAATCCCATTCCATCCATCAGTTTATCCACGTACCTTCTTCCATTTATCTTTTCATCTAATCCCATCCATCTCATTTGTCTATCCATTATCCATTTTTAGTCACAACAATTTACATATTCACCGGTCCATCCATGTATTTTTCCATCCATTATCCATCACTCCATTCACATTTATCTGTCCTTCCACCCATACATCCATTCAGCAGGACACTCATCTAACATTTCTGTTGACCCATCTACCTGTCAATCCACTCATCCACCTGCCCATCCACGGTCCACTTACACATTTACCCAACCTGCATTCCATGTATTGCTCAATTCACCCATCCTTAATCAATCCAGCCATTGATTATTCTGTTTATCTGTTAATTCATCCATTAATCCATCCAGGAAGATATGCGAGGATGAAGCTGAAGGTGGCTGTAACTTCTCCCAAAAATATTAAAATATAAATAAATAGGAACAAATTTGAATAATTAACTGAGAATTATGTACTAATAAACAATTGCAATAACTGTCCCTTGAATGTAAACTTGAAATTAAAATACATATATTTTACACTGTGAAAAAGTGTTTTTCTTATTGTTTGAAATGCTCACTACAGAAATTGACGAAAATAAAATCATGTGTACACAACTGGATCCATCCATCTATGCAGTCATACATTTGTCTGCCACCATATTTATCCATCCATCATTTAATATACCTATCCACCCATCCATCCATTCATTTATCCATCAAATAACTCATGTATTTATTTATTCAATGATCTATCCATTTATTTGTTATTACCATAGATCCATCCATTTAGTCATCTGTTTAGTAACTTAATCTATTTATACATTCAAATATGTATATATTTATCAGTTATTATATTCATAGACTTATCCATCCCTCAGTACATATCTATCCATCCATCAATCCAATTATACATCAGTCCATTCATCAAATTATCCATCAACTGATTCACACAGCCAGCCATTAATTCATCTATCCTTTTATTTATCCATCCTTTTATCCAGCTATCTATTCATCCTTTTACCCTGGTTTTTTCCAGTCTCATTCCATCCATCACATCTGTCTATTGAATCCTATCCCATCCATCCATTTTACCCTATGTCCATTTATCGATCTATCCATATATCCATCAATTCATATATTTATCAATCCAGCCATCAAGCCACTTGTTAATTCATCTACCCGATTCATTCATACATTCATAGGGCCACGATGGCCAAGCGGTTAGACTGCTCACCTCCCACTAAGGCAAACCGAATTCAATCCCTAGCTGGGTCACACCAGATTTTCGCAAGTGGGAATTGTGCTGGACAAAGCGACTGGTTTGCATGTTTTCTTGGGGATGTCCCATTTCCCCTGCTCTTGCATTTCAGCACTGCTCCATTCTCATCTCATTTAACCCTCATTGGCCTCAAGACCACTATGTAAAGAGCCCCCAAAATCACTCATCTCATCTCAACTCCATACATTTACCTATCCTTCCATCCCTCAATTCATCCATATATCTATATGGTGATCAATTTATCAAACCATCTGTTGATCAGTTCATCACCGCATCTATCCATTAATCCATACATATTTTCATCAATATATTTATCCAATTATCTTCCACCAATCAATCCTCCCTTCAATCTATTTATTTATGCATCCATTTATGGAAATATCCATCCATTTATCATCCATCCATCCATTTAGCCATACATCTATACATTTGTCTTTACATCCATCCATCTATCAAATTCCATTATTAAACATTAATGTTAATAAGGTTATTAAATGTTTGTTGTATATGATTTATTTAAACCACAGGCAGACACGTAAAGACTTGGGTTGATTGTCTAAGGTTTGTTAAAAAAAGTATGGAGATACTGTGGGTGGACTATATAAGTACTGTCAATTATTAATACATAATTGTAACCAGTATACAATAATAGATGACAGCAGTGATAGAATTACAAATCTAGTTAATCAACCATGACAAGAAATATAAATGTATCTGTAGCAGAAAAAGGAAGCTATGAACCATGCGTGCAGTATCTTTCAGGTTGTCTAGCTGACCCCCGGTCAAGAGGAGTTATTTAAACAGTACTTACTTAAGTGTGTACTATGTGGTGCACATGGAAGGAGGTGGGCCAGTGCTGGTAACGTGTTGTGTGCCACAGCTGGTGGGCTTCACTGATGAGGTGCTAGATGCAGTGTGGGTTGGGCCGGAAAACTCCCATGTGGCCGTCGCCACCAACAGTCCAGACATCAAGTTGTATGATGCGGCTGCTATGGGCTGCCAACTGCTGCGTGGGCACTCCGACATCGTCCTGTCCCTAGCCACCAGCCCTGCCAACCCACTGTTGCTAGCATCCTCTGGCAAGGTATTCTCTCGCTTTCATGTTTTCATTTTGTGTTTAGAAATAATTCAGGTTTGTATATTACTGTTGTCATGGCTAAAAGTTTGAAAGTATTATATTTATAATATACAAATCGTCTTGCCATGTCTATACTACATAAATTGTGTTCTTGTGAATTTTGTTTGCATAACATCCGTGGCAGTTTTCTCAGCTGTACTTAAACTGCATTAACATGTATATCTTTCCACAGAGTGAACTTAACTAAGATTTGTCATATGACACCTTTTTAATCCATTGATACCTACCTTTTGTGTCAGGTGATATGTTTCCTATTTGTATAGATGAAGGTTGACTTAAATTTGTAACTTTATTTGTCCCGTGGTTATCAAGAAGTGGCTATTTCAGTTTCTTCGGGTAAACTTTCAGAAGGAAAGATGAACTTATGATATCACTTTCCTGTATGTGCTTGTGTGTGCGTGCATGCATGCATACATGCGTGTGTGTGTGTGCCTGCATGCATACATGCATGTGTGTGTGCGCCTGCATCCATTCATGTGTGTGTGTGTGCCTGCATGCATACATGTGTGTGTGTGCCTGCATGCATGTGTGTGTGTGCATGCGTGTGTGTGTGTGCCTGCATGCATACATATATGTCTCTCTCTCTCTCTCTCTCTCTCTCTCTCTCTCTCTCTCTCTCTCTCTCTCCTCCTCTCTCTCTCTCTCTCTCTCTCTCTCTCTCTCTCTCTCTCTCTCTCTTCTCTCTCTCTCTCTCTCTCTCTCTCTCTCTCTCTCTCTCTCTCTCTCTCTCTCTCTCTCCTCTCTCTCCTCTCTCTTAAGGAAGGAAGGATTACTAGAATGTTTAGTATTGCAAAGTGTATCGTAAGTACGCTCGGGTACCCATTAAATGGCCACCCTTACTGTGGACTAGGCACATAAAGTGAATCCACTGGCAAGGATGGATCTACCCCTTCTGAATTGCACTCTAGTTAGGGTGTAATTGTCTTTGCCTGCCACCCTGTTAAAGAAGTGAACTGTAGCACCTAATTCCCTGGTAATTTCACATCACCCACAGGAGGGGTAGAAAGTGGATCGTCTGGAGTACAGCTGCTATTCTAGCTGGCAAGCAAAGACTGTTTACACAATCTGTCCCAGCCTTCAGCTATCTCACCCCCCCGGGAACGAGCTCACGCAGCCTGCCAACTGTTGAGGCCTCACCTCACAGTTCTCTTCAGTCATCTGTTTGGACCCCTGGTAAAACTTCCCAGGGCTGTACACCCAATCGATATCCTTCGCTAGGGCTACTACTTGAACCTAGCATCGAGCCCATCGACAACGCAGAGCCATCTCCACCAACCAGCATTAGTTGGCTGGAAGCCCGCCAGCCGCAGCTAAGTACGCCTTTCCGCTGAGCCGTCAAGCAGGTGCCATCGCCATCAACCATTTGAGCCAGGAGACTCGATGTTGGATCAGCACCCATGAGCACCCGTCGACCAGCAGTGGGAGGTACGCCAACTGCTCCGTCAACACCCTGCATTCGAAAACCAGCCCTAGCAGAGATCCACTACATGCATTGCTGGCGGCCTATCCGCCTGATGTTATATAATGGCGCTATAAATGCCAAGCACCAAATCTTACAAACTCCGCCGCAATAGGGTCTATACCCCTTTGTACATGTGCACCTAATCTAGTGCAGAACTAAAGGCAACTTCTACTGCAGCACTGACGTGTACTTGTCCATAGTCCGTCACACGTTAATCCATAGAAGTGGTGTAAGGTGGACAACTAAGAGGGCAGCTACTGCCTCTGAACCTAGCCAATTTTTCTGCAAACCATTGCCATCATCCCTTAGCAGCCTCTCCCCTTGGGTCCAAGCTCACACCGCCTGACAACTGGAGAGTCCTCACCTTTCAGTTCTGCCTAGCTTCCACTTCCAATCACCCTGTAAGATTGCCAGCGAGCTGCACTCGCTCGTGATGCGCATACGACTGGGGCTTCCAGTACCACTGGGCATCGCCAGCCCATACTTCAGGACTATGAGAACGAGCAGTCCACTGGAGGAGCCAACCAGCCCCGCCAGCCACAGCACCACCATTGCCCCAGGACAGGGCACTAGTTCCAGCCAGCAGCAGTGGCTGAGCCAGGATCTACCCTGGGTCACGCCCACTACAGGTAAACGAGTGTCTGTGTTTACATCAACAGTGCGGAGTGCTGCCATCCCCACACCTGACTTTGTGCCATGCTGTAGGGCCACACTTCCCAACTTTTACCGCAGCCATAGACCAATCAGCATCCAATAAACCAAACTTCACTACAGTAAGTTTGCCCGTGTCTCTGTCTGGTACTATAGAGCCCTTGTCTAACAGTGATGTCACTGTCAGTTTAATTGACGTCACACGTCAATACAAAGTTTTGAAATTTTAAATTTGTACCATCTTTTATTCATGTCATTAGACTGTCATGAACATTTGTTTAAAATTTCTTAAATGATGTGCCTGTATTTTAGCGGTAACTTTTGAGATAAAATTTAAACATACAAAAAAATAAAAATTAAAAATTTACTTTTGGTGAACCAAGCATTGGATTTCAGATAAATTGTAAAATGGAATTGCTGTGACTTCAATAAATTAAACACTTAACAGCTATAGCCAGACTTTATGTTAAATTAGCTTTTTCAAGTTTGCACAACTTCAGATTTTAAGTTAAAGTTCTTATATAAACCATGACAAATGTTATTTTTCAGATGCGTTGGTATTTTAAACAAGTTATCAGCAATACTATCGTGTCATGTGACCTTAAAATATATTTGAAATCAAAATAAAAAAAAGTCTTTTGAATAGATTTAAGAAGTTGACATGTGCCGCTTATACAACTAATCAACTACGAGATTATGACTCATCGCCAGAGTGCCTACTTCCGCTGCCACAGACTGAGTGACACGTTGCCTACTCTGCAGGCAACAGAACTTATGAGCGAATTCTCTTCACCTGAAGGATACACAACCCAGCAGGCATGCCCCCCCCCCCCGTTCACCTACACCTACACCGCGCTTAGAGCCAGCAAACTGCCCAGACCTCGGGCAAGGCCGAGCAGCGCCACCGATGAGGCACGAAGCAGAAACGCTGACCAAAGTATTCCCACGCCAACCAGGGCAGAAGAACGTCACACCCTCTCCACAGCCCGCACCGGCAGCCTACAAGCTCCACTATATGTGTCAGGATGCTGCCGGGCTCGAGAATAATTCTTATGCATCCTCTCTCGCGACATCCAGTACTGACTCAGTGTTGGGAAATGCAAAGATCTTGGAAACTTCAAGTACGCCCCTAGCGGCTACTTACTACGTCTCAACGAACACGAACTTACATATTTAACTTCGCTTTGTCTCCTCTAGACACCTTTTACTTAGCAGTTTAACTGTAACTAATTTGTATTCGTCTAGAACCAGCTGTGTCGCTTTTAACTTAGAACCAGGTTGCTCACACCTGGAACTGCTGTTACCTTCATCCCTCCACGGTTTGGTAGGAGGTAGCACGGGTCACGTATTGATTGAATATTCAATAAACACTCATTGTTCTCTGCCTTTCTGTTTTTCATATCCAGGGTATTTGTGTGAATTAACGGTTGGAGACAGAATACACCGTGCACTGCTGACAGGAACCGAAAGATTTTTTTAAACTGAGTTAGCCTGACTGTGGATCCCTTTCAGGTGTCTGCACATCAGAAGACATACATATTAGATGACTACCTGTTTCTTCCCTGTCACACATTAACAATTATTCAGTACTCTTGGGGAAGAAACAGCATTGCCACAACCACTAGAGACACATTCACACCGGGACTCAGGTTATTTCTCTCCATTAGCACTAAGTCAGTGTGCGGTGACCATAGCCTGAAGTTTTGCAGTTCAACCTAGTGCGAACGCACAACCAGTAGACACTTGGTGGTCCCCACGGCTCCATATCCGTGATCAGCCCGCATACTGTGAGGGATTAGTGGGGACTCTTATCGAGCTTGTGACGGCAAGTCACTATTGGGTTACACTGTTAAACCCTCCTAAGTGCATCGCGTAGGCTGTCAAACTGTTTGTCCTATTCCTCACGAGAAGAGGAGTGGTAGAAAATGTAGAGAACAATACCTGGCTCACTCTGCTCTCAAACTGTATTTTGCACTACAACACCCTACGCAGGTGAGGCAGGTGGAACGGAACGGCGCTGCCGAACTTAGACGTCATGCAGTCGTGCCTGCTTCGGTTCTGGTAATTGACTTCCCACCTTGTATCCGCATATATCCTACGTGTCACCCTGTGGTAAAAGGGTTTCTGACGGTACCAAACTGCAACTCGGCTGGGACAGCCTCAACTTCTGGACCAATGAAGCACACCTGTGGAATCTCCGATCCGGTGTAGACCGAATTCGCCGCATCTAGATGAAACCTACCCCGACACCACATAAAAGTGAGGGTGCAGGGGTTTTTCCCCCAGGAAATTTTTTGATTTTAGGTCTTCAAATAGTGCAAAAGTAGTGCTATGATAGGATATTATAAGAATATTTCATATTGCATTACTTTCTAAAATATTTATGGGAAACTCAATTATGAAAGAGGAATTTACATAAATTTGAAAAATGAAATGAATCAAATCAAAGTAAAGCGTTCCCTGATGTAATGAACAAGTTAGTTTTGTTATTCCTCAAATATCTCCTACAGACCAGCATGCTCTTAGGCATATTGAAATTCCAAAATAATAAAAGAGACCACAATTTTAAACTAATAAAAATGTTGGTCATTAGTGTGTGCCTGGGCACGCCTGTGAATGACCATGTGATGGTGAACGGGTGCGGTGTTGCAGGACAACAGTGTGCGGCTGTGGCTGGTGGAGGACGGGGCGAGCTGTGTGGCCGTGGGTTGCCGCCACACTGCGTCCGTAGGATCTGTGGCGCTCGGCTGGAAGAATGCCTCTTTCCTGCTGTCTGCGTCCCAGGACTGCTGCCTCAAGTCGTGGTGTGTGCCTCCGAACCTCGTCTCAGGTCTGCCTCTGCACTCTTAATCCCACTACACGCTGTCAAATCTGCCAGGTTTTAGAGGAAACATGCATATGTTACAATTTTATGGCTGTAACTCAGATTTTACAGATTTTTGAAGTTTCGTCTTTTTACAATTTTCTGCACTTCGCCAGTCAAATGTATTGACGTGAGGGTTATATATATGTGTGTGTGTGTTTGCATGTGCGCGTGTGTGTACGTGTGTGTGTGTAGACGCACACACACACACACACAGAGAGTCAAAATTCGAACCATTGAATTGCTTGAACCAAAAGTCTGTGTTCAACGAGCGGTTTCTGTGGTCCTGCTGACAAAATTCCTATGTAAATAATGCTTAAAAAGTCAGTTTTTGCCGAACTCAAAATTTAATTTTTACTACATCAATCTGACAAAAATTCTATAGCATTGCCGAAAATTACATGCTCCGAACATTAAAGGAAGTATTAACAAAAATGTATAAGTATCACTTGTACTCACTAAGGCATACAAAGTCGGTATATTATACTTTATGTACACATGCAGAAGTAATATTAATAGATAATGGAAATAAAATAAATTTCTCGCACACTTTGTTTTCGCTTACGTTGCACTACTCGCATTTAGTCCTATTTATGTAAATTACCACTTCCGAAATAACCTGTTGTTGATTTAGTCACAAATTTGTACTTTGTAGTAAAAAAAAATAACAATAGACTTCTCAGACTACACACTGTATGTAGAGAGCACGAAATACAAAAAAAAATAAATAAAATAAAAATAATGTGGACATACAGTATATATTTATATGAAACTAGCAAGTATCCGGCATGCGTTGCAATGCCACGCAAAGAAAGAAAGTGTTTGTGTTTTAAATCTGTTTATTGAAGAGCTTTTGGATACATAATATTTTTTGTTTTACCGTCTGGTGCATACACAAATAAGTCAGAAGGTTTTCCGGTGCGTAAGCAGGCCACATACAGATGTCCATGTGAGAAGCATGGATTTTCCAAATTTAGTCCACACACGTGTAGCGATTGTCCCTGTACCTTGTTGATGGTCATTGCAAATGCGGGTCGCACCGGAAACTGCAAACGTTTGAACTCTAATGGTATATCTGTCGGAATCAGTGGGATGCGTGGAAACAGTACATTTTCTCCTTAAAATTTTCCTTTTAAAATTGTAGCTTTGATGATATTGTTCATCATCTTTTTCACTGAAAACCTGGTACCGTTGCAAAGTCGTGGTGGATTGATGTTTCAGAGAAGAATGATAGGCATGCCAATTTTCAATGTTAACACGTGCAGCGGCATGCCTGGCAAATCAAGTGAATTCAAGAATTCAGTTGGATAATTGACAACTTTGTCTTGATTCATTACAGTATCGATGGACTTATATGTTGTCGCTTCATCTGGTATTTCATTTTGAATGCTGAAATTGATGGCATTGGTATTGTTGTTCTTGACTGCTAATGTAGCACGTTTATTGAGCCACTGTTGACTTACATTGTGTGGAGTCATCGATTGCCATTTTCCCATTCCCAATATCCAACAATTGTTTTGCGAAACATTCAATGGATGCATCATGTTGTACTTGCACACGCATATTGGTCTTCAAAGTCATTTTCAGTACGTGTCACCATAAAACTGATGATTTGAAATGTGCATTAAGTTCATCAGCTGGTATTGATCGTGGTATAACTGGTAGAGTTTGTCGAAAATCACCAGACAAGAAAATGAGTGTGCCACCAAAGGCATTTTTTATTTCCTCTCAAATCTTTTAGTCTACGATAAAGCGCTTCCGATGCTTTTTTGTTCATCATTCGTCCCATATAATGAGTTGACATGATTGGAGTATTGGAGTACTTTACCCATTCCAGAATTTTTGCTGATATTGCATGTTGGTGTCTTAGTGATTTGCATATTCAATGGCAATTTCAGTGCTGAATGCGCTGTTTGCCCACCTTCCAAAAGGGTTGCAGCAATTCCAAATGATGCGATTGCCAGTGCAATATTTTTTCGTGACCGTATGGTTGCCAAAATAAGTGAAATAAGAAAAGATTTGCCTGTGCCTCCGGGTGCATCTAGAAAATAAAACCCATCGCTTTGGCTTGTAATTGAATGCATAATTCTGTGCCCTTGAATGAGCAACGGTGTCAGGTGACTTCCCATTTTTTCAGTAAACTGTGTTCCATTATCTGTTAGGATGCTTTTCGGGAAACCCCACCACAGGAAAAATTCTTCTTTTAACTTGTGTATAATGGTAGATTTTTCAGCATTTGGCAGTGGGTATGCCTCTACCCACCGTGAAAAAAGGTCGGTCACAACTAACAAGTACCTTTTCCCCTTGTGAGATCCAGAGTAAGGCCTCATTAGGTCAGTTGCTATTGTAGTCCAAGGTGTCTTGGGTTGCTGTGGTATTTCTAGGAGTGTTCAACCCCGTGGGCTGTGATAGTAGCACACTGCAGACACTGGCTTACATACTCGCATATGTACTTGGTTACCAGGTCCCATGTGAATCTGATTGTCAGTTCTCTCAGGGTTTCTGCAGCTTCTGGGTGTCTGGCATGTAGGTGCTTGTGAAAATAACAGCAGAAATCTTTCTATAATGTGGGTGGAATCTACAGCTTCTAGTCCTCTTTGTGCATTAGGGCGGGCCCAAACATAACCTTGTTCTAGTTTGTACTGACATTTTTCCTATATGTCTCATATCTCGAGTTCGTTCTGCTGAGAGCAAGTGAATTCCTCACTGTCCAGCTGTGCTTCAAGGGCTTGAACTGTAATCTCCTTGAGGGCGGGCTTCATGACTAGCTGCCAGGGGAGGGGGCGGAAGGATATACTCCCAGGCATTTACATCAGCTTCCCCTTCCCCTTCTTTTCATCAGACACATACAGACTTGCCAACTTTTACGATTTTACCCTAAAATATACGGAAATCATACCCTTTTTACGATTTTACGGAAAAGCCTTGATTTTTGTCCGAGTTCCGACACAGTAAAAACTTTTGAGTGAATATTTACTAGAGACGGGACATTCGATTCTTCGATTCCTTGATATCGGGAAGTATCGTAAATTTCGAGTATTGCGTTTTGCGTATAGATACATTTGTTCGATGCGCGAAATGTTATATCATCGACATGTGAATGGCTTTGTCCGCCATTTTCCCAATTGTCTGGAAGAAACAGTGTTTTCGTTCTGCAGTTGAGTTTACTAGTTTCGGAAAGCTGGTGAAATGTCGTATTTATTTAATGAATCAGCTAATTAAATTGCATCGATGCAGAGAAACATGTAATAAGAATTGTAACAGAATAACATGTATTCAGGAGTTACAAATAGGAATTACACACAGTTGGTCTGTGTGAATTGTAAATAACGTGTTTTTAAACGGTTATTAAAATGTTTGAAATGTACGTGGCCTAGAAAACCATTATTTCTGCTATGTTTTGCAGTGTAAAAATAGACATAACACGTTTATTGTATGGAAAACTAACTTCACCAAAAGTATTTACGTCTTAAGCATGTTTAATATTCTAATTGTAACTACATATTTATTGCGTTTTCTTTCAGTAAGGTGATTTATTATATAACTTGTCAGGTTATATAATAATTTGAAGCCGTGACGTATTTGGTAATTTGATATTTCGTATTTTGTATTCAGCGGATGTGAGCAAAAATACAAAATGACAAAATCAGTGTCATGTTTGTTTTTCCTATTAAAACATGCGAAGCATATTTAAAATGATTTAAATAAAGTCACTGTCGACAACTTCACAAATTGATGCCGACCAAATCAAATTTACAAAATAACGCAAATTTTTTACTCTTCCATTCAAACAATGTGTAATTAAAAGTGATAGTCTCGTAAGAAGAGGTGCAAAACGACATCATCTCATGAAAGACGTAAACTAAAGTATCTCCCAACCCCATCCGATCCACTGGCAATAAAATTAATGGAGTCCCAGCAGTATGTCTTACGCCATAACAAAATGTGCTAGGTTTGAATGGTAATCTACATTGATCACAGCATTTGTTTACACTCATTGTTTTCTTCATAGACAGAGCAGCTGTTTAACAAGGATACATTGCGACTGCGCTACATTTCTAAAACTGTCAAAATTTAGTGATCTTGTGTTCGGTATTCTGAATGCAAGTACATATTTCAATTTATTACATGCCATTTGTGTTCACAACCAGTATTTAATATTTATTTTACATGTTTTGTGTGTATACAATATGTTAAAACTACAAACACAAAACCACAAACAAAATAATAAATCTTACTTCAGGCCAGCGGTAGAATTGCTATTGTTGTTTTACTTCCGGTGATAAATAATTTCCACATTTCCTCTATCTGACTTAATCCAAGGGAAAGAAAGGAATGCTTGTTTTTCTAAATAAAAATTTGTAATCTTTCTTAGTCAGAAAATTGACATGTGGTGGGAATAGTTTACATTTTATATTAATTTTTGTTTTGTATGACTGCATAAGGGGTAAATATGCCAGTCAAACTGCTGAATTTAAACTTCAGCTAATTGCGTATGCAGAAGAACACAGCAATAGAGAAGCGGGCAGAAAATTCTTTATTTCTGAGTTTAATGTGCATGTCATGTTTTCTCAACACCGGGCCACTGCTACTAAGTGAACTGGACCTGTAACAACAGCAGTGGCGGGCAGCAGCCGGCTGCCGCCCGCCAGAATAATCGTGTAGCAACCGACCGACAACTACCCCACCCGAGGATCTAGGGCCGAGTGACAGCAGCAAGATGCTGCGCCCGGCCGTGCTACAGAGGCTCTAGGCGCTCACCTGGCCATGCTACAGAGGCTCTAGGCACTCGCCCGGCCACACTACCAAGCATCTAGGAGCTTGCCCATCCATGCTGCAGAGGATCTAGGCACTCTCCCAACTATGTGCACATGGCAATGTGTTCACTACTAGTCCCAGCACACGAGTGATTTAATTTTGAATACGTATTTTCATATCTATTATCAGTAAATAAAGTGCCATGCTTACATGCATGTGTCTTGGCGATACCTTGCAAAGTTCATGCATCCAAATTTTTTCACTAAAATCCAGTAAAATACGTGCGAGAATTATGCCAGTAAATACAGGTATTAGGTTTGAGGGGGTCGTGCGGAGTTGTGACGGGCAAGTTATCGCTTGCAGGGCAGTGCTTCTGCGACCGAGTAAGCGATAGCGGGAAATGCTGCGTAGCTGGGCAACTGATTGTGGGACAATGCTGCGTAAACTGAGCAACTGATTGTAGGCTGAGCGGCTATACTTTGTGGTGGTCAGATTTTCTGCTCATTTTCACGCAATCAGTTTTCATATAACAGGTTATTTTTACGTTATAGTGGTTTGAACACAATTGAAAAGCAATCTTAGGGTGATTTTTAAGTAGTAGGCCGTACTGGGGATCAAAATCGGTCTAATTCAGACGCAGTGAGGACACTCGTATAGCATGGATTGAACCTGGAACTGTGACATCTTGCTGTAATGGGACTCTACTGTAATATGTTTCAGCTGTACATTTCAACTCAATTATACAATCTGGTTTAAAACAAACCAACAACTATTTATTTCTATTTACACTATGATCATTACAATGTAATTCATGGTATGAAAGCATTTCTAGGTAGTGTTTATTATTGTAAAAATTATGACAAACAATACAATAATAAAGATCAACATGAGTGTGAGAAAAATAATAAAAATATATGTACTTTGTTCAAAAAACCACAACATAAAAAGTTTGCAAAAATGAAGTTCATATTAGAATATATTGCCAAAAATGTAATAGATATTGTTTAGGACAGGGATGTTTTTTCTAATCAAGATGATGTATGTAAGCGGATTATAAGTGTAAAAGTGTACAAAATATGTTTGAGAAATAAAAAACACTAATGTGGTTATGCCAAATGTAGGATCTGTTTGGAATTTTTGAAAACTGATGAACACGAGTGTTACATGCAAAAGAGGGGGCGAAAGGGTGGTTTTTGCAGATTTGCCTGTACTTGTAATGATTGTTCAAATGAGAAATATATACATTGTTCTTACACTGAAAAATACTTCTTTTTTTACTCTGAAGCAACACAAGATACAGGTTTTCACGCTCCAAACTTTATATCTGTTCAAGATTTTTATGGTAACAAATCACATTTAAAAACAAATGATGAGTTTTGCGAATGGGCAATATCTAAGGGAAATAGCGGATATACTTTTATAGCGCCTGATACTATTTATCAATGAACTTTATTATTCAAGGTAGTCTTGCTTCATTTCGTAAAACATTTGGTTTAGAAAAGCTTAAAAAAGGATATTTTCCACACTTTTTCAATAAGCCTGAAAATCAAAATTATGTAGGAAAAATACCTGCTACAAAATATTATGGAGTCAATACAATGAAACGAGAACAATTAATTATTTCAAGTATCATGCCGAAAAAGTAAAAGAAAATTATATTTTCGATTTCAAAAAAGAACTTGCAGAATATTGTGATTCTGATGTTGATATTTTACGACTTGGATATCATAAATTTAGAGAATATTTTCTAGAAATAGCAAATATAGATCCATTTCATTACATAACAACAGCGGGTGTTTTATGGCTGTTTATAAATCAAAATTTCTTGAGGAAAATACTATTGCAGTAGTTAAAAATTTAAAAAAAAATAAATAAATGTGTAGTGAAGAATCAGTTTCGTGGTTAAATACGTTTCCAAATGTTCAACATGCTTTAAATGGTGAAGTTACTATTTGTGGAGCAAAAGTTGATGGTTATGACCATAAAACTAAAACAGTATATTAATATAATGGTTGTTTTTGGCATGGATGTACTGATGGTTATTCTCCTGATACAATAAATAAATGCAACAATGAAAGTATGGATGACTTATTTACTAAAACATACAATCAAACTACAATTTTAAGACAAAATGGTTACAAAGTAAGGGAACTGTGGGCTTGCAAATGGAAATAATTGATTTTCTACAAAAATAATTTAGAAAAAACTAAAAATATAATAGAACCATTACAAACCTAGAGATGTGATTTTTGGAGGTAGAACAAATGCTTCAAGATTTGAAGTTTCAGGAAAACAATTAAGTGATATAGATATATGTAGTTTATATTCGACAGTGATGTTTTATGATTATTATCCAGTTGGTCATTCAATTCAAATATTTAATCCTAAAAATTACAATGAAAATTGGTTTGGATTAGTCAAATGTAAAGTTTTACCACCACAAAATTTATATAATTCAAGTACTACCGATTAAACTAGAAAAAAAAACTATTGTTTACTTTATGTTCAAAATGTGTTGTAGAGAAAAAAGGAGAATGTAAACACAGTGATGAAGAAAGAGCAATAAATGGAACATAGACTACTTTAGAACTAAATAAAGCTCTCGAAAAAGGTTAGAAATTACTTAAAATTCATGAAGTTTGGCATTTCGAGCAAAGAAGTATTAATATGTATAGAGATTACATTAGAACATTTATGAAAATAAAAAGTAGTCCTTGGGAAGATGATTGTAAATCAAAAGAAGAATATATTCATTTTATAAAAAAAGGAACAAAATATCAATTTAAACATTGAAACAATTGAACAAAATCCTGGAAAACGTGCTGTGGCCAAAAAAAATTTTTATTCGCTTTGGGAAAAATTTGGAAAAAAAAAAATTAGTTAACACAAACAGAATATATTACTGTACCAACGACTACTTCAAATGTATGATTATCTTTATATGAAATGTTAGTTAGATTATTTGATAAAGTAATATATTATGACACACATAGTGTGGTTTACATTGATGATGGTTGTGTATGCTTGGTGAATGGACAGATGAATTTGGAAAAAATGATTATGGTATAAATAGGATAAGTACTGGGCCAAAAATCTATGGTTATAAAACTTTTTTGGGGAAAACAAGTAACAAAAATTAAAGGATTCACTCTAAATCAGGAAAATGTTTTACAATTGAATATGAAATTGGTGGGCAAATTAGTACAAAAAACTAAGAAAAGTGTGGCTATAAAAAACAATATGATTACAAGAGATATAAAAAAAATTTTGTGAGTATGTTTATTGCTAAGGAATTTAATTTTAAGTATGACAAACGTATGATTTTGAATGAAGAATATGATAGAATAGATACATTATCGTGGGGTTATTTAACAAATAATATATATATTTTATATTCTATATATATTTTTATACATTCAAAATTTGTAATATTTTAAGCATCTTTAATTTCCAAAACAATGTCAGTATCAAGAACTATCAAAATCCAAGAGTTTAAACATTTTCATCTCTAATTTCTAAAACAATATAATTAAACTGCTCATTATTAATTCTATAAAAAATTGGGTATGATGGCTCGTGAACAATATAATATCCAATCCAAACATTTTTTGTGGTAGAAAACTAGCAATTATATCAGTTTCTAAATGAGATGATTCATCATATTTTATGAACATTACATAGGCTAAATTATAATCGACATTTATCTTTTTTAATGGGTCAGAATTAGCAATTTAGTTCCAATGACAACTTTTTCATTTTCAATAAGCTAATTTCTCCAAAACCAAGAATATCGGATAATAGATCATCAAGTTTAATATTAAACTTAGATTTAATCGATACTCTGTTTTTCACACTGTCTGTTTATTCAATTTTATTAGTTGGAAATGGTTCAAACGAATTTATAGTTTCTTTTAATGATTCAATATTGTTTTATGCTTATGGATGTAACTTCATTTTTATCAACCATAGCACTCAATTTTTCAATTGTTATAGTATTGTTTTCTATATTAGGTGATACAAATTTTGTATGAAAACTTATCAGTGCTATCAATTTATTTTGGTGAATGGTATCATAATGAAGCTTTTTCTTTAGTATAGAGCTGTTGTTTGTTAACTTAAATGCTTTATTCTCCATTTATTATAAATATTGTCTTATTAAATGAAATAAAGTTGATTGGGGTGTTGGTCGTTTATTTTTAGAAGAAATTTAAAAAAATTAAAATAATGGTGAATTGTTGCTTGATAACATAAGGGGTGTTATAGTGGGTCCAAGTAACTGTGGGAAAACTTTATTTGATGGTGCATTTTATTTTTTTAAAAGAGGATTGTTAAATTTCAATAACTTTTATGTCTTCAAAAAGTTTAAACTAGCCCAAATATATTCAGCTACAAAATTATTGTGATGTGTTATCCAACAAGTTTAGTGGAAAAATGGCATTTTTTTATAATAACAATGGTGAAATGATTCCCTTAGATCAATATGAAAATGAGTCTCTAGTTATATTTGATTATATTATTTTAGGCAAGCATATTTTTCAATCGCGATTATTTTACTGTAGCAAGACACAAGTATACAGATGTAATTTATTTAGCTAAAACTTATTCGAAAATACCAAAGTAATTGAGGGGAGACAATACATTTTTTCTGTGTATATTTAGACAAGATGATACGAACTTGAAACATATTTATAACGATTTTGTTAGTGGGGACATGTCTTATGAGAAATTTAAATATATATGTGCAAACTGCTGGAGTCAAGAATACAGTTTTATCACATTAGATTCGAATAGAACATTGAATAATGGGAAATTCAGAAACCAGATTAAAGATTTTATAATGTAACTCTGTCTTGTGAATTTTGCACGACTTTTCCTTGTCCTTTCTCGCAACTGCTGCGCACTCTCGTTGCAACAGGAAAAAGTTTATCTGCACAGTTGTCCACGTCCGAACCTCTGCAAACTCTCGTCACAAAGACGAAGAAGGTTATTGCAACTGCATCGCTATCCATTTGCGGTATGACGAACAGTCTGCGAGGCACCACATGAAACTTCATAATAATCGCCTCACTCATCATCTTGTCACCAGTGCTCAGTGACAGGATGCATGATTTCAAACTCAAGGTTCCTGGTATCGAATCCCTGTGCCAATAGTATTATTTATAGTGTAAATATGAAGGTGCCCATATTTACATTGTAATTATCAACCAAGTCATGCTAAATGTGAGTCATAAAACATTGCTCTTGCTAATATAACAATGTATTAGCATTGATGCCCCCAGCAAAAATACTCTCTTACTACACTGTAATATATCAGACGTATACCTGAAGTGTTCTCATATGTTGAAGGCGCCACAATATATGAGAAGGGAAAACAAGAAATAAAAAAACATCACCTCTCTGCTAAAAAAAATAATAAAAAACAGGTGAGTTGAGTGGAGAGGTGATAGATTTCTCCATTGGAGGTTTGCAGGTGCTAAAATAAAGCCGGAAAAATAAAAATTTGAGTCACTGGCACAATACAAATATCTGTAAACGCTGCAAAAAGGGTCACTGGCATTATAGAAATATCTGTAAACCTTTTGGAATTTTTAAGAATAATATTTGCTAAAGAAATTCGTTAAAAGATATTTGGATATTGTTAATGATTTAGAAAACTTAGCTATTTAAGCAAAATATTTTTTTTTCACAAAACATCTGTTTTATTCTGCTAATAAAATTGGTAAAAATTCTCCACGATGTAAACTGTTTCCTGTTTTTTCTTTTAATAATTTTTTGATTGTTGGTATTGACAAAGTTAGTTTAAAAGCTTTCCCTTCTTCAGTTTTTTATTTTTTTCATCAATTTGATCTTTTGTTAAAAAATTATCTATATCCAAATCTCTTAATTGATCAATGGGTATATCGAAAGTTTTATTTATCTTCATTTAAATTGAAAAAAAAAAAAGATTAATTAAACATTTTAATACCCCAAACAAATTTTGTTTCTGTAAACATAGTTGGAGCAACGGCTGCAGAAACAATATTTTCACCAATTGGGTTATCTTTATTCAACATAATGTCTTTTGCTTCCTCCTGTAAAATTTTATCAGTTTCGTGTATAGATTCTATTTATTTATGATCTCTATAAGCAATATCATGATATTTACATGCTTCATCTAATTAATTGATTCCTGTGTCACCTCTTTCTAGTCTTTCGTTTAATTTTGTAAATGGCTACTGTATTTATAACCAGGAAAATGCATTTCAGGCAAATTTAAGTTGTTTAGTGCCCAATTTATAATACCTTTACCATGATGTTTCGAATTCCAAAATGTATGTGGAATTACATTTAAAACTCTTATAAGATATGGTATTCCTTTTGGTTTATTAATAACAAAATCAGAAAATTTATGATTCAACATATTCATTATGCTTACTTTTTCATTGCAAAAATTGTTATTTGCAGCATTTTCTTCACGTGTATAACTAATAATCTGTCATTAAAATTTCTAACATCATTCATCCAAATATGTTCTTTTGGGAAACTATTGAAATTTTTAATGCCTTCACCAGATCTAGGAGTTCTTGAAGAAATCGTTCTTTTGTGCGTGTTTGGTTTCTGATCGTGAAAGAAATTTTTCTAAATACAGATTATAATTTGATTTAATTATATATTCATACTTCCAACTTCTATGTGCATTTATTGGGGTTTCAGGATTATTTTATCAGAATGCGGCATTGGTTGATAAAATAATTTCTGTATAATTTCCATAGTCATTATCAGTGTTTTGTGTCCTTTAAATCTTTATTTTTTTTTTTGTTAACAAATTAGTAAGGCCTTCTGTTAATGTGTATTCTTTATCTTTAACAAATATTTTATCATTACATTTTTATCACCAATGTAAAAATGTTGTCCATCTCCATGTAATCCATGTGGTGCATCATTAGTATTAATTTTTTCAGAAATTACTTTTCCAAGATTTATAGTAGAATCAGACGTGCACTGCATCAAATTTTTCAATGGTGCAATTTCCATGTGCTCTTCTAAATTACGTGATTTTTTTTCTGAAAACAATTCTCTTTCAAATGATGTTTCTTGTGGTGTTGGTGGATAATCTAAATTTTTGCTGCTACTGGAATTAATGTATTTATTACATTTTTATATTTATAATTTTTATATTTTTCCACTTTACCAATATTTCATAATTCGTCACTTAAAGTTAGATCTTTCTTCTTATTTTTTTCTTATTCTATGTCATGATTATTTTTTATAATTCCAATATCTTTCAATGAGTAATTTAAGTCAAGAAACGTTCTTTGAATCTTTCATTTATATGTAATTTTATTCTTTTAAGTGAGTTGTAAATGCATTGAGATCTTTGATAGACAAACTTTTCCCCCAACAGATCAAACTAGGGGGAATTTAAATGTTTATAATAATAGAATTGAATTTGATATTTCTGTAGGAGATATCTCTTCTTTTCCAAATGATGCTTATGTTTATGAGCAATTTTGTTAACTAAAGAGAGATAAAGAAGGAAATGGGGCAATATATGATAAAACAGATAATATTGATGTTTGTTCTAACTTTTTTCCTTTTAAATTTTCTAGAGTAGAAATCTCAAAACATGGACATATTATTGAAGCTGTTGATAATCCAGTAATAACATCAACAGTGATTAATACTTTGTTAAGATCTCCAGGTGAACAAAGTTATTTAGAATTAAGTTGTGTTGATTATTATTGGGTAAAAGCTACCTATAGTGGTAAACCAAATGAAATAATCTATCCTCTTAGATACCTGTTTGGTTTTATTCATTATAACAATGAAACTTATTGGAAACATGGCTATAAAATTACTTTTATTCAGAATTCGTTGAATAATAATTGTTTATTTTTTTATCAAAAAATAAAGCAGATGGTAAAGTTGATAGAGATTATACTGATCCAGGTTAAATTGTTATTCAAAAATTAGAAATTATGTGGCCTATTGTTGAATATGAACCTAACACAGCCATTGCAATTAAAGAAAAAATATACAAAAACCCTAAAATACCTATTACTTTAGATTATTGGCAATTTTTAGGAAAAGAAGTTCCTGCTGAACAACTAATTTTAACTTTGATATAAAAGCTCATTTTAATAATTTTCAATTTCATATGCCTGATTTTGTAATTGTTGGCTTTTAACTAATAAAAAAATTGTGTTGAGTAGTATGTACATGCTTCTATGTTTGATCACTGTAATGTAAGAAATATTTATGTTAAAAATGGAAGAAATGAAATTTTTCCAAAATAAAATTGTAATCTAGGGATTGGCAATCATTTTTGTGATAAAGCATTTCTTGCTTATAACGATTTTAGAAATTACAAAAGAAAACTAGATACTATATGTACAAATAATGAACTTTATTATAAGCCGACTAAACTATGATGTTGCTACCCATTATTATTCATTTTGGGGTCGAAGAGTGTTGTATATTATTGATTGTTTATATAGAAAAACAACTAAATAAAGAAAAAATAAATACAAAAATTGGTGTTGATTTTGATAAGGCTGTTGGAGCAGGAACAATTTGCAGTTGTTATTTTAATTAGCCAAAGGAATTTAACTTATGATTATTGGGAAGAAAGAATTACTGAAGATATATAAAATTTTAATTTTATTAAATGGAGGAAACTACAAATTGTTTGATAGTTTAAAACAAAGTTTAAGACGTTTAGTTAATTTTTAAACTTCACAAATTTTAGATGTATAGTTTTAGTTGTTTAATAAATTTCTTTCTTTATAAATAAAAATGCCTCTGTTTCCATGCAGTATGACTAACATTTTAAAGGGAGGTAGCCGTTGTGAGCCACCTTCCTATAGAGTAGATGATAATGCATCGGACGAAATAAGAGAATTAGTTCACTAATTTCATTCAAATTTACTAGACTTACAACATTGACTATAAATATGACCTTCGAGAAATCAGTGAAAATTTGGAATATGAACTATAATAACATAATATTTGATTTGATTTTAGCTTATTTTGCTTAATCTTAGCTTAAATTTGGTGTTTTTTAGATTTATACAAATCATGCAGGGTCATTTTTGAAAAATTGAAAATTTGCTTGTTTTTGGTGGGTTTTTTTTAGTCATTTTGTGGCAGTTTTTAACCATTTTTGAGACTGTTTTGAGGGGTATTTTTTGCTACAAATTCAAGAGAAAGAACCTTGAAATTATTGGGAAAACATGATAAATTTACATAAAAACAGTAAATAAATTGTGGATTTTTGGGTGTAAATTGGATTGTCCTCTTGGTACCCATATAATACTAAACTCCCTGAAGTCCGCTTCAGTAGATATTATTAAAGATTCCCGACTAGGTCACTAGATCTCAGGGTCGTGGTATGATTCTGCTTCTTAATCTAACTATCAAAGCTGTGACCCCACATTGGGCACCACAAAACTCTGACGCACGACAGCCCTATGGGAGTGCCACGAAAATCCTTGTTATGTGACAACCTTAGGCTGTGAGGTGGTCACCATGGTCAATTTACAGTTTTATTTGTGTTGCCAGTCACACGAGATTAGTGATGTAAAAAATTAGTGCCTGTGGACCGGCACACTGCCCGTGTACATAATAGGGCGTGTGGCCTGCCTACATGGAAATATTTTCCTTTATTTTGGGGAAAAAGAGTGTGCTATAGACAAACCCTGTTATTTTATTTGTTTCTGGCTTCTTCCAGGGGATCGACCTCCGCTTCCCAGTTCCTAGATACACTTTGTCTTTCTGGTAGTCAATGATCACCTGTTGCTTGGCTAGCTAGTGTTTCTCTTCACCCGCGGGCCGCAATAAATTTGGTCTGGATACTCTCCTCCTACCTAGATCAACAGCGTGATTTTACCTTCAATTGACAGAAGCGTTCCCTTGTGAGCCGTATTCACGGCTGTTTTGGTGTCCCTGAGTTCTGCATCTTGGGTAACCTTCAGCAAAACTGACTGGCAAATTAAATTTGCATTCGCTGTGGTGTCTAGCATATCCAGTAATTCACAGCCATCAATCTTTACTGTGATATATGGCATTTCTTTGTTTTTCCCCCTTCTTGTAATACTGCATTTTCTGGGGCCTCACTTATTTTGCTGGGGATCATGACCCTCATTTTCCCCAGCCATTGTGTTTGCCGCCGGTTTCTACATGTCATAGTTCGACTTTGATTTGTTCTGCACAGGGCCCCTAACCTTCGCGGTGCTGGCTTGAGTGTCCTTCTTGCGGTGTTAGCCTTGAAGCACCGGACAGTCAGGTTGGAAGTGCTGTTCTGGGCAATATCGGCATTTAGGTATGCACTGTCTTGGTGAGGGAGGGGGTGTGACTTCTCGCACTTTCCCTTCTGTTTATTTGTTACACTGCAGGGCATCTGGAGTGGGTCGGGCAGGGTGAGTGGCCCGCTTCTCCTTGGCTACCTCCCATTCACGAACCCATACATGTGTAACTAACTTTTCAATCCCTAGCAGGGGCTGATTGCACAAAAAATTGATCTCGGGGAGTAACTACAATGTGACCATTTCTACGTTGACCTCTTTGGATTGGTCTGGCTGTAAGTGCTTAAGTAGCAGTACCTTGCACCTAATGAAAATTTTACCTTTGTCCCCGGGTTTTTGGTACTTGGCTGTACAGTTCTGTGGTCAATTGTGGCAGCACTGATTGGCGATTAGTCTTTTGAAGAATTAATCCCAGTGTGTAACAAATTTGCTGTAGCGATTCCACCATTGGCGAGCCTTGCCCTCTAGCTGGGCTTTGTCCTTCATTGTCCATAGTGCTTTTGGGAGCTTTGTGCAGGTGAATTCAGCTTTGCATGTCTCTATGAATTGTTGCGGGTCTTCCTGCAGTTTCCTGGCCTATTTGGGGATCGTTAGTTCCGCTTCACCTGCTGGCCTATTTTCTCGAGGCGGGCTACACGCTCATGCATGTCTCTGGGTTGTGCGACATATGGTGCAGCTATATGTAAGCCCTTCCATGTTGCAGGCTTTATCTGGTTAACCAAGGTAATTGAAATGGTACAGGCAGGGGCAGTCATTACAAGAGACTCTGTATAGGCCTTCACTGTCGTATTATGCTGCATCACAGCAAACTTGTTTTTCTTGACATCTGGGGCAGCAGAATTCCAATCCATCCATATCCTTTTCCTTCCATCCTAAGCAAAGGTAGTGGTAATTGTTGCCACAGTGTGTGCATTGGATTGTTAGATTTCCCTCTCTGGTACTGCTAGACATTGGACACTATATGGTGTCGAGCTTCTCCTCATTCAGTGAGGTACTCAGGCTGTTCTCGGTCATCATGATATAATTACTGTTCGGGGTTTTTTGGGTGCCACAGGGTTTTTCGACACTCTCAGAAGAATTCTAGTTTTAAATGGAGTGGCTGGCGTTTGCTCTTGTCGATAGTGAGGCTCTTCTCTGGGTGTTCCATGGTTTCACTAGCTCTTCCAGGGCTTCGTGAGGCTCCACGTTGGGCACCAACAAATACAGTAACTTGATGCCTAATACACTCAACACGGAAAAATTAAGAAAGGTGTACAGGCCCTCTAGAAACCAGGGTAACGACGTCTCCTTAACAAGGATTTTACCTTCTTATTTGTGGGGTCCTGCCATCGGGGTTGACAGCTCACTAACGTTGTGGACCACAGCAGGTGGAGCTGGTCGGAGGTCGGTCCTCAAATGGGTCCTGACAGGATGTTCTCTGTGGAAGCTGGACAAGTGGCAGTTAGAGCTGCCTTACTAAGGGAGCCCTAATAAGCCACGTGATGGCTGGTAAGGCTTGTTTCTGAGGTGTAGGCAGAAGAGGCAGCAGTGGTAGGGGGCACGTTATACCAGGTGTCTCTAGATGCAAGGATGGTGGGCACCGAGTTCCAGGAGTGTGCGGGAACACAACTATTCTCTTGCCAGTGATGTTACGTTATGTTCAGGGGATAAAAATTTAAAGAAGAATAGAGAATTATGATTTAGCAGATTCAGTGGGAGTCCTGGAAGTACATGTACGACCGTAAAGGTGGTTTAATATTATGTAGCAGCGAGGGGGAGGACAGGTTCTGGTGTGGTCTGCCTAGGAAGGAATCTATTCTTCCTGGGGCCGCTGTCTTTGGGGTAAACCCCTGCCAGGGTCCTATTAATCAATCAATCGGTGCAGGAGCGTGCGCTTCGCGTGGGACGGTGCTCAAGCCTATAGCAACTTGGGGAGAAGACACCCCTGATTCCCCTCGGTGAGTAGTTGAGTGAGTGGTGTCACCCGCTACAGACCTCAACTGCCCCTCTTGGTTCATAGCATTTCCTACTGTAAGGATCCTACGGCTCTTGGTAAGCGGCGTGACCAGCTTGTAGCCTGAGAGTCATTATGTCTTAACGTGTCTGTTCTCTTCAAGCCTCAGGAGCCTCAGAGAAAGGGTCTCTCTCCCCTTGCCACAGTGGCGCTAGAAGAGTGGCGTTACCAGCTAACAACTAGACACCAAACATTGACAAGAGGTGAGAGTGCCCTTCAGTGGGGTCTTTGGTTCGAAACTCTATTGTGGTGATTGTGCATGCACTGAGAAGTAGATAGATAAGTTGATATGCACACAGAAGGCAAAGTGGGTAAGAGAGGTGAAAACGAAAGAGAACGGTTGGACCAAAAATATGTTAACTGGCAGGTATATGTTTTATTCCATCAGTAGGAATTTACAAGACATATATCTCTGACCTGTGCCTGCTGCAGGGTGGCCTTGATATTGATCGAAGTTCAAGGGAAGGGAGACCCTGGTACAACTACACCCGGTGCGGAGGAGGCGCATGGTCAACACTCGAAGCAAGGAGAAGGCTCTGCGACAAGAGCTTCTGCCTAGTGTGTTGAGAAACACAAGTTCTGACAATAATAATTTAATATACTAAGTCTAACAGCTACTGCTGAAGGCATGTGGTACTGCAAGTGTGACAAGTTAGCAAGAGTTGCAGAAGATGCTCCAGTCAGAACTGCTCGCGAAGGGCGTGCATAGGAATAAATACCCTCAAGAGATCTGATGAGGGAGAGGTGACTGAAGCAGGCCGTATGAAGGGGAAGCTTCCCCTTATGTGCGGAAAGCGTGCACATTCAGTACCTACGGGCCAGTGTAAGGCAAGTGAGGGGGTGGGTCTACCCACTCAGACTAGCACGCGGCGTTGTGCAGATTGTCGGCCTCTCGGGTGGCAATGGGTTGACTCACTTATGAATAGTAACGGTACAGAGGCAAAATGAGCGGTGTCGTTCAACGCTACGGTACACCAGGGAAGCACTAGAGGCTGAGGCTACGATATGTATTCGACAGCGCTCGTGGCATGTCAAGAGAAATTATTTAGATGTACCTCTTCTTTGGTCACAGAGCTTGTAGTTAAGGGTGAAGACTTACTTCAGTATGGGCATTGTTTGTAACCTGGCAGTGAAGGATTAGGTGTTAGTTCCATGTTCATCACAATCAGTGACAAGTTATTGTATGCACCAATCATCTTTAGTAAACGGGAAAAGAGTTGTTTCAAATTGATTCTGAGTTCACAACCTCTAGAGAAAAAAATCACATCTAAATTGACTGCTGTAACTACTGCAACACAAATGCGTATTATTTACAGACACAGCACAACTTTCTTGGCTATTCCAAAAATCAGGAGCTTCTTGATACAAGAGGTAAGTCATTTCAACCACAGGATCATTCAATAAATGAGAGTCCTCAGCTATGTGTACTGTAGAATATTGCATTTTCAACGAGTATGTGGTTTAATTTCTGAGGTTATTTTAGTGACCTTGATTGCCACCAACCACATTACAATGAAGATTGCAAGAGAGAGAGGATACTGACAGTAGTTGTAAGAAAGGGAACAGGATGGCAGTAGGCGTCAAGTCAGCTGTCTCACCACTCAATTCGTAGGAGGTAGCAGTAAAGTTTAAAGAGCCATCCGTGGGCCACCTCTGTACACAAGGTGATTTGCCTTCTAGTCAGAGCCATGGTTCATAGTATAGCATGCCATACACACACTTCATGATGACAAGGTCATGGCACTACACGTTACGTATTCTGCCCTCCAGGCAACTTGCTCTGGGTTGTTTGTCCTGTAAAAAAATTTTCAGAAGTTTTTCAAGAGTCTGAACAATTTTGGCTTTTTAGCCAGGAGATAACTTACTTGGAGGGTCAGATTACTTTTCTGTTTTGTATACCAGGTTCAAACGTTTCTATTCTTATACGGCAGGAAAACTTTTTAAAAGTGGACATTTTTAAAAGGGTTTTCTTTAAGTACTTTTGGAATTAACTTGAAATATACTTTCTTAATTACAGAAGTATGCTTAAAAAATGTACATTTTCGCTGTTCACATTTTAATCTCTCACCTTTATCTATAGAAAGCATCTCTTAATGTGAAAAATGTGTGAGACTATGTTAATAACTATAAGTGTGATGAGTGATGAACCAGAAGAATGAAAGGGTGGTACGTGTACAGTTTGTGGGGTGTTGCAGGGGAGGAGCAGACACTAACCGTGAGGGCCACACAGCGGGTCCACGACAAGGATGTCAACTGTGTGTGCTTGTCGCCCAACGACCAGCTGCTGGCCACCGCCTCCCAGGACAGGACAGCCAAGGTACTGCCTTCACTTCTGACTTTTCCCTCTTGCCATTCTCATGCAGAACATTTTCATATACTCAATAACTGGAAATGTATTGGAAACAGCAGAAATTTGATTTCACAAAGTTTGCTGTATACTTTTCCAACAGCAGACAGTTTTTTGAAGAATGTTAAGTATTATTACCATGCCACTACCGAAAAAACAAATCTGCTACCCTTTCTGTATCATTAATATATTACCTAAAAAAAAAAAAAAAAAAAAAAACTAAGCATGTACTAGAAACAGTGGCATGTAACAAAATAATTTTGTGACAGCAACCAAATTAAATTAATGTGGTTAGTATAAATGTCTTACTCAGAGGAATTTACTTTAATTAATTTAACTGTATATTGAGCATTTTAAGCAACCAAGTGTAATGTCCTCAAATCAATTACACCCAAAGGGTGGGTCACAGGTCCAACTCTGGATGGGCGGTTGATTAGGGCTTTAGCCTCAGTGCCTGATTAGGTAGGTATATGTCACTCAGTACAAGCAAAATCAGAATACAACCCTAATGTCACCAAACTGCACTCACTTGTCCCTGGGTAGCTCATATCATGTATAATGAGGGGAGGGGGGGGGGGGGTGGCTTCACGTTGGATTTTCTCGTTAAAGACTGTGTGGTTGGTGAATGTTCTAGACTGCGGGACGGCTTGGGGGCTGTAACCTGTAGATGTAATTTTACTTTGAAAATTCTGCTTGACACAGTATGTGTATGAATGGTGGAGGTTGCCTCCAAATAGAGTACGAAATCCAGTATCACTGGGACCATACCAACAAGGCACTACTATCGTGACGGCAGTACGTCGGTGTACAAAGTGAGACGTGTAGGCTTACGTGTAGGCACGAAGTCGGGGCACACACACACACTAATGGGTCAAAGCTTTACGTGCTGTTCACGAGGCAGCGGCGTCTTCTTCTTTTTCTCTTTCTGTCTCGCTGGGGCGGCCGGATGTGGAACAGTAGCCGACTCTTGTTGCGGTGGAAGAGGACAGTGGCTGCTTGTAGACTCTCATGATATGTAAGGAGGAGATGTAGTGTAAGTTTCGGCGAGTGGAAGGGGGTCGTACCCCAGTACGTCGTTATTAACAAGAACTATTAATAAATATTCTAAAAAGACTCTGCTTATTTCTCTAGTAGGCAATGTAAAGAGAAAATCAGGAATTAAATTATTTATCTCTGGCTCTAAATGTCTTAATGGCTGCTTGAGCCTTAACTTCTGCCCACTTCTGTGAGTTCGTGGCATAAGGTGAATTGTTAACAAAGTATGTAAGTCAAAGCCGGGTATGACAGCAACCCTACTGAGTGTTGCTAAGACGACAGCTGACCTGTGTGATCCGCCATATAGGTAACTCCGAACCGGCTGTTCTCTAGCCAAGGTGGAACTATATAGCTGATTTGACAGTCAAACCCCTTAAGTGTGGTGAGTTCGTAGTGAAGGGCTCCTCCGAAGATTAGCCACTGCAACACACTTTGTATTACCTTGCCCAAACTCGGGCTGCCGCCAATGTATTTGCCATTTGGCGAGATACGCGTAGCCGGCTTTACCTTACATACAAGCAAATTAACTGAATTGAAATAAATATCTCAATACTCAATAGGGACAACAGGTTTCAAAACTCTGAATAGCAAGAATCTTTGAATAGATTTGGAGTATACGTTTTACTACAGATTGTATTAAAGAACGTACATATTGTTACATACATGTTGGCTGCACTCTCCTACTTGAAATAAAATCTTTGATAAAATAAAATACTTTACGCTTGCGCAAGATTATCGAAAGGCCAGGTGAAGGCAACCTGGTAAAAGTATGTGAACATATTATTTTAATATTTCAATAGAAAATTATTTAATTAAAGCAATTAAATTAAAGCCATGATTCTTCCTAACCTTTCTTGAAAAAAAAAAGGGGGTAGGGGGGTTTGTTGTCCTGAGGAGATCTAGATGTGTAGTCAGGAAGGCATTCCCTATCCAATTGGTGAGGAGGTAGCGTGGCTAGGGCCTTAAGGGCGTGTCCAGAAGGGACATGTCATCGTGACCTGCAATACCTGGTTTGAAGACAATGAGTTGAGGTATTTAGGGAATGATTAGGATGATGTGGTGGGAACCTCTAGTGTCTAATGATGGGCCTGGTACTGCTGGGTAGAGGCGCCTGAAGAGGATGAAGGCCTCTGGATGGTGTCGGCCCTCCGGGAGGTTGCTGGAAGCAGCGGAAGATGTTGCGGACAGTGTAGGCGATGGTGGTTCTCCGGAGCTGTCAGCGTCGTCGTCGACCACTGGGCCACTCGCGGTCAGTATCTATTTGTTTGTTCAGGAAATGATATTCACTGCTAAACTATGATCCTTTCCTTTGGTTACCAAAAAAGCTGGAGAACAGAAAGAGGATTTGGATGGTTCTATTACTGTCTAGTAATTCCTGAATTTTATTCCTCATAATTTCCTCTCTTGGAGGTGCCAAATCATAGGGATGTCAGTTTACAGGTTTAGAATCTAGCAGCTTGATATCATATTCAATTAAATTTGTGCAACCTAATTTTTGAGTTAAAATGTCTGGGAAATCACCACACAAATTTCTTCTAACCTTTTGTTTTTCTTGATCAAAATGACTTAGAGGTAGGGAACTCTGATTGTTACGAATTTCAGACACTTGTACTCTTTCCCTAGTCTGACTGGAATTGACAAATGGGATGATGACTTGTTTATTAAATTTAAACATAATCGGCCTGGCTTGTATGTCAATTACCATACCAGTTTTTGAGATAAAATGTGATCCCAGAATGAGGTCAGTGCCAATAGTATCACATACTAGAAATGGAAAAAACCAGTGAAAGCAAGACAATTTTAATTTTTACAACGGCAGCTACAGATTGCAAAGGTTGGTCTGAAGCTGTGACACAATTTATGTTTACTGGCTGTGTACCTTTCACATATCTTAATTTTTGGAAAATTGCTGCAGAAATAAAACTATGTACAGAACCTGTATCAGCAAGGCTCTAGATTTCAAGAGGACCTAACTGTGTGGCAAGATATGGCAAAAATTGTTTGGTTATTAGTACAATCTATTACAGACTTCGTCAGAAATATAATTTTACCTTTCGTATCACAGACAGATGCATTTATTAATTTCAGAATTCCAAGAACATTTAAATATACCTTGACGTGGGCATTCAACACACTTAACCCAAACTAAAGCCACGCAAATAATTAAATAGTTAAAAGACAACGCGTCTCAGATCAATTTAAAGCTTAAAATCCTACAATATTAATCATTAGGAAAATACGTTAAATCCTCCAGTGTATTAAAAGCTCCCAACTCGCGGAGCACTGAGACCACATTTAAAATATGCTAGTTCTCTCCAGGGCACCAAACAGACAGTAAAGCCTAGAGATATCAAAATGACATTGAACAATACTTTGACGCATGTGCGGATAGGCTACTAGGCACGATAGTCGAGGATTTTGCTCGCTAGACCAAAAGCGGGGTGGTCTAGATTAAATAGATGGTGAGAGATGAGGGGTGTTGGTTAGAACATAATTACTATTGCTTCTTGGGCGCCATGGTCGTAGTGGATTTTACCCAGACGTAGCAAGCTTGGCCCACACCGAACTGGCGATTCCACAGGTGAGCTTCGTTTGTCCAGAAGTGGATGTTATCCCACCCGAATCCTGTAGAAGTGCCGGTTAACAACCCTTTTACCACGGGATGGCACAAGGGATGAATTTGTATATGCAGAGATACAAATAAGATAGTTACCCGAGCAGTTGATACTAAACTCGTGCCTGAGTTGGGCGGTGCGGTCCCGTTACGCCTGTTGCTTCGGAGTGGGTTGAGGAAGTGCACTCAACTGTCTGGCGGCAAGGAACGCTGAGTTTCGTTCCCTACGTTTACGTCCGTGCCTATGGTCGTAAGGCATTGAGTGTCTGCTTACAGTATGCTAAGTACACCTTGATGCGAACTAACTAAACACAGTTTATAGTTTCAGTCTGGTTTTGGCTTGCTGACCAGGCTCTGTAAAGTCTCCACTGATCCCCCACGCTAGGTTGGCTGATCAGAGACGGGGAGTTGTTTGGGTCACCAATGCAGCCACTGGATATGTGTTCAGACAGAGGTGGGCGGCAGGTCTCAAGCCACGGTATATCCCAGCACTAACAATGCTCTTGGATGAGGCAATAACTCAAGATTGTCGCTTCTCCCAGCACTGGTACAGTGCTGTGGCAGTTGGAAAGCAACAGGTGGCCGTGTAATGGGTGTGTAGAAAATATGATGGACCCCTGAGGGGTGTCCGCAATGGAAGTTAATTTGGTTATATCAGTTACCCGGTTCTTATCAATGGGGTACGTAGCAACCTAAGTAAAGCAGATAAACAGACAGATACTCTCATAACTAAAAGTGGTAAGGTAGGAAACAAAAGTATGTTTATTGTTGGTTCAATAAACATGCGACATGTTCTACCTACTACCAGACAATTGAGTGCTGACGGTTACTACGCTGGACAGGTGTAGGCAACCAGGTTCTAATGGAACAACTGGAAAGAAATATATAAACGAGTAAATATATAATACTTGTAAACTGTTCTAAGAAAGGTGTCTTGAGGAGACAAAGTGAATTTAACGTGTTAGTGAGCGTGTTCACTGGTTCACTGATCATCGACGGTGGAGTAGCTGCAAGGGGCGTACTCAATGCTTCGAAGTTCTCTAGAGGTCCTAGCACTGAGCAGTGCTGTGGGAAGTCACGAGAGAAGAGCTAGAATGATTTTTGAGCTCGGCAGCATTCTGACTTATATAGAGGAAACTTGTAGGTTGCCGGTGCAGGGGAGGCGTAACGTCCTCCTGCCCTGGTTGGTGCTGGAAAACTCTGGTCAGCGTTTCTGCTTCGTGCCTCGTTGGCGGCGCTCGGCCTTGCCCGAGGTCTGGACAGTTTGTTGGCTCTCAGCATCGGAAAGGGGGGAGGGGGTGCCTGCCGGGTTGCGTATCCTCTAGGGAGAGAGGATTAGCCCATAAGTTCCTGCTGCCTGTAGGGTAGACAATGTGTCACTCACGTATGTAGTGGTGGAAGAAGTACTCTTGGCAATGAGTCATAATCGTATTAGATTACTGGTATAAGCGGCACTCATAAACATTAAAAATAACAAACTGAATTCTCTGAAAGGTTTATCAAACTTCATAAGTACAAGCAGGTGGGTTGCCAAAAGAATGCACAAGCTGGAGCGAGTGGATGCTGTCCGGTCAAATGCACCATCACTTTTCCAGGCAATTTAACTTGACAAATTTCAAACTAGAAATGTCCAAAAAATATTTCATATTCTTAACACTTTAGGTTACTGAGATCTGCACCAAACATAGCAAGTTAAACCAATTTAAATTTCCAATCTCAACCACTTCACAAACAATAATTTACAATGCTAAACTAACAATGCAAAACTAGGCAACTCAGTTACTATTCACACAATCCAATTATGTTTTATCAAATGGCGAATCCATTTGTTGTTGCCTTTGGCCATCACCAATTTCATCAATCATATTTGCTATTCTGGTGACTACTGTAGCACCTAACTTCCAACAAAATTACCATACCTGTTGCTGGAGCAGAATTAATGCCAGTGATTACTAAGTGCTGGTTGGAGTATAGGTGGCCGAGAGCGGAAAGTGCGACAAGGCTCGGTATTACACTTCAATTCAACCAGTTACAGAGAAGCATGAGCGTGCATGCTCGGAAAGGAGGGAAGACCATATTGGAGGGAAGGAAAAAGGAGAGGGTGGAAACCCAAGGCAATGCGAAGGTGGAGCAATGACCAAATTGTTACTATGCACAGCACACTCTGTAGCGGCCGTATCATCTTCGACATAATCTTTAACAACACACCCTGATTGTAACTTTGTATCCAATTTCTTTTGATTTTGTGCATTTTGTTTCTTTGAAAGTTTTGTATTTTAGGTGATGTGAACTTATTCTGTTGTGGTTAGACCACCACCCTACGTGTTTTTTTAATCCTTCTGTATTTTTAATTTTTGTTGTAATTTATTACAATGTTTCTTAAAATGCCTAGGCTATTTACAGTAATGACATGTTTTGTCAGGCTGTTTACTAGTTTGCACCTGGTCCTGGGCTTTATCTTTTTGAATTACACTGGCTCAATCTCTTGTTTTAGACCTTTCCTCTCTCATCCTGTCTTTTCTTTGGAAATGAGGTGGGAGGTTTCCTGAAATGGAAAGATGACTTCTCTCTAGACTGATCTGCAAATGCTACATTTGTTGAATTTATACAAAACTTGTCTAAGTCAGTAAAGGTATGTGGCCTATTTGCAAAGATATAATGAGAGCGCTTAGTGAGGTTCAAGCCATCCATGATGGTTGAGACTATTTCAGCCTCTGACACAGACAAACACAAAAGCATAGCTGCTTCCTCAACATCTGCTATATAATTGGCCAAGGGCTCATATTGCTGCTGCAACCTGTTGAACCATTCCAGCCTAATATTTACAAGTGTTCTGGCTGGAATAAAATAATAAAAAATATTTTAATGATATGGTTCAAAACTAAAACTGTTAGCTATTGCTAATGGTGTTCTGTCACTAAAAGGGGAACGAATGAAGTGGAAAATAATTTCTAGCAACTTGTGGTCTGGTATGTTACCTTTTTGTTTGATTCTCACCAATTTGGTCGAAAACTTTTAACAACTAATGAATATTTAGTCCATCAGTTTCAGAGAACACTGCTAAAATCCTTTCCAAAGGGTTAGAAAGCTTTCCATAGGCAGAAAATGAAGATGAATTATGAGGGGTGAATGCTGGATGTTGTGCCTGTTGAAGGAGTAGGGGTGCAAGATGGTGAGATGGGGTGAATGGTGTAAGTCAGCAGCCAAAAGTTTGGTTATGTTAGTTTGACTGAAGTTCTGCATGTGATAGGAGGGAAAGGGGGTTGAGGGGTGTTGTGGAAGAGCAGGAGGTGTAGGCCTGATGTAAAAGGGGGGGATGACAGGTTGGGATGGTTCTGTAGACTGGTGTGAAGTGAGTATCTGTGATGTATAGTTAAGCTGATGTGCGGACTGAGGGGTGGCTGGATGATTTATGGGATGTGCGAAGGCTGGGAAGTGGTTGAAACAGTATTTTAAGTTAATTGTTTGGTAGCCAGGATATTTGCTAAAGGCTGTATGGATTGAAATTTATTTGAGAGATGGATGGGAGGGAAAGGGTGAGGATGGATTGTCAGTAATGGCATCAAGTGTGTTTACATTGGTGGAAACTACCACCACAGATGTAAAGTTCTCCCCATTATCTTGTGTACTGTCCAGTTCCGCTGCAGAGGCTAAACACATTGATGGGACGGGGATGGTTTGAATGAGGGAGAATGACGTATGAGAAGCAGTGATCGGTGGCGAGGTGGATGTGACTGGGGATGAAGAGCCAGAAATTGCCATTTCTGCACCTAAAATGTGGACACTAAGCCCCTTTTTCTGGTCGCCCTGTAACTGGCGAGCTTAACAGTGCTTTTCTGGCACTGCTAATTCCTTAACTACCAGCTGTGGTCCCCAGTGTTTCGCTCTTGCCACAAATTGTATTTGGTGGTTTTATGCTTTCATAATTTTTTGTCTACCGATTCTATGAACTTATTAATGTGTGACATGTAGTTTGCATGGTTCTGGCCCTGACCTAATACTAATTATAAAATTGTTAACCTGTGAATGACGTCTTAATCTTGTTAGATACCTAAGTAAGTCCGCTTGGTGTAAACTATTATGTAGTGAAACAGCCATCTTGTTCAATTCATATACCTTTCTCTCGCAGATGGCAAACTCATCCATCTAATAAATTTCCCTAACATAGTCTACTGATGGTGGAATGCCATCTTTAGTGCAACACACAATTTTTTTTTTCTCAGCTGTTGTGTGTCCTCAGAGTAATATAAATTATGAGATCTCAACTTGTAAACAAGCTTATTTTTGTGCATGTATTCCGGGACTATTACTCTCTCCATACTATAAACTTAAATATTAACCTTAATAAGAAAAGTAAAATGCACTAAGCCAATAAAGTATTTTTTTTGTGCAAGTTTTGCCCAATATTTAGTACTTAACCTTGACGCGTGGCGCTTATACCATTATACAAAATCAACTACAACTCATCCACTTGAGCTTCAACAACTACAGGAAATGACTCCAAGATGTCTAGCAGGATGTGTTCCCAGGAAGGGACATGGATGATACTTTCAGCCTCCCCGATGCACCCGGCAGACAGTGTCGCCACACGTCCGAAGATGGCTGAACGCCACCAAGCGCCAGAGGCCATATCATGAGCACACGAGGGTAGTTCTCCCATCCCCCTCACTCCAGACAGACATCACAGGGGCACGTCACGCCTCCCACCCCAGCCCGACGTGCACTCCAGAGCGAGCCGCAAGGCCATGCGCGGGAGTTATCGTCTCCAGTAGCTTGCCTCAACACTTCTGTGCTGGGGCTCTCTACTTATCTAGGCCCTCACTGTCCTCTCAAATACCTTCTAGTTTTTCACCAAATGACCAGTGGCTGCTGCCACCATCTACCAGAGGCTTCAACACCTCCTGGTAATCGCCGTCACTAGAACCTTTCATCTGCAAGAAGACATTGACTATTGACTTAACACTTCAGTTGTTGATCCTCTTTAGTATTCAGCTACCACCTGTTAAAGTTAGGGCCTCTTCTAGGCAACCCTGATAGGTATTAGTTACATCAGTTAGTTTAAATTCTACCCTTGTATCTTAAGTAGACTAAGAAGCGGGTCACCTTCACCCGTATTTTGCTTAGCTTCTATACTTCTGCAGCACAGACCTATTGGTAGCACGTGAGTCACCTAGTATTTATTGTTACAATAAATACTTATTCTTAACATATCCGAGAGTTCTTTGTTCTAGAAGTATAACCTATCTGCCACAAAGTATTCAACCTCAACAAGGCAAGCAAGAGACCGGGTGTTATTACGAACCTAGAATAGGACATCAGGCTCCATTCAGGGGCTTGTCCGTTGACACGCCTTATCTTTCGACGGCCACCCATTATATCACCTCGGTGCGCAGAACGGTAGAGCCTCCATCACTAGGACACACCCCACCGAGGCAGGATAGCCACCTCAAGATGTATTACTGACCAGAGCACCTATTTAAGCTGCTGGCAGGTGTATTTGCTTGGGATTGGAGGCTCTAATTTATTTGTGGACCACACCCGGCATTGGCAGCAAGACGGTTTACCACCCATACCTCCAAGTGCTTGCACTGTTTTGAGCCAGAGAGCGCACCATCAGCCTTTGTCGGCTTACACGCCTAAGTTAGGGATACGTCTATTGCTTGCCGTTTCAAGGAAATCATATGTGTTATATGTCTATGCCATTCCACAGCCGGCACGGAGCTCAGAGATCAGTGCCACCAAGCAGGTCTGTGCAGGAAACCTCATCGCTCCAGGCGTCGATACCCCTCTGGGTCAGGCACGAGCTGCTCGTCACGCGGGGAGACCGGCTTCTTCCATCGGGAGTTACGTGTTTCTTTCTGCCCCAATTAGGACTGGCTACGAAGTTCATCCGGTAGTCTGGGCCCTGGTCACCGGAAGCGACTACAGGCTCAGGCATACCAATCCACACTTAGGCAGTTGGACAGGAACCAAGTGGAATCACGACATCTGGCTGAACATTACAGTAGCTCCAGCCCTGTCAAGGCCAATGAAACCAAGGAGTCCACCCGCCCATCCTGCAGCTCTGCTTCTGCATTGTCCAAAACAAGTCCACCAAACTCTGATAAGTCTACCAAACTCTGATAAGTCTACGTTGCCGCAGAGGGCCTGTTTAACTGTGAAGCATATTGCTTGTCCAACTGTACCAGACTTTGTTCCCAGTAAACAGCCCACAAGGCCAACACTGGTGACCGGGAAGAACGGAAACTGAGTTCCTAGTGTATGCGCAACTTACCTTGTGCAGTCCCAAAAGTTTCTTGTTGACCAATAGTTTAAGTGACATGCGTCAACCTTGTAGGCGTAGTGTACTGTGCACTCATATATTTTTTTATGTAGTTTAACCTAACCTAACAATTAGTGAGATACTATACAGCACTTTCAAGTTATGTGGTAATAAAAAAATATAAACAGTCTGCCAGACATGATGGCTGTGCACTCGGGCCAGTGAGAAAAGCAAACAGACCAACGAAAAAATACCTAAGGACGTCATGAGATGCAACTAA
Source organism: Dryococelus australis (assembly GCA_029891345.1). Classification (NCBI taxonomy): domain Eukaryota; kingdom Metazoa; phylum Arthropoda; class Insecta; order Phasmatodea; family Phasmatidae; genus Dryococelus; species Dryococelus australis. The sequence goes on along the minus strand of CM056993.1, from coordinate 218,607,801 downwards.
ATAAACAAATCAACGAAACACAGACGCTTAAGTTAAAAACAAAACAATTTTACTTGTTTGTTGCTGATGTGAAAACCATGGGACATTGGGCCTGATACAGATATGAACATCAAATATGTCACGTGAACTAAAATCAATAGTTACAGGCGTGACTTATGTGGTTCAAAGTACAGAGATACCACCAATTTATCAACTCATTCATAGGTCAGAACGACATACACATTATGTAACTAGTTTATGACTTGGGTGAAAAGTCGCAATCTGCTACCACTCTGTGATTAGGTAGCAGTTAATAACCACCTATATGGTATAATAGCTACCTGTATGGCACTACGTAAACAAATATGCTACCCTTTTTGTGTCATTAATATATTACCTATAAAAAAAACTATGTGTGCTAGAAAAATTGGCATTTAACAAAATAATTTACTGACAACAATAAAATTAAATGTGAAGACTAGGAGGATATACTTTTTGATAGACATCAAGTAAAGGAGGGAATTATGTAACTCTTAAGTGGGAGTTAGAATGCCTACCCTCCAGAAGCGCATCTAAATTCTCATTCTCCAGCCACTTCTGGAGTATCTGCTCTTTACCTCCTTGGTTACTAGGCTGGCCCATGTTAGCTCAGAATTAAACACAATCTAATTGCCAGCTAGGTCGGGGGTCCTCGTCGTTGGGAAGATGATGATCGAGGTCTAGAATTTCTTACCTTTGACCCAGACCAAGGTGAGAGAGAAGTAAACCCTAGAGTGAAACGAACTTGATGTTCCTCTAGACCAGACGCCTGGGACTTATACACTCTTGTTCCTCTAGACCAGATGCCTGGGACTTATATACTCTCAGATCCTTCAAAGTATGGTGCGAAGTTTGTTTTGCTGAGGGCACAAGTGGTTTACGCCTTCGGGCGATGATCAAAGGAAGTTATTCCCTTTCCGGGAGGCGACCATTATAAATAGTGGGACGTGTTGGTTTCCTGCTTGGGACTGAGTCATCCACTCCTCTAGCAACGTGACGTTTAGCCCAGTACTGTACTTGTGATGCAGCAGGAAGTGGTGCACTCTGTGTAACAGCTTGGCTCGCTGGGTGGGTGCCAGCTGGAACAGCGGCCAATATCGGTTGCAGCATGGTAGGACAGTGCAACTGGTTGCAGGGTGTGAGTGGACTGATTTCTGGACGTAGATTTTCTGTACCCAATACAACGTTGCCTTCTCTAAAAAAAAAATTAGTTGCTGGATATTCTGTGCCTGGAAATTTTATAGTGGCCCAAAGTTTGGGACTTAATGAAGGTAGTGAAGTAATTACAGGCAATTCAGGGGTCTCAATAATTGAATTGTTAATATTCTCAATATTCTCAGTGTTTAAAGTATTGATGCATGCCAGACAAATATATCGAGCACGGAGATTCCACTAGTGTGGACAGCCAAATACATAATTTTAATGAAGTTAAGTAATTACAATAAACACCACCCACCTGGTTTCCTACATGCAAGCGCCACCCCTACGAATAGAATATTTAATTTTGAAAATCCACAACTTCATGTTAGCATGGAAAATCAACCCCAGAGATAGCAGTACCCACATGGCATTGTGACATCACGGCCGGCCAGCCTCAGGCCGAGGTGATTTTATTCGTCGTCACCTCCAAGCAGGGAGATAAGAAATGTCAGATGCTCCAGCGCTGTGATAAACCAACTCCTGCATTGGAAGGCTACGCTACCCCCTGCACCCTGAAGAACTGGTGATCGGCAGAAATGAAGTATAAATAGAGGTCCACCACCGTGGTCCAGCGAGAGACGCCGGGCTCACCGGCCGAATAGAATCGCGAGCCCAACCCAGTCTGGAGAAGACTCTCCTCCCTCTCCAGAGCCTGCACCAAGACTCAAACTCCATCCACTCCAGCCGGCAGCTTGGGAAGGCAGCCAGCACTCCAGCTCCTGCAGCTTGGGTAAGGCTCGACCACACCATTTCCATTTACTATTCACCAGATGGCAAATACTACCACCTGTACCACTACCCTCACCTTAAGTCAACTTCCTTTGACTCCCGCCTTAGCAGGTCAGTACGTGATTAATGTCCCCCTGGCGACTTCCCCTTTACTATGTCACATGCTGTGAATTGCATGCCTAGATTATTTTTGCTATTCCTTTTTATTCCAGACTTGCTTTCGCCTGTTGAGAATTTATTATTGGTTTAGTATTACATTTTTTTTGTATTAATTTAATCGGGTGACATCCTCATTTTTATTGCTTTGGTTTACCGTAATATATCTTACGTAACTCGTACTTCTTGTGTCGCCTACAGTGATTGTAGAATAGCTTTCCTTGTCAATTACTGAGTTTGATGCCTAACAACCACAGTGGAATTGGGAGCTGCCAGAGGCGATGTGAGTGTCGTGCCTTAAATAGATCACTCCCCATTAATAATCTGCTAGCCATTTCAAATCCTGTTGAACTGTTACCCGTAGAGCTAGTAGAATTACCTGTCTGCTATGACAGTAATACCTGTGACACAAGAGAGCCCCCTTAAGCATTTGTTAGGTTGGTGCCCGCTTGAAGATATTGAGCAGGAAGACGTAGCTCTGGTACCCTCTGAGACCGTAGTACCTGTTGATCTACCGGAAACCCCGGCAGCTCCTGTTCAAGTACCCCCAGCTCTTTCTAGCATTGTTTGATTATCTTTGGGCAAATGGATTCGGGTTCGACACCCGACAGTGGAAGCCCTGCCTAGTGAATGCATAATAAGATTAGCCTCAGGGAATTTCATTAGGGTTCGACTCCCTCCAAAGGTTGCCCCTAAACCACTTGGCAAACCCCGGCTAATTTTGTTCCCGCATGCCGACCGACGAGGCCGCTGCAGATAAATTCCATCACCCCAGCCAGTTCAATCATCCCCACAATCACCCTCAATTAATCACTAGCAGATTCATTCACCACCTTTGGGACTGCTGGCTTCCCACCTATTGACAGCCCTGATTGTGAGGGTAGTAAAACTCCCCAGACGGGAGCTTATTTCAATACACCTCACCCTGAGGTTTGAGTCCCCTCTCCTGCGCCGGGACAAAGAGGGCTATCAGCGTAGTCACCCCTTAATCCTAAAGAACCGGGAAGTTCGGCACATGTCAGTATTAAGTGCTCTTATTGTTTCTCTCAGAGCTCATCTACGTTTTCTATTCTGCCTGCCGTGCTCTAAGTAAGGCATTGAACTACTAAAGAAAAATGACCAGAAGGATAAACAAGTAAGATAATCAAGAACAATGCCGTCAATCTCAGTACCCACTGTCTGGCCTTGTTCAGACTGGGACCAACTGAGAAGGACGTATATCTGCCTGAGACTTGGGTGAGGCACCCACCCAAGGTTAAGTCAGTAGCAGAACAGTCCGTTTTCCTTCCGGCCTTTTCAGACTGGGAAGGAGAAGTAGAATACCTGGTCTGACTAACCGAGGTATGCATTTGTGTACCTATAGTGTGGGGCTCCCGATGAACTGCTGATTTGGCAGGCCTCGGTTTGCCGTTCTATTGGTGTGTGTTTTGTGGCATGCGTTACTTGTCACACATGTGGTTTATAACTGGCAGAAATTCTTAAAGATAATTAGTAGGAACCAAAAGTTCTCTATACCAATTAATTTACCTTCCTGTAAATGTCAAAAAGGAAAACACATACAGTAAAATAAATTACTCTCAAAGTGAATCGTAAAAATAATTACGTTTTATTTTACGTTTTAAGAAATGATAGGTGAGTCCGTACTCATTCTTAATATATCCCAAAATGAAATATATTTAATAAATGAAGGAATCTTATTCCTATATAAATATTAAGGTGAAGGCATCCTAAGCAAGATTAATTTATTGAAACTTTTATAGTATGCAATTAAACTAACTCTAATTTAATTAGGAAAGCTCTGAAGGAGCCTGAGGTTTTTTCTAATACTCGCAACCTGTTCCCAAGCATAACTTAGCATGGAAGGAAAAATGGTTAAAGGAAAGATGAGCTGGAGAGAGAAGTCTTCTGTATGAAGCAGCATGCTGTTGGAGGCGTCTTTGGGGCTTATCAACGGCGGGCATCTTCTCTAGTTGAAACGTGCACTTCAGTACTGGATCTAGTGGTCAGCGCATTAACTGTAGTATTTTTCTTCTGCCATGTTCAGACTATGAGGTCGGTTGGCTTGCACTTATCAAGCTGGTCTAGTGGCCATTGTACCATTGAGACATTTCTTCAGCCATGTTTCAGACTCAAAGAGGGTATAAGGTCTCTTTCCCCTATTGCTCCCTCAGCCTTATGCAGACTGGAGGAAGCGACGATTGCTCTTGTGCCTGGCATTGCATCTCCTATTTATACCAAAAATCTTTGTTTATTGACTTCCAGAGGGGCGAGGGGGTGACTAGCCTCACGTCTCAGGGGTTGTTTATTCCAGCTGCGGCGCGGCGCTACGCTACTGTTTTCTTATCTCCTTGAGTGGAGGCATTGACATATCTTTTTGCCTTGGCGCAAGGCGCTGGAGGCTGCGGCGATCTTCTATAGTGAGTGCTGCACTCCTTCAGCAAATCCTGTAACTAGCTTATCCCTGCTTTGTGTATTGGTGGCTCTTCGATATTTAAAATTCCCATGTTGGGGTTAGGACAACCACATGACAGCTTTAATTATTTATTATATTTTTATTAACCACGTTTCTGTGATCTGAGTTGCATGGATGCTTGTAGATCCTTTAGGCATATGTTTTAATATAATGATGTGCTGCATTCGTGCCCAAAATGAGCGTAGGATGCTCGATGATGGGGCAAAGTCGCAAGTAGAGAGCACATGTGAACTGTGCAGGGATGCATCATGCCTCAAATTTATATGGTTAATATTAATGGTTTACTTAGAGGAATTGAATTAAATTAATTAAACTTTATGTTTAGCAAATTTTTGACGTCTGTATTTTTTTCATCAATTACACAGACAAAGCTTTATGGCACTTCTTCAAAAGTTTACTTTAGATATTTCATGTTAATAAAATTTAAACAATCATTTCATAACAGATAAAGATTAAGAGATAGATATTGAGGTGCCATATACAATATTTACTTAAGTTAAGAAATGAACATTGTTTTAGTAAATTTAATGCTTTCTTTATTTCATCTTACAAAAAGGTGTAACCGAAAGTCCGCTGTGCAACAATAAAATCATATAAATTATTTTAAAAAATTATAAACCATATAAACTTTTAAAAGGAAAATAGGTTCATATCCGTGTTTGCCCTGTCCACATGAATCCGGTCCTCAACTAGGACAACCGCGGCAGTCATGCTACTTGCAGATACAGCACACTGCCGTAATCTTCGATAACAGAAGACGTAATTATGTAAATTCACATGGAAGTGAAGTATGCTGACTTGTCACATTGAGAAATGCACAACCCGAAAAGAAGTTAAAATGTTAGGGACAGTTTTCAACCCTCCGCGAGCATAATAAAAAAGAAACCACAGAAAATTACTGACCCATCGTAGCCCAAACAGAATGATTAAAGGATATAATACCAAACATGCCCAAACTGAAGGGTTCAAGAACGTAGCTAGGTGACATGCTTCCTTGGGCTAATGGCCCGTGAACTCCCACTTGTTAAAATGTGCAGTTTTTCACATGAAGTACATGTTCAGTCGTCTATGGTGTAAAAATAATAATTTTTTTTTTTGGAGTTCAGTATAAATTAATTTTAATAGGTTAACACTTATCTGTGTACTCACTACTCCTTCTCTCTGTCTCCACTGCTTTCTCCTTGTAATACTTAAATACTGTGGAATGGGGATTGTATAGGGAAGCATAGCTCTAAGTATTGAACTAATACGTGGAGAATTCTCTAAGCACAACACTTTTATTATGTTAGCTTACAATAGGAACAATACATTTAACATCTGACATTTCTGGATATCTCATTAATTCCATCTACAAATATACTCAAGATTTACAATTACTACGTTGTGCTACAAATGAGATTATGTGGCCTAACCTTGCCAGTAATTAATGCTCAATAAATGACGGGCTAACGGGGCCTCGAGATAGGGACTTGCGCCTAACTGCCATGCTGAATTATGCTCAGCTTGTAGGAAAATCTGCAGAATGGCCCAGAGCTTCTCTAGGTATAGATGTGGTGATGCCCTCTGCTTTGTTGTTGCTCCTACAACTACACGTCAATCTGCTTCAATTGTTCAGCAGTGTCTGGGGGGTTTGTGGGGGGGGGGGGTTGCACGTCGTGTCTACTATTTATACTGTTCAATCAGTGGGTCATGCAGCGCTTGTTATGACAACAGTTGGCTCGCTCCAAAAGCTATATCTTATAGCACCTTAGATTAACAGTGTGCGGCCTCTTAGTGGCCGCTGCACTGCCCCCTTCGTCGAGATTGCAGCCATCCCGGCTGCTGCAGAGTAAGGCGTCAGCTGGAGCCATCCTGGGTTGGCAAGATTGGGGCAGAGGAGCTCAGATACTGGAGTTCGGTCGAAGATGAATGGTGGCATGCGCAGAGTGAATTTAATTGCAGTATCTAAGATGCAAGACCTTATTGGAGGATACGTTTTACAGTGAGTAAGACCTGTGTTAATACTCAGAATTTAAATATATACTGTGACTTTATTACTATTGGCAAGGCAGGTTAGAACGGAGCAATATACTATCTGATGTTTTAAAAATTGTAACATGAGAATTAATATAAGATATATATATATTTATTACAAGTGAATTCATGAGGTTGACCATTACTTAAGAATACTTATGCACGTTGTGTAGCGAGACCACAGGATGGAAGAAGATACGTCCTCTGCCACCTTTAATGTTAAGCAAAGAACGCCTAATGCTAGGCAGTGGGCATGGGTAAAAGGGATTTTGAAACATGTGCGCGTGTGGTATTAGTTTGCTGTACAATTTGCCAGGACAATATTTACGCTTAAAGAATTTATGTAATTGTAATTTGACATGCCGGCTGGCTAAAACCTTAAAAAAAAATATTGACTACAAAATGCAAGATTAAAATTGATTATTGAGAAAAGTACTAATGTATAAAAAGAAAATACTTTAAAATATATTGCAAATGTCACTACCTGTGTGAAAGGTAGAGCGTACTCCACAGTTGGTAGTGCTGGATGGTCGTGCCATCTTTGTCTGCAACGGCACGTACTATAACACTTGCAGTTTTTGTTTTAGCCGTCGTACAGCGTAGACATTGTTTACAAAGTGCAAAATACGTGCCAGAGTGGCTAACCATATTCGTGTATACAGAAAACAGATAAGTAGAAACTATATATGCATCATTATAACCCTTGTTTTACAACATACCTGTGGTAAATACCTTAGGTATATATATTGACTAATGCCATATTGTAGATCTTCATGTGGTAGCAAGATTATGATATAGGCGAGACAAATCAAACTTAAAGATAACGAAATACTTAGCCTATTAGTAGCATGACAATTTACAATATTATAAAACTTAGAAAAATGGTAACAGGAATATGTGTACTCAGAATGTCTGTCCTGAACTATTTTTGTTGTTTACTTTTTGTTCCACAATCGCCTGTGGTGTTTAGTTCATACTAGCTGGAGTACTCTCTCTCACATTGTTTTTTTTAGTGCACTTGTTGTCATAGTAGTGTCTGTGATAATAGTTTTTCACTGAAGCACATTGACATAGTCCACAGATATGTGAAGTTTATATTGTGTATAGCTTGTGTAGAAGCTTTTAAACATTTAATGTCTTCATTTTATGCTCACACAATTATCTGAAACTATACAAAATGAAGCATTGGATTTATTATAAGTTAAGTATGTTTATGAGTAATGTCATAGAGAAACCATATAAGTACAATGAACTTTTCTGAATGCAATGTAAAAATTAAGTTAAAACTAGTATTGATACGACATGACAATTGCGAGAGTAATCTCTCCTTATACCTAAAAACATAATTACAAGTTAGATACTGGTCTCTTTAATTTAGGGTTTCATAAAAATTATTTAATTCATTCATTTTGTACACATACGCTTGTAAAAATAGAAACCACCTTTAACTTAGGGTAAGAACTGATTGCAATAATTATTTTAAAAAAGACTGATATTTCAGTTACTCATAAAAATCGTATATACAAACATGATTATATTATATTAAAAAATGGTAAGGTATTACTATGGATGCCTCAGATCATAAGAAAAATGGACACTATTTACGAATATACATATGTATAAAAAATGAGTTAAAGTGGTACTTTAACTTGCGACCAATGTCTTTATCAACAAGATGCACTTATAAAAGAAATTGTGATAATAGCCCACAATTAAAACAACTATTCATCTTTAAGTGCTTGAAGGCTCTTACTTTAAACAAATACCACAACTAATTCTGTTACACAGACCCATTGGTCTTTTCCAGAAAAATGATTCAAGAATTTATATCACATGCTATCCCTAGTAAGAAATGACAACTGATTCCACCCTGAGGGCCAGAAATATGCTGCCTTTCATCTTCTAATGACAATTATTACAGTGCAGTTCACAGATTATTCATCTTCTTACCATGCTCAATTGTAGACCATACACTTACATCTTGACATTCTGCATCGAACAGCTGGTAAGTAGAGTCAAGCTTAATATATACTAATGAACAGAAACTTCTGCTAGCCGTATTTCATGTGAGCTGTATTCTTATGTCGTAGTATTCAGATGTGATAGTATTATAGAGAGCGTTATAAGCTTGATGTACAGAACAGTAACACTGAACAAAAGGAGGATTATAGTGCCCATAATAATGTAGTTATAGTGGTCTGGTTCCAACAGTGAAAACAATTTGTTTTCCTTGAACTTACCACGTGAGTAACCTTGATCAGCTGCTGGGAGTACTGGCAACGCCATATAATGAATCTGCCAGTTCGTGTCAAGGCCAGTACTAATGTTGTAAAAATGTATACCAGCTGTTAAGGATAAGTGTTGCAAATGAAACGATTGCTGGTAGAGCCAATGTACAGATATCACAGTTTGTTGTAACGGAACTGTAGGCGCATGTACATCACACAGATGTGTGGCCTCAACAATAATTTGATCAGGTGTAGCAATGTAACATTCACAAGGCACGTGTAATTCAACACCTCCTAGGTTATGGTTTGTTACATTTACATTAAGGGAGCTATTCAGACACTGTAAGACTGTTTCTTCTGGTGGGTTGGTTAAAAAATACTGATGTGACAAAATGTGTATAATGGAAAATGAAATGTCATGTGAACAATGAAATTTGCAAGTAGAAAATAATGAAGTTGCATCGGAGAGCAGAATGCATGCTTTGACACATTTAGAGTTGTCACATGTGAGTGATTCTTTTGGGATGAATATTACATCCGGTGGCATTTCTGGTGAGTGAGAGATGGATTTTACAATGTCCATATTAGGATCAATTACAATGATAGCAGATGGTATGTGAATCGTGCATGATTGGTTTTCAAAACGATAGAGGACTGGAATTATATAATAAACTTGCCATGTGGAAGGAATTCTGGTAATTGGGACTTGTAATTTTATCACCAGTTGACTTTTAGAGAAAGAAAATTCTGTCAGCTCATGAGAATAATATTTAATTAGATCAGTAAAACCAATGCTTAAGGTTAAATTCAGTTTAAGAAGTTCCACATTTCATTTAGTGAAATCATCTGACAGCTGAGTTTTGTTTACTGCATTAAGAGGAAGTCTGTAAAATTGGCAAGAATGAATGTAGGATTGTACTAAATTTTCTATCATAATGTTATTGATTAACTGCAAAATGCTTGTAGACAGCAAGTTATACTGGGCCTGAATGTTGTCAATTTTACTAATGCCTGAATTTTGGTTTTTCAAAACCTGGAAAATGCCATTAATTGTTTTTGGCAGAGAATTTATCTTATCTTTCACTTTGTGTTGTATTTCGTTTATTACTTTGAAAGTCACATTAAGGGCTTTGTTTGTGGTTTGGATGTTATCTGCAAGTGTGTTAATTTTGCTGTCCAACTGGGCATCATTTTCAAGTAAAGCTCAAAGTGTTTATTTGTTAAAATATTACAACATCACGTACTCACGTCATCAACAAATTCTTGTAGTACTCCAAGTTCCACTGCTTGTAAGTAATCATATATGAGTTTTGCATTCTTACATGATGTTGAATTACGGTCTGCACATGCTACATGCATATACTGGTCAAGAAATGCAGGGGTTATGGGAAAGTTTAGTTCTATAGTATAGGTGAGAGAAATGCTGTCTTCATATACAAAGTCGCCATCGGCAGGAGTCCAATAGACCCTCACATGAGTCATGTAAGTAGCTGGCACCGTCAGGACAGCTGGCAGAACAAAACACAATGCAGCCACGACCTTGGTCGCCCGGCAAGCGAAGCGGGCTCCCCACTCCTCTCGAGCTCGGCCGGTGATTGGTGTTGCCATGTGACCGGTTGGCATATGTGCAGAGCGCAACTCGCACTTGCACACTGCTTCCAGCGGCGTCAGGCTGTGGTATCCGTACATCGCAGTTGCTGTAGTGGCACAGCAATCGGTGTAATGCTGAGCCCAGAGCGTTGTCAGTGCGTCCCAGTTGTGGCGTGAACAGGCTGCTTTGGCTGTGTTTTGAATGGCTCCGACAGCACCCCATCAATCACAATCAACAACACTAACTACACAGTTCGGCAAAACATGATAAACTGCATCTCACTATACAAAGCTGTGGTGGAGATATTTTACAGAACCCTAACAAACATGGTGAGATTAAAACCAGTATCGTTAAGTACACTGTCAACAACTGGATAGACATCAAACCTTTTTTTTTTTCAAAAACTGGGTGCTGTCATAACTTAGAAACACATAAGTTAGAGTTTTCTAAGTTATGCCTGTTCTAAGTTATGTGGTTCTAACTTATGACAGTTCTAAGTTGTGATAGTTCTAAGTTATGATCATTCTAAATTATGATGTTTCTAAGTTATGTGGTTCTAAGTTGTGTGTTTCTAAGTTATGATAGTTCTAAGTTGTGTGTTTCTAAGATATGTGGGCCTTATTGGTAAACTAGTTCTTTGTGTGCTCGGGGCGAATGTTTCCATGCTGTTTTACTGTCAACGTCTTTCTAGCTTCTTACTTTCGGAGTCAGAGGCTCCGAAGTTCACTCTATGAGTGTTTTTAGAAATCGCGTTATTCAGCTTTGTGTTTCCCAGTAGATGGTATTTTTGGAAGGTCAGGAATTCGTCGATGAAAATAGATAAGGAATGGAGCAAAGCAGATCGGCTGACGAGCAATCGAGAAGTTCTGCACCTTGTGCGTGCTAGGCTATTTATCAGTAAATATTAAACATTTTCACTGTGAAAACAGAATTGTTTGTAAATTACCAGTGCTTAAAAATGTCTTGTAGTATGCATAAAAGATTTAAAGATTGACATTTAGGTTTTACATTAAGGAAATTTTATATTTGGCAAGTAAGCGAGTGTTCTTTTGGCACAATGGTAGCTGGCTTGCCTTGTGATCAGTTTTCTTTTGAAATTAGTTTTCTAAAGCCCCTGTCACACTGTCAAATTTTTCCAACAAACTGCTTCCAATAAGTTTGGTCAAATAAAGTTGAATGGGTTCAGTTTCCATCAAACATTTGAAAATTGGACCGGTTGTAAAATTTATTTCATGTTTGACAGTCTCAGCCAATCAAAATCTGGCATAAAAAAATGAATGTCGAGAAACTTAAAATAACGAACAATTGCTGGATAGGAATTAAGTTATGAAAATAATTTATGTAGAAGCTATCTAGTTATGAATGCTATCTTAAGTGAATACTGCACATAGTATTATGAACTCAGAGGCATTTATTTCATTGTACAGGAAACACATCTTATAAATTAAATTTTAATTTATTAAAAAAACGAAAATAAATTACAATATTTCTTACATTTCTTCCTGTAAAGGACCACATGGAAAAACAAAAGCAATAAAAAATGTTGACAATGTGTCACATTTTTAAACACATTCAAAATTATTCGATAAAATTTGCTGGAAGGAAAAATTTATTTTGTCCTCAAATTTTATTTTTAAATATAGTTGAAGGCAAAAATTTGATAGTGTGACAAGGGCTTAACGATTTTCCCATCTTAGTATCATAATATACAAAAACAATTATGTAGTAAAATCATATTTTCTCAACTCATAAAAGAATAAATTTTATTAGTCATTCAATAGAACGCCTAAAAGTTTCTCTCTCGCAAAAAAATTAATTATATGTCCATGATTGTGGACATGTTGCACATAAATTATATGTATGACTGGTACTGTACACAGAAAATAATCAGTCCACGATGTTTTGGGTGTTGTCTTTGAGAGTAATCTGATTTGCCGAAGTTTCTGTTGATCTTGTCTGTGGTCTGACATCAGTGAACACACAAGCAGTATGTTGTTCACTGGGTCTGAGAAGCACACACTACACAAGTACAGTACATGCCAAAATATTTCACAAATGCAACACTTGATCTCATCAATTAATCCGAGACCGAACGGGTTAAGAGGGCATGGGACATAAATTAATGCTATTGAGGTTTAAGGTATTTTACTAATTTTATGGAAACTGATAGTGAAAACAAAGAAAGGGCAACCATACAGAATAGTTTTTACTAACTACGAGAGCAAATATTTGACTTGAGTGAGTTTATTCTGCCGAGATATTTCTGACGCCATCAATTTTGTGTGTTTTCGTGGCGCAAGACACTATGCGAAATTAATACAGTAATACTGCAAAATACTTGGTCGTTAAGTTGGCAAAACCTATTATCTAGGATTGCCATTTTTACTTTTTTTCTATATTGGCTTTCAAAAACCAGTATACAGCAATTTACGTATTTGATGTTAATTTATGTCTCACTCCCTCTTAAAGTGTTTTTTTTTATATATTCTACTGTGATCTTATTTATTCACTGGGCAGCTTCGGTTTTGCGAATCACTCCTATCTCTATTTCATTTAATCTCAAGCCTAAGAGACCACATAATAGAGATTTTTAAAAAAATTTTGTGAAAATAAAACATTAAGGGCAGTTTACAAAATAAATATTTAAAGTATTAGTTATCTGAACACATGATATTTTCAAACAGAAGTTTTAATGACTGATTAGTCTCCTAATGTTTCTCAATATACATTCCCCGGTTTATTAAGTACTGGTAATGTTTATTCTACTCAGGTTAGAAAAAGCTCAATGATATTATTTTGACAACTAAAATTTTTCTCCTTTAGGTAAGCGCTAGTGTCGCAGCATACCAAAAATTTTCTGTTATCTATGTTAAAAACCAATTAATTGCAATAATCATAAACCAATACATAGTATAAAAGGAAGTCCTTGGCGAGTGTGTCTGTCTGTATGACTGCAGTAATCTCGATAAGCACTGAATGTATTTGGATACGGTTTTTACTCTTATCATCTGCATTTATCGAGGAAGGGTTATGCGTATTAAAAACTGCCCTAGCACTAATAGGAGCTGAGCATTAACGGTATTAGTGAATCAAGTTGGGGAAAAAGTTTGCCACCAGCGCACACTCATGGAACACACTGTCTAATCCTTTATAGATATAACAAATTTATGTACGAAAAATTGATGTGAAATTAAATTATCTTTCAAAAAGTCAGCACTAGCATATATCTGTCATTAATAGATTAGTAGTAATAAACGTATTTACAATTTATATTCCGCAATGAAAACAAATGTAAAATTCACTGTCTTTTATAACTATGAAGAACTTAATTTTTATCAAAATAAATAAATAATTAAAACTGTTTAATGTAAATAAGAAATGTCCTTTACATCATACAATTATCGCCATTAATTCAAAAGTTATGGAAAGTTTTGTAAAACAGTAGGTACCAGTAATTTCTAAAATCGAGATATGCGTGCGTGGACCTATACGTGTACGGGTGTTATAAATCTGGCAACCACACAGTGACGTATATTTTGTGATTATATGATGTTATGTCTTCATGTGCTTTTATATTGTGCTGGCTAAATAAAGTGTTCTGTAAAACACTAAAGAAATCTCTAATAATAAATGATTTGATCATGAAATCTTGATACTCCAGATTTATTAATTTCCTTTGTTCAAAGATATGTGGTTGCTAACAACACCATATATACTTATTAAAATATGAGTGGTATGAGACATGTGATTCCAATACATAGCAGTTTTAAGCCTACTTTCCGTAGGAATGACAGGGAAATGTGTGGTAGGTGGGTGTGCCTGTGTATGTGTCCCACATTTCAATTTTTGAATGTGTACACCAAATTTTATCAAACTCAGTAGACCTACACATATATTACCTAGTAAGTACGCCTGAATCCTATAGGTTTTGACTACATCAGACACCTTCTCTAAAAATGTCTGCCATTTTGGAAGATAGCATCAAATGAAAAAGCAAAAAGTTTGTGTTATAACTCGAAAATTACTCAACCGTCACCAAATTTAGTACATAAGTAGCCTACTTGGTTTCAAATTCATGAGGCAGTTATTTTCAAAATGATGACAATGTTAATATTTTAGGTTTATTTGTTATGAATACCATATAATTTAACCAATTTCAACAAAGTTTTATTTGTTGGCAGTTTCTATTACAATCATCATGTATGTAAAAAATTACAACTTTTGTCTGCCATTTTGTATGATATCGCCGCATGAATAAGGTTTTCATCTCTCTGGAAACAATTAAGTACCCTAACCTATTAGTTTGTAATTTTACAAACAAATAGCATTGCGGCAGGTGATATATAAAAGTATGTTTATGTAAGTCAGACAATTATTTTCAAAGTGCTATTTAGTTTAGTATGTTATATCGTCAGAACAAGGTAAGTTTAATCAATTCCAATTTAACATTTTATGCTGAGAGTATATTATAACCATAAAATTTTTGTATAAAAAGACATCTATCCACCAATTTGTAAAATAGTGCAACACGAACCAGTAAAGTTTTTATCATATCTCAGATAATAATTGACAAATAACTACTAAATATGCCAAACATATATTACCAGTAGTACGGAAACGATGAGTTGGGCACAAGGGCATCTGGCATGGGATAGCAGGAGCCGGGGAGCTGCCATGTTGTTACGTCACCGACCGTCATCTTGGATGTCATTAACCTTTTACCCCTGACCCACGACCTTTGAAAATGACTCTGGGGACCTTTGACCCCCCCAAAAAAAAGCCTTATAAAATCCCAAAAAAAAGTCCAAAACAAAAAAAATTCCGAAAAAAATATTATTGTAACGTTATTAAAATTTATTAAAAACTATTTCCAAAAATTTCCTATTTTTCTCAGAGAGCAGGCAAGAAGGATCAGTGACCCAGAGTCAGGCCCAGGTGACCTTGGGGTCAGGGCAAATTGGACCGGTCGGGACCTTTGACCATAAAGTTTACCCCAAAAATCCAAAAAATACAACAAAAAAAACTATTTACAAAAAAATCCATTAAAGATATTATTAAAAATTATTAATAAATTTATTAAAAATTATTTTAAAAAACTGAAATTTTCCAATATTCCTCCCACCTCCCTCACCTAACAAATTAGTCGGCAGACCTCCACCCCCTCGCCCATTCCCAGTCAACCATCTTGATCGGCGACCGCCATCTTGGTAAGTGACCGTCATCTTGGTAGAGGACCGCTATCTTAGTATACATCTCTTGTCCACCATTGTGGAAGCCAGCGCCCATTACCAATCAAAATTTGACCTCTGACCCAGACCTTAAAATTGACATTGACATCATGACCTCGAATAAGCTTGAAAACAAAAACTTGAGAATAAATACATACAAGTCAACAAGCATATGACATAACAGACTACTACCACCGTAGTGGATGCAGATACCTCGACCTTAACCCCATGACCTTGAGTGACCTTGAAAATAAAAACTCGAGAAAAAATACATAAAAGTAAGAAAGCATAATACATTGCAGACTACCACCTCCATATTAGATGCAGATAAACTCGACCTTGGCCCCATGACATTGAGTGACCTTGAAAACATAAAATCGAGAATAAATACATTATAATCAGCAAACACATTACATTACAGACCACTACCGCCATATTAGATACAGGTGACCTTCACATTGTATGTTTATGTGACTAAACCAGGCCCACCAAACTAATAACTACCACATATATGACTGTTATAATCATGGTATGGATAAGCATTTATATAGGCTTAATTGACTTTAATTTAAATTTCAATACTTCCAGGTTATGTAGGCTTGTAATGTACGACGGCAGCTAGGACAATAATCATTCGTGCTCTTCTCAGACACCAATCCACACCAATTGATCCCAATACACACCAATCAATTCAATCCAAACCAATTCACCCACCAAACTACACCAATCAATCCCAATCCACACACATCAATCCCAATCCACACACTAATCCACATACCAATCCACACACCAATCGTTTGATCAATCCCAATCCTTTGATCGATCCTTCAATCAATTCTTTGGTTTTTTGTCTGCTTGTATCCATACATATAAGAAAAATGATTCACCTACTGTCGCCAAAATTTGTACTTGTCGGCAGAATTAAAGTTTGTGTGTGCAGTCAGCTGTCCGTGCATTTTTTATACTAAAGTCTTTATTATAATTCTTTTTCCATATCTTAATGTTTATAAGGGAGTGTTCATAGTACCACTTTAAAGTTGTGAGCGATAAAAGGATACGACACATAAAAAATTATGTAAAAACAATTATTTTATAAGAATATTTTCTATTTTTTCGTAATTACATTTTCACAAGAAAGCAGCTCATCACATCATCTTATATAACCCCGATCCTTATGTTTTTAATACATTTTTTCGGTATTATTTTTATTTTTTTGGAATTCCTTAAGGATTTCTTTTGGATTTTTTCTTGTCAAAGGTCAAGGTCAAATGTCGTGGGTCAGGAGTAAAAGGTTAATGACATCCAATATAGCGGTTGGTGATGTAAAATCATGGCGGATCCCCGGCTCCTGCACTCCCATGCCAGTTGACCTTGTGCCCAACTCATCATTTCCCTACTACTAGTACCATGGCAGGAAATGTAAACTAGTTTGTTTTAAGTAGGTCAGGCACTTATTTTTGTAATGGAGACATATAGGGTACCTACGTGTTTTCTTCTAGAGCGAACAAGTACCTATATGGGTTTTCTTAGAGTGCTCTCACATATTTTACATTCAAAATATATGAAAGAATGCCTTCTGTGATCAGAAGCCAGACTTTTTACTATAAAAAGAATCACTTTTATTTACAAAAGTGGTAGTTGTTGTTCTGAAACCATCGATTTGAAAGGGCTCTCTCATCATACAGTGAAGATGAACTGTGAATAAGAAGGCCTGCCTTTTACCTCAACGAACATGAAGATGCGACCTGCATTAACATCACCTTATTGTACAATACAACCTATGTCAGTGCTCTCCGAGTCGAAGCCTAATATTAATGGTATTTTCCTGAATCGATCTGCATTTATAGATCTTTTTAAATATTGTGTTTCACTGAATATGTAAATTATATTGAAAAATGTTTGTTTGTTCCTGTCAAGTATGAAACCTAATATGATAAACCAACTTATCTATGCGGTGGAAAAATGTGGCGGTGCGAAATATAATATGTAGCTATACGAAACGAAAGTGCCACGATGGTGAATATTGTACTAGAGCATTCAAGATCTCGAATGTAATAGAAAGCACTGTTGACGATATTATACACAAGTTACGCCAAGAGGAAGAATAAATAGTTTCCAAGGGTTTGGGTTTGACCCTGGCTTCAGTAAATCATCTACCACGACATAAATGCAAAGCCCGGATTGTGTGAGGGTTCAGTTACGGAGTATGAGGGGTAATTTGCCGAGCATGAGAAAGCTTCAAGGTGAGCAAAGAAGTTGACTGGAAGAAACTTGAAGATGTAACTGCATGGTAATGTGATCAAGGAACTAGACAAAACGTCTGGTTGAATGGATGCATAATGATGCTTATATCTCGCTGATGATGCAAGCCAATGATTGTACGAAGTCTACTGTAGAGCTTTCCTCTATGGATGTGCCTTATCCCACTGCTGGAATATTACATGGAAATCAGTGATACTACTGTGGAAGGATCTTCAGCAAAAGCTGCCATGCTCGAGTCGAGACATGAGAGAACCACCTGTACGAAGGATCTTTTTGCACAATGAAGCATTACAGCAATGAAAACATGTAGTCTATGCAAGGCGATATATTGAAGGAACACATCAAGATTTGCAAGGGTTCGTCTACTAGGAGCCAGCAAGTGATGTCAACAATACCCCTCACTGCCTTGATGGGTACTGATTCCACAGATGATTATGGTGGGACAGTTAAGAAAATAAATAAATAAAATTGGGAGACCTACGAGGCGTGGTAGATTCAGTTTGTGTGGAACATACACTTGCAAGATGCCAGCATTAAGTCGATGAACTTCAAAATAAACGGTCGTCGTCTCTAAATACTAATGATGACCATGCAACTTCTAAAAATAAATGTAAACATGATATTTAGGATGAAACCGGAAGTGAATACGACAATAAAACAGCATTGATGATTATGTCTATGAATACAGTGATAGTGTTGAAGATGATGATTACTTTCCCAATATTACTATACATTTCTCCTAGTTTCCTTCGACAATCGTTTTGAATAAGACAGAAGGCGCCAAAACTACTCATTACATATTTCCCGAAGACCCTAAGGAACTTGTTGATAGACTCGTACATTTGATTGACTTGCAAAACCTCAGGGACCTCTCACACATTTTTTAGATGTAATATCCAATCATCGATGAACTGAATGTTAGGAGTTGTATTACATGATGATATGAACTGCTTTTTTCTGGAATCATAATTACCAAATAATAAAATATTGTTATAAGATAACCGTTTTTTTTCTTTATTTGGTGTGTTGTATTCTTTTTTCCCTCACAAATTCAGAGTGGTGCTATGAGCATTAACTATACATTTAAAGAACTGCATACATAATATTAATGAGGAGTTTAAGTACAGAAATGCATTGATAGTATGCTGAATACAAAATATTAACTCTGACATCGTGTACAAATTTGGAGACAGTTGGCATACAAACGTAATTGATATACATATGGGTAGGAACCAACCGATGGATTGATCGAAGGTTCGACCTAGGTGTTGCGATTCATCGAAAGAGTGATGGGAATGTTGGAAGACTGAGGGAAATATTATGAGACTGATGGAAAGTCTGTAAGATTGATTGAAAGATTAATGGAAAGATTGCAAAGGATTCGGAAATGTTGATGGAAATATTTGCTGAGGAGGAGGATTGCGATGAATTGATGGAAATAGTGGAAGATTTATGGAAAGATTACCGAGGATTGCGGAGTTGGTTGCAGACCATGCAGAACTGATTGCGGAGTGTGCAGTGCTGACTGTGGTGCACATGGTGTTGACTGGTGAGGATTTTGAATGATTGATGGAATGATTGTTAAAGATATATGGAATGATTGGAAGATTGTTGGAAAGATTACGATGGATACTGGAAAATTGATTTAAAAATTTTTCTTTTAAATATTTCTTTTAGAATATTTTTGGATTTTCTAGGTTCAGTGTTATCCAAGGGCAAGCGTACGGGGTCAAGGTGACAGATATGAAGTCAAGGTGGAGGTCACACAGATCCAACATGGGTGGTCAGAGTTATCTGCGCCATCTAGGTATTGATAATATTAACAAATGACAAACAAAAAACTGACATGGCAGGTGGGGTACATTCGACAGAATGAGCCAAGGTGAGGGGGTAGGAGAGGGAAATTTTAATACAATGTGAATGCATGGAGGGGGATTACACATATGATGGTAATGGGGAACCTCTCTAAATGTAAATTTTGTAAATATTTTTTTCATACATTTTGTAAATATGTTCGAGATTTTTTTGTATTTTTTGAGAGTTTATAATGTTTTGTTTTCATTTGTTGGATTCAAGGTAATGGGTCAAGGTCAAGGTCACTTGCATCCAATATGGTAGTTGGTTAACATTAACATGGCTGCCGTCAGCTTTGGCTCCAATTCCGGATTTTTTATGCCAGAGCATTCAAGATTTTAATTTGAAAAATGTTATATTTACACATTTCAATTTTTTTTTATATATAGTTGAAGTTTTCAGTATTATATTAATAATTATTTTATAATTTCTTGTAATTTTTGTGTTTAAGATCGAAGGTCACTAGGGTCTAGGTAAAAGGACAATTCAATGCCACTGATATACAACATGGCAGCTAAGATGGCTGACAGAACCGAGATGGTGGATGGTCAGCTCTAAATCTGGACCCTGGGACCTGTCTGTGTCTTCTCTGGTGGTTTTCCTCCTCCTCCTCCTCATTGGTGGTCAGTGCTGCTTTTAGGGGAAAATGGGAAATTTTGAGGAAGAAAGGAAAATTTGAAGATGGTGGTGGCCGGTTTCAGCTCCAGTTCCCCATTCCCTTGTGCCAAACTTCGTTAAATAATTCTACATACGTTGTTAGGTATTAATGTTACTTCTAAACTAGATAAAATCCTTACAAGTGGCCAAACTCCAGTTCACAGAATATCATATCACGGCCTAGTATACGTATCGTATTCTGTAAGAGTAACCAAACTCCTACCTAAATTTTTAACATACAGAAATATTGTATCCTTCATCATAAATGCACTACTAAAAGATGCTACAGAGACCAAATTACATGAAATTTTCACACTCCAAAATATAGATCATACACTACAATTAATTAAATGATAATGTAATCAGCCTGTATGACAAACACTTTCCTGTGGCAACGAAACGCGTCAGCCATCCGCCCATACCGTGATTGTAACTTGATGCCACTTTGTGAATAATCCTGGCCAAGCTTTGCCAAGCAAGGAAACTAAACACTTAATGCAGCCAATATTGATGGAAAAACAGTACAAGCCAATAAGTTGTATGTGTAGCCGACTAAAAGAAAATGTTAAAATGAAATATTTATGTAAGTTAGAAAACTCTTAATAATGCAAATTCAAACGTATGGGGAAGATTCTGTAAATCAAGAGCAGTCGTGGTTAAAATTAAGCAAGTGTGTTCAACCAATCTGCCAAACGACTCAAATCGCTACTTTACATAACATGTATAAATTGTACAAACATATGGGAAAAATTCTTAGAACACAAACACAAACTATTCTCACACAAACACAAACTATCTTAACCGAAATCACTCACCGCAAGATATGCAGATCTGTAGATCATATTAAATCTAAAGCACAAAGTACAGACAAAATTTCCAAAAAGTGGTAAATTTAACTTTCACAGCTTTGCACACATTTACACATATTTGTAATGTGTCGATGACAGCCAATTATTTCCCTCGTAACTAGACCTATGCTCTTGAATGTCCTATACCTAAATTACCTCATTAAAAATTGCAGCAGTTTATCATCCAAACATTATCCTGTACATGCGCTGTTGAATGCTCTAAAATACCTTGTCCATACTCAAGTGCTAAAATATAACACAGAAAATAATTTCCTTGATCAATTTCAGTCTAGCTTCAGACCATTTCATAGCTCCTGGTGTACTGCCCTTTTAATGTGACAAACAATCAAAGAATTCTCAATAGACAAAAGAAACCTTCCTTTAGTAACAAGATTTCAGTAATGTTTTCGATTCAGCCAACCATGACTTATCACTACTTATACTTAGTTCTTTTTATAATTTTTCGGATTAGTCATAGTGGAAATATCGTTGCCAACATGGTAATTTGTGAATCAAGAGGTGAACCTAACGGATCAGTTTTACGACCTTTACTTTTCACAATGTTCATTAATGACCTCCACAATTGCCTGAAGAACTGTAAATTCCACATGTATGCCGACGACTTTCAGCTATATACTGCCAATGGAATAAGCATTGTGAGTGAAATCTTTAACAATAGTATTGCAGACTTGAAAGGGGTTTTAAAATGGGTTTCATAAAACGAACTGATATTAAATCCATTAAAGCCAAACCGCATAGTCTTCCTGCACAGCCAAAGCCACTTCAATGTTGGACAACTGTGTTGATGTCACATATATAAATCTCTCGTCAAGTGTTTAGAGTCTTAAGCCTTGCTATGGAACAACGTACCCACTGGGTAGAACATGTGTCCGATATATGTACAAGAGTTTACTACACGATTCACGTCATACGGCACCTTGAAATGTTTCTACCACAAAAATTTAGACATTGAAAAGGCCTGTCATTGATTACTGCGATACTGTGTATGATTTAACTGTGCTGTTAGCTAGGAGAATACCACAAATTCTAAATGCTTGAGTCAAATTATTCTTTAATCTAAATTTACGGGACAACATTAGTTACTTCTATACCGAAAATTCTTCACCCACACTAGAAAATCACCACACACTTAATACCCTTGTTGCAAAACTCAAAATTCTCCTCACTGGCACACCGGCCTACCCCTGTGATCGTTTCACGTGTTTGCTTGCATACGTGCATCAAGAAAGTGAACCTATAGAAATGTATACAAACACGAATATTAATTAATATTTTTAAGATGAAATTACGTTAACATGGTTTATGTTGACTACAAGTCAAGAGTACTGTTTCTTTTAAGCATGCTTCCCAATGTAATAAAAAATGGCTATGAAATCACTTTCCTGCCTGTGTGCCAGGTGCCTGTGTGTGATTGTGTGTGTCCCCCCTCCCCCTTCCTGAAATTGATCCTTTTTTATATTCTCAGAAGAGTTTCACCAAACTCAAGTAAGGACACGTGACTCTTATAGTTTTCGACCATGCTGGGCACTTACTTTCAAAATGGTGGCCTTTTAAAGAATTATGTTAATGCATATCTCTGAAACTATTCACCCGATTTAAACCAATTTTTCTTTCTGTCATCCCAAGTTGTAAGCATTGAATTCATATGTGACTATTGCTGTTGGTCCGCCATTTTGGAAGATAACATCATATGAATATATAAAGCTTTTACATTATATCTCGAAAACTATTCAACCAATTTTCACCAAATTTGGAAAGTATGTAGTACTATGATAGGACCAGTTTATTTCCTACAAGTGTTATACCATTTGACTGATTTCTACCAAAGCATCATATAAACCATTTTGTAAGGGAGCACTAAATGAATTAATCAAATGTTTGTGTAATATATTGGTAAACAATTTGCAGATTACTACCACATTTGGCAATCAATTAGTACTGCGGCAGTTGGCATCTACAAATATGTTTAAAGCATGCTAGAAACTATTTTTCAAAATGACTTTTGAAAGACCTACTTAAGATCTACTTGTACGCATATTGTGTATTCTTCCACCTTATGTGAAATTAACATTGCCATGGGTATCATAACTTTATCCATACGTCTGCCAAGTGAAACTACAAAATTATAAGAAATGTAAACATTTTACAAACATTTTCATTTTTACACTTAAATGCATTAAAAAATCAGAAAGCAAAACTAATAGTTTAGTTATCACAAATGGCCGCCTAAAACTTTTTATTCAACGTTAAGATATGTAACTACTTTCCATCCATCGTTACCAACGTCACTGTGCGCATGTCTCTCAGAACGTCCATTACAATATATGCATGCAGGAGCAGTGACTTTTTCCTAAGGTTGATTTCAAAAGTGCTTACTTTATCTTGCACAGACTTTACACAGAACTTCTATTAACCTCCCAGTTTTGTGTGTAATAACCTGGGTAACAATTGACGTATTCCAACCAAATATGGCATACAAGTAGTACTGCGGTAGGTGATGTTAAATTATATTTTTTATGTATTTTAGACTCATATTTTCAAAAATCTCTTTTGTATGCCATTTTGTAAAATAGTATCATATTGCAAATCAAAACTTTTTATCTACGAAACTACAAAAAAAAATTTTAACTTAACTTTGCATGCTGAAAATATCAATCCATCAAAATTGTCAATGCAAAGCTTAATTTCTTGCCATGCTGTAAGATAGCCCTATATGAAATAACACAATTTTTATGTAGTATATCGAGAAAATAATTAACCAAGTTCTTTCCAATCTGGCGAAGAAATTGTAGTGTGGTACGCCACATTAATTTATGTTGTTTAAGTTTGTGTTTTATTTTCCGAATAGCACTAAGATAGATCATTTATCTTAGTGTGTTATTTATACGAAACTAAGTAAAGTATTTAAATTTGTTGATCTATACAATCATGGAATGTTATCTATACAACTAAATAAAATAGGAGTGTCTGTCTGTGATTTTCGAATTTTCCACTTTTAATTATTTTTTCATATAGTATAATTGATTACTAAGCCATATCTAATGTTAAATTTTTCATGTCTGTCTGTCTGTCTATCCGACCAGATTTAACTGAAAATCCACTGAACGTATTGACATCAAATTTACGCCATCCATACATAATAACCCTAGGACTAACTTAGTCTTTGTTTCATCGAGATATCTCATACGGTTTCGTAAATATAATGATAAGGGATGTACATAAGTGCTTGATTAAACTTTTCTTAGGATTGCTGCATAAAAAAGGCATTGTTAAAAAAAGATTTTGTCATTTCTCCTTTTTTGTCTATGCGCTGTCCGCCTTTCTTTCCCAAGAGCCGTACTGGCCCAGTGGCTAGAATTCCAAGTGGGGCAGTAGCGGCTTAGTGGATAGAGCTATTCAAAGTGGTGCCACAATGGCCCAGTGGCTAGAGCGATTCCAAGTGGGGCCTTATTAGCTCAGTGGATAGAGCGATTCAAATACCTAAATGTGATGCAATAAATAAAGCTCGTAATAAATAAAACTTTTTGTTCTCCATTTACAAAGATCGTCACATGAATAACAGAGGTTTTATGACATATATCGAAGACCAATGAACCGGTTGGTACAAAAATTTCACTAATTTTTGCTACAGTTGGGTATGTAAATTAAAATTGTTACATAGTCCTGTCTGGAGTGAGAAACACACAGTGGTTTGTTTTGTAGTAATGGTTATTTTGAAAGTATTAAATATATTGTGACGAAATTTTTTTCCACATAAGTAAAATATTTCATTGTTCGAGCTGTGGTTATACTTTGCTATTCTATCGATGTTAAATATATTATTTTTAAATGATGAAATTATGTAACTTTGCTCATGATTTTTAGTCAATTGGAAAATAAATACTTGAAACAAAAATTATCGTGATATCAGCTATAGTTTTCTGAGAAAAATCATGCCAAAAAAAAAAAGGTATTGTCACAGCATTTAATTTTTATACCTTAATTTCAAACTGTAGGTATGTTGTGCACATTTTAAGACCGGTGTCATGCTGCTCTCTGCTATAAGCTGTTTGTGGTATAGTGAGCACTTTTTATAGCCTTGCAAAAATTTTCCTTTTAGTAAATTTCCATCTTTCTGCCACTTTTTAATACAACCACTGTCATGTGACTAACGTACACAATGCATACACTTCACTCCTCTCAAAAATTTACATCTGAAGATGTAATGAAATATATTTATTAAAGGTTAACGTATGTTGGAAGTGCCTTAAAAAGTTCTCACTTTACCATGAACAGCCTATAGCAACCGGCGATTCCCTCAGTTTGTCTGTATTGTGAAGCGGAAGGGGGGGGGGGGGGGGGTATTGTATGCTGTCAAGGACAGGTGTGTCCCGTTAGGTGAGCAGAGGAACTAATCTTGGGCTGAAGGGTTATTCCGTGAGATTGCTCACGCGATTGTTCACAGTACTGACTGGAGTGTTGTCATGCTTCACTCTGCTGCATTTCTTGCCTTCTAAGAACGAATATTTAGGGACACATTTTTGTGCCGTAATTGATCAAACTACTGAACATAGAAATATTTTCCGCTAGCTCTGATGAATTTATTGAAGCGTAGTTGATGTATAAATGAAGAATATTTCACACACACATTGACGAATGTTGTATTTTCCAAGTTGAATGTGCGTCTGTGGTTGGAACAGTGGCTAGGGCTCTCATCTCTGTCAGGCGATATCGATTCAACTCCCGACATGGTTACGATCGGATTTTGGCATGTGAAAATAGCGTTTGAAGATGCCTCTGTTGGACGAATTTTCTCGGGAGTGTCTCGTTTTCCTTGGCATTGCATTCCAGCATTTGTCCACATCCTTCTCAATTTCATCCTCCCTGGCCCTCACACAAGACTATTGATGCCACCCAAAATCTCTTAACTCTCACATTAAACACAGAATTGACTTAGCCGGCTACCTTGTCAAGTACCTATACAAACTTCTTAGTTGCAATATAAAAACTAAAATGATTTACAGGCTAACAACACTATAATAACTACAAAGTTTATGCAACTATACGATAGTTGATCAAACTCAACTTTTAAGTTTGCCTAATTCATATTTCCTTATTTTCATTTTTATATTATTATTTTTGTGATAGCTATATGGAGATACAGATGCGGAACCTTTGCTCGATTACCATTCCTAAATATGGAAATACATAGGATAGTGTGTGTTACCCTGTGAATCATATGGCTACAGTAACGGAGGTTTGCCTATTTAGTTAGTTACTTTCTAGTTCCAGGCAGATTTTAAATTTTTTTAAATATGTGATTGTATAACATTCCTTCTATTTGTTACATCCAATGCGTGTCTCTGCTACTGATTGATTCTCGTATTATTCTTGCTGCGCATGTTATTAGTACCTCTGAAAATAGCTTGCCTTATTTATATTATTTTTGTACAACCAAAGATAACTTTTACAAAGAATCAACATATTCTAGCACAAGTGCACTTTGCTAAAAACAAATGAGGGATTTGTCGGAATGTTTATTCTCGTGATAGAGAGATATATATTCCGCCGATGTTGATCAAGACAAGCATGCATTAGCATTGCTGGAATGTTAACAATACAAAATCATTTGGCAGATCATGTAGGCCCTATATTATATATGAAATTAAAGCATATGTTTTACATCCTACATAAAATTTATTTTATGAGGGGTTAGTGTAAGAGTGGATGTAGCAATAAATTAATTTTAAATTCATATATAATGTTATAATAAAACATTATGTATGAAAAATATCAGTCATAAACCAATAAAACAAGTTAATTGTTATAAAGCATGTAAACATAAATACAATAAAATAAGATTTGTTTACGGTTCGTAAAAATGTGTTGGTGTAGCCACAACTAATATGATAGGAATGAAGCCTCAAATTCTAAAATACTATGACTTTGATTTTAAAGGGATGTTAATAATGTTGTTGAAACTTAACGTATCATATAAAATTTAATCTTCTTTTAATTGTGAACCATTGCTTAAAAAAGTTATTTAAGGAGGGTTGTGAAAATTTGTTTAGCTAAATAAGTTACAGTTATTCTGTAGTTTAAGTGTGAATAAAACTAGGCATAATGAATGTCCACAATTACATTTATACTATGCACAATTTTACAGTACTTCGAAATTGTCATATTTTTTAAGGAAACAACTTTTAATAAATTTTCTTATGTATATTAATAGCAAAGACACCCAATTTTATTACGAACGAAATGTTTGACTTTGATGTTTAATCGACAAAAGGGTTTCATAACTGAGTCACCATGATGACAGAGTATAGCTGGACAACTGGTTTGAGCAAGTTAAATGTAACACTCACCTAAACAAATGTTTCCATTCAGACGGATAAATATAAGGTTGAACAGCAAAAAAATTCATACAAAAGGTATTTCAACGGATTATGACTGCAACAGATGTATTGAATGACATACTTAATGTCTAGTTTACTCCGAGCATTAGAAAGGGGTAATTTCCAATATGGCACCCAAAGTGGCCGCCAAAAGCTTAAAAATATATATGTGAAACACAATTTAGCATAGAAAGGTGGTTTTGGTGTCTAAGATTATGTTTTAAGATCTAAGGTGTTCAATGAAATCTAGTAAATTACTTTCATTTTATTATTAAATAATAATTAATTAAAATAAGAATTATTCACAGGCTATTATTGACAAGTTAAGACAATTTTCTGTAAGTATTTACAGTAAATTATGGTTTTAAAATAATTAAGAAGCCAGATATTACACCCAATACTCTGATCATATCTTTTCACCTAAATTACTTAATACTCAAAATTGCTTAATACAGCTGGGTGGTTTGTGTGAAGTTGAGTCATTTCTTGAACCTAGAAGTCTGCAGATTTCAAATAATTATAATGCTCTGCTGCACCGAATATTGGAAGCCAGTCAGAAACAGCACGTAAGTGCTTCAACCAAGAACCTGTTCGATCTGCCATTGTTAATGACCTGGTAACTGCAACCATCCTTTTATAATTTAATCATAATTTACTTGTCTTAGAACTACACACAGTTCGATCTTCCTTTTCTCTAACTTTCTATGAATTTGACTGAGTGTTTTGGATTTTATTTATGTTTCTAACGTCACGTCACCATTCAATAGTACACTATACTCCTCCTCGCATGTTCCAACCATTGTTTTAAAATCT
Organism: Dryococelus australis; assembly: GCA_029891345.1. Taxonomy (NCBI): domain Eukaryota; kingdom Metazoa; phylum Arthropoda; class Insecta; order Phasmatodea; family Phasmatidae; genus Dryococelus; species Dryococelus australis. The sequence goes on along the minus strand of CM056993.1, from coordinate 218,579,333 downwards.
GGGTCTTCATTCGTCATCTCGGACACCATTATACGATTTAGACAATTTTCTACAAGAAGAAGCCACGAAATACTCTCTGAACCGATTTCCCAGTCATCATATGAGCTACTGCATTCTCACCATAGACTACTCCTAGAATGCCAGTAAGTTCTGTGCCTGCCATAAATGAACCAACTGCTCCCAGGAAATTCATGAACATGCAGAAGCTCCCTAGGAGCAGGGCAATGGATTTCAGATGGCTGTCTAATGGTGAGTCGGTGATTATCTCTACGGCCTTCCAGTCCAGAGGCTGATTGAATGTGACTATATGCTCAAGGTGGTGCTTGGTCGCAAGTCTACAAAGGAACTCCAATGTTGAAAGAATGCGAGTCTTGTCACTAGAATACATGTCTATCATTGGTAGATACCTGATTGAAGACTGATCTGGGTGTTCATTTCCCTGATGAATAATGTGCATTATCCTGTACAAAACCTGGCAGTGCATTTCTGAGACTGAATGATAATTCCCACAATATATCCACTTTCTTTTCTCATTCTGGAAGACTCTGAATTACTGCGAATTTTACATCTTCTTGGAAGTTTTTTTGTTGAAATATGATCTATTATTGGAACTTTTGAAAGCTCCACAATGTTAATATCCATAGTGTTGTGCGTAGGGAAACTGTACACTGTCTTCTGCCCTGTTATCAATATAGCTATCATATCCATTCCGTGGAAAGTTCCTTGCCCATTGATTGTAATAATGTTGTGATCAACATTGTCTGCTGCAAATAGCACGAGCATGGCTGTGTTCCTTACATTAATATCGCTTCCAAGTATGTTCGGAGTAGCAAAAATAGCAGCATTTTTTCAAACCTGTGCATTTCACTATATGAAGAGCAGAACCCCATCTTACAAAAAGGTGTCCACAAGAAACATTGACCTATATAAGTGATGCATTTGTACTGCAAGATATATTTGCAATGGTGCAACGACAGAGCTCTTGGACGAACTGCTTGAATTATTGCCTGGCCTACGCTCGCCACTTTCTGCTGAGTATTTTCCCCCACAAACATTGTGTTTAACAGAATACAAAGGTATTCGGGAATGTAATCAATAGCTGTATGGAGACAGACAGTCTCTGTTGTGGGATAATGTTCTTTCACTGATGGCACATTTCTTTGAATGTCACTTTTAATGAGCCTTGCTGGTGCCCCAATTATTGCTCTCTTCTGTGACTCTTCATCTTCTCCTTGTTTTAAAGTGTTGAAATATGTCCTTAGAATGTGTGCAGTTTTCTCTCTCATTGTAACTATATCATGTAAACCATCTCCTTCTGCAATATGTATAGAAGTCCCATACAGTTCCCTTGGCTGTTTTTTAGGTACGGATTACCATATGGCAAGGAATCAATATCTAACAAATGCTCCTTCATTTTGCTCTTCAGGTCAGGCACTGTTTGCTGTTTTTAATCATTTTCTTCTAGGTAGGCACACATTTTTGAGAATGCTCATTCTTTATCTTCATTAAAAATGAAGATAAAGAATGAGCCTAAGATAAAGCCTTCCCGATTTCCTTCGCTTTATCTCAGGGTTACTTTGAAATAGCTGGGGTACATTACGGCCACAACGAAAATAGCTGCTACAAGTGTGATTCTACACACAGTTAGCAGCATGAAGATCACCATTAAAGTATTCAATTCTACCTTTTACTTTTGAATGACCACTCATCACGACGACTATTACAACATTGCAAAATTGTCTTTGTAAAGAGATCAGTTTTTACAGAACTATATCCTCAACTACTCACTTCCAGAACACTTTTGCCACAGAAAAAGCAATCAGTTTTGCTATTGAATGTACCTTCATACACACTAGTACACCTTCGAGTATTACCAGATTCTCCCAGACGTTTCCACTTCAAATGAAGTTCCATTTATGTTTTATTTATATACACTTTGCGGTAGTTTGTATGCCAGCAGTCACAGTAATAGTGTCACCTCTCTGCACCCTTTTGTGAAATCTGGACTACATCATATCCATCACCCACTTGGATGTGACAAATTGGACAAGTTTCGTCAGCACTGAATGCACACATTTTTAACTTGGAACAATCAATATAAATAACACAAATAGAAACCCTATTGACTACATTATTATATGTATTATTATTGTCTTTACAAAATAATCAACATGCAAATAGCCAGCAAACAGGTGTATATCTGATTACTAGCAGCCCATTCCAAATTATTAAAATTTCATCTAGAACCCAATATTGAAATGTTGTTGGTGAATTCTAAACTGAGAGTATTTACCTTGATTTCATTTAATTTCTTGGGTCCATAAACATGGGGTTAGACACCAAAATTACCTTCCAAGGTTTTTGAGATACAACACTTCTCATCTCATGATAGGCTCCTTGGATGCCATTTAGAAATAACAACATATCTTAAGGTCACAGAAAACTTGACTTTTACTACATTTTTGACCATAGCCCTAGGAGCCAAAATAAATTTAGAAACTTTTTGTATAAATTTTTTTGGGTTTCAGCTATTATTTCGTGCATATTGACCCATCTAATTATGACTTTGTAAATATTGATGCGTATAAGTGTCGAAGAATCATGAGAAGCTAACTACCGTGAATGTGTTAGGTTTCCTCATAAATTATCTTATCTGGAAAATCTCGCAACATTGCATTAATTTTGCTAAGAACTTAAAAGTCTTGAATATATAAAGAATCTTTAATTATTTGCTTGATATACGCTCATCATTACACTAGTCACTATGCCAAAAAAATTCTCAGTGAAACTAAATCGTTGACGTTTTAGTTCTACACCTATAAAAACTGTTGTGTATAGAAGTTGTTATCTGTTTGATTAGCTTGTTGTGTGTGTAATGTATGTTCCTGACTTCTTTTAACTGTACCTATTACTGAAAAGGACCGGAGAGAAACAAGGCTTGCTAAGAACAAGTCTGATTTGTAATATATTTGGTATGAGGTCTATTATTTTATTATAATAAAACGTTTTTCTTCAGATATCCTTAGGTGTTTGTTACTATAAAATACCGCCAATGGTATCTGTTGCGGGGTCAGAGTAAAGTTGTTATTGTACACTAATTGCATACGGCCTTACTTCTTTATCCAAATGTGCAAGACTCGTAGTAAACAAACAAGAATTTACTGATAACTTATGAGCCTACTTTCCTCTGTATCGGTGGAAATAAATTTTAGTGAAGTTCCTTAAAGCTTAGATGGTAGGAAGGCATTGACGTCTCATTGACAGCAATATCATTAGGGATAAAACCAGAATGATGTGAAACATTACCAAGGCAATTAAAATACACGAGTGACTTATCCTGCATTTTAATTCAGAAAAACTCATAAAATTAAGATAGTTTACTATCAACTGTATCACGGAGGTAGGATTCGCAGCATTCAAACATATCAAAATGTTTATATTGCCGCCATTTTGAAAATTATTATCTGACACCATTTAAATAATGTAATTTTGCATGCCTTTAGCTGATATGCAAAATTGGATGAAAATTAGTGTAATTATTCCCAAAATATGGCAAAATGTTCAATTTACTCACCTGACGCTACTTACAAAAGAGGATCTCTGCATGCCTAATTGATACTTCTAATTAATACTGTTTGCGTACAAATTTTTGTTGAAATTATTGAAAATATAATAAATTATTCTAATTGATATTTATAAATCCCCATTAAAAGATGCCTGCTGCATATAACACATGTTATTTTACATACTCTACTGTAGCAATACTTGCGTGAAATGTTGGTATAAATCGGTTGATTGGTCCTCGAGATATGGCATTAAACCTCCATTGTTCGTGTGAGGATTTTCATAAATGGAGGACAAAAATGTATGTTTTAGCACATTGATTGTCATATACAATATACAAAGTTAAATTTAAATCTGTTCCAATGTTTCGCAGATAAAGCACATTAAACTAAAATGTTTGTATAAGCGCCATTCAAAAAATAAAAGACTCTCACACTTAAAACATATTAATTAATGTGGCCTACCACAGTACAATATCTTCGTCAAATTTCAAAGAAATAGGTTGATTATTGCCAAGAAACAACCTAAGACACATAAGCTGACATAACCTACCACAGTACTGGGCCTACTTGTTTGCCATATTTGGTAGGAATATGTCAGGTGTTTCTCGAGTTATTACACAAAAAACTTAATATATTCATGTAATGCTATTTTACAAAATGGCTTGCAAAATTGATTATTGTTTGACGTATATGATGTTTGTAATAGATAGTGTCAACATATAAAATTTAGTTGTATATAATATAAAATTTGGTTGAATACAGTAGTTACACCAAATAAACATAAAAAAAACTGTACGGTCACCATCTTGAAAATAATTGCCTAATGAGTTTAATTATTAACGTTTATCTGGCATGTTATAGTATTACTTACGTGCTAGATTTGGCAAAAATTGTTTGAGTAGTTATCGAGATCTAACATACAAACTTTATTCTTTCTTGTGGCGCTTTCTTCCAAAATGGTTGACCATCATCACTATTCACCTCAGTATTCAATACTTACACCTTGCGTTGTCAGCTTACAAAATTTGGTTTAAATTGGTGGAATGGTTTTCAAGATACTACACATATATATATATATATATATATATATATATATATATATATATATATATATATATATATATATATATATATATATATATATATATATATATATATATATATATATATATATATATATATATATATAAAGTCACCATTTTGAAAGTAAGTGCTCAGTGTGGTCGCAAACTATAACAGTCAGACAAACTTATTTAGGAATATGTATGCGTACCGAGTTTCGTATTATTCGGTTCACACGTTCAAAAATTTAGAGGGGACACATTCACACACAGTCCCTAACACATACACTCATACTCACCTAGACACACAGACAGGAAAGTGATCTCATAAGACTTTCTTTCCTTCGGAAAGTATGCTAAAAAGTACCTGATCCCAACTCACTGTCTATGATTGAGCTCATATTGAAATTGCCCATATTATGCTGAAAATAGTAAGCTTTCTCAATTTACAATTAAAAAGTTTTAATTTGCAAACAGAAATGTCATGTATTCAACATAGAATATATATGTATCCAGAAATTTTATTTCTGAAAGTTTGGGAAATGTTGGGATCCAGACACTCTGACACAGTACAGTAGAGTGCTGTTCTGTGTTGGTGACATTCTGAAATCTGATTGGCTGCACATACGTCTACACTGATACTACTGGTCACATGGGCCAATCATATTTCAAAATGCTATCAGTATAGTACAAAGTCTTCTGTAGGAATTTCCCAATGAAAAAGACACACACACACACACACACACACACCACACACAGATAATCCATTACAAAACATTAGTTTCGCTATTTTATTGTATATGACAAAGAGAAAATATTAATCACTCCCTATTATCTGTCAATTTAAAGCTGAAGTCACAATTATTTATGTTCGAAGAATGATATTTTTGGAGGAAAATTCTCTTCATTCAAAGCGTAAAAAGATCCAAAATATTATATCAATATCTAGTGTTATGTACATTAGACACAAGTGTGATTTAAATTGTTACCTCGTACAAAATACAAACGTAATTACTTTGGTATAGTGGATATTATATTTATTTACTTCTATTCAACTCACACAATTAATACTGTATATTATTGTAATAAATTGTAACATTTCCATTTGATATAAATGCATGTTTTTTTTAAGTATGTCACATTTTACTGTGTCCTAATTTTTATGACACTTTTAACAAAATGGCTGTTTTTATACGATGTTAGATTACCATTAAAAAATAAGACATTTAGGAAAACTCTTTCTTCATGTAACAATAAGTATCGTTTAATTTTTTAACCAAACAATTATAAATTTTGAATCGTCTTTACTACCTTATTTGTCGGGCGTCTAACTAAAAATTTGATAATGGACTGACTTGTGAGAATTCTGTGTGACTTATTTGAGGATATACTGTAATTTGAGGATGGATGTAATTGAGTTACATTCGTAATTGGGCAGCAATTTTTTCAGATACACCGTGAAGAACTATACACTAATAAAAAGTCTCCAAGTAAACAAGTTCCGAATATCACACAATCCAAGGTGAAATGAGCTACACTTTAAAATAAACATGTGTATTTACACATGGAATTTATGTGTAAATGTACTAGTTGGTATTTTGCGAAAAGATTTCCTCACATGCTTATAGATTTCAATACTGTACGGGTGTGCCAGTAGTTTTATTTCACCTATTGGCGGTGTGTCTTTGTGAGAAGACAGTTTCCTGCTTGACTAGCCAATCAGAATTAGGTAACTTCAATATTATTGTAAGTGTGTGATTCACACGCAGATACCTAAGATGCGTAAAATGTAAACCATCGAATCAAAAATATGGGTCTGAGGTGAAGTGTTATGGAATACTGGTCACGAAATCTTTTCGCGAAAAGTGAGTGACCTAGGTATGAGTAATTTTCAAAGACAGCTGCAAAGTTGAACTGATATGTTAATGTTGCTAGGAATTCAAATGTAGATACAACATAAAAAGGTAGCGACAGGTGTTTTTAGCAAAAAGATTTCATTACCAGTTGTACTCCAAAACACTTTTGTTTGTTCAAATCCACTTTCATGGTTGGATGGTTTTAAATGTTGCATGCCACAAGTGTCTGCTCGCAAATCATGGACTTTCAGTGACGGAGATTTCTCCACAAACAGCGTATTCAGAATCTCCAAACTTTAGGTCTTCGTCAGTTTTGAGAAGATTCTTAGGGAAATGTTTCTAGTTTTGCATGATTGTCCCACAACCAAACAATCATTTCTGCAGAAGTGCCGTAAGGGGAGTGATGGAGCTGAAGAATCTGTCAAAAAACAAGCAGTAGCCAAGAGTCTCAAGGACATGGCTAGGGATAAAACTGCCCTTTCACCAAGAGTCCCTTCAATTAACTTTGAAGTTTTTCCTTTGTATATCTCAAAAATGATCATGTACCCTGAAACTGCACATGCCACGACCCATACCTTGAAACCTCTTGTTATTGGTCTCATGGGAAGATATTGTTTTATACTAGACCTTCCTTTGAACCCTATCATAGTTTCATCCCTTGATAAATAACGACTTGGGTTGAAAGACTTCTTTAATGTTAGGTTCAAGTGCTGAATGAGGGGTTTAATTTTAAGTCTGTCGAAATATGGGTTGCCGTTGTTTGGCATACAGGAGTTGTCATTGAGATGTATGAATCTGATAATTTTCAAAAATCTTTTCAGCGACATAATTTTTGCAATTCTGGGAACGAGAAAATTGTGGTCGCCCAACCAATACAGTCTGAGGCTGGGAAGACTATATAATCCCATAATGATAATAATTCCGAAAATGGCTATCAATTCATCAAAAGTCAGGTCCAGAGTTTGTTCTCTCTGTGAGGCATACAAATTTGATTACTCAACAATGTACCTCATAAATGCTGTAATCATGAACTGCAGAAATATATTTAGTGGAGATTTTATATCATTCTCAGTGTTGGGACCAAATGCTTGACAAAATCACTTTTCAAAAAATGTTTTTGGAATGCAAACATTTTTATAAAAGTTAGGTTGTCCTACATTTTTAACCACTTTCTGAGAAATTATTTCCTCGCCCTCAGAATCAATCTAATCAGTTTCAATGACGAAAATCAAGTTTCTTTGGGAAATGTCTTGAGGCTGATATTCAGGGACTGCATCCATGTCATCACTGTCCAAATCCATTGTGGAGGGTAAGTTAGTTTCCTCTAAAGATACAGTGTTCGTGGATATCTGGGACGTACTGCGGATTGCTTCTGGTTTTTCTGTATCATTGCCAGAAAGAGTTTTCTGGGAAAGTGAGGTGGTTTTTGGTATTTTATTATGCTGGTTCCTTGGCGTCACATTTATTTCTGACTGTGCACGAGGAGACAATGTTGATTTCGGGTGAATATTGCTGTCGCCTGCATCAGAAACACCACTGAATTCAGAGTTGCCAGCATCATTAAAAGCACTGTTAATTAATTGAATATACTGCTCATAGTCCATTGCTTCTAACATTCTGAATGAGTACTTTTTCGCCATTGTAGAACTGAAACAATAAGATATGTTGCTGTATGATGTATAGAAAATTTATAGAAAATTAACTTATTTAATAAATAAACATTTGGGCATCATAAATGAATGTTGATTTTTTTGACACCATAGTAAACAATACTTGAATCTCACCAAAAAATGATCTGAAGTAGTGCAAGGTACTATATTAGAAACATGTTATATGTTTTTGTATTACATAGTAGAAAGTATTGCTGGACGTGTGACTTGTTATCTGTACCAGCGTTTGCCTATGGATGGTGCTATTACTGTAAACGAGCTCTGCTTTTGCATGTAAATGAAGCTTCAACTCAGTAACACACACCAAATGTGTGATACATGTATTGAGAGATGGTGGTTTATAAAATAATCACATTATAAAAATAAGACAGTGCATCGAATCACATTCAAGATTTTCCAAGTGCTTCAATGTAAACTGGTTTTGTTTGCCTAAAGAGAACACATATTGTTTGATATGAAACACTACGATGAAAGGAAACAAGATACAAAATAAATGCTTACAAAAATTAAGTTATTATAAACACGTTATTATAAAAATTTATTTCCACTCACCAGTTTTTCTTCCCATAAAATAAGTTTCTTGACGAAACAAAGAGTCAAAAACTCCATCCTGGACACCAAACACAATGAATATTATCTGTGTGTAGTGGTGACTCTTTCATATGTGATAAGCTGGCATGGAACTGGTATGAAGTTCTCAATACAGGAAAAGAACGGGCTAAGTTGACTGTTGTAAACAGTTGGTGGTCAGTAATGTAACCACCTAGATAGAAAAGATTTCCTCACAACTGCTACCAACAATTCTAAGAGAAGGTGTTTAGTTTGATAACCACCACGCATCTATGCACTGCTATGGATGACACGAGATTCATCATGCATTTATGAAACAGGAGATAGTCGACTCTAAAGTAGGTGGTTGCTTGTATGACCATTAATCTATAAAGGGTTTAGGAAATAATTATTGTATATTTTATAAAAAAAACTTGTAAATTTGCCGTAGCCAAGGCATTAAGTGACTAGTCTGCTCATGGATGAATGGGAATTGATTGTACATTTCAAATACTGTAATGTACTGTTCTGAATACTGCACATATGTGGAAGCTGGTCTTTACTGTATTGTATGTTGCTAGTATGTCGTGTGTTTGGTGGTTGTGACAGCTGTGGTCAGCAGATGATCTGTTGCTGGTGGGTGTGCTGCGGGGTCACCGGCGGGGTGTGTGGAGCGTGCAGTTCTCTCCCATCGACAAAGTGCTACTCACCACCTCCGCAGACTGCTGCCTCAAGCTTTGGTCCATCGACAACCTCTCCTGTCTCAAGGTACTGTGTTCTGCCACCTGCACTCCTCGCTACATTACAACAGAGAGAAACAGCTGTATAATATTACTAAATATTACAAGAATACAATTATATTTTGTTAGGATTCAGTATGGAAGTTATCTAAGTGAAAAATTCAATATAGTGGAATCTCTATCCATCAACTTTCAGGGACTGACATAAAAGTTCTATTGATGCAGACATTCTGTAAATGTAGACTAGACTTATTAGTCAACTAGAGAAACCTAAACTCATTCAACTTTATGTTGACCATTTTGATAGGCCTAGGCAAGTTTAACAAAAAGAAAACAACGCATATGGGAATATTAAAGAAAACATTCATAATACAGTATAACCTTTTTATATAGTCCTCGAGAGAACCAAGAAGTGTTGGCCTTATAATGTTAAAAAAAACACAAATAAAGAATCCACTCAAAATTTTTTCTGGTACTCACACTCAAATCTAATAACTGTATTCAAACACCTCTCTTGACACGTGCACAGAAATAGCTGCTGACATAGCGGAAGTATTAACCATAGAGCAACTAACAACAGTCGCAGTTACTAGCTAAGAAATAAATAGTTTTTGAATATTGTGTTTGATAAAATGCAGTTTATAAGGTTTCCTTAATTTTGCATTGCCTTTTTCTAACTTTCTGGGTATAGTTATTAGAGATACATTATTCATAATGCATTCATAATTTTCATGAAAAAATATTAAACTAAAAAACTTGCGAGTGTTGTTGGCAATGTCGCATTGCGAACCGATATCTTAAAAATATGGCACCCATGTGTCTTGTGGTTGCTGGTTGTTACCAACATGTTCGCTACCATAAACACTGCAATTGCTTGCTGAACGTTTAATAAAATTCTGCAGTACATATTTCATATATGTATATGTGTGCACATATGTATGTGTGTGTGCATGTTTGTGTGTGTGCAAGAGTGTGTGCATGTGTGAGAGAGAGTGTGTATGTGAGAGAGAGTGTGTGCATGTGTGTGTACATGTGCATGCGTGTGTGCATGCACGGTGTGTGTTTATATATATGAATTTTTGATTATATACATTATTATTGCAAAATATAAGTTTATAGTTTAATAATTAGTTCTGTGCGAATATTCAAATTTTTGAATACCGTTTTGAATAATTAAATATTCGTATTCGATTTGATGTTGAATATAAATACTTTAAATTTTTTAATTTTCAATTTTTTTGTAATTGTGAATGGTAAAATTTAGAAACAATAGTTTCAGACACAAAAGAACATCACACCGTATTTACCGGAAAGGAAGATGAGGCTATTTGACAAAAAAGGAATATAAAAAATGAGGGCTCATCTATAGTTCGTGAATCATCTTCAGTTCAAAACCTAGGTGATTTTGACAAAGGCTTTTCATGCTTAAATACCGTGTGTCATATGGTTGTACATATTTTTGTAGTGCTGAGACTATACATGTCAACTTTGACAAGGATCAGGGCTGTAAAGAGGAAGTTCCCCCCCCCCCCCCCCCGTAAGAGGAAGCACTTAGCTGGTAAGCAAAATGGCTCAAGTCACGAATAGGTATATAACACCCACAAAAGTTTTACAGTGTAAGAAAAATGCTGCTACCATACAGCCAAGTTAGACACACCTGTTTCATTGTGATTAACTTTTCTTTAAATGTAAATCAAATATATCATATTATTCATGTAATAGCATTTCTTCTTGAAAGGGTTGTCATAAATTAATGCAAAAATACTTCAACGTAAATATTTTTTTCAACATTTCACAGGTGTAGTCTTGAATTCAGGTTTAAATATTTTTCCCTCAAAAATATTTATTGGGGAAGGGGTCGTCTTAGATTAATGTTCATCTTCCTTTCGGGTAAATATGGTATTCATATTCCCAGTAGTTAAAGCATTTACAATCAATTTTTGTGAAGTATTCAATAACGTTTTGCTGTGCAAAACACTTCTTCCATGAAAAGGACTACATAATTACAATTTGCACTTGGTCGCTTTTCAGTGTACGTACTGGGAAGTATTAAAAAATTTTATAATTCCAATTTAATTTGTTTCAGAAGACAGTATTTGTGATGTAAAAAGAAAATTACCCATTACAGTCATTGTCAAGTTCTTAATAGTTTGTGACTTAATGGTTTTAACAGAATTCTTGGCTAGAAAATGCAAAAAATCATTCAATTTTTAAGGAATAACAAGAAATGTTGAGTTTTACATTAGAACTGCAGAGGTCCTGTTCTTTTTCATCATCATTTGTTTTTGATTGTTGTGCACTTTGGAATTGTACAATTTTTCTTGTAAATAAGATAGTCGATAATCGGGAAAACACATTAATCGTCCCATCTCAAATATATATATATATATATATATATATATATATTGTATCCCCACATTTTTTTTTTTGCAGTTTTTTTTCTCGTGCTCTCTAAATAAATGATGTGAACTCTGAGATGTCTATTGTTATTATTTTATATTTTTTGTTGCAAAGTACAAGTTAAGTGCATCATCGCGACTAAGTAAACAACAGGTTATTTCAGAAATGATATATTACATAAATATTACAAAATTCAGGGCAGTAAGACGTAAGAGAAAACAATGTGACGTGTGCCTCTCCCACGTATTTTATGTAACCAGAGGAAGAGTCGAACCCAGCAAGTCATTTCACTAGTGCCTACAGGATCGCTCCCAGTCTAGTGAGCTATTACAGACATGTGAAATAATTCCAAGCAACTCCATTCAGGTGTGCTTTTAAGATAGCCCTTGTTGTGGAGGGTGATTCTAGACACATGAATAGGATGTTGCGTAAGCGGTCAAGAAACACTCCAGCGTTTCCGAAGTGCCAAGAAGCGCACAGGCACCGCTGAAGCAACTCAAAGGCGACTGTCTGGCATAGAGAGTAATTATCCCCACTCAGCCTCGCACACAAGGGACGTCACAGAGGGACATCACACCTCCCACTACAGTCCAGGCATAGACATGACCAGCATACTATAAGTGCCAGTGCACGGCTGAAGATGCCAGTTACCTTCTCCAGTAGCGCGCCTCATCACCTCGATGTGGGGGCTCTCTACTGCTAGCCAGGCCCTCACAATCTTCTATAAGAACTCAGAGAGTCTTCTTCAGCCATCATCTTCAGACCTACCAGAGTCTTCTACCAGCAGCTCAAGCGCTCTCCACCAGAAGCGGTCCTTACGTAAATGTGCTGACTTTCTGCCCCATACTTCCATGGTCGACCCTTCTGAATTGACGACCACCACTACTTGCTAGTAGTGGTAACCACGTCCCCCTGCCCTTCTGGTAGTCGACATCCCAAGTTATAGTAGCTGCGAGTGAGTGGTTTTCATAGCTGTCAAAGCCACTTTCTACTTGAGCAGTCTATGAGCAGGTCACCTTCACCTGCCTAACCGTAGTGTAACTTCCGATCACACTTGGCTTGGTTAGGAGGTAGTACGTGTTACCGTATTTATTTCAGTGAATAAATACGTATTTGTTTCCTACGCAAGGGTGTTTATTTCTAGAGGTAATACCTACTGGTTGCTCGACACATTCCGAGTAATAAGGAGAGACTAGGTGTTGTCAATCACTTTACAAACCATAGAGTGGGACTGCAGGCTCTCCTGGGACATCTGTACACCACAACACAAACCTTCGCTGCCACTCATTCTTTACATCCTGGTGTACAGAAAGGTAGAGCCCAGCACTAGGAACTCTTCGCAAAAATGAATGAGACAATCAGCCCCACATTATACTCCGTCCGCCACATCTATGGTGCCAGAGGGAGTACACACGTGGACCCAAGGACCAGCTCCTTTTTGCGACCTCTCCCAACAGTGGTTGGAAGGCAACCCACAAGATCCACCACTCTAGGTCTGTGCACCAGTGGTGCAGGCTGTAAGAGCACTGGGTCCGGCCGTGAAAATCTGCTGGAAGTACAGTGAACCAGGGATTTGTCACCTGCTTGCCTTGTACTAGATATAGTGAAGGGTCATCTACACCTCTCTGCCATTCAGTGGTAGGAGTGGAGCTCTGAGGCAGTAACAAAAGCCAAGCGAGCATGCAAACCAGAGCCAGCTGCACTTGGCCGCCTAACCCCATGACAGTGAGCTCAAGCTGCTTGAAGACTGGAGAGGCTTCACTTTCCAGTCCCCTCCCCTTCTCTGTTCACAGCTCCAATCCGACTCAACCACTGTTCGCATCCCTTCATTTTCGCCTATATTACGGGCGAGGAGACCAGAGACGGCCAGGTCAATCCTTGGTTCCGGAAACGTCGACCAGCTAGCCGTCTTAGAGCCGACCCCAGCGGCCACCTGGGCAACTAGACACCAGCTCCAGCGACGTTCCTTCAACACTCCAGCCACCCAAACAGGTTTCGGTGCATCCTGGTAAGTTGAGGAGGTTGGAGAAAGTGTGTGTCCCTATCCAACGTATCGCTGTATTATGAACTCCTCCTGATTTTGTACCTAGCCGATAGCCTAAGCGCCCACTACTGTACACTGGCAAGGCACCAGTACACCTGCCATAACTTCTGGTTAAAACCCGGCGCGCCTTACCTAGCGCAACCAAAATACCCTAACCAGGACACAGTAGCAATACTCAAGAGTGTCACGCGTCAAATGTGTGTTGAACTTAATCTTATTTGCATTGTCTATTAGTATTACTTGTGCATGTGTACATAATGTACTGTAAACAGACTTTGTATGCCTTGGTGAGTACAGTGGATACTTATACTTTTTTGTTAATAATTTGTTGTGTTATGGTCAAAGCATGTAATTTTCCGTGACACTACAGAAATTTTTAATTGATCAATGTGGTCAAAACTGAATTTTGAGTTTGGCAAAAATTGACTTTTTTAGCATTATTAACGTAGGAATTTGGTCGGGGCTACAGAAAATGGTCTGTGGACACTGACTTTCGGTTCAACCGGATTCGATAATTTCCTCTGTATATAAAACCAAATTGATTGTTGTACTTACAGAGTTCTTGCATCAATTAATAGTATTCCGCTTGATTAAGGGGGGTGTTATATGTGTGCCAATGTCTAATTATGTGAATTAATGTTTATAATATTACAGGTAAGGTCAAAGTATTTCATGCAAAAATAATTTTAAAAATTATAAAAAATTAAATTTTTTTATATTGAAGAAAATTATATGGTTTACAGTTTCTTTATAAAATGTTATATAAACAACACCTCTGCTTATTTTTCTATGAAAAAAATTTATAGGTTCGTATGAGACATGAACGTTTTACTTGTAGGAAGTTGTAATAGTCACATAAATCATTTCAATTAAGCACTGTGTGTGGCAGCTTTCAATCTGCCTAAGACTACATTATTCAAATAAGTTTTTTTGTATGTTAATTTTTGTAAAGTTAGAAATTGACCATGTTGTGGCATTCTGCAATGTTTCCAGAAAACATAACAGCTGACAAATTGTTTATTTGTGTGGCCGTTAACGAACACTAAGCTGTGCAATTAAACACTACGCCATCACCAATATAGTCGCTGCTTTCATATTGTTTGCTGTAAAGATAGCTCTGTTTACTGCTGCACTCTGCACGACACAACGGAACTACAAAGGCTGTGTTCTTGATGTCTACAAACAGCGTTGCCAGCTCTGGTTGCTAGCTCACTTTCGAGTGTCCACTGCCACAGGCCGTGGGAGAGAAAATAAAGTATTATAACCAGACTCAGACCTCGGGTGATAGGTTTCTAGCATTATCAGATACATTTAAATTTTCTTTCAATACGATACATGTCTGTTTTGTACTCGGCCAGTTATACTGATGTATTCTGACAGGCTCTGGTCAGAATATTTAATTTTTATTTACAATATGCATCTCAACCGACTCACGTAACGTAATTTACATATTCACATGTGGCTATGAAAATTAAAAAACGAGCAACACTCGGTCACTAAACAAAGCACAGCTCAAAACAAACTTAGTCGAAAAACTGTAAGCTAATATTGGTTTCAGATTATGTTCATGCTCTACAAAATGGCACCTTATATGTGGTTTCTGTAACCGGTTTACGAAACAAAATGACTAGGTAATGGCTAAAATGTACAGCAGAAGCTCTGATACGTAAAGCAAATAATTATTATTTGCTCCTTAATATTATTTGTATTTGTTACCTAGTATAACAATTCTCTGTTTAATGAAACTAATGCTGTTATCTCAGAAACATTATGGTGGCGTATTGTAAAGCGATATTCTCGCTCTTTTGAAACAGTAAATCGGCTTTTCTAAAGTTGATATGAAGTGACAATGTTCTGGCAGAGTTTGCACACACAATGCTTCCCTTTTATTTATGTCTAAAGAAATTCAGTATTTGTACTATACACCACAAATCCTGCAAATCAGACTTGCTTTCACATTATGACAAACAGAAAATGCACTATCATATATTTGTCACTGCATACACCAATACCAGCAGCGGAGCCAGAGAGGCGGGGCTATGGGTGTTGTAACATCCCCCTACCTTTTTTTATCATACGGATATCAACTATTAGAACTGAAATTATTAATAAGCCTTTCATTTTGATAACATCCTAATTGCTGTAAACTATGATGCATGTTATTAAGCTATATTAAGTAACATTCGTTCTAATAAATCAGGGAAAACAAGGAAAAGTCAGGGAATTTCATATGACAGGGAAACATAAGGGAAGTGTCAAGGAATTCCCCCCTACGTCAGGGAAAATTGAAATACTTGCTTCTCTGCAAAATTTGTTAGTAGTGTGAATACAAGATGGTGTAATTATGAGCTTATGCATTTTAAAATTTCCAATTTGATGTTTCTGAACTAGCAATAATACAACTTTGCCAAGTGTCACAGGGCCTATACGTACAAAATGAAGTATTTGAGTTTTTGTAATGTGAAGTCAATAGTGTGTATCGCAAGAAATGTTGATGAACTGAATAAAATATTGGCACTGCTCGATTGGCATGTCGAAGTATAATTTAATTCAACTTCACTGATAGCATTTTTTTTCTCTGTCAGTGGTAGAAAAATATGGTATTTGAAGTTTTCGGCTCTGAAAACAGGTAAGGGATACTGTTAAGATTCTGTCTGAAAAACAGGGAAAATTAGGAAATTTCAAAATATAATTTCAGTGGATACCCTGGTCTTAACGCATACATCAGCACCAATAATGTCAGTATAACCTCCCTCCCTCCCTTCCTTCAGTCAGTGTTAACCCACTCTTGAGAAATTTCTGGCTACGCCACTGAATCAATACTAAAAACTGCCTTCACACTGAATGAATTACAAAATGTATTTTAGGAATATTTTAATTCTAGTACACATAAGTATTTTCAAGACTACTTTAAATCCTGAAATAATATCCAAGTGGGTTTTAAATCACTAATGTGATTCTTGATTGGAACCTATATCTAGATTCATACCAGATTCTTGACACTCAGTTTTGCAAATAACTCTTTGCATGGATATATTATTTATGTAATGTGGTGAAATATTATAAATTAAATATTTACAGATACCTAATTGTAACAAAGTGTGAAAGGAAAATTAACATCACATATTATATTGTATGTATGTATAGTATGTTGCTTCAGAAATGTTTTAATCAGCCCAATGTCTGTATCCACTAATTAGTGGAGATACCAGCATTTCACAAAAAAAAATTAAGTGGATTGCCGTATTTCCAAAATACTTCAACTATATTCTTTTTCGTAAATGGATGATTTTAACTGGTGCTGGTTTCAAGCCAGTGAATTATCTATATTTACTCCTAGGGTAACCTGAATGCGGTTAGCTTGGCCTAATAACAAATGTTTTCTTATCAAGACAAATGTCTGCTAAACAAAGGTACGCTGAAGTTGCACACATATGATATTAAACTGTAGGTGGCGCGGAATACTTTTCACAAAAATCAAGTGACTCTACTCACTAGACATTGAAAGCAAGCGTAAGACATCCTAAAAAAGATTTGCATCTTCAGAACATTTCTATGTTGTTTGACGTACTGCATATTTGTAGGCAGGATATGTTTACAAACTCTTTACATAAACAAGTAATCGTTAAGTATAATAATGTTTAAAGTAAATATAGATCCCGTATTCGAACTAGACATATCAAGTTGCGATATCACTTTGCCAGAATCTTTATATTACTTTGTTGTAGTTTAAGAAGTGCATGTAAATTATCGCTGCATTTATAGTTAACACAAATAAGAAGTTTCTGATATAAATCATGAGCATATTTTCCTCAACATGGGTGCAATTAATTTTTAAATAATTTCTTAAAAGCTGTAATGGTAGGTAGGACTTGTTGCCTCATTGAAAGCAATATCATTAGAGGTGAAACCAGAAACATATGCAACAATAGTCATATTATACGTTAGTGTGCAATCAAACTGCTTCACGAAGATCATCAGGCATCAACTACGAATTTAATCAGTCTAATGTTTTGAATGACAGGGTTAAATAACCTATAATATTTACAGGGCCATCGTTTTGAAAATATGTGACTGAGCCACTTATAATACCTAAGTTTACATGGCTTACCATTACACTACTTTTGTGCAGAATTTGGTAAATGTTGGTGTATTAGTCCCTGAGATATGACATAAAACCACCACGTTTTTCATGTGATGATCTTTTTGAAAATGGAGGGCAAAAATGTTATATATTAGCACAATCAATGATTCTATATCACCAGTATGCAAAGTAATGCTACATAAATTCGTAGATATAGCACACTAACCTAAAATTAATTTATAGCCCCCATTCTGAACATGTCTTTCACACTGAAAAAATTCTTACAGTTATATGTCCTACCACAATACCAGTTCTTCGCCAAATTTTGGTACGAATGGGTTTGATTGTTTTCCAAGATATGACAAAAACTTAATTTGTATTGTGGGGCTAACTTACAAAATGGCAAAGATATGAAGCTCTGTATAGACAAATTTGATGGTTATAATTGATACTGCCAGCTTACAAAGTTAAGTTGGAAATTGTTTCATTTATAAAATATATTAAGCTGAAATATTTATAGAGCCGCCATTTTGAAAGAGGTGCCTGACATACATAAAACATAGCCATTTGTACCACCTGCTGCAGTGCAAACTGATTAACCCATTTGTTTGGGATCAATCAATTGTTTCCCGAGATATTAAATAAAAAACTATTTATTAATGTGACGCTATCTTACAAAATTACGGACAAAATATTCTCAATGTAGACACAGTTGATAGTTGTAATGTCTACTTGATTACATAATTCTGACGATATAACATTCTAAGTTAAGCTAACTATATGGCCCCCATATAGAAAATAAGCTTCTGAGAAACCTGTAACATATAATTGAACATCATATGAAGCAGTACTACTTGTTTGTCAAATTTCATATGAATCTGCTTTTTTTTTTTTATCGAGATATGGCATAAAAACATAATTTTTTCTTCATGTGGCACTAACTTACAAATATGGCCATGTGTTGGCACATTGATGCTTGTAGTAGATACTCTCAGCATACAAAATTGGTCGAAATTGGTTTAATGATAAAGTTGAGATAAATACTAATAATATTTTTAATGGGTAAGTGAGTTTGTTGGTTTATAAGTAACGGCTGATCTCGGAAATTACAGGGCTGATTCTTATAATTCCTTCACTGTTAAAAAGCTACATTCTTCAAGATGGGCATAGGCTATGTTTAATTCCAAAAAAATATCCCTGCAAAATTTCAAAATTTGTAAAACAAGTTGGAGAAAAATGAGCAACGCTTTCTAAACATACTCTACCAAAACTACAGGGCCGCATCTTATAATTCTTTTAATGTTAGAAAGTTACATTCCTCCAGATGAACATAAGCTATGATTAGTTTTAAAGAAATGCCTTGAGAAATTCCAAAATTTATAAAACAAGTCGGAGAAAAATAAGCTACTTGACTGTTTTATAAGCCATTAAAGATCAATTGAAACAATGTTACAAGAAAGTGTCGCAGGTAGTTGCAAGTTTTGTCGTAAGTGGTCACATGTAATTGCAATTAGTCGCAGTTAGTCGTAGGTAGTCGCAATTAGCTGCGAGTAGTTGCAGGTTGTCGCAAGTAGCAGCAGGTATTCGCGGGTAGTCACAGGTTGTCGCAGGTAGTTGTATGTAGTAATGGGTAGTCTCAGGTTGTCGTAAGTAATTGCAGGTAGTCGGAAGTTGTCACAAGTGGTCACATAGTCGCAGGTAGTCATAGGTAGTCGCAAATAGTCACGGGTAGTCGCAGGTAGTCATTGGTAGTCTCAGGTAGTCACAGGTAATCACAGGTAGTGGCAAGTTGTCCCTGGTAGTCATGGGTAGTTTTAGGTAGTCACGGGTTGTCGCAGGTATTTACGGGTATTCGCATATATAAGTATTTATTTCAATAACTCCTTAAAACCTGAGCGAAGCGATGGTGCGCTGCTAGTACCAAATAAACCTAAAATATTTGTATGGCCACCATTTTGAAATAAGTATCTAAGCAAGTTCACTTATGTACGTTTACCTGATCTGTCATATTATAACTTACTTGTCAAATTGTGAGAGAATTGCTTTGATAGTCTTTGATATATTGTATAAAATCTTTATTTTTTCATTTTATGATATCTTTCAAAATTGCGGTCTAATGTCAGCTTCAAAATGTAATGCTTACATGATGTTCTGCGAGCATACAACATTTGGTTTAAATCGATTGAATGATTCCCCAGACATGATATATTACTCTAAATAATAAATTTTTCGCCATTTTGAAAGGAAGTTCATTGCGTTGTTGAAAACAATAAAAGTCAGGTGATCTCACTAAGTATGTACTGTATATAAACCGAGTTTTGTTAAATCCGCTCGAAGCTTTAAAGAATGTAGACACACACACAGACATACATACACACAGACAGGAAAGTCTTTGTTTCCTTCGGGAAGTAGGCTAATAATAGTTACACTTGCAGGTTCAATACCGTAAGTTTTCAAGTAAAATAGTGAAGGATCACAGACATGTCGGATCAAGTATAATACATCATCCTTGCTTGTATTATTTGGAAACAGAATGTCTTTGCATACACTATATTCAATTGCTAAACATCACACAATTTTAATGGAAAACTAGGCTTAACCCCAAACGTATATACATTTATACGTTAGATTTGTATCTATCAAATATCTTCTAATTACTAACTTTATTAATAATACTGTACGAAAACATGGCAAATGAATAAATGTTTTGTGCCCTATAGTATTTAAATTTAGCAATCACTTTGACTTGACTATATACAGTTATTATTTTGCCCCAGGTCACACTCCTTGTGCTTTTAAATTTATTTAAGCTTGATCATAATTAATAAGGCACTATAATCCTATGTTGTTTGGTTTTGAGATGTTGAAAACCTTTCTGCTAATGCAGAAGAAACGCTTGATTGTAGCTAGTTTGCGGTTAACTGAGCATTGCTAAAAATTTACTTTTACAAAGAAATCACTGGCCCAAAATGCATATACGCTCACATAAATACACCCCCCCCCCCCGCGCTCCTGCGTGCATACAGAAATACTGACTGTGAGAGAGTAAATTATGCAAGATCTTAACGCCAAAATAAAAGTGCACTGTTTAAACTGGCGGCAACTCAGACTGGTTTCGTTTTATACACATAAAAACTTATGTATCACAGTTTAGTGTCTTGGTGTCACACAGGCTATATCATACAACTGTGCTATTCAGTGGTATGTGTAAGGCAGTGTTGATTTTTCATGTGATTGAAGGGCACGCAGTGGTCCAAAAGAAGAAAAGATGGGATTAGAAGTTAACTGCAAACCAACCAAAATAATTTACATAAATCGTCAAAGGAAATAAAATTATTTCTTGTCCTTTTATTGCAAAATTAAACTATTTCTTTCAGAAATGTAAAAAAATGTAAAAAATGTAAAACTTATTTGTACACCAGGTATATCCTACGATGCCAAACCAACATTCCTACACTGTAAAAAACTGTATAACTACATATGTTAATGTAAATATAGAAGCCGTTGCGATATCACTTTGCAAAAATCATTACATTACTCTGTTGGAATTTAAGAAATGCAAGTGTATATAATATATATATATATATATATATATATATATATAATATATATATATATATATATATATATATATATATATATATAGACACATTATGCCTATAACAGGTATGTTAAAAATTATATTTATTTCAATTTTGGATTAGTATTTAACTACCTCCTTATATGTAATTTTGTATGAAGGTACAAGTGTATACAATTATATATGTAAATATATAAAAATATATTATTTAATTGGAACGAAACATATTTATATGTCATGTCTGTATTTTGTACTGGTTTACACGCGGTGTGAAAGTTTTGAGACATGAATGACCAGCGCAATAAATTTATTTTATTCTCTATGGCGCCAGCCGAGGAACCACCGCCCGCTGGTCGGGAGTTTGTTGTAGGAGAACTGGCAACAGCGTCCATGCTATACTTATTTTTTTTGTTACGTTTTGCAGCTTCTGCCCCATTTAAATAATGATAGTGTTACCTAGCTGGAAATTCGTGAACTGCGTGCGTGCAATTTGGTTTGTATCTGCCCTCGTAAATTGGCTATCAAAACAGCTCTGAATTTAAGCTACGCTATGATTGTGGTCCAGAAGGGATCGGTACATGTCTCGGTGTGAGCTGCGATACAAGACTGGTGAAGAGAAGGATCTTCGTCCCCAGAAGGTGCGGTGGAGTCTTGAGGAGCGGATATGTCTTCGGCTTCACTAGGATGCCAGCTGATTGATAGGACTCTGGCAGGGGTTTACCCCAAGACACCGACCCCAAGAAGATACTGGACCGACCATGCCAGAACCTTTCCTCCCCCACACTGTTATGTTATTGTACTTTCATCTATGAACATGCCTGTGCCTACAGGACACCTGCTAAATTCTTTAAAGTAGTGATTCTTTATTTTTCATTTGTTTTTATCCCCTGAGTAACATAACATCTCTGATAGTGTATAGCTGGGTATAGTTGATTCACGATAACTTCGGCCTTTTCTGAAGTCCTGCTAAGGCTGTTTCTGAATTCTCAAAAATTGCATACTTGAGAGTACTTGTCGCCAGAAGTGACATCACCATGTGTATGCTAGTGCTGTTCAAATTCCCATTAAAGTACACACAGGAAGTATACTTGTAAGTATTTGATATTGTATACTTGTGGAGCATATTACGCACTTACGACAGTCGCCATATTGTATTTCAGGTGTGAAAATTAATGTGTGCATTTTGTGGTTATAAAGCTCACGAATTTTAAAAGTTAATAAGTAGTATTTACAAAATGTCGTTCTGTCTGTGTAAATAATTGTCAGATTAATAAATGTGCTTTCAATTATGATTAAAATTCTGAGTGTGGTTTAGACGTCTGCAGCGTATTTCCCAGGTGTATGCTTATACAAATAATATTACAATTTCAATCCACATTTCCAAGATATTACAAACCCCATTGAGTTGTAGGCCTATTTATTTTACTTTTGTTATCAATGTGTATATTATCGTGAATGGTTTGTATAAATAATTATCAGGTTAATAAGTGTTTATAGAAATATGGATCACATTCTGAGCATTTTATACATTTCTGCAGCATATTTTTGACGTGTTTGCATAGAAATTTATTAAATTGCATTCTGCATTTCCAATTGAGTACTAACCTCATTTAATTGTATTTATATTTCTGTTGGTTTCAAACACATGATAAGTTAGGTATCGGGGACGAGGAAAGGATGCCAGTGTCTGTGTAGTGCCCCTTTACATATAATAAATAAATGTAAAAATAAAAAAATCCTATAACAATTGTTTTAATTTGTTTGCAATCTTCTAATGATATGATAAAGTAATATCGCAAGGCTATTGGTGTGGTATGAATATTTGTGAAATCAACAGAAGCTGAACAGATAAACATAACCTCAGGATACAGAGGTGCAAGAATTTTTATGTTCCTGCTATGGTGTAAGTTTATAATAAATAGCATATGTAACGTGTGTGACGAACATAATCCTAATTCTGCCAGATTAGTGTTTATTTTCACTCTTAGGTGATCCCTTGCAATCTCTTGGCCCTATGTGGTTACATATTTCATACAACAGATGGTACATTTGCCCTAAAAGTTGGAATAAAATAGTGGTAGCAATAAGCAGAGTAAAAATAAAGTAATTCATAATTACCAGCATTCATGAGTGCAGTGTTCAAATAAACTGTGTATGTTGTGAAAAATAATGGATGGAGGGGTGTTAAGACATTTTAAAGACATTGTAGAGAAAAACATTTTGTGTTAAAGTGAGTTCAATAGAGCATTGATATATGTTATGATTGTAACAATACAGGATGTTCCCCATCACAGAAAACAGGTAAAAGTCAAGGAATTACTTGTGACGGGAAAAGTCAGGGATATATCAGGGAATCATCACTTGGGGCAGGGAGAATGTAAATAGTTGCTACTCTGCAAAACGTGTTAGTTGCCTGAATACACGATAATGTAATTATGAGCAAATACATTGTAAGATTACAATTTTCCAGTTTGTGATCAGTCAGCAAGACCCTATTTTCCCTTTGTTTTCCCTTCACCAAACCTTTGGGCACATCAGGTAACAGGACCCTCCAAAGCCCTCCGAAACCATCTTAACTTTGAACAGTGTGTTATGAGAGTAGTTCTTTCAATCATGCAATAAGTTAGCAGTTCAGTATCAAGTGTGTGGGTCAGCCTTTAATAGGCCCACCGTTTAGTAAACACTGCAGATAGTAAATGTGAGGGGAGATCAGCCTGCTGTTCCTGAGAATGTCAAGTCTCCAGCTCTTGAACAACCTCAACACTGCCACATGTGTCATGCACCTAGTCGGGTAACAAATAACTCTACAATACTTACCAACCTTAACCTCACCGCCCCGCCCCTCAAAACATCTTGCACGCCCAACCAAACCATCACACGGCATCAGCCTACATATATGTACAAAGTAATGCATTGGTGTGATTGTAATGGGCACTCATGCGAAGTCAATAGCATGTATTGCAAGAAATATCGATGGGCTGAATCAAATGTCAGGCCTGCTTGCTTGGTCTGTTGCAGTGTAATTTAATGCAACTTCACTGATGGCATTTTGTTCTGTCAACTATGACAAAATACAGTACATATCGTGTTTCAGTATTCCCGAAAATATATCTCAGGGAAAATGGTAAGATACTGCCTGGTAAACAATGAAAAGTAAGGGAATTCCAAAATGGAAATGCAGTGGACACCCTGCAATACTTTCACATACATACAAATTCACAGTGAAATATGTGTAACTCTTTGCTTCATATTCTTTCATCATGCTTATCCACAAAACATACAGCAATGCTGTTGGTGGGTTTTTGCAGGGTGCTCCCATTGTCTTTGCCCTTCCATTCTACCATAGTTCCAAGCCTCTCTCTTCTCAACACACTAATCCTTAAGGCTGGCAGACAATGACAAGTTTGGCCCTCCTGTAGGGCACCATGCTCCGCTTGGCACTATCCCCCTCCCCTCATTTCAACAATTGACCCTGCCTGAGGTGGGAACAAAATTGGAACTTTATTATTGTAATCCACAATTACATTTGCCACAGATTAACTACATTACGTAAAGTGATTACCATTTTGTATGTGAACTGTGGAACATTGTTAAACTAGAGAAATGTAAGTGTGCAGTAACATATTCATGGTTTTTAAACAACTATACAACATGGCATCGTGATGACACGTTGTAGTAAAATGCTTGAGACGTGGCATTGTGGGTTAAAGCAAAAGTCTGAAAATATGTGTTGTATATTCTCTCTTTTCTCATTGTAGCTGTAATCATTCTGAATATGAACAATTTGAGAGTTTGGTGCGCGTGCAATAATACCCAGGATTTTATTTCACATTAACCTAAAATGGGCTCTGTAAAATATATTTAAAAGTGGGCGTCCAGAAAACTGTCAAATAGTTTTGTGTGACATTTTGAGAGATAAAGTATTAGTTCCTGAAGGAGGAGATTCTGGTGCCCCTTTAACAGCAAAGCCCTATTTCTGCAACAACACCCTTTCATAAGGACTTATTTGTGTGATAAACTAACTTGACAGTCATATAAGTAACGCAGTCATGTTTACAGAATAGCAATGCAATATAATTATATTTCTATAATAAGATGTTAGAATACACTAACAAGCCATTACAACACATTTCACTAGTACATATATTTATTTGTGGCTTTCTTGATTGGCACCTAAAAGTATGTTTGCAGAATAGAAACATTGCATTATCATTAATATGAAGAAATAAAACAATATAATAAACAAATTACCTGTAGCAGTGCGCTAGTGAAGTAATAACATTCAAGTTTTAGGTATAAATATTAATGTGGGACTATTGCAGTTTTCTTTGTTGTGTACATGAAACAATAATAAATGTATTTCTAGAAGCCCATAATTGAAATGTTAACACTTAAGTGTTACTGCCAAGATGTTTGTTTCATTAGCAACAGACTACTTGTATGCGAGATAGCTGCAGGATTTGTTCTATAACATGAGAGCAAAGCATAAATATGTTTCTTGAATGGAGAAAATGTTTGAGTGAACGTAAGTTATAATATGTGTGTCTATAACAAGTCTGCTGTACAAACATGACAAATGTTCCATAATCCAGCTTCACATGCATGGCATTGTTTGGCTGAAGGGATTATGTGATACAAAGTTACAAAGAAACAAATGAAACACAACTTAATTAGTAAATGATACGTGCTCACTATTGCTCCTATTATTAGTTTATTTAAAGATAGGTTTCCGCGCTGGCCCTCATGGTTATTTGTTTACTTTGTCAAAAAACCATAGATAATGTAATGTATTCATAACACCGTGCATCAAATTTTCTGTTGTCACATTGTATCTGATATTTCCGCCAGAATGCGCGACTGGTCTAACATGACGAGGAGATTACATGTCCGAATAGTTTCAACAAGTACACAACTAGTACACATTACTGCTAGTACGCAAATATATATACTTCACAAGTATACACTGAAAATTTAGAAACAGTCTAAATTTATACTTTTGGTTACTTATTACGTATCCTTCCGCTACACGTAAATATAAACGCTGCCATGTAACTTCTACTTTTATAACTGTCAAATACGTTGGTTGCTCTTTACAGTTGTTCAAAGAATTATGTCATATTGCAGAAACCATTTCCTACGAATGTTCACAATTTAGGCCTATAACAATATTTAGGTCAGCTTTATAACTATTTGTTACACACAGTATAGCACGCTACACATAATACACATTAATATTTTGCTACGACGGTGTTTGTTACAACTGTGGCGGAAACAACAGTGGTATTTAACCTGTTGTTATTAATATGTGTTTAGAATAAAAATTAAAACGAAGTGACAACCAGTCCAACGAAACAACACAGTAAATTCAAGCACGCAACTCGTGACGCTTATTTATTGTACATTGACAAATGTAAAAGATAGTGGTGAACATGCAAACATATAGCCCTACCATAACATTTATTCTGCTAATATTTACATGCATTAATGTTTACTGGTTTGTAGGTTTATTTTATTATTTATTTAATTTTATCTGGGCGGGCTTAGTATTTTGTTGGGATTGTTGTAGACATTTAAATCACAGAAACGTAAGCTCGTTACACAATGGTTTTCCAAACATGTATCGCAAAGGTACAATGTTGTGATAAACAGACGTGAATGAAAATAATTAACTTCATCATAACATCAATTCATGGATAAAACGTATAAATTCTGCACATATTTGAAATCAACACACACACCTGACCTGCAGATTACAACGCAGCCACCATGCCCTTTCATATGCAACAATCACAACACATTTCACTCTGCCATGGAAAAACGTATTTATCATAACACTGTAACCTGCCTAGGATGTTTAAAAAACACGAGTACGAACTTGACGCTTCGTTAAGAAACATGCTGTATCATTGACATGTCGCCACATCACTGTCAGTCATAAGGCCATATAAAAATGGATAAAATTGCCCGCCATATTGGGACAAGAGCGTGGAAGGTGAAGTTTAAGATTCTCCCTTCCACACCACTTCTGCCAACCTGCTGGATTTGTAAGCGTCATGCCATCGCATCTAAATAACATAGGCATTTAAACAATAAAATCTCTTTTCAGTTGTAAATTACCAAATTCAAAAATCATAATTTTGCTGTAATAAGTACGAAATATGCTACAATTGTAAACATGTATAATTGACTGTTTACTAGCGATGGGAAATTTCCCGAGAGAGAGATAGGGAGGGAGAGAGTGATAAGCTCCACCCAGTCAACAGTTTCATCGGTCGAAAAAACAAACACAACGTCATTACGGCCTACGTACGTTCTTTTGCACTGTTATTTTTAACTGTAACAATGGATTATGTTTCTATCGGGGCTTCCTAAGTATTGAAATATTTCAATAGCAATATTTAATTTACAAAGAGCATACCAAAAAACTATGTTGAAACAATATTTGAACTGAGAACTATTTCTTACCAGCCATTGCCAATACACCGCCACTCTCGCTGTTTTTAATTAATGTATATTACGTAATAAACATTACAAGCTATAAAAGATATTAAGAAAAGTTTCATTTATTCAAAAATACAGTACCTTAGAGTTAATCACAGTTTTATGTATTTGTGGAATACATGTGATTGAACAAACGAGGTTGACATGTTACACCTAGGGTGATGTTTCGCAGGTTCAATTCCAAAGGCTTAAGGCGTGAATGGACTATACTTCAGTTATTCCAATGCCCCATTTCCAGGCAGGCCAGAAAAAGGCCAACAAAATCCGCAGTGCCCAAACTACATGCTCTGGTGAGCCAGTGTCTTGACGCCCCCAGGGTCCACATACGTATACATGAGAGTAGAGGAAGCTGAAGACTCCAAGATCATTTTGACTTCTATTGACCCCTAGCATAAAGATCATTGCACAAAAAATGCATCTTACACTTTCCCCTCCTACATGCTGTATGGTGGTTCCCAACCCCCCATGCTGTTGTGTGACCGGTTTCTCCTCTTCACCCACCCTACACCCCATGACCTACTTCTGCCCTATACAGATGTACCACCTCGCGCCCATGGAGTTGTTCTCTAAAGGGTTACACTCCACCATCCCCATCACACCTCACTCGTGTGGTATACCTCATAAGTCTTCCAAGTTATGCACATACAATTTCAATTGCAGATACATTTGCATGTGCAATAAGACGATTATTTTAATTACAATTGCGCATGTTATTTTCCCCCTCCCCCACCTCCCTGTGAGAGTGCCATAGATTTGAGGGGGTGTATTGGCAGGCGTCGTTAGGCTTACTGTCTGCCAGACTGGAGTTGCAGTGGCCGCTACTTAGTTTGATCCTTGTTGGAGGTTGTTATATTTTATTTGCGTACTTGCACAATGACAGTAAGTACACAATGTTGTCTGATCTGCAGTGGATGACAAGTGAGTGTTGAGGGAGGGGAGGGGTGGAATGCAGCTCCATAGGACTAGGACGTGTAAACAGATAATTGAATCGCACAATGAATATTTATTCATGCTATAAATAAACAAATAATTTGATTGAAATAATTAGATAATTTTAATAGTGTAATAACTTATTATGCGCACTTGTATGTGCAGAGAGAGTATGCATTTGTGTATACTGCAAAGTAATGAAATATTTAATCAAAGACTTGCATTATTAAATATCGTAACGAACAATTACTAAGTTCAAAACCTCCATACACATCTGCTCACAAGAACAGTTCAAACTCAACAGACTCATGTTTGATACTATCAAGGAATTTTACCCTCGCCAGATGGCAGCCATATTGGATTGTGTTTAAGATGGATATTTATATCTATATAACCTGGGATGATTATTTTTAAAATGCTCAGTATAAGTTTCGAAGGAGATGAGATCCCTTTGTGTGCACACGACAGGCGTACTCAGTGTAACACATCATGTATATTTCACTTCACATGATTAATTATTAAAATAACATAAAATATATTATTCAATTATTGTAACACTGTTGTGTCAGATCTACAGAGAGTCCTCATGCTACGAGAGACCTGTAAAACATTTCATATCAAATGACTGGGGAATGATTGTAATGAATAATTAGACTATTTATTAGATTATTTCATCAAACACCTACCCCATTTACTTATTACATGAAATGAATTATTTAATTGTGCAAGTAAAATAATAACAGTAACCAAATAATTAATAATTACGCTTTTGCATAAATAGTTTTTACATTTGCCTAGAGACTACATTTTTTGACCTTAGTCAATATAATGCATTTCCCGTAAGTAGCATGTAGCAGACACACTGAGCAAATCACTGCAAATCATAACATGGCTGGACGCGAGCCACCAGCCAGTGGAAGGGAGACATAGGGACGCGCAAGGGATTGCTAACCCTCCGAAAAGAGAAATTGGGGAAGTTAGTAATACTGCCAGTAGGGCACAGCACCTACCGCTCGACTCTTCATCTCTCTATATGTCGGCGAAACTGGCTTGTCGGGAGAACACACAGACGCATCTCTTCAAACATAAGTTTGTGTTAAAAAAATGTCTGGACGGCCTCACCTAACACAATTTCTTTTTTAAAACACTAATTACTTCATTTAAATTACATAAAGAGTCTACTATTTGAGTTTTCAACATGTATTCCACAAAATTTTCTCAAATATTGTGTAAGTTCACTTAAAATTTCATTAAAAAAAAATTACTAATATAAGTTTTAAACCAAACATCTTCATTTAGCACCATGCAACCAACATTAGACAATGTTGATAATACATGATTGTATTTGCGTAACGAGTTGAAACACATTTGACAAGACTACTGGGGTAAGGGATATAGGATTAGGAGATACTGCTTGCTTCATATTCTGTCAAGAATAGTTAGATTTATTTTACTTGTATGTGAACCATTTTGCATAGAGGAATGTGTTGTTTGGCTGCTATTCGAACGCACAACTTAATGCGTATGATATGATGTAGCCATCTCGTATTTGGTACAATGTTTGAAGATGTCTTTTAAGTATGCAGTTCCAGAAGTTTCTAGCCAACTACCCACAAAGGTTAGAAATTAAAGTCAAGGTAGGGCTACAGTGATATGTGTGTAATATATAAAGTGTAATGTCTGTAGTGACATACCTAAGGCCCCGAGAGCCAGTGACCAGAAGAACCAGACTACGAAGCTTTCATGAGATGTTGCTACTAACAAGTTTTTTTATATATGTATTTTGAATTTCAATGAAGACACTACATCAGTAAAATTATTATTTTTTAAAAGTAAATTTGGCTTATGTTTATGCCGTCTTGGATCTTGAGTATGTTAAAGCTGCTTTGCCCATTTTACTACAAAGCCCTGAACATATGTCTTGTGTTCCTCCAACTGAGTTAGTTAGAGAAAAACCATTAATTACTTTAATTTACACATTTTTGCAATAATTTAAAGGAGGTTGAAAGGGACATAATTATTTTGGAATTTCATTAAATATTAAATACAAATACTGATGCATTCCAAAAATCACTATTGTTTAAAAACAAATTATTTCAATGGTTAAATATGAAGGACATATTTTATCAAGAATAACTAAGATTTAAAACCTTGCTTCATACTCTGTGTCAAGGTTACTTAGATTAATTTTTTTGCATAACAAATAAATTACTGAGATTATTTGCATATCAAATAACTACACAAGTCTAGTATTTGTATATTGAGTTGAAATTTAATACACATCAGCTGTTAAATCACAGTTGATGAGGTGGGAAACGACTATATACTTAATAAATTAGTCATTGCTTCGTGTACCATCAAAAATATGCATAAGTACTATTTATGCAATAAACAAACACCAAGATTAATTTTACCCTAACTCCAGAACCATTGCCCACTTCCATATATTCTAAGTTTTGCTTTTTATGTTTAACACTTTCTATAGTATGGTCGAGTCTTTGTTCGTAAGAACAAAACTCACATGGAAGTGGAGCCTTTGTTTGGTTAGTGTTTAACATGACCTCACAAGAACATGACACTACACTAACAATGATATAGCTAACAACAGATTTTATTTTTTTTGTACCCACTCAAAGGGACATTATCGACTGTACATCCTTTTGTCAATACCAGCTCTGCTCTCCATTGGTTTATGAGTGGGCAATAATGAACACTATAAAGTAAAGGATAGTGTGCGGTGTGATATAGACCAATAGGGTGATGGTGATTTTTAAAACAGACACCAACATAACTGATATTCTTGCAGTAGTGTATGTGTGGGACTCATTTCTAATTTGTCTTAGTAAATGTGTGCAGATCAATGTGTTAACATATACGCATACCATATTGTAATTATCAAGCGCACTACAGGATGACAGGATGGAGGGAAAGGTCAGAAATGAGATGGGTAAGAGTAGAGTAGAAATGAGGGTGAATAAGTTAGAGGAGGAGTTGGAAGATGTAAAGGGGGTGCTAAGGAAAATGAAAGCCAGTCCACAGGAGGGAAAAGCTGAGTAGAGAGGAAGAGTTAGTCAGAATGCAAGTAGGGCTGCAGAAGGAACTACAGGAGGAAAGGCACACGAGGATAGATTAGTTGGAGGCAGTAGAAAGGGATAAGGCAATAGGAGACATAAGACAGCAAATAAGGTTAGATGAGCAAGAAATAGTAGCTAGGGATAAGGTGATAGTAGTAGGCAGGAAGCAATCAGGAATAGAGGAACGGGAAACAGAAAGAAGGGAACAGGCAATGGTAGAAGGTAGGAAGCAGTATGCTGAGGCTTGCAAGTGTGCGATTAGCAAAGACCAGCAAGCAGGACAAAGTAGACAGTTCAGGGCCATAGGGGAGAGAGGAGAGCTGGCCAAAGGGAGGGAAACAAGGGTGCTGCAGGAGGCCGGAGACAAGGGTAGGCAGGTGGGCGGAAAAGCCACAAAGCAGGAACAGGTTGTGGAAGGGAGCCAGAGGTAGTTTTTCTAGGCAGCTCAATTGTAAAGGGGGCGGAGCTGAGGAATATCAGAAAGGAAATTACATATAAAGCAGCATTTGGGGGGGGAGCACCAGGGATTTGGAGGAAAGGGTTAGTGGTATGAGAGGTAGCAGGGTGGCAAAGGTTGTTCTCATTCATGTAGAAGGAAATGACCTGGCTCATAGAGAGGTGGGGCAGGAGGTACAGCGGGACCTCAGGGGATTGCTGAGGAAAGTGCGGGAGAAGTTCCCTGGAGCTAGAGCAGTAGTCAGTGGCGTGCTGGTTAGGAAAGGAGTATCCTATAGGAAGGCAGTGACTGCGGGTGAGGTATATGAGAGGGTCTGTAAGGATTTGGGGGCTACATTTATAGCTAGTAGGAAATGGTTAGGCTGGGAAAGTGTAGGGAGGGACCAGGTTCACCTGACAGAGCAGGGAAAGAGGATTCTAGGTGATCTGCTAGGTAGAGAAGTAGCTGGCTGCAGGGAGAGGGTCAGGACAGAGCAGCAGTTGTTGAAATAGCAATTAGTTAGAAGCAAGGAAACGGAAGGGGAGAGAAATGGAGAGGATAGCATTGATGAGGCCGCAGGGGTGGAGGTAGAAGATAAGCAACGTAGGATGGTAAAGCAGAGTACTAGTATAAATATAATGGTGGTGAACTGTAGGAATGTGTACAACAAGCTGGAAGGCTTCTGGGGAAAGGTTGAAGGATATGGGCGGATATAGTGGTAGCTGTGGAGACTTGGCTGACTGAGGAAGTACTGGATATTGAATGTAGGCAGGATAAGTTCACCATCTTCAGAAGAGACAGGGGTGGGAGAGGAGGAGGAATAATTGTGGTGTGTAAGGAAAGGTCTAAAAGGGGCGGTAGAATGGGTTAGTGAGGATGTCGAGGTAATGGAAATTAAATTTAGTGTTAGCAGTAATAGGAGTATTACTTTGCTGGCAGCGTATAGACCACCAGGACAGGGATGGCAGGCAATTGAGATGATCAAGAAGAGGGTCGATAGACAGGCAGTGGGTTGTTGTAGCAGGGGATTTGAATATGCCAGGGGTGAAATGGGTAGAGGGTGCAAAAGGAATGAGTAGCATGATGCAGAGAATGGCAGCACAGTTAGTCAACAGAGATTAGTCCAGGTAGTAGAAACACCAACAAGATGGAATTAGGAGGGTGTTGGGTCAGTGCTGGATGTGGTGTTGGTCAGACCTGGGAATGCTGTAGTTTGTGCAATAGTATTGGTTGCTATAAGCGACCATCATATCCCGTTTGTGGACATTGGGATTGGCAGGATGAGGGAAGAGCAAACTGCAGAAAGGTTGGTGTGGCAGTATGGGAGAGGAGAGAAGAAGGGGGCAGAAATATTCCTGAGCGACATGTTTAAAAAATGGTCTATGGAGGAGGGTGTAAAGGGGTTGTGGGAGGAGTTTAGAGGATTAATGGAGGTTATGTTGGAGTAATTTGTGCTAGTAAAAAGGTTACGGACTGGGGGAGATCCGCCATATTATGGACAGGAGATTTTGAAAATGAAGAGGAACTGCAGAAAATTACATGCCAAGTGGAGAAATGAAGGGATGATAAGATCTAAAGAAATGATGAAACAAATGGGTAGGGAGCTTGAAAGGAATATCAAACAGGCAAAGGATGTATTTCTGGGGAACATGATGGAAGAAGGAAAAGGCATGGAATAGGGGAAATTGTTTGGGTGTGTTAGGATGTTAAGGGGAGGAGAGGAAGTGATCCCTCTGCTAACAGGAAGGGATGGTAGGCATGCGACAAATGACCAAGAAAAATCATAGATGCTGCAAGGACAGTACTTGTCAGTGTTTGAGGCAAAGGAGGATTGTAATAAGGGGGCAAACAGGGTTCCGGGAGGGTGTTTATTAAGTTTGAGATGAGAGAGTGGGAGTTAGAAAAGGTAATTAGGGCTTTGAAGATCAGTAAGGCAGGAGGTCAAGATGGATAGGAAACGCAGCACTAAAGTTTAGTGGCAGGGAGTTGGCGAAATATTTAGAGGTGCTATTTAAAAAGTCCTTAGGAGAGGGTAAGTTACCACAAGATTGTAAGGATGCTTTGGTGGTACCTATACACAAGCAGGGAGAGGATAGGGGGAGGCCTGGCAGCTACAGACCGGTGAGTCTCACATCAAGTACAGGAAAGGTAATGGAAAGGCTGGTGGTGCAGTATGTGGTGAATGTTATGAACAGTAGAAATTGGTTGGAGGAGTCCCAGCATGGTTTCAGGAGGGAATACTCATGTGAGACTCAGCTGGCTGGGTTATTAGAGGATCTGTTGTAGGTAGTTGATGAGGGGAAGCAGGTGGATGCCTGCATCATAGATTTTGAGAAAGCATTTGATAAGGTGCTCCATGGGACATTGATGAGGAAAGTGATACCAGACAGGAGGGTAGTGGAATGGATAGGGGACTTCCTCAGAGGGTGAAAGTGGGCAGGCAATATCAGAGGAAGAGGATGTTACGTCAGGGGTACCACAGGGAAGCGTGCTGAGTCCTTTGTTATTTACCATAATGGTAAGTGACGTGGGTTTGGGGATTAGGGGAAAAATCAGATTGTTTGCAGACAATTGTGTTGTATATGCTGAAGTGGGAGATGGGGGGTGGAAATTTGCAGGGAGGGACATTGATAAGATATGGTTGTGGACCATAAAAAATAAAATGAAGATAAATGTAAGAAAAACTAAGGTAGTGAGGTTCACAGGGAAGAAGATGATAAGCAGGGACATGTACAGATGGGAGGGACAAGAGGTAGAAGAAGCTGCAGAATATAAGTATCTAGGGATTGTATTGCAGGGAGACCTCAGGTGGAAAAAACAAGTAGAGAGGGTGGTTTCAAAGGGAAGAAGGGCTCAGGGAAGGGTGCTGAATGGAGTCAGCTGTGAGGTGAAGGAGAAGGCGTATGGCACAATGGTATGGCCAATGTTAGAATATACTGCAGCAGTATGGGACCAGTATGTGGATGTAGAGGTGCGAGAACTGGAAAAGGTGCAGAGAAGGGCAACAAGAAGGGTGAAGGGTAGGTGGAGAAGGCAGGGGCAAGATGGTGAGGAAGAAGGGAACTATAGGCCATCAGTGATGATGAAAGAAATGGAGTGGAGCTCATTGAAGGACAGGAGGAAAGTTGAATGGCTAGTCAGGATGTACAGGGTGGTGAATGAAGCGGGAGGATGGGGAGGGCTACACTGCAAACTAATTAAGGGGGTGTTTAGAGGAAGAGGAAACAACAGTGAGAAGCTTCAGAGGGTCTGGAGGAGAACAGAGCAAGGTAGGCAGTCCATGCTTGTGAGGTCTGTGAGGGAGTGGAATGTGTTGAGGGAGGAATTGGTACCTGTGAGAAGGGTTGGTAAGTTCAGGAAGGGAGTGGAAAATAAGTTATTTGGGTGAAGGAGAGGTGAGAGAGCTCACCACCGGGCGGTAGCCTAATTGCGAGTGTAAGTATGTATTTCCTAAGAACACAGAAATCTATGGAAGGAGTTCTGTTAGTAAGCAGCAAATTAACAAAATAAATAATGATGGACACAACCAAAACAGACAAACACAGTGATCTTCTTGCAACTAAACAATTCCTTCTGCAGAATTCTTTATGTTCATGTACCTGTTGACAACTATTCCTGTTTAATTTTGTGTGTTTGTATGTGTGATTCTAGTTTTCTGCAATATAAACTCTTCTACAACAGTGTATATCCAAAACAATTTATTATTTGTTTCATATGTCACTATTGTAAACATTATCATTAGCTTGTGCCAAATACTTACCAATTTTTTGTAATTGAGTACCTTGGTCTACTGCGAAAATTTTCAAACCCCACATCCAGGAATACATGACAACTCTATATAATTTTATTTTATTTTATTTTCTTTTCTGTAAGTCCCATCTCTTAAAGTTGTATGTATACATGTATGTAGGTACATTGCAACCATTTTATTATATTTGACAACTTCCAGTATGTACTACTGGTACTGTACCTAATAAAGAAACAAGTAAGTATAATTATAAAAAAGAAAATGCAGATGTGCAAAATACTGCTTCTCCCATTCAGAAACCAGATCAATGATACTCTGGTAGAGAATTATATTAATTGTTACAATCACTTTTAAAAAATTAAACTGTGAAATTGACTTTACCCAAATATAATTGAAGAAATTATTTTCCTCTCCTCCCTTCCCTGTGGTGCGCATAGTGGTAAGATGCTTGCTTTCCACCAATGTGCTCCATCTTTGTTCACCTGTGAGGCTACTCATTCACATATAGGAATTGTGCAGATTGATGCTGCTGGCTTGTATGTTTTCTCACTGTTTTCCTGTTTTCCCCACCCTTCCATTTCAGTGCTGCTGCATATCTGCCATATTTCATTCTCATTGGCTTTCAACACCTTGGTTGTTTCAAACCACCTAAACCTCTCTCAACTCCCCTTTCTTAAGGTGACAGAAGCCATGGTGATGTAGCAGCTAGAGTACGCGCTGTTTCACGAAGCACATTTCATTCTAAATACCCATGATTCATTATCAATGTTAAAATAAGCTTATGTCCAATTAGTTGCCCTCAAAATTAGTATTTCAAAAAACCTTAGGAAGGGTGAAATGACATTTAAAGAAAATTACGTGACGTTTTTCAATTTTGCAGGACACAATAAAGGGAATACAAGGAAGGAATTGATCATTAACTTTATTAATGACCCACCCCAGAAATTGCATGGAATGAGTTTGAGAAACCATGAAAATTTCAAATCAGGAAGACTACGTTCAATAGCTATTTAAAATATGAGAACTGATTTGGTTGTACATTCTTGTGTTGATAAACAGCTGATTTCTTGTTTGTCACTGCAACTGCTGGCTTGGGGATAAAAAAATTGTAAGTGACGTTCTACATAAGGTGTAGCCTTGTATTGGTTTACGAGGTGATTTGCCATGCCCACAAACAGCTATTTTATCATGAGGAAAACTAAAGGTTATGTTTGCATGAGTTGTTCGCATTTTTGCTATCCTTCATTTTACAAACTTTCAAACCCTTAGCTATTAATAAATTAATTCCATAAACTCTTACACTGAAATAACAAATCAGCATTTATTAAAATATGAATCTGCAGTTCTATAAAAGTACCTGTACTTGTAATGAGTTCACAACTAACAGGCTATATCTTAAGGCAGGTTAGTAATCACAGCCGCACTTATTGCACAAATTAAACACACTACAATTGTTCATTTACAAACTTACACAGATAATACATCACTATACACATAATAATTGTGCAATATCTTTCACGTGTGCATCCAGTACGAATACACTAAACACCGTTACTTTCGGGAATGAACTCGCATGGCCTGGCACATACACATTTTCATTCATTAATATTAGTTTTCGTTCGTTGCCGAATAAATCAAACATAGATAGTAGTTTTAAGGCTTTTTTACGTGTCAAATTCACATTTCATAAATGCAAGAATAATACAAATTTAGAGAAAGTTCAGAACAACTACAGTTCACATAGCACTTACAATGCTAATCAATGTAAACAAATAAGTTGTGTGTCTCCAGTATGGCTGCACACTAGTAACACACTAGCAGATGACTTCAACAGCATATTATATGTACAAACTATAAAACAATCATTACCTACTCCATATCAACTATACTAATCACCTCATTTCAGACCTTCCAAGACAACAAAGCAATCATATAAGCATTCCTATGAAATATTCCTTTTTAAAAGATATTTATGCAAAACGCTTAAAAAATGTTTCTACATATACAGCTTCCATACAAGAAATAAACATAGTATATATCTTAGTCATATATCACGTGAACACAAATAATACAAACGCTAATACAGTATACCATAGACCATGATCCAACCTTAACGAAATCTCATTCCAACACACCATATCACCAAACCAGTAATTCAAATATCCCAACAGAAAAACCTAATAACCATCAACAATCGCAATCCATAGCACTCCTTACACAACTCATTTGCACAAACCGTACCAAATTCGCAAATCCCTTACCATCAAATATACTATTGATCAAAAAGTAATTGGGCACCTGTTCACAATTTTTATACTCGGTGGTTGTCACCCCATTAGAATCTCGTAGGGCCACCTCTTGCAGATATAACAGCAGCCACCCTGTCTGGCATGCTCTCCACCAGTGTTTGCAGGACGTCCTCAGGGATTCGTCGCCATTCCTCTTGCAACCATTCCATGAGTTGAGCAATGGATTTTGGCAGCGCCTGACGAGCGCTCACCTGGCTATCCAATTCGTCCCAAAGATGTTCTATAGGGTTGAAGTTGGGGCTCTGGGCAGGCCAGTCCAATCGGCGAACATTGTCGTCGGCGTACCACTGCATAGTAGCCCTTGAAACATGGCACTTGGCATTGTCATCCTGGAAGTAACATGGGTCCATTCCTTAAAAGTGCCACAATGTTGGGAGCATTTCATTATCCAGAATGTTACAATAGGCCTCTGTGTTCATGCTACCACAGACAAATACCAACGGTCCTACTCCAAAGGCCGTGAAACAGCCCCACACCATCACTCCACCACCACCAAATTTCCTAGTTGTCACTATACACTCCAGCAGAAGTTGTTCCCCGGGTAGACGCCACACCCATACACGTCCATCGGACCAGAATAATGTAAACTTTTACTCATCACTCCACAGAACCGATTTCTACTGCTCCAGTGTCCAGTTGTGATGGTCCAAACACCACCTGAGTCGCCAAGCTTCATTGCTTGTCATGATATGGGGCTTATGTCCAGCTGCTCTTCCAAAATATCCAAGTCGGTGGGCCTCTGTACGCAATGTTCCAATGGAAACCGCCACTCCTGTTGCTGCATGAAACTCCTGTTGGATGGTAGCCATGGGTTGTGCCCTATTTTTGACAATTTCTCGTTTCAGGGTTCTGAGATTTCTGTTGATCAAGATTGGAGGTATCCCAGAACATGCAGCATTGGTACAATGCCCATAGACCTTCCGTGCAATTGCCTGGCTAGACAGCCCACTGAGATGGTAGCCCACAATCACGCCCTTATTGAAGTCCGATAGCTCTGTACCTCGTGCCATCTCTTTGTCAACTGGTTCTACACCAACCTGCAGCGTATGGTGGCCACACAACTAACGTACTGAATTATCTTACCTATTTTCACAGGTGCCCAA
The DNA here is from genome assembly GCA_029891345.1 of Dryococelus australis. Lineage (NCBI taxonomy): Eukaryota > Metazoa > Arthropoda > Insecta > Phasmatodea > Phasmatidae > Dryococelus > Dryococelus australis. The sequence goes on along the minus strand of CM056993.1, from coordinate 218,539,682 downwards.
TTACTTTTTGTTCGATAGTGTATTACCAGCAAAACTAACATACCATACAGACAAGACATGTTAACCATTGAAAAATTCATTACAACTAGCATTGCCAACACAACATGAACAGATTACACAATCTGACGGTACCCACCAACACTCATACTATCAAAACATTCTTATTGAACACTCCTGTTAAATATATTAAAATTAAATCCCTGAGAAATATTTCATAATATCAAACATGACTCTTGCTTCTAGTATATTGCATACCAACTCCATCACATTGTAAAAGTCAGTACTACTTTCGAACATTCGTTCTATACTCACCATCAGTTATTACTAACGAAATATAATGTGGTTTGATTACTAACTGGGGCGGAGTATCCCGGATTTGAGAGAAACCTTGGTTCATGGCTAGAAATTTATCAAAGATGTTAATAATGTCCATAGTGCGCCGACTCATCTATGCACAGGTGAGCATGTGGACTCTTAATTCTCAGGGAGGTAGCAGATTGACAGCCGCAAGGCGGTACCCTCACAAGCTCACGTTAAACAAAGGAAATTAAGAAACAGTTCAGATTGCACAGTTACAAAGTTTATATAATTAAACTCATGGTTCCTGGAGTGTGCCAGGTCCCAAAGGTACTAATTGTACAAATAAGCAGAGAAGTGATACACTTACACAATATAGCTATCCTTGCTTTAACCGGGCATGCCATTTAGGCCTGTCATAGGCCAAAACAGCAAAAGTACTGTTAAGCACGTGAAAGAATTACGGTTTTATAATCTTCGAGGCCGCAAGTCTGACGGAGATAAGAGAACGTGTTCCGGTATAAGTAAAACTTTTCTATTGCAACTAAGTGTCCATTCAAAGGAAGTTAAATGCGCCCGTGACTCGAAACATGTGTACTCTGGTTTACCCGCTCATCAAGACTGTAAATGGTGGACAAGACATCCGGCTGCATCGCTGAGATGTCCTGCCAACATCCAGAGGGAAATTAGTTTAGAAATACATTTCATAACATGCACAAATGAAAACACTTGAAAATACACAATGAGCACTGGAGGAATTAATGTAACAATTCTGACACATAATCTTGATTACTTTCAGTTCCATACTTTGTGTCAGAAAATAATAATTAAATAATCAAGCCGGAATGGGCCGGCAAGTCATGTACAAATCAATTACAAAATATTACAAGACCTATTTAACATATGCACTGACACTTAAAACCTCGTTATTAAATTATGAACATAATTTAACATTACGTTAAAGATTTTAACTTTGGGCACATGGCTTGGCGGATGCCGGAACTGCCAGTATCTTTTACGTTACAAGTTAACACATTTCAAGAAAATTTAATATGCCCTTTTAAAACAAAACAAATAAGACACTAGCACTACAAAATTATATTATGAATTATGAGTATCTCAAGTTTGTGGTTAGTATAAAAATGTAACCCACGTGGCTTCGCACTCATAGGATAATTATGACTCACTTAAGGGGAGCAAAAGGGAGATAACATTTTACTTTACAAAGTTGAGACTCTTCTGTCAGGGAGTCAGATTAAATTATCGCTGTAAACACACTGAGCTGAGTGTTCAATAGGAATGTTCTGATAATATGAGTGTTGGTGGGTACATATTGTGTGTTGGTAATGCTAATTGTAATGAATAGTTTGATGGTTAATATATCTTGTCTGTATGATATGTTAGTTTTGCTGGTAATCTTTGATGGTAAAGGATTTGCGAATGGATGGTATGGTTTGTGCAGATAAGTTGTGTGAGGTGTGCTATGGATTGCTAATGTTGAGGGTGGTAGTGTTTTTCTGTTGGAATATTTGAATTAGTGGTTTGGTGATATGGTTTATGAGAATGAGTTTTTGTTATGGTTGGATTGTTAACTTTAGTATACTGTATGTGAGTTTGTTTTAGCAGAATGATTCATTGGAATATTTCTTAGGAATGCTTATATGATTGCTTTGTTGTCTTGGGCGGTATGAAGTGAGGTGATTAGTATAGTGATATGGAGTAGGTAATGATAAGTGTTATAGTTTATATATATAGTAGGGTTAAAATATGATAAGAGTAGTTTTGGCTGTAACAAAAGTAAAATTGGTGGTTTTGTCTGTTTTTTAACAGGGAGTATGACAAAATCCAAATATAATATGTTATATATTTGGTTGATATATCATTAAATTATGAATGAGAATTGGAGAATGCTGGTCGACATATTTAATTAATAATATATTGATAGGGATAAGATCTCTGTTTCTATAAATCAACCTTTTACATATCGGGATGTGGGGGAAAAAACCATTTACTATATTTAAAGTTTGAAAAAATAAAAGAATGCATTAAACAGATATAATATATCGTGAATTTTAAAATGAACTTTATAAGTGAATGGTGTGTAGGAGTTGAGACGGTTCTAACATATGTATTTCTTATAGTGAATGCTCTCTACTAAATAGAATATCTTGGGTGTGTACAGGTAAGGGATGACAGAATATTCTAACACACGTCCTTCCGAATACTGGTGTAAATATGGTATTTGTGTTCACGTGATATATGACTAAGATATATACTATGTTTATTTCTTGTATGGAAGCTGTATATGTAGAAACATTTTTTAAGCGTTTTGCATAAATATCTTTTAAAAAGGATTGTATTTTAACTCTTATGATCTGTTTAATTAGGCAGGGATGTTTTTTAAATATGATATTATCTTCCCTCGTATGTTACTGCGTTCACGAAAAGTATAAACGGTTGATGTATTTAGGTAGCAACCGGACTGGTAGCAATCGATGAAGGTTGGGAGCAAAGAGAGATGTTAGTTGGTGTGTGTGTGTGTGCACGTATGTGTGCATGTGTGTGTGCTGGATGAGATCTAAGTATGTTTTGTTGTATTGCGATAGTTTGGTGGATATGTTCTATAGCGAACGGTAAAGTAGCTATTTGCAAGGGTTGTATGGATACCCTCGCAGGGTGCCGTATTAGGTGTTTGTGATCTACTTGAGCGGTAGGGAACAAATATCTTTTCGTCGACATGCACCCCTTAGCGGCAATGGTGGAACTAGTCTTGCCCTCATCTCCTTTGCAACTCGGTCGGCCGTAGTCACGTTTACCGTTCGAGAGATCTAGCTTCTTGGGAGGTTTGCTTCAGATGTGTGTGCTGTCTCTCTTGTTTTTTAAACTATTCTATATGACGTTGGTTTGGATGGTATTTGCACAATATTAAATTAACTCTGGCATGCAGTTAATAAATCTGTATAAGCATATTCATCCTCATCAGGATTTGAAGCAAAGATTGTGATACTATAAATGTAAATACCAATGTTAGGGGTGTAATATATATATATATATATATATATATATATATTTAACTTTATCGACGCTGTAGCATTTACAGCTAGATATATATAATTAGTATATTCGGGAAGTATTTATATTGTCTATATTTCAGTCAAAGATAGTAATTCATGTAATATGTGAAAGGTCGTGGCAATGACAACTTGTTTGTATTTCATATATTATCGTTTTTCCAAATTTGTTATTTTTCTTTCCTCATTTCATCAGTAGTAACAGGCGTCAACAACAGATGTGATAGAACATCTTTTCCTTTTCACTGGGTTAGTAAACTAAAAACATCGCCACCGCAAGGCACAACATGGTGAAACGAGGAAAATAACAGAGGTCACCTTTAGCTGACGTGACCGACTGCTTGAAAACAATATGTTTTCAATGAGGAAACTTATTACCAATATATAAGGAAGCACGACCTTTCTCGGGTATCACAACAGTTCGCCGCAGCACGATCGTTTGTCAACTGTCAGTCGGGCAGCCTGCAACGTGTGATCACGTGACTCGCACCGACCAGCGCCCACAACTTTAACCTGCTTTTGTATTTAGGACATTTCAATTCAAATATCTAATAAATTTATTTTCCGTCGGTGTGAGGAGTCAATAGGGCGCCGGGAGAGAAAAGTAGCAATTCTCTCTCGTCTTCGTAACTCTCAAAGTGAGAAATTTTGTTTTATGAAGGCTGCCATTCGTGTGTTGTTGTTGTTGTTGGTGGTGGTGTTGTTTTCTTCTTCTTCTTCTTCATGGACATTACTGGACATCTTTACTGATTAATAATTGTCTGTAGAATTAGTTAAACATCAAAAAGTTCTACGTTTTTTTTTAACATAGAATAATATTTCCATTTTGGTTTTCGAAGCATATCTGTGAAAAGCGTGATTTGATTAAATGTAAGGGCTTTGATTTTTTTTTTTTTTTTTATGTTATTGTTGTGTAATAATTTGAAAAAATTTGATTTTTAAAAATATTTTTATAACAATATAGTTAAATTAAATGTATGTGTAAGGTTATTACATCGTAAATGAGAAGACAAGTGTTTGTGTAGTCTTCCCATTCAAAACGCTCACCCTACATCTTTTCCACTCTCTGCGAGGCCGTTTTTCTCCCTTCCAGAAATGACGATAGTCTGATGGAAGACTGGGTGGGTTGGGATTGTTAGTTCTTTGTTGGTTCACGACCTTTGATAGCTTGGTAGAGAGACAATCATCACGCCACGTAAGTAGTAGATAAAATTTAATAGTTTTCGAAAGGCGTATCATTTGAGTGCTTGTTCTGTATTGCATTTGATAATTATAACATCGTATGCACGTAAGTTACACATGATATAAAACACTTTGGTCAGTAGGAAGTAAAGGTTGGTTTATGTAGGATGTGTACTTGAGGTGTTTATTCATTGTGTAAATAATAATTAAACACATCAATTCATTATGTGAATATACACTATGTTTCTTTGATGGGATATGAAGCAAGGAGTAAGTTCTCAGTCCTACAGGTGTCTTCCATCCTCATTTGTTCTGTTTCATTGATTGATGGGTAGTTGGCTTTGGTTCATTACGCACTTACAATTTTGCATTTGGTTATTCATTATATCGATACTCTCAATAATTTACTTGATATGTAATTATTTAGAAAATCTAATTAGCCTGTGTTTATGGAAACAATACATACATACTATTTGCGTGTAAAGAATATCTCTAGGTAATCATTACTCGTTATGCGACTAAATATATTTTACTCTATATGGGTCATGAGGCGAGTGTTCAACTCTCCCGATGTAATACCTTTCAACTTTATCTGGGATCAAAGCATGAACTAAAGTATTAAAAAACTTGGTGTTGATGGGAGATAAATCAAGTTTTTAAAATTTTAGCTAACCTAGATTGGTATTTCTGAAAATTTTGTCTGTTTAGTATATGTAGAAAGGCAATAGGATAGCAGTGAAAAAAAAATATATATATATATATAATATACCAATAATAATCAATTTGGTTTTCGAAGCGTGTTTTGAGAAAAGTAAGGGTTTTAATTTAATTTTTTTAATACAAATATTAAAAAATTAGAAAGAAAATTAATTTTGACAAAGCATATTAGAACAACACACATTAATTACTTATATTTGAAAGGCATTTTGTGATATCGTCAATGTAAAGATGAGTGTGTGGCCTTCCCCTATACAAAGCATGCAGCTGTGTCTTTTTCAGAACGTGGAGAGTGTTACCCCTCGAGAGATGAAGATAGGTTGTTGGTGGAAGGGGGGGTGGGGGTGGGAAGACCTTTGTTGTCTGATGACCTGCAGTAACTTGCTAGAAGAGCGATCATGGCCAGGAGAGAATCAAATAGGGATTGGGGAAGGGATTTAGTTGGCCTAGCCTGGTTTGTAGTGCGTTTGGTAATTACAATATGGTATGAGTATATGTTAACACATTGAAGTCTGCACACATTTACTGGCACTTAAGACAAATTGGAAGTGAGTCACACACATACACTATTGCAAGAACACCAGTTATGTTGGTGTCTGTATTAAAAATCACCATCATCCTATTGGTCCATACCACACCGGACATTTTCCTGTACTTTATAGCATTCATTATTGGCCACTCATCAACGAATGGAGAGCCTAAATGATATTGGCCCAATCTAATGTCCTGTATCATACAAAAGTATTTACAGTCAATCATGTCTCGTTGAGTGACTATAAATAAATAAACTTATCGATAGAAATATCATTGTTTGTGTACAGTTGTGTTATTTGTGAGGTCGTGTTAAACACTAACCAAACAAAGACTGCACTTCCACGTGAGTTTTGTTCTCAACAACAAAGCAATTTTCAAATTAGCTTTGTTCGAGCTAGACTCGACCGTAGTCTACATACATAGTATTAAACAAAAAAGGCGGAATTTGGGATACATGGAAGTGAGCAATGGTTCTGCTTTTATGTGTAGTTACTTTTAAATTAATCTCATTGTTTCTTTATTGCATAATTATTACTTACGCATATTTTTGATTGTACAAGAAGCAATAACTTATTTATTATAGTTATTCTTGATAAAATATGTCCTTATTTAACTATTAAAATTATTTGGTTTTAAACAATAATGATTTTTAGAATGTGTCTTCATTTTAATTTTATTATTTAATGAAATTCAAAAATCGTTATGCCCCTTTCAATCTCTTTTAAATTATTGCAAAAATGTGTAAATTAAAGTAATTAATGGTTTTTCTCTAACTAACTCAGTTGGAGGAACACAAGACATATGTTCAGGGCTTTGTAGTAAAATGGGCAAAGCAGCTTTAACATACTCAAGATCCAAGACGGCATAAACATAAGCCAAATTTACTTTTAAAAAATAATAATTTTACTGATGTAGTGTCTTCATTGAAATTCAAAATACATATATAAAAAAACTTGTTAGTAGCAACATCTCATGAAAGCTTCGTAGTCTGGTTCTTCTGGTCACTGGCTCTCGGGGCCTTAGGTATGTCACTACAGACATTACACTTTATATATTACACACATATCACTGTAGCCCTACCTTGACTTTAATTTCTAACCTTTGTGGGTAGTTGGCTAGAAACTTCTGGAACTGCATACTTAAAAGACATCTTCAAACATTGTACCAAATACGAGATGGCTACATCATATCATACGCATTAAGTTGTGCGTTCGAATAGCAGCCAAACAACACATTCCTCTATGCAAAATGGTTCACATACAAGTAAAATAAATCTAACTATTCTTGACAGAATATGAAGCAAGCAGTATCTCCTAATCCTATATCCCTTACCCCAGTAGTCTTGTCAAATGTGTTTCAACTCGTTACGCAAATACAATCATGTATTATCAACATTGTCTAATGTTGGTTGCATGGTGCTAAATGAAGATGTTTGGTTTAAAACTTATATTAGTAATTTTTTTTTAATGAAATTTTAAGTGAACTTACACAATATTTGAGAAAATTTTGTGGAATACATGTTGAAAACTCAAATAGTAGACTCTTTATGTAATTTAAATGAAGTAATTAGTGTTTTAAAAAAGAAATTGTGTTAGGTGAGGCCGTCCAGACATTTTTTTAACACAAACTTATGTTTGAAGAGATGCGTCTGTGTGTTCTCCCGACAAGCCAGTTTCGCCGACATATAGAGAGATGAAGAGTCGAGCGGTAGGTGCTGTGCCCTACTGGCAGTATTACTAACTTCCCCAATTTCTCTTTTCGGAGGGTTAGCAATCCCTTGCGCGTCCCTATGTCTCCCTTCCACTGGCTGGTGGCTCGCGTCCAGCCATGTTATGATTTGCAGTGATTTGCTCAGTGTGTCTGCTACATGCTACTTACGGGAAATGCATTATATTGACTAAGGTCAAAAAATGTAGTCTCTAGGCAAATGTAAAAACTATTTATGCAAAAGCGTAATTATTAATTATTTGGTTACTGTTATTATTTTACTTGCACAATTAAATAATTCATTTCATGTAATAAGTAAATGGGGTAGGTGTTTGATGAAATAATCTAATAAATAGTCTAATTATTCATTACAATCATTCCCCAGTCATTTGATATGAAATGTTTTACAGGTCTCTCGTAGCATGAGGACTCTCTGTAGATCTGACACAACAGTGTTACAATAATTGAATAATATATTTTATGTTATTTTAATAATTAATCATGTGAAGTGAAATATACATGATGTGTTACACTGAGTACGCCTGTCGTGTGCACACAAAGGGATCTCATCTCCTTCGAAACTTATACTGAGCATTTTAAAAATAATCATCCCAGGTTATATAGATATAAATATCCATCTTAAACACAATCCAATATGGCTGCCATCTGGCGAGGGTAAAATTCCTTGATAGTATCAAACATGAGTCTGTTGAGTTTGAACTGTTCTTGTGAGCAGATGTGTATGGAGGTTTTGAACTTAGTAATTGTTCGTTACGATATTTAATAATGCAAGTCTTTGATTAAATATTTCATTACTTTGCAGTATACACAAATGCATACTCTCTCTGCACATACAAGTGCGCATAATAAGTTATTACACTATTAAAATTATCTAATTATTTCAATCAAATTATTTGTTTATTTATAGCATGAATAAATATTCATTGTGCGATTCAATTATCTGTTTACACGTCCTAGTCCTATGGAGCTGCATTCCACCCCTCCCCTCCCTCAACACTCACTTGTCATCCACTGCAGATCAGACAACATTGTGTACTTACTGTCATTGTGCAAGTACGCAAATAAAATATAACAACCTCCAACAAGGATCAAACTAAGTAGCGGCCACTGCAACTCCAGTCTGGCAGACAGTAAGCCTAACGACGCCTGCCAATACACCCCCTCAAATCTATGGCACTCTCACAGGGAGGTGGGGGAGGGGGAAAATACATGCGCAATTGTAATTAAAATAATCGTCTTATTGCACATGCAAATGTATCTGCAATTGAAATTGTATGTGCATAACCCGGCAGACTTGAGAGGTATACTTCCAGGGTGTAGAGAAGAGGTAGTGCGGTTAAGATTACAACCCCATGGGGGCGCGGTTGGCACATCTGAGTCGAAGGGATGTAGGTCACGGGGTGTAGGGCAGGTGGGGAGGGTAATCCAGTCACACAACAATTCTATGGAGGGTTGGGAACCACCAGACAGTGCCTCCAGGGGGTGGGTGGGAGAGGGGAAAGTGTCAGATGCATTTTTTGTGCAGTGGTTCTTATGTTAGGTGTCAATAGAGATCAAAGTGATCTCGGAGTCTTCCGATCCGTTTACTCATGAGTGAGAGGAGGCTACAATCTTAAGGCGCACTACATGTAGCCCTGCCTCAGCATATAACTCTATGCTTTCTGAAACTAACTCCAAAGATACATAGTACGCAGTGCCGACATGCTTATTGTTTATCGCCCTTACCATAGATGTCACCAAAATGTTAGTCCAAGATTGTTTCCCGACCCACCAACATGGCTGCAGTCTAACAACTAGACTAGGGTACCTCACACCCAGTGGTTCTGCAGCCAGTTCTTCCAGCAGTCACTGGGCACACACCAAAACATCACTTTGTACTGCACAGCCTGCAGCCATAAGGAGGATCATAGAGATCCTAGATTGCCTCATATGGCTAAAGCAATAGGCTAAAGACCTCTTCTAGGAGGCTGTATTTCCCTAGTCTCTAGAGGGATACTCGAGCCAGTGCATCGTCAACCAATTGCAGTGGGCATCAGCTTTAAGGACATTGTTGAGGGTGAGTGGTTTACATGAGACAGAGGTTGAGATGGCGTGTGGTGCACTTTCTGCATGCCTTCATCCACTTATTGTAAGAGAGTGTTTACTGATCCAAGACTCTCTTTACTGACAGGTGGGGCAGGATGGCAGACAGCAATTTGCAAGTAATTAATGTAACAAGTATTTTGATAGGTAGTTGTAGACCAATAGCTTTCCTAGTAACCATTTTAATGCAATGAAACTGTAAATAGTTTGTAATAAAACACTGACGAAAATCATTTTGAGACCTAAAACTTGATTTTAAAAAATATTACTTTCAATTACCATACTTTTAAAGTTATTTAGTTAATTTTTTCATAAATTAACTTATAACATTGAATTACTTAAGTTTTTTAGAAATTATCTTCAATTTTTTTTGTTAACTTTCTCAATTGTGACAGTCTTCTTGTTATGATTTTATATATTTTAGACTATTGAATATTTAATTTTATGCCTTATGCTGTCAACATAAAATGTATTATTTAATTCTAGTTAATTTTATGAACAGTTTTACTTTCAAGTTGTGAGATTTTGCAAAAAAAATTTTACACAAGGCTAATGGTGGAGGCAAATGCAGCCAATATACTGTATGTATAAGTAATGTACTAATTGTGACTGCCTCATTGCTTAACATTATTTTTAGTAAAATGTTTGTTAACATGGCGAGTACCTATAGTTGTATTTCATCTGCATTTGTGCAGTACCATGGAGTTCGATTACATGCTTTAATATACAGTCAGTCACAGTAAAATGTATCATTACTTACTTCATTTGGGGTTCCACTTATGCCTTTTGTCAGCATGTTTCTGTTTTTGCTTCTGATGCATCATTTTAAATTTGTGTTACTTCCTCAATATGGAAAATATGTTTTATAACCCGTTCACTGTCACTTCCAACTTTTCTGAAGACTTGCTAGTGTTCTACTTCCTGGATATTCCTCCACCTAATGCAAGCAAAACTTACCTAAGTCTAAAAAATTACACCAAAAGTCAACGCACTGTGTTTGTGCACTCTGTTTTTATACGTAATATTTTTTATGAGAACTATTTCTTGCTAGGCATTACAACACACTTATTGTCTTTGTTTTTATTCACTTTAATTATAAATTAAATATTGTAATTTAGATATTAAATATTGTGATTTATAAACAAAATACTGTGTAAGTAAAAGTCCAATTTAACTAAAAATGAAATACTTTACATTAAAAGAAGTATAAAACACTTTTGATATGTGACATATATTTAGGAAACAACCATAAGTGTCGTACATACAGTGATTTTTAAAAGGTTTTATTCAGAAAGTGGGGAGACACTGTGAGTAGACTACAGTCAGGATATCACTTCAACAAATCAAACAGCAAGAATTATTTTTAACAGTAACAAATGTTTATATTTTGATGGAAACGGAAAAAGTGTGAGTAAAAGCTGCTGCTGCTTTATCGTGAAGCGGAAGAGTTGAACATCTGCCAGAGACTGTGTTGATGAGACTGTTTTAATGGTGCTAACCCTCAAGTGTCAAGTACATTCACTTGTGCAGATGTAGGCCACGGCATACATCTACTGGTAGCACCACACTTCTCAACTCTACTGGGTGCCCAACATAGATGTAGAGTTGCCTTTTGTGCTGGAAATTACATGATTCTTATTATTTAGTCCTGTTCATTTTTTATATTTATTTATTTTTAAGTGATTTATTTACAAAGGTTGAGCAAACTAATACTAGATGTTATTAAAACTAAATTTATAAAATTTTTCTTTAATGTCCATAAGATAGAGAATCTGTGGTGAAGTTTATCTACAGTCACAAATATGTCTACACTTTGCAAAAAAATATATATGTATGATGTACATGTTACATACAGCCTTAATTAAATAAGCTCAGTGTATATTTCCATCGCCACATTACATGAGAACTTTGTATTGACCTTAGTGTATCAGGTGTGATCTCTGGAGCACCAAGGTTACTATTGATTCACATTGATTCCCTGTCATACAGTGTTTGTGCAGTCAGAGAATGCTGTAGTGACACAATAGTGGTGGTGTTGGTAGAGAGCGTGGTTGTGACATGTGCAGACGCTGGAGGGTCACGAGGCTGCGGTACTGCGCGGGGAGTTCCTGTCGCGAGGTATGCAGCTCATATCCACTGCAGCTGATGGACTGGTGAAGTTGTGGAGCATCAAGACCAGCGAGTGTATGTGCACATTGGAGGGACACAGTGACCGTGTCTGGGCCCTGGCAGGTACTTGCTGTCCACCTGTCATCTCGCTGCATATCTCAGTAATATTCGTTATTGTCTTTCAAACTCTACAATTTTGTCATGTGTTTTGGTTTAATTCAAAAAATGAAAATTCTATGTCAGCTGGGACTCTGTACATTTACTTCTACTCCCCTTATTTTTTTCTCTCCCCCATGTAAAGGTGGAGTGAGGATTTCTATTCGCTACTGTGTGTTTTAGGTATGTATCCTTTCAGTGTTTTTTTTTACAATGGGTATGACGATGACACGGAGGCCTGATGCGTGATGGCCTAAGGAGAGGGACGTCTCTGCAAGAGGGGAAAGTGTAGAATTACTTGTTGGCCTCTAGATATTTCCTTATATAAGGTAGGGTGCATCAGGTGCCATCTTGGTACAAAGTCTATGATGGTACAAAGTCTAGTTAGCCCGCACCTGTGTGTTGAACACACAGGTGCGGGCTAACTTACCACTGGTGTTGCTCCCTTGTGGCACGGCAGACGCTGTCCCTGGCAGGTAGACTTCAACTGTAGCAGATGGCTGAGCAGACTGGCTCTGCTGTTGCCTGCTGGTGACCGGGATGCCGGCTGGCTGGCATGTACATGGTTGGCTGGTGCTGATGCCTTAATGGTGTCCTCCTGGTCGAACGGTATCACTCCCAAGGGAAGAGTGTACCACTGGCAGAGTAGTTCAACGGCAAGGTGAGTAGCTCCGGGAACCCTAACTGGCAGGCCAAATAAGTTGGCAGAGAGGGTAGCGGGGAGGGGCTCCACTAATTGCCGGGCATCTTGTGCTCTCTCCGATGGGGACTTGCAGTTGAGTCCCCTGGTGTGGATTGATTACTTAGGGGGTGGCGAGATGCAAGGATAGCAGTTGTCCTCCAGGAGTTCCTCCTGCTCCCTCATCGGTGAGTGAACGTCATGGACAGGAAAGGTGCTAATGTTTATCCTGTAGCATGTAGCAGGCAACAAACCTCTAGCTAAAGTGTACTCAAGAAGTACCTGGGTCAAGCCTCGTCAGGCCTGGCACTCCCTCCAGCGAGTTTATACGCTCTGGAGGGAACGGGTTAGCTGACTTAGTTAGCCCAGATGCTTCGTCTTGTGTCTTTCTAGTGTTTGGAGTTCTTCCGTACTTGCGCACCAGGTACCTTTATATACCGGGTCCACAGTATGGATGGCCATCGAACTTGTTCTTGTGTGTGATGTACGTGCAGTCCTGGTTAAGGGCTGCTTGCAGTCCTACTCTACGTCGGAAACTTGTTGTTAATTCGTGGTCCCCTACTGCTCCCTTCGAGGGTGATGCTTATCAGGTTGGGGAAAAGGCATACATTGACTTAAGAGTAAGGGAAGACTGAAGTTAGGTAGACTGCGTGTTTTATTCCCTTGAGAAAAGAAACCCGGTGACCCGCACTACTTCCTACCTCAACGCACACTGTGTGTTCAACGAACTCTGTACAAGAGCAAGACAGGTGAGGGTGCTTGTCGTTTTGAGGAGCCTGGCTTGAAGAGCTGACATTTAAGTAGTTGTGAAAACAAGTGGACCCTAATTGTGGCTTGTAGTCCTGAGGGGACTAGGGGCGTCACTTGTTGTATATGTGTCGGGCGTGGTGATGCTTGACGACAAGTTCAGGGAGGTCGCAACGACTCTGGTTGCTGTATTAGGGAAGGTATCATTGGCTGAAGAATTGGTAGAAGACTGGAAGGTTTAGGAGATTCCTGAGGACTGTGGCTGTGCAGTAGAGAGCCTTAGCACAAATTGTGTTGAGGCGAGTTACATGGACAACTTACTTGGGTTCCTAGGGAGGAGCGGGGTTGGCATGGAGTCTTAGCACTGGATGGTGCTAAGGAGAGCTGCCTTGCCTGATTGGTATTTCTGCCAGGCGCATGTTGTTATATTCCTTTCGCCTGGAGCATTCCAGTGTGCTTCGTTCACTGTCTGTAATCTTCGGCTGCCTCCTTCAGGTTCGGGCCGGGGGGCACCGCCGCTGCTGCCATCTCTTGGCAGGGTGACAGTGAGAAGGTTTGAGTGTGTTGCAGGCTGCATACACTGCTCGTTCAGTGGCAAACTCTTGCATGCCCATGGCTGCTTCTCAGTATATTTACAAATTGTGGGGGCAACAATGTCACTTCCTATCATTACGTTAGGACTGGCCTTGGAGGTAGCCAATCAGAGTTTGCAATTCACCCGGGAGCACATGATGTGCACGTGATGATGCAGAGTCGAATAATAATAATGAGTAGGAAGCGTCACACGTCAATTCGCCCCCCCCCCCCCCCTCGTTTGCGACGGAGAATCATCTTGGTGATTCTTGACTACGGAGTGCAGTAAGACGGACCATTTAACGTAGTAGGTTGGCATCTGGCTCGGCCACTCTTCTGTGCCTCTTGGCTAGGCTGGGCAGCGGTGTGGTGTACTTCTTGCCGGGTTGCGCAGTTTCTGTCTTTTGATAACTGGGCTGGCTGCTTGTTATAGCTATCTCTTTTGTGTTTGTTTGCATGTGTGTGTTTTTTTTGTTTGTTTGTTTGTGTGTGTGTGTGTGTGTGTGTGTGTTGTCTCTCTCTCTCTCTCTCTCTCTCTCTCTCTCTCTCTCTCTCTCTCTCTCTCTCTCCTCTCTCTCTCTCTCTCTCTCTCTCTCTCTCTCTCTCTCCTCTCTCTCTCTCTCTCTCTCTCTCTCTCTCTCTCTCTCTCTCTCCTCTCTCTCTCTCTCTCTCTCTCTCTCTCTCTCTCTCTCTCTCTCTCTCTCTCTCTCTCTCTCTCTCCTCTCTCTCCTCTCTCTCTCTCTCTCTCTCTCTCTCTCTCTCTCTCTCTCTCTCTCTCTCTCTGTCTGTCTGTCTGTCTGTCTGTCTGTCTGTCTGTCTGTCTGTCTGTCTGTCTGTCTGTCTGTCTGTCTGTCTGTCTGTCTGTCTGTCTGTCTGTCTGTCTGTCTGTCTGTCTGTCTGTCTGTCTGTCTGTCTGTCTCTCTCTCTCTCTCTCTCTCTCTCTCTCTCTCTGTCTGTCTCTTTTTTTTTTTTGTACCTTTTTATATCAAGAGTGTCACAAACCCAGGATAAAGCCTCAGTGCTTTTTACGACTCTCGTCAAAAAACCCAAAGGTACAAAATTTAAATTCAAAAGTGTTCATGTGTTTACATTCAAGTTAGAATGTACCATGACGTACAGTTATGTGTTTTCATATTAGTTTCTTTTATTAAAGTGTACTAGCCAGCCTCATGTGACGGAAGGCCTGAGGTTGGCAACCTTCCATTATGAAATATGTTACTGTTATGCTTGCGTGAGACACACAGGTTGCCTAAAAGAGTTGTAGGGTTTCCTCCACACTAATACACCATCCACAAGCCAGTGTTACTTCATTTCCTCCCTGCCTTCTGTGAGAAGGCATTGAGTGTGTGTATGTATATTTATTTATTTATTTATTTATTTATTCCTAATCAATCTACACGGGGTGTTCTTTTATTTACACATTTTTCCCCACGGGTAGTGTTGTTAATAATTTTACAAAACATAACCACAATGTTTATGCTGAGCCTGTAAACGTCACTTATAGTAATGGAGGCCGAGGGACACCCAGTACACCATGTCATCCTTGACAGTAATCCCAAACCACAGGAGGGCAAACACATTAGGAGAGCTCCAACACAAGCCAGCCGGGCGAAGGGGGAAGATAGAGAAACAGTGCGCCAGGAAGAGACAGCAATAGCGGTGCTGCCTCCCCGGACATGACATAATTACAAGAGGCCCCAGCACACAGAAGGACAGCAAAGACAGATACCAACTGACCCAGAGTTAAGGGGCCCACCTACCTACATTGAAAATAAAGAAAATTTCGAGACTCCATCTTACTTAGACCTTCCGGAGAGGGGGGGGGGAATTAGTTCTGCTGTCCCCTGCTCCATCTTTAACAATGGAGGAGTCCATTACACCAGGTTGGGGGGGGGGCGAATTGACGCAGGCCGTTTATATGAGTATATTAAATATGACTATGACTCATCCTAACGTGTTATATCTACAAGGAATCACTGCCACAGATGGCTACAGGATTGTTTCCCTTGCAGGGACAGTTACAGACACGTGTTATTTCCTGATATACTAGATCCAACTTCCTCTCACTACTCCGTAGCTTCTTCTACGTATTCCTAAGAAGAGTCAAACCCAACACGTTATTCACGAGTGCGCACAGGATCGCTCCAGCCTAGCCGGCAATCCTAGAATGTGAAATAATCATTTTTTCCAAGCAGCCGTTGAACACAGCAGCCTCCCCGAAGCACGTGCTAAACAGAGTGTCGCCAATCTTTCCAAAGATGGCCGAGCGCCCGAGGCCATATAGCCAAGCGCAATGGTAGTTCTCCCATGTCGCTCGCTCCAGGCAAACTTCACACCTCCCACTCCAGTCCAGGCATAGGCCGGCCGAGTACACAATATAAGACAGTGCGTGGGCGAAGATGTCAGCGATAAATATTGCGGTACCACCCACAGCAGAGTTTGTCACAATCTGCCAGCCTTCCCAACCAGTACTAGTCTCTAGTAGAAATCTGACTCAGTCTTAATAATTGTGTATTAGAGTGCGCATGACCTTGCTGTTTTACAGAGCTGGCTTTGTCATAAGCACACCTGCTGGTATTGACAACAGGCTGACAGATGTGAGACACATGAATACCAGGTATTAGGATCTTGACAGTGGGTTTGTAGAAGAAACTAAGAAGGTTTTTGATAAGTCCTCAGCTATTCATGAACTGGCTATAATTATTAGTTATACTATATCTCATTTTGCTTTCCTGTGAGTGTAGTTTGTGAGTGGAGGGTGAATGTAGTCATAAGCTTGGAGTCGTGGCTGCAGCACTTGAAGCAAAGCAGCGTGCACGTGGATGTGTGTAGTGATCAAAGCAGGGTCTTGTAAGGCTCAACAGTATGCAGTGGGTGGTCCATGTGTTGCAGTGGCGAGGGACGGGGCCTCACTGCTGACAGGCGGCGCTGATTCTCGTCTGGTGGTGTGGCGTGATGTGACAGCAGAGAAGCAGCAGGACACACAACAAGACAAGCGACGCCTACTGCTGCAGGAGCAGAAGTTGGCCAACCTGGTGCAGGCACAACAGTTGTTGCCAGCCCTTCGCCTTGCTCTATCCCTGCACCGCCCCCAGCTGGTGCTGCACCTGCTGCAAGGTAGGTGTGACATACGTACCAGGATGTGTAGTAGTTAGTTCAGCAGTTCTTCTGTCGGTAGAGAGAGAGAGAGAGAGAGAGAGAGAGAGAGAGAGAGAGAGAGAGAGAGAGAGAGAGAGAGAGAGAGAGAGAGGCGAGAGTACATTTCCCGAAGTATCGTGCTCTCGTGTAAACCAAAAAATGCTGCAGTAGTGAGTGCCATTTTGTGTGGTTGTAGCATCTACCTGTGCATAACCCCTCCCTCCTTTTTATCATATGCAACAAAAAAATTAGGGACCAGTTTATAGGGTAATTGATCACTTTTCAAATCAACCTTTGAAATATATCACTCCCCTTACCGTCATACATCTTGATAGGTACACTCAGCAGCTGTGATTTGTAAAGTTGATAATGATGGAAGTGAAATAGTTCCATGTATCAACGTTGAATTAAAGTATCAAGTAAACATGCAGCACTGCTAGCGGCTATTTGGGATCCTCAGCAGTAGGCAGTCAGTCAAAATGGTGGTCTAACAGGCGATGGGTGAGTCTGTGCGGTGTGCCTTGAGTAAATTATAGTTTTATCAACAAAACATTTGGTCATCCGGGTCAAATGGATAGCGAAAGAAGCCCACCTCGGTGCAGTCACGTGTGTTTATTCAGAGTTCTATACCTTGTTCGTTTTTCATTTCATGATTACGTTTTCATTGTGAGATCAGTCAGGACTTTTCGCTCGCCCACATGCCGGTTTATGTTTTTACAAGTTTCCTCGTGATACAGAACAGTGTACTGTTTCTTGGAAGTCTCAAATAATTGATACTGTGTGTAATGAATGCCTTATCGTGTTTTGTTTTGCATTACAGTGAATGTAAACACACTTTATTTGTCGTATGTTACCTATCATTGTCGACCTTACTGAGATAACAACCTACAGTCAACTCTCAATTCTGCGGCCCCGGGAATAATGACCCTTTCAAAGTAACAGCCCTTTACTCAGGAACCGTAAAAAAATTGTTGAATTTATGATGGCCACTAATGGTTGCTGTTCTCTTCTTGAGCAGTGTACTACAGTAAAACCTTGTAATTTGAACTTTGTTATTTCAAAATTTTATGTAAATCCAGGTTTGCCACAGGTCTGGAAAACAGGGAAATGTCAGGAATTTGAAAGCTATCAGGGAAATGTAAGAGAATTTCAGCAAGTTAGCTACATGTCATGGAATTCTGAAATATGCATGCTATATTTGGCAGTTCTATCATCAATCGTGCACCACTACCAAAAGTGTATTAAATTTTTTTTATGCTTGTGGATGAAATGCTTAAGAATGTTTCTTTACAGTTTATACAGGGAGGAATTTCGTAAGATTAGAGACGTATTTTGGTATAAAAGTGTGTTACAATGCAAAGGCATCAGTCTTTACAGAAAAAGTGTTCGGTAAATGTCAAGGGAAAAAAAATTTTTTGTCTGAAAATTAAGGAAATGTCAGGAAATTTTCTAATGGTAAAAAGTTGGCAACCCTGAAATCAAAGTTGTTGTTAGCTTGTGAACATATGAATAGGATTTTGCATGATTTGGAGTTGATTAAATTGAAATTCTGCACAATATCTAATTCAAAATAAAATTTCCTTAAAGTGTGTGTAAAATTCAGAAAATTTATAAGTGATGAAGTGATTCTATTCGTCCTGTTAAAAAACTAAGCATTACAAGCGGATGTCTTAACAGGCTTCAGGCCAGCGGTGCCCGCCGGCTGCCTTACGTACTTCAGGCCAGCGGCGCATGGTGGCTACTTTGTGTGTACTGGTGGCCAGCAGGCAGCAGTTGCTTTGAACAACAGTTATCACTCCACCCTCTTCTACCAGTCACAGACTAAGAACTGTTGACAAAGAACTCCCGCAGTCTGCCCTTTCCCAACTCCTTTATCCTCCTGCTCTTTTTTTTTTTACGTGAATTTGGTGTTTACAGGAAAAAAGAATGAGGGTACAGAAGTTTGTGTTAAAAAGAGATTTTCAAGTCACAATTTGGTATTCTTATTTTTTTTTTAAATAATATTTGAGATTTTATGAGTGGAACTAAGCAAAATTACTGACACGTGACGTCCTATGGTAACTGAGGCACATCACGGCTGTAGTGTTCTGCTGGGTACAAGGGCAGACACACCCAGGGCAAGCTAAAACTTTTATTCGCAGCACGGAACTGGAGCCTAGCCAGTATAGAAGCGTGACTGTGGGGCTTTCTGCCGGAGCACAAAGTCTGGGATGGCTAGAACAATCTTTTGGTTCGGTGGGACCACTCTCACGGAGAGTCCTCGGCAACGGGTGACCTTGGGAGGCTGCTGGACCTGCTGTGGTTGGGACCGGGGTGCGCTAGGTTTGGTCTCTGACTCCGGAGTACAGGTAGGCAGATGTTTACGGGTGCTGGGTGTCGCCTGGGTGGACTCGGTGATCGGGGTTCCCCAAAACCTTGGGTTAGCTATTCCGTATGAGACGTATTGACCACTCAGATATGGAGGAACATGGGGTGCATGACTATCGAGCATGATGGGTGGTGTGAAAAGCTGGAATACAGGTGCTGGTGATGCTGGTCTCTCTAACTGGTGGATTGCTTGCGCTCTCTCCCTTGAAGTGAGGTCCACGAGTTCAGCTGGGAGGGGCTAACCCCTGATGGTACTTAGAGATAGTATCAGCATTTTTAACCCTCTTATAGATATCACTGAGATGGAAGAAGGGCATGAGAAAAACAATTACTTTTATCAAACCCGTGGGAGTGGGGCAGTTAACATGTGGTCCTATTCTATTGTACTTCCATGTGCTGTGACAGCCAAGCCAAGGCTGCCCCCTATCTCTGGGTCTGGCACCAGGAGTGCAGCTGATGCTGAGTCAGGTTACACACTGGCTGACATTCCCAATAAGAGGGTGAGTTCCGCTGAGGATCGGTCCCCTCAGACCCCAGGAAGTACTTGTTCTGGCACCAGAAGTGCGGTGGAAAGATCAAACCTAAGACTGACAGTCCAACCCCAAGAGGATGAATACCTAGTGTCGGGGCTCTGCCGTTCTGTACACCTGGTGCATAGAAAGGGTAGCCGTCCAATGTAGGTGTGGGTGACTACTGGTGTTGTCAGCAGGTGGAATAAAATTCTAAAATTCCTGGTCACCTGCTGACCCTCGATGGGCTGATTTCTACTAGGCAGGGCTCTAATGCTACGGGAATTATATCCTTGATTGGAATAAAACATGTTTATTTTGGTATGGAAATAACCACAGTGATTTTGCACTCCTTCTTGTCAGGAGAGGTTAACAGAAACTTGCTACGTTTTAGACAGGTCCACTGAATATTTTACAACAATATTCTGAAAATATTTATCTGTAACTTTCATTAGGTTTTCTTGAGAATATATTTGGTTTGTTTTTGATTTCTTGAATTAGTCTATAAAATGCAAAATCTGACTGATTAATTAAGAAAAATGTTAAATTATTTACAATAATATATAAGATTTCTTATGATTTTCTTGAAAGATTCTATACAAAGTAAAATAATTTTTCACAAAATATTGCAGTATTTATAACAATAAATTAAAACTTTGAATTATATCACACAATGCTAAGAAAATTTTTTATGTTTTCGTGAGACAATCAATATAATGCAAATACGGTAATTAGTAGTAAGGAAATGATGAGTCTGGCGTAAGGAGATGGGGGATCGGATTTGGATTCAGGAGAGCCGCCATGTTGTGATGTCACCCGACTCCCATATTGGATGTTATTGACTATTTACCCATGACATTTAACCTTGACCTTTGATCCCACAAAACTGCAAAAAAAAAAATACATAAAAATTTCAAAAAATTCTAAGAAATTTACTATGAAAAAAATATTAAAAATGATAGAAAAAAGGATCCCCAAAAAATTTCAATATTTACCAGGGCAGGCTTCTGCCATCTTGGAAGTCAGTGCCCATTAACATTTGGACCTTGACCCCATGACCTTGAATGATCTTGAAAACAGAAATTTGCTAAACAAACGCATAAAAGTCACCAAGCATATTGCATTACAGACAACTAATATCATATTAGATACAGACAACCTCGACCTTTACCCCATGACCTTGAAAACAAAAACTTTAGAAAAAATACATAAAAGTCACCAAGCATAATATATTACAGACTACTACCACCTTATTAGATGCAGGCTACTTCGACCTTGACCCCATGGCCTTGACTGTCCTTGAAAACAAAACTCGAGAGAAAAACTATGCTAAGAGGCAAAAGCTAGCCGAGATGATCCACCTTGCATGCTTGCTGCTCTCAAACTAAACCTCTCAGCTTACCTCCCTACTTCTTATAATGTATGAGTATACAAGTCCTATGGCATCATATTGACTTTGAACCAATTGTACTGCACAATTAATACATTGTGCAGCCACCGACCGGTCGGCAAGAGTCAGTCGGCAGATTGGTATTTATCAAACTCTTTGTGTGTGTTTGTCACAAATTAAAATAAATTCCTTCTATTTTAAAATAAAAATATATATCCCTACGTCCAAAAGCGGAAAGGTTAACATTTTATGTAATAATTTCGCTTTAAAAAAATTTATATATCCATGTCCCTTGGTATATTTGAACACTTCCTGGGTAAACTTTATTTGCACGTTGCAATAAAAGTGTCTAGAACGACAGCAGGCTCCCACTATGCTTCGTCATTGGTCGATACCCAACTTGAACTTTGTACTGAACAATGCTTCCAAGTCGGTCGTCGCGTGGAAAAGGATTCTTCGTACAGACCATCCTCTCCTGC
This sequence comes from Dryococelus australis, assembly GCA_029891345.1. Taxonomy (NCBI): domain Eukaryota; kingdom Metazoa; phylum Arthropoda; class Insecta; order Phasmatodea; family Phasmatidae; genus Dryococelus; species Dryococelus australis. The sequence goes on along the minus strand of CM056993.1, from coordinate 218,517,924 downwards.
CTATGAGCATTTTGAACATAGGTGAAAACTTGATCACAGAATCGACACTGGTTACAACCAGTTAATGTTGACGCAGGTCACGGCTCCGTGGTCATCAAGGTCAAAGGCAGGCCTTCGTATTCGCAATTCTTCTTTGTATTATGGGAGTACTCTGAGAAAACTTAAATACTTGTTCGCCCTAGAAGAAAACACACAGGTACTATCATATATATATATTAGTGATGTCAAATTTGATTCCTCGATACTGACGAATCTTAAGCGATTAAAGGTATCCAGAATCGAGTCATGTCGATTCCGGTACACGCCGATTCTCTGGAGATTTTTTATTTTTATTAACAACAAATCAACTGGGATGGATACAGTGGTTCTCTAAAATGCATTTGTCAGTGGACAAACTAAAAAAACAGTTGCATACGGGAAAATAATGGATGCAAACATGTAGACCTAGATTTTAGACCTCAGAAATGTTGTACATAACCCCAGAATGCATGTTAACCTAATGCATAAAATGAAACTTATTTATTTACGACAATTTTTGCTAACAATTACTTGTTGAGTCATTTTGAAACCTATACACTAACCAAACACGCAAGTGATAGTTACTATTCCATAAAACATATTAAATTCAGGCTTAATTTCACCTAGAAAAACATTTGTGACAGAAAAAAACCTATTAACTTGTAATGTTTACAGAAATATACATGGTACAATTGATTACTATTCCACAGATGGTAACGTGGCTTGAGAAAGCAATACCACTTTAACATGTTTAACAAAATTGTGTCAATCATTGTGCACTTGTTGCTTGGTGGCGGGCGTATAAACTACGTAAGATATATCTCATGTACAGTAGCAAAATTATTTTCTAATGTACAATTTGAATACTGTGATTGATAAAGTGCAGTGAAAAGTGTTTCCTTAATTTCACGGTGCCTTTTTATAACTTTCCGGGAATATCTATTAGTGTTACATTTATACATAATTCATTCGTAATTTTCATAAAAAAATATTCAAGGGTAAACTTGCTAGTGTTGGCTACGTCGCATCGTGAATCAATATTTCGTAAATATGGCACCGTTGTTTTCGCTGCTTCGTTACCAATATGGCTGCCATCATAAATAAAATAGTTTGCTCTGAACATCTAATAAAACTGCAGAACGTATTTAATATAAATATGTACTGTATTTCCACTTTTTTTTGTTTAATTTTTGTTTTTCGTGCTCTCTAAATACACAATTTGTAGTCTGATATGTCTTCTTCTTTTTCCATTGAAGTCTTCTAGGAACCACAAACCAATTTCGATGCTTCATGCTTTGTTGTTCCTTCTTCTTTCTCCAGCACTCCTACATCTTCTCACTATGTATCTTTTTCCTCTCCTCGGACCATTTCGAGCCTGTTTTCTTCTCATTCCTGCCTTGGACCTTGAAATCCTTCCATTTTTAACACTTTTTCTTAAAAATTTCTCTCTCTGTTGCTTCTTCTTCACTTATATTGTTTCTTTTCAAATATTTCTTAACTTCCTGAATCCAGGTTGTTGTTGATTTCTTGTTCCAAAGATATTTAAGATCCGTTTGGTTAACCTGTTGCCATCCGTTCTATATAAATGTCCAAAAAATAGAAATCCTCTCTTCCGTATTGTTTCTGTTATGTTTTCTATGTTGCAATATATTTCATCATTACTTCTTAATTTCCATAATTCTATAGTTTTTGGTGGACCAAGAATTTTATATATAATTCTTCTTTCTAATACTTGTAATTTATGCAACTTGTAATTCAGTACTAGACATTCACTTGCGTAAAGACATTCCAGTTTTACTACTGTCATGTAGTGCTGTATTTTAATATTTTTAGATAAACATTTTTTGTTTTAGATATTCCTGGTTATGCCATATGCTCTTTCCATCTTGCGTATCCTTTCATCTACCATGAATTTTTCCAAACCATTTTCCTGAATTATTTCCCCCAAATATTTGAACTTATTTACTCTCTTTATTTGACCTATATCTGTTGGAAGGATTTCTGGAGCATTTTTTATATTTGTCATAAATTTTGTTTTTTTCTACAGAAATTCTTAAACCTGTTTTGTTGGCTGTCTTCTCGGAGTTTGACTTGTGTTGCTGCATTTGTCAAGTTTTCAGAAAGTATGGCAAAATCGTCTGCAAATGCTAGACAGTTTATTTCAACACCTTTGTTCTTTCTCTCCAGTTTTATGGGTGATAGCTTGTGCTTTTTCAGTTTTTCATTCTAAATTCTTACTATTTTCTCCAAGATGCAGTTGAAGAGTAGTGGAGATAAGCCATCACCTTGCCTTACACCTGTATTTATTTTGAATGGTTTAGATATTTCACCCTGAAATTTTACTTTTGATAAGGTGTCTGTGAGGGTTTCACGGATTAGATTTGCTAATTTAGATTAATTCCAAATTCTCAGATTTCTTTATCTAAAGTTTCTCTTTCAACGGAATCAAAAGACTTTTTAAAATCTATAAATGTTACTACTATGTTTTTGGAGTTTGTAAGTCTGTGACGGACTATGGACTTCAGGTTGAAAATCTGTTCTTAGCCAGATCTGCCCTTTCTAAATCCACTCTGATATTCACCCAAATGACTGTCAAGTGTTCCTTCTACCCTGTTTAGTAACTATAGTTATTAACTTCTTGCTTGTTACCTTTCTTATGCAAAGGTGTATAAGAGCCACTTTCCATTCTTCCAGGATCTTTTCTGTTTTCCAGATTTCTTCAAACATGATTTGAAGTTTATCTATGATTTTTGGTTGAGACCATTTTATAAGTTCAGCTGTAATGGAGTCCTCTCCAATGGCTTTGTTGTTTTTTAGGGTGTTAATTGCTTTTTCAATTTCTTCAACAGTAGGTGGTGGATCTCTGGGAATTCTAACTTGTCGTTCAGTTCTTCACAGTTCAGAAGTTGATCAAAGTACTTCCTTAGGATTGTACAATTCTCGGTATTGGTTAAACCCATTTTACCATTTTCATCTCTGAAGCAAATACTTGGCGATTGTTAACCTTTTAGGTTATTTTTAAACAACTAATCGAAATTCCGGGAGTTATTTTTAACAAAGTTATCTTTTATGTCGAGAAGTCGTGACTTTTCAAAGGGTTGTTTAACACTCTTTTATTCTTTCTGTTTCTTTTCTTTGTTGCTTAAATTGATCAAAGTGTTCATTCTTTCCAGAATATTTCCATTTTTTCCATAGTTTTGTTCTTTCTGCTAGCACTTCTTCACAAGTTTCATTCCACCAGACTTTCTTTTTCATTTTTCCTGACCCACATAACTTCTTTGCTGCTTTGGATAATTCATGCCATTTATCTGATGTAGCTATATGAATTTCCTCCCGAAAATATTTTATTGTTTCTTGTGTGATGTTGAGTCTGTCTATGATGTATTTAATTAATTAATTATTATTATTATTATTTTCTTTTTTTTTAAGCTAGAAGTTTGAGCTTAATTTTAGAGAGGTAGTAATCAAAGTCAAATTCTCTATTTCTTATTAATTTTACATTCATAATTTATTTAATATTCCTTTGAGAAACAGCCATATGATCCAACAGAATTCCCCTAACATTGGATTAGGAGAAATCCATGTTTTAGCTCTTTTTGGTAATTTCCTGAAGAAAGTAGACATTATTTTCGATTGAAATTTCTGAGATGTCTATTATTTGTTTTATTACAACGTACAAGATCACGACTAAATTAACTACAGGTTATTTCGGAAGTCATAAATTACTTAAACAGGACTAAATGCAGGGCAGTGAGACATAAGTAAAAAAAATGTGTGTTGAAAATTTTTTTCATTTGCGTTATCTATTAGTATTACTTCTGCATGTGTACATAATGTACTATTTACGGACTTTGTATGGCTTTGTGAGTACGGTCAATACTACACATTTTTGTCATTTCTTCATTGTTTAGTGATCAGATCATGTATTTTCCAGCGATGCTACAGAAATTTTTGTTTATTCGATGTGGTACAAATTAATCCTAAATTTTGAGTTTGGCAAACTTAGACATTTTTAGCATTATTTACTTAGGAATTTAGTCAGGATCACAGATAATGATTGTTTGACACATACTTTTCTTTCAAGCAGGTTCGGTGGTTCAAGTTTCGAACCATCATGAGACGCTGGCTAACAGCCAGCGGCGCTAGAGCCCATGACGGCGCTCACGTGTCACGTGTTCTGCTTGTGCACAAAGAGGCCGATAATTTTGAACTTTCATATAAATGTTAATTTCAGTGTAAAATGTGTTATATTATCTTTACAGTGTTTAATATGTCTGAAAATGTTTTAGTGTTTGTACTAATTTTAATCGTTTGGTTATAAAAATTCTAAGTGCCCGCGGCACTGAGATTAAGAACACTTAATATTCCGGCATGAACGCTATCACAAACAGACACTAAAATAATATTGTAATTTATAAGAAAATTGTATGAATGTAAAACAATATCTAATTTAATTTGTGCCATTTTATTTTCAATATAAAATATTTCACTCTGCGTGCATAGCACTTCCACTTATGTGAACCCCGTAGGCGGCCATGGTAGGTCCGTGCGATGCTTGTATCTGGACAGTCTGTCGAGCAGAGCTGGCGAGGTAAGACACTGTCACATACGCACTACAACTTTTGTTCACTGATTTAGGTTTCCATAGTCAATTTAGTTTACCGGTTAACCTTTGCTTGCATACATTTTTCCCAGACATTTTCCCCAGCATTATGCTTCCGCTTTATTGATTCTTACGCCCTTGTGGAATTTTTAACTTAATCGAGGAGAAGGAGGAGAAAGATGTCGGAGAGGTCACGCGACCCGCGCATTTTGAATCAGGTGCCATTTACCTATGTTTATGGCATTTCATTGTAACTTCTGCATAATTGCTGCACGCAATTTTAAGAGCTTTATTTGTATGTATGTATTTGAGGATGACTTTCGTGTTTGAATATTTTACGGCAACATCACATATAACCACGTAATCGACCGAACCCAAGTCTTTGTATACGCCATCATTGCATTTTAAGAGCTTATTTATATAACGTCGTATGTGCAATCATTTATTTTAGGGTTCTATGTCAGTTTTATTCAGGGTTCAATGTATTTGTCACGTATATTGATGCTTTTTGTACTTGATCACGCGGTCATGGTAATTTTTGATTTCACCCCCATTAGGCAGATTACGAACCTGTAACAACTGTAATCGTAAAGAGAATTACTTGCTCAATGCGAATAATATTTTATCTGAATTTAGTTTGCCGTTTCCACGCAGAAATATTGCAATTTCACCTGCACCATGTGGTCCGCTACGAACTTCATCCAGCGGCATCCATGCCTCCTAAGCTTGTTTTCACACATGTGTGTGGTTATTGTGAATATTCACCTCGTGTCCCATCTTATTTCATGTATCATTCAAGGATCTATGTAATTTTGTAATTAGTGTATGGTGCAATTACTCCCGTCCTAGCCAGCTCTGTGTATAGGCCGTCACCACACTACCCACATGCTGGAGGGCGAGCCCCGACGAGTTTGTGTTAGTGATGCCAAGTAATCACACGTATTAATGTGTATTAAGGGTTTTCATTTGTAATTCACCGTGTCCTGTCTTCAGGGAAAAACCGTAAGTCCACTCTAGCTGCTGTCAGGCCTCTTCCCTTGTGAAAGCTGTGCTTTCACACACCTCAGTGAGATCATGCATTTAGGCTTGTGCTAAATTAATTACGGGCTGGGTAACACCCAAGCGGAATTGGATAGTCATGACCGAGATAATCATTTCATTGGCACATTGATGTGTATGAATAATATCAATAAAAACAAGTCTACAGTGAACTCAATTCTTTTATTCAGTAGTGACAGTATCCTAGCCATATATGCTTTATCAATTGTTTATTTCAGTGATGTTTATTAAAAGTTTAGTATTGCCAATGTGTTTGTAAGTACGCACGGGTGAGACGGACACACAGAACCCACAGCATCCCTGAGAACCCTGAGTCTCAATAGTGCAGTGATTGGGAAACACTGCTGGCACACAAATTACCAGTAATTTTTTGTGTCATCGTTTGTCTCGTGTCTCACCCGACGGTGTCACATGTAAAAGATAAAAATTTTGTGGAAACAGTATATAAGTATAAAAAATATTGTTCGCATTTAGTGTAAATGAAATACTATTAATTTGTTTCCTTGCGGAATCGAGAATCGGAATCGAGGCAGAAATCGAAGTAGGAATCGGAATTGAGGATTCTTTGGTATTTTGACATCCTATATCTATATATATATATAAAAAATCATGAAGGGATTGTTGATAGTTTGAGGGTTATGAATTTTTTTCTATGTTTTGTGCTGTACTCGTAGTTCCACGAGAAATATTTATGTGGGAACTTAATAAATGTGATAGATGCTTGAATATTTTTTTCTAATTATCTGACTGAATGGCCAATCTGATGCAACAACATTTACATTCATCTGTCTTAGCATTTCGCCGAGAAAAATATCGAAAAACTGAAAAGATCGGAATGCATAGTTCGTCCATAGTATTTGGTGATGTTTAAAAAAAAAGTTCACAAGAAATGTGTTCCTTATCTACTTCAAAAACTTCCTTGTTTTCTTAGCTATGCACCCTGCAAATTTTTTCGTGCTACTTCCAAGCAAGAATGTGAATCGAAATGCAGTATGTGCAAAATTCTAATTTGTGAGAGTAAACAAGAATGTGTCAAAAACTAATTATATTAAACATGCTTTTATTAGAATACATTACAAACAATTTTCAAAATGAAGAGCCTCTTATTCAATAGAAATGTGGCATCGCCGGAAGAAATTCTGTTGCAAGTGTTGAAATACCATTTGATAGTTTTTGACGGTTTCTTCGGCATCTTGAAGTTTTCATATTAGTTCCTCCAAACTGCGGCATCCTGGGGAGTTAACAAGCTCTTTGTAATATCCTCACACAAAAAATCAATCAGGTTCTGGGGAGGGGGGACCATGGAGGCCAAGCTATGGGTTCACCATGACCAATCCATTTTCCTGGAAACTTTCCGTTCAGAAAATTCCTTACGCACAAGGCAAAGTGACACAGTGCAACATCATTTTGAAATGTCATTTTTTTATGTGTCTCATTATCAACATCCTCTAGCAGTCCGGGTAGATCTTTAGTTTAATATTGTGAAATAGGATTCACTGTTCAAGCGATCTGGTAGTTAGAATGGGCCGATTAGCGGGCCGTTTAGTATCCCACAGTACAGATTAACACTGAACTGTTATTGAAAATGGAATTCTCTCTTCAAGTGTGGATTTTTGATATTCCATAAATGGTAGTTATGGGCATTAAACACTCCATTATTCTGAAAATGGGACTCGTCTGTACACAAAATATGTCCGCTAAACATCTTGTTGTCCTCTTATCTTTGTAACATTTCGTGGAAAAAACTGCACTTTTCTGCCATAATCATCTAGTCGAAATTGTTGAACATGACATCGTACAGATGATATACAACTGCCGGGAGTGTGCGCTGAACCTCTGATTTTGAGATGTCTGTACAGCGAGACACCATTCGGACACTCGTCAATGGGTCTCGCTCCGTTTCTTTGACAACCGAATCTATCACTTCTGGATTCCTTATAGTGGGTATACAGCCAGATCTAGTCCCTGGTACACGACCTTCCATGTAGGCATTATGAACTTTAAGAATCATTTGGTTTTTAGGGAATCGCTCTGGCTGAGGTCCAGCTCTATGTTCCCAGGTAAATGGATAAGTTATGGTGAACCCATAGCCTGACCTGAACCTGATTGATTTTTTGTGTTAGGATATTATAAAGAGCTTGTTAACTCCCCAGGATGCCGCAGTTTGGAGGAACTAATGTGAAAACTTAGAGATGCCGAAGAAACCGTCAAAAACTATCAAATGGTATTTCAACGCTTGCAAGAGAATTTCTTCCGGCGATGCCACATTTCTATTGGAGGCTCTTCATTTTGAAAATTGTTCTAATTAATGCATGTTTAATATGCTGTAATTAGTTTTTATCATATTTTCCTTACTCTTACTAATTAGAATTTTGCACATACTGCATTTCGAATCACATTCTTAGGATGAAGCCATAGGAGTAGCATGATGAAATTTTCAGGGTATGTAGAAAATAAACAAGGAAGTTTTTGAAGTAGGTAAGGAACACATTTGATGTGAACAATATTTTTTAAACGTCGCCAAATATTATGGACAAACTATGTAATCCTATCTTTTCTGTTTTTCAATGTTTGTCTCAGTGCCATGCTTAAGACAGATGAACATAAATGTTGTTGCACCAGATTGACCATTCAGTCAGCTAATCCTAAAAAAATATTCAAGCATCTATCACATTTATTCGTGTCACCACACTAATAGTTCTTGTAGAACTGTGATCAAGGCACAAAACATTAAGAAAAAAATCATAGCCCCTAAACTATCAACAATTTCTTCATCTACATAGGGGTGTTTTGGATAGGTCTTGAGGTCGTCTCCTCTACCTCCTTGCTTTGGCTTGACACTACTTCCTGGAACATTCTGTATATGATAGGATTATGTATATATATATATATATAAGTATATAAATGTGTAAATATAAAATTATATTTAAATTTACATTTATGTAAAATATAATAATGGAAATTTAAAAGTAATTTTAATTTCTATACCTGTAACTACATATGCCTACAAGCATATTTAAGTAACGTATTCTTATGTAAGTACCTGCGTGTTTTCCTGGCCGAACGAGTATTTGGGTTTTCTCAGAGTTCTCTTATGCCGCAAAGATGAATTGCGAATACGAAGGCCTGTCTTTGACCTTGACAACCCTGGAGCTGTGAGCTGCATCATCGATAACTGGTTGTTGCCAGTGTCGATTCTGCAATCAAGTTTTCACCTATGTTCAAAATGCTATTCGGCATGAGAGAATGGTCTGTACGAAGAGTCCTTTTTCGAGCAAGGACCGACTGGGAAGCATTGTTTACTACAATGTTCAAGTTGGGCATCGACCAATGCCAAAGTATAGTTGGAGCCTGCTGAAGTTCTAGGCATTTCTATTGCAAAGTGCAAATACAGTTTACCCAGGATGTGTAGAAACATACAGAGGGAACTAGATATATAAATTTTTTTTAAAGTGAGAGTATTAACCTTTCACCTTTTAGAGGTAGGACTACATAATTTTATTTTAAATTAGGGGGAATTTATTTTAATTTGCCACACACACACACACACACACAGAGTCCAAAATATACCAATCTGCTGACTGACACCTACAGACTGACTCCACTTGCTCCACCTCACGTGATTGGCTGGTCTGTTTCTACACAATGTCTTAATGGTGCAGTACACTTGGTTCAAGGCCAGTATGGTGCCATAGGGCTTGCATACTCACATATTATAAGCAGTAGGGAGGTAAGCTGAGAGGTTTAGTTTGACAGCAGCTGGCGTGAAAGGTGGATCATCTCGGCAAGCTTCTGCCTCTTCGCATAGATTTTTTCTTATGTTTTTGTTTTCAAGGTCATGTGGTCAAGGTTGAGGTTGTCTGCATCTAATATGGCTGTAGTAGTTTGTAATGTAATATGCTTATTGACTTTTATGCATTTTTCTCAATTTTTTGTTTTTAAGGTCATGGGGTCAAAGTCAATATCAGGGTTAGTGGTCAAAGGTAAAGTTAAATTGCTAATGGGCACTGGCTTCCAAGATGGTGGACAAGTGATGTATATCCAGGTGGTGGTCACCTACCAAGATGGCGTAATGTGTATGGGCTAGGGGTGACCTCCAGTAATTGTAAGAATTTTTAAAATAATCTTTAATAATTTTAATAATAGGGTTTTCTTAATTTTTTGTAATTTTTTTTAAATTTTTTTTTAAAATTTTTTTATTTTAAAAAAATTTTTAATTTTTTTAATTTTTTTAGGGTCGGAAGTCAAGGTTAAAGGTCCTGACAGTGACCGTTCCACATGCCCTCACCCCAAGGTCACCTGGCTTGCTGATTCCTGCCCCTGGGTTGCTGATCCCTCGCCTACTCCCGGAAAAATTAAAAATTTTGGGGAATCCTTTTTCAATAATTTTTTAATAATTGTTATTATTTTTTAATAATCTGTTTTTTTTTTTTTTTTTTAAGTTTTTGGAATTTTTTTAAGATTTTGAAGGATTTTTTTGGGAATTTTTAGGGTTTATTGCAGGTTTTTGGTGTCAAAAGTCATGGGGTCAGGGGTATCAGGTCAATGACATCCAAGATGGCAGTCCATGATATCACAAAATGGAAGCTCTCCCAAATCCAAATCCGATCTCCCATCCCCTTATGCCAGACTCATAATTTCCCTTCTATTGTTATCAAAGTTTTTTAACTTGTTTTCAACATTTTTAAGAAAATCATGTCCATTCCTTTTAACAAGAATCTGGTTGGCTTCATGTTAATTGTTTATCACTGGTAGTATTCTTCATTAAAAAGAAATTACGTGGCACTGACACAGACGGCGTCCAAAAGTGTTCATGTAAAGTTTTGAATGGCCAGCGGCCATTTAACTTCACTGGGTTGTTATATAATCTCACTTTATCTTATCGCAGGGTTTTCTCAGTTATTACAGCTGTTGACAGTCAGTTTATACTAGATTATAGCACTGTAGTGAGCATCCAGAATATTTTGCCATCACGTAACTTCAATGTTTTAAGTATGTACCATTAATTTGTACTTGTTTCTGGTTTTAATTACTGATTGATAGCTTATTGACAGTTATAAAAATTACTAAGTCTGTCTTTATGGAGCACACTTCACATACTCCTTCTGCTCGCCCCCGTTTTCTCAAGACAGCGTGCTGTGTGTATGGCAAGATGAAGCGGGTCATCGGCCTCCAGGGTGACTCTTGGAACCATCCTGGCACCGAGCAGGCTTGGCAGGCACGTTGTGGCAGCAATCTCTAGTGTGGCTCTGCTGTCATTGAAGGTTCATCCCTAACAGTGGTCGTTGGCGGACCACGCTCAGCGGCTGTATTGCTGTGGAGAGTTGCCATCTGGGTGGCCATTGAAATTGGTGGTTCTGTTGGTACGACTACCTCCTCGGCTGGTGCAACCATGTGGGGCAGTGGCAGGGCATCTTCGCCTACCCCTCCGGTTGATGGTGCCAGAGTCAGAGGTCGGCTTGGGACCTCCGTCTCGACGGCACAAATGAGCGGCTCCTCTTTCGTCCAAGAAGAATGGCCTGGGGGGCAGCCTCGGCATCGAGTGACTCCAGGACCTTGGTGATGGCGACAGTCGTGCTGTGGGGCACCCCAACCGGCTGGGTCAGCATGCTGTCCAGGTAGAAAGTGGCTGATGGTACTCGCTGAACCAAGGCATCCAAGATGTCCATATCTCGGCTGACAGCTCTAGCGGTTACCTCTGCCTCGGAAGGCGGACGTCATCTGGCGCTACAGTTTTCTTGGCCTGATCCTCAAGGGCCATTGGTGCTGGGGTGTTCGATCAAGGTGGTGGTCGTCCCGTCATCACAAAGGTGCTGCGTTCTTCACCCCTGTTAATAATATGGCTTGGCACTGGCCACCTATGGCGAGGCTCGCGGTCCAATGGGCTTTGCCTGGAGATCTCACACTGGGCATCCATCTTCCATGTCGGGCTGCTATCTTTTGCTTGAAGTCTGTGATGTTGAGGGCAGTGTCTGAACAGATTCTGCCTGCTCGTTTCAGTAATTCCACCCAAGCCGGGATGAAAATACTGGCCCCATGGCTGCAGTCGGCTCTCACTTCTAGCTCTCTGGAGAGAGGTGGCCGGGCTTCTGGGGCGGCGATTGGTACTGGGTCATCTGTCTCAGCTGGCAATTCAGAAGTTACAGATGCGGCGATGTCGACCTTTGGGACTATGGCGTCCCCTGAGAAGTGTCGTACTTGTCCTCTGGTAACTTTTCAAAAGTGTCCCCTGTAGTCCTCCGCCCAGTACACATTGTCGTGGCATCCTACAATTTTGTATGGTCCCCTTCCATTCCTCTGCCAGATTCGCACTAAACTGGCCACTGGCTTTGCTCAGGGGTTGGATGCGTAGTAGAACTGCTTCACTCATATTGAAGGCTCGGATGTCAGTGCAGTGAGACGGGTACTTCTTGATGTATACCTCTTGTGATTCTTGGGCATCCGTTCAGGCTAGGGCAGCTAGACGGACGTCTTCGGGACGAGGCATTTCCGGAGCGGCTGAGTGTTTGGCCCATTAGGAGCTGGCTGGGGCTAATATTTATCTCCTCATTTGTTTGTCTTCGTAGTGCAAAGAGGATCTTTGGGATGTGGTTATCCCAATGTTTGAGGTCTTCTCCCACACTGATGTGGAGGCCCTCCTTCAGTTCCTGGTTCCTCCACTCAGTGGGGTTGACTAGTGGAGTGGGTGGTAGGGAGAGTTTGTCCACGTTTCAACCCCCCATGCGTTGCAGGCCGTCAGCCATTTCTAGCTGGAAAACTGGGTTCCATTGTCTGTAAGTATGGATTGGGGGTAACCCAGCATGGATAGACTTCTTTTTCAAACTTTCTGATGAAGTGGTGGGTTTCCTGGCTAGGCAGGGGAAATGCCTCCACCAATCTTGAGCACACATTGGTCACGACTAGCAAGTAGCGATTCCCCTTGGTACTTTGGGGGTATGGCCCCATCATCTCAACTGTGATGTGAGTCCAGGGCATGTGTGGCTAATGGGGTTTGGAGTTGGGCAGTGGTACGGGTATGTCTTGCCCCTACAGCATGTCTCACAGCTGTGAACATACTATTGGACATCTGTGCTCTTTCTGTCCCATATGTAGCACACTCCAATGTCTGTTAGGGTTTCTCAGGTTCCTGGGTGGTCGTGATGGTGTCTGCAGATGTCTGCCTGTAAGTCCTTGGGTATCCAGATTCTCCACTTGGTTCCCGACTGACCGCTTTGGGACCACACAAAGTTGTCCCTCAGTTCAAACCGCTGGGGTTGCTTCTTTAGGAGGTTCTGGATGTCCGGGTCTTGCTGCTGGTGCATGGCTATTTAGCTCCGGCTGAGTTGCAGTTGTAGCAACTTGATATGCTCGGGGCTGCGGTCTGGAAGCTGGGATGGTCATCCTCTCCCAATCTTTGTTGGCTTTGTTTGGTGTCTTTCTCTAGGTCCAGCTGGCAGGATAAGGCATTTGGAACATCATTCAACTTGCCCGGGCAGTGCTGCACTTCAAAGTCGAATTTGGTCTGGAACATGTCCCATTGCCTGAGCTTGGCTTTGGCATTATGGGACTCGCATAACCATTGGAGGGCTTGACTGTCTGTCCATAAGATGAAGTGGTTGCCTTCCAAATAGTACCTATATTTGCGCATTGCCCAGATAACGGCTAGACACTCTTGTTTGTTTATGTGGTTGCATTGTTCTGTGGCATTTAGCCGGATGCTGGCATATGCATGGGGTTAGCTGTCGGGGCCTGCTTGGTAATGCATGGCTCCTAGGCCGTTCTGGCAGACATCAGTTTGTATAATCAGTGGTTCTTCCCCTTGAGGTTGGTGGAGTTGCTTTATATCCTGAAAGCTTGCTTTCAAGGTTTGGAAGGTGGCGCTTTGTTCTGGTCCCCATCACCACCATGCTTTCTTCTCTAGCAGGGGATGCAATGGTGTCATGTGATCGGCTATGTTGAGCTCAACATTTCGGAACCAGTTGCATAGGCCAAGGAAGTGACACAGTTGCTTCTTGGTGGCCGGCTCTTCTGCTACCTGAATAGAGGAATGGAACCTACGGTACTGTGTTGGTGCACATAGTACTAATGCACACCACCCTTCATCTTCATGAGTCGGCAGTTACGGTCAGCAAGCAACAGCTTCAATTGCAGTGACCGTAGAAACCTTTGTTAAGACAGGTACCACTAAGTGAACAAGCATCCCAATCAAACCTGTTGTTGTTCCAACAGTGGTTAACTTCATGCCAAGTCGCCAACCAACACACCCAGCACGAGTAGTTAACCAGAAACCTAGCTCAAATGCCTAGTTCCTGTGGTAAATTGAGCATGCCTGACCTAGTGCACGTTACACCAGATTGACTATGTCTTTAGTTCTATAGGGCAACACACATCAAGTGATTTTCTGATGCCCAAAATGGGGCCAAAGTGTCCATTACTGTTAAACCAGTAACAAGAGGACCAGGTCGGAACAACCCCGAGAGCTAAAACTTAACCGGGATCCGTAACCAGACTTAGGGAAGTCTTGAAACACCCCGTGGTGCCCAAAGCACCACAATATCAGAAGCAGACGTTAATGCAACCAAAATGGCAACCAATAACAGGGTGGAAGTTGCCAACAAAAAATGCAGCCATACCAACTGTGAGGATACTGGCACATTTAGCATTACATGTGCCCACTGTCATCAATTGTTCCACCATCTTTACATAGGATGGGTGGACGAAGAAAGGAGTACTGACGATTTCGAATTTAGGTGTGAAGCCTTTCGGACACAACAAACTACTTTTATTAACCAGGTCACATGTCCAGGGTACTGCATTAATAGAATATGCTGCACAATTTGTAATGAGCAATACCACCATGCTTGCATAGGCTGGCCTGAGAGAGGGTTACCAAACCTGCACTAGCTTACAGATGTGAGATGTGTATGCAAGCGCACGAAAACCATCCTCACTGGTCCTGTTCATTGAAACAGCTGAAAACAGCCCCGGGATATCCTGCCACGGGACACAACCTGAAACTCCAGGTCCCGGATTTTATGGGTCGACTCCATGAGGACCCCCTTGTATTCAACACGGAATGCGAGAGGGATTTAAGCGAGTCTGACCTCCCAATGAAACAGTGGGTTAGCAGCACACAAACACATCTCAAAGGCAAGGCACTAGAATGGTAGGAGCGCTACTGCGAATTTATAATGGATTGGAAGCAGTTTTGTAGTTGGTTGGTGACTGTGATTGGAAGCAGTTTTGTAGTTGGTTGGTGACTGTGATTGGAAGCAGTTTTGTAGTTGGTTGGCGACTGTGTTTACTGGCGAAGAAGTACTGGCCAGTCTGACTATGCAATTCTATATCCAGACCCAGGGGACGAAGCCAAAATATTCATGCAAAGATTAGAACTAATGTTTCGTCGAGTATTTCCAGAGGGGGTTGAGGCGAGCTCTGTTCGATCGTTAGCAGAATGTTATCACTCAGTTTGCAAAATGTGCTGCTCATGTCCAAGCATTTGACCATTGAAGATCTGGTAGAGTGAACAGAGGAGGCAGAACAGAATTTCGAGGTGCAGGCTGTGCTTGATAAGCCATGAATAATTAAAATCCCCGAGTCACGCACTCCATCATCCGAGACACAAAGGAATTCTCCTACCTCTACTCCACACACCTCGTTTGTAACAAAGTGCTGGTTCTGCCCGGAAAGCCATTGGAATAAAGACTGTCCATGAAAGCCGACAGGTCAGGGGATTACAGGTAATAAACCAACCAACAGGACAGAAACCCTGAACCACCCCAACACTACTGTCAAAATGCTCTCAACTTGCAATGCAGGAAACACCGCAGCTGGGGTGCGAAGCAGGCCACCACCACCGGACAACCAGTGCCTAGCATCCAACTTTTAAATGAGGAACCTACTCCTTCTATTGCACCCCACATTGAAGTGGAAGTAAATGGCAAAATGTTCCTAGTCCTTTTAGATTCGGCCGCGACAGGGAATTTCATTAGGAACAATTTGTTGAGCCCACAGCAAAAAGCCACCCTTCGACCGCAATCAAATGTCATTCTTATGGCGCAACCTGACGCCACCCCTACAAGTCAATCGCAGAATCACCCTGTCAACTTATAGAGGCACTCCAAACCAGCTGAATTCGTGGTCTCTCCTCTATTGACCAAAGCAGTAATACTTGATTGCCCATGGCTTCAACAACAGCAATGTGTCATTGACCATGGGCAACAATGAGTTTACTTGGGAGATAAATACCAGGTGATGGGGAATTGGGAACACAGCCCCGAAGTCGTATTACCCATCCCCATCGATTCGAATGAGATCAACCACGAATTAGATGAGCCTAAATTTCAAGAATTGAAGCTAGTCCTGGATGAACATGCTAGCACTTTTGGCCATGGAGGTTTGCTACACCAAACTTGCTCCATCCAACACGAGATATGGATGAATACGGATGCTCCCATTTATAATAGACCGTTCCGGTGTCAGTGCGACGACACAATTTAACAATGGAACAGGTAAATTATATGAAGACAAGGCATTGTAGATTCATCCAACTCACATGACAATACCCACGTGGTACTAGTACCTAAAAAGGATGAAAAATTCCAGTTTTGCGTATACTATAAGGCCTTGAAATACGTAACCCATCCCATATCTCCCCCAGCTATTGACGTAACCCATACCCTGCAAGACATTGGGGAGGCAAAGATATTTAGTACCCTGGATATAGAGTCAGTGTACTGGCAGATTGCTGTTCACCCAGACAGCAGAAAGTTCACTGCCTTCGTGACTCCTGAAGGAGAAAAATTACAGTTCAGGATAATGTAATTTGGGTTGAAAAACGCCCCCCGCCACGTTCCAGTGTCTAATGTCCACAGAGGTACTAACCTAGTACATTGGCGAATTTTGCTTCGCCTACCTAGACAATGGAATTATTTATTCTAAGAACTGGGATGAGCATCTCTGCCATATACAGAGAGTCCTAAAGCGACGCGAACTCCACGGGATGACCTGCAAGTTATCCAAAAGCTTCCTTGGAAAATCGTTAATTGACTACCTGGGCCACGTGGTATCCCCTGAAGGGAACTTTTCGCAGTAAATTCAATACGAGCAATCGAGGAGGCAGAAAAACTAACCAACGGGACCGGAGCAGAAACAGGCATTCCAAGCTCTGAAGGACAGTTTCGGTAACATCCAACAACTACACCTACCCCAAGGCGATGAAACGTTAATCTCACAAACAGATGCTTGCCAACTGTCTTGGGGTGGTACTGTACCAACAGGATGCCAAGACCGGCCGTACACGATAGCATACACATAGACTCAGCTGAACGAAACCGAACAACGCTATCACATCAACAAGCAGGAGTATTTGGCAGTAGTTTGGGCGATATGTAAGTACCATTACTATTTAGAAGGGCAACACTTAATCTTACGTACTGACTCTAAGACTCTCCAATGGTTAAGAAAGTCGCATAATGCCAAAGCCAAGCTTGGGCAGTGGGACATGTTCCTCACGGAATTTTATTTAGAGGTGCAACACTGTCCGGGCAAGAGTAATGACCTGAAAGATGCCTTGTTTCGGTACCCCACTTTGGAAAAGGACGAAAAAGTCAAGGAAGAAGGGGAGAAAATGTCATCTCCACCTTTTCGCAAATGCAGCCCGGTGGAGCAAATTCATCTGTTGCAACTCTGAATAACTCGTGGACCCATGGCGGGCATCTTACCGCAGTGTGGAAAATATGGGTTCTACAAAAGTTGCGATCGGACGTCTGTCGTCATCACCACGATCACCCACAGGTGGGACACCCTGGTACCCGGGAAACATTGCTGGACATTGGAACCTGCTACAGCTGGGACAGAATGAGCCACAATGTCCAACAGTATGTGAGCAAATTTATAACATGCTGTCGCGGCAAAGCATACTCCGTATCTCCACCTACAGCCAAGCCAAGGTGAACCAAGACGGCATGGACTCACTTAGCTGCCAATCTAATGGGCCCATATCACCGGAGCACGAAGGTTAATTGACACCTACTGGTCGTAACTGACCAGTTTTCCTGGTGGGTGGAGGCATTTCCGTTACCCAGCCAGGAAACCACTCCAATTATTTGTAATTTGGAAGCAGAAGATTTCCACGCTGGGGATACCCACAAGACATTTTACCCAATAATGGTACTCAGTTTACCAGGAATCAGTGGCCTCAGCATGCCAGGGATGGGGAGTGAAGACATGGACAACTCCTCCATACCACCCCCAGGCCAACCCCACTGAGCAGAAGAAACCAGAGATTAAAAAATTGCTCCGACTCAGTGTGAGAAATGACCACAAACACTGGGACAAACACATCCCCGCCATCCTGTTCGCTTTTCTACACCAAATTAACGAAGCTGTGAACACCAGCGCAAGCCAGTTTCTTCTGGATCAACCATTTCGCCAACCAGGTGACTGGCAGTGGGATAGTGAACCAACCGGTATGCCACAACGAAAAGATATCCGTCTAGCCACGCTGGCACGCACAGCAGATGCCCACGATACATACATCCAGAAAAAGTATCCACAACCGAAAACTGGGGTTTCAACCTCGGCAAAGCCAGCATTCAATTTAGCACTGGTCATGCAGACAAATGAGATGGACCATTAAGACCATACCACATAATAGGCAGACAAGAGAACGTCTGTTGGGCTGAAGACCTGCGGTGCTATATTTGAAAGACCACCCGAGGCCAAATACATCCCTTTCGGGGCGAAATACCCGACCAAGAGGACCAGGCGATCGCCGACGAACCCTTATGGTGGCCCAATGTCGAAGATGACCCAATGCTGATAATGGCACCTCCTAAAGTCAAGCCAAGGCCACCAAGGAAGCCCAAGGCGCAAACCCCAAAACCCTACAGGGAGCCTAGCTAGTCTCTACCTAGGAGAATGGATTTACCCCAGTGTTGAGGAGCAGCCTCCGTCCGATCCCTGCCCTCTGCCTACCAGCTAAGCCCGCAAGGTCACCGCCAGATGTGAATGGACTTCCCCAAGCTGTAGCAAAGTGTCTTGGTGAAGTCCTATGGATAGGGACTATAGCCAAACACTTCGCAGGCCAAGCTGGATATCAGAACAATTTGGATGACCGCAGGCGAAGGCGGTGGAAGTAACACAAGCACCATCCCCTCCGCCTGTCACATCTTCCGAGCCAGTAATCAAGTTTGTTCCAGCTTACACGAAGCTGATTCTTATCCCAGAGGAGGTACCACCACCCATCATTGGACCGTCGAGCAGCACAGATGCAGATGCTCCAATCCCATTTTCTGTATTGGAGGAAATGCCAGAGCCAAGAATCAAGGTTGTTCCCACTTCCACAAAGCCGATTCTCATCCCCGAGGAGACACCACCAACAATATAGGGGGTGTCAAGCAACGGATACACCGACATTCCACCCCAATCTTCTACCAAGAAGGAAAATCCCATTGGTACAGTCGGGGATGAGAGGCAAACAGACAAACCCAGGACGTCGAGCAATGCAGACACCGACGCCCTACAACCTCCTCTTGTCCAAGAGGAAACCATTCCCATTCATATGAGAGCCGCCGAGGCCGAAGAGCCACCAATCCGGACAACGAGACCTTCTATGTCCAGCAACTCCCTGCTCTTTGTGACAGAACTCCCGCAGTCAAGGAGGAGGGCTCTACTCTGATGCCCCCTCATGCCACCAAAGCAGAAGCAGTGCCAGGCCAGTATAAAGAATCACCATGGAGGCCTACGTCTCGGTTCATGTGGCCGTATCCAGCCCATGCAGCACTACGGCTGAGAGGAAGACCAGCGAAGAACAAGACGGCCAACAAGTAAGTGAAGTGCTCAGTAACTTGAGACATCAACTGGGTAGCAGTAATTAAGCCACTACTCCAGTGACAATCAGGACTCGTTATAGACCTAAAGTGTCAATATGAATTAAATAGCCCCCAGTTCAGACACAGTAAGATTATCTTCCAGACACTCACAAAAGTGCTATTTTTAACCAGTATTTAGCTTGTAAACCAAAACCTACACAGCCTTCATTAAGCTGAGATAGGGAAGGAACCGGTGAGAATTACACGTGATGATTATTCAGACATTCGCCATAGTGATAACGAATAAACAGACACCTTTTAACAGCCGTCATTAAGCTGTAGTATAAACCAGTGAAATAGACAGACTCTTTAGTCTCACCAGTATAGGTTCCATAGTTAACTGGCTAACAGTCCACTAAGAATCTCGTGTCAGTGAATATGTTATCATGTATAGGCGCTCTCCACAGTGCCAGTGAATACACAAAGAAAAGACTTAACCTTGAAGTAGTGACATAGAAATTAACTCCCTGAAAGGAGAGATAGTTAACTTAAATTTTTTTATAAATATGTGATGTGTAGGTACACAGTTAAATATAAATATGAGTTTTACAGTGGTCTATGTGAAGATATATGTTCCTAAGGGATCGCAACAAAGATTCGCTATAAAAGCACCCAAGATGATTTCCTAAAAATTTTCATTCCAGATATATTTTCATGATGTGTTTGTGTATGTAGTAAGTGTAGTTTCCATTTTTTTTTTATTACTTTGCCTATTCTGAATATTTTACGCACCTTGTAATTCGACCAAGAGTTAAGCCAGAACTCTGAGCAACAAAGTTTGTATGAACTTACCACAAAGTACCAAGTGTCATTAATTTAGTGTTATTTCATTGATTAAGTGTTTTCTTTGTTATTTTTTAAGGAGACCAACATGCACATTATGTCCACGTTCAAATCATTTGTTAAAGTGTACTCGTTTTATTCTGCTAGCCGACCAGCCCAGGTGATGGAGGGCCTGAGGTTGATTAACTCCCATGTTGTCACATGTACCTGTTTTGCTTGCTGTGAGATGCGCAGGTTGCCAAAGAAAGAGTGCTTGGCTTTCTCTAACTAATACACCACTGCAAGCTCTGTGATAGTTATATTTCCACCCCGCCTTCCATGAGTAAGTCTTGTACATACTTTTATTCCCAATTGTCTTTATACGTGTCATTGTTTTTATGTAATTTCTTTCCACAGGTCCTTGTATATAATTATAATTAGAAACCACAGCATTATGCTGAATTTTGTCAATTGCACGTGTAATGAGGTAGGCCCGAAGGACACCCGGTACACCACGTCATCCTTGACAGTAATCCTCACCATAGGGAGGGAACACATTAGCGGACCGTCAATCCGGCTTGCCCGGACGAGGGGAAGAGAGTGAGCTAGCCCTGAAGAGTGAGACAGCACTACTGCCTGCGTACCACATGCCACAATGTTTTCTGACAAGTCCCAGCATACACAGGGAGCACAATTACAGCAGCCAACCAGCCCAGAGTTAGCGGCCCACTTAGAAATCAGAAAAAATTTTCTCTCAACTTCCTGCACGATGAGATCTTCCTATTGAGGGGGGAACACGTCTTCATTCCGTGCTCCTCCACATTTTGACCGATAAGTTTTCATCGCAATGGAGGAGGGGGCGAATTGACGCATGCTGCTTTCCTGTTTATTTACTAAATTACTACGACTCATCAGCCTCATGTATTTCTACGTAACCAAAGGAAGGGTCGAACCCGGCAACATCTTTTACGAGTGTCCTTAGATCGCCAATACCCTGGAGGGCAATTCTAAACACGTGAATAAAAAATTGTGAGAGCCGTCAAGAAGCCGCCCCCCCCTTAACCCCCCCCCTAACCCTCCCCGCCACCCCCCTCTTTACTGTGCTGAGAGCCTACAAGCCGTCACCTGCTCCGGGGAAAAACTGAACGAACCCAAATATGCACGAAGTCAAGTGCCTGGCAGAGGGTAGCTACTCTCACCCCGGCCTCGCACTAGAGAGACGTCGCAAGGCGACCCCTTCCCCCCCCCCCCCTGGTCCTACGTTGCACCTGTCCAGCAGACTATAAGACAGACTCGAGAGTTATTTCTTTCTCCAGAAGCTCGTCTCAACTCTTTGTGTGCTGGGGCTCTCTACTGTCTACCAGTATTCAGGAGCCACCAGAGGCTGCCGCCATTGACGTTACCAGAAATTTCGACAACCTTTACCACTAGCTACCAGAAGCTCCATTGTCACCAACCACCATCAGCATCTTCCAGATGCTCTCTCTTCAACACTGGCAGACTTACCACACCTTCCGCTGCTGTTCCTCCTGGATCAGCAGCCGCCTCTACTTGCTGGTGGATGCAACTACACCCACTGCCCTTAAAAGTAGTGGTCCCCTTTTTATTAAGTCTCTTCTAGAAACCCCTTGGATAGAGTAGCAGCGACCAGAGTTTTTTCATAGCAGTCAAACCCATTTGCTTTCTTGGTTAGTCTAGGAGCAGCTCGCCTACACCTGTTTACTGTAGGTTACTTCCATACTACACACTGCTTGGTTAGGAGGTAGCACACGTCACTGTGTTTATTATCTCTAATAAATACAGATTGTTCCTTTCATTGAGGACATCTATTCTAGAGGATGAAGAGAATTAGGACAAAGTTACAAATCCCTTCGACCACTAGATATTATATTTACTGTACGACGTCAACCGAGACTGGGTTTATTCCAGAGTACAAACCATAGAGTAGGACTACAGATTCCCTTCAAGAGTCTGTACGTCAGACACACACACCATTCGACGGCCACCCATTCTAGACACAACAGTGGATATAACGGTAGAGCCCCCAACCACTAACAACTCATCCAACAGGGGCAAGACAGTCACCTCAGGTTGTACTCCGCCGGAGCGCTTATGGTGCTGGAAGGAGTATTTACCTGAGACTGAAGGCCTAACCTCTGCTGCGACCTCACCCAATAGTGGTAGGAAGGCAGCCCACACAGCTCATCGCTGTAGGTTTGTGCGCCAGTGGCAGGGATCTTATTAGAGCACCGAACCTGTGCCATCAATCACTCTTGGTTGTACACTTAGATAGGGATCAGTCACTTAGATAGGGAAAAGGCATGGCTCACAGAGGGAGAAGCAAAAGGCGGCCTATACCGCCGCCAAGCAAGTGTGCATATCAGACCCTTCTGCACTTAGCAGACAGGCCGAACGGGTGCGAGCTCAGACCACCCGTCAATGAGAGAGACCTTCCTCTCCATGTTCACATTCATATATTTCCCTGCACACACTTGCATAGCCCGAGACTACCACCCCGTGATACGTACTCTACTCGAGGGCACTGAGTTTCGTGACGGGACAGCCAACCCCTGGTTTTGGAGCAGAGAAGTAGCAGAATGGAACAGACGGTGCTGTGTTGGCCCACATAGTACCAGTGCACACCACCCTTCTTCAAAAGTCGCCAGTTCCAGTCAGCAAGCAACAGCTCCAATTGCAGTGACCGAAGAAACCTCTGGTAAGAACAAGAGTCCCAACCAAACCTTTTGTCATTCCACCGGTGGTTAACTTCATGCCAAGTCGCCAACCAACACACCCAGCATCATTAGCTAGCCAGAAAACTAGCTCAAACGCCTAGTTCCTGTGCTAAACTGAGCGTGCCTAACCTACTGCACCTAAAACCACATTGACAGTATCTGTAGTTCTATAAGGCAACATGCGTCAAACATGTAATTTTGCGACGAGAACAGTACAAAAGCGCCGTAAGTGAGGCCTATGCTGAATTTTTGAGAATAGGGATCTAGAGTCTGTCAATTGGTCAAAATTGAAATAACAACCTTTCAATATAACAACTCTTTTCGAAGGAACTGTGAAGGGTTGTAAAATCGAGAGTGTACACTACCAACTGTACATTGGTGAGGATCAGTATCAGCGAGATGGGAAGATGTTTTCACAGCCTCATCCATTAACAAGAAATGAAGACTAACAGATAAGAGGGGATGACTGACCACAAGAAAACAACACAAACATAATGCAAATTTTCCATCTCAAAAATTCTTGTAACTTTGCCTTTCTTTTCTTAATAAGGCTGACTATTTAAAATGTATGTCACAGTTACTTTGGTGGGCACTGGTCAGGTGTGCTCCGGTACACAGTTACTGAGGCTGCATAGTTTGCCTACTGGAGACTAGCACTGGTCAGGTTGACTGTCGACTAGGTACAAAGACAGCTATGTTCATCACTGCTATATGATGAGGTACCACCTTAGCCCTCAAAGGTAGGGCGGACTTATCAGGGCACTCACTCACCGATCTCCTGGGTTCTGGCGTAGATGCAGGTTGGCTGGGGCCAGCAGTCACCGGGTGCTGCGGGCTAATGAGGTGCTGTACAGAGAGGTTAGGCATCTCTGCTCCAGGCGGCGACTGCACTGCTTCTGACGAACGAGTTGGCTATGCCCAACCTGGTGTCACTCCCAGTGGCCAAGGCATGTACTGCAGGATGTGGTTCAATGCCACGTATGGTGTGCAAGGGGAAATACACTGTGGTAATGACTGAAGAGCACTGCCTTTCCATGTGATGGGCAGACTGAGCACATCCCCATGGGGTGTCTCCACCAAGTGTGGATGGGTTGTTGGTGCACACTCGCTTAGCAGTTAAGAACTCCTCCTTCTCCTCCTCCCTTCGAGTACCGTGCCTTATCCCAAATGACATAGAGGCGGTATCGACACTTAACTTATGTTCCTTCGGTGCAAGCAACCTACAATATCCCTACTAAATGTAAAGCCCAACTGTAGTTGACGGCGCAAACCTTGTGCTCCTAGGGTTCTGCACCTTGGCGCACAAACCTAGAGTGGTAGGTCATCTGGGTGATCTTCCTACTACTGTCAGGGTGTGTTCCAGCAACAGTCAGGCACTCCAGTCGCAGGCAAATACCCCTGCCAGCACCCTCAGCGCTCTGGTCAGAGATACAACCTGAGGTGGCTGTCCTGCTCTTGATGGAGGTGTTCCTAGTGGTTGGGGCTCTACCTTTCTGTATATGTGGGTTGGCAGAACGGGTGGCCGTTAAAAGTGGTGTGTGTTGACGTACAGATAACTGACGGGGATCTGTAGTCCTACACTATGGTTCATACAGTTATTACACCCGGTCGCTTGCTTACTCAGTCTAGAAGTAGAGTTCCTAGTATTGGACAGGACATACCTCTAAACAAACTTACTCTCAGGATAGGATTAAGAATGGTATTTAATATAAATAGTAAATAATGGTGACATGTACCTACTGCTAAGCAAAGTGAGAACGGAAGTAAGCTATGCTTAACAGGGGGAGGTGACTTGCTCCTAGACTAACCAAGTATAGAATGAACTGGACTGCTATAAAAACAACTCTGATGCAGTTACACTAACCTGGGGTGTCTAGACGAAACCGTACAATGGGGCCACTACCAGAAGGGCAATGGTTGTAGTTGCTACTTACCAGCAAGTAAGCTGTTGATCCAGGAGGGTCAACAGCGGAAGTGTGGAGTGTAGTCGAGCAGGCTTCTGGTGTTGAAGATTTCTGGAAGCTGATGGTGGTTGAAGTCTTCCAGAGCTTCTGGACGAAGTGGTAGAAGTCTCTGGTCATTGGTGGCTGCAGCCACTGGTGGTCGTTGAAGAACTGGAAGCTTTTGGAGAGGACCGTGAGGGCCTATGGTCAGTAGAGAGTCACAGTACAGAAGTGTTGAGGCGAGCTACTGGAGAATACAACTTGCCCCTTCGGCCACGCACTTCCTTATATTGTGCGCTCAGCCGGCCCATGCCTGGGCTGGAGTGGGAGGTGTGACGTCTGCCTTGGAGCGAGCTGGGGTGGGAGAATCTACCCTCGCACTCGGCTATATGGCCTCGGGCGCTCGGCCTTCCTCGGGCAGCCTCGTGGCTGTGGCGACACTCTGTCTGCTGGGTGCGTTGGGGAGGCTGATATGTTCTGCGGCCGCTTGGATACCATGCTTGGTTCACGTGCTAGAACCGCCCACTATGCTGGTAGCGATTCCGTGCGTACTTGTGAATATCGTGCTTGGTTTGACCTTCCCTGGGGATACGTAGATACTATGAGTAGTATGAGGAAGTTGTGTTTGGAGCATTAGGAAATACCATGTGTCTATGACTGTCCCTTCCGAGGGAAACAAACATGTAGCTACCTATGTGGTTCCTGGTATAATAGTAACATGTTAGGATGAGTCATAGTCATGTTTGGTGTATTCATATAAGCTGCACGCTTCAAACTATTCTATGTACGTAAATTTGGTACATACGTTGTAAATGTTAATTCTAAACAAGTGTACACTTGAAGTTTCCGCTTTATGTGAACTAATAGAAATTGTTCTCTTCAGCTTCATTATATGTAACAAGGTTGTATTGAATTTACGTGTTCATGTGTAATATTTTGTGTTAAAAATTAATTCTGTGACATGAGTTAATTTAAATATGCCTAGTCATAAAAAATTATTTATACCAACCCAAATGTGTAGCAAAGTACCTAGAGCAAAAAACATAAATTAGACTTAATTTTGTTTTTGAAAGAATTAGGTTTAACTGTATATATTTGGAAGTAACATTAATCCTATCTATTGCAAAGCCAGTGCAGATAGTGTAACAACAAGTTACCGATATTACCTCTGAACTTACTTTCCTCTCCATGGTGGGGAAATCATTTTTAATAAAGTTCTTGATAGCGTAGATGGTAGGTAGGCCTTGATATCTCATTGACAGCAGTACCCAGGAACACATACTACAGTAGTGAGACAATTACAAATACACACATGCCTTACTCTGGACTCAACGTAGAAAACCTTGTACAATAAGCTAGCGTGCAATCAAATGCATTGTGTAGATC
Source organism: Dryococelus australis (assembly GCA_029891345.1). Taxonomy (NCBI): domain Eukaryota; kingdom Metazoa; phylum Arthropoda; class Insecta; order Phasmatodea; family Phasmatidae; genus Dryococelus; species Dryococelus australis. Next base: position 218,491,565 of record CM056993.1, on the reverse strand, counting down.
AGATTCAGAGCATCAACTTCAAATGTAATCAGTCTAATGTTTTTACTATAGGGTTTACTAAGCTGAAATTTTTACAAGGCCATTATTTTGAAAACAAGTGTCTGTGCCACTTAAAACAGACAAGTCTACATGTGTGAAGAATTTTATGGAAATCTGTTTATTGGTCTCTGAGATACAGCATAAAACTTAATTTCCTTATTTTACACTATCTGACAAAATTGCCTTTAAAAAAAAGGTTCTGCATATGATGCTTCTCATAAATACAGTCACCATTAATGGTTTGGTTGAATTTGGTTCAGTTGTTTAATAGATATGGCAAACATTGAAATATATATATCACTGACATTTTGGACAACTGTCTGATCACACTGAAATAATGTAAGTTGAGAAGGACATCTCTATCGCTAATGGTGTGCAAAATTTGGTGGAATTTTGTTAATTGTTCTGGAAATTGTATGGCAAAATGTTAAATTTTCTCACTTGGTACTATTTTTGAAAATGGCTTACGAAAGAGGATCTCAGTATGCTTAATTGATGCTCCTAATGAATACTATTAGTGTACGAAATTCAATTAAATTTTGCTGAAAAATTTAATGTATATAACATACCAACATGATTTATTTATATTAACGCCATTAAAAAATGCCTGTCACACCTGAAACATGTTATTGTACATACCCTACTGTAGCACTACTTGCTTGTAAATTTGGTGGGAAACAGTTTACTGATATATGTAGATGAAAACATTATTTTTTCATGTGAGGTTATCTTACAAGTGAGGCATTTGATAGTTATAATAGATACTGCTAGCATATAAAGTTAAGCAGAAATTTTTTTAGTAGTGTTGTAGATATAACATACTGAGGAAAAATGTTTATATAACCGTCATTTTCAAAATAATAGCCTGACCTAATCGAAGCATATCAGTTTACATGGCCTGCCACAGTACTACTTGTTTGCCACATTTAGTAGGAATTGGTCTATTGTTGCCCAGAGATATGACATAAAAACTGTATTTGTTTGTGTGGTGCTAACTTACTAAATGGCAGACAAAAGAGACTATGTGTAGATACATTTGATAGTTGTAATGTAATACCTATATACTGCCAGCATACAAAGTAATGTTGGAATTTATTACATGTTTTAACAATATAGCATACCAAGTTCAAATAACTATATGGCCGCCATTTTAAAAATGTGTCTGGCCCATTTAAAACATGCCATTTTACATCAACTGCTGTAGTAATACTAGTTTGCGGCATTTGGTAGCAATCAGTTGGTTGTTTCTGGAGATACTATGTAGAAACATAATTTATTCATTTGGTGCTAATCTACAAAATGGCGGACAAATGTAAATATGTGTTGGCAGTGACGCATGATGCCCTGGCTGGCTGGGAGAGCACTACGTCAATCGTCAATGGTTTTTATAGACTGCTAGGCCAGGTGTATCCTACTCTGGCTTTAGCTCAAGGTAGTGGAGTATGTCTGGTGTACAGACGGGTCTAGTAGCTTTGCGGCAGGGCACAAAGTCGAGTTCGGGCAGTGAGATTTTACGCTTCAAGTTTGTACTGCTACTGGTTTCCCTGGACGTTGCGACACTACTGAGCTTGCATGTGGCAGGGGCTTAGCAATGGGACGTGACAGTACAACATGTACTTGAAATTATGGTCTGTGATTAACTAGACGTAGTGTCTGGGGCAGAGCAACAACGTTGAAGCGTAAATATGCAACGGGTGTTGTTGACGGCTGTTCTGGATGGTCGAGGAATTCTTGAACCCAGAAGTGTATTTCTTTGTCACCCCGAATTGGGGCCATAAACAAATCCTTGGGTATGACTGCAGGTACAGGTACTGGCAAGTAGCGAAAGGCTTGCGCTTGCTAGACTTTCGACGTAAGCTATCGAGGAGGTTGACAGCTCTTGTAGACACCCGGAGGCAATCGGCATCTGCCTTACCTTCTCTCTGATACCACTACGCTTCGAGAAAGGCATCGGGATATACACAAAGACACACTCAAGTCCTTTGAGAGGAGAAGCAGGGTACGTGTTTCTATGCAGTGTATCTACCTCCGCCGAATTTTCCCAATCCATGGAACGTCCTCTCCTTCACTGAAAGTGCAGTGGAAAAGATGAGCACCGGACAAACAAGTTTGGTTAGGAAACTGTATAGCTGTGAGTTGGCTCTGCCGTTCTGCCTACGGAGGTATGCAGAAAGGTTAGCCAGTTTGCTAATGCGTATGGGTAATAAGAATAGTGTGGTGGCTCGCTTGAATACAAACCTGTGATCACCTGCATTTCCATCAAGGAGGAGGTCAACTTGAAAAGGTGCTAAGTCTACAGGATTGTGGAACTTAAGAGTTGGTAAAACACTATGTTTATTTCACATAATATGAAATAGACATGTGATGCCACAGTACATACTGTGTATATGAGCGCTGTCTGGGAAACTATTCTACGCAACAGTAGGTAGAAGTGACCTGCTCCTGAACTAACGTAGATTGGGTAGATTAAGCACCGTAAAAACAACTAGAACTTTTGACTCCCTAACGTATTGTTGCCCAGAAGGGACCGCAGTGCCTAGCGGGGTAGACGACTCAGGTGAGATTCCTGGCACGATGCGTGCGTGACTATGCAGGGCGTGGAAGGAAGCGGTCTTGGGCTGGAAGGCTAGAGACGATAAGACTAGTCAGTTCCTCAGCACTACAATGTGTGGTGGAGAATGAAGTCTGGCTTGGCAGTAAGCCAGTCAGTTCCCGGCACTTGAGTGTGCGGTGGAGACTTGGCTTGGACCTCCTTTTATACTAAAACTGGCAGCTGTCGTCTTGAGTGTGATGGGATGTGTTGAGTAGGGGTGGCAAAAGCATAGCTTCTCTGGCGTGACATCACCGGCCGGCTTGAGAAGGAAGGAAGACAGTGGCGAGACACACTACCAGCACTATCTAGCAGCAGACAGTGATACTCTGTGCCTTCTGTGCATAGCTTCAGAGGGCCGGTGAAAAATAAAATACCGCTAAGCAGGAACTTCCATTCTTACTAGGATAAGCAGTACATGCTGGGGGTCACGTGTCTGCCAACAAGGTCAAACTCCGTTATCATAGCAGCAACGCATGCTACTGAAGAGCTGAAGTTAAAAATGCCCATTGTTGCCAATGCATAATGTTTCAGCATATATGAGGTTTCTTATAGATACTGTACTCTCATCATACAAAATTTGGATGAAATTGGTTTAACAATGTGGTATAAATACCAAATAAACCTAAGATATTGGAATGCTGCCATTTTGAAAATAAGTGCATGATCAATTTAAATTGTACATGTTTACATGGCATACCATTGTATTACTTATTTGCCAAATTTGACATTGAGTAATTTCTTAGTATGATGTAAAGGCTTTATGTTTTTATGTTTTTATGTTTTGATCTATTCCAAAATGGCAGACCAACATCATTATTCTTTTCTAATGCTATGCTGATATGATGAAATGTCAACATAACAAATTTGGTTTAAATTGGTTCAATAATTTCCGAGATATGACATCACCCTAAATGTTTAAATGGCTGCTATTGTAATATTGTTCCATAGCCTCAATTGTGTACTCACTATTGAAATCATATAACTAGGCCGTGTCTTTGCCCTATTGCACCATTTCAAACACCAAGAATATCAATGCATAGAAAGGCTGCTCCAGAATCAGCCCTTCAGTTTAAATTAAATTCACAGTTATAGGTTATATGGAGTTCTACTCCATATAACCTATAACTGCGAATTACATTTAAACTTACAGACTTAAAATGAGCACACAGATTACTGAAAATGATGTAGCACTAAACCAACAATAAAAGCACAAATACAAGTATAACAGGTCCGGCTCACACTAACCCCTTTAAAGTCTGTTACCATCATAAAAAAAAGGTACAGATGGGTGACAAAACTGACCAAGCAAAGCCGTGGCACTAATAAAAAATAACATATTAAAACTCAGAGCTAAAACTTACTTAAAGAATTCAAGAATGTGCAAAGGCAGCTAACCCCAAGCCCTACAAAGCTTCACACTTTAAAAACAATCACAACACTAAATAAAATTAGCTCTCACTGCACCCTACTACTCACCATGACAGTTTAAATGAGGAGAACCAATTAACCTGTCCCATTAGGAACCAACAACTAGACAAGCCCAAACGGAACAGCGATTACCAACCAGATTAAGTGAAACATAATTTTAAACAGGTAGACAAAAAATTGAATTTTGAAAATGTAGCATCGCTTCCCTTCCTAGGAACATTACTTCCTACAACATTACTATAACTCCCATTTCACTCTCAACTGTTGTGACTCACCATTAAAACGATCCATGACTTTGCAGGCGTGATTACAAAGAGGCTAGAGGTGGTAAGTGCAGCGACAAATATTAAATTAGCCCGACCATGTCACTAAAGGAGAAGTGTAAAAGACATGGGCAAGCAAACAATATCAAACTACCTGCATTGTGCAGGCAGGTAGACAAAGTGTGCAAGTAGCTAACAAGAGCAAGAGTGAATCTTCTGGCGCATTGGCAGGCTCAGACTCAAGACGAGGGGAACGGGGCGGATATGGAAGGGAGAGTGGGGAAGGACAAGCCGAGGAGAAGCGGCTGGCTGCCACCGGCATCACAAACAGCCAGCGAGATCACGGGGACAAAAAAAAATTGTCTCAACATCAAGAAAAAGTACCCACCAACTTGGACAGGCATCCGAGCATTCCATAGGGGCAAAGCAGTCCTCCTACGCAGTCACCCTCTAAGCAAAGTAAGTGGCCAGTTTAGTGCGGGCTTGGCTGAAAAATGGGAGGGCCCATATTGTGACGCAGTTAAAATTTGCCCTTAAAAAAATTGTATTATTAAGAATATTTTTTTGTTCAGATGCCATTATCTTTTTGAATTTTTTTTCTTTATATGGCTTTACAATGTGTTAAAACTATTTTTTTAATGATTTCGATAATTGATTAACTTTTTTTAAAATAGAGGTGTTCAAGTTTATTCAGCTTTTTTCAGAGGGATATTTCTTTTAACTTTGGTGTGCAATAAATAGTTTGAGAAATGCTGTGTTTGGTGATGTTCGTAGCACTTTTCGAGTGGATATTAGCTTCAGCATTTTTTTTTCTTTTAACTGCTTACTACTGTTTAGGTCACACTTTTTTTTTACGTTGTGTTTTATCCCTTTAAACAAAATTTTGCAATTTCCTGTGCCGAGTGTTTACTATGGTATTTCCGAAGTTTAACCGGTGGGGACATTTCCTGCATCTGGTTTTTTTTTTCCCCTGAACTCAGGAAAAATTGTTGCGATCAGTCTTTATGTTGTTTCTAAATCGCTAAATCAGGAATTTTTCGGACACTAAAATTAGTTGCATATTTCAGATAAAGGAATAGGATAGTAAAGTTTTTTTTTTTCTTTTTGGGACTTGGGTTAAAATAATTACGTCGTTTGGCTTTCTTTATTTTTATTTCCGGTAATTCAGTATTTCCTTTAGTCAATATCTGTTTTTCTCAATCTACAGAACCGTATTATATTTCTATGTCTTGGTTCTTAAAGTATCGGTTTTTGTATTAAATGAAAACGCCACTGTTGATTGTGTTATCAGACTTTGCAAGAACGCTCCTTCCCCACAAATATCTTGTATAGATAAATTGGAGTTAAGTAATATTTCATTTTATTTCTTTCTTTCTTTCTGCTTTGTAAACCTCAAGAAGTAATTAGCATTGTTAAAGAGACCTGCGAATCTCTAATTTTGTCTAGTCAGGTTTTGTTTTTGAGTATTGAGCTGCGTTAATACCAGCCACAAAAATTTCTATCGATTCTGTTTTAGGAACTGTTGTTTTGTTTAATTAATTTTTTTTTTAATTTCCTATTTTTATTGTTGTTAATTTATTTATTTTAAAAGTCCAGTTAGGAATATTGAGAGTACACAACAGTTTATGTGTGTGTGTGTGTCTATATATATATATTTCTTTCTTTCAATTTAAACTCGGTTAGGACAAAGTTACAAACCCCTTTTAACCTTTTAAGAGGTCACTTTAGTAAGTAATATATTTTTTTGGTTTTATTTATGAAGCAGCTCTCCTTGTTGTGACCTGCAAGGCTAGAATTTTGTAATGATCCCAGTAACTCTCGTTCCCTTTTTTAATGTTTACAGACCTTTTCTGACTGAAAGTGAGTGAGTGATTTTAAGTTGTAGTCGTGCTGGCCCCTCTGTTAATTTGTTTCTATGTAAGCACGTGGTAGAGACGTTTGTTGTTTTTTTATTATTATTATTATTATTTTAAGAGTAGCTGTTTTTTTATTATTATTTTAAAAGTTGTTGTTGTTGTTGTTGTTATTGTGTGTGCGTGCATGTGTGTGGTTTTTTTATTTATTTATTTATTCTTGGTGAAGGCTAGGCTCACCCCTACCTCCACCTTAACAGTACAGAATTGTAGGGCGTCAAGGAACGTGTACTGGGCAGAAGATCACTTGTGGCGCATCTGCAAAGTTACCCGAGGACAAATTTGACCCCTCCCGATGGACACCCTTGACCCAGAAGTCCATGCCACTACATCAGGGATCCCTGAACCACAAGATGACATGGACTACCCAGCGCCAACCAGCACTCCAGAAGTCTGACCGCTGCCTCTGAGAGAGCCTGAGGTCGAATCCAGTACCAGCCAGGGAGCCTATTTCTCCATCTCAACTAGAGTGGAGTTCCCGAGACCGAAAGTGGCAGAGTCTGTTCGATCACTGCTTTCAACTCCAACAGAGTTCGCCATAAAAGCCACCGCACGACAAGGAAGTTGGACACCCAGTGCAAGTGAACTCTCTTGGCGAAGCCCATTGGACTGCGAGCCATGCCATAGGCAGCTTCCGCCAAGTCCAGTCACAAAGAAGAGTGAAGCACCCAACGCCATCGAGATCATGGGATGACAAGAACCACCCCCTTGATCAGCCACCCCAGCAACCACGGCCATGGTGGGCCCAACCCAGGAGACTGCTACGCTGAACAATGTCGCAGCCGCCACCGAGACGCCACCTTCAAAAGGGAGGCACCTGCTAGAATTGCCAGCAGTGACAAGGCCATCCTGGAGGCCTTAGTTCAGCTGGTACCATCCGCCGCAGTCTACCTGGACAGCATCCCCCCCCCCCCCCCCCCAGTCTTGGCACCACTCAGTGCAGAGGCTGCCGCCAGCATGATCCGACATCGCTGAACGCCGAGGCCGACTCCCAGACCCTGTTTCTTGGGCGAAAGGAGGGGCCACTCATTTGTACTGTCAAGATGGAGATCCCAAGCTGGCCTCTTGACTCCAGTTCCACCAACCAGAGGGTAAGTTAAGATGGCCATCAGATCCCGAAGCTGCTAGATGCCGAGGCTAATGCCCAGAGACAGCTTCGCAGACAAGGGAGGTGCCATTCATCTATGCTGTCAAGACGGAGTCTCGAGCCGACCTCTGATTCCGGCACCATCAACCAGAGGGGCAGGAGAAGATGAACTATTACTACCCCAGATGGTCGCCGAAGTTCTGGTGTCACTCAATGCAGAGGCTGATTCACCGGTGCATCTTCTCGAATGAGAGGATGTCATTCGTCACAACACTATTAAGACATAGGCTACCCATAGGCCCCTGACTCCGGCGCCAGCAGCCAGCAAGGTAGTTGCACCACCAAAAACCACTACCTCTGACGGCTACTCAGATGGCAGCTCTTCACGACAACACTGCCGATGATTGTCCCCCGGTGCCTGGTGGTCAGCCCACAACCATTGCCACGGACGAGCCTTCAGTGCCAGCAGAGCTACCACGGAGAGTGCAGCCACGGAGAGTGAAGCCGACACAAAGGAGTGAGTGAAATGCCCCGTAGAGACAAATTTTCAAATTTAATAGTCCTCAATAAACTATTCTACTGAACACGTACCTGTCAATTGTACATAAGCATAATAATCAAACAGTGAAGTTACGTAATTATGAAATATTCTGGATCTCGCCATAGTGCTAGAATCAACTGTAAACTGACTCTAAATCATTCATAATAACTGTGAGAAAACCCCATATAAAAGTGCAATTACATAACTAGAAAGTGAAGTTCAATGGCCAGCCAGCTATTCATAAATATTTTACGTGAACACTTTTGGACAGCCCTCAGTGCCAGTGCCACGTACTTTTATTAATGAAGATGATGCCCAGTAATAAACATGTATTGTGAAGCGAGCAACTCTTGTAAAATGAAACTGATGTATGTCAGATTTTCTAAGAACTATTTAATACATTTCCTTATTGAACCAGTTTGTATTATATAGTCACCGCAAGAATATTGTCGAAAATTTTCTGAGCATTGTATAAAATGAATTTAAAGTTATAATTTAACATTTTAAATACTTTAAACTTTTGATAAACTATTTTTCTTTGTGTAGAATCACTTCAAGAAAATCATAAAACATTTTCTATATTGTTGTAAATAATTTCACTTATTTTTTTAATTAATCACTCATATATTATATATAGACTCTCTCAAGAGATCACCAACAAACCAAAGACTTTCTAAACCAATGAAAGTTTGTGATAAAATTTTCAGAATATTGTAATGAAATATTCAGTGACTTGCTTGTGTTTGAGGGTTTCTCTTGTGTCTGTCAAGCTTTTTAATTTAGATGGATGTTGCATGCAATTTTGTGTAGTTAACTTCATTTACCATGCACTTGTTTTGCAAACGCTTAGTCAGTCAGCTGAGATGACACAACTTCTCAGTTTGACTTCTCCCCTTAGCTACCTGTCACACGTAACTTGTTTACCTGCTGTGTAACACATAGGATGACCACAGGTAGAGGTCATTTTATTCACCGCCTTGCGTGACCACAGAAGGATAGCTATTTAAAACGTACGCCTTTACGAGTGAGGCTTTTGGCATTTATTTCCTCAAAGGTCGATTTTTTTGTGCCATCCCCATGTCTTGCCTTTCTCTCAACAGGTTAAAATTAATCTGTGAACCACATATTGTATGCACCCACAGCCATCAGCTGCTAAATGTAGGGCGGCATACTTAAAAACAAAGGCTGCGTAACACAGACACCAAATTCACTATGCGACATTCACACCACACACGTAAGAGAAGACACTGTTATCTACTTGTCACCCGACCGCCAGCTGCCCACCATTGAGAGAGATAATGCCCGCCTTCCATGAGACTGAGAGAGACACAGAAATCACCCACTGCACCTGCCAGTTATTGTTTCCAGCACACAGCTCCGAAGCCTAGAGCACCAGCGCACAGACCAGATACAGCTACAGAAGCTGATGGAGAGGAAAAAATTCTTCTTGAGGGGACAGAACTACTACATTCTTACAATCAAATTGTTTTCTTTTCTCGTTCCTTCGCTCAGACGAGTCTACGTCGCAATGGAGGGGGTGCCAATTGATGCGTGACGTCTTTTCTACCAATATTAAATTGACTTCCACTCATCAGTGCAAACCACTTAGTCGCACATATCAACGAAGTTTGATTGGCAGTACAACCTACGAGATGTCAAAACTTGTAAGGTTTACCCACTGCAAAAGACGCACGCTCCATGCCCGAATAATTGTACTGTTCACCGACAGAGCCACCTAGCCTATGCATCAAGGACAACAAGTACTACAGTGCACCGCCGGATGGTACCACTAGTATGATCGCCAAGACATGCCTAGAGGATCAAAAGCTGTCACCCAGCTCTACACATGACCAAGGACGAGCCAGAAGAGTATAAATACTGGGGCCCGGCCCTTGGAACACCAGTCTGTCCTGTCCCTTAACCACGCTCTTGGTGCTGAAGATTCCTTCAACTAACATTATCAAACACTTAGACACTTCCAACCCCTTCAGGACAAACACCGTAGCATAGTCAAAGTTAAAGTTATTTTCATAGCGCCCTGTCTACCTACCCCTGTTAGCCTTCACTTGTCAAGTGTAGTAAGCTTCCGTTAGGTTCTTGTTAATAGGAGGGAGTGAAACACCACCTTGTTTATTTCCTTACCAAAATAAACTCATTTTATTCCACTTAAGGATATCATTCCCCGTAGCAATAGGACCCTCCCTCGTAGAAGTCAGACCCGTCGAGGAACAGCAGGGGATCGGGAATTTTATTGCGCCGTCAACACTTTCCAATAGAAACCCACAACACTTTGGACAGCCATCCTTTCTATGCACCCTGGTGTACAGAATGGTAGAGCCATGATACTAGGTACTCCTCTCCTAAGGATTGGCTTCAGTCTAGGGTTTGCTCTTTCCACCATGTTTCTGGTGCTGGAAGGAGTACTTCCTCAGGTCTGAGGAGACTCGTCCCTCTGGGGAACTTACCCACGTATTGGGACCACCAGTGATACCTGACTCTCAGTATCCACTGCACTCCTGGTGCCAGGTACGGAGATAGGGAGACAACATTGGGTTGGCAGAGTGCAGTAAGTGGAAGTACACGTGAGTAGGACCATCATGTTGCCTGCTCCACCTCTGCAAGGTTTGACTGTAGTGATTCTTTCCTCATGCCCTTCTCCCATTGAAGTGGTATCAGTAAGAGGGTAAAAAGGCCTGAAACTATTTCTAAGTACCACTTGGAGCTTAGCCACTTCCCCACCGGACTCGAGCACCTCAGTCCCCGAGAGCAAGCAAAAGCCATCCGTCGCCTAGAGACACCAGCCTACGAACCAGCTCTCTTCACACCAACCACCAGAGTTGATGGCATATCACACCTAGTATTATTGGCCTACATAAGTTGGCGAGACACATCTCTCTGCCTATCAAACCTATGGTTCTGGGGGACCCCGATCAGTCATTCTACCCCGGTGTCAACCAGTACCTGCAAATGCTCGCTGGCCAGCACATCAGATTCAGGGGCCAACCCCGTAGCACTACGGTCTGAACTGCTGTAGTTCCCACAGCCTCCGCAAGTCAAGCATCACCCAGGCAACCCCGCGAGAGCGATCCCACCAAAGCAAAAAATCGTACTAGCAGTCCCAGATTTCGTTCCATGCCAGAAAACCACACGGTCAGACCTATATTCTGGGTGCGCTCCAGTTCCGTGCAAGACCTAGAGAGTCAATATCATTCTGGATGTGTCTGCCCTTGCACCCACCAAACACTGGGAGCCATAACACACCTCAGTTGCCCACAGGACATCTCGCATCATGGTTATAGTGATGAAAGTAGAGTTCAGTGGGGAAGAGTAGCAGATACTAGCGAGCTGGAAGAGAAAGAGAGACCAAGTTGGAGTGTGTTTGTTTTAATTGGATACTCTAACAAAGACAATCACACACATCCTGTACACCTACCCAAGGCCTGAAGAGCTGAACCTAGGTGCCAACAATACTTACAGCAACGATACTGCCACTTTTTGGCCGTGGGGGTTGTTAGGGTAACCCCTGCAGGTGACCGTAGGGGAGGTAGGCAAGCACTTGCTGCATCTCTGAGCAGCAGTGTGATGTGGCAGCAGAAGTACAGCTGGCTGCTACCCTTGTGTTGCAGGCATTGAGGCATGCCATCCTAGTGGTTCTTGCTTGGGGAGAGACGGGGGAAACAACAGCTGTGTCAAGGCTAGAGTGGATGAAAGATGTCGCCGGTGGTGCATCGTGTAGTAAGATCTGAGTTGTTATTTTGGTGCAATAGTGTGCTATGATGTAAAGGAGTCCATTGTAACATAAAAGTATTCTAAAACACAAAATCAAGGAAAGAAATATATTTTGATGGAAATCAGGTAAATTTCAGATAATTTTTGAAGGTAAAAATGTGGCAACCCTGAAGTTAAAATTTTATCCGAACTGCATTAAATCCAGGCAAAATATGAATAGTAGCATGCAAATATCTGCAATACACAGAAATCCAACTTTAGTTTTAAAGCAATAACATTTATTTTTTACTCATATATGTGTGTGTATACATATACACACACACACACATAGTCCATTCGTCATTGAAAGCAACTTTCTCGGAGCCCTGCTAAATATCTGCTTGCAGGCCCGTTTCATATCCTTCCGCCAAATGTAAACAAACGTTTCCATTGTGTGTGTACATCAGTTCGTATACTTTCGCTACATCTAAACATAAACATTGAAATGTGACTTCTACTTTTATACCTGTAAAATGTGTTGTTTACTGTTTACAGCTTTTCAAATAATTCTGTCTTAGGTCTATTTCAAAAACCATTTTGTACGAATATTCACAGTTTAGGCCTATAACATTATTTAGGTCACCTTTATGATGTTTTAAAAATGCCTGAATTAATGATAGTTCTTATGGTCACGTTACATTAACATATTTGTTTTCCACGATATAGTACATTACATTAACATATTTGTTTTCCACGATATAGTACATTACATATAATGCACGTTAATATTTTGCCGCTAGTGTGTTAAACACTGTTACAACTGCAGGGCGATGAACTGTAGTATTTAACTTTTTGTAATTGATATGTGTTGGGTTATTTCTTTAAAGGACGGTCTCAGTTCGAATAACGAAGGTATAACCAGTCCAACAAAAAATCAACATTAAAATCAAGCGCACAACTCGTGTTGCTCATTTTTTGTTACAGAAACTTAAAATATAGCAGTAAACATGCACACAAATAAGCCTACTGTAACTTTTATTCCACTCATATTTATATGTATTGCTACGTAACGTGTATTAGGTTTATTGAAATTTATTGGGGCTGGGCTTGGTTATTTTGTTGGGATTGGTGGTAAATCACGTTACACGACTGTGTTTCAAACACCCAGGGCAAAGGTACAACATTGTGATAAATAAATAGACGTGGATGTAAATAAATAACTTTGTCATAAAAACAGTTCACATGTACAACATATAAATAGTTTACATCTAATATTTTTAATCACACACACACACAGATCCAGCGTAACGATGACCACGCCACGCTATTTCACACACAGCGGTTAACGAAACACACCGTAACAGTATATTTATTACTGCTGCAGAAACACAGATTTATCAGACCTCGTAACTTGATTAGGTAGGTTTAAAAAACACGTCTACAAACGTGATGTGGTAATTTGAAGTATTTTTTGGAGTAAGTATAATTTACACTCCGTTTGGTAAAACAGCAACAAGCCATGTCATGGCTCGCTACGTCTGCCAACTTCAGTTTGTTTCTGCCCCACCATCATATCTAAATATATTAAAATAAGTATTCAAACATTAAAATCTCTTTTCAGTTGAAAATTACAAATTCAAAAATCATTATTTTGCTGTAATATGTATGAAATATGCTGCAATTGAAAACATATATAATATGTCGCCTTACTAGCGAAGTGAAACTTCCCGAGTGTGAAAGAGACAGAGAGATAGCAACAAGCCTCACTCAGCAGATAGTTGCTCTCGCTCGATAAAACAACAACGTACCATTACGGCCTACTCACAATATTTTCCGCTGTTATTTTAAACTGTAAAAATTAGAGATGTTGTCATCGGGGCTACCTAAATATTTCAATATTTCAGTAGGCACCGTTTAATTTACAAATTGTATACTAAAAAACGAGATTAAAATAATATTTTAACTGTGAACTATTTCTTACCGGCCGTTACCGACACGTTGCTGCTCTCGCTGTTGTTAATTCATATTTAAAAATAAATAAATATTACAAGTTATAGAAGATATTAAGGTAAAGTTTCATTTATTCAATAATACAGTACTCTAAAGTTAACCACAGTGTTATGTCTTTGTGGAATACAGGTTATTGAAAAAACAAGTTGACATTTTATGCCTAGAATGTTTTTTCAAAGATTGATTTTCATAAGTCGCTTCCAATCGGGAATGGACTATACATACAGTTATCTTCAAATGATTGACTACCAGTTCATCTGTCAACTGCAGGACATGGGAATCTTGGACAGTGTCTGGTTTCAACATGGTGGAGCGCTGCCAAACTTCGCATTGGCTGTTTGGCAATTGCCTAGTTCCTTTCCCATGGTCTCCAGGAAGTCCTGATCTTAAAACACCAGATAACGCACTTTAGTGTTCATCAAGGAAAATGTGTGAAAGCACTATTATTTAGCCATTGACCAGCTCAAAAATGTAGTGCAAACAGCCTTCAAGAAATTTATTCCAAAAATAAAAAAATTATTCCAAAAATATAAACATGAACAATCAAACTTGGTTATATATTCAACTATGCATAGGGCTTGAAAGAATACAGACAGATGTTTTGAATTGTTGAGAGTTATGGACCACATTTTGTAATATTCATGTATACAGACTTATTGTATTAGACGTACTTATGGATGTGTACAGACTTTGTGCACATTCCGTATATACATACACACATATTCATAGAGAGAATATTATGTGTATATGTGCTTGTCCAAATTAAATGTTAACATATTATGAACATGTTAGGTGCATGAAATTTTGGCATCTCCAATATAAAAAGCTTTAAGGCAGTTAATAGATAATACGTATATCATTTATGAAACCCACTTAATCACTTTATGCCTTGGCAGGTAATGTGTAATAAAAGGATTAAGAATTGCACAAACTTGGCAAGCATGCATGATTGTAAAGTTGATGTCGCATTAATCTTGAATAGAGCTGAGTTGTTGTTACTTGCTATGGTACCCTTTGCTAATGGCCACCACTGATAGCAGTCAAGTGTGGGGAGGGGTTTCACAGAGTCATAGTTCACACAGTATCTCTAATCTACAAGTTAAAGTGATGTTGACGAAGTGTGCAGTGTGCTGGAGGTTGTACTGTGTTGTAGACATGCTGAAGAAGGAGGAGCACGGACTGGCAGAGACTCTGCGCCAACTAGACATGGACCAGAAGCAGTCTCTGCTCAGATGCGTGGCCGTGTGGAACACCAACAGCAGGAACTGCCGCCCGGCACAGGTAACACGCTCCACTGCCCACTCACTGTCAGCCTTCCTCCACAGGTAAAGGAGTGCAGCTTGCATACAAGCCAGAATTTTTGGAGAGGATTTTTATATTGTCTGTGAGAGGGAACATGAAAGCAAGTACTGTTGGATAATGCAGGGGAAGTTAGCATTTCTCGGGAGTTGACAGCACTTTCGTCCCACAACCCACACACACGTGTATGTTCATGTGCATACATGCAAGCATGTAAAACCAAATACTATATATCTGCGATTACCCAGAAATTGATCTCGAGCCAAATACTTGCTTGCAGCTTGAGCTCTGCTCAAAGTATTTTTCAGGGTTGTAAAATGCATGCTTCTGTATAATGAGTAGGCAATTTTGTGGCAACTGATATGAGATTGTTTTATTGTTTACAAAGAAAATAACATATTATTTATTAATGAAATGTAAATATTTAAAACTTAGGCATATTCTGGAAATAGGATTCCCCGGAAATTTAATTTTTTTAATGCTAATTAAGTGCAAAATTATCATAAAACTATGCCGGGAATCCGTCTAAGATGTAGCACCCAACAAGACAGTTGGTTTTTTGCTTCCTAGAAGAATAAGACGTTCATTAAAAAAAAAAAAAAAAAATTATAAAAGTAGCTAGATGTGTTCCAATTAAAGCTATTCCTCACAACCACATATATGAGCACAGATTGCCAACACAATTAGCATAAAAATTGGCCCAAGTCGCAGTGCCTGGTCAGACAGTTTTTTTACAGTTTGCTTTAAAATAAGACTTTATTCATTCACAAAACAGTACAGTTGACTCTCAACACTACAACCCCTGGAATAACGACCACCTTGAAATACCAACTTTTTTTGGTGAACCATGGAAAATTTCAAATACGATCTTACAAGTGCTTAAAGGAGTCAGTTCACATGAATCATTTGACTGTATTTATCAACATGCAACTGTGCGAAAACCATCTAAGTAAAACTTAAATGCAATTTTCCTGTATAGTGGTCAGAGGTGTGTCAGAAT
Organism: Dryococelus australis; assembly: GCA_029891345.1. Classification (NCBI taxonomy): domain Eukaryota; kingdom Metazoa; phylum Arthropoda; class Insecta; order Phasmatodea; family Phasmatidae; genus Dryococelus; species Dryococelus australis. Next base: position 218,475,684 of record CM056993.1, on the reverse strand, counting down.
CTGTCCAAATGTAAACAATGATCTCTTCATAGTAACAGTCCTTGTTTGCAGAGCAGACTGTTTTAGAAGATAGTCTAAGTGTAGGTGTACTCTGATTAAAATTATTCCTCAGGACTACAGGTATAATCTAGGGCTGGGCCGATGCAGATCACCGATCATAGTCATCGGCCGATTTTTACGCATCGGCATCGGTAATGATCGGCAAGCCAGTTGCTGATCACTAAATGCAGATCAGTATACAGCAACCTAACCACTACATTCATCACGGGGTCAAAATAACTGACCATTTTACAGATAGTAATAATGCTGATTATGTAATGTTATGTATTAGATTGCTGTCGCACACTTCTGTGAGTGTTGCAATCAACTGGATGTGTGTTATCAGCGGATGTAGATAAGTGTGCCGCTGCGCTGAGCTCTGTGACCTTGACTGTTGTGCAACCAGATGTGATTTGTAGATAACGGCGCCATGCAGGTGGAAGTACATCCACTGATAGTGACAAGCTGGGTACAGCAATGCCTAGGTCTACAGAGTGTTGCCAGGGAGTTGACATTCCCATGTTATAAGCTCCCGGAATAGGTTCAGTAGTAGGAGCGGGAGAGTTCCGAACTTTTTCCAATTTCAGATTGTGGGTGTTTGTATATTTTGTTTGAAGGTATGTATGCATTGCGGGTACGTAATTTACGTGTTGTTTACGTGATATATTTAATGTATACGTAATTATTTGTTACATTGTTCACAAGTTACTATGAATCGTTGACAGATCCGAGCTTCTAGGTATATCCCAGGAAGGTATATCGTAATAGTCATCATATTGAGAAGGACATTAATAAGGATGGTACTGAATGGAGTGTTAATGTTGTTGATGCAGAAGAGGGTTACATTCTGTTGTCTTTCATTTTGGTTTGCAAGTTATAACTGCTAAAGCTGGAAGTGGTTTGTTGGAATTGTGTTTCTTCAGAAAAGATATTAATTCAAAAGAACCTACTCCAAAGAATCTAGGTGAGATTGATTCATGAGACATTATTTGCTGGAAGACATTTCCTGGTAATCAAGGAGGTACTACTCAGACTGCTATTATAAGTTATTTTGGTAATCCTGTGATGTTTTCTTGTAAGAAGATCAAGTTTGAAGTTTGTAATTAGATTTGGTTGTACAGGAAGTTACCTAGTACTACTAATAATATGAAAGTTCTTGGTTATGTTGAATTGTATTTTAATCCATGTTACTGTAGTTTGTGTATTTTTATTTGTAGCAAGATTTCTTTACTTATTAAAATTCAATTATATATTGTTAGTGTTTGTTTTAAAGACCATTCATCGAGAACTGTCATATAAGTTTTACTGTATTTTGTGTACGTACTTTGGATTTGCTGGAAGGTCTGAATTATGTAGAAATACATATAGTTTTTGCTTACTTTCAATAAAAAACCATCAAGAATTTTTCACAAGTGTTTACATAAAAGATATGATATAGGCTAACTTTTTGAATATCAACATTTAAGTTACGGATTATTTTTTTTCTTAGCTGCTCTGATCGGCACTAATCAGTGCCAATGATTGGTACTGATGATCGGTATCGGAATGATCAGCATTGAAATGATCTGCAAATTTGGTGATCAGCCCAGCCCTAGTATAAATTCAAAACAGAAATATAGTCGAACCGCACCATTACGAGTATGGACTATAACAGCTTTATCACCCTAGCAATATTTTTATTGCCCCACTGGGTTGTGTATTAAATACACTGTTAATATTGTTACTACGGGATTTTGGAAAGGACAAAAAAAAAGGAGGCCGTTGCAAAGGGAGGACAGGAAAGGAAATAAAGGAAGGAACTAAAAAAAAATGGAAGAGCAGGGCTATAAAATAATAAAATTGCATAAAGTGTTATGGAAGATCCACCACCAGGCAAGTTTACAGAGCGTCCAGAGACTACGAACGTAACCTTTAGTCAACGTAACTCAGATGTTACTTGATAGAGCACTGACAAAGTTACTTGTGTGTCTAGTATAGGACATTGTTTAATATTCACTTCTGGCCACGAATAACTGCAGACACGAATAACTGCAGATTATTAAGTTCAAAATAACCGATCCCAATATCAGAGTGGTCGTGAGCAGCAAATAATAGAAAGTTTATGCCAAAATAGACTTAAAATTAGCATAACTTAAGCACTTATTTTCTGTATACAAAAGAATGAACTATAGGTCTTTTCCATAGTACTTGTAGAACAGAAAAAATACTTTTAAGTTGGAGAACAATTTGCCTCATTACAACATAAGATCTTTCTGTGCACTTTAAAATTAAGAAATAAAAAAAAAATACAATGGAATCTGCCTTGACACTATTCAACTCCGGTAAAATAAAAATCTGTTAAAATATAAATTTTTTACTCAGACATCCTAACCTCAAATGCTCAATTTACCTGTAAGTACATGACTCGTCAGATCACTTTAGCTTCAACTCGTCCCGACAAAATACGTAATTAAAATTCACGCTCCTATCCTTGTGGCTGTTTGGTTAATCTTCCCTAAAATTAGGCTATTGAGTTGTCAAATAACACTGCTTTTCAATCTGTTACTTTTCGCATACAGCGTTAACATCCAAACTTAACTGTACCAAACTTATAATCCATAACTTATACTTATACACTGACATGACAAAAGTCATGGGATAGCACTATGTAACTGAATGACTCATGGTGCCACCGTAGCAGAACAATGTTGCTCTCGCTACACCAGTCTCAATTGTGATCAGGTGGTTGTGCCATTCGGAATGACTGACTGTTGTTTGCAGGCTCATGGCAAGGCGACGTGAGTTATCAAAGTTCGAACGGAGCATGATTGTGGGTGCCAGAAGGATGGGACATTCAGTTTCAGAAGTTGTGGAGACCTTCGGTATTCCTCGATCCACGGTGTCACATGTGTACCGGGAATATCAGAATCAAGGCATTACAATCCACTGCGGACAATGCAGTGGCCGTCCAAAGTTACTTGATGATCATGACAGGTGGAGGTTGGATAGAATTGTCCATGCTAACAAAGCAGGAACACTTGCTCAAATCACAGCCACATCCAATGCAGGAGGTGTCAGATGGGTATCTAGCAGATTTGTGCAACGTACATTAGCTTCCATGGGATATGGAAGCAGACGACCCACCAGACTGGCCCTGTTAACAGCACGGCCCCGGGCACAATGCCTCACTTGGGCTTGTAAGGTTGCTAATTGGACCCTGGAGGACTGGAAACACGTGACCCGGTCTGATGAGTCACGACACAGGTTGTTTCAGGCTAATGGCAGGGTTTGGGTATGGTGCAAACCCAATGAGGCCATGGATCCCAGTTGTCAACAAGGAACTGTGCAGGCTGGTGGTGGTTCCGTAGTGGTGTGGGGTGTGTTCACGTGTCATGGGTTGGGTCCTCTTGTCCAGGTACACACAAAACTCAATGGTAACAGCTACAAAACTCTCTCTTGTGACCATTTGCAGCCATTCATGGACTTCAGGTTTCCTGACAACGATGGGATGTTCCAACAGGATAATGCGCTGTCGGATTAGGCTGTGGATGTCCAGAACGTGTTCAAAGAGCATTCTAGAGAGTTCTAGCGAATCGAGTGGCCAGCATTCTAGCGAATTGAGTGGCCAGCACATTCCCCCGACATGAACCCAATCGAGCATTTATGGGACGTGGTTTATGAACCATTTGCACCCAAGATCCTGCACCTAGAAATACCAGGGAACTTTGGGCAGCTATTCAGATAGCATGGCTCAACATCTCTCCAGAGGTCGTCCGTCCACTTGTAGAGTCCATGCCATGTCGAGTTATGGCACTTCTTTGGGCTAGAGGGGGCCCGACACATTATTAGATGGGTGTCCCATGATTTTTTAAGTGTATAACTTATATAACAAAATTAATTTATTAATCCAAACATTCTATTGTTGATGCTCTGGCCTGAACAACTATAAAACTAGACTGTATGCAACCAAAAAAGAATAATATTAAACTGGTCTACGTCGTGGTGCTTTCCTCCAGGGCTTCTCCATCCTTTATACTCCTCTTCGTACAGTCTACTATCCACTGCACAGTAACACCAGAACTAGAATCTGTTATCTGTTGCACATCAAGCGTGTCACTCCCATTTGTCTTGCTCACATGGCAGTATTTTCCACGTGCCCACACTCTATCTGACCTGTTGCGAGACAGTTATCAGCACCCACGCAAATGCTCTCACTCCCACAAGCCCCCACGATTGCCTACCTCACTCCTTGGAGTGCCTACAAATTCACGCACTAAAGTCATGCTGCTTGATTAAGCTCTGCATGCTCCTACACCATGCCATAGCTGACTGCAGCTTTAGCCGCAGAAGCAAACGAAACTAAACCTGACTTCGATCCTTTGCCTGTAAAATCATCTCATTAAATAAAATTTAGAAAAACTTACAAAACCGAAAAAAGAAGTAATCTAAAACACTGCCTAAGCTCAAATGCTACGCTGACGATGAAGCTAAACTAAAAGTTTAAAACCGTAATCAAAATTAAAGCAACTACACAATCGACCTAACATACTCTGATCCGGTAACTTAACAACAAAGCAAAACCCAACAAATTGAAAATAGAAACATTTCACAGCAAAAAATATTTTTTTTTTTTTAAATTAAACTATGGAAAATATACGACATAACAATATAATCAATTAAAACAAGTGCCTTTTTGTGCACACACTCGCTGTAACGATAGCATAACCCTTTCTGGGAGGTTAACTACTGTAAGTGTACTTATCTTTGATCTCCAAACCAGCACACGGGTCAAAAGGAGGTCAGGCGAACACAAAAGGAAGGAATGAATGGCATCCCTTTTTTTTTTTTTTTTTTTTTTTTTTTTTTCAATACTGTACTGCCTGTTCACCCCTTCTTGGCTATTTCTTGTTTCCTAGCGGGAGGGAGAGCCAGGGGAACTGCAGTCCTTGAAAAAAAATTGGGAAGGGGTGGAGATTGATCCTGTGAACAACTAAAGAAGAGCAGTAGCAAGCGAGAGAGAGCAAGAAAGAGACAGATATACATCAACCAAAAGAATAAGTGGATTTTACGACATACGTTCATCTTCTGCAGCCATTTTGACATTGTTTATGTTTCACATTATATAAATAAAGGTCGCTGGTTGCTAGTGTTCTTGGAAATAAAAGTTCTTGCAATTACTCAATGTGATCCAATTCAGAAGCAATATCACTCATGTTCAGGCAGATAAGTGTATTTATTTTCAGTATTGGTTGTATGTGTTTACTGATGAGGGATAGCAAAATAAATGATTATCTTAGTTGTGTCTTTAATTATCAGTTGTTGTAATTAACTATGCTTACATGTGGAAAATGCAGTTGTCAGACATGCTACAGTGTATGCCACTATCAACTTGAAAGCCTACGTGTGTGTAATGGCATTCAGAAAACACAGCATGCTTACGAAGTGAGTGTATAACCATATGAAAATATGCTACACAGCAGTAAATTTTATTTATAATGGTAACGCAATGTAGCTACAATTTATCTCACCATCGTCAGTTGTCATAATAGTGCAATTTCACTGTATTACCTTTATTGTAAAGCGTATTATTTTATAAGTTATTGAAGAGCTTGAGCTTGTCTCTAAGCTCGGGAACTTTTTAGTTGGCATCCTTGACTTGGCTCGAACTAAAAATTCTAGGCTCGCAGACATCTAACAAATATGTATAGTAGGTAAGTGTGTGTGAGTGGAGTTGGAGAGCATGTTAGAATGTGAGGTAGTGAGTGAGAATACAGAGTGTATATCCAGTGGTTGTCTGCTGTCATAGGTGGTGTTGTCGCTGTTGCTGGAAGAGGTGGTGGGAGGGCAGGTGGCGGGTGCAGGCTGGCTGGAGGATACGCTGCCGTACACTCAGCGTCACATGGCGCGCCTCACGCAGCTACTGCAGGACGTACAGCTACTGCACTACAGCGCAGCCTGTATGCGCCCGCATGCTGTCTGATACTTCTACGCAGTCCGTGTGTTTTTTTATTTTTGTCTTATATTAAACACTTTCGTTTTCTTGTCAAACTAAAGATCATTTAAGTCCTTATTATGTGTCCATTTAGCATATTAGCAGACACCTTTATTAACACTGACAGGTAGTGGAACACCAGTTTACAAGGCAGGAAAAGTGCAAAAGAGTTGGAGTCAATCTGTGGGCATTAAATGGAACAGAGTATAAATGACCATGTCCATCTTATAGTGTGAATGCAAATAATACCCCCATATTTTCACTTTGGTTCGAAGAAAAGAATAATTATCCACGGATAATAACAAGGCATAAAAATTTGAGTTAATTCTAGATAAATATAAATGTTACTAGAGGTGTGCAAATGGTGGATTTTGATTTTTAAATATTTTCGAATTGAATATTGAAATTTTTGAATAACATGCAAATGCGTAGTTCCTCAAGTGGTCCAGCCCCTGTGTATTAGAGATTATACTAGCCTTGTGGGTCATGGTAGATTCTGTGGGAGGCCGCTTAGTGGGAGGATACCGCCGGAAGAGAGGGGAATCAAACTCCAGAGTGAGGCAAAACGAGATTGTTTCCCATCCAGGGAGTTCAATCCTCCTCACTACTAAGATTACCAAGAGGCAGGATGCCAGTTGTCTAGGGATGTATGAGATGTGAGGAGGGTTTAAACAATTGTGTTGGTGGGGGTGGGTGATCTGACTGGAGAGATCGGGGCAATTTGCAATGGCAGCGTAGGCCGACATGCGGGAACGTAGTTCGCAGGGGGAGAAACTGCATGAGGCTTGGGGACTACCTTCGGCGGGAGTCCATCTTATATTGTAAGTCTAACAGCTAGTATATACAATGTGTATTTTCGTTAGAATGTTCACGGTAAGTTCTTAAGGCATGTTCACTTTTGTCCGTGCTGAAAACACACTCTTACACGACGGCATTCTTCATGTAAGCGATCTTCACATAAACACTTTCAAAATGTATGGTGACATTTATAGGTTTATCTACACATCAAGTCAGATTAATACAAATTCGCTTCTCTGGCCCCAATTAACCATGTTAATCGGGGCCAGAGAAAACACGAATAAGCGAATTTGTATTTAAAAACCCGGATGATCGACTTCACACATTTTTCCAACTATGGAAAGGTGATAGGGGCTCCGAAAATCATGCTAAAAAACAGTACTTATTGTACATTTCAAAGCAAACACAAATCATGCACTGTATATGCAGGATTTAAAGTGCACAATACTTTAACTGATATTTATGTTGCACCAAGTGTAGTTAATTCATGGCGCATTGAGTATACACAGCCTTTCGCTGGCGCCGGGCAAGCGCGTTTGGCGGACGATACGGAGCAATAGATAAGCGGTCCGTAGTTGGTGTCTGTATGTGTGCACGCATGCGTACGTGGACATGCGTGTGCGCATGTGTCTCTGTCTGTCTCTCTCTGTGTGTGTGTCTCTGTCTCTTTCTGTCTATCTATCACTATCTCTCTCTCTCTCTCTCTCTCTCTCTCTCTCTCTCTCTCTCTCTCTCTCTACATAATATATATATATATATATATCACACACTCGCTCATACACACACACACACTCTTAAATGGGGCAACCTGGCATTTAAACAATACAGTACAATCCCTATTTTAAAAAATAACCTGTACAATACAAAAGGTTAGGACCGATCAGTTAACCAAATTTTCAGTTTGGTTATTTTTACAATAACCGAAACCGACCCGAATTCTCAAAAAAAAAAAAAAAAAACCCACCAAAATTCTCAAAAAAAAATCGACCAGTCTGGTTTTTATTGCACCAAAGTTAAAACTAACAAATTTCGTAGGCCCTCGTTTTAACAGACAAAATCTGAAGTGAAATTATTTTCACCACTGTGTCAAATTACTGAATGCAGTGCGGGGACCTATATGGTTATTGTTCTTTGGGGTGTATGTGTAAGTGAGTTGACAGAATGATGCGTCGGGTCTGGGACCTACATGGTGTGTTGACAGCTGTGCACTGCAAAGTGAGTAAAAGCTATTTTTAGCTTGATGCATCGGGTGTGGTGTATGATGACGCTCTGGGTGTTTTTTTTTTTTTTTTTTTTTTTTTTTTTGGAAGCATGTGAATTTGACAGTTAAACAAAAACTAGTGTCGGATATTCGTAAAGCAAAAGATAAACTGAAGAATTATGTGTTGAAAAATTATGTCAAACCAAAGGAAAACACGAAAGTGATAGATAACAGAAAATATTAACATATTTAAAGAGTCCTACTTGCAGCCATGTTATGTGTAGAGCTGGCGTCACCCCAACTCATACATAAACTAGCTTGGTGAGAAAATCACTCTAACCCCTTTACTGTGTTTCTTAACACCACAGCTTCCCCTCCAGACTCCTTGTAAGTTTATCACTGCATGCATCTGTATTCATCGCAGTGAGACAGCGGCCCGAACGCCGACTAGCCAGACGTGTTGTTCTAAACATTTTACTGTCGTGTCGCCTGTTACACTCCGAGCAAGGGGATGGGGACCATTCGCAGATAATCATCTACCTTGAGGAAGGCAACAAAAATAAAGTGGGAATAGGCAGAGTTTGGGAGTAGATGGGGCAGGACGGCCTAGCACCATTGAAATGACTTTGATAAGTTACAAGTTGGAAACAAGAAAAATACTATCCCCGTACATGTTTTTTGTAGCTAAAGCTGTGTTCGAAATGTCAAATTTGGGGAACTAGGCTTTAGGAATTTAGTTGTATGGTTTTGAACGGCTTATAACAGCGCTACATGTGACAAAAGTGGACACTACAGGCTTGTGGAATTTCAACGTTATTTTGTTGCCGCCCCATCAATAAATAAAATAAAATAACTTTCTCCCAAGCATTTTTACGTAACCCGAATAACTAATCTTATTTCTTTCTAGCCGATATCATTCTTCTTATTATTTCTTCGCTTCCTGCAATTAACATTCCATTTTAAATAACAACCAATCACTTTTTTTTTTTAGCAATTTTAATACAACATACGAACTTTATTTTAAAATAATTTTATTTTGATCCTTGATTTTCCATTTTTCACGTATTGTGCAGCGTTTCAAGAACAGTAAATACCGCTGTTTCCGCCACAACACGGGAAATAAAATGTAAATTAACACAGCAGATGATTTTACGGACTTATTTTGGAATTTAGTGTGCTACTTCACGTCAGTAAATTTCAACCCTAAATCCTCAAATTTTCAGGGCCTAAAATTGGTCACATGGTCAATTTAGTAACCTAAATAATGGTCTCTTAGCTGTTTCGGACACTGCTCCCTTCATTGACTAAGTATTTCACACAAATATACGTTGTATACATTCCACTCTAACAAGTAGATTTACATGATTTTGGTACTTTGCCATTTACCGGATATTCTGGTTTACCGGACTATTCCTCCCCCCAATTAGTCCATTGAACAGAGGGTTTACTTTAACAATTTACGAAATAATGACACTTCCACTCATATTACGGTATGTAGCATATCTGTGGCATTATATTTACAATATTACTAGTTACGTGTTTTAGCGTTAGTATCATCCTAAACAGTTCCCCAGGATAAAGAGGTTATGGTTTCCCAGTAATCCATGCATTGCTAATGCAGGAATACTGTTTTAGCTTTTATTGTATCTGATTCTATTTCATTCAGTTAAATGTGGTTATATATTCAAATTGTGTACACAGACATTAGTAACGTAAATTACTTTAATTATAATTGCATATTAACAAAGCATGTAAACAGTTCCCTCAAATATATTTAGCAAATTAATATGATGCTACGGAGCCAGTGCTGCCACACTTGCTCATGCAGTTTTTTTCTTTCCAGTGAAAGGGTAAGTTTTGTTCATTGCACGGACACAATACTGTACAGGATTGTTTTTTCTTGTTATGTTTCTCTGTTTGCTGACCGCTTTGTCATTTTCTTTGGCAACACCAATCAATTTAGGTTAAACACTACATATTTTAACTGCATAATTATAAACCAGCCATGGCCTCGCTATTGTGAGAGGCAGTGTTCCATTGCCTCTAAGAGTGTAATTAAAAGAATAATAAAGAACATTTCTTTTGTTTTTGCTTCGGGCAGCCATATTTTAGCGAGGTCTACCGCTTGCATTGCTAGCGGCATATGTTTGTTTAAGTTCTTTCAGCTGAATTTTCGCTAAATTTGGCGGAAGTTATCATAGAAATATTCATTAAATCGGATTTTTACAAGTCGAAATTCAAAAACTGTTGCAAATTTTTAGATCTCTATTGCACTCATAAAAATGTGTAGCTATGACCGACCCAAACTGAGAACCGACATTTTTAACCAAAAACTGAACGGAACTAAAAATGTGAGAACCGATCTGCCCCACAAGAGGTTATATAAAATTTTACCGACTTACAAACACACACAAAAGTTTAAAATCTCTGAAATGTTTAGTTTTCTGTTAATATTTAAACACATGATATGAAAAAAAAATAGAAAAGTTAAACCGTGCCTTTCTTGAAAAATGCTTCAATTTTCTTTTGTTTGGTACTGGGGTGGGATTTTATGTGTGTGTGTGTGTGTGTGTGTGTGTGTGTGTGTGTGTGTGTGTGTGTGTGTGTGTGTGTGTGGTGCGTGCGTGCGTGCGTGCGTGCGTGCGTGCGTGCGTGCGTGCGTGCGTGTGTGTGTGTGCGCGCGTGTGTTTGCGCGCGCGTGTGTGTATATATATATATATAAATAAACTAACTGTCCTTTTACACTTTATTAACGTTGCGAAAACTAGTGAACAATGACCTGGGTCGGCGATCAGTAAATTGGAAAGAGGTGTTTCTTCCTTGCGTGGGGGGTTTTCTGAGGCCGAAACCGAAATGGCGAATTCGTAATTTTGTGATTTGTCATTTCGGAAGATTCACTTCAGGAGTTGACAGTCACTTGTTTAGTACTCACATTTTTACATTAGAAGTGAAAAATATTTCTACAATTATCGCTGGAATGCTACGCATACGTTAATAAATAAGAAAAGTTATGTGATAATGACTTCAAAAAAATTTGTTGTGGAATACATAAACAAAGCACAACAGTTACCTGCTTTTTAAAATATGCCTAATGTATTTTATGAACAATTATTTCTTTTATAAAACATTTGTACATGTGTTCATTTTGTATTTTTGCTAACATCCGCTGCTAGATAGAAAATACGAAATACCAAATTACCAGAAACGTCACCATTTTTGTATACAAAATCAGGTCACGTGATAATTTTGTCGACAAAATCTGCCATTTTGGACACTGCACCAGATGAGTCAGAGTCTGACGCACTTCAATGGACGGAACTGGATGTCTCAAGCGGCACAGTTATGGACGTAACTTACGGCTGCTGGTTAAATGACACCTTTACAGCATTGCCTGACCGCTGCATGGATAAGCCGAAAACCGGTTAAGCTAAGAACGATTAAGCGGGAGTGTACTGTAAATGATTATTATACAAATATAAAAAGCTAAAATGTCATTGTAATGTCGAAGTCTCTGTCATCTTAATCACTGGCACTGTGGTGAGCGTCTTTACGGTATTATTTAAGGTAGCCATTACTGTTACTGTGGCGAGCATACCTGCTTAAGTGGGTTGTCGGCCACTGAAACACTTGAACAGTGAGGTGTAAAATGTCTATCAAAAGTTACTGATGTACAGTTTTTTATGGCTTTATATAAAAAAAGTTAATTAGCACATAGTCGAGTAACTAACTAAGAGTTCATTTACCTCGTTGGTTCTGTACACTGGAAACTGTACTGGATACTTCAGAATTTTAAATTAACTTAAATGTGATTGTTCTGCTTACGTCACTGTCTTTGGCTTGTGGCTAAATTACGTGACCGGTCTATAACAAGTCCTTGTGTCACATGCACGTAGTAGTGGTTTACGGCTACTACACTGTTATTAAACTTTGCGCACTTACTGGTGGTCTTCGGTTTCACTTTCAACGGGCCTCCCCTTTGCACGAAGAGCGGAGTATCGTGTCATATACCTGGTTGTGGGTCTCCATGGCGATTCCCGATACTGGCCAGGCGTGTGGGTGGCCTTGGTGGTACATGGGGGTATTAGATGTCGTGGAGCAGCCTGGGGCGTTGTGGCGTCTGCTTCTGCCGCAAGTGGGAGGGCACTTGTTCAAGGGACGTTGAGGCAGTGCGGGGTAGTGTCAAGCCTTCCACTCCAACTGCACTGGTTCCTACCCATAGGGCAGGATGTTTCTCTGATGGGGCAGTGCGGGGGAGAAAGATCTCCACCCTGACTGCGGGCAGCACAGCTTGTTGTGGTACCAGGTCGTGGGCGGCTTCGACGGTCTCTGTGACCAGTTCCTGGGGCAAGACAGTGAAAGGGAGATTCACGTCAACCTCCACGGTGGGTAATGTGCCTGTTGAGGGGTCGTGGGTGCCATCGCTGTTCTCGACCAAAGCGGCCTCTCATGTAGCAAGATGGTGGGATGGAGCACTTCCAATTTGGCAGCTCGATGTCTGGGTCTCTGGGTATTCCTGCGTCGCAGGACCTGGGTATGGAGCACATCTGTTGCAGCTCGATGCTCCAGGTAGCGGAGTTTCCTGTGACGTCCAAGCTGTCGGGAGTTCCTGCGTAGCAGGTTCTTGAGGCAGAGCACTTCCGGTGTGGCAGCTCAACGTCCCGATGAGCGGGTCTTCCTGTGTGGCAGGTGGTTTGGGCGGAGCACTCTCGTTGGAGTTAGACGTCCTGGGTTCCAGTGGTCTAGTGGCATCGTGTACTTCTTTGTTGGGGGACGACTTCGCTGAAGTTAAGATGGCCTTGACTTCCGGCTCCACAGTTGTACCAGGTAGAGAGGTAGGAGCCTGGGTGATTCCTACCTCTCTCACCAAAGGTGCTTCCTGTTGCTCACTGATGAAGCTTGATCGGCAGGGTGTGTGACTGGGTTCTCTGTCACGGGAACTCCGCCAGAATAATTTGGAGCAGCTAGATCTCGTTTTGGCTTCTATCTTATTGGCATAGCTGCGTGACGTCAAGGGCATTGACCTGACAGAATGAATCTTGGCATTGTTCTACATCAGGTTTCCATGGCACGATGTAACTAGCCACCTTGTCAATCACCATGGGCGTTGGTTCGGTTCTTGTCGAAGGTTCTGGCTCTGTATCTGGTACTGCCCTTTTGGATGGGGGTTCTTCTTCATCCCCTGATTAGCCAGGTGTGTCTCCTTCCGCTTCGTCATCCCCAAGTATTGGCATGGGCCCTGGGTATGGTTGTATCTGACTTCGGGTGGCCTTATGAATTCGTCCGCATATATCCTCGGCCCAGTAGACATTGTCTCGCTTGCCTACGATGCGGTACAGCCCATCTCATTTGTCAGCAAGGTCAGCGCTGAATTGATTGCTGGCTTTGCTGAGTGGGTGATATCGCAGGAGGACGGCTTCCCCTAAGTTGAATTCTCTTACACCTGTCTTCGGTTGGGATATTTCTTTAAAATATATGCTTTCTGAGCTTTCTGGGCGTGCGTGGTACGGGCTACGGCTGCTAGCTGGATGTCCTCAGGTTGAGGCATATCAGTGGGCTCGCTTTCCCACTGCCTGTTGCCTGGCCAGCATAATGGTTGTCCCAGGAGCAGGACGTTCGGACTGGTGTCGACGGCCTCGTTCATGCGCGGTCGAAGGGCAAACAGTATAATTGGGATGTGCTTATCCCAATGCTTGTGGTCTACCCACACTGGTACGGAGGCACTTCTTGATCTCCTAGTTCTTTCCATTCAGTGGGGTTGGCTTGTGGATGTATAGGAAAGGGGTAGTCCAGGTATCAACCCCCCACTCTTCACAAGTGGTTTTTCCATTGATGGCTCATAAACTGAGTGCCATTGTCTGTCATGCGGACTCCATTTTCTATACCATTGGGGTTTCTTGGTTGGGTAGAAGAAATGCCTGTACCCATCTGGAAAATTGATCTGTTACTACGAGTAGGTAATGGTTTCCTTTCGTGCTGCGTGGCTACGGGCCCATCAGATCAGCGGCGATGTGGGTTCAGGCCGTCTTGGGTCTCCGTGGTTTTGCAGTGGCAGAGGGAACCGGGTACGCTTTGCCACGGCAACATGTGATACAGTTGCTAACGTACTGCCGGAAATCGCGGCTTATCCCGTCCCAATTGTAACGGGTTTTAATATCCAGTAGGGTTTCCCTAGTACCCGGGTGACCAGCTTGGGGATGGTCATGATGGTGCCGGCATATATCAGCTCGTAGTTGCGGTGGAACCCAGATCTCCCACTGCGTATTAGGCTGCCCGCTACTTGTCCACACGTCATCCTGTAGGGCATACCGTTGGGGCTGTTCCTGAAGTAGGCGTCAGATGTCGGGATCCTCCTTTTGTCTTAAGGTTATTTGTTGGCAGGTTATTTGTAGTTGAAGAAGTCGGATTTGTTCTTCCGGGCTTCTTTCATCCTGAGGGGAGACTTTTTTCTTCCTCTTATTCCTGAGCTTTTTCTTCCAATGTGGGGGAATGAGGCAGGGCATCTGGCAGGTCGTTCTCCTTTCTTGGGCAATGTTGGACCTCGAAGTCGAACTCAGTAAGAAACGTGTCCCACCGGCCAAGCTTAGCCTTCGCATTCTGGGACTCGTGAAGCCTTTGGAGGTCTTTAGAGTCAGTCCGTAGAATGAAGTGTTGCCCTTCGAGATAATACCTGTATTTCTTCATGGCTCAGATAACGGCCATACACCCCTGTGTGTGGTAGCGCTGCTCAGTTTCATTTAAGAGGGTTGATGCATACGCTATCACATGGGGTTGTCCCTTGTACGTCTTGCTGGTATAATACTGCACCCAGGCCGTTTTGACACGCGTCCCTTTGCAGTGTTACGGGTTTGTCTCCTTGCGGCCGATGGGTTCGGTGAATATTCTTGAAGCTGTTCTTAAAGTTGGAAAACGCTCTTTGTTGTTCCAGGCCCCATCGCCAACGGGTGTCTTTCTCGAGAAGTGGATATAATGGTGCCATATATTCCGCAATGTTTGGAACAAAGTCTCGTAGCCAATTACATAAACCCATTTACCGTCGGAGCTGTCGCTTATTTGTAGGTTCTTCAGCATCTACAATTGCTCGTATTGAACAATGTTGCAGGAAGTTTCCCTCTGGCAATATGATGTGTCCCAGATAATCTATTGATGACTTGCCAAAGAAGCTTTTTGACTGCTTACAAGTCATCCCATGTAATTCTAGCCTTTCCAATACTCGTTGCAGATGGCCTCGATGTTCCTCCCAGCTATTAGAATATATTATTACTACGTCGAGATAAGGAAGCAGAACTCACCGATGTAACCGGTTAGTACTTCCGACGACTTTAATTCTTGAAATGTTGTGGGGGCGTTTTTCAAGCCGAAAGGCATGACATGAAATTGTAGGGTTTCACCCTCAGGTATCGTAAAGGCTGTATACTTTCGACTGTCCGGGTGGACTGCAATCTGTCAGTATCCAGACTCCATGTCAAGAGTACTGAATATGTTGACCTTGCCAATATCTCGTAATGTATGAAACAAGTCTATAGCTGGGGGAGCAATCGGGTGGGTGACTTCATTTAGCGATTTGTAATTTACGCAAAATCACAATTTCCTGTCCTTTTTAGGTACAAGGACCACGTGTGAGTTATATGGGGAGTTCAATGATTCCACGATCCCCTGGTCCTTCATGTCGTCGACTTGTTCAATGATGAGGTCACAGTGGTGGGCTGACACTCGGTATAGACGGTTGTAGACTGGTACGTCACTTGTAGGCCATATTTCATGTTTTATGGAACGTGTCTGTTGTAGCAGTCCTCCTTGTCCGAAGGCGTCGCTGTGCTCATCTAGTATGGGTTTTTATTGGTAGAAGTCTGGTTCTTCACGTTCATGATTAATGCTCATTGGATCGATAGGCATTGGCAGGATGTCATTTGGGTTTTGATTCCAGTTTACAGTAATACGTTGGTTTCTCCCAGATAGGCTCTACGTTATCCGTGATCGAGAATGCACTGATGGCGGATAAGCCACAGGAATCCTAGTATTACTGATTCGGACAATGTTGGTGAAACAATAAATTCTGTTGGGATAACAATACTTTGAATTTTTATATTCAAGGTAATTCGGCCGGTTATGTCCAGAGTGGCATCGGGTTGCGCCATTCGTACTATTTTGTTTTGCAGTCTTAGTTTGGCGAGCTGGTTTAATGTAAAAAATTTCTTGTGATAAAATTCCCGGTAGCCGCCGAGTCAAGTAAGTCTAGTGCCCTATCGTTGTTCACCCCCACCTCTATGTGTGGGGCTACGGGAACCAGTGCTTCCTCACTTAATCCCTGGAGGATGGGCCCTTGTACACCAGGGGTGGTGGCCTGCTTCGTACCCCGGCATCGGCGTTTCCCGGCTTAGTTTAAGAAGTTGGTTTTCCAGCTGGTCGTGTCTGGTTATTTGACGGCGTGTTGTTAAGGGTTTTGGTGGAACTGCAGCTGCTTCTGGTTTCCGATGGCAGTCCTTGTTCCGGTGGTTCTCTGGACAGAACCAGCATTTGGGTATGAATGCCATGTGAGGGGTTGTGGTTGGTATGCCTTTAGGAGGCGTAGCGAGTTGTGTTCATACCTCAGGGGCCTTGGTGGAGACTGGTTTTTCAAGGATCTCCTGTGCTACAAAGTTTTGCTCAGCTTCTTGAGCTAGATCAACTAATTCATCTAAGGACATGGGTCTTGCTGTCAAGAGTACGTAGATTTGGCAGTAACATTCGACAGATGGAACGAACAGCGTTAGCTTCATCGACTCCAGGGAACACGCGTCAAAAGATTTGTTCTTTTCTTCGTATGAAGATTTCTGCTTCTTCGAGTACCTGGGTTTGGTTATAAAACTGTGTTGTTAGCCTAGCCAACACCTCCTTGCCCATGAATTCTGCTGCTATATGGTTACTGAACTGCTTTCAGTCCATTAAAAATCCTCTGTTTCTTTCCCACCATGTGAGGACAGGCCCTGTCAACCCATTGTTTTGGTGGCAGGTCCATTTATTTATATTCTTTTTCGTATTTCTGTGTGAATGTGACTGGGTTTTCATGTGGGTGACCTCCAAAGTCGGTTATTTGAATATTGACATCTCTGCCAGTAGCAGGGTAGCCAGGTGCCATTCCAGTTTGGATATATATCCGGGAAGGCTTGGAGCTACAGGAGTGAGAGATATGTTTTCGTCGGCATCTCTCGCACTGGTAGGCCATCCCGGGCATAGAGACATGTTCGTCAGGCCACCCTATGCATAGATGGTGATAGGGTTGGTTCACTGCATGTTATGCACCTGATGCAGTTTATGCCTTGCCCAGGGCACGTAACTTCATTATAGAAACTCGTTGGCTGTTGACTACAAGCTGTACAGCGGCGGAGGTGGACAAAATTCCTAGCATGGAAATATTTCCCCAGAACATAAAAATTTAGGTCAAACTTTCCCCAAAAACATAAAAACCTATTTTTATAACAAATCCTTTACTGTGTTGATGAACATTGTAATACATTACAATTTACAGTAAATAGTTGCACATGCAAACTTTGCAATTTAGGTAATTTAGAAATGTGGTTTCTGGAATTTTTTTTATTTTGGCTTTTTGCACACAAGTTATTTAATGAAAGTATTTTCCAAACATATCATAATCACCACACATTATTGTAAAAAAGAATAATTTGTTCCATACTTACTAACAGGGCGCCACAAATTTTTGGTGCAATTTTATTTTATTTTATTTTTTAATTTTCCTTGGAATTTGTTGCAAAAATCATGGTATGCACTATGCACAAGTAAATATGGTAAATCGAATCCACCAAAATTTTTTTGTGTGATGAAATTCCTATTTAAATAATGTTAACATAACCTTTTATTATTTATCGCATTTTGAGCTGACCTAATTATATTAAGTTTCCTGTCAACTTATGTCTCCCGCAACTAACGTTTTTAAGTTGGTTGTCTATGCAAACAGCTAGTAACTGGATGTGAAATACGTCATGCACACTACAGTTAATAACTGCTCTGTGGTGCGCTGTCTAATGTCTTGTCTTCTCAACACATCTGTCAACACTGTGGCCATGCGGCGTCGTGATGCGAGACTGGCTATCTACTTCCCTTCTCTGCAACCCTTCTTTCTGTCTCTCTCAGTTACACACCTTCCTTCCTCCTCTCACATGCCAGCATGCCGCAGAGAGACGAAGTTGTTGTCGAACAACAGATAAAGCACGTCCTATCTTTTTCCGCCATGCCCACTTGGCTTGAATGCTACACGCCGCCTGCCGGCAGCAGAGCAAATAAAGAGCACCTGACGAACAAAATTTTATCAAGATTGTGCATTGCTCAAAATATTTGCATCTAACATCACTTGTATTTCAAAGCAAATGGTTTCACCTGAAAATGTTAAGTAAAGCATTTTAATGATGAAAAATTGTTTGAAAAGATGTCTTCTTTTGTGTTTAAAGGTCGTTTTAAACCAAGGTTGGTGTTTCATTGTATCTGGCGTAAAATTAACATAACTTTTAAAACGTAATATTTATTTAACTCAAAGGGCAGCATCTTCACGAATAAAATTATATGCCCAAAAGCATATACTCTGCCACTTGTCAGCAAAAAATTGTTTGAACACAGAGCCACTTGTATTATAAGTGTTCATTTTTAGTAACTTCTTGAAGGGAAATCGGAGGATTTATATTGATTTATTTCAATAGACATGCATCTTTGAAAAAACTGATATGTAAGTGCCTATTCGACATCTTTTGCCATTTTATAATGAGTAGGTAAGCACAGAGCAGAGTGTAGTGTAACTCACGACAGGGAAAATTATAGCACGTGGTTTTGAATGAATAATTATAAAAGACAGTGAAGAAATCAGTTATAATTGCCATATTTCTGTCTCAAAATTACAAGTATTATTTGCAGTAAAATATGATTAATTACTTTAACAGACAGACATTTGCCAAGCATGCAAGGTGTTGCCAATAAGTAGCGGCGTGGAGAGGAGAGGTAATCCTCCTGCAGTCACCCCCCTTCCCCCAAACTAACCTTGCCCAATCGATAACGTCTCCACGCGCTCTTAGTTGATACTGCGCACGGGACATTTAAAATTTGACTTGCATTTGTGTCATATTATTTGTATTTTCAGAGGGCTTGAAAGTTTTAGGTCTGCTTGCATTTTTTGCCGGATTATAATAAATTATATACAGTATTTTAGACATTATTTTCTTTATTTAAATGAGTCTAAGAGAAATGTTTTAGTGTATTATTAACAGTAATACTTTTTCTAAAATTCAGTGCGAAGGGCATTGGTATCGGGGTATCGGCTCTGGTATCGGTATCGGAAAACATGGTATCAGAACAACTCTACTCTCGTCATTCTCTCGAAATTTTCCCTTTCTCTTTTGGGATAAGGGTAGTGATTAACATGCATGTGATTAACTCTGTTTTTTACAGGCTAGGGTATACATACGTAACTTTGCTGTGCTCTTTCTCTCGGAGGTACAGACGTAGGGTTATGTAATCTTATTGGCACTGGCCTCAATTACTTTTCAAGTGCTTCACTAGTGTGAAAAGTTTACGTGTTCATGAGAGTTCTACAATCTCTCAAGCAAAACACAAACTAATAGGCAAACATAAAACATCTCTCTCTAATTTTATGCTACGTACAAGGTCAGAGGCTTTCTCTACCTCGGGTTACCTAGTCCTAACCTACAATATTCTTAAGTTTCCTCCTTTTGAGGTTACGTGGGGATTACAAAATTCTTACTTCCTAATACATAATTCGAACAGGTACATGTGGATGAATTTATTCTCAACTTTCATTATTACAGGGTTTGCTTAACGATTTTAACATTTTTACGCCTGCTTTCAGCCTTACTTGCTGGGGGCGCGAATAGATTTCTCGTGACTTTAACATACAGGGCTACCAGAGTAGATATTTATCTTTTGTTGTACAGCTGGCTATACACGTTAAACCTACATTTGTGATCTCGCATGTTTTAAACACATTTCTTTCACAAACCTAATTTCTACGGGGATTTCTCTACAGTTACATTTTTCTTTCAATTTAGAACTAAAATCTAATTACCGCGGGGGTTTTCCTCTTTCAGGAAAATTATGTCTCCATTTCTACTTTCTGGACTACTACACAAAAATTAAATTGTTAATTAAAACACATACGACTCATCTTAACAGGAATTATGCTACTCTTACAGGGCGTTTCACCTTAGTGAAAACACGTTTACGTTTGTTGATGTAACAAATGAGCACAAGAGGTTGTAAGGTGCCTAACCTCTACACAAAATGCGCATTTGCAATTTTCTAAATTTACATAAGTTATCAGGTGCTAATTGCATTTTAACACTTTCAATTTTAAGAAGGTTGAGAATTTCCTGGGTGGCGATTACAGCATGCTCACAGCGAGTTCTCATCTCATGCTCTTACTCAAGATTACAGGGGTTCGTTTAAACAATGTCACCCAGTCGCATTGCGAGGAATGGAGAGGGTTATGTCGTTTATGTTCACGGGCCTGCTGATAGGATTCAATTACACATTCACACTTCCTATCAGTGCTCGCGGGATTCAGGGGCATTAAGTTAATTGCATTGTACTAATTTTCAAAATAGCAACAAACAAATTTTCAGTTTCTTATTTAACACTTACATTACGTGACCACTTGGGGGATTTTTCAGGGACATGCAATCATCAACTTTCCCGTCTGCTTTTCGGTTTGACTCTACGTTAATTTTACCTCCGTAAACCAAATCTTTCTGGTTAGCAAGCTAGGGATCAATTTCTTTTAGTACAAAAATAAATTTTGTTATGTTTACTTTATTGGTGTCCTTTGATAGGAGGTAGGCTACATTAATTCTGATACCCTTAGTAAAAACAAGTTACAAGATTACACAAAATTTACTCTGAGTGGGGGGTGCAGGTACTCTCGTCGCACTGCCTACTCTAATAGGTTAGGATTTTGGTATGGGGTGTTTCATTGACACCTAACCTTCCATACTAATTTAGCTAACAAGTTCTTGCACTCTCGTTTAATTTAGGTTCTGGCATTTCTATCACTATCACTCCTTACTATGTGGTTAACTAAGAAGTCTCTGATGAGGGGGCTTGATAGTTATACTGCTGGTGTCTGCCAGGTACTCACTCAGTTGCTGGGCGGTACTGATCATTGGCGCTTTGTGGTGCATCGTTTCAGGGGGCAACAGGCCAACGATATGTTATAGGTGCCCTCCATAGCGTGTCTCGGTAGCGTCCAGGGACATGGTACGTGTGCCTTGCACGTAGTGGGGTCACTCGTGATGTAGACCCCATTGCAGGCGTCTGCATACGATCAGCGTCCTGGGTTCTGGTGGCAGTGGGCTGTTGTCTTGCGGCAGCTGTACGGGTGACCGATGCACGTTACTCACTTAAACTGGCCGCTCCCGGCAGTGAAGGGATATCGCGGATGGCCGTAGTGCTCACTGGCAGCCGGTAAAACGTGTTTAGTGAGTTTGCGACCCGGGCGTCGTGCCTCTCCTCCTCTCCAGCCTTTCTCTGTGAGTCGCTGACATCTGTCGCCAAGTTGACCCAATATGGCCACCATTGTTGATGAGGGCTGTGGCAAGCTTCCTTCCTTCACTTGTCCACTCTTTTCATTCTTGCTGGGAAAGGGGTAGGATGGGTAAGGCAGCAGGGTGCGTGACCTAATATCCATATCCTCTAGGGGATCCACCGTCCCTGGGGGTTGGGTTGCCAGGACCGATCCTGGCGGGAGCAGATACGCAGCCACGTC
The DNA here is from genome assembly GCA_029891345.1 of Dryococelus australis. Taxonomy (NCBI): domain Eukaryota; kingdom Metazoa; phylum Arthropoda; class Insecta; order Phasmatodea; family Phasmatidae; genus Dryococelus; species Dryococelus australis. The sequence goes on along the minus strand of CM056993.1, from coordinate 218,453,916 downwards.
CAGGTCATCGTCCAGGGTGGGCGCTTCTTCCGCTGTGGGAGATGCCGGGGAGATTCGTTCACCGCGTGCGGGTGACATCTTGTGTGTTTTCTGGCAATTAACAGCCAGGGGATGGTCAAGAAGGGGGACGAGGAGGGGTTTGTGGCCTATCCAGCATGCACTCGGGGGGGGTGACTGGAGGTTCATACACCTCCACTAGTGTATTCCTAGCGGGTTGACTCACGGGTGATGAGCGATCAGCTGGGTCACGTCACAATTGCTCAGGGTGGACATGAGGTGGTGTCCGGTATGGTTTGAACCAAAAACTGGTACTAGAACTAGGCGTATAATGGGGTCTCGCCGAGGATAACCTCCTCCGGAAGTTCTCCCTTGGGTACGTGCGGTAGGACGGGGGAGGGGGAGTGTCTGCCCTTGAGTCCAGGGATGACGACCTACTGTCGTGAGTGTGAGGGAGATGCTTCGTCCACCTCTGGGGTGTTCGGGGTTCAGTTCCTGCATGGGGTCTTATCTGTATTTGGTGACTTACTACCATCTCCCATTAATCTAAGGTATCCTGGAGGGCTGACATCGTGGTCAGATTAGCGGCAGGGTGTGCTGGGGGCGAGGGCTTTACATTACGTTGTTGTCGGGCCCGAAGACGCCTGACTCGTCGGGCCTGAGTAGGGGTTATAACCCTCGCTATGTGGGGAAATGGTGCGGGGTCGGTCCGAATGCATGGCAGCCAGATTGGGGCCAGGGAAGGGGTAGCCGGAATTGGGTTACCTTCCCAGTCGGTGACCATGCATTTTTTTTTTTGCCTAGGATGGTACATTGTTGCCCGCAGTCAATTACACATTGTTGTTCCCGCAGCCAGGCCGTCTCAATATCATGGGATCTCCCAGATAAATGGCCACTAGGAAGGGGACTCTAAATGTTGCAATAGTGTACCCGCAAGTCAAGGGTAATTTCTAGTGAGCCATTGTGGCTGTTAGACTGGTGGGCATCATGCCGGCCCTTTTGCGCAGCGTGAGTAGTTTGCTACTTATAAAGTTGCGGTAGGCGGCTTTACCCAATACGGCCACAACAGTTGCATCCTCGAATTGCATCTGTAAGCGGGGTCCGTCCCAGTAGAGAGGGGAGGTATTTATCACCTGTAAACGGGATGCGGCTTCGTTAGGCCAGGCCTGCGTTCGAGGGGAGCGGGAACGCAATAATGTGCTCGGTACCTGGGTGTCTACCTTCCCTTTCCCCCTCTCCTGCCGGGCGGGGCAAGCTCCATAGGAGTACCGTCCTTGGCAGTCCCGGCAAGAGGAAGGAGCGATGAGGGGCGGTGGAGGCGGAGCGCAACCATCCGGTGACCGGAAGGGAGAAGGGGTTCTCCTATCCGGAGCTTGCCGGGCTGTGCAGTCCCTGCAGTAGTGTTCATGCCATGGCATTGATGGTCCTGGGTTTGAGGTTACATGTAAATTGGACGGATGTTTAATAGCCTCCAATTCCCGTGTTGTGGTTTGCTTCCACGTTTTCGTTCCCGCAGAGAGGAACATGTGCATCGGGGTTGCACGGCTGCACGTTTACCAGGCTGGAAGGAGAATTGCTTGCCTCCTGGTGTTGCCGCCTCAGGCAATCCCAGTTGAAGTGCCAGTCCAGGCAGTACCAGCAGCATGGCAAGTGGGCGGCGGAGTTCAACAAGTCATTGTGTCTCGCCATGTGGACGGTTTGCAGAAGGGAGGGGTGCCAGCATCCTTGGCATGTACCATATGGTTGTTCCTACTCCTTCGCTCTTTGGGCCAGCTCCTCGATCGTCTGCAGTCTCTGAGTTAATAGGGGGTTACGTAGCGAGGGCAGGAGGGTGCGGGTTATGTACCTGACTCGTTGCCCTTCAGTTTGATCGGGGTAAACCCATTTGTGAAGGTGTTCCTTCTGCCTTATAAATAATTTGACTTCCTCGTCGCTGTACTGCATGTGAGAGTGCAAGTCTCTGATTAGATCCGAGAGAATTTCATCGCCTGTAAACTGCTAGACAAGCTGGGATTTGAACTGGGGCCATCCTTCTACAAACTCCCCATACTTTTTCCACCATTTCCTGGCGGGAGCAATCGACAGCACTCCGTATCAAAACCCTAGTGGTGCACAGGGAGAAGTGTACAGATATGTCTATTTGTAGTTTTCTCACACTTTTTAAATCAGAGTTTTGAAAAATCACATCATGTTTGATACATTTTTCAAGACTTAATTAATCCTTGTTTGCTTGGTGATGAGGGATAGTCAAAGTAGAACCTTAGCAGGGTGCAGGAAAGTTGGATGTAACTCTTAATGAACTACACCCAAATTTGTATAACAGGATGTTGAACATAAGGTAAGCTTAGTTATATAAACTTTGTTTGTTTTCATAGCAGAGCAGAGTAATTATTAATAATCTGTGCTGTTTTGAAGAAAATGTAGGTGATGTATGAAAACTGTATAGTATGTGATTTGTTTTTGCAAGACTCGTTTAAATTTAGGGGAGTATTGTAATACGTACTGTAGAAATAGTACAAAAGAAATACATTAAAGAGCCTTTGTTTACATGTACTACCATGTAATGTTAGTGATATGACTTAGTGTCAGTGGCAAAAGCAAATCAAAAGTTGCATGTTTGCTTTATTTTCAGCCATAATGCTGTTAATGAATTACAAGTATAATTGCCAATTGTTCCGCCATTTCAACAGGTTTTATTTCACTGCTCTTGTACTGTCTGCACTAAAAGCCTTGGTAAATTCAGCAGGTCAAACTTAACTCTTCCAAACTACACTAAAGGTGAATCACAGGAGGATGTGTGTACCGATGCGCTATCGTATGTCTAAATAAGTACAATAAGGACTTGTAGGATTACATTTAACCAAGATTATTTTTACCATAACACACTAATTATACATGCAAGTTTACAAGGCCCTTATTCTAACCATAATACACTAATTGCACAGTGTAAATACAATTAAGTGTATCATAGTTAAAATAGTGCATCATTTAATTCTGCCAGTTCTTATTGTACGTATTCCAATGTGCGAATGCACTTTGGTGCGCACACCCCATGATTTACCCATTGTAATGTCAGGTTAAGATATTTTGTCTTCCATTTACGGTGGTTAAGCAACTCAATCAAAATAGTATTTTCATCAATATAATGTCTTGTATCCCACACTTTCCCTGATTTTCATAGCCCTCCCCATCATTGTGAATCATAGTATGTAGCGCAAATATCGTAATGCCCCATGAAATTTGTTCAGCATTATTAGCAGTACTGATTCATACAATTTTATACAAAATATTTCCAAGTGTTCGGAACAGTAGTGAATCGTAATAGTTATCCGAAAACATATGTAAATAAAAAGTTTGCATGCATTAGGTTGTTCCATGCTAGTGAATTTTTAAATTCTTCAGAATTGTGTGCAACAGATGGTTGTCTTAATACTTTCCATTGTTTGTAACAGGAATAGAAAAGGATATTTTTATTAAATGTCTAAGTAGTTAGTAAATGCCACAATGGAAATAATGGCTACTGTGTGTCGTTGGCCTGGTAGCATACATGACAATCGAATTTTCCACAATAGTAGTGTGAAAATTAAATTTGAAGATGGACGTCTTCAAGGCATATTGTTGGGAGACAGTGGGTACCCACCCCGTTACCCTATTTCTTTACACCCATTTTAGAACATGCTCTTCACAGTAATGCAGAAAGAAGGTACTAATATATTGTTCATGTTATTTGGAGATGGATGTCTTCAAGTCATATTGTTGGGAGACAGTGGGTACCCACTGTGCAGGTAGGGTCAATGACTTTTTTTTAAGGTAGATTTCATAAGTGCTCAATTTATCGTGAACAGCCTTTAGTTAATGAAAGTATATTTTAAACATTGTGCTCCATTTAACTTTTAACAAGCGTGAAATCCAATTCCACCAGCCTTTCTGCACACCAAATTAGAGCATTTATTAATGAGATGCAAATTTATTGCAATAAATAGAAGTCTTTCTGTTAGAAATATACACCCTACAAGGCCATGGAACTCTTACCGCCACAAAAACGTAAACATTGTGGCTCATACTAAGGATGTATTTTTGCCAGTGTACATTTTTAGCCAGTACGTAGGCCAACTATCTCCCTAAAATGCCTTCATTTATCCAACACACTGAAGACCGGTAGCCACACATGTAAAGTCAGCTGACAGGCATGCACACACCTGGTGCCAAGGACATGATCTACTTATCAAGAGTCGCATGCGACAGAGAAACAGAGTGCTGCTGGTGTTATTGTTGTCCTAATGTGTTGTATTCAAAGCCACCGTAGTTTTAAATGGATTTGACTCAATTTTGTTTGTTTTTTTGTTTCAGCGGATGATGTAAGGGTACCTACTAAGAAATGCCTACAGTTTATTTCCATGGGCCAGTGAATGTATGTTATTTTGCTCCATGGCAAGTTTTGCTATTCTGTTAGTTTTGATTTAGTTCATATGTTATGTAATACTGGGCAGCATTGTTGTAATGTTTCTGTGTGTGTCAGTAAATGAAATGAAAATTATTGCGTTTTTCTTTGGTAAGTTATTTGTTCCTACGCACTGTATCTTAATTAGTCATTTGAATTTGTAAAATACTTTAACTGAATCTTCAGTAAATGGACTCTTTATCAACTGGCGAATCAGTGGAATGCACTGATTTACTGCCAGGCCTGTGCAGTTCTCTAGGAATCAGTAGAAATCGCTGTTCGATGAAAGAATACCGGCAACTAAAATTATGTGTAGAAATTTGCTGGTTCAAGTGGATCAGATTCAACAGAATGGCAATCAGATATGTTTATGTGCAGCAAATTTAATTGTTTCCATTTTAGAGTGCAACTTTCTCGGCAGCCGCTTGGAAAGTTGGTTCTCATCATTAATTATGGATATTGATGAGTTTTCGGGTGAGTTGATGTTAGAACGGCGTTGCTCCTGCCTCTTTCCTTACTTATCTGCTTCTGTTGACTGCCACATGATCGGTTTGCTAGCTTTTGTGTTAAACATCACAGAGGTCATGAGTGTTTTCTCCAAGTTGTCCTTGGCAGTATCAATTTGTGGCCAACCACACGTTACATGGAACAAAACCATCGCATAACTGATGCTGTAAAGTGGTCCTTCATCTCTGCCGATCTTTATTTTTATGTATGGAAATTGATATGTGTATTTGAAGAGTACATAATTGTCATTGTTAATTTCTTTGTATATTATTATATGGCATTTTGTTTCCAGGAAGCAGCTGTTAATAAATGTTAAGGGAAAGTTGTTGTTGAAGTCAGCTCATTGGTTACATGCAAATATGGTAGCCAGAGAAAGAATGTTTAATCTGATAAGCAGACTGTATCCTCCAGTTTAGGGCCACAAGGAACGATTCAGATGTCAAATAATTTATTGTATCCTTAAATTTTAACTGTGGTAAGTTTTGTAGTTTAGATTAGTGAGCAATACTGATCGGTATTGAGATTTATTTTGTGCAATATATTCAGTTTTCTAAAAACGGTTTTGTTTGTTTGTAGGCTGGGAGAGCAAAGTGTAGGAAGTAAATCTGTGAAACTAAATTATGGCATACACTCATTGTGCAGAATGGCTAACTGAGGAAGAACATGCCAGTGCGGGCGGCAAAATTTTTTTGTGCCAATTTAGCAGACATGATGTCTCTGGAGAATTGGAATGATAGAGACAGGTATACAGAGATTATTATTATTAACTTTTATTGTTTAATAGCTTCCTGATTTGTTTTGTCATGTAGTTTCTCAAGGCATATCATTCATTACTTCTACTTTATTGTCAATTTCTACAGTTAAATTTGAGGCAGCTGCCCCATTTAAAGAACTGCAGTGGTGTAAGGAAGAGGTAACGGCATGCCTCTGTGTCACTACACAATTAAGAAAGATGTGCATGGTGGTAGAAGTTGCTACCTCATGACATGGTTCCCTCACATTTCAGCCACATTACGTTGTTACCCTAAACGTAAAAAATGTATAAACCTCAATGAGTATTTCAACCTTTAAGAATGCTCGAAACTGTGTTCATTATGCAATTTTTAGTGCATCTGTGGAAACATCCATTTGTGCCCCTACTCCATTCCCTTCTTGGTTACTCTGTGAGTGTATGTGAATATATTTTCACTGGTTACAGAAGGCATTTTAAAGTATTACGTTACAGGACTTCATATATACAATGTGTTTGAGAGCATGTATCTAACCCTGCATGTCATGCATAATGCACAAGGAACATGTCGACAACTTTCTTCATAAACATGTTGGTGCTCACAGTCAAATTCTATTGCAAATACTTTAACATATCTTTCATCTTAGCGCAAGATTTTTGGTCCCATCCCAAATACCCAGTGTAAACTATGTATAAATATTCCACTTAAACATACAAAGTACAATGAATATTATTTTACGTTGTATCTTCTAAACTAGTATAACAATTTTTTTTAATCATTTCCAATATAAATCTGGATTTGTAAAAGAAATACGCAGAATGCTGTGTCTATTTCAGGATATTGTTTATTTATGCACGACAATCAATCAATTCTCGCTATACTAACATAAATGGGAAGCTGTATATATATACATGTTGTGATACGGCATCACATAAGATACTTCCTTACAAGAATGGCTTTGTTAAAACTGTACCCTCTAATAAATATCAAATTATCAAGGTTAAGCGCTATATAATTTAGAAATTGCATGTTGAGGGGGATTTTTCCCATGAAAAGACAGTATTAATATACGAAATATTAATTTAAATAGATAGGTGGGAGTGTTATGAATAAAATGAATACTCCAGAATCCCCCCCGTCACCAAAAATGTTTATCTACATGGAAAGGCACATTTTGCTGTGTGGATGATGTCCATTTTCACGACCTTAGAAAAATGAAGCGGAATTGTCACTGAACTATTAATTCATTTTAACAGATAAACTTCTTTCAAATTAACTTCCTTCATTGTTAGTTTTTAAAGGTATGTGGTGAGATGTTTTATCAAAGGAAACTTCACCAATAAGTATTTGGAAACCATGCAGCTCTTAATGTTTGCAGGTTGTAATTTGTGCATTTTCATATTTTCATATTTCAGAAAGTGTCATTTGGTAACTTTTTATAAATATTTCTTTGCAATTACATATTACTTTTATTTTCTGAAATTATTAAGTGTGCCGTAATTTCATGGAGCCTATGCTGTAAAGGTTAACAAATATGAATTTCAGTATATGTTTATATTGAAAATACTTCCATTACTAAGTACAAAAGTTGAAGCTTTATTTATTTATGTACGTTCACCCGCACTGAGTTCACAAACAGTTTCAGTGGTGTGTGTGTACTGTTAAAAATAACCACATGTTCATGACAAAACAATTCTTGAGGTAATTGTGCAGAGAGCATAAAGTAACTTGATGTTACTTCAATTATCTGATGCTTGCTTCTCTGCACTAGACTATGCACAAAACACTGTTGATGGATAAATCTGTTTATGCTCATTCACTACAGAACCATTCCATGCAGTTGATGAAATGGAATATGATTATTTTTCCTAAGTACCTGTGCTATACGTATGTAATTTCCAAAATAATTAGTTGCTGTTGACCTAATACATATTTTTAACTCTATACAAATGCTCCTAGAAGCCTACACTCAGTTAAATTCACCTTTAATCTATCTTTATTGCAGATGACTAATTTGCATACAATGATACAAACTAGTTTTGCTGATGTTGAAATGAGAGATTTTATCTGATTAATGCACTATTACAAGTGTACACAATTAAGTACAGTGGTAAAGTAAGCAATTTTGAAAACCCTGCCAAATTCATACTCTGTTTGTTGGTCCACTGCATACTCATTAAATGAACACAAACATAATTATTATTGTAATCCACACTATAAATATGTACATGTTAATTTCAGTACATAATATTGGTCTGTAATATTTCAGTTCACAATCATTTTCTCTTTTGATATAAGATTATGGTTTTAACTATCGGCAAACCTTCTGAGGTCATGAGGAAATGTGTTTGCTTTAGGTTGTAGACAGAATAGCAGAAGAGTGAGATGTGATTCTTTTTTCCTTTATAAGAAACAGTGGAAAAGGTGTTCCTAATGTCCACCTTTAAAAACTGAATAGCTGATAAGCTCACCACCCATTGGAGTTCCACAGTAGCATTTGTCATTCAATGCCAGTTTCATGAAAATTCGTCCAGCCATACAGTTTTTCAAGCTGATAACACCTATATTTGCTTAGGCCAACTGTTTGCTTATAAAATTTGTTGATATAAACATAACTTCACAAGAATACTAACAGCACAATACCTAGGTGATAATGTATTTTATGAAACTGCATTCACACATTTAATTCAGAATCTAACTTCCTTCCAAATTACCTCCCTTGAAGGTTTATAGTGTAAGCTAGTACTTATTCTTCTGTATTAACACTATACACTGTATCCAACACTAAAGGAATTATTCACGTGCAATTTAGAAAATATTTTGTGGAGTAGTTTCAAAAATGTGACAAAACAAAATTTTGAACCAGTTAACTTGAGTTGCATCAGACAAGTGATGATGCGAGAGAGTTAGAAACATTAATGTCTTACAATCGTGCCATATTTTGTTCTTATTTGCATACAACAAAAGAAGCTGAAATGCAGGTTACAACAATTTTTAACTTTACCGCCAGTAAGATAAAACGTGTATCTGCTTATCTGCTTCTTGTAGTTCACTGCGAACTTAACTTTTGGTCATTGCTTACATGCAGTTAGGGCAGTGAATTTTTCAAAGGATAATTTCAACAGTGCTCACGTTATTGAGAATCACCTATATGTATTTTTTTTGTCTGTACAGTAATGGTGGATTTACATTGGCGCAAGAAATTGTAATGGAAACACTGTGACGCGACACTACATAAAAATACTATTCTGACCACTCATGGCTGAAGATACAAAAATGTGTGAGAAGGCCATGTGCATTATTGCAAGAAGGAATGAAAAATCATAATTTGAAACACAAACAACCACAATGTATATGTATTAATTATAGTTTTCCAATTGGAAAAAAGTGTGTGGGCCTAATGATCTCAATGTAGGAGATTATAGCTAGGTTGGCATTCCAACCTGTTTTAGTTTTGCCGAGTTACATTTGTTTGCATTGTTTAGTTTATTTCGAGAGGGGAAAAAAGGAAACAGTGAGAGAATGGGGGCTTTAGATTAACGTCTTTGGTGAGACTGCAGTGGCATTTTGAGTTGCATATTGTTTTGACGGAGCAGTGGAAAATTTTGCTCGTTATGGAAATGACATTCAAATTATTGAACTTCAAAAATTTCAACTTCAATGAAAAATCAAAACGTGATATATACGTCGCTGTTATAATTTGTACATTTGTAGCAATACACACACACACACTTTGTCCAAAGTTAACCATACACTCGTTGTACACTCGTTGAATTTACGATACTTACAGGTAAATAAACAAATAATATTTACACAGTAGAAGTCTTGAACATGCAGCTTTTTCAGGCACTGTTTGGAAAATTCGCAACCCTTTGAACACACGTTACTACGAAAATCTTTACAAGTTTACTTCACTAAAATCACGCTTGTTCATCACTAGCATTAAATAATTTATTTGCAGAATCGTTCAGTAAAATCAACACTGCAGAAGTTTCCTGAAACCAAATTTTTACAAAGCTGTACACACGTGCCGATTAATATTACAATTCACTCAAGAAAACACACTACAGCGATACCTACAAACAACGATGCTTGAAGAAAGCCAATTAAAAATAATTAACCACAGATCAAATATTCCTACAATACCAACAAGATACTATCTTCGCATGTTATTACAAATGTGACCAACTTAACATTGCTACCGCTCTTGTAACAAGAAATTACATTCATTTATTGATGCTCGTCGCATCTGCAACACGACAAAATGAGAAATTGTTCATAAAAATCCGTCGCATCCAAAAATTTCTGTTGCGTTGACGTCACAAAATACTAGTCTGTTATTGGGAGAAACATTACGTCCGTCGCATCAAGCTCATCACACCGCGCCTGTCACGCCAATGTAAATCCAGCAGATGCAAGAACGTCGTCATGATAACACACATGTACAGACAATCCTTGTGTTTTAAAGTAACCTGAATAATTCCTGCAAAAAAACTATAAAATACACAGACAGTCCCCAGCAGCGCATACTTGGTAGAAACATGGCAGGAATCTGACAGGGAATCTATTGCATCAGGAGCCCTGCAAAGGACAACGTACCAGAATTATGCAATGTAACTATACGACAATTTATGGTTATAACTAGTGAATTACAATAATCATGTTACAGTGAACAATTGCTGTTTTACTTTAATTTGTAATTAATTACATTTGATTAATTTTATATATATATATATATATATATATATATATATATATATATATATATATATATATATATATATATATATATATATATATATATATATTCCATTTTTATAATTTTTTCTTATTAATTTACAAATGTCAATTCTTAGTGAAGACAATGGTTAGTTTTAATGTTACAGTTGTACTTAAACTTGGAATCACAATTTTATATCAAAAATAAAAACTACAAATATGTTTACTTTGAAAATTTATTTCAAATACTGGAATAAATGGAAAGTAAATGTAATTTTACTGATTAATTTTATTGAAAATAACCTTTACTCAGATACATTTATCCCCCAGTAAATCAATTAATGTATTTGTTGCCTTTTGTACTCACTCTAATTCAGCTACATGTCTCATTGTGCCTCAGTCGCTGCGGCTGCTGGAGCAACATTTGCCTGTGCTTTATCTCATGCTCATGCAGTTCCACCATGTGCATGCTTTTCAACCCTACACTTCTGTTTGTGTTCATACTGGCGGCGGGCTGCTGTCAAGTCCAACTTTTGTTCTGCCACTATGACTCGTGTGATGGGTGAAGATGATGTATGAGTTGGAGTATGGTTGGATTGGGATATGATTTGTAATGAGGTTGATGATGTACCAGCAGCAGAACACAGAGGACGAGCATCAGGCAAAATATCAGCACACACATCAGAATCTCAGTCACCTGAAACAGAAACTACAATGAACATAAATAAATTGCAGTAACAAATAATGGTGCCAAGTGTTTTCTATGGACTACGCGTGGTGCTCCTGTCCTGAATCACACAAAATATCAAGGCAGTGCTGCAATCGCAATAGACAAGCACTTGACTCCTGCAAATAAGAGTCCAAATCCTGCAGTAGTGCTTACCTAAAAATACTACTCCTTTTTTTATCCAAATAATCCAAGATGACCAAGTTAGAGTCTGCATAGGTTCTGCACATTATACTTAAAAGTATGCATAATGTACACTATGGTCTTGAAATGAATTGTGCCCACACATACATGTTTGTTAAAGAAATGCATACTTACAAATGGCATCCTGAAAAAATATGAACATACTGTATTCACAACTAGAAGAGACTTTATTAATTATTGTTTCAGTTGTAAATTACACATAAAAAATTCATTACTTTTGCTGTAGTAAGCATGAAATATGCTAACAATGAATGTTCCTGCTACTATAGAAGGTGCAAAACTTCCAGAGAGAAAGAGAAGCTGCACTCAGCTTATTGAATTTTCTTTCTCGGACAAAAACAAAACCACCATGTCACTAGGACCTACGCACTGTAATTTGCGCTGATATTTGCAACTGTAACAATGAAATGTGTTTTCTTCAGTGCTACCTACAAATTCAAATTATGTATCAATAGGCAACATTTAATTTACAAATAGCATACCAAAAAACTAGGTTAAATCAATATTTTAACTGTGAACTATTTATTATTAGCCATTGCCAACACATAGCTGTTGTCACTGTTTTTAATACGAAATAAATAGGTATAACAAGTTATAGAAGATACTAAGTTAAAATTTCATTTATGCGAGACTACGGTACTTTAAAGTTAATCAGAGTGTTATATATTTGTGGTTTTTCAAAGGTTCATTTAAAAACATCGAAAGAAACCGTGAATGTACTATACTCCGAGTGGTACTCTTACACGCACCCATGCATGTGTACACACACACACACACACACACACACACACACAGAGTCGAAACACATTTTTCACATGGCGCATGGTCACGTAACGTGTCTATGTACGAGTACCACTCTGTGAGTACTTGTACATCTGGACAATAGCAAAGCTGGACACAGTTTCAAAATGATTAAAGTAATATTTTGCTATTGGCATAATTGACTATAATTAAGCTACAGATCACAGAATACTGCAGCAAATTAATTGTTTCCAATTTCAGGTTATACAACATGTTCTTAAATATCAGTTATAATAACACTTTTAGCTGGAAAGCTTCGCTATTGTTCTGTTAGAGAATAACCTTTTTGAAGACCGTACATGTACTGTACACATTTATACATTTGAATTTTAATGTGTCACTAACTCAAATATGTTGTGAAGTCATGTGAAACAATCGGCACAACCTCTAGCATCATAATAGTCCATGTATACCTACTTATTTAGAAGAAGAGAATGATTGACAATACTTTGGGAAAGCTGCAAATTTACCAGTCTAGAACTTTGAATAGCTTTGTATAAACAAATGGTAACGTGGCACTTGCAAAATATAAATTTAGTCATTATATCCACGACACTTCTGTAGTATGATTACGCCTAGCATAGTTTGAAAAGTTAATGTGAACACTGATATTATGTACTGAAATCTTTCATGCAATGCTACAATAATTATAACTTACATCAGATGTCAGTGAATCAGTCACAGGAACAGGAAGAGCCGAAGCTGTTGGCTGAACACCAGGACCAACATTTTCCTCTGGAGCTAACTGCAAAACATTCTGGCCTCTTTGACTGTTGCAGCATCGCTGTCCCAGAGGAAACCGAGATGAGGCACTGTGATTTCCAGCTCGGGGTTAGGAGATTTGAATGACCCACCCCCTGTCGAGATTAAATATTTGTTTTCCTCTGCAAGTTCCTTCTCTCTCTTTATTTTTATGTTGTCCTAACATTTTCTAAGCTGGGCCATGGTGCACTGTTGAATAAACAACTTCAAATTACTCCATTAACAATGGGTATTAACTCAAAAGCTACCTACAAGTTGCGTATATTAAACTTCCAAATTACCACATACAACATTGCCTGCATTTGTATGATACTGTATATAATTTATATGACAGAGACCTCCTGTACATTTTATACTGTAGTTACTGTGTCTATCACAGTTTATGCAATACACAACATGCATGTGAAATACATGTGTTCCGATTCTCCTATGATTAGATGATTTCCACAAGTAAACTGATAAGTGCGATGTAGCGTTCAAGTTATACTTATAAAAATTTGCCTCATTTTTATAGCTGCATTCAGCCATTCATGGGTTTGTTTGATGATGAGGTAATTGGGAGCTTTTGCAAGTACAATTATATTTTTGTCAAGTGATAAAAATATGCAACTGTGATAAAATTAATGTGTAAATTACAATTATATATTCATTGAAAAGAGGAACTATAAATATATGTGTGTCCAGTAGAAATTATTTGTGACAAAAACTCCATTAATAAATTTCTAATGATGTAAGTCAAAAAGAAACACTTTTATCAATTTCATGGAGGGTAATTTTCAATTCAGGGTGTAAGAAACACAATTTATTTACTGTATTAATTCGAACTCGACAAAGTAATGCAAATTGTTTTGAAGCAAATATAGTAAATAACACAATTTATAAAATACATTTCAGTTGGCGCAAACTTAACAGAAAACATATTACGAAGTGAAAAACTCTCGCAAACTAGCAGAAAACGTATAGTTTACATGTGATGATTTATATCTACAATTTATTCATGTTTGAAAATGTACAACCTCTATATTTACCTGTAGATTTTTATTCTGCAGCAAATTACAACAAATAAGAAGTACCATCACTAGTATTAACTTTAGATGAGTGTGCAACAGACCCAAAAGAACCCAACCTACCTTGTTGAATTCATGGGAATTGAATTCTGATGTCAAATTCTCCCAGGCCGTGTTCTTTTGTGCAACAGGCGTTACATCACTTTTCTTGAGCTCAATAACTTTATGTCTACTTATTAATGAGTAAAGCAAATCCTTCTCTTCACTACTGTAGCACTTCTTGCTGCTGATATACATTTTTAAGTAAACGCGCACAAAATGGAAACAAACTAATAATTTTGGATATGAAAAATATTCTTCTTTTCACTTTTCGTGCCAACATAATATATAATTTTGCTTCATTTACAAAGCAGTGGACGAAGAAAAATAACATATTTAATCTGGTATTGGTATCACTGCACGTTAAGAAACTTTTGGGGGAAGAAATCTCGGGTGCCTTGCATGAAGTTAGGAGTATAAGGAGATGACATGTTGTGTCGTAGCTGAAGCCGCTGGAGATAGGTGGTTTTACTATGGACATTAGCCGCCATCTTAACAGTATCCCAAAACATTGGCTTTACATTACAATGACGTTGAGAGAAAGGTTCGGTTCGAAACCGCGATCAACTTCGTATACGTGAACAGCAACAGCAAAACAGAAACAAAATTGTGATGTGCTTAATGCGCCAGTCAATTACTACCCTAGATGAAAATATTTACCAAAACAATTTCTAGTAATAACCAAACAAAGTTATGGGAGAAAAATTTTGTCACTACATGTGTAGTAAAGTAAAAAAGCCAAAAGATTAACATATATAAAAAAAAAACAATATCCACAATATTACACCCTCAACCAAAATAAATGTAAAACTTGGGAAAACACATAAGATTTCAAACAAGGATTACAAAATATCAAAGAAAAAATTATGGGGGAATTCATTAGCATATTCATATGCAGGATATTTTGATGAGCCCGACGCACTATCCGAACACAAAACAAAGCAACAAACTTCAGTGGCCTTAAGAGTTTTTTAATCCTAGTCTGCGATATAGAGATTTTAAAAATTAATATTTCTTTATATGGTACATTTCAATGCATCCTTTCAT
Organism: Dryococelus australis; assembly: GCA_029891345.1. Classification (NCBI taxonomy): domain Eukaryota; kingdom Metazoa; phylum Arthropoda; class Insecta; order Phasmatodea; family Phasmatidae; genus Dryococelus; species Dryococelus australis. Next base: position 218,438,874 of record CM056993.1, on the reverse strand, counting down.
GTATAAAATAAATTCTTTAAGGACAAAATATAATATTCACAATTTATAAGCCGGCTTATTTTTCCTGGCAAACGAATTAAAATTAAATGAACAGTGTTTCAAGACCGAAATTCTTAAATAATAAGCCACAATTGTGATCGAACCAAGAAATTTACACGCATCAAACCTACTACAATCGATAAAGGAAAGCTTCCTTAATAAGGTGTATATGCCAGAATTTCTGTTGAGATCTTCAGTTTTTTCCCAACATTAAAAGAAAAACAAACGCGCATGGAAATTAAAATCGAAACTGTCGCCAGAGGCGAGACAAATTTGCGAATTTATTATAAAGTTCTTTGTAAGCCACACTTAGGTAATTTAATATTTTCTTACACAACAAACTGTGTTCTCCAAAACTGATTAGATGATTTGCTATCTATTTGCATAATTTTAGACAGTAAATGGACTTATATGTACACAGTTTTATCACGAAATTACTAAAAATGAAGCCACAATTATGGTTGAACCAGGGAATCTCCACATATTAAACCTATTGCAATTGATAAAGGTAATCTTCCTTAATAACGTGCCTTTGCCAGAATTACTGTTCTGATTGTCAGTTTTTCATACACTAAACAGCAACAAATGATCGTGGCATTTGGAATCGAAATTGACACGCGATAGATTAGCCATCTTTCGCTAATTTATTACATCGGTTTTTTTCCATCACACACCTTAGGTATTTTAATATTTTATTACACAACAAGTTGTGTTCTTCAAAATTGGTATGTTGATTTGATTTTTATTTGTATAATTTGACACTAAATGAACTTATGTACACAGTTTTATCATGAAATTATTTAAAATGAAGCCCTCATTGTGGTCGAACCTGGGAATATCCACACATCAAACCTATTGCAATCGATGAATAAATACTTCCTTAACATGGTCCATAGGCCAGTTTTTCTGTTGAAGTCGTCAGTTTTTTTTCTTCTTTAAAGGAGCAACAAACAAGCTTTGAATATGTAGGTTTTGGCAAAGACACTGAAGACCTGAGAGGCAATCCTTTTGTGCGATATTATTACATAGTGCATTGCGATGCCCCCCCCCCCCACCCCCCCCCCCCCCCCACCCTCTGTATTTAAATATTTTCTGTAACTGCAATTTGTGTTCTTCGAAACTGACTAGACAATCTAATTTTTACTGGCGAGCCTTGGTCAATAAATGCCTATTAATGTTCACTATTTTAGGTCAAAAATATTTAAAATGTGGCCTCAATTGTTTTCGAACCAAGTATTCCCCACACATAATTTTTATTTAAATTGATAAATGGAACCTTTCTTAACAAAACTCATATTTCAGAATTTCTTTTCCAGCCGCAAATGTTACGGACACTAAACAGCAACAAAAGTGCGAACTATTATCGATGTTAACAATATTTTTTCAAGTTTACCATTTTTGCAGACTTTGAAATAGTCTAGATGAGTAAGATTTCGTGTTTTATAAAACAATTACGCTAAAAATTTGTTTTATCAATACTTTAAAGTGAAGGTTCCACAGTGCACTATAGTAGAAACACCCGCGTACACGTGCGATCGGAATTAATAATGCATTCTTGTATTGAGACTACCAAACACGCACACTAGTTCTCTGAATTTCAGATTCGTATATTTGTTTACTAAATACGTCGACACAATTTATATTCTTGCTGTCTTATTTCAGACTGTTCCATTATTTACACAGAACTGTTTTGAAAGAATCTGTGTAAATCATATTAATGTTTGGCGGGATCTGTAATTGTTTCTTACTTGAAAATTTGATGGATTCTGGAGGTACTCAACGTATTGTGGAGGAATAATAAGGTATAAGGCTTATGATATTACATGTTTTCAAATTAAATATGCACCTCACAAATGCATTTTGAAGTTGCAATATACCCTCATGGCACTATATCCTTTTACGACCTACATCGCTGTAGTCAATTAATTATAGTAATTAATGGAAGTCTTTGAACTACTGTGTTCTTTTTTTAAATATCTAGCATTAACCTCTCTGAGTGTTTTAAGGAATGCATTAATATATACACCAATCTACACACACTGGTCGTGAGCATCCCCTAACAGATTTTCATCAGTTATAATGTCGAATTTTTCACTGTGTTTTAAAAGGTAATGGTATTGTTTTTGACTACTACATTTACAACAGATGTTTCGTTAATAGCATATATAAGGGCCTGAGAACCAATAAAGACGTAAGGTGTTTTAGCAGGATTTGCACGTAGGCAGTTGTGTTTTGTCAACACTGTATTTCTGCAAGATCTTGATTAATATATCATACAGCAGTATTTATGTCAACTTTATTAAAATGTAAGCATAACTGCATGTTGGTGCTAATTCTTTTAATAAAAATGGTACAGTAAATAGGGATTTTCAATTATAAATTGGATTCTCTGCTTAGTTTGTGTAATTTGAGTCGTTAATTACATTTTCTTAACCACATTTATTTCCTAACGTGTTTCACTATCTCATTTATGTTACTGCCGTTTTTTCTATAGCATTAGATTCTTGAGCCATACATACGGGATAACTCTATTGTTATTCGGTTTGTAAAGGGTTTGTTGTCTGCACATTTACCTAATTAATTACTGACTCCAGAAGACTTTTCAATGACTGGTCGCATGTCCTTGTTTCTGAATTTAATGAGGCTACGACAACATTAAGTCTTATGTCTGCAGTGCAAACGCTGGCCAGCTGCATTCTATTTAGTCCTACTGTTCCTATTGTTCGCCTCTGCTGCCCTCTTTGCTAAACATCTTCAACAGAATGGTCTTTACCATTAGGCATGCTAATACCTACTTCTCATTTCCCCTCCATTCCTAGAAGCGCAAAGTCCCTGTGGGCATCACTACAACGTACAATATTTGACGGTCGTATTAATATCGCATCTTCCTCTACATGCCATCTCCGTCACAGAAACATGGAACCGCGCTATGAAAAATGTTAAAAGCAAACTATCTTACGCCTGGTGATGGATTCCTGAACCCGCGGAATAGTGATAAACAATTTGGCTGAATATACGCGTGTTTAGCGGTGGAAAAAGCTTTTAGTTAATAATTAAGTACTGCTCCAAATTTTAGAATTTCAATATACAAAACCATCACCTCATAATATTTTAACACAGTAGATTTCAAACTCTTCCAAAAGAATGCTCTCAGGAAGCAGAGGATGTTTAAATGTGATAAAGAACTGTCATTTTATATTCCTAAACGTGCAGCGATCTTCATCATCGTACACACACATATTAAATATCCAGATTCTTGTTACATAGTAACAGAAGATGCATATTATGATAATGATGTGTAATTATATCTCAATCAATATTTACATTTATTTTATTTTTCTTAACCATAATTTGTTTGTTTTAATACATTTCTTGAGTAGGATATGTATAATTTTATCATATGAATAATTAACATAATTGTTTACATTTTCTTTTGACTGTTCGGCACATGTGTTGGCATGTGAGATTTTGTGAATTTAATTATATATAGGTAATTTTGGTTTTCTTTTCAGCAATTACTTTGAATCGTAATAATTTGGTACAGATACAAAGCCACATGAAATAATCTTGTTTACCATGGATATTACTATTTTGGTGCCCGTTTTTTAATTTTGGTTTTGTGACTTTTGCGAGATTATGACTTCAGTTCCTGATAGGATATTATGGACGCATTAAAGCAAAATAGTTTTAATTATTGGCAAGAACTTCCCGTTTCGTTTTCTTCACGATGGCCTGTAGCTTGGGTTTCTAGCTTCTTGTTTTAATCGAGCCATCGTGCCATAAGTGTCGCCCTTTTCATATAAACATATCAAGATGAGGCAACCAAGCTCTGTCTCGAGCTGTTGTGAGATATAAGATGGTTTAAGTCGGCATTTTTATGGCTGGCAGAAATTAGTGTTGAAAGGTGACGCTATTCAGAACATGACAGGCCAACGCAACATTTTATGGTTTTAACTTTAAGGAATCCCGAAGATATAAGCCTACAACTACGGCTGTATCCTTTATAAACCGAAATTAGTCACGTAATTTGAATATTTTAATTGTGGCATTTTATTTGGAATAATTTTAGTAATCTCAACCTTGAACAACCTAAAGAGCACAGTGTTACAGCCAACTATGCTTATAAGTATACATATGATATACTTGACCTTACGACCGTTCTCATTTCGAGTGGTGACTATGTTACGAATTTGGTTTCTATAACATAAATGGTTCGGAAGTTACAGCCAACTATGCTTATACGTATATCTATATAAGTATATATAGGGTTCCGTTCTGGCGACCCTAAAGGGTCGCCGGAATGGAACCGCACGACTACAGCATTTTTGAGTTCACATTTAAAATAAAATACCAGCGCTCCTGGCAGATAATGAGCGAACACAAGATGGCTGCCAGCTCTCCTAGCTGTCACCAGTGGAACTTCACTCTGGTGGCGAGTACGAGAATCAAAGACAGCCGCAAGCACATGCTCTAGCGGCCGATATGGGAATCAAAGATGGACGGCAAACAAGATGGCTGCCTCCAGCAGACGATGGCCGACACCAGCAGATGGCTAACAAAATGGAAGGTGAAAATCCCCTCCGGAATGAAAGAGAGAGCACGAAGGAAGAGAGAACGAGATGAAAGAAAAAAGGTGGAATGTAAAAGAAAGAAAACTTGGGAGGACTCCGAGGAAACCCTCGACGATGGAATGCAAGAACGGAAGTGAAAACCATGATGGACGCCGTTGGAGATGCACAAAACCAAATTCGAAATCAAAAACCAAATTTGAGATCGAAAATCCAAATTTGGGATTCCAAATCCAAGTTTGAGTTCGAAAACCAAATTTGAGAATGAAAACCAAAGGTCAATGTCGCACTGTCTGACAAGATGGTCGCCGCCCGACATAAATGATAGAGCAGGAACTTCCACACGACGTCATCCAAGATGGCCGCCGCCAGCCCTGCTGCAGACTGCACCTGCACCAGATCTGTCCTTTTACTACTACTATATTACAATTTATCTCAGGATGAATATTCAATTAGTAAAAAACCACTTGACTAGCATCATTTTGCGCCTTAAAATCCAAATTACCCGGGGTAGGTCCCCGGATCCATCGGTTAATAGGTGAGGATTGTCATACAAAATAAGTATTGCTTCCCCCCCCCCCCCCCCTTCCCTTTTTCCGGGAAACAATATGTCGTCGCCTATGACTCTAAGGCTTCTTAAAAATGCATTTCTGTGATTCGGTTACTTTCATAGCTTCCGTATGGACTCAGTTTACAATTTATATGGCAGAAAATTAAGTAAGTTAACCTTCAATATAATAGATGAAACGAAAACTGTAAATGTTAATGTGCTTACCCGGCACTTTATGCAGTGTTTTCTGAAGAGCTGACTTTGCTGGAGGTCCAAAAACACTAGGTACGTGTAAAAAAAAATGGTATATGCAAACAATTCAGTTAAGTGATCTATTGCCAAGTATAATTAATATTTTTTAGCATAGTTCATAAATTTAATTTGACTGCTTTAAGGATCATCTTTCAGGAAAGTGTAGCATAGTGGTGTTTTTTAATTGTCACTAAATAGCCTAATTATGTTTCGTATACTTCGTAACAAATTCTATCTGCAATGAATAAGATATATTTTTTTCCCTGAGTAATCATATGACCGTAACGAATAATTAATACAATCACTTCTCGTGATAGAATCAACTGAATGCTTCAAATATACGCAATGTTTACTAACTGGTATTTCCTATGGATAAACCATTAATGCGTATTTATCGATATAAAGTTCCTTCCAGTCAATAATTATTACATGTATACAAGGTACGTGTAGAATTCATTCAACAAACGCACTGAAAACAGAACTAACCACCTATATTTATTTATTAAGCGTCGTGGAAAACTGCATTCTATCGCCATTCGGCTGTCTGCTCGACACAATGGTGCTCTCCTAAAGTGATTGGTGTGTAACAAGGTACTATAGGCTGTTCACGGTAAAGTCAGAACTTTTATTGGCCCTTCCAACATGCATTAACCACTAATAAATATATCTTATTGCAGCCTCAGGCTTTAAATTTTGAGTGTGGTGGACGTATTCACTGTGTTTATTGGTCACATTGCAATGTCTATATTAAAAAGCAGCAGAACGATGGAAATTGGATGAAAGGATGGATTTAGAAGGGCCTTAAAAAGTGCTCACTTTACCGTGAACAGCTTATAGTAACATTTATTGAAGAAGATCTTACAGCCTTACGACTTCAATAAACCGCAAACTCCCAATAAGAGGTGGACCGGGCAGTGGAATCGTGGTTAGAGAAATGAGCGTGTCCGCTACGTTTAGTAATAAATAGGGATTATAAACATGTTTACAACTCACAAGATCAATACCGCAAAACGCACGTAATTGTGCTATTGAGGGAACGATAAATGATGCATGTAAATTGCGTGGTAGGCAGGTTTCATTGTCGTGCTCGCAGTATACGTTTTTATCTGCGCTCGGTACCCCACATGATGGATATATTTCAACTTTGTGACGAAGTGGTGTGGAGAACACAAATAAGTATAGTTGTAAACAGTTACAAATCGTACGAGAGAACTTGGTTTATACGATGATTTGGTGCATACTTGTATTCATCGCTAACATTTTGGTATTCAACAGCCTGGTATTTCATACCTCTTGTTCAGGTAAAGAGGGTAGGTGTTGAGGGGGGGGGGGGGATTATAAGGGATTACCAGGAATAACTAAAGCCCTTCACCTGCCCTCTGCAAATTAACCGTTATGTGAGTATGGCACTTTGCTGTATTGTCTCATCATTAGTCTAGTTGTCGACCTGCTTCGGAGCTATTGTACCGGTCTTACAGTTTCTGACTCGCCTTTGGACCCGCCATGATAATATGAATTTGACTTTGTTCGTGTATCTTTTGCATCACTTATTAGCAATTGGCACAGTGCATTTAACTTACAGAATTAATGCCTAGTATATAATTATGTACTGTCCACTGTTTATTACATACAGACATTTCAAATGAAACACGTTAAAGCTATTGAAGTTCCCTTATTCACATTATTATGAGTTGTAAATTTAATTTACATAATGTTTACTTGTGAAACCATCTCCGAATCACCAACTTCCGAAATTTAAGCGTTTCACCTCGCTTTTCCCGCACTGGATACGCCTAAGGAGCTAATTTCGAAAGCTCTGTATATTTCTGTGATGAGAGATACCAATAAAATATAACACTGAAGGGCATATATATATATATATATATATATATATATATATATATATATATATATATATATATATGTGTGTGTGTGTGTGTGTGTGCGTGTGTGTGTGTGCGCGCGCGCGCGCATATGCACATACACGCCCGCGCGCACACACACACACCAACTGACTGAATTTAAATAATACCGGAAAACTTCACCTACATATCCGTTACGAAAAAAATATGAGAAAAAATATATACATATACAATCTATAAGAATGGTTCCTAAGGGTGCTACACATCTGTACTAAATTGGAAAGATTCCCGAAAGCATTACAAATTTTGTAAATGACCTTCGAGAAGAAGTGTAGTTGAAGGAATGTCTGAGATCACTGCAAAACACGTCGCTGCCATTTACTGTATACACTTGTCACAGAAAAATATTGGGGTTGTGATCGTGACGTCACGTACACTTTCGTGGTCTCAAAGCTGTATTTATTATCCATTTAGGAATTCATAATATGTCAGTTCAATAACCGGAAAGGGTTATTGTGTGCTAGTACCTTTAGCATTAAAATTTACGACGAAACTTTTGAAAGCAGTAGACAATTGCGCGTGATAGGTGAGAAGCACTTATTTATTTTCTTCGCCTTAGTTTTCTGTGGGTGCAGTTAAGGCATAATTTGCCTTCTCTACCACTGTACCGATTGTACACATACATACATCCTATTTAAATAAAAGCAATAATTCAAGTCAAAATATAATAAAATAACGTAAATCATTGTATGTACCTGACATGATTAACTGGTAACGTAATGTACACTACGCTAATATAACAATCCATAATTCTAATCCAACTATAAATATTTCAGCAATTGCTTGTAAACTAATTAACTGGTATCACTGTACAATATTATGAATGGTATGGTAATATTCACAAATCAATATATAAAAACACGCCGCACTAAAGGCATACTAGTAATAATAGTAATACCAATAGTAATAATTCAGTTAATCGACACCTTAAAATAAAACAAAAGAAAATTCTAAAGCTCTACATATTAAACTTTTCGCAATGATAAATGGTTCCTCGGTACTGATAAAATAGAGTTCCTACCAGGTGGGAGCATCCGAGTTGGCAATTACACGGTCCGTGGAACCCCCAGATTATACGAACTTCTATTTCCTAAGGAGCCCAGGGACTTTACAGAATCCGTCCTCCTGGTATACAAGACTTTGTTCGAACTCACGCACGCACTTTACCAAGAAAATTATCCCGAGATCGGTGTTTATAAGGACGAAGATCACAAAAGACTTTGAGGAAGACCTGGTGCAGAGAGCTCTGAGTGCAACAGGTGTTTCTTAGCACTTTTTAATGCTAATACACCGCGGCTGTACGTTTTTTAAGGCTACTTGTTTTCTGAAAGTAAAAATTCAGTTCCCCCACTAAATACAGAAATAAATATTTTTTACTTGAGGTACTAAAAGCGCTAGTTACCCGGACCTCCCTAGTCTTGTTTCCGGTAGAGGGGAGAGGTCAGGAGGTGCCGACTTGGACGAAGGCGCACACCACGACAACGGAGGTTTAGGTACTCGGTAGGAACACTTTCGCGTAGTTTCCCTTGTGTTTTAGGTTCGATTTGTATTTTTCCCTCCGTTCATTTCATTCCACTGCAGGTTCCGGACATAAGTGAAGCCATGGCAGACCTCGAGGCTGCCATGGATGCAGAAAGACAATCTCTGAAGCGCCCAGCCCCCGAAGCGGCTCTCAGAGACGCGAATGACAAAATAATAAACTCTGTGAAACAGCTACAGGCATGCCAGCCCTTCAGGCCCCTCTGGCCACATCGGGGCCCCCTCAGGGCACAAATGCGCCCTCACAAAGCCACCAATAAGCGCAAAACATCAGCGCAGCGAACCCACAACCGAAAAAGGTGCAAATTAAGCCCTTTATAGTCTACACGACTAGGGAGCACACATATCCAGCCCTGAAAAAGGCTATGGACGCGAACATGGCCTTATCATGGAATGCTGTCTGCACAGGAACAGACAACATTTGTGTTTTTACCTCTTGTATCACTGACTATGTAAATGCAGTTCGCCTCGTGAAACAGTTGGGATATCAGCACAGCCTTCTGCGCCAAGAGACTGAAATCCCGGTGAAACTTGTATTCTGCAGGGTACAAGCCGATACTTCACACGACTTCCTGGTGGAAAAATTCCAAGCTGCCAGAATGCCTGTCACGAGTTTTTATTTCATACATGACAGAAACCGCAAAGCGATAAACAATCTTGTAGTTGAGCTGCCCAATGGCACCGACACAGCGCCCTACTTGGCACTTATAAGCTTTGCTGGCCTATCAGTGAAAGTAGAAGACTTCCACGACCCAACAGGGCCAGCTCAGTGCTCGCGATGCCAACGATATGGCCACGTGGCCGGAGGCTGTAGTGAAACACCCAAATGCAGATACTGCAGTGTGAACCACCTCACTACAGCCTGCACTATTGTCAACGACAGAGCACAGGCCAAGTGCGCACAGTGCGGGGACAACCACTATGCTAACTACCGCGGTTGTAGGAGCTACAAGGTAGCAAAGTGGAGTAGACTGCCACAAGATGAAAGACAGTCGCGCCAGCTGTCTATTCGCGAAAATGCGCGAACAAATGCATGGCAGCAGCCACTTCAATCCCAGGCCCCCTCAGGGCAACAGCAGGCGCCACCCCAGCCTCCGAAAAATACATCCATGCCCCACTGGGCACAACATGCGCGACCCCAGCTAATCCCGACCTATAATAGGTTCGGATATTACATAAACGAGGCTGAATTTCCATCCATCGCAAATGATTTCATCCTCCGCGATCCTAACAGGCGCTGGGGTAAAAAAAAAAAACCGCGTAAAAACCAAAGGAAAACTGGCCCGAAAATTCTTCCCCCACCCCCACCCCTCCCCAGACGAGCGAAGCTACAGCTGCCACCGCGGCGCCAGTGGCCGCTTCTGCCTGTGTGGCCAATCAGGGCCCAGCCCCTCACCCATTGGGAGAGCAGGTTCTCACAGCTCCCCTACAAAAGAAGCCCGAATATGGTCCAAAAAAAAATACGTCATAGCTAGAAGAAGACCCTGCTTCCTCTGCCTCTTCCTGACATCTTGCTTAACTTCACAGGAATATTTTATAAATTAATAAAACCAACTTTTTCATAGATTTTTACCTAACTTTTAAAGACCTACATTTTTAATTTTCAAAATTCCGTGTCAGTAGGGAACGGAACTCCACCGCCTTTCCCCTCATTTTTGTAGGCAAAAATGAGAGGAAAAAAGATTGGAACAACCGTGGCTCAGGGGCTATACTGGGTCACAAAACCACACTCCTGACATGCGAGCGCCGCGCGTGCCAGGTTAAAGTGCCTATACTATGGGGGATCAGGGCGGGGTGGGTTAGCTGCCCCTAACCCTGATCCATTCAAATGACTACCGCTTGGGAAGACAAGGGCCTCGGTCTGTACTTCCCCCGCGCTGAGAGGCATAGCCTCAATGATGAAAAATCGGCGGCAGCGACCAGAACGACCTCAGAGCCCATGGAGGCAGCACCTACACCCCTACAAGCTCCTTTCATCATGGACGCGATTAAAACTGCGTTCAACAGCAATTCTGAACTAAGCAAAACACCCCAATTAATGAACGAACTAATGCCCCTAGTACAACTAATCGTTGTTTGGACAACCCAGGCAATCACGCTCCACTTAAAGATGGTCAAGAGCATTGACCATGCAAACAAACAACTGTAATGCAGCTACAGTAAATAATCCCGATCCACACATACACACAATTTTCTACTGGAATGCGCATGGCCTTAGTAACAAAAAGGACTAATTTATTGATTATTTGCCTCTGAATAACGTAAAAATCGCGGCAGTAAACAAGACACATTTTACTCCAAATAATCGATTCTGTGTTCCAGGCTATGCCATATAGAGGCGGGACAGGGTGCAGAATGTAGGCAGAGGTGGTGGAGTTGAGATTTTTATTTACCAATCAATAGTACATCACGAATTATTACTTCCAGATTTCCTTACACTGGAAGCAGTGGGAATTAAATTTAAATTAGGTCAACAAAAAAAACTGCTATCAATTTATACGAACCAGGGCGCTCTCTCGCAGTAGCAGATCTTGATACATTAATTAATAATGTAGGCCCTGTAATACTAGTCATCGGGGACATAATGCAAAACATCCGTATTGGCATTCGCGAACTAGAATTGCAAATGATATGCTATTGCAAAGGCACCACACTAATCGAAATTATCAGGTTATGGCACCTTATGAGTCGACATATAACCCGACACAATGAAATCAACACCCTGATGTGCTTGATATTGTAATAAATAAACAGTTTAGTGCTGGCTTCGACCTCAGGGTCGAGCAGGATCTTTCCTCTGACCACTTACCAGTACATATAGATTTTCACTCACTTAATGTTAAAACTACCGCCCCTAGAAAAATTAAAGACTATTCCCATGCGAACTGACCTGCATTTATAAATTATATTGACGAAAATATACCGCAATTAGACGCAGATTCTACAACATCAACTGCTCTAATTGACGTAGCAGTCTCAGTCCTTACTGAAACTATTCATAAAGGTATGGCAGAGCACAATCCAGAGAAAATAATCACAACAAAACTAGAAACTTTCCCACAATACATACGGGATATTATCACTCAGAAAAATCACTTAAGGCGCCAGTATACACGCCGCAGAGATCGCAGAATTAAGGCACGCATAAATGAGCTGCAGGCAGTGATCTCTGACGAAGTAGCCCTTTGCAGGGCTAATGTTTGGGATGCGAAAATCGCAAAATTAATTACAAACACGAATAATCTGTGGTGACTAACCAAGTGCCTATTAAACAAAACTGATAAAGTTCCGCCCTTAACCATGGACACTTGTGTAGCCTTCACCCCTGAAGCGAAGGCACATACCTTTGCCAATGTGCTGGAAAGCACTTTTCAGCCAAATCAGATATTAAACAATGGCAGCCCACAGAATACGAACCAGAATATACACAATTGCAAGAAATTAAACTTGCCATCCGCAGTATTAAGCCTAAAAAGGCACCTGGCGAGGATGACATACAAGCGATTGTATTAAAGAAACTCCCCGCTATAGCTCTTGAACATTTAGCACTCTGTGTGAATTCAATTCTCAAGTTCGAATATTTTCCCAATATATGGAGAGAAAAAAAAGCGAATGTAATTGTTTTTCACAAGCCAGGAAAAGACAAGAAAATGCCCCAGAATTATAGGACAATCAGCCTACTCAACACACTTCCAAAGGTAGTTGAACATATTATATGAAGGCGAATAAAATTCTCACCTGGAAAGTAATAACTCACTACAAGAGAAGGAATTTGGCTTCCGATCAAAACACTCGACAATACATCAGCTTGTACAAGTCACGGAATACATTACCAATGCCTTTAACTTTAAAGATTATGTTGTTGCAGTATCCCTTGATATCGAAAAAGCCTTTGACCGTGTATATCACGCAGGCCTAATATGTAAATTGTATCATATGAAACTCCCTGACTGCTATGTCAAATTGATAAGCAGCTATTTGGCGCACTGAAATTTCACTTTCGTGTGAAGGTGCTAAATACAGCGCAAAAACTATCTGTTCCGGAGTGCCACAAGGCAGCATTTTAGGCCAAGTATTATTTAATATATACATAAATGACCTACCGAAACCTGATCACCGACTGGTGCTATGCGGACGACCCAGTTATTTTCAGTCTCTCCCGCAATCTCGAACTAGCAACCCAGAGGTTACAAAATGTCCTAAATGCTTTTCAAAATTTTTATACAAAGTGGCGGATAAAAATTAATGTTGGCAATAGTGAAGCTATTGTCTTTATTCGCCGACAGTTGCCCCAGGCGAATAATCATCCCGAATTAACTCTATTTAACGAACAAATTCCCCATAAAGATGTGGTGAAATTCTTAGGCGTCCATATGGACCGAAAGCTCACTTGGAAGGCGCATATAGATGCAAAATATGTCAGCGCCCAAGTCCGGCTATCCACACTCTATCCTATATTAAACACACAAGGCGCCTCCAACTAATTCAAAATAAATGTCTGCGGATAGCAGCAGATGCGCCCCGATACTGCCCTATTGCAGATCTGCATGGCGAATTAAAAATTGAAAAACTCGATGAGCACTTCATGAAATTAGCACAACAATTTTACACTGATTGTGTAAACAGTGAAAATGCGAAAATATCCAACCTCGGGGATTATGACCCCGAGGAAACTCAAACATATAAGCGGCCGAAAAGTATCCTGGCTCACAGGCCGCCATAACCCCCCTAGATTACCCCAGTAAGTCGCGTGATAATTCCCACAAACTCATACAATAATGCGAAGCACTATGTGAATACAGAACAAGGCAAAGCAAGCTCTGTACAGCTTCTGGCTCGGAGATGGCCCTGTGCTTTACATTACAATTTGTTTTCTATGCTACACTACGTGCGCACCCGAGTGACAGCATGCGCGGGAGCCAACCTGGAGTTTCGGTCTGGTGTAGGCCTGTGCGTTAGCTCTATACACCTACCTGATACCCAATATGGCATCTCCCAGGCTGGCGATTATATATTTATACCCTTCATTACTAATTACCCAATTCTTCGACACTACACTGGTCACGCACAACTCTGCCAACACTACACGCAACACCACACTAGCTGCAAGCGAATTTTCACTGTAGGTAATCCCAATTCATTACATCGCACTACCACCCCCTTCCCCTTCCTAATTACTCCTATTTTTATGCCTGGAAACTAACACTTTTTTTCTGCTTCCTGAGAGATGACTGGCATCTGCGGTCGGGTGGCGCAGTTCTGTCCCCCGCCTCCAGGGTCGTGCTACTGCGGTACGACCCTGGATACTGTCCAGCAGCGAATCGACACATTTCATATCACCCTCATTAACCCCCACAAAGTCTATCTTAGCGAACTAACAATAACCCTACTTTCTCCAGGCCCTAATTCAATAAAAGGAATTATTTTTATCCTCCGCGACTGTCGCATAGTTTTCTCCAGGCCCTCTCCACTTTGCCTGGTTTTCTATGCCCCTTACTAGACCCTTATTCTTTCGGAGTGTGTCCATGGCTACAATTGTAGTCATAGTACCAGACAACCCTGCTCAGCAGCGATGCATGCGCCCATTTTGTTGATTAAACCCGACCTAAGGCGTAAAGGGCTTGCCCTGAGACGCATTCCATGCTCCAACCGTCTTAGCTACTAACATGCATGCCGGAGGGCACACAGAACTGTGAAGGTGCTCACGCTGGTGCAGCGGGATTTGGGGGCTCACCAGATAAAAAAATCACGAAAAAATCGACATTCTCGCAGACCTCTTCAGCGGCCTAGCACTGAAAAGCGACGAAGGTCTGAAAAAGATAGACAACTGCAAGAACATCTATTACATGTTGTTGGATGACCCGAACTAACTGTTGGATAGGCTGCTGCTACTGCTTGTTTCGCAAAGTGTTGGAAATTACTCCCACTCCAACGAGATAGTTTCAATCATCAAAGAACTCGAGGAGGCGGGCTATATACAGTGAGTCGATTGGACATCGCCTGCTTCAAGGTTCGATAAGGTGCTGAAACGTCATAATGGAAGGGGCGCACTTAAAAAAAATACACTGTAGATTATTTTTAAAAAACTCCCGCTTTATATATAAGAAATATTTTTAGTAAAATGATAATTTAAATAAGAATACGCGCATTTAAAAATAAATAAAAACAAATAAAGTTAGTACTTTGCAGGAACAGGCGATGTCACAATCTGGTACAGGCCGATAGCAGGTGGCATAATCGATACTACATGTGTGTTGTGAATCGAATCCAATATGGAGGGGATCGAACGGATGTGAGTAATTAGCCAATAGGAGAGATTGGTGGGGGTCGACAGCACAACCTATATTTTAAATACATAAACAAATATGGCTGTAACCTGGTCATACATAGGTGATGTAAATATATGAAATCTAATATGGGTAAAGTAACATATAAACCAAGATGGCTACCTCCATAATGTATAAACAAATGAGAACGAAGAAATCAAGATGGTGGAATAAGTATAGTGAGGGGAGTGGGGGTGAGGGAGTCAGTCGTCTGCTGGAGTGGAATAGAGGTGAGTAATTTGTGGTACTGGGGGACCTTCGGAAATGTCATTTTTTAATTATAAATTTTTAAATAACTTGCTAATATTTTTAAAACTAATTTTTGCTAATTAATATTTAATTATACTTTTTTTTTTTTTTTTTTTTCCAAGGACAAAGGTCGAAGTCAAAGGTAATATGTCCTGCTCTCCTTACCCCTGGGCCACTTATCCCGGTCACTTGGGTCGCTGATCACTTTTCACCTGTGTGACCATGGGTCATTAATGCCTCTCGCCTGCCTCGGGAACAATTGGAATTTTTTGAATTTTTTAATTTAAAAAGGGCCATTTTACGGGAAAACGGGAACAAAGATGACGGAAATAGGCGTAATCCTGCTAATCAGACTTAGCCCATTATCACCCTTCTTGGTCCGCGTATACACTCTCAGGAGAAGCCATTTCTGAATTTCTGTGTTCTACGATTTGAGCTGTAAGTTTAAATGACTCAGCCGAGACATTCTGTTTTGTATATAGGCATTTGTATTTAACAGCGACATAGTTTAAGAATTAGTTGTTTTGTTGTAAATCTTGTGTGCATGGTTTGGTATACCTGTTCAGTCTCTCGTAGGAGTGAAATTCCTGTGATTAATTTTACAGATATTAATTTTGTTTTGTAGTGACATTTTTACTTGTAAGTATTAAAAGTAACTGTTACGAGCATACCGTAAATTTCCAGGTATTGTAAAATATTTGATTTGTTTTTCTTTCAGGATGCGAGGACGTTTATGGTTTTCCAATTTTTCGGAGGCTCGATGCTGTTAAGATTAGGCCAGATTTATTCAGTCCGGCCTGGGCATGGCGGTGAAAACCCAGAGACACCGTAAGTAGACTTAAAAGTCAACGTACAATTTCCATAACATTGAGCGTACGACAATCTGCATTGCATATATTGTATTTGATGAAGACTGTCGCAGGGCACTTGAATACTTGCCTAAACGTGGTTTGTCGCTAGAACCTCTTCCGGAGATATCTGACAATAATAGGAGCCTATGAAACTAAAAATGACTCATTACAGTCGCAGGCCCTTACTAGTAGCACAATATGTTAAGGCGGTCGCCTGGGTGGAGCTGTTTTACGTGTCCGCTGCCTAGAAGCGCTAAGGCGTTAAGGGTGCCAAAAATTAATTTCTACATTTTACCAATTTACGTGTTTTCTCGTTGTAATATGAAACCACAATATGAAATAAGCAATAAATTGGTTGAAAATAAATTTTCAAGAACAAATTAAATAACTATATCATTTTTTAATTTATATCGTTCTTCGTATACTCTTTGAACTTGAATGTAATTATTACATTAGATTACAGCTTGAAACCATTGTTAAAGTCAGTAGAATGTCATGAAGATATTTTCTTGGAATTTGATGATGTGGTTCGTCCGTATTTAAATTTTCACTTTTGAGAGAAAATTTGTAATCAAAACAAACAGAAGTGAAACCCTTATTGCAGGTGAACCAGCAGTAGGATTTCAAATTAAATTGCTGTATGGTATCCTGTGAGTTCAACAAACACTTTAGCTGAACCTAAGGTTTGTGCTAAAATGGATTTGTGAAATTTGTAGGAATAATGATTTTATGTTAAAATTGTTGTATTTATACTTACACGCATGATGAATGTATTTTGTAAAATGTTTTGGTAATTTAAAGAAGTTGCCATTTTTACCGTATCGATTAACCCTAATATATCCTAAAATGTACAAAAAAATTAGGCTCGTGAACAGCTTTAAAGAGTGGATCAGACCTCATCGTAGCACGTAAGCGCAAGCCATTCATTTTGCTTAGTCTTCCTGTCTGTAACGCGCCGTTTGAGATTTTCAAAGGTGCCCCTGCCATTTCATGACGTAATGCTAAAAGAAAATGTGTGTAGTATGTGCATATACCCTTTTAAAGATTTAGCATCGAGATGTTCGTACCTAAAAGTGACCATGGAAACACACCTTTTAGCCATTTTCACTAGCGAGAAAATTGGCTTCAGAAGCAAGTTGAGAACTTGAAATGGGTATGCACATGTGTAACGGTTCGGAAATGCTATTCCTAAGCAGACGTCACTCAAGCACGTGAAATAGTGTTGTAATAACACTTTTCCTGCTTAAGCTCTGCACATCGTGGGACCAGGGTGGTTGCGCGGTTAGCATGCTCGCTTCCAACCAAGGCGATCCGGGTTCCAACCCCGGCCGGATCACTTCGGATTTTCGCATGTGAAAATCGTGCCGGACGATGCCGTTGGTCGGCGTGTTTTTTCTCGGGGATCTCCCGTTTCCCCTGCCCCTTCATCCTCATTGGCTCTCAAGACCTCGATGTTAAGAGCAGTCCAAACCTCTGCCCACCGTTTGGCGGCCTGACAGGCGATCACCGTAACGCTTATGTCTTTGTTGTAGCTTTCCTTCAAACGGGTTTACTCTTGATTTGCATACGAAGCTGTGAGAAAAGTGACACAAACACACACACACACATTAGTACAGAGCTAAATATACGCAGAGAGATACCGTATACACGTAAACATAGCAGTCGTGTGTTTGGTTTTGGCGTTTACGTGAAAATATAAAAGAGTAGGCTATGTTCTATTCCTTGCAACAAAGAATAGTTGTCGTACTTGCCCTTTGTCAATACGCCAGTGTCTACATATGCGTACGTACAGTACACAAACTCCATCTCAGTTAGGAAGACGAGGGTTGAAGTACAATTATTAATTACCCATGCTCATACGTAGTTACATGTAAATAAAATAATCCCTACATTGTTTTGAAGTTTACGGCAATTACTTTCCAACTGCAGTATTATGCCTCATAACCCTTCCTGATTTACAGTTTCGGACTCTGTTTACGAGCAACCTGTGACTAGTGCACAACATATCGTCACCGATGCGAGCATTGAAAGTTCATCTACAATTCTTTTGATACAGTGCATTTTTAGGTTGTATTACTAGCGCAAGATATTTTCAATTACAGTGTAATTAACGGGCTTATAAGAAAATCCACTACTTACTCCCAAAGGATGGACAAAGAACGTATACGCGAATGTGTTCATTATCGTAACACACGCTCGAATGCTAGAATTACTACACCTCCGAAAATAACAAATGTAATCTGAAAAATAAATAAAAGTATGCTCATGTGATGAAATGCGCATATAAACATAGTTCGTGGCCACACACATTAGGCTACACTTATACGTAAGAGAAAATATTGTAACCGACAACTGTTGATTAGTTGTTCGGCCATGACACGGAAAACGGAAATAAATCCGAAATCTAACTGTTAACGTTGCCGTGTTAAGGGTTCACAACAAACATTACTTCGAAAATTGTAACTGATATTTTGATTCTGCCATCGAATTAATAGCATTGTGAATGAACATATATTTTTAGGTATTCAATTTCTTCCAAACATAGTTTTTACTTGAAGAATAGAGTTAGCAGAATTAGCATCTATTCAAATGTTCTAGGAAAGGGCATGCGAGCCTACCATGAATGCACCAGCGGGGCTACAGTAAAGTCCTGCGTGAAGAAGCTGCAGAACAACCACAGTATTTTCAATGGAGTACCGGTACTGTTTTTGTGCGGCACCAACGATGTACTTGTAGGTATTCTTTTAATTCTTAAAATTTTTTGAACATGTGAGAAATGCCAACTGTAAATGCTTTCTATTAAACATATGAAAAGGAATGTAATTAAAATAAATACTGCATGTCAACTAACACATCACAGTTTAAGCACTTGTAGCAGCACTGCGCTGTAAACATAATCGTTTGGTCTCACGTGGTGACACGGTATATGTTTCCTAATTAGACATTTCCACGTCTAAGTTGCTTTTGGGAGTTAGTAGTTTTTAGACAAACCAGAAAGTTAATTAAA
This sequence comes from Dryococelus australis, assembly GCA_029891345.1. Classification (NCBI taxonomy): domain Eukaryota; kingdom Metazoa; phylum Arthropoda; class Insecta; order Phasmatodea; family Phasmatidae; genus Dryococelus; species Dryococelus australis. Next base: position 218,419,571 of record CM056993.1, on the reverse strand, counting down.
GTCTCACAGGTGCTATGAGATGTCAATAAACGTAATGAGAGGCAAGGCATTGGTTGAATGTGTGTTTATGGATCGTATGAAGCATACATGTAATACCTACACATACACAGCGTAGGTTATGTGTGTAGGTATGTTCATTCGTATGTAGCATAGGTGCATAATTTAACTAAGATAACAAACTGTACTGAAATTTGATATTGTCACTCGTATTTCATTGTAATTCAAGAAATGGCCGCATAATACAGCTTGTTTAGTAGCTGCACAGCTTACTGATACGCTCAAGCGGTATCACATAGGTGCTCATTTTAGTTGGTAGTAATTTTTCATGTGAAATTTTTTTCACGCAATATAATACAAAAAAAAATTGCTGAAGTGGTGTTGTTCCAAATAATAATTTAACATATTCTTCTTATAGAGCAAAAGTTATGTTACGTCATTTCATCTGTTGCCGACATATAACAACGTTTTTAGCTTTGTTGCAATAATTTTATCAATATTTTTTGGTAACATAGATTATTTAAATCGAATGTTGTCAACTTCAGGTGGACTTGTTAATGTGTGTTTCCGGATGTTGTCAACTTCAGACGGACTTGTTGATGTGTGTTTCTGGATGTTGTCAACTTCAGGTGGACTTGTTAATGTGTGTTTCCGGATGCACCAAAACGCATACTAATTTCGTCTTGAAAACGGAACATTTTCAAACTCGTGTATCTTTCAGTTATAAAGGAATGCGTCGCTGTTATCAAGGGATGTAGTTACGTGTAAGAGGTTATTAATTTTCAAATAAATATATAAACATTCAAGTAACTATTCCTCAGCCATAGTAAATTTCACTTACACTAACTTTGTGTTCCGTGTTGGGACTAAATAAAAATGTATGAGAACTATCATCTTTCTGTCAAAGTGGAATAGTTCGTATACCTATAATCTCCGAATAACTTGCGGGAAACTATGATATTAGGCCTATCCATCTGTTCGAGCGTACTCAGCATTCACGACACGGCACATCTGTGAAACCGAGGTGAGTGCTGTCTAATAAGCTGATATCATAGCATCGTCTGGAGGATTTCTTCTGTACGGTTTGGAGCCCTAATAAAAATGTTTACACAAGCCGTATATAATCACATGTTATGGATGTCGGTTAAAATTAAGCTGTATATTAAAGAATAATTGCACTCAGACAACGAAAAGAAACTTTGTAGAATTCCGCAAATTTTTATTACACATACTGGTCAACACTATGGAAGTCCCACATACATGCTATTTGATTATATGAGCCTACTTTTAGAAATAGTATCATGTCTTTATTAATTTTGACATGAACTCAATTATGACATTCAATAATGCAACGAGACCGACGTTTCTTCACAATCCTTCTAAGCCTGTTGCATGCACGACCATTACTTGCAATTGTAATTATGTGTTTCAAAATATGTAAATGTCGATGCCTGTAGAATGCCCATACACATCGAGAGACAGCGATACAGATTCTATCCCGCAAGAAAAATATTACTTCTCACTGGGAATGACACACCGAGAGACACCAGGAAGAAATAGACAGCATTAGTATTATAAGGTGATTGACGTATGATATATGTTGTTTACAGTAAGTGTTAGAAATGATTTCTAAAACCCACTGAACACTGTCAACAGAGAGCACAACAGCAAAACGTTGGTACATGAAGATAGTCTTGCTATAAGTACACACATCAGCCACAAAAACTGTGCGCTTTTTAAAGGAGACCTGCATGGCATGGCTGGTTGCATCAATAGGACCTTTTTTATTGCAGTAAGCTCGTGCTGCTCGAGAAAGAACACAACCGAACGATAAAAATATGTAACGTAATTAATCGGTGGAAAATTCCAAAATGTGTTACCTTTATCATCAGTCGGTAGCGAAGCTTATGTTTGTTAGACTCGGAATGGTTGTAATTAATAGGTACATGTGATTCATTTTTGAGATTTGTATATTTCGCCATATTTAATGCAGCCTACATGAATGGTATATAGTTTGTAGAAGTTGGTTATAACTCATCGCACAGAAGAAATTATTCAGCTTTTTAAATATGACATCTTCAAATTCAGCTAGCATTAATGATGTCTAAACGTATTCATCGAACATGTCATATAGCTTTAACATTATCCTTTAATGATGTTAGGTATAAATGATATACTGTACGGTACTGGCTGCATGCATATGTGTATGTGTGTATGTATATATATATATATATATATATATATATATATATATAATATATATATATATATATATATATATATGTGTGTGTGTGTATGTGTGTATATATATATATACACACATACACACATACATACAAACTCTATCGTATCAGAAGCGGAAACATCCGGGAATCTAATCAAAAGCATTGTGCAAGAGTCCCTCAGATAGATTGCACGAGACGAGACATTAACATGGAGGTATTCACCCCTAACTCTTTAAATTGGGTGAGACTTTCAACCACTCGCCGGAACGTTTCCGAAAAAAGGCTTATTACCATTCTTTCTGTAGCGCTAGTTGGGGGGTCTGGCATACAGTCACCATTCCAGTTCTTCCAAGAGGAGTTCGGGGGCTTGAGGTCAAGGCTCTGGGATGGCCAATACATTTGCGAAACCATATTGTCAATAAATCACTGTGATTTATGGAAGGAAGAATTGTAATACTAAAACATACAATTAACATCTGCTAGTTGATCTGCCGTGGACACCACACAGTCAGTTAGTGTGTCATAATTAACTACCGACTTTAACGTACCCCAAAGTATTATAAACCTGTCGATTCCCTTCCGCAAAAAAGACCCCACTATATTCCCCCGCATCTACCAGATTTCACGGTTGGCACTATAGACGCCGCCATTATATGTAGCTTTCTTCAGTAGCTCACAACCCCTCAAACCCTCCCATCGTACTGCAACATAATATAGCGTGAATAATGACTTGAAATAACGTGTATTCAGTTGTTCACATTCCAGTGGTGGTACTCTTTAAACCACGGAATGCAATGCTTCACGTTTACAGGTGAAATGTGCGAGTTATGGGCAAATAAGTGAACTTCAAACCGAAGTATTCATAACTGTTGGTTGACAGTTACAGTGCTAGCTGCACAAGTTGTGGTACTGCAAAATTCATGGATTATGGTATTGCACTGTGACATGGGAAGTTCTCTTTAGTACCTGTTGGTCAACACACATTACCCACCCTGGTCAAGGTGGGAAAATTGGAGTGGCTCTTAAAATTGACGTCTTGATAGCCGGCTGTGGTTGTGTTGTGGCTGTGCCTTCTAGTTTCCTCGACATAATCATATCCCCAACGGTTGGCTTGAACAGCCTGAGAATTGACAAAATGGCCCTGATATATAACTTACAGATGTGACAACTAATAACATCACCGCGTTCGGAATCACTGAGCTCCCTTGCTTCACCCATTCATTTAGCACCACGTAGAACTGACTTACACAGAGCCCTTTGCCTTCTTTTAAAGTGGCCACGTTGGTTGTAATGACATCAAGTTAACATGCATAGAGAGGTGTCAGATTGTGTACATGCCTATTGGATAAAAATAATTACAACTTGGAGAAGATACGTACAAACTATGTTCTATACATTTACGATGCACACGAGACCACTTCATTGTAATTTGTCAATAGTTTGTATTACCGTCATACCTTCAAATACCTATTTTATTATGTGATTGGTGTGACACGGTGTTGCAGCAGGGAAGTGGCTTTGATGTTTGGCGGAGAGACGTTCACACTGTCCTGATAGTCCAGGAATATTAGGGGTTTCACCTCGGAATGAGAGATAGTCAGCTATAAACTTGTATAAACCTTTATTTTGACACCCTAAAACTTGTCTCAAACCTACCTATCGTAGGGTATCCGCGACCACGGATATTTCAAGGTCAAAGGTCAAAAAATAGATTTTTTTACACATTTATTGCAAATATCTCGTTTCCTATGGGTTTTGTGCTATTTGTATTTATTATAAATATTATAGAGGATTAAATTCTCTACAACTTTTGTTCAAACATTTTTTTTTATATCTTGAACCATTTTCGAGATAGAGGGCAGAGCGCGCGCAGTTTTTAACTATTTAGAGTATCATTCGAGGTCAACCTGTAGTCCCGATTAAAAACACGCCGTATAAAGTTTATAAATTATTGATAAATATATAATTCTAAATAATTTGCATTTTTTATTAACTATTACGTTATAATTAATAATTTTTTTCAATAATTCAGTATCTATTCATTTAATAATACTTACCTACTCGTGTACTTATAAAGTTATTAAGGGAAATACTTTAATTATTTTTTAATTCTAATCTTATTTATACTAATTACTTCCTAACTAAATAAAAAGAAAAGAATTAAATTTTTAATTAATGTTTTTATTGAAAAATACCATTTCATACATTTATGAACGTTGAAATTTAAAAAATTGAATAATAATAAGAACTACAAGTTCTAATTTCAATTTTCTTCTTCTTCATCATCGTCTTCCAGTCGCTGTAAAATTTCAAATTCCTCCGTGAAGAGTATTGTTACCATCAAGAGTATGGACTTTTATATCGGCATTGTCTCCAACATTTTGTACAAGTGCACCTGACTCTGATGATAAAATACGAGGCTGTGGATGATAAACTGCTGAAATTTCATACTGTACAGTATGATTATAAGAAGCTGCAAATCCCAAGCTAGATAAAATATCCAATAGTCTTCTAGATCCATATCTTCTGTGAAGAAATACAGAAAGGCTTAATAGTAGCTGTGATGAAAAAGAACGCTCCCGGACGGCAGCCATTATTGCATGGCTTATTGAAGTACATTTTGTTTTTAAATGATCTACCTTTCCTTTCCTGTTTTTTAGGATGACTTCTTCTAAGAAATACAATAAAGTTTTTGGAATTTCTTGGTTAACATCATCCAACATTTTACTGGGAGGCGGATAAGATTTAGTTTCAACAATGGATGATCGAATGTCTTCTCTAATAATAGCTGCTGCAGCTTCTACAGTTCTTAGTCTTTGTGCTTGAGGATTTAAGTTTTTATTATCGTACCAAGCTTTTGATAAAATATTAGCGTGTGAATCACGAAAAGAAATGATCGTAAAAGCTCCTACTTTTTCCGTAATTATTATATTGGTTAAGTACTTTTGTTGTAGCCTTGAAATAATAGTTTTATCATCTGATACATACCCTGTCAAGACATCTTTAAGCTCTTTTAGTGTAAATTGTGAATCGTTATTATTTTCTATGTAATTGAAAATCTCTATCATAGCTTCTGAAACTTGATTATCTTGACGAAGTTTCGGATGAAACGATGGTACTTTAATTGTGAAGAAAATCGTATAACAAACAGCATGGTATTTAGCTTCAGCAGCAACTAAATCATATTGAAAAAATATACGATTTTTCACCAATTCTCCGAAAGTATCACCACGTTCTTCTGCTTTTTTCATAACATTGTCTTTAAACTCAAGAGTACTCACTGCACTTATCTTGCGTCTATACTTTTCTTTTTTCTTTGTCTCTGCGGCCTCGTCAGCTATTTCACCACAAAATAAACACTGCTTCTTGAAATCGAACACTTCACTTAGTCTTTTATGCGGTACAGTTGGAGAAGCTGTAGTTTCATCTTGTTCTAGTCGCCGTTTTGCTGCTAATATACAATTTTTGCTAATGTAAACAGTTCGGCACTTTTCATGCACTTGTACAGAGGTTACGGTTTTTAAATAATCAATAAGACCGTCGTTTCGTTCGATACTTGCAGTTCTCAGAGTTTTTATACCACGCACTAGATTCACTAATGATTCACCTTCCGAATCTGACTTTTTACATATAAAACACAAATTATCCATCACTCTTAAAATTGTACGTCCGTAGTTACCAAGATACGATTCAAAACTAACGAATAACAGTGGTTCCTTGAAAAAGAAACCGGTCGTGAGTAAGCAATTGAACATCTGTCCTTTCTGGCTATAAATAGAAAGGTTCGTACTATACAATAGAGGTCCGTTGTCCCAGGTATAATTTTTAACGTTTTAAAAGAATCTATAAGTTTACGGATTTCAATATAGATGTACTTAATTATTTTCTACTTAAAATGTAATTAAAGTATTTCCCTTAATAACTTTATAAGTACACGAGTAGGTAAGTATTATTAAATGAATAGATACTGAATTATTGAAAAAAATTATTAATTATAACGTAATAGTTAATAAAAAATGCAAATTATTTAGAATTATATATTTATCAATAATTTATAAACTTTATACGGCGTGTTTTTAATCGGGACTACAGGTTGACCTCGAATGATACTCTAAATAGTTAAAAACTGCGCGCGCTCTGCCCTCTATCTCGAAAATGGTACAAGATATAAAAAAAATGTTTAAACAAAAGTTGTAGAGAATTTAATCCTCTATAATATTTATAATAAATATAAATAGCATAAAACCCATAGGAAACGAGATATTTGCAATAAATGTGTAAAAAATCGATGTTTTGACCTTTGACCTTGAAATATCTGTGGTCGCGGACACCCTACGATAGGTAGGTTTTGAGACCAAGTTTTAGGGTGTCAAAATAAAGGTTTATACAAGTTTATAGCTGACTATCTCTCATTCCGAGATTCTTGCCCTCATTTGACTAATATTCCTGGACTATGAGGATATTGAAGGAAAGACGGTGCCGGCTGGCGGTAGTGCTGCTGCCACTGTCTCCATCCCCACAGTCCTGCAGAAAGAATGCGAACAGTGTTCGACGACACGTTACGCCTTACCGCAAGTAATCTACACTGAAAGTATGAGTTATATAATTGTACTCAAGAATGTTCCTCACGGTACTAATATGGTAATGTGTTGTATAAAAAGACTTGCATTTTTAACTGGTAGCCCTTGTAGAGCACCACATTTTCGCCTGGTGGCGGTAATTGTAGTTTTTTTCCTAATGTCATTGTCATACGCTCATTACAGTCCACACTAGGCCACTGTGATGATAGTCATTTAAATTATAACCACCTTGCATTTTAAAGTGCCTTTTCAAATACCTGTGCTAGCTTCTTTAGATATACTTTTCAAAACAAAACTCTGAACGAATCAGATTCGATGTGTATAGGGGAGCAACACTCACCAGTTACTATATGCACAAATTTCACTTAAAATAAATAAATTTATGGGTTACTGTAGATCCCCAGAATGCATGCACTATTGTATAATTAAAACAATTTTCCGCAAGAAAGGTTGGTTCTTGCAAACTATATTGGTGGGCGGATTTTTCTTTACACCCCTAATGACATAAGTGTTAAGAAATCTGTGCAAATATTTCATTAATGTACGAAAACAGCAACACTATATATTTTTTGACTAATTTATTTCCATTCACTCAAGCGGGCGTCGATCGGTGCTACCATTATAACAATTGAAGCCTTCAAGCTATTTCCACTACATTTAGGCCGATGACTAATACTTCATAAATACATGTAACTTACGTAGATGTTGTAAATATAAATTAATGTATCGGACTCATTTTTTCAAATTGACTGTCTTGTATGAATTTGACTAAAGTGTACCATATATACTAAACAAAGTATTGTTTGCTGTAATTCAACCAGATATGCTACGCCAGTCTTACCTACTGCAAATATATAGTGCAAATCTAACAGTGACAAGGGATCTCTGTTCAGGATTTACATTTTGGTTTTAACTTGTTCAGAATGTATAAAAAAACTTCTATTTCAATGTAAGCATACCTCGTTATTAATATTTTGCCTTTACGTTCAAAGAGTTCAATGTACCCTTGAATACAGGTATCGAAATGAATACCAACAAATTTAAGATATGAAAGATAAGTATTAGACTTTGTCTTCAATGAGAATATTTTAAAATATTTACGGTGTTATTTTTCTATGCGTAAATTACATTGCAAATTGCGTTGTATACTACCAGTCTCAACTCAACATGAATTGCAGAATGCAGAATGAACTACATAAAATGATTTAAAAAAAGTATATTTTTAATTTCCCTCGGGAATCAGATCATCTGGGATTGATATAATCTCACAACTTGCCCTAATCCCGCTGCACCTGGCATAGATATTTTGTAATCAGACATCAAAGCTATAAGGTGTACTGGATGTACGGTACTCAATTTGAAAATCGCAGTTTCCTTAAAACCAATAATTGTGTGCACACTTTAAGGATGAACTTTTAATCAGTAAGTGGAAAGGTTAATCGTTTACTATTTGGTTATAGTACAGCAAACAAAAGTTACAAATTACATCATAGCATCTCCTCCACCAGCTTCAGCATGAAAGTGGTGTGCAACCCCTTCTTCTGAGTTACATTGCCAGAAACACGATCCCAACCGTTAAGAAGTTAACTACATCCCCGTTATAAATTTGTACTATCATATGTAAGGTAGCCAGACACCCTATGTAACCGTAAACTCGTGCCTACATGTCAGAACGACTGCCATTCCCGCTATAAAATGAGGCAGGGTGCTCGATGCTTGTAAGTGCTACGCAACATCACCAAAATTGGTGGAGCAAGGGAGTTCAGTTGTTTGAAATTTGTTGTAGGTATTGGTCAGCCCATGGTTAAGCAATCAGCAGGGCCATTGTGCTGCTAGTACTAGGCCTCCGCCCCGGGAGTTATAGATACTGGCGCTCGAAGCTCAGTCATCTGCCCAAAACCAGCATATATATATATATAGCCTGTGAATGCTAAGCGCCACGTTTGGTGGTGTAACGAACGCAGCCACTAAAATATGAAAAAGCGGGAATGTGTGATTTGGATAAATGAATCACACTATACAATTTAGCAGTTCGATAAGGGTAAACGCTACCTGGTGGCCTGTACAGTGCCCACTGCTAAATTCGGCAAAGTTTGGTGGCAGTGTGGGGGGTGGTAATTGGTGTAAGGAACACGTTCCTCTCGCAATAAAACAGTTTACGTCAAATACGACAGGCTAAAGGTACACTTTTACTGGCTGAGTGTTGTATACAGTAGAAGACCAGTTCGAAAATGACAACTGTGTGTTTCAACTTGGCAGTGCCTTCTGCCATACGGCAAGGGCTGTTTGCGAGCAGTTTACGGACATTTGGTTTCTGGAAGTGGAATGCCCAGCCCAGAGACCTGACCTCAGTCCTATAGAACACATTTAGGATAAACTGGAATGGTGACAGTGCGTCAGATCTCAACGACCCATATAACTTACTTGCTACAGTCTACAGGAAGATCGATCAGCCATTTCCCTGTCGACGTTATGGCACCTGGTTGACATAGTCCCCTGCAGTTTTACAACTGCAATGAACTCAAAGGGACGTCCCTCTTCGCCTTAATGCATGCTAGTGGACAGTTTAGCCGAAGGCCTGTCAGAGGGCAGTTTCGTATGGATTTCCGGATACATGCGGTCAGGTAATGTACTGTTACCATTTCTCACTCTAAAGTCTATGGGCTAAACAAAGTTCGTTAAGGAATGGAGGCCTAAATTAAATAAAAGAGTTCAATTAATACAATGTATAATTACCTCAAAGAAATCAATGAACTAAATTAATTAAAAATCAGTCACAATAGACAGTGTATCAATACGTATTCAATTATTTTCTAAATTATGTGTCCATGTTCGGCAGTTCCAATATTTACAATAAAATCGGTATTACATGTCCATTAAGCCTCCACTCAGTTTAGTCCATGCCACGCCAGTCCGCAATGTTCTAGACTTCTCCGAGCGCCCTCGCGCACAGTAGCCTTCACTCGTAGGGTTTCACGTCCTCTCGCACCACGAATACCGCCGGCGTCGTCTCGCATCCCAAACATAACTTCGCTCGCACTCGGCCAGATGGCCTCCGCCAAGACTGCTGGCAGCTGGGCCGCGGCGGTGTTTACAATGTCGCTTGTCGTAATTCAGAAAGTTCGCTAATTCCCTACTTGGGCCGAGTGTCCTAGTTCCCAGAATATTCTTGCATCTCCTGTTGGCTTCTTCAGAGTGGTGAGGAGGAGTGGCTGTAACGCCTGCCAGTCTCGCCTTTGTCAATCATTCACGGGCTTCCTAGAAGGCTCAAGTGGTGGGGGTGTGGGTGGTGGTGGGTAGAGGACGAACGGCGACAAGGCAGTGAGCGCGTTCGTCTGTAGTGTGGTGAGACGAGGTGGGCCTTTCCGCGGCGCACATAACGGCGGCTGGCGGCAGGTGCCAGCTGCAGCCCGTAACAGTAAGTTGTCTGTTTCGACACTCACAGTTGTGGTGTGAAGTGGAACAGTATTCTTAGTTATTCGTTTCATTTTCTCTCGACAAAAATATTCGTGATCACTGGAATTTTCGTTTACTAACGAAAGGAGCTATTCTAAGCGCATTCTAGTGTTCGTTTGACATCACTATGTACGTTTAGAAACTCGAAACGAAAACAAAGCCCTTCGTGCCTTCGTTACCGAGTTTTATTATTACAACTTTGCTGGTGTGTGTAACAGATTGTTTTTTGGGACTGTGAAAGAATAGAATCGTGATGTAATTTGCCTTCATGTATTATAGTAATATAAAAATATGTTTCAGAAAAAATATTTTAAAAGCACCAATTAACCTCTCTGTTTTAATTTGTGAACTATCTAAGAAGCAGTGTAGGCTGGCTATTGTTAAGGAAATTTATTAGATTATTAGAGTTGTTTATAATAAGCTTAGAGTACATACACACTGATTTATTCATATAATTTGCTTTGTACAGTGTAGTTCATAAATCACATGATAGATGCCGCTAAACAGTAGGCCTAAATAATTCTTGGAGGTTTACAACCCAATATCTTTCTCTTGAAAATAATTGAGTGAAAATTCATATATTTATATCTATACACTCTACAAGAAACATGATTGCGTTTATTTTGTTGTCCATCGCTTATTTTATAATCTTGGTATTATAAATAACAGAATAAAATGCTTGTTCATAAATAGCTTGCAGCCAAACAGCAAAATGGTCATTGAGAAAAATCTTCGGGCATGTAACAACGAAAGTTCTGTCTACTCTCTCTTATGGGCGTACATGCGAGTCTATTTCAACTCAGTGCAGACGAAATTAAAGCATATTTATCCGTAATACATCACATGTCCAGCCGAGTTACAAAATAGTACGATGTCGTCAGCACTTGATGAACGAAATAGGCCTTTCCCGATAACACATTATGTATTTAATTCTAACATTGAAAACACGCCAAAAGCAAACACAATATTTTGAGCGCTTTACTGCTTTGCTTTATTAATGTCTTCAATATTAATTATTCATAAATTGCAAACAAAGTCTCATAAAAACAGTTAAAGTTCATTTGCATAGCGTTGCCACCCTACATTCGCTAACGAAAACCCAAACATTGCCGAAGTCTGGAAGGGCTGTAACGAATTATGACTTAGAATACCAATTTACCTTTCTCGAATATTTTATTAGTTTCTAGAGCTTTCGAAACGTAACGAAATATTAACGAATAACTTAGAGTAAGCCCCCAGGTCTTCTCCTAACGCATGTTTCGCACCGCATCGCCAGAAGTAAAGATTCACACATTGAAACATTAGAGAAAAATTCAATCGGTGGGAATTTAAGTACGTGTAGGAGTATCACTTATTGCCGTTACCGCAATACATTTATTTAAGTTTCCACGTGGTATCTGCCAAAGCGCCAATCGCTCATTTGTAGTTATTGGCCGTAAGTATTAAATAACATATTTGGATATGTTCATTCTTGTATTGTCCAGAGAAATGTTATATTTTCTTCAATTGATTTACTTTTCCCACTCGTCATCCACTTGTCTGTGTTACTGCTCTTCTAAGCAGAACTCGTCATTAACGTAGAGCCGTATTTTGGATGCATGACTTCCTGTTATAACCACCCCCCCCCCCCCCCCTCTCCCAACGTTCTTAGGTCACTAGCGAATATTCATAACTACAGCACACTCTGTATTTTCCTATATTACATAACATCATACAGTAAGTTTGTTTGTTTTAGTGTACCTATCTCGTAAGTAACATGTAGTCTGTAAATTCAATCATTTTTTTTATATCCTCGACGTATATACCCAGCAAATTACACACCTGAGGCAACCCCGTTAGCCAGGCGGACCTCCGAACGTAATAAGAACACTTTCAATTAAGGGATGTACAAGCCAAGGACGAAGTCCACAAATCTGGGGATATTTTGAAGGAATATACTGTAAACCTGGACGCGCGGAAATCTGATTGCGTGAATATTTCTGCATTTTCAAAGCAAGTTTGTAGGCAATTACGTATGAATTATGTACAAAATTTGACGACAGATGAGACGTATAACTGTAGAACATCCAATAATACGTTTATATATCTCGCATTCGATTATAAATGTGACTTAGTAGTTTCACACCTTGCCAGGAAACAGTCATACAGTTTGTGTCTGCCTAAGGTACTGTCGTACAAAAACAAAGAACCTCTACTTGCAATCATTCATAGCTATTGCTTAGAAATTGGCATTGACTTAAGCATTGATACTTAGATAACGTTATACATTGATTCCATATATTACATCACAAAACTTACCTGAGAATTGTCTGTATACTATATGAATGCCTTATGTCTAATATCATATCATGTCACTGTTGGTAGGTTTTCAAAAATATATGTACGAGTAAGTAGGAAATATTTTCATCATTTTCTAAAATGTTTCTAACTGTTTTACAGAAGCGATGCAGATGCAGGTGATAGATCTGCAAAACATATTTTCTTTGAGTGATGGTTCCCTGAAGATCCACTTGTACGAGAGGTAGGTAACATGTGTGTCGTGTGCCGTATCAAAATACCACACGACCTTAATTGAATTTTTTTATGTTTAAATTAAGATTTAATATTTTATAACAGCGTTTATATACAGTTATCTACTAAATTTTAATGTCATTAATATTGCAATAATAGTGTGACTTACGGTTTTATTAGATTGCTTAGCAAATTTTATTTCATTTCTGTTCATTTTGTGGTTTGTAAGAAAGTCTCTGTAGGATGACGTTAGCGGCGTGCCGAGCTGTGTCCCCGTGCTTTGTTGAATTTTCATGTGAGTTGAGTCGTTGCCCATTCCTCAGGCAATTCTCCTTTCTCACCTTCAAGCTGTGATGTCTGTCAGCATGCCCCGCGCAATGCCCTCGTGATAGCCTCCAACAAGCCTTTGTCTGTGCTAAATTTTCTTCATCCCCCTTCTTGTATGATATGGACGCGACCGTCGGTTTTGCGCAGTTTATGATATTTTAACTGATTTAGAAACTTTGTTTGGCCTTTGTTCACTTTTGCACAGTTCTTATTTTTAAATGACTTGTTGAGTCGCTTTGAAGCCAACGTGCCGTCGCACAATAGTGCTCTGTTGACGGCGTTTTTCGGCAATTTAATATGTTTTAGCTTTTTTTTAGTTTTCATTTAGTTCATTTAGAAGGTGTCGATGTAGTGGGATTTTTTTTTTTTTCCCCCCCTCAAATTAGAAGCTACCACGTGCGTTCTTCTGTTCTTCCTGTTTCCTCACGGTCAGTAAAGTCTTCTTTGAGTGTGTTAAGAGATTTGTACGGCTGATCTTAACGTTGACGTCTTGAGAGCCGAGTCTTCTTTCAGCAAATTCCCCCTCCCCGTCAAAATTATTAGCACAACGAATATTCATTTCTTAATTTTACTCTCTGTCGTAGAAAGTGTCGACGAGTCCACGGTATTCGTAATTTTGGACGAGATTACATTTAGTTCCGTTTTCCATTGTAGTCTGGGAGGATCCGTCTGTTTTGCAGTTGCCACAGCTTTTGGACGGAAATTCGGGCTACTTTTGGTGCTGTGCCTATCTCCCAACTGAAGTTTGAGACGAAATGGCGCAGCTGTGTGCCACATGTGTGTGCTTCTGACGTTGGTTTCCATCTCCCGGTGGCAACACACAAATTTCTCAGGATTTCCTCTGTCCTCGCCCGCTAAGTCTGTAGAAAAAGTTTTGATTTGTGTTAAGATAAAAAATTCTCACGCACATAAGATAAAACCGTAATAATTTGTAATTACTGGGGACGTCATTCATATCCTTTTTCAATGTCCATAATGTTTAAAGTTAAAATTTTAAAAGTGATTGTAAAGTGTGTACCCTTTTTAATTTTTACCGTTTTTCAGTCGTATATTTTTGTCTTGTGAATAATCATGATAATTGCTTGTTTTAATTTTTTTTCCTTTCAGCGTATCAAAACGCAATTAAAAATATGTATTTTTAACAATAAATACTTGACAACCACAATATTTATACTTAATTTTATTGATTATACTTTCGTGTGAATGCATTTATTGGTATTGTCAAAGAGCTCAAGTGCTCCTTTCCCCCCTTTTATTTTGTGTCCATGTGCAAAGTCCAGTTTTGTATTTTTGCTCCCAAAAATATTTGTCTGCAGTCTCCCTGGTGTAATTTCTGTTATTACATCATAATCCACTGGTATTTTGTTCTTTTGTTATATTTTATTAAGAATTGTGTTTTGCCTGGGACTGTCTGCCTATATATTTAAGTGACGTAATATAAAACGCCTTAAACCCACATGTATGGCACAGTTGTCTGTGTTAGCATTATTTTCATGTGTAATTGGCAATATCTGTGGTATTCTAAAAGCTATAGGATATGTAGTAATTACATGAATACCTGAATCCTCTGAAATTGAATAATTAAATTGCGAGTGCTTTGTGCGAGGCAGGGTATTGTTATTTCAGGCCTTGTTACTAGGGCTGTGAATTAAGTGAGAGGTTGTTCTATGTCAACGTCTGTATGAGAAATTTAGGTGATATCATATGAAGTCTTCGGCGTCGAAGAAAATGATGTGAGACAAACATGTAACATTAGGAGTTAGTATGGAATAGGCGTTTGACGGCCAAGGGCATGAGGCATAGGAGCGCAGGACTTGCCACCGTCATCTTGTTGTGTCACCCGGTCGCCGTCTTGGATGTCATTGACCTTTAACCCCGAAATGTGTGACCTTTGACCTTGACTTTGACCCCGACGACCTTGAACCTAAAAAAACTTCCATAATATTCTGAAAAATTCCGAAATTAACTATTATTAAAATTTAATTAAAAAATTATTTAAAAAATTGTTAAAAAGATACTCAGAAATGACCCATTTTTTCCAGAAATGCTGTGAGGGATCAGCAACCCAGGTAACAGAGATCGGTGGCCCAAAGTCAGAAAGGAGAAAGCTATCAGTGACCCAGGGGCCAGGAGAGCAGGATCTATGACCTTTGATCCAAAAAATCCAAATAATTCAAGAAATTACGAAGAAAAAAAAATCACGAAAAATCCCAACAAATTTATTATTAAAAATTATTTTAAAATGTTACAAAAGTTATTATTTAAATTTAATTTAAAAAGTATTTAAAATTACTTAAATTTACCAGAGGTCACCCCTAGCCCATACTCATCACGCCATCTTGGTAGGCGGCCAACATATTGGTATACATCACCAATCTGCCACGTGAAATCCAATGAAAATGACCATTGCCACGCGACCTTGACCTTTGACCTTTAAAATGCAAAAATAAAAATAATTTAAAAAGTTTTAAAAAAATCCAAAATATTGAAAAAAAAATCCTGCCAGCTGTATTATTAACATAAAATAATTAAAAATTATAAAAGAAATTATTGAAAACTATCTTAAAAACTTATACATTAATTTTTTAACTTACATTTCCCAGCACCGCCATTAATCACATTCGTTCCATCCCCAGCAGACGACTGACTCCCTCGCACCTACTCTCCTCACCTATACTCATTGCGCCATCTTGATTTCTTTTCGTTCGTCATTTGTTTATACATTACTGGAGACCGCCATCTTGGTAGGTGACCACCATCTTGGTATATATCACTTGTCTGCTATCTTGGAAGCCAATGCCCATTAGTAATTGAACTTTAACCTGTGATCCATGACCCCTGACCCCTAAACTTGATCTTAACCCAATGACCTTGAAAACCAAAACTCAAGAAAAATACATAAAAGTCAGCAAGCATAATACATTAAAGACTACTACCATCATGTTAGATGCAGACTATCTCGACCTGGACCCCATGACCTTGAATGACCTTGGAAACAAAAACTCGAGAAAAAATACATAAAAGTCAACAATTATATTACGTAAGTGTCTACCACGTCCATATTAGATGCAGACTACCATGACCTTGACCCCATGACCTAGAATGGACTTGAAAACAAAAGCTCGAGAAAAATACAAGTCAGCGAACTTATTATGTTACAGAGGACTACCACCATATTAGATGCAGGTGACCTTGACATTGTATGTTTATGTGACTAAACCAGACCCATCATACTAATAGCGACCAAATGAACGAGTATGTTATAATCATGGTATGAATCAGCATTTTCATAGGCTTGATTAGTGTTAAATTTAAATATCTCTACTGCCAGGTCCCTGGAGACTTGGAATGTACGAGGGCAGTTAGGGCGATAATCATTCATGCTCTTCTCAGACACAAAGCCGCCACCAATCCTCCTCAACCCTCACCAATCTTCCTCAATCCTCACTAATCCTCACCAATCCTCCTCAATCCTCACTAGTCCTCCTCAATTCCCACCAATCCTCACCAATACTCCTCAATCTCACCATCCCCACTAGTCCTCCTCAATCCTCATCAATCCTCTTCAATCCTCCTAAGTCTCTAGAAATCAACGGCCTTGTCGGTGCCTCTACCTATAATCTAAGAAAAAAGATTCACCCACTGTCTCCAAAATTCGTACATGTCGACAGAATAATGTTTGTGTATTCAATCAACTATCCATACATATTTATACTAAAGTCTTTATTATCATTATATTGATGTTTATAAGTGAGTGCTCATAGCGGTACTTTAATGTCGTGAGGGATAAAAGGATACGACACAAAAAAAAAATTATTATAATAATTTTTTATTATTTTTAATAATATTTTCAGAAGAAAACAGTTCATCACATCATCTGATATAACTCCGATCCTCAAGTTGTCTTATGATCGAAACCACCTCTTTTATGGCAGAGTGATTCCCACGTTGTTGCCTATCAAGCAAATATTTAAGTCTGTCTACAAGTTTGTTGGGATCTTCGGTGAACATATCCTCAGTATATTCGATATATTCTTCCATTCTTCACATCACTTGTTGAAGGAAACTTGTTGGGGAAATGTGCAGGACCGTCGAGGGAATAATCTTCGTCTTCAACACTATCACTATAGTCAGTCATCATCAATGCTATCTTTATGATCGGCTACACTTCCTGCTGCATCCTCAATATCAATTTTACTATTCTGTATTCTGTGTAGCAGGAGTTGTATGGTCATCAGTATTTAGAGCTGATGGTCGTTTATTTTGAAGTTCACCGATTTCACGCGAACATCTTGCAAATGTACATTCCACACAAACCGATTGGACTGCACTTATTCCGACTTTAGTATTAACTGTGGCACCATTGTCATCTTCGGAAAGCGTACCCATCTATTTAGGAGAAAGTATCGATGGTATCGCTAACTGGCCCCCAGTAGACGAACACTTGCAGATCTGACTATCTTCCTGCAGTGTATCATCTTAAAAGCTGCATGTGGCCATTGTCGTAATGCTTCATCGCACAAAAAGGTCTCTTCGTACAGGCCGTTCTCTCATGTCGTCGATCATTTTGACCATAGGTCAACACTCGATTGTAGAATCGACACTGGAGACAACCAGTTAGCGATGATGCCTGTAATGTAATATGATTGTTGACTTTTATTTATTTTCTCGAGTTTTTGTTATCAAGGTCATTCAAGGTCACGGGGTCAAGGTCGAGATAGCCTGCATCTAATATGGCAGTGGTAGTCTGTAATGTATTATGCTTGTTGAATTTTATGTACTTTTTCTCAAGTTTTTTATTTTCAAGGTCATTCAAGGTCATGGAGTCAAGGTTGAGATAGTCTGCATCTAATGTGATGGTGGTAGTCTTTAATGTACTATGCTTGCTGACTTTTATGTATTTTTCTAGAGTTTTGGTTTTCAAGGTCATGGGGTTAAGATCAAATTTAGGGGTCAGGGGTCATGGGTCACGGGTTAAAGTCATTACTAATGGGTATTGGCATCCAAGATGGTAGACAAGTGATGTATACCAATATGGTGGTCACCTACCAAGATGGCGGTCTCCAGTAATGTATAAACGAATGACGAACGAAAAAAATCAAGATGGTGGAATGAGTGTAGGTGAGGGAAGTGGTTGCGAGGGAGTCAGTCGTCTGCTGGGGATGGAACGAATGTGATCAATGGTCATAGGTCCTGCTCTCCTGACCACTGCGTCACTGATCCCTATCTTCTTTCTGACCCTGGGTCATTGATCCCTGGCACCTGGGTCACTGATCCCTGACAACATTTCTGGGGAAAAATGGGGTCGTTTCTGAGGATCTTTTTAATATTTTTAAAAATAATTTTTCATATTTTTTTCGGAATTTTTTTACAATTTTTTAGATTTTTTTATTCTTTGAATTTTTTAAAGTTTTTTTTGTGTGTTTTGAGGTCGAAGGTCCTCGGGATCAAAATCAAGATCAAAGGTCACATGGGGGTTAAAGGTCAATGACATCCAAGATGGCGGTCGGGTGACGTAACAAGATGGTGGCGGCCGGCTCCTGCGCTCCTATGCTCCATGCCCTTGGCTGTCAAACGCCTATTCCATGCTACTATTAGGGGAATGGAAGAAAAAAAAAGGGGGGGGGTGGGAAGTTTGTAAAAACTCGTATACCTCTGTAAAAGGAACCGGCGAACGTTACCTTTCACCAACCAAAGCTTCCCAATGCAAAAATAATGAGCTATCCCAACAGGAATCGAGGCCGTATAGGTGTCGGGGGAGAGAGGCAAGCTTGTCATTACACTACCGTGGCACTTCCTAAATTAAATAATGCAGAAAAGTACACAACCCAGTTTTACGTATCATTGCTATACACACACGGCGTCTAGAGGTGGGTAACTATAAATGTCATTTGAAATATTTTTGGTAGCAGGCATATATTATCGCCTGTATATGTATACATTTATCAACAGCTCTTGAAGAGTATGTCACACGGCATACACTTTTATAAACCACAACTTATTAATGTCAATTCATCCCTTTAATTATCTATACGTGCTTTCGAAGGAATTCCTATTTTTGTATATGTGTGATTGCTTAGTTTTTGTTAATTTTCAGGTTCACGGCAGCCCACAGGACTGACCTTGTCCACTGGAACCAAGAAGGAATGAAACTCGTAATGAACTGATTGCGGCGGGAGTTGGCCTAACATAATAAAGAACAATCTTACAGAGTTTTGTAATTATTGTTTCCTTTTTTAATAATTACAATTAACGTGAATTATTTCAACAAACTTCTAGGAATGTTTGCCATGGGGAAAACGGAGTACAAATTACATATGTGCATTAATCTTAAACATTTACCTACTGTTCTCACAGAAAATAATACACGTTGGCAAACCAGAATGTAACACCAAATTGAGTTGAGGTGAGAGGTTTGTGTCGCTCTTAACACCAATTACCAGCAGAACCTATGTGAGGGAGGGTGAAATATGGTAGATATGGAGCAGTGAGGAAATTCAAAAGTGGCCGAGCGGGGAAAACGGATGGGCAAGCACCATCGACTGGCACAAATTATCACATACAACGATTGTGGGATTGACTCCGCTGGGAATCCAACTCGGATCATATTAGTGGCAGGCATATGTTCTTTTTATTTGACAAGACAGGCAACACGCACCCTCTATATACACATAGAGTAAAGAGAGTTGCGTTCTGGCTTTTGCAATTTATGTAACAGAATTTATGAGCATATGGAGGGGTATGCTTAAACTCTTTAAGTTCAATAGTTCTCGGCAATGTGTGTGTAAACCTCGAAATAGTAACCAATTTTATGTAGTACTTTAAACACCCACGGAAATGTACAATTTTTTACATAACATTTCAATGTGTCAATGTAATGCAATCGTTTGTACTCTAATCTCATTACATGAGAGATATATTTAGGCATAACCTTACTACCGCGATTTTTATACAAACCTACTAACAAACCATTGCTGTATAATAAATACGCAGGAATAAGAAAATAACGATACAAATGTTTTCCATACATGCTTGTGCGTGAAACCTTTGATTCGTTTACTGAAAACCAGCACATATCCATACTTGTCAACACTTACATGTTGCCATTAGTAGCCCATTTTCCGAACTAATTCTACGGTCTTATAATTCGTAGACAATTCCGGGTACCTGTTTTTTATTTTCAAGTGCATCTTTGATAATACTTGAAAGTTTGTGTACCATGATATTTAATGTATAACGTAAATTAATGCCGAGGATATATTACTTCAACCTATGTAGTGGTGTGATTGCCGTGAACGAAATATGAACCTCCAAGATAAAGATATATTTGTTGACCGCAAATGACACCATGTGGTACTAATCATTTACTGTAGTTTTCCCCAAGTTTGTCGGGTGAGCTCGTAGCCAACCTTTTTAATGTAGCAGTTCTTCCTCAAACAATAATATATATATATATATATATATATATATATATATATATATATATATATATATATATATTGACGTGGTTCGGGATCCCGGAGATGAAGGGCTGGGTTCGTACCATGCCTGGTATGTCAGGAAGGAGGGGACAATAACTGGTGAAAATGCCCAGCGCCATGCTCGGTAGAGCAATGATAGTGGTCGTAGGCCGATGGCCTAAAGGATCTCTGGTTCTGTGTCAGATTGATGATGGCTTTTGTTAGGTGTATTATTAATTGTGTTGCTTATGAGCAGTCTTTATTAAAGGACGGAGATGTGGGCCACTTCGCACACAGTCAAAACCACTGAGTTTACTCTGCTTTCTAGAAGCAGACTCTATAATACAAGCCTTTTGCACACGAAACACTGATTTTAATACTGCGCTAGGGCGCAGTGCCCCATGATACTCTGTAGAGTATAGTAGCCAATGAAAATCCTCGATTCGCTGCATGACATTTTATTGACGAAATCGAATGTTACATAGCATGACTGCCATTACATTTCATTGATGAAGCAGTCGAAGTACTCGTGGCCTGCCGGTCGGCAATGCTGTTAAGCAAGGCGTGGGTCTTAAGTATTATTTACAGAACTACACGAGGTCACGCGTTATGTCCTGGAATGTTACTTAAGGAAGCACAACAGTACAAACCTCGGTACTAAATTGAAAATGTTCTTGGTACTTACGTTACTACTGCACTGAAAATGATTTAAGCTAAACGTTGAGTTTGACGAGGGAGGTCTACGCGGAGCGCACCCTCCGTCCTGCCGATAGGCCGAATGCCCAGGTCGAACTATTATGGCCACGGCTTCGGCTAAACTGGCTCACGCCGGCGCAAAAACGAAATTGGAAAAAAATGTACACTTGAAATTATGATGATTAGGCAAATTATGATTGCAGATAGTTATGGCTACTCACGGAATACACATTGATGACATACCCACGAGCACTCGAGCGCCTGTTGTGGCCGATAATGTGACATCACGGGTATGTAATCACTCTTCAAAGGCTATATTAAATGAAATGAAGCCTTTAAAGGCAATTTTTGGACGAATGATTACATATGCACTCTTAATAGTTTAACATATATAAAACCCTTAGTGAATTTTTTTTCTGATTTTTGTAAAAAATTTTATAACTGTATGTACATTTTTGGAATTCTTTAGCATTCCTTAGGGATTTTTTGGTGTTTTTGGGGTTAAATGTAGGGATAAAGGTCAAGGTCTCAGGTCATATGAGTTAGGGGTCAAAGGGCAGTGATATCCAAGATGGCGGTCGGGTGACGTAACAACATGGTGGCTCCTCGCTCTTCTCGCGCTAGACTTCTCCAAATCATACTACTAATAATTATTGGTCATGCTATTAGAATAACGTCAGGTGAGGAATATGTTACAATACCAGCCTCTGTTTTGGCTGGAATACTCTTGAATAACAAATCTGGAAGAACGGAATATCGAGTTTCAAATATGCATTGATAAGTTTTTGTTAGAGAAGAGATATATACATGCTGAAAAAAAAAAAGTTATTTTAGAAGAACTTAAAATCATCAAAACCAAGGAAAGGGCGTCAATATATGTTAAACTCAGTGAAATACAGTCCAAGTATTTCAGTCTCGACCAAGTTAGAATAGCGCTTACAAACTGTAAACGAATGAAATGGTCATCCGAGGACACAGCTGCCGCTATTTATTTAAAGGGTGTTAGTCCTAAAGTCTACCGATATTTTAGAAGAAAACTGAAATACCCACTGCCTTCAATTGCCACAGTGAAGAGATGAGCTTCTACAATTTATTGTGATGATGACTTGCAGAAGGATGTTCTCCTATTGGTAAAAAAGAAACATCAAATGTACCAAAATATGAACGCGTAACCGCGCTATCTTTCGACGAAATGCACATCACAAATCAAATTTTTTTTTCAACAAAGTACACGAAAAAGTAATAGGGACAGACTACCGTTCAAGTAATTATGGCCAGAGGTTTGCTATCAGAGAGGAAGCAACCTGTTTATTACAATTTTGACACTCACGTGACAGAATCAATTTTGAAGAAAGTTGTTGTAGGTCTACATTTAGAATCATTAAGATATCGGGTTTATTCAGTAACAAGTGATGTAGGGCATTCTAACAGAAACCTTATGAAATCGTTAGGTATATGTGAAAGTAAACCGTCAGTCATCAACCCCGGGGATAAATCAAGAAATATTTTTTTTGCAGATCGTCCACAGTTGTCAAAATTGATAAGGAACCCCTTTTTGGATAAAAGCTTTACACTTGGAACTGATGCGAAAATTGACAAGACTACTGTGCAGAGTTTGTTACATCACTCACCTAACGACTTCAAATTAGCTTATAAAGTAACTCATGCTCACCTAGACGTAACAAAATCACAATGCCAAGAAGTGAAGACAGCCGTGCAGTTGTTTTCAAGAACTGCTTCCTGGTTTTTTTTTTGTGGTGAACGTTATATAATTGAAGCGAACTGGAAAAAAAAACTCGCTCCGCCTAACATTATGAGTTTTAAGTTTTGTTTAGCTGAGGAGTGAGTGCTGGACAGTCCCTCTGGCGTTATGTAGCTGTAGGAGCTGGATGGTTTTAGACGACGTACGTACGTCCGTGGGCAGCTAGCCAATGTCAGCAAGCACCTCTACACAATTCAAGGAACCCGAGACCGTCGGAGACGTCAGCCTTTTCCTACTCCTGCTACAATAAAGTAACATCCTATGAGAGCAACTCCCTGCTGCGTCATATTTCAGTATTCTACATTTTTTATTACCATAGCGTCCCATTATGTAGACCTTGTAGAACATTTATACCGGCGCCATAGTGAATATGTGTTGCAAGTATAGGTTCCAGCAATTTTTACCACAAAATGCCCTGTTAAGAGTTCTGATGCCTCTGAGCCAGCAAAGCAAGTTTTAATTAATTTTTAGTTAGGCTTCGTTTATTTTTGTACCTAGCCACTTTAATTGAGAGTGGCAGTCAGAAACGTTTTGGTATTTAACACATACTAAATTGGTTCAGATTCAAAAGAAAAGTGAAATAAAAAGTCACTATCAGAAACTAACCTTCTGCACGGTAAGTCTTTTTAGAAGTATAATTCTAACCCTTCCCTGCTTACATACCTGGCAAAAATATATTTTTTCTATCTTGCAAAGTGTCGATGTGGTAAAACCATAATATTCGGCTTACTGACAAAAGGTTTTTGTCCTGGTCCAGTCGTCTACAAGATGAATGTCCTGTATCTTCAGAAGCAGCTGTCCTAAGCCTGAGCGTAATCAGGCACGATGGTTCCACAGTTAGGGACAAACTACTTTCACAGTATACTTATTTATTTCAAACAATATTTATTTATTTTAATTTTCTGGACCTGCAATTTTTTTTCTTGAGTGCAATGTGTGAAGAGGTGATGAGATGCGCCAGTGTTTAAATAACTTTGAAACAAGGTTACTCGTGATGTTGCTGATATGCACCTAGCACTGTCTAACTGTATGCGTGTTCTTACGGAGGTGAAGTATAACATGGAATGACTTGTGAAACGATTTCTACCGACCGGGAATCTGCAGCTCAATCGACACATTTGTACGAATGTAAAACAAATGCGATTTTAAAGTGAGAGAGAGCAAGTTATCCTAATTTTTTTAGTGTTTTATTTGGATGTAGTTTTTCGATTTCAATACAACTACGTGTTATTTAACTAATAAATGTGTGTGTGTGTTTAGTACTTATAGTTTCTCCGTGTAAAAAGAAGCGTAAGTAAGTTTCTATATATTGGTCTTGCTTTTCCCTTGGTGAACGGGATAAGTACGTACTATAGTTTCTATATATTGGTCTTGCTTTTCCCTTAAGTACGTGCTATAGTTTCTATATATTGGTCTTGCTTTTACCTTGGTGAACGGGATAAGTACGTGCTATAGTTTCTATATATTGGTCTTGCTTTTCCCTTGGTGAACGGGATAAGTACGTGCTATAGTTTTTGAACAATCTGCCTATACTGTGCTTCCTTTTTCCTTTGGATAAATGGCAAGTTTGTGAAATAGTTTCTTTTTAAACAATCTGCATATGTTGTGCTTGCTTTTCCTTTGGATAAGGAACATTTACATGCCATGTCAGTTTTATAACAGTTCCTATTTCCTGCAATATTAATCATATTTAAATTTGATGCACATTTTTAAGCTCCTTTCTTTATTATTGAAACAAATAACTTGTGCGACATCATAAGCAAATAGCCATTTAATGAAGGGTATTGGGTATTTACAAAGAAAGGCACACTGCAAGATGGAACTGTTACGGCCTGTACCAACTACCACTCGAAAGTGCGTGCAGAAGAAAGGGAAGTAAGAATGCCGATGGAGAGGAAGTGCTTACATGGCGACCTTCATTATGTCACGCTCGCCTCACAAGTACACCACCAGCCTCTCTATGTATCGCTCGCACACAGCATCATCAGCGATACTTCATCATTTTTTAAATTATTTCAATATGTATAAGAAATATTACACAAGTACTGGCGAAATAAACTATATATTTTATATCATGTTACACCATACTTGCAAAAAAAAACACATGAAGGAAATTAAATATTTACTCATTGCATCGTATATAGACACAAAACACTTGAAAGAAAATATTTTATAAGAAAAATGTATATCTAAAAAAAAAAAAAAAAAATGTTTAGCACAACATGTAAATGAAAATATTTTACAAAATAAACATGTATTTAAGAAACAAAATCTTTTACACAACATGTGAAAGAAAATATTTTACAAAATAAACAAATAAAACCTGTAACAAAACATGTTAAAGGAAAAATATGTGATAGTAAAACAAGCCTACATTTATCTGCTCTTAATGATAATTCTCCTTACGCCTTAAATAATTTTCTTTCCCCATCCATACTATTAATCATGTACGTCGATATGTTGTTTACACCGTGTGTTTCTTGCGCTACAAAAAAAACTACGGTCTAGTGTTACTGGCTGCTGCGACGTGTAACCTGGCTAACACGTTCGGCGCCACTCTCTAATGTCTGCTCTACTGTGCTATGCAGATTTCTGGTTGTATCGGAACTTTGTGAAATGTGTTTAAAAATGTTAATTGTATGGGCACCAGATCACTACCGTGTTCAGTTTAGTGTAGGTGTGTGAAGAGATTGAAACCATGTACTTACTACCAAGACAAAAATCATTAACAACTGTTACTATAACCTTATCCAATCTTACTCATCTGTATCGTCGTATTTAACTATGAAATAATCACACATAAACCCTCGTACAACAACACACACGTGTAGGATCAACTTAATGCAAGGATAACTCACAACTGGGATGAAAAATAAATTTAGTTGAAAATGTAAGAGATGTGTTTGAAATAAATAATTACATTATTAAACTGAATATGAAGAAAAAAAAATTTGAAATTCAATTACTTTAAGTGTAATAAAATTATACCACCATCGTCACTAATTAAAATTTAGGAAGAGAAGTAAAAGTTATAAAATAAATTAAATTAAAATACTGAAATAGTGCCAATTAAAATGTCTTAGTGAAATAAAATGAGTTAATATTGAAATTTCCCAGAAGTAGTTCTCTTAGAAACGTGTGTGTTAGCTCCTGGCGTAACCATAACTGATGTTACGTTAAAGCACATGTTAAGTCTCAGTTCTGCAATAAAATAAAATCTCTTCTTAACACTAAACGGAGAAATTAATAAAGTTTATGTCCAAATACAAAAGATTAAAAGTTCAGTGAAGTCTTTATACTTGAATAATATTGCTCCGGACTAGGCTCATTAGCAGAGTGTGGACCTCTGGTTATATACATATGACAAACATGAAATTACATCAAAGAATATTGTAAGATAGACCATTATTCAATAGAAATGTAATTAGTCTTTCTAAATTCTGCTCAATTGTACTGAAAAATACGCTGTTGCTTTTAAAATTGAATAGCGTCACCTTGACTTAGGCTATATCTTAACGCCTGGTAAACATGGCAACTGCACAGTCCTCTGCGGCGTCTTCTTAAACAGGGCCCACTCCAAAATATATAAATAATCCGAGAGACTCAGCCCTCTTCTTAAACCTGGTTGGCTTTTACAACACTTTAACTAACCTCTGGGGCAAAATCCTGCTGTAATGTTATGATGCCTCCGCAGATTACATCAATTAAAAATTAACTGTCAGAAACGCGACCGTGCTTTTCAAAGGCCGTCCCCAGAAACCTCCACTTCCAGCAACTACGGCAGCAAAAAACTCTAATCGCACGGAACTACTTCCGGTGACCTAACAGAAAATGAATAGAATATTAGTCTCTCTCTTAAAAATGCAAACGAAATTAATAATTACATTTCTAAATAAAAGGAAGTAATTATGCTATCAGAAAAATAGACAAATAACTAAAAATTAACATGTGTAGCTCCCAACCTTTTATCTCAGATCGATATCAGAAATTCATAGAACAAGAAACATCAGAATAAAAATATTAATACAATTTGTATTGGTGGTTTTCACAATAAAAATGTTAGGTGTTTTTAAATAGAATAATTATAAGCCTGGGAGGGGTTAAAATAATTAATATTACTCAAATCATTAAAATATGTATGCGTGTTAGAGTCTGAAACCATGCATGTAAGTAATTGTACTAAAATATGTCCAAGCACCTATGCGTACTCTATACTCAGCATAAAAGTGAACATAATTATACGTAAAAATGAACCTTTAACAACGGTGATTTGGGGGGGGGGGGGGGTGATGGGGGCGAATGAAAGGTTTTCACCATCTGGGTTTCTCTATAGATAGAGCAAAGCTCATATGCGTAAGCACACACGAGTACCTCTGGCCGTGGGTTCGAAGGCGTTGTAACCTCCCAACTGTGCCAAGTACTGTCACCTCATTCCGAACACACCTTAAAAACTTTTGCCATTTTTAAAATTACGTAAATTATTTCGAGATTTTCACTGTCGTGCTTTGATTAACGTCTTTCACCCGCAATTTCTTATTTTCATATTTCCACTGTTTGTGGAGAACTTTGTTTGTGGACGGCACAAATGAACCACACACTCGTTACTATCGCAATCTTGCACTGTTAATTGAAACATCTTACCATAGATGATTCTTGTTGCGAGGAGGAGGAAATGAACATTTTCCTCACATCGCTCCACGGTCACTGTCACGGTCACGGTAGCTGACGGCTGGTCTTATTATAAAGCCGCAGTTTAAGGGGGATGGAGGAGGTGGAACAGATGTGACTAATTAGCTAATGAGAAGCATGGGCGGTGAGAACGCATCTGATTGGTCGGGTATCGGGTCGATTATCACATTGGAGGAGGGGGGTTGAACGGATGCGAGTAATTAGCCAATGAGAAACATTAACGGGTGTGGAGGCTTGTAGACAGTCGAGCGAAGGTGACCAGTTAGCCAATGAGAAACATTGTTGGGGATGGAGGCTTACCGACTAAACACTGATTAACCAGTTAGAAACATTTTTGGGGCAAAAGCTTCCGAAGACACCTGAGTAATGGGCCAATGGGGAAAAAAAAGGGTTAGGGGTGAAATGGAGGTGACTAATGGATAAGAAAAAAAAGGGGGTAATTAGCCAAAATGAGAAGCATTGGTGGGGCACTGAACACTTAAATATATTGCAAGGCGGAGTGGTGGGGGTTAGTCAAACGAAGGTGGTCAAAGGTGACAGACAAACTCTAAAACAAGTTACGCTTACCAATATGGCGTCGAACGATTTGTAAGAGACAAACTGTAAAACAAATTATGCTTATCAATATTGTGGGGGAGCGAATTCAACTAATTGGCCATAATGCTTACCAATATTGTGGATGAAGCAATGGCGACTAATCGGTGGAGCGCACACGACTAATTGACAGTGATGTCTACCAAGATGGTGGCCTCCAACAATGTATAAACAAATGACGAACAAAACATTAAGATGGCAGTCGACTGAAGTGAGAGAGACAGTAATGTATAAATAAATGACGTACGAAAAATAATATGGCGGCCATGGTGGAAAGGTTATGTTATTAATTTGTTATACAATTTTTTTAATACGTTTTTAGTAATATACTTTTTATGAAATTTTTAACCCTTTTTAAATCATTTTTAAAAGGTCTTATAACCAAAATTTTGTTAGGATTTTTTAAATAATTTTTAAACATTATTAAATAACATTTTAAAAGAAATATTTAATACAGTTTTAAAGGTTTTTTATAATTTTTTTCTTAATTTTAAGAATATTTTTCGGATTTTTTTTTTAAATTTTGAGTTTTTAGGGTGAAAGGTCACTGGGGTCAAGGTCTAGGTCAAGGGCCAAAGGTCTCGGTCAATGTAATATTGGTCCAAGATGGCGGACGGTGACGTAACAACATGTCGGCAGCCGAATTCTCCCATTCTGTCCCAGGTACCATTGCCTCAGACTTCCCATTTCTCTACTAATTGTGTCAAGTTAATCTGGAAACATTGATGTTGACATATAAGATATAAGTTATATCTTATGAACGACGCAATGGTAATGTAAAAATATTTTTCTATGCACGAACTGGAAATATGACATCAAACGAAATGGTACTTCATATGTTAACTTTATACACACTGAAGCTAAATTCCAAATAGTAACTGAGAACACTATAGAGTCTTAAAATCCGTGCACCTTAATGAGGGAAACTATGGAAGTTAATTACCAAACTACCAGTTCGGCCAAATATTAATAATGTTTCATTTCATGAAAAACCATTTTATTTGATGGAGTTTTTGTACTACGGTAGTATCTAGGTTTAATCATTGTTTTAATGTTTCGTGTTTTTATTAGGAACAGTGTTAAGGAAATTACATAGTTGCGTAGTTACTGCAACACCAGCCCTCCCAGTTTGTGGAGAGTCGTGGGGTTTTATAGTTTAGCTATAGGATATTTCCACCTTTAGTGTGAACAAAGAAGATCTGGTAGGTGTTAGGCCCCCCTCGGGGAATCCCCCCTCCCCCAATGACAGCAGAACAACAGCCAACCACGATTAACGAAGACGAGCCAAACAAGAAGAGGAGGGTGTCCAAGATGGGCCCCCCCCCCCAACCTCCAGGAACAACAAATACTGTATCTACCAGCCAGGCACCCCAACAATCCCCGCCGAAGCCAGATCTGCAACCAATCACTGTCTACCATTACAGTGACAACTCGTACGAGAAAATTGTGAAGCTCTTCAGGCAACATCTGAAGGACCCCACCGCCAACCGAGTTGTACCACAAGGAGTGCAGTACATAGTCAAGTCACACGAAGAATACCGAAAAGCTGTTCACATCCTGGAACAGCTGAAAGTTCCTTTCAGCCTTATCATCCCCCCCCCCCCTCTTTCGCAGCGAGCTGCTCATTAAGGTGGCAATGAAGTGCATGGATGCTTCACTAAGCATCCAGTTTATCTGCGAGGAAATCCGCGGGCCCTCGGATTCAGTCCTCTCTCAATTGAGCCCAAGCTCTCGCTGAGAGACAAGAAACCCTAAACATGTTTATTATTGTGAAGCTGCCACAAAGCGACCACAGCAAAAGAATCTATGAACTGTGCGCCCTGTGTGGATTATTCGTCAAGGTTGAAGAGTACCAGAGGCCGTTAGGGCCTCCGCAATGCTTCAATTGCCATAGATTTCGACACTCTGGAAATGTTTGCAATGCCCCACTCCAATGCCGTCTGTGTGGACAAGGCCGCACTACAATCACCTGCTCCATGGTAGACAAGGATGACCTGCCAAAAAGAGGTTGTGCTAATTGCAAGGGAAACCATGCAGCTAACTACAGATGCTGCCCCGAATACAAGAACGAGAAGTGGCGTTTGCACTCTTTAGATGAGAGGAAAAAACATATGCAGCAGAGCAAGGCTGCACTACAACCCACCTCACAGCCCTCCCGGGCCTATAACCGCGCCCCTGTCGTACCCTGGGCACAGCCCAACCAAGAAGCCACCCAGGCTTCTTGGTTGGGCTGTGCCCAGGGTACGAACCATATCGTACCAGTAAAATCGCAGCCTCGCACACAGGCACAAAACTTCGGGCCTGGCTTCGCACAACATACACCTGTGCCAATAGCGAACAACTACGCAGCTATCGCGGCCGCAGGATATTCTGAAGTGGATTTTCCTGCCCTAGCCAATCCCGGGAAGCCACGCCAAAACAATTCACACAAAATGTGCTTAAAGTGAAAGGGAAAATGTCCCATAAAAATAAGAAAAAGTCTTCGCAACCGAAGACACAAACCCAACCCGGCCAGAGTGCGCCGTAGCCAGCTGCCCCCTCCACTCCCCAGCCAGTTTCTTATTCGCCAGTCTTTTACGCCCGGACTTAAATGAACTAATGAATATTTCCCCAATAATATTGACTGTTGGCGATTTAAATGCAAAGCATCCCACTTGGGCTTGCAGCTCGCGAACAACCAATGGTAACACTTTATTCCGACACCAGGAGCAACATAATTACTATGTTGATGCGCCCTTGGAACAGACTTTTGAGCCTTCTAACATTAATTACCAACCATATATTTTATACATTGCGCTCAACAAAAGACTAAATTATACTTTTAATTTCCAAGTGCTCCGCGAACTGGCCTCAGATCATTACCCTGTCCGTATACTATTTAATGCCCTCGATTTTGACAGTACGCCAGAGAGAAAAATTATAGAGTATAAGCATGCGAACTGGCATGGCTTTCGCGAGTATTAAAATGAATAGGTGAACCGCCAGCCCCTATAGACTCCTCTAAAAAATTAGACAATGCTATTAACCATACCACAGAACTAATTCAGTAAGGGGTTAGTAATTATATTCCGGAGAGAACTCCGAAACTTCGAATTGATTTCCTGCCTGATAATATCAGACAGCTAATCACACAGAAAAATAGACTGCACAGGCGCTATTCCCGTGTACCTGCAAGGCAACTCAGAACTCAAATTAATGGTATTACAGAGTAAATTAACAGGGAAATATCCCAATGGCAGACAAGCTGCTGGGATAAGAAATTATCCCAATTAAATACAGCAGGCAACAGCTTATGGCACATGACTAAGGTGCTTTTAAAAAGACATGATCCAACCCTGCCTCTTCAAGGTAATGCAGGGGTAGCTTACATGCTTCGGCAGAAGGCTCAGGCTGTAGCTACATACTTAGAAACAGTTTTCCGGCCAAACATAAATCCTAGTGACCATGTTCATACAACTCATATTTACAGGAACCTCCGAGTGCGTCTTCACCAGCCTACAGCGGACGAGCCAGAGTTAACACATGCAGACGAGGTTAAACGTATAATTAAATACACGAATCCCTGTAAAACACCCGGGTTCGACTCCCTACAGGCTATAGTACTGAAGCAGCTGCCTGACAGCATGTTCGAGGATACAGTCGAGTGCATAAATGCAAGTCTCACCCTTGTTCATTTCCCTACCGCTTGGAAATGTGCCAAAGTATTTATTATCCCTAATCCTGGTAAAGATAAGACCTTACCACAGAATTACCGCCCAATCAGCCTTCTTAGTGCGCTCTCTAAGAGCCATGAACGAGGAACAAGTTCTACTGAGTCGCCTTGAACAGCATATAACAACCGCGAATTAATTTTCCTAGTGAACAGTTTGGCTTCAGGAAAAGCCATTCGAAAGTTCATCAATTAGTACGGCTCACTGAGCACATCACTACTACATTTAATTGGTGACACTACACAGCTGCAGTCTTCCTCGATGTTGAAAAAGCATTTGACAGGGTTTTCCATGCAGGCTTAATTTATATATTATTTGAAAACCATTTCCCTAACTGTTATATCAAATTAATTTCACCTTATTTAGATGGTCGCTCCTTTGCAGTCTCTGCCGAAGGGGCGAGACCTGAGTTTAAGGAAATTAGGGCCGGAGTCCCTCAGGGCAGTATTCTAGGCCCAGTTCTGTATCATCTATACACACACGATTTGCCAGGCACATTAATCTAGGACTACATGCTGATGACACAGTCATATACACTCACTTGCGTCGTGCTGAAAGTGCCATTCAGCGCGCACAGGAACAGCTCAACCAGCTGGAAAATTATTTCTGCCTGTCGCAAACACGAGACTGTCGTCTTCAGTCGACGCCATAGACCCCCCCCCCCCCTTTTTTGCAGTCTTCGGAGACAATATTCCGTACAGAGACGACGTGAAATATTTAGGCGTCACTCTAGATAAAAAACTGACATGGTAGCACCATGTGGAGAACAAGAGAAATCTTGCCTATGCTCGCATGGCAGCCTTATATCCAATAATAATACGCGGATTCGACCTTCAGCCACACAACGGGATACGAATCTATGCGTTAATGATTCGCCACATAATTACATATGCGGCCCCAGCTTGGGCATATTGTTCTAAAACACATATTCAGAAACTCAGAAACTACATGTGGTGCGAAATAAATTCCTCAGACCGGCTGCCAATGCACCACGCTATATCACCATAAAATACTTGCACTTTGAGCTAAAACAAGAGCTCTTGAGAGCTGTCTTCCAAAAAATAGCCTATCAATTTTATGACTCGTGCCAAGAGCATAATAATCCGCCAATTACGCCTTCAGAGACTATGATCCAAAAGAAACTCAACACTTTAAGAGAATAAAATATCTGCTAGCGCATAGGCCGCCATAGATCTGAATGTAACGCCACTGTCCCGCGATACATAGTCCAGTGCAGTCACCTTAGAATTAATTTCAGCAGGTGAAAGTATTAAAATAGTGTTAATCAGTAATACTACAGTAGGTAATTACACCTCTCATTCCCAGCCAGCTGTTTGTATGTATGGCCCGATGGTGTGCTCTCTACAGCAGCTGGTGAGCCCCCCCCCCCCCCCCCCAAGAAAGAAGAAACTATCTCCCCTCATGCGAAGCTCCGTGCACTCGCAGCATTGTGGCCGTAGATATGCTTTGTTGCTACAGCCTATGGCTACAGAGATTGGCCGCTGCGAGGTAGCACAGCAGTAGAATTAAAGTTATGTCCCCCAGGACATAAACTAGTAATAAGTAACGCAGAACAACTAATATAATTCACGCTTCCCTTTACAGGCGATTTGCTTCCTGGTTAGGATAAGTAACATTCGGCTAGCGTTAGCTCTGCTAGCACTGGCTGGCAGCTAATTTCCTTTTCTTTTAGTTTTCAGGAAATCTACTGGTGATACGGGGGGTGGGGGGATGGTCCCATTGCACCTTTCACCCCACCAGAGCGGAGTGCACCCCTCCACTCTGGTTAGTCCAGCGCCAGACAAGTCCAAAGAAAATAAGACCTCCCCCCTTTTTTTTTTCTCTTACGCCCATACCCATCTGTTTCCTGTAGCATTTTCTAATAATGCTTGTAATAATTTCAAATTCCTTTATGCCTACTAGGTTTGTACGATGCTTGTGCCAGTTTTTTCCCCAGGCTCTTCTTAGTATAGTTTTAACGTTAGGTACACTAAGGGAGGTGGCCATGGTCCAAAACGGTGGCCATGGCTGCCGACATCATACAGTGTATGTGCCATTCACTAAGTATTCCTAGTTAGAGCACATTTCGTGTTTGAATGTTTTCGTTTCTCTTAATACCTGTTTATATTTTCATGGACTGCATAAACATGATAATTAGTACTTATAGAAGTTTCGACAGCGGAAACATTATTTAATAACGGTGTACAAGATTCAACTTTGCTTATACGCAAAGTGTATAATAACACAATGTTGGCCAACAAATATTTATTTCGTTCTCCTATCCACTCCTGTTTAAGGACACACACGTCTGTAGCTGTTTTAGTGTCCTTAAAAAACTTGAAAGCGTAATGAATATTCTTGCATATTGAAGCTGTTAATTAAGGCTGCCACTAGACCCTCTATGTTCCAGTCTTTTTTGGCTTATAACATGCTTATATGTAAATTTTTTTTAACGGGTCAATATTTTTATGTAGTGTACTTCCATGTGAAAGTGTTATGGCGGCTTTGTGAATGTGTGCTTTTTGCAGTTGATGTACATGTCGTTGAAGTTGCCCGCGGTACGTTAACCGGGGTTGTAAGCAAGTTCAATGACCTGCGTCGAGAGGTTAAGCTGAGGCGTGATGCACGTGCCTGGGTTGCCGTCTTTCTAGCTCTTGGACAAGGAAAATACCTCCAGCCACGTAGAGGCAGTCATCCAAACCTACACACAGTAGCAGTAGCACAAGCTAAAATAAACGAGCATTTTTGTCCTTCTAGCATAATATGGTGAGGTAACACATAATCGTGATGCTTGTCTCAAACTGACCATCATACTCATTTGTTCTTTTCTCAATAAGCTTCATCCTTCTTCTACAATAACTTAAAAATACTATACGAGGTATATATTCGACTTCATATTGTTATCGCTTCAGAAGGCCGTACATGGATACATTGAGCACCTGAAGGACGACACCAAGAAAGAAACCATAACAAAAAATAAACCATTTGCAGAAGGTGGAGCTATATCCGTTACACAATGATTGAGAAAAATTTAAAGTTTTGCGAGGAAATTCGTGTAGCTGTCGTCAGTGTCAATTTAATGCAAAACATGCAACTGCCGCAAATTCCAGTACAAATATTCTACAATAGGCTAGGGCCTACTACAAGTTAATGCCTGTGATACTCTTGATATGCCAGTTCGCCGGTAAGAGGCTTAAATGTTTAAGGTAAATGGCAAGCAGACAAATTATGTAATAAAGTATTATGAATAGACACACTTGATTTCCGCGAAAAGTATTTTAGCTAGGGTGAATTACAATATCCTAAGTCCACGTATTCAGTGTTCCTTCTGCTTACTGCGTGCCTTGGTAGCAAATTGTTTTTTTTTTAAATATATATCAGTGAAAATAAGTAATCCGTTGTTAAATAAAGTTCTGGTTCAATTCCGAAAGGTATCTGAGCTGAAATTGAGATGTGTAATGTGGTGCGCGGCTCTTAGTACAGATAACGCAGATAATTATGTAACATGTAGTGCCCTCTGGAGTAAACACAGTATCATAATGGCCCATATGTTGGACTGACCACTTTTTATTCTGAAAATAAACAAAACATAACCTACGCCAACTCAGTGTAATATCCAGAATTTTAATTTATGCACCACATGGCAGAATGTAAAATTATTTCTGTTGGCAATACTTGTGATTCAGTAAGCGGATATAAATAAATACTGTTCCAAAGAAATCTGTTTATGCTCGGCTGTGCTCAGTTTAGGACCCAGGATGCAAAATACGTAGAAACTCACCTTTGACAACATCACCATTGTTATTGGCAAACGATTATTTGCCACGCACAGCTGTGAAACTTAATGTACAGAACTACATACGCACATACTAAAACACTTGTTCAATTATTTGCAACTGAAAATGGGTAGAGGAAGGATAGGATGAAACGTGCATATATAGAAGAAGTGTCAGACGTGCCATATCCAACTTAAACTTATTTATTCAAAAGATTCAAAATGTGCAAATTCAAAATATCTGTTTCAAATAAGCTGGAAAAATAATTCAAAAATCAAATCTCCCTGAATGGCAATATGCAAGAAAAAGAAAATAGTGTTCAACTAAGCTGCCGTTTGGAAGTGGTCATGAGTAACGGTCATAATTCAAAATCCTTACGTGACACTTATTTAACAGTCTGACTTAATGCACTTGAAAATTAACGTAGCTCTCAAAAATAAAATGTCTTGGAAATAGTTCTAAAAAATGTAACTGTCTCAATTAGTAAAACACCTGACTTCTCTCTCAGATTAAATTATGTTTAAAGTTTGCTGAAGCTATTTTAGGCGCCTCGCCAACATTGCGTCCGTAGAATGTTCTACGCTCATTGCGTAACGTAACCAAGTACAAGATGAAATAAAATCTAAAACTTGATGGAAAACAGTTCTGTAGTTGAATACCAGATTGACGATGAAGGCAGGATGGCCTAAACTTGTAGAAGGAAGCGGAGGTAGGAAATAATATGTAGATCTGGGTGCGGTAGTGCTTTACGTGGCTCAACGGCTCACGGACGTCACGGGTCTAGCTAACTACCTATA
Organism: Dryococelus australis; assembly: GCA_029891345.1. Classification (NCBI taxonomy): domain Eukaryota; kingdom Metazoa; phylum Arthropoda; class Insecta; order Phasmatodea; family Phasmatidae; genus Dryococelus; species Dryococelus australis. Next base: position 218,382,991 of record CM056993.1, on the reverse strand, counting down.
CTCCTAAACAGCTGCTTAAAATAAAAATGTGCGGAGTGCTTATTCCATCAAACTCGACGTAAAACACAAATAAAAAACTATTGCAAGCTGTTAGAAACTAGAACACCCTAACTCTAATTAAAATTCCTCCGCTGCGTCCAACTGCAGGACGAGCGTCCTAGCCTTACGTCTAGCGTAGTTGAAGGTTGGTGGCAGAGAGAGCGAACTTTCAAACGGCCCGCGCGTCCTAACATTATGCTGAGCTCTCCAGCCAATCTGAGTACAGGATTTGAACATATTAAAGTGTACATGGCGTACTGTAGCACTCATCGTGAGAAGGAATAGGCTGATAGCTTACCAAGGTTAAACACAAAAACTTAAATGTTTTCTGAGAGTGTTAACAGCACACATAATCCCGTGGTGATCCGAGATATATTCCTGGCGGTGTCGCTAACACATTTGTTTGCATGTGGAGATCGTGCTGCATCTTGGCGCTACTTGTCGGGCGGGTTTCCTCTTGGATCTCCAGTTCCCCCCACCCTTTCATTCTGTTGCTACCCCATATCCACCTCTCTCAGGTCTTTGTTTAATAAAGCCGCCCAAACCTTCCCATACACTCCACACTCCTGTGTTACTGTGGAAAATTTGAGAAGATATGAAAACTTGATGATTCAACTACCACGGGAGAAGGTAATGAATGACACACTGAGAGTAAGTGTGGTGGCTGACGTACTAAGACAACAATATGTTACACGGGAAACACGCACCAAGCCAATATACATGTAAAACATATAGGTAAATAGTCGCGGCTGGCGTTTGTGCAAAGCTCCGTCACTACCGCCAAAGTCCCAACCAACGCCGGAGGCTTCTGTTCTGTAAATAGTTTTGCTTCTTTCGAGAGGGAGGAAGAGGTTTGGGCATATATTGCAGCATTTTCTTACCATAATGGAAATACTTACAGCATATTGGAATGTTATTACTTCTCAACCGCAAATGACATCAAAGCATCGCTAGGTGTTTTGAAATTTCCAGCATGGCAGAAAAATAGTGAATCCTACGCTCGATACCTTTTCACCAAAAAGAAACAAAACTGCATACAATTATGGTATGTTAAACATCAAGAAAATTATTTGGTGCTGAAAAAGGGCGCACGTTAGAATAGCCAGACAGATCGTCTAACGTACTGGAGAAAACACACCAAATATGTACGAAGATTTTGATTCAGTAGACGACACTGCAAAGTTACGAAATAAACACAAATACTTTTGTCCCAATAAATGACAAATTTTAGACCACTCAAATAAGACCTTTATATATAGTACCCGTCTTGGGCGAAAGAAGATATGAATTGCATTAACATGAAAGGTATTTTATTCCGAATAAAACACCCGATAGTTGAAAAAAAACTTTCTCCGTTCGATAGTCTGTAATAAAATAAATAATGCGATCCCAAATGGAACAAAATATTAAACAGAACATCTAAACGCTTTTATAACTTTTTGACAAGAACACAGATTAGCCAAAACATCTATAAATTCGAGTTAGTATATTACAGCCCCAAGAGCAACTAGAATATTAAATTCATGTTATCATACAAACAGTGACAGCAATTACAGCACCGATGGACCAAACTTGTGAACAAGATAGCTAGCCCCTTATTTGTATAGGATAAGAACACCGATAGGCCAAAATATCTACAAAGATGAGAGAATATTTACAGCCCCGATGGGACACACGAAATTTCAAATTAATGTTATTATACAAAATACGACAGAACTTACAGACCAAAAAACCAAACAATTGAACATGATAGCCAACCTCTTATTCGCATTTAATTAGATTCTCGAAGGGTCAAACTAAAAACTAAATAGAGAATGTATTTACAGCCCCAATGGGCCATAAGAAATTTCAAATTCATGTTATCATACAAACAGTGACAGCAATTACAGCTCCGACGGACAAAACTTGTGAACAGGATAGCCAACCTCTTATTTGCAATTGAATTAGAATCCCGATGGGCCAAAATAAATAGAAACATGAGAAAGTATTTACAGACCCGATGGGCAAAATACATTTTAAATTCATGTTATTATACAAACGGTGACAGCACTTATAGCCATAAAAAACAAACAATTGAACAGGATAGCCAACTTCTTATTTGCATTTAATTAGATCCCCGATGTGTCAAACTAAAACCCAAATCGAGAATGTATTTACAGCCCCGATGGGCCATAAGAAATTTCAAATTCATGTTATCGTACAAATAGTGACAGCGATTACAGCCCCGATGGACAAAACTTGTGAACAGGATAGCCAACCTCTTATTTGCATTGAATTAGAACCCCGATGGGCCAAAATAAATAGAAACAGGAGAGAGTATTTACAGCCCCGATGGGCCAAATACATTTCAAATTCATGATATTATACAAACGGCGACAGCACTTATATCCCTAAAAACCAAACAATTGAACAGGATAGCCAACCTCTTATCATCATTGCATTAGAACCCCGTTGGGCCAAAATAAATAGAAACATGAGAGCTTATTTACAGCCCCGATGGGCCAAATACATTTCAAATTCATGTTATTGTACAAAAGGCGACAGAACTTATAGCCCTAAAAACAAAATAATTGAACAGTATAGCAAACCTCTCATTTGTATTTAATTAGATCCCCGATCGGCCAAAATTAAAACGAAATCAGATCCGATGGGCCATAAGAAATTTAAAATTCATATTATCATACAAACAGTATCAGTAATTACAGCCCCGATGGACCAAACATGTGAACAGGATAGCCAACCTCTTATTTGCATTGAATTAGAACCCCGATGGGCCAATCAAATAGAAACATGAGAGAGTATTTACAGCCCCGATGGGCCATAAGAAATTTCAAATTCATATTATCATACAAACAGTGGCCGCATTTACAGCCCCGTTGGGCTGAACAGGTGAACAGGATTGGCAACATTTTATGTGCATTGAATTAGAGCCCCGATGGACAAGCTAAATGCAAAACTGTGTATATATTTACAGCCCCGATGGGACACAAGAAATTTCAAATAAATACTATCAATCAAACGTTGACAGCATTTACAGTCCCGTTGGTCCACAATAAATTTCAAATTCATGTTATTATACAAACGGCGACAGCATTTACAGCACAAAAAACCAAACAATTGAACAGGAAAGCCAACCTCTTATTCGCATTGAATTAGAGCCCCGATGTGCCAAAATAAATACAAACATGAGAGAGTATTTACAGCCGCGATGGGCCAAATACATTTCAAATTCATGTTATTATACAAACGGCGACAGCACGTATAGCCCTAAAAACCAAACAATTGAACAGGATAGCCTACCTCTTATTTGCATTTAATGAGATCCCCGATGGGTCAAAATAAATAGAAACATTAGAGAGTGTATACAGCCCCGATGGGCCAAATATATTTCAAATTCATATTATTATAGAAACGGTGACTGAACTTATAGTCCTAAAAACCAAACAACTGAACAGGATAGCCAACCTCTTATTTGCAGTGCGTTAGAGCTCCGATGGGCCAAACTAAAAACAAAACTGAGAATGTATTTACAGCCCCGATGGGCCACAACAAATTTCACATTAATGTTAGCATACTAATGGTGCCAGAAATTACTTCCTTGATTGGCCAAATGTGATAATAGAATAGGGAAACCTTTTTTGTTATTAGTTACTTGTTGTGTCAAACTTTACGTTTTTATTAACCAAGTGTGAGGCACAACACCGATGGGCGAAACATTTGTAAGGACCTCTTATCTATACACAAATCTTGATCCTGTTAGAGTCCTCATGGGTTTTAAGACGTTACAATTCTATTTTCTCCCTACCCAAGTTTATCAACATCTATTAGGGCACTGTTTTAACTATCGTGTTAACAGGATATCTGACCTTTCATTCCCATTATTATTTTAGCCCCGATAGAGCAAAAATATGTGATCTCAAGCAAACAAAAATGGGATCCAATATTTCCGCCTCGATTACACATATATTGCAATTCCAAACTCTTTACTTAGCCGGTTGCAGCGATCCTATCGGAAGGAGGACGAAGTCATATATTGAAACCCCTTCTGCCAGCCTTCACTGGGAATATTTAAATGTTTAGAAAAGAGTATGGACCTTGTGGTATTTAAAGTAAAGTGCCACTTACGACGAGGGATAAAATAGTGTGTTAATTTTTTTTTCACATATTCCTCCCCAGTGTTATATTTTATATAGTAAGCATTCGAAGTTGAACTTTTTGTAGAAAAGTGAAACCCCTCTTTATCTCCAAATTCTGGCTTCGACACTGTACTCGTGAATGTTGTATGCAGTAAATAAAAGCTACTTGTTTCGTACGTGTCATTTTGGCTTAACTGTGTTGAAATTCCAGTCGACTAATCGATGGTGTTAATATTTGTTGGATAGGTATTGTCTGTACAGTTCGCATAAGTATTCGTTGTCAAGGTTTTCGGCAATTGTATTTCCACTTCCGATGAACGTTCCAGTGTGGGTCGAACGTTTGGCACCCATGGCACATAACCCAGTCAAAACCTGCTTCACCTTCTCCGCAAAACGGGCATAGATTGATAACGCTATCCGATTTCTTAAGAATAAATACTTGTAGGGCCCTTCTCTAGTTGACAACATTGAGGTTGTCCTTGAAAGACCTTCACATTAATAATGTTTCGGCATAATAAATTACGGATACTCCGCAACTACAACTGTCTACTTGCTTGGATTAATTTTTATCTTTCGCTATCCTCCACTTGGTCGTGTCTAAGAAATTGTTGCTATCAAAATGCCGCATAAATGACAAAAATTGATTTAGCTTACAATTCTTTTCTATGTCTATACCAAGCGAATCAAAAACCTGCAGCGATTTTTTCCTTACATTAGCAGCTATTAATATCAAATGATTTCCATCTATGTTGTAGGGCATCAGAATCATATTTGTAGAACTAAAACGTGTTTTTTGAAACATCTTACGTTTTGGAGTTTTGAAACTTTTTCCGAATAAATCTCAAGTTATGTCGCAATCCAAAATGAGCACATCTTTCCGGCCTGAAAGACGCAACAGGCCAAACATTAGTATTTCTATGGCAAAGTTTGTTAACCACGTGTTGCCAAATAGTGTTCTGTAGGAACTATTCCACAATTTGCAAGTGAACTCGTAATCTGGTTGGTAATACTCTGGCTCTTTAAGTAGTCCGTTGCTGAAACTGCCACAAATTTTGGGTAGTACAATGCTTAATGATGTTGGCCGCGAGAAAATATCCAAGGTTTCAGGAATTCCTGTCGAACCTGCCTCAGAATTTGCGCTTTCCGTGAGAGCTTTCTGAAACTGTTTGAATGCTGCCGTCGTTTCCATTTCTACCGACAACGTTGACTGAAAGTCAAAGTGGAATACATGTACTACTTCTCAAACACTTTCCACCTGACTGGCTGGCTGGCGACAATTTAGCGATGGTGGCCGTCTGTGCTGTATGGACGCCAATTCCAGAAAGTATTTCCTCTGATGTCAATGGATACGCAAAACATTTCTCAGCACATTGATTTTCTGGTGAAGACGGGATGACCGCAACTATCTTTGAAACACTTTCATTATTTGCGGTCGATTTCACAGGATGCGTTACCGATTTCGCAACAAGATTTTGTGGAGTGGCTTTGAGTAATTTTCCGTTATCATTCTGAAGTGTTCCTTTAGATATAATATTGCGGAACTGTATCGAAGTACGTGGTAGAAGGCTTAACACGTTTCGACCACCGTTCCTCGACATTGCGATCATCGACGTCGTCCGACAATTCGTGTTTATTTTCGACTGCTCGTTTACGTTTCACTGAAAGGTTCGGTATACGGAACTGATAAGCCTTGCATTTCACCTTGTACCTTGGTTAGGAAACGCCCAGGTTTATTCCGAAGTGTGTGCTCTAGTATGTCGGATTTCACTTCTCCCATCCAGTTCTCAACAACCGCATTACTGAACCGCAATGTAGTTATATTTTGTGCGCTCGGGATTAATGCAGACCACAGTGAAACAAAAGGCATGTATCGTTTTAGAACATAATCAGCTAATTCTGGACAATAGAAGTCGTTACTTAAAACACCAAATTCCTCTCAGATGCTAACTGAATTGCTTTGTTTACCTCCTCATACTCGTTGTTGAAAAGTTTATAACACGGGTTGTCTACGTAAATAGTACCAATACTCGTTTCCGTTTCAACGTGGCTAAAATCTGTCGGGCCTTCCGTTGCATCGTCAAGAAAGGAGTAAGAAGCTTGTGAAAAAATGTCTTCAGTAGCCGCCAGAACTTCACCAGTTACGTATTCAGTTTTCAGTAAAAACCCAAAAAGACGGAAAACGCGCTGCGTGTTGTTTAAATTCTTAGTCATAACAAGGGTAGCCATGGATTTCATTACGATTTTTTTTTTTTTTTTTTTTTCGCTATGCTCGGGATACCATTCTCATAAAGTGACTGCAGTAAGAATGAACAAATGTAATTTTCTTAACTTCAGTTTTATCAACTTTGCCGCTTAAGTACTGGTACGTCAAGTTGAAATACTTGGATATATCCATGTCGTCCCAAGCAGATAAGAAACCCTTAATCTAGACCCAGCCCCAATCTACGACCACGCGCATACAAACAGGCCACCTTTTCGATTACTTCTTCGTGGTGACCTTAACATACGATAAACACTCTGCAATGTTACTGAAGTCTTGCTGACATGTAATCACCTCAAAAACAGGAATGATGTTACCATTAATGTGAACTACACCAGCATAATAATTTTTCTCTCCCGATACAGTATTGCGTATAACACTGCCAGTGGCATCAAAATAAAATATGACAATGTTCTCACTTCCGAAGAGCTGCAAAAAAAAAACATCAAACTGTTGATTTCTCATTAAATAAACCGTAAAAGGCATGAGAAAACGCTGGATACAACGTGCATCATCTGTAGGCTGTAAACGGTACAAAAATAGCACGTCTATTTCATCATCTCGGCTGTAATCATTTTCGGTCAACATTTCCCACCACGCTTGCTTCAAAACACCAAGTGATTTGATATCCTGCATATTTCTGCTCAACAGCCCGGTGCTCGATGCTGAAAGAATTTGTGCCATTCTAAGTTGCCTGGGGGTTGTATGCCGCAAAACTTCCTTAGCTTCTTTTCGTTTAGTTCCCCGAAGTTGAGTAAATGCGACGTAATCTCCGCTATAATCTTCTGTAACATTCCCCACGCTATGTATATCTACACGAACAATTTTTTCCAGTATGTTTATGTCAAACCTAAAAGTTTTGCATACACGCTGTTAGGTTGCATATTTACAAACAGCATACCCGACCCAGTGAATGCAATTCCTCTCTTTAAAGCCCTTAAAACGTAGGACACAACTTTTGTTTGACTTGTTACACATACCCGTCCTAATCTCTTCGCGAATTACTTCATTATTTAGCCCTTCTTCCTTTCCCCCGTCTTTAATTTTGTCTTCTGATAGCAGCAAAGTTTCTTCGTACGTGTCGTATTTTTTTAAATATTTCCCTGTATTGTTACATAGGCAAGTTCCGGTAAATGTAGTTCTAAAAGGAACATTACCTTCACCTGCACTTACGATAACTTTAAAGTATTTTCGATGTCCAGATGGCTGCGAGTACACACAGTACTCATACGCATGAAAGCATGAATTTTCTACTTCACGAATAACCGGCAAGACGACAATGCACGGTAACTCTAATTTATTCTTTAAGTATTCGCGTATTTTCCTTCGCTGCTCCTTCTGTGAAATGTTTGACGTTTTCGGTTCTAATACATAAGAAAACACACGCTCCGAGTGTGAGGGTATGCCTCCGTGCGAAGTGAACATATTTACGTCACTGCTGGTTGGTAGATTTGGAATGGCAGTGGTATCACTTTTACTAGCAACAATTACTTTTTCAGAATCCAAAGTCGCTGTAAAGTCACGGTTACTGTCACTGACACTTAATAACGGCATTTCTTTTGATGGCGATCGTATTTGTTTAGAGAGATGGGGAGCAGAACTAGTAGCGTTCTCTAAACAGCGCCCCTACGTTCCAGAAGTGTGGTACACAAGTATTCCATGTACCTTATGTTATTTGCGGTATATTTAATCTGCAAATCCGGTAAAATTTGTTTTACGCAATCCCGTTTGTTGTTCGAAATCGTTTCGAAAATGCACTATGTTTTTCCATTACAGCCCGTACTTCATCGTCTCGTACACGCAATCTGTTCCTCCCCCCCCCCCCCGATTGTCATGCCTTTAGGAGCTCCACCGTTACTATTGTTGGTATTGTCATCTGTAATATCGCAATTGTCATCAGTGACTTCGCGCAACAGAGGGTTGAATGAATTTGTAAGATTTAAACTGAATGTTTGGCACTCTGAACTAATTAACAAATTATTTGAAGATTTAGTTTGGTGACAACCGGTAATATTTTCAATTTTTTTTGGTCGTTGCAGCGGCCGACTTTAAGTGCCGGGAGTATTAGATGTCAACGTATCCTTGCAAAGCCGTGATTTTTAGTAATACGAATGGTCAAGAAGACTTCTTTGTGCGGCAAGTTGGCAATACTGCAGACTACCTGATGCCTTCTTATCTGTGTCACAAGAAGTAACTTTTGGAAATCACAAAGGCATGTTTGCTACTGCAGCATACGAATTTACACAAGCTGGCTGTGAGCGCGCGACAGATGGGAAAGGAAGCAGCTGTTTTGTTTTTAAAATCTGTAATAAATGATGTCTCATTACATTGCCTGCACGAATGTAGGCCACATTTCCTGGATTTTTACCATACGCTAATGATGTAGCAATCGCGGCAGACTAAACCCCACAGTCTATCGTATTGTCCTGTTCCTGAACGTTATGAAATTCTGTTGGTGAACTACTGGGATACAAAAGAAAAAACACTTTGTCGCTGAATTTGTCAAGTGATGTTCGTTCAAGCTGACGTGAACAACATTTCCATCGAAATGAACGGTAATATAATGACTGGAATGGATGCTATTAGAATTAAATAAAATTTGAATATAACTATCAAATGTTGGGAAGTCGGCTGAGGACTCCATTGCAAAAACGGTGTCGACTGGTAACATATGGTTACTGGCAGTGTGGTTAAAAACAGATGCAAAATAGTTGATATGATCCGACAAAAGTTGTTCACCCAGCAGAATACTGGAATACTTCTCGGAAGACAAGTCGTGCAAAGGCAAATCTACATAACTTATTCGTTTGTTTTCAGTCTTCTTGCGTATGCAAAATAAATAAATAGGTATATTTTTAAGTTAAGTAGATTACTCGAAACGATGAGAAACCTAGAAATATCGACGAATGAGCACGGAAAATATAAAATGTTGACTTATAAAATGTCGGAATAGTTCTTTTAAAAAGTAAACGATAGAAAAACACAAAGTTTAGAACAATAAATTTACCACTCATAAAATTATCAACTACCAAGAACAACTTACACAGCTTTAGCCACCTGCACGTCCACGAACAACAACGGACACTGTACACAAATGTGTAGAGGAGACGCGTCCTGCAGTTATTGGAGCCCAAGTTCAGTCCCTTCTCAACTTTATCATTCAGTACGAAGTTTAGAGCGTTCGTCTACCTGGCGCTCTAACTCTAAATGTGTTTTCACACAAATATTTTACGAGCGAACAATGGTTTTACACATGAAAGGAAATTAAACATTTCATATTATGGAGGAATAAAACTTTAAATAGTATGGGTTTTACGTCGCACGCATTTGCACCTCCTGATTATAGTGCCGAACCATTATAGTGCTGGACCAACATAGTGCCGAACCATTGTTACTCGGTTATAAATCCAAACCATACTGTCGGTGGGATCGAACCCACGACCCTCGCTACTTAACCACGATGCCCGAAGGCCAATTTACAATGAAGTTAACATTTAACTTTTATGTTAACTTTGCTTTAACTCAATGTCAGAATTATGGCTCCATTCCTAGTTGTGTTCACATAGGAGTTAGAATTCGCGTGTGCCGTAATATAGGACTACAAAAAATTTATGGAGTTTTGAAAATATTTCCGTAGGTGAGCATTTATTATTTAACTTTGGCATGCATATAATATTTATAAATTCTTATTTTATTTGCTATGCCTGAATGGGGCTTATTTGCGTTTTTGTTAAGTTCTACAGTTTAAATATCTTTAATTTTATTCATGCACACGAAAAACGAAATTCAGTTCATATTAAGATCGTTTGAAGTTCTCAGTCTACGTAAATCGTCCCGACGAACGTTGGTAGAAATTATAACTAATACAGAAAACAAAAACAACATATGTTTTCTTCAATCTGATTATTTTCCACTAAGTTACCTTTACACTAAGTTTACAGTGGTTCAACTTCTGCCATGAAAAAACTAACTTTACGTCACTTTTAATTCAATGTGAAAGCACTGCTTGTTAGATCTACAGCCAAACGTATCGCATAACATAAAGTTGACCCAACAGGCTCCTTAAATTCATTGCGAATGGGCCTTTTGAGTCCACGAATACCGAGGACTAATAACACTTCCAACATAACATACTTATTGCTTATACTTTTTTTTTTTCTTTCAAAATGCTCAAAGCGTTATTTCCATATTGTTGCATCTTAACATAATCTCGGCGAATTCCAACGGGACTATTACAGGGACCTGCGCTGAACTACGCTACACATAAGACAACAATAAAATTAAAGAGACACCGCTTAATGTCCCATAATACTTTTGGACTACGGAAAGCCTGCACGGCAGTTCGAAGTGTTGCGCGTAGTGGCGACGAAGTACTAGAAGCTACTTTCTAATGCCGCCCTTATCGCTTCCTCTGTATTGTACCTACGTAAGCGACGGCGTTTCGACAGGAACAGAAGTTCTGACATATGAATTTTGCTAAGGAAGGTTCAAAATTTGTTTTGAGTATGTGTGAAACATGGAGAATTCCTGCTTCGAGCTCAGACAGCGTTAGATTTTTATTAATTTCTTGCCCAAGCAGTGAATTGTTATATTCTATTAAGTTTGGCATATTCGTTGAAAATATATAAAACAGATAATATAAAAGTGTGAAAACCGAAATTCTCTTCATTAATTATTTATTTTTTTTTATTTTAGATCTGCGTAAATATTTAATCATATTCTTGAAGAATACCTTACTTCATTCAAGTCTGCTTCAATGATTACATTGGGAAAAAATTAGTACATCGCTAATATTGAGCCATCACATTAAATAATATAAAATCAACTTCCTTAAGGGAGTGCGCATTTGTTATTGAAGTCTAATTAAAAATCTCCCGTTGTAACAGAAATTAGGACAAATTATTTTGTAGGAGAGGATCCAGCTTACAATTAGTATAAATGTGATGCTTGGAGAATCACTGGTTCGAATCCAAATTGAAGCTGAACTTATTAATTTCTTCGAAATATAGAAGTATTTGATTGGGATTGCAATTTAAAATATCCGCGTATAAAATTCTAGTGAACGTTTATTATAAATGAATTTTTTTAAAATAAGAACATGCAATTTATTCAAATCTCATTACGATTAATTTGAATAACAAATGTCAATCATCCCAAATACTCGGCATCATAATAACTCAACATCTTATTGGGAGTGCGCATAAGTAAATAAATTCTCCTTCAAAAATTTCCCGCCTCAGCATAAATTCTTGCATATGTACCATGTTACAGAAAGTTTCCTGTATAGATTGTAGTAGGTTAAATCTGTTGAGATACCGTGGATCGACCACAAATTTGGCGTCATTTTTAGTAATTTCGTCTTAAAACAGTGTGTATTTATGTTCATTTATTGTCTCTAAAGTTTCGCAAATAAAATTCACATCATCTAGACAGTTTTAAAGAACACAGTTTTTTTCGTAAAAAAAAAAAATTAAATGACCTAAAATTGCCTTACAGAGAACTATGTAATAAATTCACAAATATGGTTCGCATCTCGGGGGAAAGTTTCTATTCCAAATGACACTCATGTTTGTTGCTGTTTGGGTGTCCGAAAAAACTGACGATCACAATATACATTCTGGCATATGCACCTTGTTAGGGAAGATTACCTTTATTTATTGAAATAGGTTTCATGTGTGGAGATTCCCTGGTTCGACCACAATTGTGGTTTCATTTATAATAATTTCGTCCTAAAACAGTGTAGGGTACATTTTGTTGCATTGAATATTAAAATATTGTTGGTAGAAAATTGTGATGTGATTTTTGAAGAACATAACTTACTCTGGAATTAAATAAGTTAATTTTACTGAAGTTTTTATTGCCATAAACTATATAAAATAATCTGAAATGGCTCTCCTTATTCGCGCGCAGGACTTCAATTCAAACGCATTTAATTTGCTGGGGTTGTTATCTTTCGTTATTTTTTTTTTTTTTTGCAAAAGATCCGAAGGTCATAGCACAAATTCCTGTTTATTGCAGCTGTTAAGGAATATTCCCAGTATTACGTACTTTAGGCGTGATGTGTGGATATTCCTTGATGTAAGCCATTTAGACATAAATTTTTTAAATATTTATAATTGTTTATTGGTTGATTTGTATACCTATTGAAAATGTTTGTGCTATAAAAATTACGCATTAAGGAGAAACACAGATATGTTAGAATTCATTATAAGTTCTTATTAACACAAAGCAAAAATAAATATTTTGGTTCAAAGTTGTTCGGCACAGATTCCCTATTTTATTTTCAAAAATTATACTCATAGGTGTGCACATATTATTGCTTTTAGTGACCTCCATAATTGTGGACCAGATCTATTATTTAGAGATGTTGATAGTGGTGGATCCTGTTGTCATTTTGTGTCCTTTTTCTGGCTCGATCCCTACAGTTATTTAAATTTTCGTTTTACCGGAAAACAGAAACGCGTTTTGTTGGATGTAGTTTGTAATATTAGGCTTATGCCTATTTAGGTTATTGGTATGTGGTAGAATAAGAGCTGAAATTTATTCACTTTTCATATAACTTTGAATTCAGCTTCAAAAACTGCATATTATTTGTTGTGGGAAAGGGGTCAATGTTTGTAACATGAGAGTTCAAATACGAAAGCGTCATGGCGCCAGTGTGCTTGAGAAGTGTTTGCTGTTGCGGTCCAAGACCATTCGCAAGGTAGATCCATCCAGTTCGGAGTCTGACGGTGATATCAGCTCGGTGGCATGGGGAAGAGGGGGAGCAGCAGGGTAGGTCCATCCAGTTCGGAGTCTGACGGTGATATTAGCTCGGAGGCATGGTGAAGAGGGGGAGCAGCATAAATGTCTCCTGTACTTCCCCCCTTTTTTTTCTTCTGAAAAATTTCTAAAATTAATTGTCCAGTGCTGACAGTTCAGTAAAAATGTTAATTTTTGTGTTTTAATAATGTACCAAGGGTAACTTAATCCTGTCCAACATTGTAGATGCAAGAAACAAAGTTCTTGCATCCCCAACAATAAGGGATAAATAAGTATAAAACTGTATCACAACAGAGAACTAATGTAATGTAAAGAGAGGGAATAACTAAAACGGGATTTGAATTTATTTACCAGAAACCATTTACTATATTGACAGTAAATATGTATAAAGGAGATGAAGTCATATAGGAAACAAACCTCTCGAGTAGTGATGGGTAGTTCACGAACTACCAGTTCATTTTGAACTAATATTGAAAAAGAACTAGGTGCATAGTTCACAGCGACATAAAAGAGCTAGTCTCTTGTGATATCGGTCAGTCATTCTCTTAGTACCAGCAACTACGCCAGGCACGCCACAGCTCATGCTCCATCATTCGTCGCTCTCTGCAGCTTCCCCCCTCCCCCACCCAACATAGGTCAGTCCACACATCACCACTTGCATACTTCTTATCAATCTGCCTCTGTCTATCAGTATCTTTGTTTTAGTTTGTTCAACACTGCCTCGAACTGTAGGGATTGCAGAACAGACCTACCTAGTTCAAAAGTGACATGAGTCGCAAATCGGTCGGAACTACACACAATACTGCACTAATTCTTTAGCAATTAATTAACAAACTTCATTTATTTGCTTCTCTTTCCGTTCCACGCTTGCTTAGATTCTTCTGGGGAGGGGAAATTGAACTATGAAAGAGGAAACAGGTACAGAACTATCTAGTTCTTAGACCGAGGTACAGAGAAAGACCTATCTAGTTCTCGGACTGAGGTTACACTTGCGCTCGGCAGTTCGCCAGTACGCGTGATCATTCGACTGTGACCTATATAGTTCAAAAGAACGGTTCCCAATGAACTGTTCTCAAATGTGACTAGTTCGGAACGACCTAACATATTCTAGTGAATTATACTTCCCATCACTACTCGCGAGTCATTGTCAGTGTTAGGAATTTAAATATAAATGCCAGCAAATAATTATTTATTTGTGGCTCAGGAACATGTGAACTTTGCCTTCCAGAAATTCAGCTACGATGCTGATCGCTGTTTCGTTGCACTCATTACTGATATGCAACCTGCCATACATTACACAACAATGGTAGAACGCTTGTTATACTTGATTTAATCATTTATTCAAAAAATAGTTTTCTACAAATCCTGATATATGAGCACTATATTCAAAACATGTGATTATTGTCGCACATAACCCAATACTGGTCCGCAGTACATACACACACGATCGGTAGTTTTATGAGGAAGTTATTTGATTGCACAACTAACACAAGCCAATAATAAACTAGTAAAACTTCCTGCGTGAATTGCAATATATATATATATATATATATATATATATATATATATATATATATATATATATATAATTATTTATTTATTTATTTATTCATCAGCTTCTTTGTTCAACACGAAATGCATCGAATGTAACATTTCACTCAATGTCATTCTAATGTAAACACAGTGTTTTGGGTACTGTAAAGATGGCGGCTAGAGGCCATTTTAAAACCACGTATCTCCAGCGGCTTTAGCTACGTCACAACATGTCATCTCCTGTATACTTCTAACTCCATGGGCAACTGTTATTTGGGGGGGGGGGGGATGGCACGCTATACATGAGTAAATATGGCAATTGTCAGGATATCACCAAATATGATAGAAGGACAATATTGGAAACTGAGGCATTTTTTTTAACATTATCAACATGTCAGATGCATTACAACAGTGCTCCTAGAAGCGTGTGCTGACGAATACCTAGGAAATTCAAATGTACATGGCTCGGCACGCACAATTTAAGTGCAGTTTTCGTTTTGTAGTATTAAAACGTGTTGTTTTTCCGAATGTAATATAATAGTTGCTTATTCATATTACTATACCGTATTTAAAAATGCACTTAAAGCATAAATATTGTCACTTGAAACAAGGGCAATCAGTTGTAACAGAATCATGTTACTGAGCACAGACTTAGATGTTGCAAGTTACAAAGGACAAATGTTAATCAACTATAAGTAAGAGAATGGAATGCTAAATGGTATATCATTTTGTCAGATACATAACCGACTGCATTTATTCAATAAATTCTTGAGAATGGAGCTGTCACCAAGCTTATTTTCCTGCAAAAAAAATCTGGAATGACCATAACCAAACATTTTTTTGGACAGAAAAATCTCCACAACTTATCTGTGTTTTAGTAACGAAAAATTAATTAAAAATAGCTCTACTACAGTTAGTGATTTAACACTGTGATTTTTATTAGATCTATAAGCAGCAATAACTTTTAGATATTTAAATTCACCTAGCAACAAAATAAGTTGCCTAAACATTAACTTACTGCTTTTTGAAACTTTTATCATTAAATTAGCAACAAAATAAATATTTCCAAATTTATATTCCTAACAGACATGGTTTTTATTCTGCTTTCTTCTTTCGTAGAAGGTATATTTAGGTTAGAAATACATTTTCAAGAGAGAAACATTTTGGGGTACTAAATTTTTACGCGTTAAAAATGTGTACTCCGTTATTGTTTAAGTTTTAATTTCCTGAATTTACCACCAAGATAAATAAACATTTATCCAGTGTGTTGCATTTTATTTCAAAGTGCATATTCCTGTCTACAGAATCTCATAAGAAGGTGGTGGCCCGTCCGTCAAAAGTTAAAGTTTGAGGGGGAACAAAAACACTGGCCTGCAATTGGTCGAAGATCATGTGACCGCCTGACAGGTGCGACGGATGGTTGCGAGTCCACCTTTACACATATAAATCAGTTTTGTCGTGCGGTTATGCCACAACTACACTGCCTCAAGTGAAACACAGGCAGCTATGCTTCAACCACAAGTAACAAACATTTGAAACCTCACTCACTTCTTCATAATCTGATTGAACCAATTATGAAATTTTGGGGGCTGTAACCAAAAATTATGTGCAAAGGACTATTCTGTAGCTTGGTAATATCTAGTGCCTGTTCATTAACAAAACAAAGCATCTTTGTAGTACAGAGCAACTCGGGATTGGGGGAAATATTAATCGAAATTGGTGTACTGTCAAATTTGTAACCGCACTAAAGGCACAGTTAAATACAGAAGGGGCAAGAGTATTGCCTCTCCTCCTGCTAATTTCCAAATGCTGGTTTCAGAGACACTAATTGATCACTTCATAATTTAGCAGGTTTTATAAATTATGGTAAACTGCTCACCTCACTCCTTTTAAAACGTTTTATTTGTACGTATTTATGTAAAAATAAACATACCCACCCAAACATATCACACATAGTGAGACTGTGTTCAAAGTTACCATTTAGTACAATGGTATCTTAACATGTAGTAGTGTTCAGTTCAGATGCTATTAAGTCACTTATTCAGAAGTGGTTGTGATCTGGTAATTTTGGATTTAAGTAAGTATCATTCCATAGTAAAATATCAAATGCATAATTATTTTACTTGAGTCATTCAGGCCACACTACCTCTTAAAATACTACATCAGAGCCTATGGAGAGTACTCCAATTAAATTTCGTAGAATTATTAAGTTTGATCATTACTTGGACTACCACACATGGTGTGTTCATATAGTACATACATGCATTGCAACACAACTTCCTACTTAAGACATCCATTTTCTTGGCTAGTGTATATAACCCACGGAGGAAGCAGCAACATTGATTGCAAAATGCTTACCACTTTAAACAACCAAATATGAAAATGTACCATCGCCTCTGATATCATGCCACTTAAGTGACATTTGAGAGATTATAGATGAGATAAATAATTTAAATACTAGACAAATTATAAATAAAGTCTACTGTATTAAGGAGAGTATTTCAGAACATAACTAGATGACAATCTTTAAACATTTTAATCAATTATCTCCTACCATTTACCAATGAAACTTATGCAGTACAGCTGGCGCTAGGATGAAAATGCAATTGGTCAAAATATTTGATAGTGCATACTAACATATGTATTCAAGCCATTCAGCTTATTTACTTCACCTCTCAAGTTTTACATGCATTAAGCACATTAAATCTTGTAATTCACTTTAAAAAACAAACCTTATTTCCAAATTTTTATACCATTATATCATCATGAACAAGTCACTTCTAATAACCAACCTAAATTTTACTACAGATTTTCATATGCTTCATGGCAAGAAGACTGGAAAACATGTTGCCGAATTCAAAAGCAGCTGAACTGAAAATAATTTTCTTTGGTCATGAATTTAAGGTACTTTCTGTTCAAATTCATGGCACTTGTTATTGTAATGCAAATTGCAAGTACTTTCTCTAATACTGTGATCACCGCAAATAAAACAGTGTAAATAGGCTAACAGGTCAAAAGAAATTTGTGCATATCACTATACGTGACTTATCTACATTGCAGAATGTGATAAAATTATTCATTGAAAAATACCTTATTTAAGTTAATACTATAGGTGTACGCACGAAGTTAAATTCTGAGTACTTCAGGGAGTATGTAAGAGGAATTGAAATTAAAGAAAAAAACCCTTTATTTATTTGTAAAAAATGTATAATAAATATCACTGAAATGTAATGATGACTCTCAGGAGTGTAATATTATAGTTTGAAAGTTTTGTACACAGTTGTGTAAATAAATGCGATTATGGTAGGGAGGGGGAAATATTGCTGCTACTTTTAAATGGTTTTGCTGGTATCCCTCACTCGACAGCTGGTTCATACTCTGCAATATATACACTGTCTTGCCAACTGTAGACAACCTGATGACATTTCCACTGCTGCAATTAATGTGCCTGGTGCATGGTGTTTAGCACACAGAATGAACTTTTGACACACTGCCTGGAGAAGAATTATTCTCGCCCCCGAAAGCTGCACTCAATAACTCTCCACTCATTCGAATTAAAATTACTTGTAAATCAGTAAGTAGAGAAATTAAAATATTTGCACACTAAAACAGTACTAAACTGTAGACCATTGGGTGTGTAAAGGAAAGCGACTTCCTAGAAAGGAAACTATTACAGTTTTCATTCAAATGCTTCTTTAATAAATCATCGAAAATATTTGGTAGTTGGTGCGAAAACAATCCAAATAAAATACAAATTAATATTCAAATGCATAGTTACCCAAATGTAAACAATAACATTCCAGAGTATGAAAATACACTGAAAAAGTATATAAACAATACGAATATGTACATAAACTAAATAAAAATGCTGAAAACTGGGCAATTTAAAAAAAAATGGGGACTTTTCAGAAAGTAATATAATTCCACTCTACTAATTACACAGAACACGAATTAACTAGGGAAAGTGTGCGGTAAAATAGGTGAAAAATATGTAAATAATGTAATATTTATTTATGAAATATTGCAAAAAAAAAAAAAAAAACTGAACAGACAATATTACCAATACAAGCTACAAATACGATAGTGGGGAGAGCTATGAAATTGTGGGGCAAAAAAATTAATAAAAATATGTACATTTTCATTATAAACTTTTGCTCCTCAATTTCCCTCGAGTTTATAGCCCACCCCACTATTGTATTTCTAAATTGTATTGGTAACATTGTCAATTTAGGTACGGTGCCTAATGTTCAGTTCAATCCTTTTGCAATTAAACACGTATTCATGAGACAATATTACAGTAATATTACAAATAGTACAGAATTTTTTTTTGTGTAGTGTGATGTGTGTGAGCCCTGGAGTGTGTTATGTGGGGAGAAGCCCCTCCGACCAGGAGGTACCTTTGGGCTTAAATGAATAATAGGGGGTGATTAAAGCGTGGGCTGCTGGGTAATGAAGTCAGCTGATAGAGAGGGGCGTGATTACCTTTGGACTTTGGGCGCGCATGAAGGGGAGAAAAAGTGTAAGCTGATGAGTGGTGATGGGTGTGAAAAAGTCAGGGGAGAGAAAAAGTGATGGGGTATCAAAGGGAGCGAAGAAAGTGGGTGATAGGGGGCAACAGTGCTACATTAACCTTGGCTCTGGCCATCGTCATCTGTCCAGGACTGGGGGGGTGGGGGGGTCCTCGTCTTCCTCTTCTTCCTCGGCGGCGGGTTTCAAGTGCTGTGTGGAAAGGAGAGGTTGGTGAGGACATGGGGTGAAGGGTAGTGGGTTGGCGAGGTGTCAGATGAGAGTGTTGGTGAGATGGTGGGCACAGGATTGTTTGAAACGGTCGGTGTTGGTGGCGAGGATGGAGTGGAAGTGCAGGATGCTGGCAGTGGCGAGTACTTGGTCTCGGGTAACAGGCAGGGGGAGGCAGTGGATGAGGCGAAGTGAGCGAAGAAGATGTGGGTGGGTGGGCGGAGCATGTGGGTGGTGACGTGGGACCAGGTGGGGCAGGCGTAGGGAGAAATGGGGATGACGAAGGTGCGTAAGACGGTGTTGAGGGTGTCAGGAGAGGTGCCAGCTGAAGGACGGAGAATAGGAGCTAGGTGAATCATGGTGGTGTGGGCTTTGGTGGTGATGGAGTCGAGGTGAGGGATGAAGTTGAAATGGGAATCGAAAATGACACCGAGGTAGCGGGCTTGGGGTGACCAGGGGATGACGGAGGCGGAAAGGCGGGGTGGATGTTCCTTGCTGGGGTGTAGGCTTCTGATTTGGTGGGGTTGAGCCCGATGCCGTGGGCTTGGAGTTGGGATTGGATGGAGGTAAGGCGCGGCTGGGCGATCGCTGAGCATGTGCTCGTGGACGGAGGAAGATAGGAGGCAGGTGTCCTCGGCGTACTGGATCATTTGGGTGATTGGAGGGACTTTGAGGTCGGCGATGTGGAGCGAGAAGAGGAGGGGGCTGAAGATGGAGCCTTGTGGGATGCCAGCAGGAATGTGGTGGGTGGCAGAGAGGGTGCCCTCCACCCGCACCCGGTAGGAGTGACCCTCCAGGTACGAGCAGAGGAGGCAGGTGAGGTGAGGCGGGATGTCCATGGAGGAGAGGCGGATGATAAACTGTTGCTGAGGGATGGAGTCGAAGGCCTTGGCCAGGTCGAAGAGCACAATGCCCATGTGTTGGCATCGGGCGAAACTAGTCACCACGACACGTCCCACCAGGGCGATGGCGTGGGAGGTGGAATGGTGGGTGCGGAACCAAACTGGTGGTTAGGGAGGATGTCGGTGGCGGAAACGGCGAGGAGGAGGCGGTTGTAAATGATTTTCTCGGTCACTTTGGACAGGATGGAGAGAAGGGAAATGGGCCGATAGGAAGAGGGGAGTTCGGGTGGTTTGCCAGGTTTGGGGATCGGGACGACTATTGAGGACTTCCAGGGGGAAGGAAAGTGGCACTGGAGGAGGATGGCATTGATGAGGCAGGTGAGGAAGACGGTGGCTTTGCGGGGGAAGGGCGCAGAGAAGGGGGGCTGTAATGGAGTCGGCGCCAGGAGCAGCAGAAAGGCGAAGGGGGGAGAGGATGATAAAGATTTCTCGGGGGGTGGCGAGGTGGAAAGAAGGGCGATCGGGTAGGTGGGGGAGTGTGACGTGGTTGGTAGGGTAGGGGGGATGTCCTCATCCTCGGACACATATATTATTTCTCAGTGCAAATTGGCTATACTTGACAATTATTTATTGGGAAACTCCCAGTTTCGCTTATGCATTACCATATAAAATAAATTGCCAGTAAACCTTGAATCATTTCTTTGGGTATTTTTTTTACCCTGCTGATACTGGGACTCTGGCTCGGTGCATAATGTTTTGCTAATATATAAACATTGTACGAGCAATCACCGACACACATACATATGTAAACAACTTTTTTGAAGCAATCAATGAATTATATCCCTAGCCCAGATGGCTGAACTAAGTACACACTTTAACAAGAGACTTCAGCCAGTTTAATAGATAAATGTGGAATTTGTAAACATTGTTTACTTTTATTTGACAATAAAAACAAAGCTGCGCATTTCAGGTTAAGGGCTATCAAACTTCGCAAGGCCCATCAGTGTACAAGATTAAAAATAGCAGCTATGACACTCAAGTGACTTCGTTTTTGGTCTTGCGGGAGCAAATTTGGGTTGTGGAAATTATCTTTTCTGAAAAGGTTGAACAGACTATTCTTGTGTAGGTATAAACCGTCAGACTCTTTTTCCTTCATTACATCCAAGTCTGCTCTTACATTTGTGCACTCAATGCTTGTACCTAGGAAACAACAAAACAGTATTTAAGTAAATTAAGGTCTGTGTGAATGGAATTTGCAATAAAGACACAAATGGAAAATGTTATCCACTACAGCTTGTGTCTTAGACTTGCATTCTTTGAAAATCTTAAAAAGGACTTGTTGTAGTTCACAATGTTGTAATTATTTCAGCCAAAAACTAGACCAATCTTTCCTGTCATAATAAATATCCACTCAAGCGAAAAAAATTTGAATTAAAACACATCCAATATACTCAGAACTACCCATTCAATTCTCAGCTTATTATCGTACGAACAGCACAAACCGCTAGGAGCGCTGGCATTGTTTCCTCGTTATTTATCGGCTACTTTTCCATATTGTCCTTCTACCATAGGTTTGTTCGTGCGACCTGAGCTTTCTACTACTTCTGCGCTTTTCCTGACCTTTTCGTGATCCTTTTTATTTCGAGCATTCATTTAGTTGGATTTTTTTTTTTTTTTTTTTGGATGGGTGTGTTGGGCGTCATGAGCTCTGCTCCTTTTCTCACAAAGAGCATGAACTTTCTGCTCTTTCTTTTGAGGAAGAGCAGAGTAGTAGTGAGATCAAGAGAAAGAAAAAAAGACGCCAAATTTGTGTATTTATAGTCTGGACTACGAGATAGTTCTAGTTTTGCTTCAAAATCTTTTCTGTCACATTTATTTATTGGCGAATATGTTTGGTTATCCTCTGAGAACAGCATGTAAATGTGATTGTAAATAATTATGAAAATATTAGGTTCATCCTTGAAGGAAAGTGTCATGACAGTCGCAGTGATTTTTAAATACTTGTCATAACCAATAACAGACTACTTTATTTAATGTGCCAAGCAATAAAAGACCCTGAATTGCCCTTAAAACCAATAACATTGGCAATAACTTTTTTTTTGTTTTATCAGGCGTTGCAAGGTTAGGGTTATGTCGGAATTACAACTGTCATTGCATTGCCCATTTTAGAATATTTGGTGCTGGTAGGGATACCAGGCATCATCTTTTAACCGAGTATGTCCTTTTTTTGCCACCATGGAACTGTCCATTGCCCTGCAATGCCATACTTAATCAAGTTTAATTTAAATTGACGATGGCTGTACGGTTAAATCCAAGGCCACGTGCTTTTGAGTATAGATAAATAACGTTAGCCTTTATGTAACGCGTACGCTTAGTGAAGCTCGCAGTGGCTTGTGAGCTAACAGCACTAGTTCAGGCTGACCCGCTTTTAACATAGCGGTATATGGGAGTTTAGGAGATATTTAATAAAATTAAATAACGCCTTTTAATTTTCATATGTCCGTTCGGCATAAAGAATTGTGATATATTTAGGTGCGTTGGAAGTTGGTTTCGTTTACGATAATGTTCGTAATCTATACCATGTTCGTAAAAACCCTGTTTAAATGTTTATTTAGGTTATCGAGTCTGGTACCTTCTGTGATTACGTATTCCTTTCAGCTCAATAGGTACGTCTTTTGTACAAATTTGTTCGGTGATAATACACTTTATAAATATTTATTTATATTCCTTGTGGGACAGAGCAGTGTAGTATCCGCCATCGTGTACAATTCGTATTTTTGAACCTCGGCGTCACTATGTTTTTGTGCCGTTTGACTTTTCTGCGAGTTTAATGGAACTTCAAATCATGGATTTGACGAGTTTTTGATGATTTTCTGCCGTGAATACTCACGTTTTTGTTGTTTCGAAATTTCTTGTATTAGGAATTAAATGGTTGTATGGCTGTACGGTTAAATCCTAGGCCACGTGTTTTTGCATGCTTTAGCTTAGATAGTTAGATATTCCTTGTGGAATAGTGATGGAAATCAACATTTTTAATGATATTCGTTTTTGTTTGAGCAAATAAATTAATAAGTTCAAAATGTAGAATGATGTGAATGGTAATTGTAATTTTTTAAATGAAAGCCTGCAACTTGTAATAAACCTATTTAATTTAGAGGTTATACTAATGGCCCTTTTTCTAACTACATACATTTTGTTAGCATAGTAGCAGATCCCCAAAATAATATACAGAATGTTGATAATGCATTGCTGAAGCCATGATACACTGGTTTAAGGTATTGGGGTTTTAATACTTCTACTAGTATGTGTGATGCATAACTAATTTATTTCGATGCATTATTATTATTTGCCATATTTAGGGTAGTGGCAATATTTACAAAATTGTTATCAAATTCACTAGCTGCATATAGTGGTCTCGATATAATTCTATTGTTTCAAATTTCTGTATTTTTATATTTCTGCTATACTGAACCTTCTAATTTTTCGTTTTTTTATTGTTACAAAAGATCTACTTAAATAGCGAAGTGACAATCTGCGATACCACAAAATAATTTAGAGTTGAAATTGGTACAAGTAGTAGGGCTATGTGAAACAGACGTCATACCAGATAATATTATGCAAAAAGGCTCCATTTAAAGATAGCAGCGGAGCAGTTATGGCCAAAGAAAAACCTGAAAACCAAAGTCATTCTCCAGAAAACTGATGACATTCAATTATGCACCAATTATTTTGCTGAGTACAGAAAAGTTTGATCAGGAGACGGGTTGGGAGGCATTATGTGCTTCATTAGTGCGCTTGCTATGCTCTCTTCACTAGAGCTCGGGGAATCAGAGTGTGTATATTTGTATGTAAACAGTTTCCAGGAGCTACATATATAAATAAATGTATTTACAGTAGAATTGAATGTAACATAATTTGTCACGGGTATGCAAAGAATGGAACATCTACAAAATCTACCAATGTGCAACGATAAAGCAAACCAAGTGATTCGCCATACAATTAATTAGTAACTTATGGTTCAATAGAATAAATGTGCACATTTATACTGCATACTATTACAGGTTTCTAACAGACAGCTGACGAAGAAGATATTCTCTGTCGTTGGACAATTCAATAGCTCTCATACGAGTCACACTTCACCTTACATAAGAAAAAACCTGTAATATAACAAATATCAAAAATATCTGGCCAGGATTGCACCTCCAAATTCATAGCTGATACACAACCTGTGAAGCTCTTGAACTTGTAGCCTACATCCTATTTTCACAAATATCAACACATTAACTGTTAATGCTTTGTAATGAAAACTGCTTTTCAGCTAATTGTTGCTCGTTAGTGCACAACACAAGGAAAATCACAAACATTGTCAAACACGAACATATATGTAACAGAATGTATGTTAATTTCTTGCAGTCCAAAAACCTAACAATTTCAACAGCAGGGAACTGTGTAAACCTTAGAAATTTTGTAACTGCATACACAGAATTTAGGTCTGGAATATAGCATTAGTGAAAAAAGGTAAAACACAAACATATACCTACACAAAATATTTGAAATATTTACTGTGGCTCTTTTTGGAATCTGAAAACGTTAGATAGTTTGAGAAGAAGGTGCCCACTGAAAAATACAATATAACATAAAACCACAAAAATATGAAAAATAAAATTTGTTTAAGGGAGGATGTCTTTAGCCGATATGATACATTATGTAAAGTGTAACACGCTACAGTTAGTTTCGGAACTTCGTTATCAATGTGAGTATTCCCATAAAGATGGCTGTCAATATAAGCATAAAATATTGTAGGCTGGCTTTATTTAATAATAATTTCTATATTTCATTAAAAAGTTATAGTCCTGTTGTATTTATGTGGGGAATTCCATTAAAACTATTTGATCCCAGTTTAATAAAGAGAGATTATTTGCTGTAAACAATTTATCTAGATATGAATAGTCTCATTTAAAGATACCATAGGTGCTGTCAGATTCTCATCTTTAAATAAAAATTTAGTAGGTATCATCCACAATCTGTAGAATGTTGGAATACAGATAATTTATATCTAGCATATTAAATATAAATAAATGTAATAGAGGGCAAAGGATGGAGCCTTTGAGAACAAAATTTGATTACCTTAACCTCTTTTTAGACTTTCATTTATACCATCGCAATTTATGCAACTTGTTGATATCTATGAGACTAATAAGATGTAAACCATGATAAAGTACATGCATCCTTGGAGGGAATTCAGTGAGTAAAGATCAATTCAGTGGAAAGGGGTTCTTTGTATTTCACTGCAGGTCACTTTACAGCCATATAACTGCTTTGGGTCTTCTACCTTCTGCATCACAGCAACCTCCTGACAGCGTCGTGTTGTGTGTATCTGATATGTGAGGTGGCCATTCGACAGTCTCACTCAACATTTAGTGGTATACGAGCGGGCCAACACTCTTGTTAGATAGGCATAACAGGTTTATTGCAACATTACAATGATGTTACCTCATCACAGGGTGAACTGAGGAGCCACGTGGGTGAATGGTCCATGTGGTGCTCTGGCACCCTTCGCAACTCTACGAATACAGTAGAAAGTAGATTATCCCGGCTAATAGGGACCAAAGGTAATTCGGATAGCTAATCAAAAATTCGGATCATGGAAATGTGTTGAAAATCAAGATAAAAGAATTCGTAAAAAAAAAAAAAAAAAAAAAAATCACACAACGTAAAATTTATTAGACATGTGTAGAACACTAACTTATCCTAATCAGAAACTGCAAGCCTTCATAAAATAAAAAAATTAAATCAGTTAACAATAACCACCCTCCTCCAGACGTGTTCACTGTGAACAACACATGAAAGGGCTAATTACAAGAGCACACGCAAGTGCTTGTCTCTCCTTCGTAGGTACGGGAAACACTGTGACAAAAGAGACTTTCGTGTTTTTACTATGCTCTTTATTTTTCAAACAAGTCCGGATAATCGACTTTCTACTGTATTCTAAAACCTGGTATAGTGAGTCAAACCTCCCTCCTCCCCGCTCCTGAGACCACGACATACCATCAATGTGGATTATTTCTAGATCTGTGGTGGGGAACATAAATATAGTGTTATGATTGGCTTCTTGTCTGCATCAATTGTGATTATATTTGGCTTGGTTCGGTGAGTATAGCATGTTTTAAAGTACAGTAAATAGTGAAAGTTACAGAAAAGCAAAGTTCAGGTTACTAACGTTAAACGATTATGGCAGGCACACAAAAATTATCAGAACAAAAGTAGATCACCCTCCATGACGCGATTCGTGTGCAACACATACAGCCATCTAGATCTGACCAACTTTGACTGGAACAATCCAGTTAAAACAAACACTGATAATAATCCAAATTAATGCACTGACTCGCTACATCCGTTAACACTTGTTAATTGCTATAACACATTGTACAACAGGCAGTCTGCTCAAATACATGGTGCCCTATATGCTGACTCTTAACATTTGCCCATAGGCTTTAAACTACGTATGATAAAAAAAAAAAAACATGTTGACATAATTACTGAGTTTTTTCTCTACGTGACAAAGAGACACTGACTAGTGCATTCCGTTAGCGAATGAGTCACAGGACCTGTTCATGCATGAATGTTTCTGTCAAGCATGCATGAATAGAAGACACGGGAATACTAGCACTACATATAAGATTTCTGTGATGTGAGTCCCCACAGTTGGATGACACAATATCAAAATACACTGATCTCTCAAATTCATTTTACTGTAAAAAGTTACAGAACTGTGATAGAAAGATCCTCTGACTATAACAACAAATATAAAAGTACAATAATAGTTTCTCATTGGTTAATACTGTCTCACCCCTACTGAAAAAAAAGCACTATGAAAATGGTATAAAAACAGTCTTGTGTTCTGTCTTTAATTGTTATTTAACTGTTAGATATGAGTTTGTGCCTGTCTGAATAGCATCCATAATGATTTCAGACTGTTATCAAACTCTAAGTTCTGTTCCATACTTTTCAAACATTCAAAATACTTATACTATTCAGTCATTATCAAGTTAACAAAATAAACATTTATTTTAAAAAATATAACAACGTACTGACCATAGTGTCTATATACTGTGCTGAACGTATTTATTTAGTAAAGCGGAAATTAGTAAAGCGGAAGCATTATGCTTCCGCTTTACTAATTTATTTCGCCCTTGTGATATTTTTAACTTAATCGAGAAGAAGGAGTAGAAAGAGAGTGTCACATGACTGTGATGTGTGGTGATAAAGAATGCTCACTGAACGCTGGCATACAATCAGTACATAAATTGGTAACTTCTTACCTGATTTGGATTCAGTAATAGTATATCATAGAGCTTTTAACTGTAGAAATATTTCATTGCATTATAATTTTGTCCATGTTTACATAATCATAACTATTTACATTGTGGAACAAACATTTGTCTGGTCAATCACGACATGTGAAAGTTGCATTTTATCTTATATGGAGGTATGTTTATACATCTCAGAATCTACATATAGAACAGTGCCAAATTGTGGTGGATTTTGCAGTGAATAAATAAATGGTGTTCCTAAGGAGTCGCATTGCTTTCTCAAATAAAAATGAAACTTTTACACAAAACAAGTTTTGTTATGCAAAAAATACCTGTACAGGTGTAATGTACATGTACACAACTTATGCTGGCTAACAACCAGCGGTGCTAAGCCAACAGCCAGCAGTGCTAAACCCATGACGGCACTCACTACGCATGTGTCGTGTGTGCATGCACTTGCACAAACAGGCTCCAATTCGAACTTTCCTATAACGGAATATTATTTGTAGTGTAAAATGTGTCCTGTTGATTTTTCAGTATCTAAAATGTGAAAATGTATGTTTGTCAATATTGCAAAATGTTTGGTTACGAATTCAAAGTGAGCGCTGCACTGAGATTATGAACTGCAATATTCCGGTATGAATGCAGTCATAAAGAGACACTAATATGATACAGAAAATTCATAAGAAAAATCTCAAATGTAAAACAATATTTAAATTGTTTTGTGCCCCTTTATTTTCATATATAAAAAGTTTTACTCTGCGTGCATAGCACTTCCATGTGATGCTAGCCTCGGTGCAGTCGTTGGTAGTCTGGCGAGGTAAGACTATGTCACCTACTCACTACAAACTTTTTGCACTGATGTAGATTACCATACCTCTTTATTAGTATACCTGTCAACCTTTGCTCGCATATGTTTTTGCCAGATAATTTCCCCAGCATTATGCTTCTGCTTAAACAAATAATTTTTGCCTTACGGATTTTTTTAACTTAAACAAGGAGAAAGGGAGAAAGATGTCGGTGAAGTCATGCGGCCCGTGCAAAGTGATTCAGGCACCATCCGCCTATGCTGAAGGCTTTTCATTGTAATTTATGTATTATTGCTGCATGCAGTTTTAAGGACTTTGTGTTTATGTATGTATTCAAGGGTATTTTTCATGTTTAATTATTTAACAGCCACATCTTTTGCAACCACGTGGTTCATGGCCGCTAAGTCGATATCTGCGCCATTCATGCAATTTGAGGGTTTATTTGTGTAATATCATGTGCGCCACAATTTTATTCAGGGTTCAATGTATTTTTCGTGTAATTGATTATTTGTATGTCTGACCATGCATGATTTCACATGTCCAATTTTCTTGCCAAGAGGCTCAAAACCGATCCAATCTGCAAGGGAATAATTTTCCCAACCAGAATAATATTTTGTCTGACCAGAATCTGCCGTCTTTGCGGAGAAATACACCATTTTCACCTGCACCATGTGCTCTGCTGCAACACGTATCCAGCGGCATCCGCACCATCTAATACTGCTTTCATGCACTTGTGTGTTTATTGTGACCACTCATCCCATGCCCCATCATTTTCCCGGGGTATTTAGGTGATTGAAAGTAATTTTGTACGGTGACATTATTGCCATCTTAGCCAGAAACATATATAGGCCGCCCCCTCACTAACCACGTGCGGAAAGGTGAGCCCCAATGAGTCCGTGTTAGTGATGCCAAATAATCACATGTGTTTATGTAACTTGTTCATTTTTGTATCATTTCATTATTCTCGGCACCATATCTTCAGGGAAAATCGTTCGTCCACCCTAGCGGCTGTTGACCCCCTTCCCTTGTGAAGATTGTGTTTTTAAACACCACAGAGAGGTCATCCACTTAGGAAGTGCGCTAGAGTTATTGTGGGTTGGGGAGTACCCAACCGGAGTTGGCTAGACACGACAGAGAGCAATCCACTACTAAAATTCTGGCCCGTTTACTTTGTACGAGAGGTAATAATAAAAGGAAGTAGTACAGAGCAACAAGTGTTTCTCTTTTTGTAATGACAGCTACCTCTTGCCATTGATTTCTAAAATAGCATCCCTGAGAACCCAGAGTCTTAACAGTGCGGTGACTGTGAAACACTGCTGGCGCCTTTATCAGTAAGTTATTTGGGTGCTCGTTCATTTCGTGTCTCACCCAACGGCGTCACAACATGCAGATATTTACTTTAATGTATGTAAAAAAAAAATCTTGTACCACTAGCAGGATACGAGGTCTAGGGTATAAGGAGAATTCAGAATTGTGAAATGACAACTGTGGTGTATTAGCGCATGAACAGGAGCCATGGTGGTGTAGTGGTCAGACTACTTGCCTACCCCTAAGGTGAACCGGATTCGATTCCGGTGGAGTCACTCTAGAATTTTCACACGTGGGAACTGTGATGACCGGCAGGTTTTATCTGGGATTTTTAATTTCCCCTGCCCATGCATTTTAGCTGCTCCATTCTCATTGGCTCTCAAGACCACAATGTTAAGGGCTACCCAAATCTCTCTACTAGAGCACATGGAATTTTGTCTTAAGGAGACCTAATATAGACCTATAGCCTATGTTCTAAATTTCCTGTTCAGCATCTTGGATTTTAGAATAAATAACTTTTTTTTTTTTGTGTAGCATCAATAATTTTTATATGGGTTTCTGAAAATTTTATAAGTCCCAATATTATTCAAGGTTGCCAACTAAAAACGTAAAAAAAAAAAAAAAAATCTTTTTGCCCTAACATTTCTGTATTATTTAGAGTATTTTCATTTCTGAAAACCATTTAGTTACAATAAAGATATTGCCAGTTGTAGTGTGAATCAATGTAACTCAAGGTCAGTGCTGAGAATACAGTTCCTTGAGGCATTGCTGTCATCAGCAACTATGACTGGATGTGTGTCACCTTAGCAAGTGTGAACTCCTAGACTTTCATTAGGTAGTTGGAAACCTACTGACCATCTGAACTGCTCCAGGTTCTGTAGGTAGATAGTCAATTGTGGCTCATGAAATACTGGCATGTAGCAGGACGTCGACTGCCAAGTGAGGACACGCAAGAGAGACATTCACATTAACAATCAATGTATTTGACTTGTGTAACAATCAGCTTGCATCCTATGGTGTATAGCATTTCCTTGGAGATGTGTGTAAGTAGGTCACCATACATCATACACAGCATGAGAAAACATGGGGTAAAATATGTACTATGTACAACCAGCCATGTATATAAAAAACAGTTTTAGTGTAAGGCTGTTCACAATAAAGTGAGCACTTTTGATATCAACCTTAGAAAAAAGTCACTGGCCCTGCCTGCATATACTTTTAACGTGCACACTGAGTGACATGCACCCAGTAATGTTGGTAACGATGGATGGAAGGTAGTTCCATATCTTAACATCAAATAAAACATGTTAGGTAACCATTTGTAATAACTTAAATTATTTCTTCCGCTCTCTGTTTTTTAATGTACCCAAATGTGTAAAAATTAGCAGATTTGTAAAATATTTTCTTTTTTTAACAATTCCATAGTCTCACTTGACCTACACATGTACAAAGTGATGAGGCCCATGGCAATGTTAATTTTACATAAGGCGGAAGAATATACAAGGTGCACACAAGCAGATCTTAAGCAGGGCTTTCAAAAGTACTCATTTCACCATGAACGAGCTATACTTACCCTTGATACATTCAGCACCCACAGTTCTATGCATTCCCTCGATCCCTTGTTAAGGAAGTAGATATAATTTCAAATACCTATCCTTATTTAAAAAATATTAAGTTCAAATGCATAAGCGATTGAAGAATCAATGAACTAAACACATTTTCATATGTTGTCTTGGTTTTTGTACGAACAAGTGTCTAGCAAATAACAGGAATAAGCTGCATAATTGTTATGAACAATTAAACTTACAGTGTAGGGCATGTGTAGAAGATATCACTCTTGGTCCTAGTCAAATGGGATATTCAGAGTGCCTTCATGCCCTTATGGCAAATTCAGGCAGAGACAATTCAACATCACAGCCATGATGCACTTTTCAGGGGCACACAGCTAGGCAAGGGCCCTTGGCTCGTAAATTAGAACACACATTAAGTTAGTTTAAACAAACATGTTACTTTGTGAATGAACACTGAAATAAGGTGAAAATTTTTTATTTTAACAGTACCTACTCATGTAGGTATGAGTATTTGAAAATATAACATATTTACTTCAGTGTAAACACAATTTCGCACAAGGAGGGCAGATTAGTGTGGATGGCAATAAATTGTAGTTTTGACTTTTTTTATAATGGATTCCATTATATTTTTAAAAGTTTTACTTCACAATTTCCCTGATGTTTGCAACTATCCTCACTATGTATAATTCTTGGCTATAATTTAACCTTAATTCAAAAATTAAATGCCATGGCATGACTGAGCAAATTCTGTTCTTCTCAAATATGCTATTTTCTATCTTATTTTAGTTACAATAATTTTTGGGTAACAAATTTTAACTCGATTCTTGGACAAAAACCAAATATTAACTATAGTTGCTATGAAAAAGTGCCATATGGAAAGAAAGACATTAGGTAATTTAATGGGTTATACATTATAAAAGGCACCTTGTTAAATAGCAATATTACAACACAACTCTTGCGTTATAGAAATTTATTCTTGTCCCAGTGTCACATATAAAGAACACATTACAGTTTAAAAATAAAAAACACGAAATTTCGCTGATTACTATTACAACTCGTTTGTAACTTGCTAGCCTCAATGTATACATTCGGAATAAACACGTTAAATACGTTAAATCGGAATATTATACCACAAAAATCATTGCATTACACAAATTTAATCTTCTTTTACTTGTCGCAGAAACATTATTATGATTTAAGAAATATAAAACGCGAAATTGCGTTACTTACAAATCATTTGACACGTGCTAGCCTATGTAGTATATTTAAATTTGGAATAAACACAATTGTTTTTGTTAAATTGGAATACTATAACACAAAAAAACATTGCATTACACAAAGTTAATCTTCTTGTAATTGCCACACAAAAATTATTACAATTTACGAAATATAAAACACGAAATTACGCTAATTTTTACATGTATGACTCTTGCTGTACATGTATTCTTATGGGAGAAACCGACTGTTTTGCGTCACGCTTCTGCTATTACTATTTATACTCGAGCTTCACTAAAGCCGTGTCCGAAATGGCAAATTTGGGGAACTAGGGTTTAAGAATTTAGGGTGGATGGTTTCAAATCGCTTGTAACAGTGCTGGTTGCGACAAAGTTTAAAACTACAGACTTGTGGAATTTTGACTTTATTTGTTTGTCACACTATCAATAAATAACTTACTCCCAAGCATTTTTCACGTATTTTAAATAACTGAATATATTTGTTTGTAGCCAATATCAATCTTCTCGTTATTTCTGCGCTTCCTGCAATATAACATTCCATTTCAAATAACCGATCACCTATATTATTATTATTTTAGCAATTTTAATACAACATACAACCTTTTATTTCAAAATTACGTCATTTAGATTCCCGATTCTCCATTTTACACATGCATGTATTGTGCAGCGTTTCAAGAACAGTAAATACCGACATTTCCACCACAACGCGGGAAATAAAACGTAAATTAACAACAGTAGACGATTTTACGGACCTATTTGGGGATTTCGTGTGCTGCTTCACGTCAGTAAATTTCAACCCTAAATCCCCAAATATTTAGGGCCTAAACTTAGGCATGTGGTCGATTTAGTAACCTAAATAATCGTCTCACAGTCGTTTTGGACACTGCTTAAGCATATGCAAAAGAACTGCAAGTGTCCAGACTTATCAATTAGTGTTTTCAGAGTAAAAGTTTGGACTGGATCGAACTCGGATTTGATTCAGCTAGCAGCGAACTCGGAGTGAACTCGTATCGAAAGCAAGTGTCGAACATGGACTGAAGTATAAACAAGACTGAATGTGTATTGAAACAGGATTGAAGAACTCTAGTGGCGACTGGTAGAACCGAAACGAATTACGAAAAATGGAAGATTGTTATTATTTTGAAGTATTTGTAATTATTCTAGGGCATGTGATGCAAAGTAGAATGAATACAGAAGAAATTCAAACTCAAATATTTAACCTTTTCTATACCGCTTCTCATCCAATAACTTTAATATATGCTTGTCCACCATTATTCCAAGCAAATGTTCAACCTCTCTCTCTGACCACACATTTCTCTACTCCCTTTTCCTGCTGTACATGTTCGTAATCTTCACTAAATGCCACAAACAGGTTATCTCGCTCTCATTTAATACGGTGCATTACGCCTTGCTTCCTCCAGTTCCATTCACTGTTTTCAGTAAATTTTCGATCCCGATACTACAGTCCAGTCCATCTTGGCGAGCGGACTGGATTATCTCACTCCATTAGTGCATTTACAGTAACAATTCAATCCGGATTGAACCTGGAGTGGACTGAAGAATCCAGATTGAAATGTTAATATAAATACATCCATAGTGCACTGAAGTAGGAGTGGAGTGAGATAATCCACTCCAGTTATCGAGGTGGACTGGAATGTAGAATCCGGATTGAATTTTTACTTTAAACACTGATCGGATTGACATTAGAAAGAAGAAAAAGTGGCCGCCATATTGACTCGTTAGTTTGGATATATAATAGGTTAGAATCATTCTGAGACTAGCAAAATAATTGTTTTTTTTTAGAAGTGAAGAAGAAATAAATGACCACGAAGGAACAGAGAAATATTTGAAATTCATTTTATATTATGTTTGTTTTATAGTTCTGCCAGTCACCAATAGAGTGCTCGAATCCCTTTTCAACCTGTATTCATTCTGGTTTACACTTTAGTCCACATTGGAAACTTTACGTATTGTCGATATGAGTTCACTCCGATTGCGTTACGAGTTGATTCCAATCTGAGTTCGATCCAGTCCAAAATTTTACTCGAAAAGCACTACATTTATACTTTAGTCTTTGTGGTAATTTTTCAATAGGAATTCTTCAGTTTACTCACAGTTTAATCCGGATGGAAATGTTACTTTAAACGCACTATACACGACAGTAGTGTAGATAACCCCAAATGTGGTTTAAGTATTTAATTTTATAAATTAAATTTTGTTATAAATAAAAACAAGAAATTATTACCTAACATAGTTATTGAGTCTGGGTGTAAGTCTTTATTTGCTGAAATAACCTATGCCGATGGTCGAAAACAAAACTCACGGAAGTCATATTATATTTATGTACATTTTCCACGTGTTTTCAAGAGGCAAACCCAAAATATACATAGGAAATTTAGTGTAAAGGGAGGTAGCTAATTGATAAAATACGATTTTATTGAGTACGCATAAGCTATGGAAGTACCTATTTGAAATAAATGGAAAAAAAATTTTGCCTTCACTGCACTGCATGTATGTACGATATGTAGGCATAAAAATATATGATTACTGTGATTGATTTTGAGAATGGAAGTCCTATATAAAGCGTTTACACCTGCGTTTTACTACACATGACAAATTTGCAGTACAATTTTTGCACACATGTGACTGATTTGAATTAGAAAAGTTAACGAGGGCCCAATTAAAGATGTCATACAGGTGTAACGTCATAATCATAGCGTTTTTACATAGCACATGAATATCGTCAATGTTATTATCAACAAATTATCACAATTTCAGAAAGTTCAATTCTGGTTAGTAATGAAAGCCAAACCGAATCGCTAAAACATAGCAGTAATGGCGTAAGTAAAACATTAAACAGTTCTATTAATTAGAAAACTTCGGGATGGCCTTGTAGACCGTAGTAAATGTAGGCCCAGTGTTGTATTTTGAGGAAAGTACAATTTTTACATGGAATATAAATAACGTTTAGGGAATATTTAATCAGTGCCTTAACAACACAGCAGTTTAATTTTAAAACTTATTAACCTAACGTATTATTTTTATGAAACATTAAATATATTATGCTTGACGAAAGCTACTTAAATATATGTAACGAGTTTAAAACATTACCCTAGTAGATAAATATAAAACAGTTAACATTCTGAGTAGTATAAAACAGCCCAGGACTAATATAGATCGTTGTATCTTTTGCTGCAAAAAATCACACTTCTTGGCACTGATATTTAATAAAATTGAGATAATAAACATCACAGAATTGCAACACAACACTTCCACGATAAAAAATTAGACTCGAAAAATTAAAAACTTGTCTATTCCTGTACGTAATTTTAACATAAATAAATTTCGGTACGTGTAGTTAGTTGAACAAATCGAGTGCACATATCTTTTTCGTATATGCAGTGACGTTTGTTTTAATTGATTCTTATTATTCGTCAGGCAAACAATAAAGCTTTAATTATTTATTATAAAACAAATATTTGGTTAGGATTCGTATGTTCATAACAAAAGTAATCACATTGATAAAGGGGGAATGAATGGCTTTTCTTCCTTTCGTTGAAATAATTCTCATTGGTTCGTTTAGTCATATGATCATAATGCACCACTACCAACATGAGAATATTTGCAACTTGTTTCTTTAAACCACGCCCAGCTGAAATGCGCTTATAAAACTGAGTTTTATAATGGTGAAACACCTCGACATCCTTAAGTGCCATCTAAGCTAAAATATCGCTTTGCTAGAATCTAGTTTATTCCTTGTTGGTGAAACCGGCTCAGTGTGATGTACAGCAGGTTAGGCATGCTAGTGTACAGTGATTTTTTTTCTATGTAAAACACTCGGGAATATTGGGATAATTACAGCTACATAGTTCAGATAAGTATGCTTAAACCTACAGAGAGAGTTGCACATGTCTGAGAATTACACTGTTAACACATTATATACAGTTAGTGGTATTTGGAACTTACGTCCACATATGGCTGATAAAACTTTGGTTTGTAGTTAGTTAAAAAATAAAAGAAACATTTCTTATAAACTAGTAAACACTGGAGATATAACAGTATGTGGTAGCCCTGCGCATGGCGCTGAAAGTTCGTTTCTCTCATTATCCATTTCGTTTAATGGATAATGGCACTGGCACAGAATTGCAAAAATGTCTGTTTATACATACAGAACTGAGAAAGCACTATTTTGATGTGGCACTGTCTTTTAAGGAAGTCTGTAGCACAGAAATATTTAGAAGTGTCTTTCACGCGTACATGTTTGCATTGCAAGAAAGTTAGGGCATTATACCAGAACTAGTACGTTGAAATAATATGCACACTTAGGCGAGATACACAATATTATGCCTTACAGCGATATTAACACTAAAACCAAGATATATAAGGTACTATACAAAAAATGTGAAAATACATGTTCAGTGATAGCATACTTAATCTCTACGTTAGAATATAGTTACAAACATTTTACTGGCTAATGATAGTTTTTCATTATTAATTTTATTGAACAGCACACTTACAAAAGAACATAAGAATATCTGCAGATGTTCGGAAGAGATAATAAAAGGGTGGAGTACGCCTTTAAATGAGCTTATAAACTAGAAAGAAAATACCATACCAGAGACAGAACTATGTTGTTCTGGATATCAGTAAGGTAAATTTACACAAACAACTATGCACATGATGTAGGAAACATTGAGAAGGACACACACTGGTAACACTAAGCGATGATAGCATTATATATATATATATATATATATATAAGTTAATCTATAACAATATAGGTAATTAATAAATACAATTACTTAAATGGGAAGTTATTTAGAACTTAATATGGAAATGTAAATTATTATAACGTGATAAATTAATTTAAGCGTGGGTGGGGATTTTTCGAAATTAGGGGGTGGTTGTGTAGTGTGCTTGTTTTCGTGTGTCAATATATGGCATTGTGCCACCATTAATACACATAATAATACGCTAGTGACGTTGCCATATGTTCTGAATTTGGGATGTAGTGACGATGTGTATCTAGGGTATGCATACTCAAGGCACCCATTTGGAAAGCACGCGTGATTGCAACACGTTGCTAACACTTGCGGTGGCCGCCTCCTGGCTGGGCGTGGTGGGGAGGGTGGTGGCGGGGAATGTGATGGCTTTGCTCAAAAACTGGGCCGCAATCCGGCCAGTCGCCGATGTGCTCGTGCTGGTTGCACTCTACGGAATCCACTGAGTTGAATATTTGACAGTGTTACACTGTCGAAAACATAAAGTCCTAATCTATGCTAGGAACAATATACTTTAAATTTACATACACACGACCCGCCATCATTTAAGCTTGACTATGCTTGATAATGTATTTATCTTAACAAGTTTACTTGTAGCGATTCAAATACAACAAAAATTTTGTCTGTTAAGCTTTAAAATTTATTCAACATGCCACAACTCTGTTCTCTATAGCACTCTGCTGTTTAATTTACTCAAATGCTCACTGACATGTCTCTATTCCGCCATACAAATGGAACTGAAAAGTCCAAGAGTAATGAACTTGCTGTAAAACATTCTAAAATTTGTTCAAATTATTACGTTTATTGGCTGATAAAAGTAATATAGGTAATTCAAAACTTTATGAAAAACAGAACATTTCTATATATTACTATATAACTGTCCCACTGAGTAGCACTTCAATCAACATTCACTTGGAGATAATATCAACTTTCAACTTGCTGTAAGTCACACTTATGCTAAAGTGAATACCCTCTATACTAGGCAATGCCAACACATGTGTAATTAACTTACATAAAATGATGATATTATTTCTAAATATCTTAGAGTATTTAGAACTTAATAAAACTGCCTAAGCTAAGTTAGATTACTTATGACATCTTATATGTAGTTTATATTCTGAAAATGAGTGGCTTTGCACTCGTGGAAGTACCTGCCATGATATGGCAATTTGTGAGAACCATTTCCATGGCAATTGCCCATCGCCACGTGCCACGACAGCCCTGTGCATGTGCTATCATGCAATTTTGTTATTCCGTTTTCGAATTTCTGTTTATCATTATTGCCTTGTGGTGACGCCAGTGGCCATTTCCGTTGGTTGCTTCCTTGGTAATAATTGTTAGAGCGATTTAATGTGGATGTTTCGTCGCTCAGGCAGGAAACAAAGATAGGGGAAAATGCCA
The DNA here is from genome assembly GCA_029891345.1 of Dryococelus australis. Classification (NCBI taxonomy): domain Eukaryota; kingdom Metazoa; phylum Arthropoda; class Insecta; order Phasmatodea; family Phasmatidae; genus Dryococelus; species Dryococelus australis. The sequence goes on along the minus strand of CM056993.1, from coordinate 218,344,264 downwards.
GATTAAATGTGTGAAATGATCTCTAGGTGTGACAACTGGTAGCTGGTAATGTGGCAGATTACGCCAGTGCATGCTTGTCACACTCACAACTGCTGGCGTCGCAAGATGTCGTTATGTTTGCGCTGCCATGACTCCTCGTCACCTGTCCTCTCGTAAAGTTCTTTACATGGATTTTACTTACGTGACTGACTACAATATTAGTAATTAAAACAGCAAAAAGCAGTAAAAATTATAATACTCTAACTAGGAAAAATAATCACTCTGAGGGGAATGTGTGGGCGAGAAAGGTAGCTCGGCAAGGTTGCTACTCAAGCGCTGAGTCGCGCACATGGAAACTGACCTACGATATACTGGCTTACTGTGGGAGTAGAACAGCTATTAGCGGGGGCGGGTGGGGCTGTCTGTTACAGACAGGGGAAGGTGTCTTACTCTAAATGGTGGCACACATGTGAAAAATATTAATTATAATTTTTAATGACACAGTATGAAATGACCTGGGAACAGGTGCAACGAGGTGGGAATGAAACCGTGCCAGCACCAGTGTAACACTTCCCTTCCTCCAGTCACTAAATAACTCCAGTATCCAAACTCTGTATACTCGATCCAATATCAAACACTAGATTACTGCAAGGGTGGTAAAGGGTGTCACTGGGGGGTGCTCGTGATGGAGGCTAAATAAGGTTGATGGATTATAAAAATTATATTTTTCATTATTACTAATTTAAAGTAGAAACACAATACATTTACTTTATACAACAAAGGAATACAGTTATTTTATAAATTATTCTCAAACAGTAGTTAAACAGGGTTCACAAATATATCGCTACTATGCCCTAACCATGCCGAGATTATCTTTACGTTGGTGAAGAGGGACAATGACTCGTTACCAGAATGGCTCCCTACCACAAACGTGTTTATTCTCACCCAATCTCGTAGAATTGGTTGGCCTCAGAGCTCCTCTGGGGTCTAGGGTCGTCGCTTCCTTCGTCTTCAGCCTACGATCTCACTCAAAAGTATATCGCGTCAAAAGGATGTGCCGTCTCATGTTTTTGAAGAGTGTAAAAGGGGGGTGGGGGGTTTCACCACCATGTTGGGTCCCTTTTATAACTGGGCCAAATAGGGCAAGTTTGTGAAACCATTGCACTGGGCCACTAGCTATACCCCGCACGACCTTAGGCGGTGTAACGATGGCAGGTTATCTCTCTCAACCACGAACTATAACCGTATGGCCACCTCTTACTCCAGCCATCACGTAACCAGTGTGTTTGTGGCACTCCTCCTAAGGTATCATGTGTCAAGGTTTGTCACAGAGCCCATTGTGGGACATTAGCGCCCCACAGTTGTCACACTCAACAAAGGTTTTCATAGTTTCCAAAGTGGGGCTTTAGTTACTTCATAGGACGGCACACATCAACATGTATAGACTGTTTGCAAGGAATGAAAAATTTTTTTTTTTACAAAAAGTACATACTGCCTGTCTATTTTTTAAATATATATATATATATATATGCTTTTGGAGATCTCCTAACAAATTTGCAAAGAATATATTTTGTTCAAAATGTAAAAATAATGCACTGATGAAAAATTTACTTAAAATAGGATTTTCTGTTTAAATTTCGCAGCTGCCAGCCGGTAGGCAGGGCCCTTAAGGCCACATGTCGTATAAACAGATCAGCCTCCTCATTCTCCTTCTGGACCTGGCTGCACAACTCATTGGTGAGCTGAGTTACCATACAGAGGCTTAAGATGTGGGCTGTAAGCCATTCTGCCAGTTCGTCCCAGCTCGTGACAAATTCCCTGTATTTTTGCCACCAACTTTCTGCAGCTTTCTAAAGCAGAACCTTAGCTCTAATGACCCACAATGTCCTAGGTAAACGTGTTCTTGCGAATTTCGACATGCAGGTCTGGAGGAATTTCAGAGCGTACTCCTGCATTTTTACTGTGTTCTCAGGCAGTGGTAGTGTATCGAGGACTGGTAGCCGTTTTAGTACTACCGGTTCCAGTCAGGGTGGTGCCCGTCCTGGCGTGAGTGTGGGTAGGCAGGTGAGACTGAACTACTGGTCTCCTGCATGTACGTTCGCTGGGCATGATATTGCTGACAGACCCAAGCACTAAACAGAAGACGTCGGTAACAGGATAGGGGCACCGCTCTCACGTTAATCTGGAAGGTGGGACACCCCCATATATCCAGAGATTACGAAAAAATGTCAAAAATGGTAGAAAGACAATATGGGACATTAACCAAAAAACGTGACACACAAACAGCAGCGCCCCTAGCGGTGTGAACTGTTCGTACGGTGATAAGCTATTTATTCAATGGGCAGTTAGAGTATTTTGGATGCATTTTAATTCAAATTTTTTCGCTTATGTAGTTATGGCAGGAAACATTCGTGCGGTTTTTGGCTGCAATAAATACAATGTTGGGAACTACATTGCCTTTTTAGATTCCCGAAGGATAAAGTGGATAAGAACACGAGCTGTAGTGGAAAACATTTACTATTAGTGTTATTATCGTCATTGTGTTTTTATTGCAAATTCCATTCTAAAAATACTTTAATTTATTTCAATACTGTTTTATCGTTTCCTAGGTGCAAGCAATGGGTGCAGACCTGGATGTAATAAAAAAAAAGGGACTGGCGGTCTACACCAGAAAAGTGTGTTCCGACTCTTTAAGTAATGAAGATTTTCGCAACACAAATTTGCTTCCAAGAGACCAAGAACGAAGTCACTTGAGTATCGTAGCATCTATTTCTAATATTGTACACTGAAGGGCCTTGCAAAGTTTGATAGCCCTTAACCTAAAAGGTGCAGGTTTGTTTTTATTGAAGCGACACCTTTGAAAAATAAAAGTAAACAATGTTTGCAAATTCAATATTCGTCTATTAAACTGACTTAAGTCTCTTGTTAAATTGCGTGTTTAGTTCAGCTAGTAGAGCTAGGGGTATAACTGATTGATTGCGTCAAAATAGTGTTTTCATATGTGTCGGTGATTGCTCGTACAATGTTTACATACTAGCCAAATATTATGCACCGAGCCAGAGGCCCAGCGTCAGCAGGGTAATCAATACCCAAAACAATAATTCAAGGCACGCCAGCAATTTTTGTACGTGGTGATGTGAAGTATCACGCATCAGCGAAGCTATAAGTTTTCCCATAAATGATTACCATGTGTATTCTATTTGCGCTGAGAAATAATGTGTGTGTGTTTTTTGCAATTTAACATATTTCTTTACTATTTGCAATATTGTGTCATGAAAACGTGTTTAATTGTGAAAAGATTGAACTGAACATTGCCAAAGTTGACAATCTTACCAATGCAATTTAGAACCACAATAGTGGGGAAGGCTATGAATTCAAGAGAAATTGAGGGGTAAAAGTTTATAATGAAAATGTACTTTTTTTTTTTACCCGTCAATTACCCTGATCTTCATAGCCCTCCCAACTATTGTAATTGTAGCTTGTATTGGTAATATTATCTATTTAGTTAATGTTTGGTTCAGTTTATTTTTAATAATTTAATATACTTTTATAAATAAATATTATATTACTGTATTTATAGGCCGTTCACGATAAAGTGAGCACTTTTGAAAGCCCTGCTAAAATTCTACTTTCTTGCCCATTATGTATCCTTCACCACATGTAAACAAACATTGCCATGTGACTGCCATGTAATTGCCACATATTAATAAACCCAATTTTTACATTTTAGGACTGCTAAATATAACACGTATATGATATATATATATATATATATAAAACATGTAACATATATGATGTCTGTAACACATAATATATATAATGTATATATATTTATGCTGTCAGGTGGGGCACGAGACGAACAATGACACAAATACTTACTGGTAATTTGGGTGCCAGCAGTGCTTCCCAATCACCACACTATTGAGACTCGTGGTTTTCAGGGATGTTGTGGGTTCTGTGTGTCCATCTCATCCGTGCGTACTTACAAACACGTTGGCAATACTGAACTTTTAATAAAATAACTGGAATAAACAATTGATAAAACATATGTGGCTAGGACACTGTCACTAATGAATAAAAAAAATTGAGTTAATTGTACACTTGTTTTTATTGATATTGTTCATACACATCAATGTGACAATGAAATGGTTATCTTGGTCATGGCTAGCCAATTCTGCTTGGGTGCTCCCCAGCCTGTAATTAACCTAGCGCACGCCTAAATGGATGATCTCTCTGAGGTGCGTGAAAGCACAGTCTTCACGAGGGAAGAGGTCCGACAGCCGCTAGGGTGGACAGACGGTTTTTCCCTGAAGACAGGACATGGTTAATTACAAATGAATACCCTTAATAAACATTAACATGAGTGATTACTTGGCACAAATGCAAACTCGTTGGGGCTCGCCCTCCAGCACGTGGGTAGAGTGGAGATGGCCTATACACAGAGCCGGCTAGGACGGGAATAATTGCACCATACACTAATTACACAATTACATAAACACTTGAATGATACATGAAATATGATTGGACATGATATGAATAATCACAATAAACACACACATGTGGTTCTCGTTACGTTTAATGTTGTTACAGGCTTGTAACATGCCTGATGGCGGTGAAATCAAACATTAACATGACAGCGTGGTCAAGTACAAAAAGCATCAATTTACGTGTAAAATACATTGAACCCTGAATAAAACAGACACAAAACCCTGAATTAAATGATTGCACATACAATGTTATAAAAATAAGCTCTTAAAACGCAATGATGGCGTATACAATGGCTTGGCTTCAGTCGGCCACGTGGTTATACGTGATGTTGCCGTAAAATAGTCAAACATGAAAATTACCCTTAAATACATACATAAAAATAAAGCTCTTAAAATTGCGTTTAGCAATTGTGCAGAAATTAAACCGAAATGCCATAAACATAGGTAGATGACGTCTGATTCAAAATGCGCGGGTCGCATGACCTCTCCGACATCTTTCTCCTCCTCCTCAATTAAATTAAAAATGTCACAAGGGCGTAAGAAATTAGTAAAGCGGGAGCATAATGCTGGGGAAAATGTCTGGCAAAAGCGTATGCAAGCAAAGGTTAACCAGTAAACTAAATTGACTATGGAAACCTACATCAGTGAACAAAAGTTATAGTGCGCACGTGACAGTGTCTTACCTCGCAAGCTCTCCTTGACAGAGTGTCCAGATACAAGCGTTACACGGACCTATCATGGCCGCCTACGGGGTTCACACAAGCGCAAGTGCTATGCATGCTGAGTGAAATATTTTATATTGAAAATAAAATGGCACAAATTAAATTAGATATTGTTTTACATTTGCATAATTTTGTTATGAATTTAAATATCATATTAATGTCTCTTTGTGATGGCGTTCATGCCAGACTATTAAGTGTTCTTAATCTCGGCGCCGCAGGCACTTTGAATATTCATAACCAAACAATTAAAATTAGTACAAGCACTTAAAAACATTTTAAGATGTATTGAACACTGTAAAGACAACATGACACATTTTACCCTGAAATTAACACTTATAGGAAAGTTCAAAATTATCGGCCTCCTTGCGCACGTGCGGGACACGTGAGCGCCATCATGGGCTCTAGCATCTCTGACTGTTAGCCGGTGTCAATATGCATATATATATATATATATATATATATATATATATATATATATATATATATATATATATATATATATATATATATATATATATATATATATATATATATATATATATCATGTAAAATATACAATATATATATAAAATACGTAACATATATAATTGTTTGGGTCATCTCACAGCTCCGCTAGACAAAAACTTTACACAACAAACAATTGAAAAATGAACACCCTAGCAATGAAGTAGTGGAAACAGTGAAAAAGCAAACATTAAACTTTGGTGGTGAACAAGGACCAACACCACACGTTAAAAAAGGACACTTATTAGTTCAACCGAAAAATAATTTGGAAGGGCAGCGAAATCCAGATTTTGAAATAGAAGTGGTGTTGTACCAACTAAACATTTAAATACTGTACTGCAAACTTAACGTTTCCCATGACTCACCGTTTTCTAAGTGCCCATTGCTCTGTAGCGTGACAAGTAAAACGTCAGTTCTAAAACATGGTAGCTGTATTTGGCTTCAGCTGACTGAAGTTAGGTGTAACTAAGCCATAAGGAAAAAAAACATACATCCTGCAGACATAAGGCAGCGGCATAACGTAGCATATGTCTGAAGCGTATAAAGTAGACAGAGCGAGGCCGTGCAAGGAAAGATGAGGGGATCTTAGCCGTGCAAAGAGTACACCACTGCACAGAAGTAGATGGTGCTAATAAACTTAACGTGACGGCGCAAACATGGCAGTATATAAAAGGAGATGAATATATTTCAAAATAGGCCTATGACGTATATATAAAATAAAAATTATTTACAGTAAAAATATAAACATTAACAAATGCAATTGTGTATATGTACATATAGTTTTTTTTTACACCATTACTCTGTGTTCGTACACTTCTGAGATCCTCAAAAAAAGAACTGAACATTTATACTGTAAATTGAAGTAATTAAAAGAAGGGTATACCAGGCTTGTAACTGACACCACCTTCATTTGTACAAAATAATTCTTAAAACAATGTATATTATTTATAGCTAAGTGAAATACTGATCCGGTAATGGCCACATTTTCAGTGTCTCTTGTGGCCCAAATGGATGCGACATTTCCTTTTTGTCAGACCCACACAGACCTCAAGAAATCAATTTTACAGGTAAAGTGCATGGACTCTCATCATTGTTGTGGTTCCTTCATTGCAATGACTGCAGCAAAACTGAAAACTTAAATGAGAAAAGTATTTAAAGCAAATTACTATACTTGCAAAAATGGTTCATGCGTGCACACACAAAGCTGAAATAAATGTCTTATTATTAATGTAAAACATATCCACAAATGACAGCAAAATAATAATGTAAAGGACAAATTATAAAAGTAATACCTACAGGCAAGTTACTATAGCTGTGCATCAATAAACAGCCAATCAAAAGCCCCGACACTTATACTATGTTATCAATTGATTTACAAATCAAGAAAGTGTGTATTTTGACTTCAATCCTCTGGAAGTTATGTAACGTTTTTAGGTAATGTTTAAAGTAAAAATTGAAATGTAAATAATTTACCATTTAAAAAATGTCCCAGATCAATATAAAATATTTATTTTTGGAGAAAAAAAAAAAAAAAAAAAAAATTTTACCAACTCTATGTACAGACCTTAATTTCTTTGGTACAAATGTAACAACATAAACACACAAATATTATTATCATTATATCAATTGTAGTCAGGCCACTGTGCTTTTTTTTTTGTATGTGCTTATCGCTATAACTGTGAATGTGTTTGGTATGTCAATTGTAGCCCTGCCCTTATTGAATGCTAGCTCATACAGCTTCTTTAGAAATACTTAATTTAACACATACATTGCGTAATGTAATCTAACATTTACAAAACATGCACTTGCAAGTGAACAGGAGCTCTGGGAGTCTGGGGTGTTGACTATGACGTATAATTTAGAGTTACATTAAATTTTAATAACTACAATATTTTTGCAGTCAAAGTGGCAGATATTACAAACAATCATGCCTACTCAATAACGCATTCTATCTTTGCTGATATTTCTCAAACTGTAGCAAGTTGTCTTTTCGAACATCCATTTCAAAATTTAAAAATGGAATTTTTCTATACGCCTAACTGTTGACAATTAATTGTAAATACTTTCTAATTCTTATTATGGAAAGCATTACCAAATAAAACAATTAGGCCTACACTTGCATCACGAAAGAATGTCGGCAACAAGCACAGCTATAGGTCTATAGTTAACAAAACCAGCTTCAAGATTTTATAGATTATATGTTGGAACACCTTTGGTGTAGCAACAAACTGCGACGTTTATGTTATGTTAACAGTAGTAAAATTTAACACTGTAACTTGGGATGAATAGAACACAAGTTTGAGGTTAGGCCTACATTACAAAATAACACAGTGATTTCAAAATGTGTCAAATTAATGTATAATTATTGACAGGCACATTTGCACTTGTTATCAAGGCAGATTTAAGAAAGGTTACATGGCTGGGTGCAAATAGATACATACAGATGTATTTGAGGTTAGGACTACATTAAAAAACTACACAGTGATATAAAAACATGTAAAATTAACGTATAATTATTTATTTGCACTTGTTATAATGACACATTTGAAAGAAAGGTTAAACAGGTGGGCGTAGGTAGATAGGTACAGATAACTTTTAATATTACTTGTCAAACTTAGGATATAACATGTTCTTCACAAACTCACATGAATATATTAATGTTGCATTTCTGCTGTTGTTCATTTACTTTATAATTGTTATTTAACTTTCCGTTTATAATATCATGTTTCTAACTTGTTCTTTTTCACTTTTTTTACTTGGGATAAGCTGTGAAAACATGTTGTAAAAACACATTTACATTTACCTCCGGACAGTTGCAGTTGAAATTTTCATTATTTCTACAACTCGTTCGATCACCTTGCACGGCTTCATCTCTCCTCGACGAATTAATGAATAAATACTTTCTGTGAGATTTATAATGTCCTCCTAACGCTGAATATTCGTACGTAGTTTGCAACTTTACACAAAATCACTACAACACAATTAAACACTGTATGACTTATTATTACAATGCTGATTGCAGATAAGCTGAGAAATAAATGAGAAATATTAAAACACAACAACTTCCAGTTTCCAAATTTGTAGTTTGCCTCGCAACCACTCCACACAAGCAAAGCTAAGCAACAACCATGACGGAACCACAACGGACCGTTGCGCCGATCACGTGACACAATATAATTGTGAGTTATAGTAAATATATTATATTTACTCCAATAATTACTTTAAAACATATAAAATAAACTTCAAACAGCTTAAGTAGCCATAAATTTAAAAATTACACTTGCAATACCGCATTATTTCGTAGAACTACTTTTCACATTTCACTGCCAACATAACTGGGTGTGTTCATCCCCAGCCCGTGCGGTGACACACATGGTTATACATATGCAGTTGCGGGCTGTGGTTTTTTTCAAACGTTGAATTAAAGTGCTCACTTTAACATGAACTGCCTTTACATATTTTTCACCCATTTTACCCCACAATTTCCCTGATCCTTATAGTTTTTGGGGTTTCTATTGGTCAAATGTTGATGCCTTTAGTAAATTCGTGTTCTGCGTAGTAGAGTGGAATTATACTACTTTCTGAGATTTTTGTTATAAAAGCCCCTATTCTTAAGAATTACCCAGTTGGCAGCATATTTATTTTGTTTATGTACATATCTGTATTGCTTATGTACTTTTTCAGTGTATTTTCATACTCTGGAATGTTATTGTTTACATTTGGGAAACTTTGGATTTGAATATTAATTTGTATGTTATTTGGGTTGTGTTTGCACCAACTATCAAAAATTTTCAATGATTTATTAAAGAAACAATTGAATGAAAACTGTAATAGTTACCTTTCTAGGTAGTTACTTATCCTTTACACTCCCAAAGGTCTACAGTTCATTACTGTTGTTGAGTACGTACAACTTTTGGTGGTGAGAATAATTCTTCCCCAGCTAGTGTCTCAAAGTTCATTCTGTGTGCTAAACACCATGTACTGACACCGCAGACCACACACTTTAATTGTAGCAGTGGAGATGTCATCAGGTTGTCTACAGTTGGCAAGATGGTGTATATATTGCAGAGTGTGAACCAACTGTTACGTGAGGGTTACCGTCAAAACCAATCAAAAGTAGTAGCAGCATTCCCCCCTCCTCCCATAATCACATTTGTTTACACAACTGTGTACAAAACTTTCAAACAATAATATTTCACTCCTGAGTCAGTGTTACGTTTCAGTGGTATTTATTGCAAATTTTTTACAAATAAATAAAGGATTTTTTTAAAATTTCACTACGTCTTATTTACTCCCTGAAGTACTTAGTATTTTAACTTTGTTTATACACTTATAGTATTAACTTAAACGAGGTGTTTTTAATGAATGAATTATTTTGTCACATTCTGCAGTGCAGGTAAGGGAATGATGATGATATGCACACATTTATTTTGACCTGTTAGCCTATTTACACAGTTTTGTTTGCAGTGATCATAGTATTGGAGAAAGTACTTGCAATTTGCATTACAATAACAAGTGTCCTTAAATTTGAACAGAAAGTATGATAAAGTCATGACCAATGTAACTTATTTACAGTTCAGCTGCTTTCGAATTCTGCAACATATTTTCCAGTATTCTCGTTATGAAACACATGAAAATCTGTGGTAAAATTTATTGTGAAAAGCATGTATTCAGGTTGGTTATTAGAAGTGACTTGTTCATGATGATATCATTTTATAAAATTATTTGGATTCAAGTAAATTTCAAAATAAGTTCTGTTATTGAAAGTGAAGTAAATAGGCTGAATGGCTTGAGTACATATGTTAGTATGTACTATAAAATATTTTGACCAATTGCATTTTCATCCTAGCATCAGCTGTACTGCATAAATTGCATTAGAAGGAAGAACCGGGGAGGGGGGGGGGGGGGGGAATGGTTGGTTAAAATGTTTAAAGATTGTCATCTAGTTATGTTCTGAAATACTCTCCTTAATACAGTAGATCTTATTTGTAATTTGTGTAGAATTTAAATTATTTATCTCATCTATAATCTCTCAAATGTCACTTAAGTGGCATGATATCAGAGGCGATGGTACATTTTCATATTTGGTATAGGTGTACCATTGTGTTGTTGAAAGCTGCCCTCACACAAATTTTCCTGACTTTTCCAGGTTTTCCCTGATGCTAGTCACCCTGTAGCTGTGAACTGAAGTTCCACGGATGGGAGTGAACGAAGACCGCAATGAAATATAAAAAAATCACTCAAATTGCTGAAGGACAATGGTGGTGTATTTGTTAGAAACGTTTAACATGCCTATGCTTTTATGCCATACTTTATTTTGTTGTAATCTGTATTGGTATAACGGTGTGGGGGAGGGGGATTGGGGGGGCTGCTCTTGCCTCCACCCAAATGTCAAGGTAGCCAAATGTGCAACTTAAAAACATAAATTTATTAAAATAAATTTTAATTTAAAGCTTTTTGTTTAATGATCATTCTACAAATTTTTTTTTTTGTAATACATTTCACATAATGTTTATTTTTGTACATTTTAACGGCAGTACGATGTTACATGTCCCAATTTTGCTCACAGATTTGAACAGCGTCTATGATGTCTGCTGGCCTGCCATTACTCGAACCCACATTTCCTATAAAAAAAAATGTTATTCTTGCACTACAAAACAGAGAATTATAAACACTTTTTTTTAGGCCACGAACATTTAAAAATTCTTTACCCATAACTGTTCCGAAATCTTATTTCTAAAACACGCACACTTACAGTTTGTAATCCTTTCTTCATAAAATATGTTGTATGAACATTTGTGTATGATTACTTCACTCGGATCAAGTCTGTCTGCCAGTGATATGGAATAATTAATGTGCAGAATCATTCATGTTTCCCAAAGCCAGTCAACTAGAACTTAAGAATGTAAATATATTTGCTGAGCTTCAAAATTGTTCTATAAATGATGAATCAGGCTATCTTACAAAGTGGTGTGTTAATATTATGCTTCACTGAAAAGGCACCTACAATCAACTATACTGAATGAAACCAAATAAAGAAATAATAAATAATGGCTGGCAAATATTCCACCACCACACCAGAAACAAACACATCTAAAAGGCAAGCAGTTAGCACTTGCAGCTCTCCCTGCCGCTGGAGGGAGGGCAGGCTACCCACCTTTTCCTTTCCATTCACCTTGGAAAGGTCGCTTGGTCCCATTGTACTGATCCACAGCTTGTTCAGAGTGACAGTGAAGGGAGCCATGCTAATTGCAACTGTATTACGACATATACATGTTACCACCCTTATGTTGAGTGTGTATAGGCCCATGAAGATCCATGTGATTGACCTGTGAAAATAAGTTAACACTTAAGTAAGAAATGAACTGATATTCCTGTAAGAGACCAGCAGAAATAAAGCTTGCACTCAATGAAAGATTGCTCGCCTTGCTGTGTTTAGTCATTTTGTGGCGACAAGCTGAGGAAGTATATGTTCATCTAAGGTATTATTTCTCACAGAAGACATCAAAATATTAAACAAAATGAAGATTTTATCAAAACAACATGTTATTTCCAATTTATAAGCATGAACACAATTTATAAACTTTTGGGGGGCCAAAGTCAATCTAGCCAAATTTGATCTTACAAATACATGACTCTTATGAGTAAATTCACTGGAAACATTTATTGTATTCCACAAACATTTATTTATTTAAATAATTATTTTGCTAGTGAAACAGTGTAAAAACAGTCTTAATTAAAATTTTAACAAAATTTTTACATAATTCCAATAATGATTCCTCCCAAGTACTTACTGTTTTACTGGGAACCGTGACAGGTTTTTTTTTTTTATAAAGATTTGACGGCAATGGTCTAACTGTTGTATTTTGACAGGGTGCAGTATTTGCACATGGATACATTTGTTGTCATTCTACATAACAGCAACTCTGCTCAGATGGGATAGGGTTCCATTGTGGGCACCACAAAAGGATTCAGATATTGACATAGAAGCCCAGCAAGGCAGTGCGCAGGTTACCAGACAGTATGCGAAAGTCAATAAATTTACATGGGCGAAAAATTTGATCATAGTGTGGTGAAGTACATCTCCTACTTCGCAGTCAATGGGTTGCAGTCACACAATGATGTGCAACTTACCTACTGTACTGGTAATTTTGTGTGTGCAGAAATCTGAATATTCATTGTGGGATTTTGTCAGCATTGACACACATGGTGACACATGGTTTTTCACATAAGTTAATTTGTCTTTGATGAATGTTACAATATACTATTAGATCTGCCTCTCACCCGATCAATGATGTACCACCAAACAAAAAGACAGAAAACTTAATACTTCTTGTGCAGCGCAAAAAATACTGAAGCACTACATAATGTACAGTTCCATCCTCAACAAGGTTCATCACGTAATTCACTTTGAGTAAAACGCCTGGATGACACCGCAACATTTAATTTAATACTTAAAAAACATACCCAGGTAGTCTACACATTAGAAAAATTATTTTTATAAACAACAGCTGAATTTTATTTTTTTAAACATTCACAAAAAAAAAAAAAACCCCTTGACTAACGTAATTTTTTTTATTAAATAAAATTAAACAACAATATATTTTGAAAGTCTGCAAACCAAAGAAAATTAAATCACAAATCACTCCAAAAAAGTTTTTTTATACAATTTTCATGTCTGACTATGAAACATTACTTTGCAAATTACAAGTTCATAACCAACAACACAACTTTTTGTTTTTAAATCATTATGCCTCTGAACATGAAATACCCATTTTGACTTGACTTTGACACAATATAATAGTCCTTGTTACACAATTTCTACAATTAACATACAATATAGCTAAATCCATTAAAAAAAAAAAATGCACTTTTTATCTTTGAAACAACAGCTAAGTTCAAAGCAAAAAAATTACAAAACAGTTAAGTTTGTCTGTTTATTTGGATGCATCGCACACACAATTCCTTCAACTATATCTGGCATCTAAGAAGTGTTAAAATGTATTGGTGTTGACAGCCCGCCGTGGCCGACTCCCCCTAAATCTGCCCCTTGCTGTACCACGGCCACGATGAAACACCCTGGATGAGCCCCTACCTAGTCCGCGCATGGATGGCCAATCATCCTTAGTGTGCCTAGTGGGTGCTGTCGACCAACCCTCATCCTCTGTCCCCTCCATCTCGCCTTCCTCTGCCTCAAGGTCATCTGCTTCTTCACCATGGCCGTACCCTCTGTCTCCATCCTGTTTCATGTGCCGCCCAGGTGCTGACATTTCTTCTAATCCATGTTTTCCTCTATCGTACCCACTCCCTAGGCGTGTCTGCTGTGGGTAACTAGAGAGACTACCTCGTATAGAATCTGGAATGTGTTTATTCTGCAGGTCATACTTACTGACTATTGGTTCCTCAAATTGGCTGCTACAGTCGTCATCATCCCGCAGATCTTTGTCGATGCGCTGAGCAAGCTCCAGTGGATCCTCATCCATATCCTCATCGTTCAAATCTTCATCATCATGTTCAAGGAAAGTAGTACCCACTTCTGTTCTTCCATGCCCAACAGGAGCGAGATAACCACCTCTCCCACGCATGTTAATTCCAGTTCCCAGTTTTCCAGAAAGTCCAAACCTAAAGTTTCCGGCAATTTGTCGGGCAGGTCCATAGTTACTGCCAGGCAAGTCTTCTGTCTCTCCACTTTCACCTCTTCTGGGCCTGAAGCCTCCATGTCCTCTCATACCACCAACAAGAATTCTGCCAGCATGACCAAGTCTGCCATCGAAACTGGGATCGAGCTGCCGGCCAGGTCCATACTGTTCATCAAGAACTTTGTCACCCTCGCCCCCCTCTAGAGCGCCGTACCTGTCTGCAGAGAAGAGCCCCCCTCGGCCCCGTATGCTGCCAACTGTAAGCATCCTACTGCCACGACCATAACTACCGCGCATACCATCACCCATTGGCAATCTGGGAGGACCAAACCCAGCAACAGGTGGTTGCCTGCTGGCTGCATAAGGTGCAGCAACTTCTGCAATGTGTCTGCCTCTGCCTGCCATACTTTCCCTCGGAACATGTTCAACACCTTCAGTGTTTACATCGAGAGGCCGACCAAGGCCAAAATTACCTCTGTAAACATTTCCTGCTTCTTCATCATCAGCATCACTCTTTGCATTCGGATACTGGTTGTAAGGATCAACCTGCACGTTCTCTTCTTTGTACATCCCCCCTAGGACTTTCATATCTCCTGGCGAGAACTGAGCTGCTTGAAAATTCACATTTTGTGTGAATGGTGGCTGAGGAGCGCTGCCTCTGGCACGACCAAAAGGACCAGGTACGTCCATACTGAAAGGCAGCCTTGAGTTCATAATTCCCTGTCCTCTGCCACCTCTGCTGAAGTCTCTGCTGGGATAAGAGCTACGGCCTCTTGCAGGACCTTCCAGCATGTGCCGTGCACCAGCATGGTCATAGTCCTCGTTCTCCAGGTCTGGCTGAATGCTGCTCCACTGCTCGTGCGGACTGCCCCTCCATGGGGGCTGGTCGCCAACACCTGGTGGTCCTGGCCTGAACTGGGGTGTGTTCAGCAAGACCTTCCTGGGAGCTCCAAGTGCATCACCCAAGGTTCTGGCATCTACGTCATGGTTGCTGGGTGAATTCTGCATGCCTCCAGAGCCTGATGGAGAGTTCATGTGTTGCGCATGCACCGGACCCAGTGGTCCAGGCATTGGCAGATGGCTCCGTCTCAAGTCCACATCATTACCAAAATCTCTTGGTGGACCCGAACGCAAATCCTCATCTGCAAAGTGCCGGATGCCACGATCATCGTAACCAAGATGACCTGGGCCTTGGTCCCTCATGTCTTTATCCATGCTCATCGGTGGGCCAACATGCAGTCTGCGCAAATCCTGATCTTCCATGCTTGTAGGTGGCTTGAGCTGCTGGCGGAAATCCACATCGCCAGCGGTGAAGCGCATGTCCTGGTCAGGCATGTTGGGGGGATAGCGTGGCACCATGATGGTGCGCATGTCTAGATCAGCACTGCCATCTGGACCAGATGCTGGCAGGTTGGACTGGGACACGTCGTCTTCATCCATGGGGAATGCAGGGCGCAGCTCATCCTGGGGCAGTACATCATGCAGCTCTTCCAACTGGCCAGAGTGTATCAGTTTGCTGAGTGCCTCCGCACCACTTGCGATGGCCTTCTGCAGCAGCGGGTTGCCTGTAAGCAAGTACTCTCATTAACTACTAACTACTTATAGCAATCTTTTAAACATCATGCACACTACCATTATGTAGATTATTTTGTTGAAATATATTCTTTTTCAAACATATTTTAATGGTTTTACGGTTCAATTAAAAAACAACAACATTGCAGGATGTTCACTGAAATTCCATTTTGCAATTCCCTGACTTGTCCCTGCTTACTAAGTAATATATTACCATTTTCCCTGACATATTTTCAGGAATACTGAAACCCAATGACATATTTTTAATCTTTGACATAACAAATATGCCACCAGTGAAATTGTATTACATTACAATGCAACAGACGAAGCAAGTAGGGTAAACATTTGATTCAGCCCATCAATACTTATCACAATACACAGTACTGACTTTGCATAAATGCCCATTACAAACACACAAATACTTTATTTTGTACAGCTATACCTTGTGTCACAGCAAAAATGTATTACCGCCAGCTGACAATCTTAATAATTGAAATCTTGTATTCACACATTAAAAAGTTTTTCCAAGTAGCAATAAGTTATGTTTTCCCTGACCTAGGTGAAAATTCTGACATTTCCCTGTAAATTTTCCCTGAGGGTGGACACCGTGCTCCAGTATCAAAGCACAAGCCAAACACAACGTAGTATATTACCATGCAGAACAACTGTGTTGACTGCTCAGCTTTTTTTTAGTAGTAGCATACTTCTTTGAGCATTACAACTTGCTTATTTGGCTGCCACTAGGGGTAGTCAAATAATTTTGATGTTTTAATAATTTTGAATTGAATAATAATATTTGTGGGTAACATGTTAATAGTTCTAAAGAGAGTAGCTACCAATAAACATTTCATTTATGTTAACAGTCTGCCTCATTTAAGGTTTCCAGAATTTGACAGCTACTGCTTGCTGCCAACGTATTTAAAGTGTAATAAAGTAGCGTCGTATTTGAAATAACGCATGTCAGCTGGCCGCCATGTGAAACAAAGGTGGTATCCCTGAATAACACGCATTCTTTCTTACATCTGCGAAAAATAAAATAGTTCACAGTACAAATAAAAAAATAAGTAAGCATTTCGGAATAAACGTAAATAATATTGTGTTATAGTATTTTGTACAAGGTTATTAAATTTGATTATAGTTTCAAATTTGTTAACTTGTATAACAGAAATAATAAAAAAGGAATGTTGTTTATCTTCACCGACAAACAACTGGACGCCATGTTGTTATTGTGAGATGCGATTTTTGTGTGCGGGCGTATCAGTTTAGAAAGTTCCGAATCTAATTAATGAATGTTGTGTGAATAGTTATTTAAAATGCAGCGACTTAAAAATCCTTCATGCAATTGCCAACGGCAGCAAGACATTGTACGTGTTGGGAGTTGAAGACATGATACTAATGGGAGAACTTGAAAGTCGTTCTGTGCTACAAACGAGCCATCAATTGCTTGGAATTTCATCAAAAACAGTCTCAAAGTAAATAGCGATAAATTATGTACGTGAATATTTGGAGTGTGATGCATTTGATAGAGAAATGTAAATATCCTAAGCAAACGTTTATTAGTAAACATGTTAAGTTTGTGTGCAGGTTTTTAGCAGACAACATTTAAATGTTGTGTGCCGGTTTTTAACAGACAACATTAAAATTCAGCATTCATTTCATGTCGTAGAAGGTATGTTAATGTTACAGTTGAATTAATTTTTGTTTGGTCAATAAACAACTAATAGTATTGACTTCAACAAAACATTGAGGTTACATTGCTCACCTGCATGTGTAAACCAAAACCACGAATGCAGTTGTAATTAAATACTAATTATTTAGGCCTAATTACATTAAAACTGAGATATATAATGTTTTGTTTGTCCAGAAAGACTATGTAAAGTAAATTTTCTTTCTGTGGTAAATTTTTTAGCTATGGTAATAAATACTAATCATATAGGACAACGAATTGTACTGCAATTTTTTTTTTTGGGCGACGTAGGGTATGTATATTAAATATCCACATTACTGTAATACTACATACGGCCATGTGGTTGATGTAATTGCCACTAGTTTTCATTACTTAATGATCACAGCCCTACCAGTCTTCACCATTTGTGAGGAATGTTATTCATACAGGCTTATCTTATTATAATTGCTACAAATAGGTTCTGTAATTACTGATTGTAGAAGACCTTTACAGTTCTAATTAACTATTTCTGTGTATGATTTGACAGACCTAACTCTTATTGTGTTTGTTCACTGCCTAAATGTGATTTTTTTAAGGTACTGGTGACAATGCTTTACACAGAACTCCAGCAGACTTGTTTTTTCATAGTTCATTTTACTTCTCAGTTGTGAATTAATTATGTTTTTTTTTCTGATGCTCACATCAGTTAACTATGTGAGATTAATATACTGTTTTTAGTGAATTGTTAAATTTTTCAAGAGGCATATAAAGAAGGTAATTCTGATCATACTTTGGGCCAGGTAAGTTTTTGTATTCTCTGTTAAATAGTTTAACATGTATGATTTAATTTTTTATTACAGTGTTAATAGTAACCAACATCCATGTCTTTCTATCTTGCCTCAGATAATTTCCTGTTGTGAGAGTTGCAAACTTTGCAAGTCCAATGAAATTTCTTGATTTTAAAAATACTTTTTGTGTTTGTGATTATTGATTTGATAGTAATTAATAATATCTTTTAATTAATTGTAAGAATATGACTATATTTTATTGATAGTATTTTGATAACACAATGTAGATGTTACTATCAGAAATAAAATAAAAATCTGTGTAATCACATATTTTCCTCAATTATAGTTGGCATGTTTGAAATGTCAAGCAAAAATTCCCATGATGTTGACATGTTTTGAGAGTCACATGGAAAGCACATGGGGGCAGAAGGATACGTATTCAGTTTGTTTACAAGGTACTACTTTCATACAATCTGTCAAATCTCGAAACCTTACATGAGACAGACTATATGTAAAATAGAAATAACTACCATTTCATTGATCACACAACAAACCATTCCCGCACAAATAATATTTATCAAGTGCAGTAAATCATTTTTACAAGATGATTTTCTTCTAACTGAACTTCGAAATACAGTAAACGCCCGATTTTCCGGGGTAATAACTGGCTAAAGCAGGCTTCACACAATGCAAAATGTGTTTCGCGCAAGATTTCGTACAAATTTAGTTCACACGCAGATAAATAAGCTGAATACTGTCTCGCATCAAAATTAGTTGATAGTCCTGATGAGTACCAAACAGCCAAAGTATTATAATACAAAATATGAAGTTGCTTATTTTGACGCCGGCTAACAGCCAGCGGCACTAGAGCCCATGACGGCGCTCACCATGCACGTGTCATGTGTCCCGCACGTGCGCAAATAAGCCAAAAATAAATGTTTTCAGTGTAAAATGTGTTATATTGTATTGCAGGGTTTAATATGTCTTAAAATGTGTTCAAGTATTTGTTATTATTTTAAAATTGTTTGGTTATGAAATTCAAAGTGTCCACGGCACCAAGATTAAGAACACTTATATTCCGGCATAAACACAGTCATAAAGACACACTAAATTCTTATGAAAATTCATAGGAAAATTATAAAAATGTAAAACAATATTTAATTTGTGCCATTTTATTTTCAATAATACAATATTTTACTCTGCGTGCATAGCACTTCCGCTTACGTGAACCCCGTAGGTGGCCATGGTAGGTCCGTGAGAAGCTTGTCTCTGGACAGTCTGTCGAGGAGAGCTGGCGAGGTAAGAGACTGTCACGTACGCACTACAACTTTTGTACGTTTTTGCCAGACATTTTCCCCAGCATTATGCTTCCGCTTTATTAATTTATTGCGCCTTTGTGGCATTTTTAACTTAATCAAGAAGAAGGAGTTGAAAGATGTTGGAGAGGTCACGCAACCTGAATCAGGCGCCATCCGCCTATGTTTATGATGTTTCATTGTAACTTCTGCATTATTGCTATGTGCAATTTTAAGGGCTTTGTTTTTATGTATGTATTTGAGGGTATTTTCCATGTTTGAATATTTTACGGCAACATCACGTACAACCATGTGGTCGACAGATGCCAAGTACTTGTATATGCCATCATTTCGTATTGAGAGCTTATTTATGTAACATCGTATGTGCAATATTTTACTAAGGGTTCTATGCTAAATTTTTGTCAGGGTTCTGTGTACACGTAAATTTATACTTTTTGTACTTGACCACGCGGTCATGTTAATGTTTGATTTTACCGCCATCAGGCATGTCACAAGCCTGTAAACTCTTCAATCGTAAAAAGAATAATATTCTCAGCAAGAATAATATTTTGTCCGAATTTTATTTGCAGTTTCCATGAAGAAATATTGCAATTTCACCTGCACCACGTGGTCCACTACGAACTTCATCCAGCGGCATCTGCGCCATATAAACTTGTTTTCACACATGTGTGTGTTTTATTGTGAATACTCATCTCATGTCCCATCTTGTTTCATGTATCTTTGAGGGTTTACGTAATTTTGTAATTAGTTTACAGTGCAATTATTCCCATCCTAGCCGGCTCTGTGTATAGGCTGCCACCACACGTGTTAATGTATCACCAGGGTTTCATTTTGTAATTCACAGTGTCCTATCTTCAGGGAAAAACCGTCAGCCCACCCTATCGGCTGTCGGTCCTCTTCCCCTGTGAAGATTGTGTTTCGGTACACTGCGGTGAGATCATCCATCTAGGCGCGCGCTAGATTAATTGCTGGCTGGGGAGCACCCAAGTGGAGTTAGCTATAATAGACACGACCAAGTGTATCATTTATTTAATGGGATGTTGATTTTTATGCACAGTATCAATAAAAACAAGTCTCACAGTGAACTTAAGTCTTTCATTTGTAGTGACAGTGTCCTAGCCACATGTGTTTTTCAAGTTATAAATATGTTTAGTAAAAGTTTATTATTGCCTACGTGTTTGTAAGTACGGACAGGTGAGACGGACACACAGAACCCACAGCATCCCTGAGAACCCTGAGTCTCAATAGTGCGGTGACTGGGAAGCACCGCTGGCACCCAAATTACCAGTAAGTATTTGTGTCATTGTTCGACTTGTATCTCACCCAACTGTGTCAACTTCAACACTGTATTTATTTCAAAGCTATCCCTTCAAAATATAATTGTTTTTATTTTATTCTCAGCGAACTGTCTAAACTTCAATCCACACTTTAAAGTTACTTTTCAGCAATGTTTTATTTCCCTGTGTTCCTCTTCACACACCTCAGATTATGATTTTCTTTTACTCTATGGTTCATTTTACAACAAGTCACATGACCAGCATACAAGGACCAATAGGATCGCAACTTGCATCGTGTGAAACCTGCTGAAGGGTTTACTCATAGTTAAAGCACATTGATGGGAAGGGAAATGTTTACCTTGGGTCTACATACTCTACATGTAGGTTATGAAAAAAATAATTGAAATATAAGAATTCTAGTGTGTGGAACGTCATAAATGGTATTATCATCATCTATACACAAAATCCTGTAAAAACTGATGCACGAAATATCACAAGAAAATTTCACGTTAGCTATTTTGATATTACATTTGCACAATAGACGTTAGAGAAATATGAGGGCAGGAAGGAGATTGTAGACAAAATGTCAATGTATTATATTTTGTATTGTTACAAAACAGTTGTTGTTAGTGTAGCAAATAGAACATCATTCTAGAATAATGTGTAGGTGTTTAAACAAAATGGAACACTGTATGCAATTGTTTAGCTTTGTTTGTCTCTGTTCTTCATAGGCCAGAGCTAGTGCTTGCTGCTAACGTCTTGTCCATGCTACATATTAGTTGAAGAAGCCACACATCTATTGCAGAGAATTAAAAAAATATTTCTACATTAATCTGACGTAATATATTTCAAACCCGAGTTGTTTTCAGCTCGCACGAGATTAAAAATTTACTTCTAAAATGACGCACCAGATATACACGGCAGCGACATAGGCGACCATGCTGCCATCTGTTGGCCAGTGCATGCAACTCACTTTGGAAACCACACTCCCCATGAAATAACTCGTCTTTCATGAGTAAAATACAAATATGTGAATGAATTCTCAGAATTTTAAATTTTCTGCAAGCTTGATAAATATTTTAATGTAACATATTTCTGTGTGAAGGATTCTGCCTGCTAATAAATTGGATTCTGCCTGCAACCCCCTAGCCTTTCTGAGGCCGGCTCACCATTTTTTTTTTCCCGACTCTCTCACGTCAACAAAGCGGAAATAAATTGTATCTATTTACTAAAACCACACGTTGTTTGCGATGGAATCATTTTTGAAGCAAATAATATTTATATTAATGTGATATTTTATCATCCAGTCACTCTCTGTGCCACGGTTAATTTGAAAATAGCTTCTGTATGTATAAACTAGTATTGTAAATTACACTATCTCGCCTTGTTAATGAGCAGACACCACTTTTAATTGTGAAATACTTTATTATTATGAATGAAAATGTGGTGTCTAACAATTCCCTCGAATTCCTAGTACTTCCAAGATTCACATATATTCACTGTTAAAAACGTGTGTAAATATAGTAATCAAACACTTGTAACCATTAATAAATAATGCAACATATATATAGACACACACATACATACATATTAAGAATTTTGCTTGAAATATTAAAATATAAGACAGATAGATTGTGCTTGACCAGAAAATTGTTCAAAATTCTATGTTATGATAATAAACATTTTACCGGAAAAGGAAACTATTTTCTTGGTGTTGCATTTTTACTTTCAGCGATCATACCCTTTTACTTTCAGTGACAATCATTGTTTACAAAATACACGAAACAGTGAAGTTTGATATATGTATATACATGGTTGAATTAGTAACAGATTCTGTAAATGCTGCAACAGTTTGTGTTTGCAATTTCTTGTTACTGTGGACATGAGTCTGTAACTGAATTTATTTACTGTAAGCTATATTATAGAAGATGAAAATGCTTTGTAAATGCAAATGTTTCATTGTAAATGCTTGCAACCAATTCAACTACAGCAACGATGTGACGCCATGTTGTTCTATATCATGCCCTCAACAACGTACCAAAACTGTGTACAGTCGACTTCTCCATCTATTGTTATTCAGGGGACTGCCAAAAAATGTCTATACATGCGGAATTTCAGTAGATGAGGGTTCTAACATGTATATCAATAAAATTCAACTTCTAACCTAATAAAACTTAATATTGAGTATAGGAAGAGCTGTACATTATCTGTGAATAAAGATTATCTAGTAAACACAATAAAAATGGAAATTTTAGAAAAAGTATTACTGTAAATAATACATTAAAAAACATTTCAACTTATAATGTATATAACTGATTATAATCTGACACCAAATGCAAGCTGACCTAAAACTTCCAAACCCTCTGAAAAGGAAAATAATATGGCACCGAATACAATACAAAATTAAAATTTCCAGTGCACACTATCAGCTAAGAGCGCGCAGAGAAGTTATCGATTGGCAGTGTCACGGCGGATGGATATTGGAACACCCCCCCTCCCACCTGCTGCGGGACAATTACCTCTCAACGCTGCTACTTGGTGACACCTTGCGTGTGTGGCAAATTTCTGTCTTTTAAAGTAGTTAAATATATTTAACTACAAAGAAAATTGCTAATTTTGAGATGGGAATGAATAAATAAGGTGATTATAGTTGATTTATTTGCTGTCTTTAATAATTAATCATTCAAAACCACGTCCTCTGATTTTCCATTGTGACGTACATAAACTGCACTCAGCTTGGTGCGTACCTACCCATTATTAGATGGCAAAAGGTATCAAACAGGCCCTTACAATTTATGAGTTTATTCAAAAGATGTGTCTCTATTGAAATTAGCTAATGTAAATCCTCCGATTTCCCCACAAAAAGTTGCTGAAAATGAACTTTACACTTATAATACAAGTCGCTCGATGTTCAAACAATTTTTAGCGACAAGGGGAGGTCAAGTATATGCTTTGGGCATATAATTTTATTCGCAAAGATACTGCCTCTTGAGTTAAATAAATTTTACATTTGAAAATAATTTTAATTTTATGCCAGATACAATGAAACACCTACCTTACGGAAAAAAATGACCTTTATACACAAAAGAAAACATCTTTGCAAATAATAATTCCTCGTTAAAATGTTTTGCATAACATTTTCAGGTGAAACCATTTGCTTTGAAATACAAGTGATGTTAGGTGCAACTATTTTGAGCGACGCATAATCTTGATAAAATTACGTTTGCCAGGCGCACTTTTTGTTGCTGCTCTGGCTGCCATCAGCCATGTGAAGGCAAGGCAAGCGAAGTGGGAGGAGAGAGGAGAGAGAGAGAGAGAGAGAGAGAGAGAGAGAGAGAGAGAGAGAGAGAGAGAGAGAGAGAGAGAGAGAGAGAGAGAGAGAGAGAGAGAGAGAGAGAGAGAGAGAGAGAGAGAGAGAGAGAGAGAGAGAGAGAGAGAGAGAGAGAGAGAGAGAGAGAGAGAGAGAGAGAGAGAGAGAGAGGAGAGAGAGAGAGGAGAGAGAGAGAGAGAGAGAGAGAGAGAGAGAGAGAGGAGAGAGAGAGAGAGAGAGAGAGAGAGAGAGAGAGAGAGAGAGAGAGAGAGAGGAGAGAGAGAGAGAGAGAGAGGAGAGAGAGAGAGAGAGAGAGAGAGAGAGAGAGAGAGAGAGAGAGAGAGAGAGAGAGAGAGAGGAGAGAGAGAGAGAGAGAGAGAGAGAGAGAGAGAGAGAGGAGAGAGAGAGAGAGAGAGAGAGAGAGAGAGAGGAGAGGATGTGCTTTATCTTTTGCAAGATGGTCTGTGAGGGGAGGAAGTAAGGTGTGCTGCTGATAGAAATAGAAAGAGGGGCGAGAGAGAGGATGCTAGGTCATCATGCTCATTGCTACGGGTAACCACTTCTCCCCTCGCCAAGGGAAGTAGCAGGTCAGTCGTGCACCACACCTCACAGCCGCAGTGTCGACAGATGTGTTAGGAAGACAAGACACTAGACATTGCACTGCAGAGCAGTTATAAATGGCGGCGCACGTGACATAATTCACATTGAGTTACTAGATGTTTGCATACACAACCAGCTAAAAAATGATAGTTGCGGGAAATATTAGGTGAAGGGACCCAAAATATACTTTGATTGATGCTCCATGCATAAACGATACAAGTGGTTTATGTTAATATTATTTACATAGAGATTTAGCAGGGACCATGAAAAATTGTTGGTGGATGCGGTTTATCGATACATGCGATAACGATACATCGAGAGTCGACTGTACTTTCGAATATGTTTGAAGAAATTAAATGTAACAATTTCCCGGAACACCCCCCCCACCCCCCCCTCCTACCCAAAAAAAAATTGCCACATGGGATCTTGTGTTAAATGGATAAAAGTGATACAAAAATCTTTTCAGTTTGGTAGTGCACAACCGCAGAGTAACATTATCTTTTTATGCCTATTTCTTCAGCTGCAAACAAAAAAAAAGTAATATGTCATATTACTGTAAATGCTACAGTAAAAATAAATTTGTGTGCGATGGGTTTCTTAATAATTCCAATTTTTATCACATTTCTGGACAAGTTATTCAATAACATACTAATGTAAACAGCTTCGCTCAGATCTAGCGTTTGTTGATTTGCCGCAGAATAAAATGGTAAAAGTTCATACAAATTACTAGTTATCATGAACAGTAACAGACCAGCTCTAGTAACTATGGAATAATAGTTTAAATTCATAGCTTCAAATGAGTAAGCATATAACGTCTAGGAAATAACCACTTCAGATGGGAATGTAAATTATTCACAATTTTTGTGGAAGATATTCAAATTTCAAATGCAAATTATTTTAAAGTACTGTTTGCAACTATTAAAATTTTTCAATATTTGCACACACCTAGCTGTTACCCATGGCTTACAGGCTATTTACGGTAAAATGAGCACTTTTGAAAGCCCTGCTTAAGATCTACTTGCATGCACGTTGTGTATTCTTCCGCCTTATGCAAGATTGACATTGTCATGGGCCTCATCACTTTATTCATGCGTCAGTCAAGTGAAACAGTGAAATTATTAGAAAAATAAATATATAACAAATCTGTTCAATTTTACACTTTGATGCATTAAAAAACATGGACAGCAAAATAAATAATTAAAGTTATCAGAAATGGTTGCCTAACACTTTTTATTCGACGTAAGATACGGAACGACTTTACATCCATCGTTACCAACTTTATTGGGTGCATGTTATTCAGTGCACCCCTTGCAGGTAAGGGTAGCAACTTTTTTCTAAGGTTGATTATAAAAGTGCTCACTTTATCATGGAGTCTTTACCACCGATGAAACTACTTTGCAAGTGGCAACAATTCTCCACTGCATAAGCCAGTTCACATGCCAGCAGCAAGACTAAAATTACAGTTTTCATTGCAACACTATGAACAGTACTCAACTATAGGCAATATGGAACAAGGGGGAGAAATCAATCCAATACCACCTAAATATTTTTAAAAATTATTTTCTATATTGGTGTGCAGTCTGGAGCCACCATAACTCCACAACAGTTGCAAGAGCTAGCAGTGTCATTGTATTTTCTATGGATGGGAAATTCCATTATTCAATATACCCCAATACCCATCAATTCTACGATCCTACTCAAGAATAGAAAAGCATGGTAGATTCTTTGCACAATCAATCAGCACTACTTAAAAGTACAATTATTTCCTAAGTATCAACAAATATATTTTATGAACATGCACAATACAAAACATACAAAACCAAAAAATAACAATATTTTGTAATATAAAAATTGATTTTTGACAATTTTGAACTTTCTAAATTGTACAGTTGTGATTTTAGCCCACTGTAAATACACAACAATCACAATAATCGTCCAAATAGCACCAATGGAAATTCACATGTAATATTAACTGCGTGATAATTTGAATGTACACCGAACATTCAATACATATTTCATATAGCACAGTAATTAATAGGAATGTACACGGTTACTCTCACATCTACACCACAGCAAAAATATGTAAACATGTATAAGGCATTAACGTGACACAACAGTGCAATGTATCTTTGAAAATCTATGGTATTTAAATCTTCATTATTGCAGTGATTGCTCTGGAAATTGATACATGGATACCTAAGGGGCGTATCTGAGTTCGTGAGGGATGGAAGTCCTAATAAAAATAAAATAACTAAATTTGATTTATAGTTTATTCACATAGTTATTATTTAAAGCATTAACTTATATGTAGTTATTATTATGTACTCTTTATTTAACAGAAAGCACAATATTTAATTTCTATTTAATCTCTAATTAACACCCTTAATCGTCTCTGGTTACAGTCAATTAAGTCATACATCATTAACACATGTTCAGTCTACTACAATAGTCCAGCCTGCCAGCTGCACTCTTCACTGCTTGATACTCGCAGTTGCAGATTTCCCTTCTGATGTTCACTTGTCTCGCTGTTCATCTTCTATCGCTTGGAACTCAGCCACACTCATCAACTTCCTGGCTCGGTGGGAGAATGGCTGGGAGAATGAGGTCAGTAATCAAGAGCATTCTTCAGATAAACGCAGATATCAATACAACCAGGGTAAGCAGTGCAAACTGCAAAAATAAAGATCATACTGTGTCACTTTCAGTAACAAATACGCGGTCACCAGTTTATCAATCGCTTCTTCATTCAAAACATTCTTTTGACTTGCTGCCAATACTATCATATAACTGCTGTCCTTCACTTCCACTCTCTCATGCAGGTTGCGAAGCAGCGAGCATATAACACTGCCCTCTCCTCAAGTCTATTTGTCCT
This sequence comes from Dryococelus australis, assembly GCA_029891345.1. Classification (NCBI taxonomy): domain Eukaryota; kingdom Metazoa; phylum Arthropoda; class Insecta; order Phasmatodea; family Phasmatidae; genus Dryococelus; species Dryococelus australis. The sequence goes on along the minus strand of CM056993.1, from coordinate 218,316,532 downwards.
GAACAGACATTGCAACTTACGGACAATCGTTAGAATGCCAGTCAGTCGATGTGGACTACCTTCAGCTTCGCCTGAGAGCCTTGAAGACAAATCCGATAGAACACATCATTGATCTTTTTCAGATTCCTGGAGGGGCTTTCCCAATTTTTCTGTAGCTTTGGGCAGTATCTTTTCTCCTCTGTGGGTTGTACAGCCACACCTGTTGTCCCTGAAAAACCTTTCCAACATTCTCCCATCATGCCACGTCCTGATGCGTGCCCGGGTTACTATGTTTGTGGCACGGTCGTCGTGGCTTTATTTGCGTTAGGCCAGCACATGCATTTAGAGAGTGTCCAATGGGGCACGTGGCTTTACGTGGCGGAATAAAGTTCTTGATAGCCCAGCTGGCGAGCCCCTTATGGTTGTCTACCCTCTTGCTTACTACGGGTTTACAGGTTATGGTAGACGACTGGCGGGAGGTGTTGGGATTACCAGACTTACTGATGACTTCTCCGTCCCGCTGGAGAGTGGTGACTGGTTATAGAAAGTGGTTGATGGAGGAGTCCTCAGGCTTCGGGCTGATGGCACCATGTCAGCCAACACTGTACCGCAGACTCCAGTCGACTCCCTCTAGACTCCAGAACCTGGGGTTGGCAATACCGTACCTTACTTTGGTTCTGTGTAGTACACCACTCAGGATGGAATGATAGTCCTGGTGGGTACGGATATGTAGAGGGAAAGTAATGAAGTCAGATACAGGAGAGGCCGGTCTCTCCAAAAGCCTTACTAAGGCGGCGCTGTCTCATTCCATCTGTCTGTCCGCTGTTGGTGGAGTCAACACAGCCTGCTGCTTGGTAGCGAGGTGAGAAATCCTTTACTCCTCTCTCCAGGAGCCGTGCATTACATTGAACGGTATAGTGTGTCAACCGTTGCTGAAGGATACAGGTCGTGCACCACAGACGCGAAATAGATCCCTAGAATAGCAGGGTGGCTACAAATCGCACAAAATAAAATTCCCTGACTTTTCCCTGTTTACCAGACCAAAATTTGTGATTTTCCCTGACCTTTCTTGTAAACTAGAAAATTATTTTTGATACTTTCTTTTATAGTACTAGTGTTGATGTAAGAGAGTAAATGTATGTGCACATGCATGCACACATGACACGCTGTTTCATTTTACCAGTGATGTATATGTAATGGCAAGTTTGTGAGCCATATTGTGGCAAAAATATTTAACTATACCAAGAATACATCATTACACATTTACTGAATCACTGCTACAAAAGCACATTGTTAAATAAATCTATGTAACAATAATCACAACAAATTTTACTACAAGAAAAGCTGCAGGAAATTTTTTTTTCCAACTAAGCTAATTGTTCTTACCCTAAATTGTAATAAAGCTATTCGCATGGCTAAAATGTAACATTATGGTCTTCTGAAGGTCAAAACATGCAGAACCTTAAAATGTACGTTTCAGTAAACAAAACAAACATTTTTCAACCAAACAGTACCTTATACTCACTGTAATACATGTGAATTAGTATTAACAAGCATTTCAGATAAAATAGGCCTATTATGTACAGAAACAAATGCATCGAACTTGAATTAAATATAGGCAAACTAAACAATAGCTTCGGTACACTGCACCATTTATGTTAATATTCACAATAAGCGCATCAGATAAAAAAATTTCATTCAAAGAGACATACAAAATATAAATACTAAATTATGAATTTTACGTGACAATTTTGTCAACAAAATTTGTCAATTCAAACACAGCCATAGACATGTAAATTGTTGACTAACATAGAAATGTTTTAAACCTATCCATCTAAAAACATTTGTACTGGCTTGGATAGTACTTTATTTTTAATATTGAAACAGTAACCAAATGTGGTCCACAAAAAAACCTGCCATCTTCAAAGTTCAAGTAACTTGGTACCGTTGCATGAAAATCCACAAATGCCACTGGTGATTGTTAACTATGAAACAAGATTGCAGTGTATTAAACGGCACATTAATGTTGTAATTTTATATGTGAACCTAGTAATGCCCAAAAATTTATAACTAGGAAATGGTTGGTCATTTTTATTTCAGACAAAAATGTAATCAAAAGAAAGCATGGAATGTATGCGAAAGCATTTTTTATATTCTTTCCAAGCTCTGTCATATTACGTACAATCTAATATAAAACACTACAAATTATATTAATTTACAAACACACCTCTAATTGAAGAAGCTCCATATAAAACAGCATTGCACAAACAGGAGAACCAATTGTTGCACGTAAACACTGAAGATATCCACCGCGCATTCTCTTCAATGTCCAGCCATAAATAATTACTCCGCTGTTGGGTCGTTTGCAAAATACAAGTGCATGGTAAATAAAACACAAAAAGTCTAGAATTAACTATTTTCCTGTAATGCATTGTGCTTCCTGCTTCAAGACACTTTAGAACAACACAAGGATCAAACGTGGGTAATCTGTACAAATCACGCCATGAGCATCCATATTAGAAAAAAGTAACAGGATACAGCAGGAAGTGCTGCTCTCTAGCAAGGCACTAAGAATACATAGATCACTAGCACACCCTGGCGGCAAACAAGGTACTACGTAATATTATCACTATCTTTGTCAGACATCCGACAACACGTCAAACAATGAAGATGCACAGTTTTAGGTAAATAACAATTACCGTATTTACACGAAAAGAAGACGACCCTGAATCTAAGACAACCCCTTCCTAAAAAAATATTTTTAGGGAAAAATATTTAAACCTGAATTCAAGACTTCCCCTGATAAGTGCTGGCAAAATTATTTAGGTTAAAAGTATTTTTACATGAATTTATGACAAACCCTTCAAGAAGAAATGCTATTATATGAATAAGATTAATATTTTATTTACTTTTAACGAAAAGTTAATCACAATGAAATAGGTGTGTCTAACCTGGCTGTATGGTAGCAGCATCTTTCTTACACTGTAAAACTTTTGTGGGTGTTATATAATTGTAACTTGAGCCATTTTGCTTCCCAGCAAAGTGCTTCCTCTTTACTACTGCCTGGTGACATCAGATAATGGGACCCTTGTCGAAGTTGACAGGTACAGTCTCAGCACTACAAAAATACGTACAACTGTTCTAGCAGTGTCAAACATTTATGGTATTAGTTTCTAGGTTTTGAATTGAAGGTTAACCCGAATTGTAGATAACCCCTTATGTTTTATATTCCTTTTCTGTCAAAATACCGTGTCTTCCTTTCTGGTAAATACGGTCCAAAGTGATTGGAGATTTTCCCAGACTTTCGGTGATATGGTTTATATTCCCTGACTTTTCTTGGCCAGTAAAATTTCCTGACCATTCCAGGTTTTCCTGCCCTGTCGCCACCCTGAATATAGTATTTCCAGTAGTCAATGGTAGCACGAGCCCCCCCCCCCCCCCCCCCCCCCCCCCCCAGTGCTTCAGTAGACCCTCACATTAGCGGGCAAACCAGAAGCGTTGAAGCCGTGTGGGCTACTACTGCTCCTACTGGGTGTGTTATCCAACCACGACCAGGCCGTAACACTTAAGCAAATACCCCCGCCAGCACCCAGGTGCTCGGTGGAGTAGAACAGGTAGCTGTCGAATGTGTGTGTTTCAGGACTGGTGGACTCCAGAAGGGGATCCCCAGTCATAGATGGTTCATATTGAAAATAACCGGTATCGGTCGGCAGTGCACAACTCGAAGCGTTCCTAGCTGGCATATTCAAGGTTACTCTGTAATAAGACTCGTGGCTAGAAGAACAAAGATATGTTTATTAAAGTTGTAATAAACACACGTGATTTGTGCTATCTCCTACCAGTTAGACTGATTGCTGGATGTAACCTACACAATTCAGGTGTAGGTGAGCTGGTCCTAGGCTAATTGGGAAATAATACAAACTGACGATAATTGAATAATACTAATACGAAGCTAACTAGTAAAAGGGTTGTCTATACAAGACAGAGAAGTTTAAATCCACTGTTCTAGTAGCAGGGTGTGTTGAATGTCAATGCTACTGCAGAAGAAGCTTTAGGTAACTGGTAGCTATTGATGTCACAGCAGCCTCTGGTTGCTGTTGCTGCAGAAGCCTCTGGTGACGTCAATGGTAGCAGTCACATGGGTTGAAGTAGGAATACTTGACATGATAAGCGATGAGTTGTAATAGTTTAAGTAGGATGAAAAAGCGGGCATGCATCTTTCTTCATCCTGTCACTATTTATTCTGAGGTGTTGTCGGGCAAAATCTTGAATGCCAACAAGTCTGTTACGTAATTCGCTGGCATAATCAGGGGCTGCAACTTCCTCTTCTGTCTGTCGGCCAAACAGCAGGTCACTATAGAGGTGTAGCTCTCTTCCAAACAATATCCTTGATAGTGTTACCCTTGTGGACTTGTGAACTACTGAGCAGTAAGCAAAAAGAAACTATGGCACATTAAATGCCAGTCCTTTTGGTTGTCTGCCACCAAAGATCGACAGGTACTGCTCAAAAGTGTGGGTACGCCTCTCGACCATTCCATTCGACTGAGGTTGTAAGACTGCAGTCCTAGTCCTTTTCATCCCCAGAATTTTCGTTACCTCCTGGAAGACTGCAGCTTCGGTTTCTTCCGTGATCAGAGTGGAGTTCTAGTGGCACTCCAAACCTTGAGAAGACATACTCTATAAGTGCATCAGCCACAGTTAGTGTTTCTTGGTTTGGGAGGAGAATGACCTTAGACCACTTAGTAAAGTAATCTAGGGGCCACCAGTAGATAACGATTACCTCTCTCAGTGACAGGCTAGGGGGACTCAGAATATCTACTGCTATCCTCTCGAACGGGGCTCCAACCTTGTATTTCTGGAGGTGACCTTGTCCTCTGGTTCATGGACCCTTCCTCGCAGTGAAGGTGCCACATAATTGGCACCACTTCTCAACATCCTCTTGTCAATGAAGTCAATAAAATCTCAGTCTAACAACTCTGTCAAGGGTCTTACTAAAACCAAAGTGCTCACTGGCTGCCACATTATGCAGTTCTTTTAAGGCTTCAGGAACCTTGCATTCTGGAAGGACCAACTGTAAACATGCATGTTTTAAATCATTACTTTCCCAGTTTCGGTAAAGCACACCATTATTCAGTATGAGGGAATTCCATTTTCCCCCGTATGCTCTAATTGCTGCACTCAGGCAAGATATCTCTTCCCATATTGGCAGACAGCCAGTTTCTTTCCACTTTAATAATGGCTGCAAAGTGGGATCATTCAGCTGATCTTTCCTAATAGCCTCATGACTCCAGGTAGATGACCCACCACTCTTTTCTTCCTGGCCTTTGCAATGATGACAAAATGACTCACATGGCCTTCTAGAAGTGCATCTGCATTGCTGTGAAGGCGTTCAGATCTGTACTGTATTTCAAAGTCATGTTCTTGAAATTTAGTAGCCTGCGTAATGAAGCATGGTTTGTTCTTAGAATGAAATGTCTGCCATAAAGATAGGGGCAGAAGTGTGAAATTGCCTTCAACATGGCCAGAAGCTCCCTGCGTAACACAGTAATTTCTTTCAACCTTATGCAATACCTTACTTAAGTATTCTAGTGGTCTTTCCTTCCCATCTTCAACCTGAGATAGCACAGCTCCAATGCCTACATCAACAGCATCAGTGTCCAAAACGAATACACCCTCTTTTTTTCGGGAATCCCAGGACTGGTGGGGATATCAGAATTTTCTTTAGTTTACTAAAACCATCTTCACACTCAGTGGTCCAATTAAATCTCTTTTTCGCCTCAGTTAGTTCATGTAGTGGTTTGGCAATTGTGGCAAACCCAGGTACAAATTTATGGTAGTAGGCACACAATTCCAGAAAACTCCACACTTTGGTTTTATCAGTTGGTGTCAGCCAATTTCTTATCACTTTCATCTTCTCGGGATCTGTTTCAATCCCATGGGCTGACACTACATGAAACAGATGGCACTTCAAATGTACTTCCCATCACAACGCCATCTAAGTAAACCTGACAAATATCCAAAGGCAGAACTTTTTCCATCAAGGCTTCAAAGGTGGAAGAGGCATTACATAGTCCAAAATGAATAACTTTGAACTGCCAGGTTCCTTTCCCTTCAGCATAAAATGCAGTCTTCTCTTGGTCCTCTGGGGCCACCTCACACTGCCAGTACCCACTCTTCATGTCCAAAGTAGAAAACAATTGTGAACCTGCCAGACTGTTTTATGTGTCATCTATCCTTGGAAGCGGATAAGAATCTTTCTTTATCACATTATTAAGCTGGGGATAATCTACACAAAACCTCAGAGAACCACCTTACTTCTTAACAAGAACTATTGGGGATGACCATGAACTAACTGATGGTTTTATCACATCTAGATCCTTCATTTCTTTCAGAATTCCCTCAACCACCTCATGCTAAGCTAGTGGCAGTTGTCTTGGTGGCTACTTTTTGGGCCTGGCATCTTCTTTATCAATGTGATGGCAAGTCACGTTAGTCCTTCCAAGGTCGTTTGGTCCACATGAGAAGGCATCCCTATTTTTCTGCAGTAATTCAGAGACAGCATTCTCCTGGCGCCAGTTAAGATTTTCCTTTGTTCTTACTAGCAGTTCATCCAGTGCTTCTGGTAGAGGACATTCTATTTGTTCTAGTCTAGAATCTTCTGGAAAATTTGTAAGTACCTGAGTGATCTGCTTGCAAACATGGCCCCCTCCTCAAGACAAATGGCACTATCAGACAAATTTATTATTCCAACTGAAAAACCATTAGAACTAGAAGAGACTAAAGTCCTTGCTACAACGAGAAACTTTTCTTGACATCTGACAGGAATTACAATTTCACTAGAAGCGGGCAGCACACATATTACTGGGCAGCTAATTGGGGACGACAAATCAAGCCATGTTGACACCACCAACTCTGTATTGCCTACCCATAGCACACCAATATACACAAAAATATACGGTTGTGTATTTATCAATACACCACCCCAGCCTATGTAGTACATCAAACCACAAAGGACATTCATACTCTATTTCTGCTATGTAAGTATCATGCTCTATGCTAAGGTCACCAAGCTTCAGGACCACTTTTCTCTTACCCATAACTAGTGTAGTCTCACCTGTTACTGTAGTCAGTCAAATAGCACCCCTCCATGCTGTCGTCTGGCAGTCGCTGAGGGAGGAAGGCCTAAAGATGTCTGGTCTTACTACTGTTATGGTCGCCCCAGTATCGACGACCATCTGGCAAGGATCATCATTCAGACTCCTCTCCAACAGTATTGCATCCCAATACTGTTTCACTGACAGCACATGTAAGAAGACTGGGGCCTTTCCCTACACCTGTCACTGACCATTGCCCCCTAAGATCGGTGTTTACAAGTTTTCCAAATGGTTTTCCTCTCGCTTCCTGTTTTCCCGCTACTGCTTCTACTGTTGTTACTGCTGCTGTTGTGGGCAGTAGGCTCTCAGGTGCCCCAGCTGTCCACATGACCAACACTTGGCTGTTTGGGTGGAGCGGCAAAGCTCTGTAGCATGGACCCTGGATGCGATGGCCCTTATGGCCGTCTGCATCTCCTTCAGTGTCTTTGTTAATCTGTCTTTGTCATCTTCGTTCAGCATCGCTGCCTGTACCGGATATCAGGGTGTGGCTCCCTGTCTTCTCCATCTCCAGTGCTTGGGCCAGGGCATCCTGCATGTTTTGGGGTGCAGTCAGATGTATCGCTTGTCGTACCTCTGCGTCGGTGATGGCATCTATGAAAAAGCTAACTGTGATGATGTCGCATGCCTCCTCAGGACACCCCTCCAGAGATAGATGGGAGAGCCGCACAATGTATTGCCATAGCCAGTTGCATAGTCCCAGAAACCATCACAACTGCTTCTTCATAGCTGGTTCTTCGGCCTCTTCAATGGCTCGTATTGACGAAGCTTGTAGGTAGTTTCCGTCTGGAGATTTGACATGGCCCAAATAGTCAATTGACGTCTTGTCGAAGAGACTATTCAAAAGCTTGCAAGTTAATCTGTGCAGCACCAGAACTTGGAATAAATTATTACGTTGTCTTAGTAGGCTAAACAGAATTGGCCAATGTAGCTGGTAAGGACCTCCACTGACACGAGCCTCTGAAATGTGGCTGGTACATTCTTTAGTCCAAACGGCATTATGTACTATAATGTTTCTCCCTCTGGCGTGGTGAATGCTGTGTATTTTCGGCTGTACGGGTGGACCGCGATCTGCAAGTACCACGATTGCATGTCCAAGGTACTTAAGATTTTGGTCTCCCCTATATCTCACAGTAGGTAAGTGAGGTTTATGGCAAACGGAGCTATGGGGTGCATGATATAATTAAAATCCTTATAATTAATGCAGAAGCGCAACTGGCCATACTTCTTGGGTACAAGTATGATGAAATTATAAGGTGAATTTGATGGCATGACTATTCCTTGGTTCTTCATTTCCTCCACTTCTGTCATAATCAAATTATGTCTTCGGGCGGACACTCTGTGCGGGCGGTTGTATATTAGGGTGTCGGTTGTTGTCCAGATCTCATGTTGAATTGATCGGGTCTGGTGCAATTTCCCTGGTTTGCACAAATGCGCAGGTGTGTTAGTCGAGAATCTGCCTCAGCTGGTCGAACTCAGGTCCTTCTAAGTGATGGTTTATTTCATTTGGGTTAACTGGCAGTGGGACCACCGCAGTGGGACTGTGTTTCCAATTTACGGTGACTAGTTTCTGTCACCCAGGTAGACTCTTCCCTGGCTGTGATCTAGGACACGTTGTTGACGTAGCCATTGGTGACCAAAAATTAAGGTTTCAATGATGTCAGGTGAGACCACAAACTCCACTGTGATGGAGTGTTTAGACAGGTTGACTTCTAATGTAGTGTGTCCATCTACAGGAAGAATGGCCTCATGGTGTGCCATTCTTACCATATACGTGTGATTTCAAAGTGATGTCATTTGTTGTGCTGTCAGCACATCACTTTGAATGAAATTCCCAGTAGTGGCGGAATCTAGCACGGCTACCACTTGCTTGCCATTGATCGTGACTTCAATGTGTGGTGCTTCTAGGGGTTCAGATTCCTCTTTCAATTCTTGGATGCTAGGCTCTTTGATACAGAAGGTGACGACCCTCTTTTCGCTCTGATTACGGCGTTTCCCGCCTAGCTAATTCTCGTGTCTTTTTTGCACGAAAAGGGGGCAGGCACCCTTGCTGCTTTTCCCTCAGCCACCCGGCGGTGTTTATGGGCAATCCTGGTTAAAGTGGCCGCCGGGAAAATACCAGCATCTAGGTAAGGCAGGTTGGGGCATGGAGGAGCTGGCGTGTGAGGTGTGTTTCCTTTCTTCTCTCCTTTTTTTTGGGTTCCATTTGTTTTTTGTGTGACCTGTTGAGCATTGCCTGGGATATAAAATTATGCTCCCTTTCACGTGCTCTTTCCACAAGTTCTTCGATCGTGGTTGGTTTTGGGATTTCCAACAGGTTGCTCAATTTTGGTAGGAGCATCCTGGCAATATTCCTAAGAACTTTTTTCCATGGCAGCTGGGTAAATTCTACGGTACAGTTGAACTTTTTTACGGATAAATATTTTGGCCTCTTCTTTAGAGTGCTGGGTTCGACTGCTACAGACTTGACCGACATGTTGCCTACCCTACAGGCAACAGGAACTTATGAGCTAATTATCTTCACCTGAAGGATATGCAAGCCGGCAGGCACGCCCCCTCCCCTTCCTCGCGTTGAGAGCCAACAAGCTCTCCAGACCTCGGGCAAGGCCGAGCGCTACCGACGAGGCACAACGCAGAAACGCTGACCAGAGTATTCCCACGCCAACCAGGGTAGAAGGACATCACGCCCTCCCCACACCCCGCGACAGCAGCCTATAAGATTCTACTATATAAGTCAGGACGCTGCCGAGCTCGGGAGTCATTCTTATGCATCCTCTCTCGCAACATCCAGCACTGACTCAGTGCTGCAACCTCCAGAGATCTTGGAAACTTCAAGTACGCCCCAGCGGCTACTTACTATGTCTCAACGACCAATGAACATGAACATATGTATTCAACTTCACTTTGTCTCCTCTGGACACCTTTTACTTAGCAGTTACTATTTTGTATTCATTTAGAACCAGTATTCCCCTTTTAACTTAGAACCAGGTTGCCTACACCTGGAACCGCAGTTACCTTCACCCCTCCACGGTTTGGTACGAAATAGCACAGGACATGTGTTTATTGAATATTCAATAAACACTCATTGTTCTACCTTTCTGTTTTTCATTTCCAGGGTATTTGTTTGAATTAACGGTTGGAGACAGAATACGCTGTGCACTGCTGACAGGAACCGCGAGATATGTTTAAACCGAGTTAGCCTGACTGTGGAACCCTTTCATGTGTCTGCACGACAGAAGACAGACATATTAGACGGCTACCTGTTTCATCTCTGTCACACATTAGCACTAAGTCAGTGCTCGTGGGGCAGAAACAGTGACGCCACAACCACCAGAAACACCTTCACACCCGGAGGGGCGATAGACTCAGGATATTTTTCATCATTCGCACTAAGTCAGTGCACTGTGGCATAACTTGAAGTTTTGCCATTCAACCTAGTGCGAATGCACAACCATTAGAGACTTGGCGGCCCCCACAGCTCAATCTCCCTGATCAGCCCGCATACTGTGGGTGATCAGTGGGGACTCTTATCGAGCTTGTGCCGGCCAGTTACTATTGGGTTACACTGTCAAACCTACCTCTCTAAGTGCATCATGTAGGGCGTTGAAATGTTAGCCCTATGCCTTATGAGAAGAGGAGTGGTAGAAAACGTAGGGAACAATTCCTGGCTTACTCTGCTCTCAAATCGTGGATTGCACTACCACGTCCTATACAGGAGAGGCAGGAGGAACGGAACTGCGCCACTGAACTCAGACATCAGGCAGTCGCACCTGCTCCGATTCTGGTAATTGATTTCCCACCTTGTATCCGCATGCATCCTACGTGTCACTCTGTGGTAAAAGGGTTTCCGACCAGTACCGAAGTGCGACTTGGCTGGGACAACCTCAACTTCTATACCAATGAAGCACACCTGTGGAATCGCCAATCCAGCATAGACTGAACACACAGACTATCTAAACGACACTACCCCGCTTTTGGTCTAGCGGAAACATTCCTCAACCAACGTGCCAAGTCAGTCTAATCGAGCATGCATCAAGAGATTTTCTGGCGCCCAACTTGGGGCGTCAGACGAATAGCTGTGCGCAGTAAACTACACGAACTAGACCAACCATACCCGAGAACTAAGGGTAGAAACAATCAGTCAAGCGGACTTCGGGGCATCCCCAAAACACCCCGTGGCACACTTAACTGCTACCATGGTAGACTCCGAGGTCTAGTCCGCCACCGGCGAAAACCTCAACAATGAGCACGACGTATCCGACATACAATGTAACCATGCCGACTGTCCAGGCCATGGCACACTAAGAATAGAATGCACCTAATGCACTAAACCATTTCATTATGCCTGTATCAGCTGGCCTGAAGAGGCATGGGCTACACATGGATTAGAGTACCATTGTATCGCTTGCCATCAACAACCCACGAGTATCTGCAATGAAATTACATGTCCCGGCCGAGGCATAAACCACATCAAATGCACGACGTGCAGTGAACCCTATTACCACCTATGTTTAGGGTAGCCCAACGAACACGTCTCTATGCCCAGGATTGCCTACAACTGTGAGAGATGCCGAAGAAAGTACATCTCTCACTCCCACATATCCAAGCCATCCCAGATGTATATACAACCCGGAATGGTACCAGGCCATCCAGCAATCGGTAGAGACGACCACATTCAGATTACCGACTTTGCAGGTCGCCCAAACGAAGACCAAGTAGCTTTCACGCAGGAATGCAAAAAAGAATTCAAGGAAATGGAACTGACACCGTAAAAAATAAGTCAACAGGGCCCAACTACATTTGAAGGGCCTTGACCTCACGTGGTGGGATAGATAAGGAGAATTTTTAATAGCTGGTAGCAGTTCAGTAATCGGATAGCGGCGGAATTCACTTGTGAGGTGGTGTTGGCTAGACTAACAATGCAGTTTTATAACGAGACCCAGACCCAGGTACTCGACCAAAAAGCAGAAATATTCATATGAAGGAAGGAACAACTGTTTCGACGTGTGTTCCCCGGAGTACACGAAGCTACAGCAGTTCGTTCCATCAGTCGAATGTTACTGCAGAATCTCAGGAACGTACTCCTGACGGCTAGACTCACCACCTTGGACGAATTAGTTGATCGAGCCTGAGAAGCTGAGCAAAACTTTGCAGCACAGGCGAGTCTCGAAAACCCAGTATCAACCAAGGTCCCTAAGGTATGAGCACCACCGGTTGCGTCCCTTAAAGGTGTGCCAACTTCAACCCCTCGCATGGCATTCGTACCCCAATGTTGGTTCTGTACGGAGAACCACTGGAACAAGGACTGTCCTCGGTCACCACAGGGGGGCTGCCATTCCACCAAACCGAGTTAACAAAACACAGTCAAATATCCCAGCATATCGAGCTGGAAAACCAACTTCTGGAACCAAGCCCCGGGAAACGCTGATGCCGGGGTACAAGGGCCCATCCTCCAGGGATTAAGTGAGGAAGTACCAATCCCCATAGCACCCCAAATAGAGGTGGAGGTAAATAACGACAGGGTACTCGCCTTACTTGACACGGCAGCCTCTGGAAATCTTATCAGGAGGAATTTGATAACGCCAAACCAGCTCGCCAAACTAAGACCACTAACCAAAATAGTAGGAATGACGCAACCCGACTTCACCCTGAACATAACCGGCCAAATTACCCTGAACATAAAAATTCAAAGTATTGCTACACCGACGGAATTTATTGTATCACCAACCATGTCTGAATCAGTAATTCTAGGGTGCCAGTGGCTCATCCGCCATCAATGCATTCTAGATCACAGACAACGAAGAGCTTATCTGGGAGAAACCAACCGGATCACTGTAAACTGGGATCAAAACCCAGACGACATCCTGCCAATGCCCATAGACCCAATGAGCATTAACCATGAGCTCGAAGAACCAGAGTTCTACCAACTAAAAGCTGTACTAGATGAGCATGCCCGAGTATTCAGACAAGGAGGACTGCTACGACAAACACGTTTCATACAACATGAAATATGGCCTGCAAACTGACGCTCCACAGTCTACAACCATCCCTACCGAGTGTCAGCCTGCCGCTGTGACCTCATCATGGAGCAGGTCAACGACATGAAGGACAAGGGGATTGTGGAGTCATCAAATTCCCCATATAACTCACACGTGGTCCTTGTAACTAAGAAAGATGGGAAATTGCGATTTTGCATAAATTACAAATCACTAAATGAAGTCACCCACCCGATCGCTCCCCCAGCTACAGACTAGTCTCATACACTACGAGACATTTGCAAGGCCAAAATATTCAGTACTCTCGACATGGAGTCCGGGTACTGGCAGATCGCGGTCCATCCAGACAGTCGCAAATATACGGCCTTTACAATGCCAGAAGGCGAAACCCTGCAATTTCAAGTCATGCCATTCGGCTTGCAAAACGCCCTAGCAACGTTCCAACGACTAATGTCTGCGGAAGTGGCAAACCGGTTACAACGACAAGTTCTGTTTTGCCTATCTTGACGATGTAATAATATATTCCAATAGTTGGGAAGAGCATCTCGGCCATCTGCAGAGTGTTGGAAAGACTCGAATCACACGGAATGACTTGCAAGATGTCGAAAAGCTTCTTCAGCAAGTCCTCAATAGATTATCTGGGACACGTCATCTCACCAGAAGGAAACTTCCCGTAACACAGTTTGATATGAGCGATAGAAGAATTGGAAGAACCTATGAATAAGCAACAACTTCGACGGTACCTGGGTCTGCGTACTTGGCTATAAGACTTTGTTCCAAATATTGCGAAATACATGGCACCACTACACCCACTTCTTGAGAAAGACACCCATTGGTGATGGGGTCTGGAACAACGAGCATTTTCCGACTTGAAGAACAGCTTCAAGAATATCCACTAACTCCATCAACTACATGGAGACAAGCCCTTAATACTACAAATGGACACATGTCAGAATGGCCTGGGCGCAGTATTATTCCAGCCAGACATAGAAGGACAACCCCATGTGATAGCATATACACCCACTGGCTTAAACGAGACTGAGCAGCACTACCCATCAATGAGCAGGAGTGTCTGGCCATTATCTGGGCCGTGAAAAAAATACAGGTAATATCTCAAAGGGCAACACTTTATTCTACGGACCGATTCTAAAGCCCTCCAATGGCTACACGAGTCCCGGAATTCGAAGGCCAAGCTCGGCCGGTGGGACATGTTCCTTACTGAGTTCGACTTTGAGGTCCAGCATTGCTCAGGTAAGATGAACGATCTGCCAAACGCCCTGTCTCGTTCTCGAAATTGGAGGAGAAAGCTGAAGAAGGAGAAGAGGAGAAAATGTCTCCCCCCTTCAGGTCGAAAGAACAAATCAGATTTCTTTAACTTCAAATAACCTTGAGCCAGCACGAGGACCCCGACATCTGACACCTACTACGGGAACAGCCCCAACGGTTTGCACTACGGGATGACGTCGTGTGGACGAGTAACAGGCAACCCAATATGTAGTGGAAGATCTGGGTTCCACCACAATTATATGCTGATATATGCCGGCACCATCACGACCATCCCCAAGCTGGTCACCCGGGTACTAGGGAAACCCTGCTGGATATTATAACCCGTTACAATAGGGATGGGATAGGCCATGATGTCCAGCAGTACGTCAGCAACTGCATAGTGTGCTGCCGCTGCAAAGCCTACCCAGTTCCTCCTTCCACTGCAAAAACCACGGAGACCCAAGACAGCCTGGACCCACATCGCCGCCAATCTGATGGGCCCGTATCCATGTAACATGAAAGGAAACCTCTACCTACTCGTAGTAACCAATCAATTTTCAAGATGGGTAGAGGCACTTCCTCTACCCAGCCAAGAAATCACCCCAATCGTGCGGAAAATGGAGACAGAGATTTTTGCACAATGGGGTTATCCGAAAGCCATACTGACAGACAATAGCACACAGTTGTCGAGCCGTCAATGGCAGACCACCTGTCACGAATGGGAGGTAGAGACCTGGACTACCCCTCCGTACCACCCACAAGCCAACCCCACTGAATGGAGGAACCAGGAGATCAAGAAGTGCCTCCGTATCAGTGTGGGTAATGATCATAAGCATTGGGATAAGCACATCCCTACGTTGCGCCGACCAAGCGACTGGCAGTAGGAAAGTGAGCCCACTGATATGCCTCAATCTGAAGACATCCGGCTAGCAGCCCTTGCCCGCACCATGCACGCCCAGAAAGCCCCGAATGCCTACATTTCTAAGAAATACCCCCAACTGAAAACAGGGGTAAAAGAGTTTAACTTAGGGGAAGCCGTCCTTCTGCAAAGTCATCCTCTCAGCAAAACCAGCAACCAATTCAGCGCTGGCCTTGCTGACAAATGGGATGGACCATACCACATTGTACGCAAGCGAGACAATGTCTACTGGGCCGAAGATATACGCGGACGGATCCGGAAAGTCACCAGAGGCCAGATACGTCCATACCCAGGGGACATGACGAAACTTGGGGATGACGAAGCCAAAGGAGACACACCTAGCCAATCAGGGGATGAAGACGAACCCCCACCCAAAGAGGAGCACCTGATACAGAGCCAGGTCCCTCAACGAGATCCGAGCACACGCCCATAATTATTGACGAGGCTCCAAGTTAAGTCGCGCCATGGAAACCAGATGTAGAACAACGCCAAAGTGCATTTTCTGTCAGATTAATGCCATCAATGCCATGCAGCTATGCCGAGAAGATCGCAACCAAAATCAAATCTAGCTGCTCCGAATTATCCTGGTGGAGTCAACGTGACAGAGAACCCCATCAAACACCCCGCAGATCAAGCCGCATTAGCAAGCAATCAGAAGCACCTTCAGTGAGAGGGGTAGGGATCACCCCAGTGCCTACCTCTCTACCTGGTACAACTGCGCAGCCAGAAGTCAAGGCCATTCCAACTTCGACGAAGTCGACATCTGGCTCTGACAATGAAGTACAAGATGCCACCAGACACAAGATGCCACCAGACCACTGGAACCCGGGACGTCGAGCTCTGATGAGAGTGCTCCACCCCAACCACCTGCCAGGCAGGAAGACCCACCAGCCTGGACGTCGAGCTTGGAAAAGAGTGCTTCGTCCCAGGAACAATCTGCCATGCAGGAACTCTCGCCACCCAGGACGTCGAGCTCAGACAAGAGTGCTCCGTCCCAACCGCCTGTCACACAGGAAACTCTGCCACCCGTGGCATCGAGCTGCAACAGACATGCTCCGTCCCCAGGTCCTGTGGTGCAGGAATACCCACAGACCCAATCGTTGATCTGTCAAATTGGAAGTGCTCCGCCCCGCCATCTTGCTACGCGAGAAGCCGCTTTCATTAAGAACGTTGATGCCACCCACTACCCATCAACAGGAACACCACCTGCAGTGGAGGCAATGTGAATCTCCCTTCCACTGCCTCGTCCCAGGGCCTGGCCACAGAGAATGTCGATGCCGCCCACGACCTGGTACCACGACGAGCTGTGCTGCCCGCAGTCAGGGTTGAGATCTTTCTCCCTCATACTGCCCCATCAGAGAAACATCCTGCCGTATGGGTAGGAACCCATGCAGTCGGGGTGGAGGGCTTGACACGCCCCCGCACTGCCTCAACACCCCTTGACCGAGTGCCCTCCCAATTTGTTGCAGCAGAAGCAGACACCACGATGCCCTAGGCTGCTTCACGGTGCCTGATGCCCCTACATACCGCCAAGGCCATTCATACGCCTGGCTGGTACTGGGAATTGTTATGGAGACCTACAACCAGGTACATGTGGCCGTACCCTCTGCATGCTGCCCTTCGTCCGAGGGGGAGGCCCGCTAAAGGTGAGTCCGAAGATCGCCAGTAAGTGCGCGAATATTAAAGACAGTGCAGTAGCCATAAACGCTACTACGTGCAAGTGGCAAAAGGACTTGTTATAGACCGGTCACATGCACCACATTAAAATTAGCCACAAGCCAAAGACAGACATTTAGGCTAAATTATTATAACGTATGCAGTACTAATACAAGTATAAAGAATCAATGAGGTCAATGCACCTGTAATTAGTCACTAGACAATGTGCTAATTAACTTTTTAATGCAGCCGTAAACAGCTCTACGTCAGTTCTCTACCTTTCTGTTTTCATTTCCAGGGTATTTGTTTGAATTAATGGTTGAAGACAGAATACGCCGTGCACTGCCGACAGGAACCGCGAGATACGTTTAAACAGAGTTAGCATGACTGTGGAACCCTTACAAGTGTCTGCACGTCAAAAGACATACATATTAGATGGCTACCTGTTTCTTCCCTGGCACACATTAGCACTAAGTCAGTACTCGTGGGGGAGAAACAGCGACGCGACAACCACTAGAAACAACTTCACACCGGGAGGGGTGACAGACCCAGGTTATTTCTCAACACTCGCATTAAGTCATTGCGCAGTGACCATAGCCTGAAGTTTTGCTGTCCAACCTAGTGCGAACGCACAACCAGTAGAGACTTGGCGGTCCCTACGGCTCCACGTCCCTGATCAGCCCGCATACTGTGGGGGATCAGTGGGGACTTATCGAGCTTGTGCCGGCAAGTCGCTACTGGGTTACACTGTCAAACCTTCCTGTTTAAGTGCATCACATAGGCTGTCCAACTGTTTGCCCTATGTCTCACGAGAAGAATGACGCGTGCCTCTTATTCCAACTATGCACAACGATTGCGACTCATCTCACTGCAACCTAGTATACTACTTTTACACACGGGAGATTCAAATCTCACGCCAACTCGTACACGGAAGTCGCGGCCTGCCACAATCCTGGAGGGCAGCCGGACACGTGGATACGAGGGGTTGTGCAAGATAGTGGTGTGCCACCCCCCCCCCCGCATTGAGAGCCAGCAAGCCATCAGCCGTCTCGGGGCATGCCTGAGTGCCACCGAGAATCTGCAAAGGCGACACGTGCCACCCTGACTATATAAGTCAGTGTGCGGCAGACCTCACCAGTTGCTCTTCTTGTCTTTGAGCTCGCTCTGCCACTTCTAGTGCTGGGGCCCTCCGACCACTATTAGATCTTCAGCAGCCCCCCCAGAGGCTGCCAACTGCTCAACACTCTTCCACCAGAGGCTGCCTATCTTGACGTCGCCATCAGAGCTCAGCAGCACCTGCAACCAGATGCTCCAGCGACGCCAATCGCCAATAGCTACCAGAAGATTTCTGTAGCTACCAGACATACACTTAACTTCTTTGTTTCATACAGACACCCCGATTAGAGTTAGAATTGTAGTAAGCAATTTTTGACAGTTTAATTTCACTTCTCCCATTAGCCTAGGACCAGATCACCTACACCTGGTTACCGTAGGTTTACTTCCAGCCACCGGTCTTCTTGGTAGGAGAGTACCCGTCACCGTGTTAACTAAGCCTTTAATAAACACGGCTTTGTTTCTTTTAACTTCGAGTCTCAATCATAGAGTACTTTGTAACCAACTGCTGGGAGAACCTCGAGTCGACTGCCGACTGGGAACGTGAAATTATTACTACGAACTAGCTACAACTGGAGACTCCCCCTCCGGCAGCTTCAGTTGCAATACACACATATTAGATGGCCATCTATTTTATTCCTGCCTAGTATACAGGTACTCGAGGAGTAGAATAGAGGAGCCCCGACCACTAGCAACCCTTTTCACCCAGGGAGAGACAGTACGCCTGAGTTATATCCCTACCGGAGCACCTGAGTACTTGCGGGATTATCTGTTAGGTGTTACGGCCTGGCCTTGGTTGGGATCGCACACCCAGTAATAGTCTTGGTAGCTCACACTGCTTCAACGCTTCTGGTTTGCCCGCTTTCATCGGGGGCCTTCTGACGCACCGGGCTCGTGCTACCAAACCACTACTGGGCAACACTATTCTAGGGCTACTCATGTCCGTAGTGCTCGGTTCATAGTTCTCAGCAGCTAACCCGGTCTATGCCATTTAAGGTGAGAGACAGTGTAAGAAGGGAGGAGCAAAGAGTTGCGTGCCTTGCTGCCAAGCAGTCGGCTGGTTCAGTTCCCCTTACAGCTAGTCGACGAACCAAACGAGATTGTGCCACTTTGCTCAGATCATTAGAATGACCTACGTCTACAGCAGGGTATCCAGCTACTTTCTCGTCTTCACCTCTTCGCACGCTTCCTGTCTGCCACTCAGTTATGTGTGGGTTAATTAAACGGACCGAGGAATGCCTTGGCATCTCGAACGCCAACTTCTGGAGCTCAGCAGCTACCAAGTGGTATGGTAGTTTTTGTGTTGCTACACCTTGGGCCCTTGCTACAGCCCGGGCAGAGAACGATTGGCTCAACCAACTATACCCAGCTAGTCCTCATACTCATGGCGTTAGTTCGCCTGCTACCGCTAGCACCTCCCGCCAGTCGTCTATGGTAACTAGCCATGCCACCTGTCATAAGCCAGTGCAATCCAAGGGGACTTGTCATTTGCAATGTCGAGAACTTTGTTCCTTCAGGCAAGGTCACGTGCCGAGCTACCATATCCAAACGTAAACGCCAGTAAGCATAGCCGGTTGAAATGCATTCAAAGCCACACGACCGTGATCCAGCCTTATCTAACTGGACACGCGTCAAGAAGAGTGGTAGAAAACGTAAGGAACAAATTCTGGCTCACTCTCCTCTCAAACCATGGTCGCACTACCATGTCCTATGCAGAAGAGACAGGTGGAACAGAACCGCACTGCCGAACTAAGATGCCAGGCAGTCGCACCTGCTTCGGTTCTGGTAATTGACTTCCCACCTTGTATCCGCATACATCCTACATGTCACCCTGTGGTAAAAGGGTTTCTGACCGGTACCAAACTGCGACTCGGCTGGGACAACCTCAACTTCTGGACCAATGAAGCACACCTGTGGAATCTCTTATCCGGCGTAGACAGAACACGCAGACTATCTAAACGCCACTACCCTGCTTTTGGTCTAGCGGACAAAATCCTCTACCAATGTGCCAAGTCAGTCCAATCGGGCACGCATCATAGTAGTAGTATTAAATATACCAGAAATAAAAAAAAGTGGTTTGCCTGTGCTGTGCTATTTAAACAACAGCATACTGCAAGTTCGTATATTTTTATTTTAAGACAAAAAATGTCAAGTGAAGTTTGGGAACACTTTTCTATTAATCCAAGCAACACAAATTATGCAGTTTGCCAAATATGTAAAGTGAAAATTTAGTGCTGAGCAGCATAAAAACAACTTGAAACATGAAAAAACATCTACGGAAAATTACGGCATAAACTCAAGATGCAAAGGAGAAGAGACTCAACCAAGGCATTAGTGAATTACTAGTACAAATGGAAATATGTGAAATTAGTTCAAGTTCTTACTCAGCGGCAGAGGTTCTTGATCGTCTTCATTATCTTTGTTACACGACACTCATGAGCCTTGCTTACTTGGCAGCAACAGCACCGCTACTTTAGTAGTCTTCGTTGTCTCGATCATCTACAGTATATCTACAATACCCGACCGTGATCTTCCCATCTCATCTGTTCACTCAAAATTTCTAAGCTGTTTTAAACAGTGTCAAACACCCAAACAATAGCCTTGTTCAACCAATGCTCAAATCATTTATATAACAAAACAACAACTTTCAGACCTGGTGATCCAAAAAGCAAAATCAATGACCAAACACACAGGAAGAAAGTTGTGCCTAGATAACCAGTCTTTTAGTATTGTTTTACTGAATTGGTAGACTTCATGAAGCCAAGGTATGTGATGCCCAGTAGGAAATATTTTTTAGGGAAAGTGATATCAGAGATGTACTACAAGTGAAAGGAAAATGTCAAAATGAAGCTGGAAGATGCAAGATGCAGATGGTTTGAGCCTTACCACAGAAATGTGAACTAAAAATCTAACAATGATTATATGAGCCTGACTGTGTACTTTGTTGACAGTAATTTTGTTCTGCAACATCTTTATATTGAGGTAATCCCATTTCTTGAACTCACCCGTACAGGGGTGAACACTTGTACATTCATCACACAAACACTTCAAGAGTGGCATATGTGCAGAAAGTAATGTTAACAGTATGATCAGAGAAGTACAAAAGCTAGCTAGCACCACGTGGATCAGGAGTTCAGGGTATCAAGAATGATCTCATTTCTTCAATGAACTTATGGGGTTGTGGTATGCAGTAGTGGAATAAGAAACTTTGATTTTCAGCTGCATCACCTCTTGAACCATTATTGAAGAGCCATGTGTTCTTTAATCAAGAGTGTGTTGAGATGGCACAAAATTACTTGATCGAAGAAGCAACAAGAACTAATTGTTCATTTCCTGAAAGTTCAGACATAAGTAACCCTACAGGCTCTACTTCTACTGTAAACTTGTCTCAGTTTGATGACAATAAAGATATCTGTGAGGTGTTTTTTCACAGAAGAAAAACTAAGTTGATGTAAATGTTGAGCAAGCATTTAGTATATGTATAAAAGCTTATTAATTATAGTATTACATATTTGTACTGGACAATGTGCTTTAATGCCCTGCCCATACAATGGAAACTGTACACCAGCAGCAAGCAATGGAATGTGAGCATTTTACAACAATAAAAAAAGTGTAGTCGCTTAGATCTTGAGAGAGTGCGAATACATGTTTTTTTTAATGAACCTTTGTTAATTGTATTTGTATTGTTATGCTTTATTAAATTGCCGCATTAAGTATTTTTCAAACTAATAATACAACTTTACCTTATCAGTACGAACCCTCTATGACATCCAGCGGGGGTAGATGAACAGTACAATCCTTCCAGAAGTGACTATAGGGTATGCCCCTTGTTGCTGGGGCTTTTACAGACGCCAATAAATTGTACTGTTAACCCCATGGTGAAATAGCATGCTCATTACCACAAGTATGAATGAGCTGTTGACCATGCGCCGAGATGATGTTTCAAGGCCATGTAGTACTACAGCGCGCCCAGGGATGGTACCATAAGTAAAAATGCAGACTCGTGCCACCTCAGATGAAACTCCTGCCGGCGATATCGCATGCCCTGAAGACATCACACCACCCTCCTCCCACCACCCAGACAAGGGCTACCAGAGAGAGTATAAATACTGGTGCAATCCCCTAAATAGCCAGTCTGTTCCTTCACCGTACTGTCTAGTGCTAAAGGAACCATCATCAGCAAGCTCGCTCCACCATCTCGTGTGCTGGGGCCCTCTAGTGCCATCCAGGTCTTCTAGATCTACCAGCAGCTCAGAAACACCTATGCCGACATCTTCAACACCCTCCAGAGAACTTATGGAGCTAATCCTCGAAGAAAATATCAACCAAAGGTAAATAATATATTCATCCCTTTAGGGACGCCAACACTTACCACTGCCCTTCTGGTGAGTGGTAAATCTCTCAAAATCCCTTCTAGACACCAGGTCTAGGATAGTTAAGTCAAATTGTTTTCATAACTGCTTAGCCTTTCTACCTTGCACAGTCTAGACCAGGTCACCTTCATCTGTTTACCGTAGCTTAACTCCCGTTCAACTCTTGTTTGATAGGAGGTAGTACGTACCACACGGTTTATTCCTCCCAGGAATGAACACGTTTTTATCCAACTGCCGAATATTATTCAAAGAGTGTTTTTCTGTTTCCTACTTAGACACCAGATCCATCAAGGATAAAGCAGGAGACCGTGGAATATTTACTTAACTTCAATTTTCCAAAAATTAGTGCACGAATGCGAGCTCCCCTTCAGGGATGCCCATACGTCAAATACATACATATTAGATGGCCACCCATTCTGTACACCACCGTGTATAGAAAGGTAGAGCCCCAACCATTAGGAATTCAATCTCCAAGGCGGCTAGTCAACCAGTCTAGGTTATACTTAGCCCACCGCACTCCTGGTACTGGGAGCGAAGGGAGCACAGAGTACAGCTTTGGTCTGTCAACTTCAACTCATGGAAGTACAGCTAGCTAGGGACAAACATTGCCTACTTAAACTTTCTCGGGGCTGGTAGTAGTCCACTTATTCATGTCCTACTCTCTTCGGAGTGGTATTCAAAAGAGGGGAGTGGTATTCAAAAGAGGGATAAAAAGGCAACTACTGCCTCCAACAAGTACAACCAAGTGCTTAACCCCACCCAGTTTTTACTTAGCGGTTCTAGTCCCCAGAAATGAGCTCAGGCCGCCCAATGCTTGGAAGGGCTTCACCCCCTAGCTCCCTTATAGTCTTTGTTTGAAACTCCTGTCAAAACCTCAGGGGAAACTCAGCCTATTGTTAAAGCTTTTTTAAGGCGTGAGGAAGTACCCTTCGGCATAGCTAACCCTTGAATCAGGAGCAACTAGTCTACCTAGGGCCACCAGAGGTGACAGCCTCAGCCGACCCATCAGCGCACCAAGTCCTGGTGCTAACTCCAGCCAGCTACCACCAGTATCGCAGCAGAGTTAACAGCCTTCACAGGTTACTAGTCGCACAGGTATCAAGGTAAAGGTAACACTAAGTCTGACCAAACATAAGGCTATACTCACCGTCCCTGACTTTGTACCAAGTCGGAAAGCCACATGACCAGTTCTCTATACCGGCCGGGCACCGGTACATCACTAAATAGACGGAGATCAAGTTACCAAGTGTGTGTGTATGTGTGTGTGCGCGTGTGTTTATACTCACAACCAATAAAACAGCTCCAGCCGTGAAGATCCGCCATTACTAAAAGGACATCACGCATCTTAAAGTTGTGTAAGAATGAAAAAATATTTTGCCCCTTGGGTTTATCAGTTGGACATTTACATGTGTTAAAATTAGTGCCCAAACCTTTCTGAAAACTGTAAAGTCTCATTGGTTGAAGGCTGTTGCAGTAATTTTTTCATATGATATAAAACAATTTCACCATTTTGTATTTGTTGTTTCATTTTTCACAGTGCTGTTTGGTTTCCATGCTTTTGTAAAATTATTGTAAATTTAAATAAAACAGTTTTGGTTGTAAATTGCAATACAAATCTGTGCCTGTTAAAAGTCCTTGTCAGTTGTTAATTGTATGAGTTAAGACTCATAAAAGAATTGTGAATCGGGTATCAAAATCAAAAATATTCGAACTGTCCCATCTCTGGTATTTACACTAAACTGTCACACTGATAACTGATACTTCTTGTTATAAGTTGTAGTTTCAGTGTAGAGACATCCCAACCATTGCGTTTTTACATAGGATGTAGCCCAGCTCTTGCTGTAGCTGTGACAAGTGTGTAGGAATTACATCAGCTCTAAGGAGAGTGCAGACTTATAGGTGCAAGCAGTTCGAAGTCCACACGTGGCTGGCTGCTCTGACAGAAATCAGGGTGCTGTGTTTACTTCTGTTAACATATGCAAAAAACCATGAGCCGCCTAATGTAGCTGGACCAGCCAACAAAAGTCACGCGTGCATCCATATGTAAAATATGTTTGTCCAACTTTTGTTTATGTGAGTCTGTCGATGAGTACAACCCTTTGAGATTGATTAGGTTTGTAGGAAATCTGAAACTGTATTATAGCAGTTATCTTTGGTTAGGAAGTAAATTATTATCATAAGTGATTACATGGTGCTATATCATTTATTGAGTAAAAACCGGCAAATGTGAAATTCTTTGACAAAGTCTATATTGTCATGAGGCAGAAGGATAGGCAAAGGGAAGAAAGAAGAACCAACAAGGGCCTGCCCCTCGGTACGGCAGACTATTCTTAACTCGGACAACCTTTTCTCCTATTTGATCTGAATTATCAGAGTTTACTTTACAACGATCTTGGCAAAAAATGGAAGTCATCTTGTTGAACATCAATTAAATACGGTAATACGTTCACAAGTGAAAAAAATGTTTCTAGTGTAATAACTACTGATTAGTTTGCCGAAATATGGGGGGGGGTTTGGTGAGAAAGAGAAGTAGAAGAAAGAAGGAAAATCATTGCAAAAATTGATAAATAGTGGTGTTTTAGAATGAGCATTGACATAGAGTAAATGTGCACAAAGAGAATTGGGGGAGGGACACAGTGAAGCAGTCCAGGCCACAGGATGCCTCCTAGGCCGCTACGAGGGGGAGGGACACAGCGAAAGAGTCCAGGCCTCAGGCTGCTCTCTGTCGAGACTGCTACGAGGAGGAGGGAAACAGTGAAGCATTCCAGGCCACAGACTGCCTCCTAGGCGGCTACAAGGGGGGGGGGGGGAGGACAGTAAAGCAGTTCAGGAAACAGTCCAACTCCTAGACAGTTACGAGGGGGAGGGAGGGACACAGTGAAGCAGTCCAGGCCTAAAGCTTCCTCCTAGATACCTAAGAGGGGTGGGACATAGAAAAGCATTCTAGGCATAAAGCTGCACCAGAACAGCTATGAGGATGAGCGATACAGTGAAACAGTCCAGGGCACAGGCTGCCTCCTAGTTAGTTACGAGGGGGAAGGACGTAGTGAAGCACAGGCTGCCTCCCAGACAGATGCGAGGGGGAGGGACACAGTGAAGCAGTTCAGGCCACTGGCTGCCTCCTAGAGAGTATGGAGAGTAAGTAGAAGAAAGAAGGAAAAACATTGTAAAAATTGATAAAAAGTGGTGTTTTAGAATGAACGTTGACATAAAATAAATGCGCATAAAGAGAATTGGGGGAGGGACACAGTGAAGCAGTCCAGGCCACAGACTGCCTCGTACACAGGAAAGAGGGGGAGAACCACAATTAAGCAGCCCAGGGAACAGGCTACATCCCAGAAAGTTACAAGGGGGAGAGACACACTGAAGAAGTTCCGGCCACAGACTGCTTCCTAGACAGGTACGAGGGGGAGGGACACAGTGAAGCAGTCCAGGCCACAGTCTGCCTCCTAGATTCCTACGAGGGGTGGGGCACAGTGAAGAAGTCCAGAGCATAGTCTGTTTCCTAAACAGCTATGTGCGGCAGGGACACAGTGAAGTAGTTCAGGCCACAGGCTGCCTCCCAGAAAGCTAAGAAGGGGAGGGATACTGTGAAGCAGTACACGCTACAGGCTGCCTCCTAGACAGTTACTTGGGGGAGACATACAGTGAAGCAGTCCCGGCCACAGACTGCCTGCTAGACAGCTATTAGTGGGAGGGACAGAGTGTAGCAGTCCATGTCTAAAGATGCCTCATATATTCCTATGAGTGGGAGGGACACAGTGAGTCATTCCAGGTCTCTGGCTGCCTCCTTGGCAGCTACGATAGGGAGGGACACAGAGAAGCAGTTCAGGCAACAGCCTGCCTCCTAGACAATTACGAGGAGGAGAGACACACTGAAGCAGTCCAGACCACAGGCTGCCTCTTAGACAGCTAAGAAGGGGAGGGACACAGCGAAGTCGTCCAGGGCTAAAGGTGCCTCCTAGATATCTAAGAGGGATGGGGCACAGAGAAGCAGTCTAGGCCTAAAGCTGCCTCCAGAACAGCTATGACCGAGAGCGAAAAGTAAAGCAGTACGGACACAGGCTGCCTACTAGACAGCTACGAGATGGAGGTAAACAGTGAAGCAGTTCAGGGCATTGAATGCCAAATTTACAGCTAGAGGGGGAGGGACACTGAGAAGCAGTTCAGGCAACAGCCTGCCTCCTAGACAGCTACAAGGTGGAGAGACACAGTGAAGCAGTCCAGGCCACATGCTGCCTCCTAGACAGTTACAAGAGGGAGATGCCATAGTGAAGCAGTCCAGGCCGCACACTGTCTCCTAGACAGTGACGAGGGCAAGGGACACAATGAAACGGTCCAGGCCATAAGCTTTCTCCTAATAAGTTACGAGGGGGAGGGACATATTGAAGCAGTTCAGGCAACAGGCTGCCTCCTAGACAGCTAGGTGGGTAAGGGACACAGTGAAACTATCCAAGCCACAGAATGCCTTCTAGACAACTACAAGGGAGAGAGGACACAGTAAAACAGTCCTGGCTGCAGGCAGCCTCCTTGGCAGCTACAAATGGGAGGGACACAGTGAAGCAGTCCAGGCCACTGGATGCCTCCTAGATACCTACAAGCAGGAGGGACACAGTGAAGCATTCCAGGCCATTGGCTGCCACCTATACAGTTAGGAGGGGGAGGGACACAGTGAAGCAGACCAACCCACAGGCTGCCTTCTTGACTTACAAGGGGGAGAGGCAAGGAGAAGCAGTCCCGGCCACAGATTGCCTCCTATAGAAGCTACAAGAGGGAGAGATGCAGTTAAGCAGACCTGGCCACTGACTGCATCCTAGAAAGCAAAAATTGGGAGAACCACAGTTAAGTATTCCAGGGAACAGACTGCATCCTAGACAGTTACAAGGGGGAGGGACACAGTGAAGCAGTCCAGGCCACAGGCTGCCTCCTATACAGCTGAGAGGGGTAGGGACACAATGAAGCAGTCCATGCCTAAAGCAGCCTTCAAGATTCCTACAAGGGGTGGGACACAGTGAAGCAGTCTAGGCCTAAAGTTGCCTCCAAAACAGCTATGAGGATGACCAAAAAGTAAAGCAGTCCGGGCCACAGGCTGCCTACAAGACATCTACGAGATGGAGGGACACAATGAAGCAGTTCAGGCCACACGCTGCCTCCTAAACAGTTACGAGGGGGAGGGACACAGTGAAACAGTCCAGGACACAGGTTGCCTCCTAGACAGTTAAGAGGGGGAGGAACACAGTGAAATTATTCCAGGCCTAAAGCTGTCTCCTAGACACATACGAGAGGGAGGGAAACAGTGAAGCAGTCCAGGCCAAAGGCGGCCACCTACACAGCAACGAAGGGGAGATACGCAGTGAAGCAGTCTTGGCCACAAACAGCTTCCTAGACAGGAAGAACGGGGAGAACCACAGTTAAGCAGGCCAGGGAACAGACTGCCTCCTAGACAGCTACAAGGGGGAGGGACACAGTGAAGCAGTCCAGGACACAGGCAGCCTCCAAGTCAGTTATGAGGGGGAGGAACACTGCGAAGCAGTCAGGACCACTGGCTGCCTCCTACTTAGTTTCGAGGGGAGGGCAAAGTGAAGCAGTCCAGGCCACAGGCTGGCTCCTAGACAGATATGAGGGGGAGGGACACAGTGAAGCAGTCCAGGCCACATGCTGCCTCTTAGACAGTAACGAGGGGGAGGGACACATTAAAACAGTCCTGGACACAGGCTGCTTTATAAACAGTTATAAAGGGGACGGAAATGGTGAAGTAGTCCAGACCACAGATGGCTTTCTATACAGCTGAGAGGAGTAGTGACACAGTGAATCAATCCATGCCTAAAGCTGCCTTCTAGATTTCTACGAGGGGTGGGACACAGTAAAGCAGTCTAGGCCTAAAGTTGCCTCCAAAACAGCTATGAGGATGAGCGAAAAGTAAAGCAGTCCGGGCCACAGGCTGCCTCCTTGACAGTTATGAGGGAGAGGAACACAGTGAAGCAGTCCAGGACACAGGTTGTCTCCTAGACACTTACAAGGGGAAGGGACACAGTGAAGCAGTCGAGGACACAGGTTGCTTCCTTGACAGTTATGAGGAGGAACACAGTGAAGCAGTCCAGGCCACAGGCTGCCTCCTAGACAGTTACAAGGAGAGGGACACAGTGAAGCAGTCCATGCCACATGCTGCCACATAGACAGTTACGTGGGGGAGATGACATAGTGAAGCAGTCCAAGCCACATGCTGTCTCCTAGACAATGACGAGGGCACGGGACAGAGTGAAACAATCCAGGCCAAAAGCTTCCTTCTAGACAGCTACGAGGGCGAGAGACATATTGAAGCAGTTCAGGTAACAGGCTGCCTCATAGACAGATAGGTGGGGAAGTGACAAAGTGAAACAGTTCATGCCAAAGAATGCCTCCTAGACAACTACAAGGGAGAGGGACACAGCAAAGCAGTCCAGACCACAGGCTGTCTCATTGAGGCTAAGATTGGGAGACACACAGTGAACCAGTCAGGCCACAGCCTGCCTCCTAGATTCGTACTAGAGGTGCGACGCAGTGAAGAAGTCCAGACCATACGTTGTTTCATAAACAGCTACGAGCAGCAGGGACACAGTGAAGCAGTTCAGGCCACTGGCGGCCTCCTAGACAGTTATGAGGGAGGGACACAGTAAAGTAGTACAGGTCTAAAGCAGTGCCCTTGACAGCTACGAGGTGGAGGTAAACAGTGAAGCAGTTCAGGCCATTGAATGCCAAATTTACAGCTAGAGGGTGAGGGACACAGTGAAGCAGTCCAGGCCACAGTCTGCCTCCTATACAGCAAATGGGGAGATCCACAGATAAGTAACCCATGGAACAGGCTGCCTCCTAGATAGCTACAAGGAGGAGAGACACAGTAAAGCAGTCCAGGCCACAGGCTAACTGCTAAATAGTTATGAGGGGGATGGGCACAGTGAAGCAGTCCAGGATACTGGCTGCATCCTAGTCAGTTAAGAGGGGGAGGGACACTGTGAAGCTGTCCATGCCACGAGCTGCCTCCTAGAAAGCTAAGAGTGGGAGAAACACAGTGTAACAGTCCAGGCCAAAAGATAGCTCCTATATTCCTACGAGTGGGAGAGACACAGTGAAATAGTCCAGGCCACAGGCGGCCTCCTCGACAGTTATGAGGGGGAGGGACACTGTGAAGCAGTCCAGGAGACAGGTTGCCTCCTAGACAGATATGAGGGGGAGGGACACAGTGAAGCAGTCCAGGCCATAGGCTGCCACATAAACAGTTACGTGGGGAGGGTACAAAGTGAAGCACTCCAGGCCACATGCTGCTTGTTAGATAGTAACGAGGGGGAGTGACACATTAAAACAGTCCTGGACACAGGCTGCTTTATAAACAGTTATAAAGGGGAATGGAAATGGTGAAGTAGTCCAGGCCAAAGCCTGCCTTCTAGGAAGGTACGAGGTGGAGGTACACAATAATGCAGTGTAGGCCACACGCTGCCTCCTAAACAGTTACTAGGGGAGGGACACAGTGAAGCAGTCCTGGACACCGGCTGCTATCTAAACAGTTATGAGGAGGCGGACACAGTGTAGCAGTCCAGGCCACAAGCTGCCTTCAATACAGTTATGAGGAGGAGGAACACAATGAAGCAGTCCAGGCTACACAATGTCTCCTAGAAAGTTACAAAGAGGAGATGACATAGTGATCCACTCCAGGCCACACGCTGTCTTCTAGACAGTGACAAGGGTGAGATGACATAGTGAAGCAGTCCAGGCCACATGCTGTCTCCTAGGCAGTGACAAGGGGGAGATAACATAGTGAAGCAGTCCAGACCGCACGCTGTCT
Source organism: Dryococelus australis (assembly GCA_029891345.1). NCBI lineage: Eukaryota > Metazoa > Arthropoda > Insecta > Phasmatodea > Phasmatidae > Dryococelus > Dryococelus australis. Next base: position 218,286,260 of record CM056993.1, on the reverse strand, counting down.
CCTAGACAGTAACAAGGGGAGATGACATAATGAAGCAGTCCAGGCCACACGCTGTCTCCTAGACAGTAACAAGGGGGAGCTGACATAGTGAAGTAGTCCAGGCCACACGCTGTCTCTTAGACGTTGACAAGGGGGAGATGACATAGTGAAGCAGTCCAAGCCACAAACTGCCTCCTAAACAGATACAAGGGGGAGGGATACAGTGAAGCAGTCCAGGCCAGTGGATGCCTCTTAGAGTGGGGAGGGACACAGTGAAGCTGTCCATGCCACAGGCTGCCTCCTAGAGAGCTAAGAGTGGGAGGGACACAGTGTAGCAGTCCAGGCCAAAAGATGGCTCCTATATTCCTACGAGTGGGAAGGACACAGTGAAGTAGTCTAGGCCACAGGTGGCCTCCTAAACAGTTACGAGGGGGAGGGACACTATGAAGCAGTCCAGGCCACAGGCTGCCTCCTAGATACCTGTGAGGGGTAGCACACAGTGAAGCAGTTCAGACCATAGGCTCCTTCCTAGAAAGCTACGAGCGGCAGGGACACAATGAAGTTGTCCATGCCAGAGGCTGCCTCCTAGACATTTACAAGGGGGAGTGACACAGTGAAGTAGTCGAGGCCTCAGGCTGCCTCCTAGACAGTTACAAGGGGGAGGGACACAGTGAAGTAGTTTAGGCTACAGGCTCTCTCCTAGACAGTTACGAGGGGGAAGGACACAGTGAAGCAGTCCAGGCAACATACTGCCTCGTAGACAGTTATGAGGGGGAGGGCATGAGGATGACTTGCTGATAGGTGGTAGACCATATCCCACATTCCAGCAGTTTAAGGGGAAGAAACATGGTCATACTTGGCAGTTATTATTTCACTTAAGTTTATCCCTTCAAGCTGAATGTCTTACATGTACGATCACACCTTTTGGACATCATGTATCTGAAGATCATATATATCCGCCCACTGTTACATTTGGCAAAAATTGTGTCTTTTGATGTAATTAATATTGTTTTAAATCCTCTCATTTTCCTGCAATCATAATGAACTACACTCTTAGTACAACTAGTATGGTTGTCAAGTGTCTCAGGTTTCACTTTATTCTGAAGATATCTGGCTATTGAATATATTTATAGTTCATTTGAAAATAATTTTGACTTTACATCAGATATATGAGTTGAACATGGACTTAATGATGAAACAACATTTTTTAAATACATTTTTTAGATTCTCTAGGAGTTGAAATTGACCAGTTTTGATTTCACGGGGGTAGATATTTTGCAAAGTCATTCTCGGAAAACATGGCACCTTGTAAAATCTGGGGTTTACTGTTTCTTCAGCAGCTTCATCTATCTGAGACATTCGAAATATATTTACATCTTAAAAACTAACCTCTTTGAGAGTAAACATTATACGAAGAGTGTTGGTGGATTTCCACTTTCAGAGCAAAATAACAACATTAATGTGAAACTGCCAGAAAAAGACGGGAAAACTACTTTTTTTTTTTTAGGATAAGATAAAAAGTTGTTATTTTGATATAAAATGAAAATGTATCAACTCTCTCGTATATTTATAAAAAAATTGAGAAATGTAGGAAGATGGCAGAGACTAAGAGGTATGGAGGGACCAGGCTGCAGACTAGGAGCACTTGCAAGGACAGAGAAGCAGAGAGAAGAGTGATAGGCGACCATGTAGGTTGCAGTAGAACTAGGAGAGAACATTCAGTCATGTGCAGGAATGAACTGTGGAGTGAAGGGACTACGAGGAGGTCAGGACAACATGCAAGGTCCATACCCTCCACTTGCAGCAGTTTGCCGTAAATGATGATGGCCTGAGGTTGCAGTTCGGAAACGGGTACGACCCCGGGTGGCGGATTTGTCTCCATGAGCTGAGAGATGGCCTCTGAAAGCGGGTCCTTGCGTCCGCCTCCCTCCTCGTCGTCTGACAAACAACCAATATCATCACTAGTCTTTCTTCATGTGTCATTATACTTGCACTCATACTGAATGCTACATTACATTATAAATGCCACACAAAATTTTACAGCATTACATATATCTATATGTACTTCTTAGAAATTTGGCTTTGCATTGACTAACAATATTGGTGATCATAAATGTCTTTATTTCTGCACATCAAAGTGCTGTACTGTACTTACCCCTGTACTACCTGCTGCTATGCAAGACCCTAACCCTACACTTTAAATACTAACCCAGGGAAGAAAGAAAGAAAGAGAGAAAAAACAAACAAAAAAAACACACACACACACATATATTCAGTTCCAAAAAACTGTATTTCAGTACACAACTGTGTTACACAAGCTATACATATGTTACAAATAGGGATGGGTCGGTTAGGTTCTTCGGTTACAATATATAACGGTTTTTGAGGTTTGACTCGGAACCGGTTTTAGATTAACAACTACTCGGTTCTCGTTTATACACAGCAATAAATTTAGTAATATTTTGAGATGATAATATACTCAGTACGAAACACTATGGATTACTCTAGTTATGGCAAAACTCTGTCATTACAAAAGTAACTATAACGAGAAACCTATCAAAACAAACAAAAATTACAGTTACCGCCAGAAATATTATATAGGTTAATTCACTTGTAACAAGCATTTTTTTCTTGACTGCTATACTTCCTTACAGTGAATTACTATTGTTGTTTAAAGCAAATAAATATTAATTTATTTGGTACCAATGTTCGCAAAAGTAGTTTTTAAGGACAGGCGATTAATCACATACAGTATTTGGTTTAATACATTCTGTCCATTAAAGGAGACAAAATGTAAACATTCTTGTGGTGGCAATGTCATAGATAAATATATACCGAGAAGATACTACACTTAGCATCGATTGAAACAAAATAGCTAATGTTTATATACAGATTTTAAGCTTTGGATCATTCTAATTGTTTTATGTGTATATCCATTAAATACGGCATTCTACTGTATTATACGAGAGAAAAAAACGTAAATAAACAGGGAGTAAAGTATGTGCATGTATTTTGTGAGTGCATTTGAACGTGATACGCGAATAATGTTTAGCATGTGACATACAGATTATTTAAAATTATTTAAGTCTGAAATTATTAAAATGTCATCCGAATAGAACAGAATACTGGAACCAATATTTAAACTGTAGAATCGGTACCGGAACCAGAAATTTTTTTGTTGTACTACCCATCCCTAGTTACAAAACTAAATGTGGTACGAGCTATATTGTATTCACTAACAAAAAAGACGGCATATCAAAAATATAATATTTGCAATGTAGGCCATTATTTTGCCACCCAGCAACATGCACTACTCCCTGCCAGGCGATCGCTGACAAGAGCAGAAAAAAACAAGCCTGAACAAGGCAGCAAGAAACCCTTTATTCTGAATGATATTGACACTGCAAACAAAGGCTCATGTCAAGGTGTGTGTTACAGAATCTATGGTAGATTCTGTGTTAAACACCAACACTTACACTATATATTTTCATGACAACAATCTCTAAATCTCAACCCTCCATCCCAATATAGCCTTGTGTTCACAGCCAATCAGTGGTCCAAATGACAGTATTCATTGGTACATATGCAATATGATTTAATTAAATATTTGCGATACTCAAGATTGATCAGGGAATTTTTTTAAATTCAATTTGCAATTCAATGTGTTAACTTTAATTTACAGAACTTACTGCTCCCTTGAACTTGATTGTACAGTGAAAAGCCAAACAAAATCCTTTTCACCAGTTTTTTGAAAGAGCAGAGGTGGCGATGACGACGACGATGATGATGAAGATGACGATGATAATAATAATGATAATAATAACAATAATAATAATAAATAAAAAAAAACCAATCTGACAAGAATGTTTATATGAATCCTGAATCATACACAAAAATCTAGTCCAATCCACCAAAGAAAAATACAGTAATAATTTTTAATGTAATTTTTCCTCATTTCCATGAACTTTCGATGCTCCCGCCAACATACAAAACAACCAGTTTGAACCAACACAACAAAGAAAAGTAACATATTTAAATGATCATCCACAGCTACTAAAGCATATTAATTTGATGTAATGAGCAGAAAAACAAACATGTTCCACTTTTAACACTAAAATCAGAAAAAATTTGCAACAACCACATTAGCTGTTACTGCACAAAATAAATGTGAGCTCAGCGAGTATTGTTTCATAATGTCCCAATTACAAGTACTACTACATAATTATTACTCGTGCTATATAAAAAATGTTTACTAGGACAGAAGTGTAATCTGATATAACTTCAAGCTGTTGTATAAAAAAAAAACTTTGGTGTCAACATTTTTACCTCCACCATGAAAACAAACAAAATATATATATAAAAAAACTGAATATGGTAGATGGCAAGCATGCAGCACAGCCTGCTAATTTGTCCTTGTGGCTGACCCTAATGAATTATGTGTAACTTGTGACTGGAATAATTAAATAATGCTGTTCACAACAGCCATGACAATGCAATAGGGGAATTACCGTATTTTGGTGTGTATAGGCCGCACCAGAGGTTTTTGATGAAAATTAGGGATAGTTAATATTTCAAGTATTGGCCTCACAGAATTTTTGTCAGGAACGGAAAACTACAGCAACTATTTAGTTTTCTGTCTTGTGCATCCTTGTTGCACGGCAGAAAATACACACACAGAGCTCCTGCAGGTTTTCTCATCTGGCCCCACCATGTGGCAACAGGGAGAGAGAAGAGGGGAAGAGACACCCTGATGTTGAAGGAGGAGCAGAAGGAAGTGACAAAGAAACTAGTCATGAAGGAAGGGGTGGGATAGTGGAAGGGAGGGATGCAGGAGAGGGAGAAAGAAAGAAAATAATGAGAGCCAGCTAGCTTGAAAAAAAGGGGGGGGGGGGGGTGGGAGTTTTCAAAGGAGGGACACAGAGCAAGAGGAAGAATTAAAAAAAGTAAAGGACCCACTGAAGAAAAAAAAAAGAAAGTGACCCCAGCTCTGCCTTCACAGGATGGCCCATAAGCATTGGCCCTTTAGGCATTTAAATAAAGTGATAAGCTATTAATTTGTTCTTATTTTATTTTACTTCCTTAGAAACTAAGTTAAAACATTAAAATGTACTGTATGTTAAAAAATTTGTGAATATGTTTTGGGGGGGAAATTTTTTTTAAATATCAATATCTCGTAAATAAGCAGCACCCTACATTTGTAGTTTTTTTTTTTTTTGTAAAAATGTGCAGCCTATACATGCCCAAAATATGGTAAATTTAGTTTTAAATTATTCTCATTTCAATATAGCATACAGCAGTAAAACAGTTTTTCACCACAATGTTTTTAAACCACCCTCAACAATTTAGCAGCTATAGGACTAATTAATTCCCTTTTATACTAAACCACACGCTACGAGAGGGTAGATAGATTACTGTAAACATGATAAAAGCAAGATACTGCTCACAATGTCACAACAAAAAACACTAACTTGGTAGTGTTTGCAAAATACTGGTGTGTGTGTGTGTGTGTATGCTTTCCATCCAACATCAATGCAATGTTAACCATATACATTCCAAAATGTTACAACGTAAGTACGGTATATAGGAACTAGAGATGGATTGGTTCTATCATTTTTTCAGTTCTTGGTTTGGTACCGGTTCTTAAAAATTGGTTCTCAATCCTCAGTTATTTTTCCTGGTTTATTACTGTTACAAGTATAAATGTCATAAAATTTTGTAGTAGTTTCAGGATTTACTCTTATATTAAGTGGCTCTGGTTTCAAAGAGAAATGCAAAGCTAACACATGAAACAAATCACATCTACGAAACAAACACAAACTATTTTGAAAAATTCACTAACTAGTAGAAGGTGCTTTATCCAGAAATACAGCAAGCAAAAAATTGGTACAACAGTGCTTTGGTTTTCTATTTGGATGGTTGGCGTGATAAATTTTATGACGGGCATTAAAAAAAATAAAGAGAATGAATTTTTAAAACACAATTATTTTCTCCCACAGTTTACATTCACTTAAGTATAAAATATTTGTTTGAGTAATAGGTTGCAATATGTTTGTCCACAAGTTTTCATTCAATTAAAAACTAAAAAAGAAATGACATACCAGTTAATCATTTTAAATAATTTTTTTTTTGCTCCTTGTTTAGTTTTGACTAAGCATGACAAGTTTTTCAACGTGTAGAGTTTTTCCATTAAAGGCCATGTTTACTGTAAATATTGATTTCAAGTTTTCATTTATTTTAGATTTTCTTGCAGTGTTTATTTTTTTAACATAATTTCTTTGATCCCCTCAAGTAATTATTTTCATTTGTATTAACATAATATGTACTTAATAGTAATTGTAAACCACCCATCCATTTTCTAGGTATACGATTTTCAGTAATTTTAACCTTGAAAATGAAATTTTGTTTTTTAAATACATTTTTATGTTGTAATTTGTTTTCTTTTTTATCTTATATAATTAACTATTTCAGTTTTATTTTAATCCCCCCCCCCCACCATTGGTTTTCCGGAAGTTAGTTCTGGTTTTTGTGCCATCGCGATACATAGTTGCTGGAAATACGGCTTCTGGTGGGACTTTTTGAGTAAGGTGGCCACAATTTAATTAGGCCGGGATTGCATCTGGTCAATCCCGGTGCCAGCATAATTAAATAAATTCTATAATGGTCCCGGAAGCAATTTAATTGATAGGAACGTCGCACCACGTTTCAGCAGAGGGCGCAGGTTTTATTGTAGGGATATTTTGTGGTTCCAGCTGCCGATGACGATGAGGCTCCTGGCACCATATTAATTAGGATGACACTGACTTAAACCAAGGTGACACCAACTGTTTGAGCGCACAAAAATAATGACACGAACCGTCCACCATTACTTTGTGTAACTAATGGTTACCACCACTTGCAGCGCTAGTGTGACAGTCACATACAGTATGCAAAACTGTCTCAAGTAAACAAAATTAAGAAATGTGAGTGGCGCCAACATTTCGCCTACCAGAAATAAGTGTTTTCTAATTGTAAGAAGACTACCACTGAAAGCGTACACATATACAACACAAAACAAAACATAAATATTTTTTATCACTAGGGTTCTTCAGTTACTGTTCTACTCCACTGGCAAAGGACAAATCTTGGTGACAGGTGGAGTAAGCTCCCCTTGAGGTGTCGTGAAACCACTCGAACCACATCATCAGGCCCACTCATGTTGTTTTCCACTTCAGTGGGGGCAGTGTTGAATCCTTCAAAAGGACCAGATCATCCACACTGACATTTGGAGTGGGTTTGGTCCACTTTGCTCTCAGCTGAAGGGTGTGGAGATACTCCAGACTCCATCGTTTCTAAATTCTCTGATGAAGCTCACTGACCATTTGTCACCTATTTAGTCAATTAAGAGGCAACTCCAGTAGATCGTGATCTGGTACAGCAACAAGGGGTTCCCCAACAAGGAAGTGTCCTGGGGTGAGTACATCAATCTCATCTGGACTTGCTGACAATGGGCACAGAGGTCGTGAGTTGAGTACTACACATATCTGAGCCACAAGTGTTGCTAACTCTTCGTACGTCAATAGCTGGTTGCCTACAACTCGCTTCACGTGATGCTTGATACTTTTTATAGCGGCCTCCCAGATACAGCCAAAGTGAGGGCTGGCAGGTGGGTTGAAATGCCATTTTGATTCCTTGTTCAATTGCACTGTCTGCTATCTGCTGCTTGTTAGCACCCTGAAACAGTTATTGGTGTGGAGAACCTCTTTCAAGTAATTGCTTGTCCCCACCATGTTGGTGCCATTGTCCGAGTAGATCTCCGATAGCAAGCCTCTGATGGAAACAAATCGCTTCAGAGCTGCTACAAGTACTGCCGCTGACAGATCTGAGGCCATTTCAATGTGCACTGCCTTGGTGGTCAAGCAGACGAAAACACATAGATACACCTTTAGTGCAGTCCTCTTGTTACTCACTGCTGGCATAGCACAGAACGGGCCACCAGTCACTCCCGACCACTCCCGACCAGTCAGCACCAACAACCACTTTGCTTAGCCCTTCTCCCCATACAGAACCAACTGGGAGTAAAAGTGTAAGGGAAGGGCGTTTCATAGCCAAGGGAGGGAGTGCGTCAACCAGGTTACACTCCGAGGGAACATGACTACATGCACTTGGAGGCACTACTGACTGAACTTCTGTGACTCTGTTGGCCACAACAGTTTGCAACATGCGTGGTGACATTCCTAACCATGTTAACACAACTATTGAATCTGTCCAAGCATGCAATACTGTACCCTTGATCTTGGGTTGGAAGAGTTGAGACATTTTGTCACAGCGTGCTTAACAAGTGTGCTACACAGAGCTCAAGTTTTGCAATTGACAGTTTTTAAAGGAGCTACCTTAGATTTTGCAATCACCAAGAGAACAGTGACTGCTCCGTTCACTCTTTCACAATGAGCATACATAACTGATGCATAGGTCTGTTCACTTGCATCACAAAACCCATGGAATTGAACCTGGAATTCTCTTACTGGAATGCGTATCAGCATAGCTTATCAGCATAGCCCGCAGCGCATCTGATTTCTACGGAGTTTGCATTACTGTTGGCCATGTGACATCAGAAAGTTGTACTGTCTGCCCTGCAATCATGGATGTTCCAGCCAGCGGAGATTGTTTTATTCACTGGTCTGGTGAAGCTATGCACCTCAAGGCAACGAGTACTACTAATCACTGCTAGATGGCACCAATAGTATGTTTTCGTCGTTCGTCTTTCATTCTTCCAGCTGGCCGAAGACGTCATGCCACAGAGCTATGCTTTTCGCTACCCCCAACTCAGCGACCACGACTACCTGTTGCCCTTAAGATGCCAATGCCAGACAATGAGCGCCGAGGTAGTTGTCTGGCAGAGTACAAATACGGAGTCAGAATTTGACTTGAGAGCAGTATTCAGTCATCCACCGCACTTGCTGTCGGAACTGACCAGCCTGACCTGACAATCTTCACCGCGCTAGCCACCGAAGTACTCGCCAACTTCATTTCTTGATAAACCTACCTTCCTTTCATTGCACCTTTGTGCCAGAAGGAAATCCTTTACCATGCTCCATTGTTGGGCTTAACCCTTCTCACCTTGCTTACTTTTCCTAGCATCGTGCCATTCATCGTCTATCCATACTAGACACCGCGGCCCCTTCTGGGCAACAATGCAATAGGGAGTCAGTTTAGTTTTCAGTTATTCTAACAACACTGTACTGTCCCAACCCCCCGCTAGCCTAGAAACGGGTCTCCTCTACCCGGACTGCGTAGCTTAGCTTCTTGTCAAGCTCTTGACAAACACAGAAGGGAGTACGTCACCACATGTTTACTTCCAGTAACATAGAATAAATATTGGTTCAAACCTATCCTTGAGTTCCACGTTCATGTAGACATTGCACCACTCCCAGTTGACCTCACCCTTGATGATCCCTGGAACTTTTAGTGAAACGAACCAAAACACTTCTTGCTTACCCACAAGCATTTACCTGGCCAGCCTGTTTACATACTTCGGTAGATAGAGTGGCGGAGCCTACACAGATCCACAGTTTTAGGACCTGCATGTCAGTTCAGTGCTAATCCTTTCCATCATACCTTTGTGCCGGAGGAGACGTTCCCTGGATTGGGAAGACGCGGATGAAACTAACACCAAATGTTAAGACTTTCCCTACTCACCGCGCCTTAGTGCCGAGCACTTAGAAGTCAACCGGAACAGAGGCCAACAGCACACATAGCCTATCTCACGCCTGATGTTCTGTCCCCATAGACATGAATCACATCTATCATTCAGCAAACTCACAACTCAGGAATATCAACACGCACCGTCCTTCCATCAGAACCACGTCCTAGCACAAGCAATCTTAGTCACTCAGGTATACCGCCCTGTTGAAAAGTTACCAGACCAGTACTCTACACTGGGGAAGTATTGGCCCCACGTAGAGATTAACTGACTAACGAAACATTCAGAATAAGGGTGTGCCTGACTTAGCACCTGGCCTAAAATACCCCCCCTCCCCCCCTGCTTGACGTGTAGAATTTGCCTAGTCAACAGAGAGTCATGCGTCAACCTTGTAGCAGAACTGATCATTTGCCAGGTCCTAGTGTATTTTTAACCACCTTCACTGAGCTTGTGCTTTCAAATTTTATAGCACCCTCACTTGGGTCAGTGCTGTTGACTACACTGCTGTGAATGGAACACCACTTGTGTAGCTGGAAACTACCTGCTTTCAGCAATGCCACTAACTGAGCCTTCAGTTCAAGTGCCTCAGAAACAGCTTCTGCCCCAGTCACAATGTCATCCACGAACACATCATGTAATAAGGTGCGAGAAGCCAAGGGATACTTGGCACCTTCGTCAATTACCAGTTGTTGCATTGTTCGTAGTGCTTCGAACGGCACAGTATTGAGTTCAAAAATACTTACTGGATCACCAGGAGAGTTTTGCCAAAGGATGCACTGGAACTTCCGATTCACAGGGTCAATTACAACCTGGTGGTACATTTTACATATATCACTTGTGATAGCAACTGGTGATGTCCTGAAGTTCAGCACTATGTCACCCACATCCGTTTGCAGCTTAGGCCCTGACAGGAGCACACTATTTAGAAAAAGTCCACCACTAGTCTTCAACGAGGCATCAAACACAATGTGCACCTTAGTTGACACACTTTCCTCCTTGACGACTGCATGATGAGGGATGATGTATACTGGCTGACTGTGCAACTCTGATGCTAAGGATACAAAAGCCTTCCCATTGGTACCAACTGTTAAAGTTCCAATCTGTGACATGTGTCCTAAGCTCCTGTACTTGTCAATGAACTGCCTGTATTGTTGAAGCAACTCTGGTGACCTACATAACCTATGCGCCAGTCCCTGCAGCCGTTTAAGTGCACTACCATAAGAATCACCAAGTGTGACATCTGCAGTTGCAAAAGGAAGCTTCAACACATACCTGCCCTCACTGTCACGCATGTGGGTGTCCTGGAAGTGCTGCTCACACGGTTGATCTTCAACAAACATGAAGGTTTCCCGAGGTAGGTCTTCAATTTCCCAGAATTTTTCAGGACAACATCAGGGGACAAATCAGTAATGACGATGCTTGCTGAGCAGTCTATGGACATGGTGCATTACCTGCCAACACCCATTCAAACCTGGCATGGAAGGCATGTGGATGTCCAGCGACCTTGGGTCCTGTCATCACCACTGCCACTATCTCTGCTGACAGCAACATGTTCATTGCAATGGGTGTGGCAAACTGTGGATCAGCCAGTGGCAGCCCACCTAGATGATCGAGACCTTCAACTGAAATCGACACAGAAGGCATGGCTCTGGTAATATTTTTCAGAATAAGAGTTCTGCTAGTGATGTGAATCTCTGGCGACCGAAGAGAACCAATCTCACACAAAACTGCCCCTCTTGTTTCTGGAACCGTAAAGTCGCCGACACCCGATATGTTCACTTCAGTTCAATATTGCTTGAGACTCAGTTGTTGTATGGAAGCATCTGTGATAAAGGAGGACTGAAAGGCCCCGTCTAGCAATGCACGAACCACCTGTAAGTGTCCTGCCCCATCCTTCACAAGTATTAATGCAGTCTTTAACAAAACAGTGGAAACTCGAGTGTCAACTTGCCTCCCTCCTGCTGCACATATCACAACTACATTGTTGTTTCTGGATCTGGGTTCATCCTCACCTGAGTTTACGGGAGGAGTCTTCGGTTTGTATCTAATTGCTACGTGGAGGAGTGTATGGTGTCTTCTTAGACAGTTAAAACTCAACCTCTGCATTTGCACACACATCCGTCTCTCCTCAACAGACTTTGGGAGGAATACCTGGCATTTATGTAGTGCATGCACCACCTCACACACACAACACTTCAGCTTGTCTGACTTGTTGTAAGTGGATACAAGTGTAGTCTTTGTGAGGCTTGTTGCAGGCTAGCCATTCTCATTCAATAGCCGCCACTTGGTCAAACCAGGAAACCTACTCCCTGTAATCTTCTGGGAATGGCTGGGTCTCTGTGCTGCAACTGTTGCCAACCACACTTGCTCTGCTGCTTTTGCCTTCCTGTTCAGTAACTTCATTAGATGGTGGTACGAGGGGAGGTCCTCTTCATGCGACATCTCAAATGCCTGCTTCAAAGGTATGTCTGGCTTCTCCAACAAGATATTTAAGAGTAATAAATCCAACTTTTCAAATGGAAATTCTTGTGCCTTCAGAGCATTCAGGTTCTCTTCCACGCAAGCTACAAATTTGCTGATAGCACCCTCACTACGGTTGCCAATGAGGATAAGTGGAGAATTTCTTGACAACAAAGAGTTGCCATTATGGGTACACTCAAAAACCTTTGTTCTAGCAGACCCCATACAACGTCATAGTTCTTTTCTGTGACCGGTACATTGTTCATTATGTCCCATGTCTCACCTCTAAGAAACCCCCACAAATAATGAGTTTTTTGCACCTTTGTTAAGTGGCGAACATTGCCAAACATGACATTGAATAATTCCGAGAACCTCTTCCATTCTGCACGATTACCAATGAAAACAGGCAGTGGCAACGCTGGTAACTGCGGCAAAAAGGCCGCTTATACCTCATGAGTAGTGCTTTTGGAAAACCTAACCTCACTTTTCTTTGAAAGCAGTTTATTGTATACTTTACGTAGTTCGCGAAAAACAATCTCATTAGCCACAAATTGTTCCTTAACCTTATTAATGTCAATCTTTTTGTCTGTTGGTGGGCTAGCACACAACGCACAAAAATCTGCTAATATATCGTTTCGTTTATCAATAACCTCCTGGAAGATTATTTCGAAGTACTCTAACTTAGATTCACCTTGAAGTGACTCTTCATACATTTCACATGCTTCGTCTGCTGTGCTTACTAAAAAGCAGAAAATTGTGTGCTGCAACTCCGGCTTGTACCGCAGCCGTTTTCTATTGCCAGTAGTGAACTGTTGCAGCTCCTTTACGTACAATTTTGTGCATTTCTTGCATCACAAAAACAATCATCCAATACCATACACAGCAATACAATTTATGATGCACTAGAAATTTTAGTTAACCATACCGAGCTCTTGCAGCCAATACATTTGGCAACACTAAGTCATGTATTTTTCACCACTCAAACAGCATGTTGATGTAAGTAGTATTATTTTGCAGATACAGCATCACTTATCACGCACCAATAATATTCATTTCCCATTACAATCCAACCCCGGAGGACCAAAATGTTTTGAGTACACAAAAAAAATGACACGAACCATTCACCATTACTTTGCGTAACTGCCGGTTACCATCACTCGCAGCGCTTGTGTGACAGTTATATACAGTGAGCAAAACTGTCTCCAGTAACCGAAACTAAAACATTTTACTGGCGCCAACACCAACCCTTGTTTGATGCAGGAGGAACATCTAATCTCCTACAAAACATTTTTGTGGATTGTTTCGAAAGCTAACTAAACTTTTCAGCAGTTTTCGGAATATTTTATTCTTGCATATTAATTGTGTGATAACGATCCAGTGGTCTGGATGCCCTACAGAGTCAAGCTAGTGACAGAGTAATTTAATTAGTCTTTATTAACCCGCAGAAACTTTTAAAACATATAAATTATTATTTGAAATAAGGAATTTCAATTTTTATTTGACATTTCTGGAGATCTCAAAATGAGTGACATTCTTTTTTATGAACTAGTGAAGTTAATCTTTGATTCAGAAATGTGATAATTAAAGATAGCTTTAACCAGTAACACTTTCATTTTTAACAGACAGAGTTTTTTTGTCGCCTCCACGCGGGGTGATAAGAAAAGCACAGCACTTCTGCACTCCCAGTAAACACGCCCCCGTGATGAAAGTCTACGCTACACCAGCACCCAGAAGAACTGCTGTTAAGTGGAAATTCAGTATAAATACAACCCCAGCAGCCAACACCGGCAGATGCGCCGGGCTCGGCAATCGAAGAGGATGTGAGCCTACTCCCCTGAGTCTGCAAAGACTCTAGGCCTACCTGGAGTCCGCAAAGACTCTTCTCAACGTTCCTCAGTCCGAGAGGACTTACCTATCCTTAAGTCTGCAAGGACTCCTCTGCACACCTTCTTAGTCCGATGAGGACACTCCGCTTACCTCAGTCTGCAGAAGACTTTCCTTTCAGCCTGACCAATAGCCTGACCTCCTGCCTTAAATCCTCCTACCTTAACCTACACTTTAAGGCCTTCGTCAGTCTGCGAAGAACTCTCTCTCTCTCTCTCTCTCTCTCTCACGACCTGCATGCCACCGAAGACCTGAACGTGAGACGCTTACTTCTGCTACCCTGCCTTAACCCCGGTAATCCTTACCCCAGTCAACTTCCTTTGAATCCGTGGTAACAAGTCACAGTGTTTCGGATTGCATACCTGGTTAGCTCCCACTTAAATACTAGCTGCTGAAATATTTGCATTGCTATACTTTGATTTTTACTAGCCGCTGTAAAGTTGCTTTTTCATTCCAGGCCCTCCGCCTGACTTAATTAATTACGTATTTATTATTTTCCCCACGTGTTTAGCCAGGGCAGCTTAATAATTACCAACTGTATTTCTTTTGGGAACAGCTGGTTCTCTCCAGGGAATAATCCGCTCAATAAAACACCACGGCAAACTTACTTATTTGTGTACCGTTAATTTTAGTTAACAAACCCCTTTTACCAATACTGTGGTATTTTGTAGACTTGTCTAAAACTAGCAAACAGATGTACAGTCGAAAAGGAGATATCCAGAGTAAATGATGACATAGGGAACGTCACGCACTAGCACGTACTGTGGTCAGTTCCATGTCTGAGGACGGACTTCAACTAGTATGTCACGACCTAGCTCCATGGCCCATTTCCTCATTTGTTCCTCTGGAAATTACGTCATTAGAGCACTTGCTTGGTGGCCAATGGCCAGGATACCTGACAGTGGAGTATGAGGAACAGGTCAAGTTGCTCGCTCAGGAGAATGAGGCTACTTTTCATGACACCGCCGCTAGGCAAACCCCATAAACCACCAGTAATGTTCAATTGCAGTCTGAATGATTGATTAAAGTAACACATCCCGAGGGCACAGTTATCCATTAGTTCTGCTCTATCAAACTTGAATCGGGAAAAATAGTTTGGGTTCGACTCCCGGCCCAACCCGACAACCGACCCCGTGCAACACTCCTGACTGCAGACTTCGTCCTGCCACATCAACCTCCTCGTCCATCTAAAATCTCCTCTGCCAGATTTTGCACCCCCACCTCTACGTCAAACTAGTCATCACTTCATTCCATCGACCAGGGATCGCTGGCATCCCGTATATTGGCGACCCTGATAGTGAGGAGGATCGAGGGATGGGCAGCCACTTCCTTCCGTCTCACTCTGAGGTTTGACTCCCCTCCAGCCTGTAGCAAACCTGCCCCCAAGCGGCCTGAACCTGTATCTAACCCCGTTATGCCTCACTGGCTCGGTAAAACAGTTATTAATCGCAGTGGTAGGCCAAGCTAGGCATGGTAGGATAGTCAACGTCACCACACTGCCATCTAAGGCAGTCATTCCCAGTGGCACAGGCATCAAGTGTAAGTTTTACAACCTATCATTACCACAAATACCAATCTCTACCACTATTCACTGATCACCCACACACCAACAACACTTCTTGCTCTCCACTTACATATTGTACATTTCCGAAAAATTTTGATGATTTATAATTACCACCTGAATATGCAAAAACAATTTTTTTTAAAAAATATGATTAGGTGAATATTGACATAGATATACTCAGTGCAGAGCCTTATTACAGTCGACTCCCAATCTATCATTATTCAGGGGACTGCCAAATATCTCAATACATGCAGGATTTTAGTAGCTACTGTTTCTGACATGTACATCAATAAAATACAACTTCTAAACTTATAAAACTTTATGTTGAGTATAAAGAGCAATATATTATGTGTGAATAAAATTAAGCTAATAAAAACAACTACAATAGAAATTTTATAAAAAAAAATATTCCTGTAAATAATACATTATAAACATTTCACTTAAATTTGTTTAAATAAAGAAAATAACGTCTCAAAATATAGTATACAATTGACTACAATCTGACACCAAATGTAACCTGACCTAAAACTTTCAATCCCTCTGAAAATTAAAATAATATGACACTGAATGCAAGTCAAATTTTGAACGTCCCACACATACTCGATCAGCTGAGGGCGCGCAGAGAAATTATTGATCAGACAGTGTGTTCATGGTGGCAGGTGGAGTAGGGGTGGTGGCGGAAGGATTACGCCTCCATGCCGCTACATGTTGGTGATGGCTTGTGCATGTGGCAAGTGTGTGTCTTTTAATGTAATTAATTGTATTTTACTAAAAACAAAGCTTGTGATTTTGAGACAGAAATGAATAAATAAGGTGATTATAAATAATTTATTCACCATCTTTAATAATTAATCATTCAAAACTATGTCCTCTGATTTTACCTGTCGTGAGTTACACTGCACTCGGCTTGGTGCTTACCTATCCATTATTAGACGGCAAAAGATGTTGAATAGGTCCTTACATTTTATCAGTTTATTTAAGAGGCGCGTGTTTATTAAAATAAATCCTCAGATTTCCCCCCAAGAAATTTATGAAAATTAACTTTACTCTTATAATACAAGTCGCTCAATGTTCAAACAATTATTGGCAACAAGGCGAGGTCTAGTATATACTTCTGGGCATATTATTTTATTCGTGAAGATACTGCTCCTTAAGTTAAATAAATATTACGTTTTAAAATCATGTTCATTTTATGCCAGATACAATCAAACACCAACCTTACGGGGAAAAACCACCTGTAATCACAAAAGAAAACATCTTTTCAAATACTAATAATTCTTCGTTAAAATGTTTTGCATAACATTTTCAGGTGAAACCATCTGCTTTGAAATACAAGTGATGTTAAGTGCAACTATTTTGAGCGACGCATAATCTTGATAAAATTACGTTTGCCAGGCGCACTTTTTCTGCTCTGCTGCCATCAGCCATGTGTGGGGAGGGGGGAGGGAGAGAGAGAGGGGGGGGGGGGGAGGAGAGAGAGAGAGAGAGAGAGAGAGAGAGAGAGAGAGAATGTGCTTTATCTTTTGCAAGATGGTCTGTGAGGGGAGGAAGTAAGGTGTGCTGCTGATAGAAATAGAAAGAGGGGCGAGAGAGAGGATGCTAGGTCATCATGCTCATTGCTACGGGTAACCACTTCTCCCCTCGCCAAGGGAAGTAGCAGGTCAGTAGTGCACCACACCTCACAGCCGCAGTGTCGACAGATGTGTGAGGAAGACAAGACACTAGACATTGCACTGCAGAGCAGTTATAAATGGCGGCGCACGTGACATAATTCACATTGAGTTACTAGATGTTTGCATACACAACCAGCTAAAAAATGATAGTTGCAGGAAATATTAGGTGAAGGGACCCGAAATATACTTTGATTGATGCTCCATGCATAAACAATACAAGTGGTTTGTGTTAATATAATTTACATAGAGATTTAGCAGGGACCATGAAAAATTGTTGGTGGATGCGGTTTATCGATACATGCGATAACGATACATCGAGAGTTGACCTTATATGAAAATCCAAAGTCTGTATCTTTATTCGTTCATGGTTTACATTGCTATGGAATGTGTATGAACTCACAATTATTTTTTTTAATAAACAATATTATTCATTCTTTCCTGAGAGGAAACCATATTTTGTAGGTACGTAGATCTAAATGTTTCTGCCTTGTTTAGAAGCATACAATAATGTAGTCTTGAATCATGGTTAGTCAACACAGATATAGGTTATTCACTGTAAAATGAGTACTTTTGAAAGCCCTGCTTAAGATCTACTTGCATGCACGTTGTGTATTCTTCTACCTTATGTAAGATTAACATCGTTACGGGCCTCATAACTTTATTCATGGGCCGGTGAAGAAGAAGAAAAACAACCATAAATATATACATAACACTTTTTATTCGGCCTTAAGATACGGAACTACTTCCCATTCATCGTTACCAACTTGACTGGGAACATGTCCCACAGTGCACCAGTTGAAATATATGCAGGCAGCGACAGTTACTTTTTTCTACGGTTGATTTCAAAAGTGCTCAATTTACCGTGAACAGTCTCTAATGTATAGCTCATTCCTCACACAGTGTTGGTGTTTGCTCTTGCATGTAGTCCAAATGGGCCAGTACTGTAACTTTCATTGAACAATCCTCTCAGTTTTTCATTTCCTTGCATGTAATTTTTTTGTTTTAAGTATGACACTAAGTAAACTTTGTGCTAGCATAAGTAGTTGTAAAAGAGAAGAGGTTAACAAACAAAGTCGACTTATAATCTTTGGAGTGCATTAATATTTTACTAAAAGTATAAATTTCAAGTAAATATATTAACAGTTTAACAGAGAGAGTATGTGATGGTGAATACACAATGCGACTGACATACAAGGAAGGAAAGGACTGCACTGCATCTATGTCAAAAGCAATATTTGTCACTTGAGAAAAAGGGTTTCTCATGAAACCAATTAACAGATTTTGATGATTTTAACAAAAACTATCTTCATAGAGTGGCATTAGAACCAAGGGAATTCCAACAAGAAAATTACGCCATCTATGCATGAGAAAATATATTGTACAGTTTTAATAAGTTCCACTACAAGATTTTCTGAAGTGTTGGTTTTTGTTATAAGAAATGAAATGACGGGTGGAAGTATTTAATGGAAAATACAAATTTTTGGACAGAGAAGATTAGATTGTGCTGCCATTACAAGTTACAATACAAAAATGAACTATTATTTCTGTGCTACACCACTGTAATAAATAAAAATTATTACTATTGATTCTCAGATCCCTGGAATAGCGACCCTCTTGAAATAACAACCCTTTTCTTGGGAACCATGTAAGGTTTTAGAATCTTCTAGAGTTTAGTGTATACATTTTACAGACGTAAGAAATATGTCAATTTAAGTGTCAGAATATTCTTACTACAAATGTAAAATTTAGCAGTTTGTCTGCCCAGGAAGTTTCCTAATAGACATAAACTCCAAAATATGTCTCGTATGTGTTTTACTGATTTATGTTTCTACTATATTCAAATGCTCCTCTTTATGTATAGAAATTTAATTCACGTTCTTATAGTTTAGATTTTACGGCACACCTGTTATTACGGGATGGGCACTTGATGAATGTGGCAACACTGTTTAATACTGCTTTTCGATAGGCTGACACTTAGCAGTCACGAAGTTCTGTGCCAGGTATAACTAAAAAAACATGTGGTATACAGTTCAGATTAGCTTGTCGCCCTTACCTCAGATGCAGCCGAAACAACAACCTGAGTGTGTCTCCAGACCCACAAACACGCCTGCATTGTGACGACTAGACTTAGGTGCCTTATGACCAGTTGCCTGTCTGCCCTGTCAGATTGTTCAACAGCTGCCAGCTACATCCCCACAAGGACTTGCACTAAGGGTTGAGTGATTTGAAGTACTTCCCAGAGATGCGATTACATTCTAGCCTTGTTCATAAAGCACCCGTTTTATACAGATGCCTCGTTCGTACCAACAGTTTAATGGAACTGCTGGCCAGTGATTATCCTATGGTATACTCTCAGAGTGATTGGGTTCAGAGAGGAAGAATAAAGACAGACAACCACCAACAAGTGAGAGCAAGTGATCAGTAGTATGGCAACATACCTCGGGACTCATCTACCACAGAGTGGCCGGTCTCATTCCACTGCGCTTGGAAATTCCTGGGGATGGGCTTCGAGTACGGCACCTGGAACACAACACACGGTACTTAGCTCGGCTGTGCAGACAGTTATGTTGTTGTCTAACTACAGTTATGGGTATCAATGGCATTTGCCAAGACAAAAATCCAAACAAAATACAGGCAATACCATTATGGTTAAAATTTTAAGAAAGCACAAGATTGGCAATTTGCAAAATATACAATCATGTTTCAGTCTCTTCTCTTCTAATCAATTTCATATCGCACAAAAAAAAAAAAAAATTATGCATTGATATTTTAAACTGCACATAGAGGATTTATTATACAGCTAATACCTACCTATATAGTAGGAAACTATAAATATTAGAAGTTGTCTGGAAGTACATAGGTACTATAAGGTGTCCTGAATAATGCACTCTCTTGGTTTTGTAGGGCTACAGCTCCACTGTGCTATGGAAGCTGTTGGGCTGGCTATACTGCACTTCATGATCAATTACAATTATAAACCTACAGAATGGTATCAAATTAGATCTTCAGGGGAAGAGCATCAAGGAAAGGCATTACATCAACTTCGTCAGCTCCCCCCAGCCCGAGAGGCTGCCACAACCAAGTCTCTATTGTTCCTCCACTTCTCCTGCAGTCGGCTTGAGCGATCTCATTAGTAGCTTTCCTTTAGATGTATCACCCATGCAATGTAATATGTTGCTCATCCTCTCAGTTCCACAAGCAAAGATTGTAACAGTTATTGAGACCATCCCTCGTTATATACGACCACATATAAGATGTGGAGGTGTGAGAGCGAGAGAGTGAGAGAGACACACACATACTCTCTCTCTCTGTGTGTGTGTGTGTGTGCGTGTGTCAGTTGCTTGTCAACATCACAGTTACACGCTCTCCCTTATGATGGCAGGGCAGCTGTACAATGTAGCAGACAAGTGCCCTGCTGCGACAATGAAGGGCAGTGTAGCAACACCTTGCTGATACACTGCACACAGCACCTGCCCTTCATACTCATCAGAGCTCACAAGGCATCTGTAGTGACCAACTTCCCACACCTTCTTTAGAGAACAACTCCTCACAACTCACAGCAAGTCCTATTGCTGATGAGATGACCAAATGTGCAAACCCATCAACTATGTTCGTGGGAAATATTACAAGTATAGGAACATTTTTAACAATTTTTACTGTATTAAATATCATAACTTTACACATATGTAACAATACAGAGAAGAATGTAAATAACCATGCACAGCTAACTAATATTCCTATACCTATCCAATGATGATGACACCAATAATGTAATTACAGTTGGTTGTGCAAGCTGATAAATAAAGACATTTGTTAAAACATCCGGACTAGAAGGTTTTTTTTTCTTCTTTTTTTTTTCTGAATTGACAAATTTCAGCTATTAGAATAACATAATATTTACATAAAACCAAGCATTTCAATTTAAAATCACCCTGAAGGAAAATTAAATGTACAAATACTTTATCATATGAAATATTGTATTACATTTTAAAAATCACAACGTATGATGGAATTTTAGAAAAAGTAGTGAAAGACATACCAAAATAACCTTATCAAATCTGATGAAATCATGGCAACATTTTCTCCCCAAAACAGGTGTGTCTATTTATTCATAAAGGAAACAACATTTTAAAAGGTGGGCATGCACCAGTTTAGATAATCCCGTAGAACTGCAGATATGAATAAGAAGACCTTCAAAACTCTGATATTATATTAATTAAATGATTTTTTTTTGCAAGTAATAAAAGAGCATGAGCTTGAACTTGAAGCTCATAAATTGTTCTGTAAGCTTCCTTGGACATGGCTCAAACTAAAAATCTCAGGCTTGCAGACTTGTAATATATATTTTTAACTGATCTCCTACACGATAAACTAACTGTGTAAATCTTCATTTAAAAATTATGTGTCTCCTTTCTTTGTACCATTTTCTTGCAAGTGCTCTCTCTTTTTTTAATGCTAGTTATTTGAAAGTGTCCTCTTTTTTAATACCATATATCTGGTAACTCTATGTTAGTAGGCCTACTACCCATTAAAGCTGCTTTCTTTTACTCAGAAATATTCTTCTAAACCATTCAGGGTGTATCACATTTTATTCACAACACGTTTAACAATTAAAATACTTTTACTTTCAATACACGGAGAGCTTTTATTTTTACGCAGTGATATGATTAGTAAAAAGTCATTTTCTACCAACACATTTTATTTGAGATTTTGTAACAGCATTGGCTTTTTTTAAATTAAATATTATTTGCATCTGTTAGATGCATACACTTTTGAAGAGAGAATGCCTCATTCCCTCATGGGAAATGTCAACAAGGCCCGTATCACCACTGGTTTTATTATGCATACGTGCAACGATGCTGTCTGCTTTTTTGTTAGTTTTAGCTCGGTTAGTTGACTTTTGTTGGGTACCATTTCGCATAGAATACTTTACCCTATTAAATTAATTTATATTTAATAAATGTAAACAATATAAAATGTCTAATCTCCTTGTGTGAAACGTAAACATGAGCTGTATCACCGCTGTTATACTAAGATATATGCACAATGTTGCAGTCTGCTTTTTAGTTAAATTTACCTCCGCAATTGTCTTTTCTGCATAACTGGAGTATCCTTTTGCTTAAAATATGTAATAAATTAATTTATATTCTATTTATGTAAACAATACAAAATGTCTCATTTCCACGCAGGAAAAGTGAAAACGGGCTGTAACGCAGCTGTTCTTGTTAAGTATAAGTGTGGAGTTGCAGTCATTTTCGTTAATTTTAAATAACTCAAAAGTCTTTTCTGCAGAACTTGAATTCTCAGAAAACATTATCCTAATGCGTTAATTTCCATTTCATCAATAAAAATGCATAATTTTCCTGTCAGAGACACGTAAACATGACTTCATGTAGCCAGTTAGGAAAATATGGTGTTTGGACACAATTTTCCTGTTTGAGTGAAAAAGGGGAATGGAGGGCATGGATTGAAATTGGGTAGTTTTGGTTCATACAGACATCTCGGTTATGCATACAAATTTTGGGGAACTGTGAGTATCTAAACTATCAAGGTTTGACTGTATATGGTTTGTTTAAAACACGTGTTAAACCTGGGCTGATTTTTCAATGGTTTGGTCCAAAAAGTGTGAAGTACCCGTGAATGGAGTATAGTGAGTACAACACTAAAACTTGTATACTGTACTACTGTAGATGTTATGATGGACACATTCATCATTGAGATGAGATACACTGCCGGCAACCAGAATAATAAATTATTTAAGGAATCTGAACACAACAGCCAGCATAACTGCTGAACATATTTTGAGTTTCGCCAAAACAATAAACACTTATGGTGGTGGCCACGCAAGCTGTGGAAACATGTGCAAGGAATCTAGAACATGTTATTGAAACAAGCAACCAGTGGAGACTTTATAACAGCATAAAAATGTGGGAAAGAGGCCTGTGTGTTCGTCTCTGCCCTGCATGACTCGAGGCAGACCTGCGACAGTAAACATGTTCACTGAATCAGATATGCAACCAGCCGGCCGCACCATTCAATAACGAGGTGGGAGTGTCTTCAGATCTTGTATGAACATAGTAATCTTAGTAATTATGTAAGTTGATGCATGACGTCTTTTCAACAATGTCACGAGAGTACGGTTGTAGTTGGTAGCACCAACCTAGAGAGAGGAGAGATAAGATCAATGGTGGAAAGATGTGATATGGTTGTGAAGATGTAAGAAGCAACAAAATAAATCAAGAGTATTTAAAACAGCAGTTTAGTCTTTCACTTACATAACATGGTGCAGTCTGAATGGCAGAAATGAATGTGCTTGTGAAACCTATCAAAAAGCTTCGCTGTGATGGCGATGTTGCCAGTAATTGGATCCAGTAGAAGAAAAAACTTAAGTACTACCACGAAAGGCCATTGGCGTCTCGACAAGTGGCGCTTCTGATCAATACTATGGGCCACGATGCCGACGATTTATACACAAATTTTCCGTTCGACAAGGTCGAATTGCGTGATTTGGCAAATGTTCTAGGTAAGTTTGATGCTTATTTCTTGCCCAGATGTAACCTTACTTATGAACGTCATATACTTTTCACATGCTCTCAGAAAGAAAGCCAAACTGTTGACATGTACGTTACAGAATTACGTAAAAAGTCAGAAAATTGTGAGTTTGGTACGATGAGAGATAACCTCCTCAAAGATTGCATTGTTTGTGGCATCAGAGACATTGCTTTGCGACAGTGTCTGCTCAAAGAACATGACCTCGCTTTGACTCAATCAATTGATATTTGTCGGACAGCAGAAATCACAGAAAAGCGTCTAGAAAAGTTTCATAACGATATTACCACAGTGCAAGAAATCACACACAGCAAAAAAGGTGTGGGTAAGTCGTATAATTAAGATGGGATGGGGCGTGAACTTGGCGGTAAGGATCAGTGGCGGTTTCAGTGTGATCATGTGGCACAAAATACGAACGCCAGGCGTGCCCAGCGTATGGGGTAAAATGTTATAATTGCAATGGTAATAATCATTTTGCAAGAATGTGTCACGTGAAGAAAAAGGTTAAGGAAGTGCTTAAAACACTATCTTCGTCGTCTTCATCAGAAGGTGACATGATTGTTGATGAAGTTAAGTGTAGTGAATGTTCTGTTGCTCGGGTAACATCTATGCCAGTCGATGTGGTCAGGAGGATCTTTGTGTCAGTTCTGTCTCACATGGTGGGTGAGCGACAGAATAGTCTGCTAAAGTTGAGATAATGAGTTCACATTTTGTTAAATTCAAGTTAGACACAGGATCACAGACTAATCTAATCTCTAGAAAAATGTTTGAAAGACTTAACATAAATCATAATAATTTACTGAACTCAAATGCTAGACTAGTGAACTATCTAGGAGAAAGTATACCCTTCCTAGGAAAGTGTTATTTTAAATTTGCATATATTGGCAAAGTACAGGTCTTAGAATTTTATGTGTTCAAAAATGAAAACTCTTCTCCCATTTTAGGTCTCTCTGCTATGTTAGATTTAATAAGGAAAGTAGACTCTGTTCATACACAGGCTCAGGATCCTAACCTCTTGCAATTAGTTAGTAAATATACTAAGTGTTTTATGGGTATAGGGGAGTTAGCATGCACATATAACATGGTCCTAATGAAATATGCTAAACCAGTGATTCATGCTCCACGCAAGGTCCCTTCTGCTCTCAGAGAACCCGTGAAGGAGATGGATAGATTGGTCACAGGTAAAACAATTATCAAACTTGAAAAACCCACAGAATGGGTGAGTTATCTTGTTATAGTACATAAGCAAGACAACAGTATCTAAATTTGCTTAGATCAACAGGACTTGAACAATGTGCTTATGAGAGAGCATTTATTTCCCTTTACCAACACTGGAGCTAATAAACTCTCAGATAGCAGGTGCTAAGTATGTTAGTGTTCTGGATGCCTCACATGGGTTTTTGGCAAATTAGGTTAATTAATAGCAACATATATTACTGTACTTTTAATACACCATGGGGGTGATATAAGTTGTGTGCATGCATTATGGTATTCGTTCTGCTCTGTAAGTGTTTCACTGTAAGTTTGGAGAGATATTTGAAGGACTGCCTGGTGTTTTAACCTATGTAGATGATATTATTTGTTGGGGCAGCACCAAGCAGCAGCATGATGAGAGGCTATTCACTCAAATGGAAAGAGCACAAAAAAATTGTAATAAATTTAATAAAAATAAATGTAAGATTGGGGTTCAACATGTTTACTACATGGGGCATGTGTTCACCAAAAATTGTATAAAACCTGATGACAAAATAGCAACCATTGAAAGGATTGACATCCTGTCCTGTCTTGGTGTAGGAACCTACTTGTCAAGGTTTGTTACTAACCTAACAGAGGTAACTGCTCCTCTTAGAGTACTGTTGAAGAAAGATGTGCAGTGGCATTGGGAGCATGAACAGAATGTAGCATTTAAATCTTTTAAAGATGTGTTGTTTAACAGTCCTATATTACACTACTATGATGTAAATAAAGTGGACACTCTGTCTGTTTATGCTTCCCAAACTAGACTAGGGGCAGTATTACTTCAGAAGGGTCACTCATTTGCATACACATCTAGGTCACCCACTGACACAGAGAGAAGATCCACCCAAATTGAAAAGGAAATGTTGGCTATAGTCTTCGGAGCATAGAGATTCCATCAGTATATTTACAAATAAGCAGGTTAAAGTAGAGACTGATCATAAGCTGTTGGTAGCCATTTTCTAAAAGCATTTGGTAGATTGCCCAGCCAGGTTCCAGATGATGCGACTTAGTCTTCAAATGTATACATTAAATGTAGAATACAATCCAGGCTCGCAAATGTATATACTGGATACTTTGTCACACGGGCTTGTCAAACTGGGTAAGGCCATGTAGTAAGGGACAGTGAACTTGAACGATACCTGAACTACAGGTGTGTTCTGTAGTGTTATCTTCCAGGATAACAGATGCCAAATTGCTATAAATCCAACAATGTACCAGCAGGGATGCAGAATTTCAGAGTTTGTGAAGAATTGTTTCTGTAGGGTGGCCTGACAAGTTTCGTGAAGTGCCTCCGGAAGTGAAACAATTCTGGACATACACAGAAGACCTGAGTTGTGCGTATGGTTTGGTACTCAAAGGCAATGCTATAGTTGTTTCCAAATGTTTGCAACACAAGATTCTTGGGTGCATTCATGCTGCTCATCAGGGGACTGATAAGTGTATTCAGAGAGTCCGGGGTACTGTGTTTTGGCCTGGCATTACAGCAGATATTGCAAAGTTTGTAAACACCTCTGAGGTTTGCAGTAATTTTCAAAAATCTATGAGAAGCAACCATTGCTTCCACACCCAGTACCTGGTCGGCCTTGGCAAAGGCTAGGAATTGATTGATGTGTTTTTTTTCTAAAAGATAAGCCTAATCTGCTTGTAGTAAACTATTACACTAAATGGGTTGAGTTGAAAAAACTTAAATGCCAAACAAGTGCCTGTATTATTAAACACTTGAAAGATATTTTGCTAGGTTCGGCATTCCGGTTGTGGTTATGTCAGATGGGGGAAGAAACTTTACCTCACTGGAGTTCAGTGAGTTCGCACATGAGTGGAACTTTGTTCACAAAGCCTCTAGTCCGTACAATCCTCAGTCTAATGGCATGTCAGAGCGTCACATTCAAACCATTATGAGAACTCTTAAAAAGAGATGTGGCAGACCACAAGGACTTGGATATGGTTCTCCTGGAGATGCACCACACTCCTATAATCAATGGGTTTTCACCAGCTCATTTGCTCATGGGAGGTAGGCTTTGAGCATTTGTCCCAGCTGTACCAGTTTTACTGTATTCTGTACTACCTGATTATAAAGAGGTCCATCAAGTTCTTTCTGATAAGCAGGCTGACCAAAAGTCTTACCATGATAAACATGCTCGAAAACTGGAGGAATGGCCACTTTCGGGAAATGTCAGGGTGTAAACCTCCCAGGGGTGGACTAAAGGTGCTGCTATTCTTAGACCAGCTGATCGGCCACGCTCATATGTCATTAAAATGCCAAATGGGAAAATTCTTCAGCGTTCTGCAAATGTACTTCGCCCAGACACAACAGCCCATAGAGTAACCTACTCTGATGATTCTCCGTGTATACAAATGAAAGTATACAAATCACAGATTACCAATGCCTTACAGGGTATGAACTAAATAGCTGTTTCACAGGATGTTTCGCAAAGTATTAGTGATATTGAAGATTCCCTTACAGATGGTTTTTGTGGTTATACAGAAAATAAGTGTAGGGTGGAAGTGAACAATAGTGTAACTAATTGCACCTACAGAGGCACAGTGTGTTGTAAATGCTAGGGCATATCAGAATGCACCTACGAAGGTTACTCCAGTAACCACTACATTAGTAAATTGACACCTGCCGCTTCTACATCTAATCTAATATGATTACGACTCATCGTCTAGAACACCTCTTCCATCTCTACAGATGTAAGCAACACGTTGACTACCCTACAGGCAACGGAAACTTACAATCAATTCCTTCTCACCTGGAAGGCCAACAAGCTGCTCAGACCTCGGGCAAGGCCGAGCGACTTCGACGAGGCAGGAAGCAGAATCGCTGACAGGAGGATTCTCACGCCACCCAGGGTCGAGGACATCATACCTTCCCCGCACCCCATGCTGGCAGCCCACAAGCTTCCACTATATAAGACCGGACACTGCTGGCCTTAAGAGTCATTCTTTCACATCTCTAGCAACCTCCCACAGCACTACTAGTGCTTGGGATCTTCGGAGAAGTTTGTTACCTTACAAGCATGCCCCCGCGGCTACTTACTACGTATGTCGACGGCCAGTCAACCAGATGACATACGAACATGAACATTTTCTTTTAACTTCATTTTGTCTCCTCTAGACACCTTTTATTAGCAGTTTAACTTTAACTCATTCATATTCATCTAAAACCAGCTTTTCTCCTCTTACTTAGAACCAGGTCACCTACACCTGGAACAAAGCAGTTACCTTCAGCTATCCTCCACTTGGTAGGAGGTGGCACAGGTCACGTGCTTATTGAACTTTCAATAAACACACATTGCTCTCAGGCCGAGGATAGCATTACCCCATCCTACGCAGAATAGACAGGTGGAACGGGACTGTGCCGCCAAACTGAGACAACAAGCAGTCTTAGTTGACTTTCCATCATGTGTCTGCATCCATACCACGTGTCACCTGGTTGTCAATGACTCCTGACCAGAACTAAAGTGCGCCTCGGCTGGGACAATCTCATCTTCTGGTCTAAAGAAGCTCGTCTGTGGAACGACCATTCCAGCATCGACCAAATTCGTCCTGCCTAAAGCCATACCTACCTTGACTAAAACATCCAGGAGCAGGAGTGAGTAAGTTCTAACCAACACCCCTCGTCTCACCCCAGCTATCAAAACCCAGTTAATCTGCTTTTGTACTAGTTGTCAAAATCCTCGACTAACATGTTAAGTCAGTCTAATCGGGCATGCGTCAAGAGATTTTCTGGCACGCAACGTGGGGTATCAGACGAATAGCTGTGCGCAGTAAAAGGCATGAATTAAACCAACTATACCCTGAGAACTAAGGGTCAATACGATCAGACAAGCTGACTTTGAGGAGTCCTTGAAACACCCCGCGGCACCCTTAACCACGACCATGTCAGACACCGAGGATAATGCCGTCGCCAGCGAGAACTCTGACAACAAACCTGACGTATCTAATGTACAGTGTAGCCATGTCAACTGCCCAGGCCATGGCATACTAAGGGTAGAATGCACATACTGCACAAAACCTTTAAACTATGCCTGCATAGTCTGGCCTGAAGATACCAGAGTTACAGACGGGTTACAGTACCGCTGTACAGAATGTCGTAAATAGCCAATGAGTTTTTGTAACAAAGTGACGTGTCCTGGGCAAGGAATAAACCGCATCAGGTGCACGACGTGCAGTGAACCCTATCACCACCTATGCATAGGGTGGCCCGGGATGGTGTACTAGTGTGAGAGATGCCGAAGGAAACACATCTTACACTCCCGCAGGTCCAGGCCTTCCTGGATATATATCCAACCTGGAACGGCACCTGGCCATCCCGCTATGGGTAGAGATGACAATATACAAATAACTGACTTTGGAGGTCGCCCACACGAAAATTCCATCGCATTCCTGCGGAATGCGAGAAAGAATTTAAAGAAACAAACCTGCCACTGAAACAATAGGTTGATTGGGCTCAACTATATTTAAAGGGCCATGCCCTCACGTGGTGGGAAATATACGGAAAATTTTTAATGGACTGGAAGCAGTTCAGTAACCATATAGCGGCAGAATTCACGGGTGAGGAGGTGTTGGCTAGGTTAACAACACAATTTTATAGCCAGACCCTGGTACCCGACGAAGAAGCAGAAATCTTCATACAAAGAAAAGAACAAATGTTTCAACGGGTATTCCCAGGAATCAATGAAGCTACTGCAGTTCGCTCAATGGGCTGAATGTTACTGCCAAATCTCCAGAACGCACTCTTGACAGCAAGACCTATGACCTTGGATGAATTAGTCGATCGAGCTCGAGAAGCTGAGCAAAACTTTGTCGCTCAGGCAAGCCTCAAAAACCAGTCTCCACCAAGGCCCCTGAGGTACGAACGTGAACTGCTGCGCCTCCTAAAAGCATACCAACCACAACCCCTCGCACAGCCTTGGTGCCCAAATATTGGTTCTGTCCGGGGAATCATTGGAACAAAGACTGTCTGCGGAAACCAGAAAGAGCTGCCATTCCAACAAACCACTTTGGCCATGCGCCGGCAAATAACCCACATAGACCAGCTGGAAAACCAACTCCTTAAACCAAGCCGGGAAATGTCGACGCCGGGGTACGAAGCGGACCACCACCCCCGGTGTACAAAGGCCCATCCTCTAGGGATTAAGTGAGGAAACACGAGTTCCCATAGCCTCACATAGAGGTGGAGGTAAACAATGGCAAAGTACTAGTCTTACTTGAGTCTGCGGATACTGGGAATTTCATTAGAAGACATTTGTTAACATCAAACCAGCTCGCTGAACTAAGACTACAAAACAAAGTGGTAAGAGCGGTGCAACCCAAGGCCACTCTGGAAGTAACAGGCTGAATTACCTTGAATATAAAAATTCAAAATATTGATACCCCAACAGAATTTATTGTTTCACCGACCATGTCCAAATCCGTAATACTAGGATGCCCATGGCTTATCCGCCATCAATGTATTCTTGATCACGGACAACGTAGAGCCTACTTGGGGGAAACCAACCGTATTACTGTACACTGGGATCAAAACCCAAATGATATCCCGCCAATGCCCACAGAGCCAATGAGCATTATTTATAAACTCGAAGAACAAGAGTTCAGCCAGTTCAGTTAAAAGCCATACTCGATGAGCACACCCGCGCCTTCACACAAGGAGGGCTATTACGACAAACACGTCCCATACAACATGAAATATGGCCTACGACTGATGTACCAGTATACAACCATCCGTACAGAGTGTCAGCCCGCCGCCATGACCTCATCATGGAACAGGTCAATGACATGAAGGACCACGGAATCGTGGAATCATCTAATTCTCCATGTAACTTGTACGTGGTACTTGTACCTAAGAAGGATGGGAAATAGCAATTCTGCATAAATTACAAATCGCTAAATGAAGTCACCCACTCAATTGCTCCCCCAGCTGTAGACTTGTCTTGCACACTACAAGATATTGGCAAGGCTAAAATATTCAGTACTCTCGACATGGAGTCTGGATACTGGCAGATTGCAGTCCACCTGGACAGTCGAAAGTATACAGCCTTTACGACACCCGAGGGCGAAACCCTACAATTTCGAGCCAAGCCTTTCGGCTTGAAAAACACCCCTACAACATTTCAACGATTAATGTCGTCAGAAGTTCTAACCAGTTACATTGGCGAGTTCTGCTTCCTTATCTCGACGTAGTAATAATATATTCTAATAGCTTGGAGGAACATAGAGGCCATCTGCAACGAGTATTTGAAAGGCTCGAATTACATGGGATAACTTGTAAGCTATTGAAAAGCTTCTTTGGCAATACATCAATCGATTATCTGGGACACGTCATATCGACCGAGGGGAACTTCCCACAACACAGTTCAATACGAGCAATTAAAGAGGTGGAAGAACCTTCAAACAAGCAGCAACTACAATGGTACCTGGATCTGTGTAGTTGGCTATGAGACTTCGTTCCATACATTGCAGAATACATGGCTCCATTACACCCACTACACGAGAGAGACACCCGTTGGTGGTGGGGCCCGGAACGAGTGTTTTCCGACTTGAAAAACAGCTTCAAGAATATTCATTAACTCCATCGGCCGCAAGGAGACAAACCCTTAATACTGCAAACGGAAGCAGGTCAGAATGGCCTGGGCGCAGTATTATAGCAGCAAGATGAAGGGGGGGAAAACCCCATGTGATAGCGTATGCATCAACCCACTTAAATGAAACCGAACAGTGCTACAACATAAATGAGCAGAAGCGTTTGACCGTTATTTGGGCAGTGAAGAAATATCGGTATTATCTCAAAGGGAAACACTTTATTCTGTGAACTGACTCTAAAGCCCTCCAATGGCTACACGAGTCCCGGCATTCGAAGGCCAAGCTCGGCCGGTGGGACATGTTCCTTACTGAGTTCGACTTCGAGGTTCAATATTGCCCAGGGAAGTCACACGACCTGCCAGACGTCCTTTCTCGTTCCCCAACGTTGGAGGAAAAAGCTGAGGAGGAAGAGGAGGAAAAACTGTCTCCTCCCTCTCAGATTGAAGAAGTCTGGAAGAGCAAATCCGGCTCCTTCAGCTACAATAACCCGTCAACAAATTACAATAAGCCCACAGGAGGACCCCGATATCAGACGCCTACTACAGGAACAGTCCCAATGATATGCACTATGGGATGACGTTGTATGGACAAGCAGTGGGCAACCCAATACACCGTTCCATCGCAACTACGAGCTGATATATGCCGGCATCATCAAGACCATTCCCAAGCTGGTCTCCCAGGTACAAGGGAAACCCTATTAGACATTAAAACCTGTACAATTGGGACACAGAATAAGCTGCAATGTCCGGCAATACGTTAGCAACTCCGTCACGTGCTGCTGCGGCAAAAGCTTACACGGTTCCCTCTCTCACCGCAAAACCACAGAGACCCAAGAAGGCCTGGACCCACATTGCTGTCAATCTGATGGGCCCGTATCCATGTAGCACAAAAGAAAATTGCTACCTCCTTGTAGTGACTGATAAATTTTTCAGGTGGGTAGAGGCATTTCCGCTACCCAGCCAAGAAACCACCCCAATCTTGCGGAAAATAGAAGTGGATTTTTGTGCGTTGGGGCTATCAGAAAGCCATACTGACAGACAATGGCAACCAGTTTTCTAGCCGTCAATAGAAAATTGCTTGTCAAGAGTGGGGGGGATAGAAACCTGGACTACGCCTCCCTAACATCCCCAAGCCACCCCACTGAACGGAAGAACCAGGAGATCAAGAAGTGCCGCCGTATCAGTGTGGGTAATGACCACAGACATTGGAATAAGCACATCCCAACTATACTGTTTGCCCTTCGACGCCGTACTAGTCTGAGCGTCTTACTCTTGGGACAACCCTTGCGCTGACCAGGAGACTGGCAGTGGGAAAGTGAGCCCACTGATATGCCTCAACCTGAGGACATACGGCTAGCAGCGCTAGCATGAACCACTCACGCCCAGAGAGCTTAGAATACTTATATTTTGAAGAAATATCCCCAACTGAAGACAGGGGTAAGAGAATTCAACTTGGGGGAAGCCGCCCTCATGCGAAGTCACCCACTCAGCAAAGCCAGCAACTAATTCAGCACTGGCCTTGCTGACAAATGGGATGGACCCTACAATATAGTAGGAAAGAGAGACAACGTTTACTGGGCCGAGGATATATATATGGACGGATTCGTAAGGCCACCAGAGGTCAGATACAACCATTCCCAGGACACATGCCAATACTTAGGAACGACGATGCTGAAGGAGACACACCTGGCCAATAAGAGGATGAAAACGAACCTCCACCCAAAAGGGTTGAACCTGATACAGAGCCAGGACCTTCAACGAGACCTGAACCAACGCCCATCGTGGCTGATAGGGCGTCTAGTTACATTGCGCCATGGAAACCAGATGTAGAACTACGTCACTGTGCATTCTCTGTGAGATCAATGGCCTCAACGCAACGCAACTACACCAATAAGATAGCAGTCAAAATGAGATCTAGCTACTCTGAGTTATCCTGGCGGAGTCCCCACGACAGTGAACCCAGCCAAACACCCCGCCTATCATGCTGCATCAATGAGCAATCGGAAGTACCTTCGGTGAGAGGTGTAGGAATTATACAGGCGCCTACCTCTACACCTGGTACAACTACGGAACCAGAAGTCGGAGCCATCCCAACTTCAGTAAGGTCGTCCCCAGTTGAAGAAGTACAGGATGCCAGAAGTGCTCCGCCTCAAGATCCTGCCACACAGGAACTCCCGCCCGCCAGGACGTTGAGCTCAAACGAGAGTACTCCACCTCAACCACCTGCCACGGAGGTAGACCCGCTTGTTGGGACGTCGAGCTGCCACACCGGATGTGCTCCGCCTGAAGAACCTGCCATGCAGGACAAACCACCTACCAGGTAAATCACCTAGGCCCAATTGTCTGAAATGTTAGATCACCCTCACGGAACCTGTCTTTGTCCTGCTGTAAAGCTACCAGGCCAGTTCTTTACACTGAACATGTGCCAGTAACACGTAAAGACTAAATCAAGCCAGAACCCCCCCGCCATGGGTGCACCTGACCTAGCACACACCAAATACCATCTCGACATGGTGACGTTCCTCTACCAGCCTCAAGGCACCATGCGTAAAGGTGCTACCGTAATTTGTTTGTAAAATTGTGTTTAAATCTTTAATGCTTATGTGAAGTAAATCTAATTATATATAACAGCTCAATTTTAAAAATTGCTAACCATCTGTAGCTCACCAACAGATTAAATATAATTTTGGTGGATGCGCCGGATTCGCTGTTGTGCCACAGGGCTGCCTCACATTGTCAAACTTAAAATAGTTTCTCCAGTTGCACTAAGTGCTGCTTTCAGTTTCCTTATACTCTGATCTTATTTGTTTTATCGCTTATTTGAATTCTCATAACAATTATTAAAAAATAATATTAAAACCAATAAATATTAACTTTTTTTGCACAGGATTAAAATTTTCTCCACTGCTTAATTTAATTTCCCACACCCACATTGTGCTGAAATGCATGTCACACGTCTGAACTGCAATTGCATCATAATACTAATGGCTGTACCATAATCAGAGATGATGGAAAATAGCACTCGTGTGTGAAATTTATAGCATTTTTTTAATGTTCTATAGCATTTACTATAGGCTGTTCACAGTAAAATGAGCACTTTTGAAAGACCTGCTTAAGATTTACTTTTTTGAACGTTGTGTGTTCTTCCGCTTTATGTAAGATTACCATTGCCATGTAAAATTACCATTGCCACTCGTGTGTCGGTCAAGTGAAACTGTGAAGTTATTCAAAAAGTAAATATTTAACAAATCTGCTCATTTTTACACTTGATGCATTAAAATAAACAGAAAGCGAAATAGATAATTTAAGTTATCAGAAATCGTTATCTAACACTTTTTATACGACATTAAGATACAGAACTACTTCTCATCCATCGTTACCAACTTTACTGAGTGCATGTTACTCAGGGTGCCCATTAAAATATATGCAGGTAGGGGCAGTAACACTTTTCAAAGGTTGATTTCAAAAGTGCTCACTCTATTGTGAACAGCTTTTAACATCTATAAATTGTACACTCGTGACACTGAACCAATGCTCTCTTTATGATAAAATCACTTTGCTTACGAAATTGATTACCTGCACCACAGTAGCTACGTAACTCTGAACTAAAACAAAACATAGCTAATTATGAGATTTGATTAAGTACTGGTAGCAGTGTTTTATATCCATAGAATTTTTCAGGACTGCAGCATGATACTGCGAGCATTTTAGAAATGAGACATTGTTTAGATATGTTACTTGGAAGTATCTTGGAGCTTTTTGCATGAACTGCTGCAGTTTATTTGATGCAAAAAGAATTCCAGTACCTTGAAACATTAGCCTCAGTACACAAGTACCTCAAATATAACACAACATTAAGTGAAGTGAAGAGGTTTGGGCAGTTCTTATCAGTGAGGTCTTGAGAGTCAATGAGGGTGATTGAGGTGAGTATGGAGCAGTAACAGAATGAAAGGACAGGGAAAACGGGAGACATCTGAGAAATCCCATTGACCAACAGCATCATACGGTATGATTCCCACATGTGAAAATCTGGTGACCTGGCCAGGGATTGAACCCGGTTGGCCTTTATGGGAGACGAGCAGGCTAACCGCTCAGCCATCGCGGCCCCAACACAACAAAAGGTTGTGATATGTCACTAGCAAAATATGCATGCTAATGTTGCATTTTTTCTTCATCGTTTGATTTTTCCCTAGTTATAAAATAAAAGCATTAAGAAAAACACACTTTGGAAAGTGATGTGTACATTGATCATTTTAGCACACAATAAATTATTATAAATGTACATTTTTACGTGAAGTCACAGATTGTGGACATTATAACCATTAGTATGACGTCCTGAGGCTGCTGGAGGAACGTCACCATGTCAAGAGGGTTTTAGGTGTGTGCTAGGTCAGGTGCACCCAGTGGAGGAGGATTCTGGCTTGATTTATTCTTTACGTGGTACAGGCACATGTCCAGTGTAAAGAACCGGCCTGGTAGCATTACAGCAGAACACAAAATCAGGCTCCCTGAGGACGATCTTACGCTTGAAAGGGTTGGCTCTAGGCTGTATACGTGGGCTACGCGTAACCTGTGGCGGCTGCTTAACATGTGTCAACTCCGGCTGGCGTTCGTGTGAGATAGGTTGGTTCAGTGGCTCAAAGCTTATGTTGGATATTTGCGTAGGTTCTGCTGGCTTGATTCCCTTGAGGTATGTGTTCGCAATTCCCAAGGACTTAATCTGTCCACTAAAGTATGCAGTTAGTAGGGAATGTGTTTCCACACTCAAATATATGGGGTACTAGAAGAGGATCTTGGATGTCTTCGGTGTGACTCAAATGTCTATGTGATGCACGGCCTGAGCTTGTTCCCTCGGTGCAAGCTTCACGAGTGTAGTCAGGAGAGGAGTAAACTCCTCCAAATGCCCAGAGGCAATAAGCACCTGTCATACCTTCTCTTGGATACCACTCTGACAACAATAGGGCAACTGGACTGAGTCACGCTCACACGCCCAGAGGCAATAGGCACATATCTTACCTTCTCTCAGATACCACACCGACGGGAAAAGGGCAACTGGACTGGGTCACGCTCTCACGTCCAGAGGCAGTAAGCACCTGTGTTACCTTCTCTCGGATACCACTCTGACAGGAATAGGGCAACTGGACTCAGTCACACTCACACACCCCGAGGCAATAACCACCTGTCTTACCTTCTCTCGGATACCACTCTGACGGGAATAGGGCAACTGGACTAGGTTACGCTCTAATACCCCGAGGCAATAAGCACTTGTCTTACCTTCTCTCGGAAACCACTCTGACGGGAATAGGGCATCTGGACTGGGTCACGCTCTCACCCCGTGAAACAATAGAATGTGACATGTTGTTTTACCCAGGTGTCGAACCATGTGCAGTGTCTGCAAACTGAAAATGGTATCCTTACCCTCAGCACTCGACATCGGAATGCGGTGAACACTGGAAATCAGGTCTTAATTTTTAAATAATTTTCTTCATATTTTCAACTTTCTTACAACGCAACATTTTTAGTTCCTCAAAAACAGGTTGTAAAAGAGAGGTGGTTGTAATAACTGGTGTCACAGCCGTGAGGTTCTACTGTGTAATGTATCTTCCTGAAGTTTTACCGATTGTAGCATTTTTGTGAATAAGAAGTACATAAAGTCACTTATTTGCCCAGTTAAATTGTCTATCTTATCATTTATAATTAAAATTAGTGTTGAATTTCATTTCAATGCTGTAGACACCTAGTACTAAGTGCTTAAATTGTTCACAAAACTTAAGACTTAAATTTAAGTAATAAAAATATTACCAAATATTGGAAATTGGGAATTATAATTGTTCTCATGAAAACTGGTATTGGTATCGCTGTAATCGGCGACATCAGCAGCTGAATTTTGGTATTGTTGGAATTGGCGAAATGTGGTATCGGCCCAGTCCTAAAAAATGGTATCATTTCCTCAGTAATTGTACAATGTAAAGTATGCCATGTTTAATGATCAGAATCTCATTTTATAGTGTGAATCAGAGAACACAGTAGAACGTAGATTATATGA
The DNA here is from genome assembly GCA_029891345.1 of Dryococelus australis. Lineage (NCBI taxonomy): Eukaryota > Metazoa > Arthropoda > Insecta > Phasmatodea > Phasmatidae > Dryococelus > Dryococelus australis. Next base: position 218,248,603 of record CM056993.1, on the reverse strand, counting down.
GGTAATTCCCAAGAACCATTTAAATAAATAAATGAATAAATATATATAAAAAACCAACAACAACTTGGACTGGGCCAATACCAAATGTTGCAGATACTCACAGTACTAATACTGGTTACACAGATACTCCAGATACTAGATACCAGATACCATTACCAATAGTTTATTAAAGTAGTCTTTATTTTCAGACCTATACAGAAGAAACCATGTCCACACTTATTTAGCTTATAAAAAAATAAAATTTAAGTAATTGCTTTCTATCAATGTGCAAAAGTCACATTTTACAACCAATCAATTACCACAAAGTATTTAAAATAAAAAATTACATCCAGTATACCTAGAAAATCTTTATCTTGTAATGAATTTACACATTGCATACAAGGTTTTTTTAATGACCTATTAATAAAAACAGTGTCTGGCTTTATTTAACTTATACCCTCTAACAAATGTTAAGCTGCAGAACTAGCACTTTCCTGTGAACTGATTACAGTTTTTAATCCTTGGGTCTGAAATTATTGCGACTGCCAGAATATTTTTAGTCTCCAAGTCCTTGTAATGAATGTTCAGTGAATTCACCATGTCTTTATGAACAGCTATCATGCTAGAACTATTTTGTGACATCGGCATGGAATTGATTGGAGCTTTTATCCCATTTATAGTGGGGATTACATCAGAAATTGTGGTATTCTCATGACTTATATATTGGGGGTTGCAATGTGAAAAACTTTCAGCATATTTACAGCTTCCTCAACCAAGCACCATTGTGTAAATGACAACTCCACATTCATTTTAAATTCAGACAAAAGCCATGTAAATAGCATAGCGTTGCTCCAGCAAAATTTAGCATGGTGTAAGTGCTATCCCAATGGGTTGGCTCATCTTGAATAAGTCTATGTGTTGGCATGTTTTTGGTTTCCTGGAAACGTTTAAGAAGTTTGGTGGCACTGATAAAATGTTTGAAATGACCAACAATTCTTCTTGATTTTGCACACATATCAAACATTTTTCTGATTAAGAAATGTGTCTTTGATAACAATGACGTGCAAAGTCTTTTCTGACAATACTAAGCGACTTTGTCTCATCAGCACGTGCCTTCACGTAACCCTAGATGCGGTCTCAACCACGAACTGCAGCTACCAGACTGCCTACGAGAGACGCCCCTTGTCGCGGGGGTTATTACAGACACATCACATTGTACCGTTCGCCCGCTGTCAGAAACCATGCTTGCCTCCCTGAAGTGCGGCCAGACTGCATTCAAAGGTCAAGCAGTTCCAGGGTGCTCTGAGCGATGGCGCCCACTACCTAGCTCCGCCCACTAGTAGACGACATGACAGCCCAGACAAGGGCGAGTCGGCAGGATATATGTCCGTCGCGCATCCCACAAATGCCAGTCGATCTCCAGCAGCTTGCTCCGCTAAATTGTGTGTTGCGGCTCTCTGCTGACAACCAGGTCCTCACAACATACCAGAAGCTCTTCAACAGATGCACCAACACCTTCCAAAGGCTCTTCACCAGCCACCCCTGAAGAAGTCATCAACCCTTTTGCCTTGCCTACCCTTCTGGTAAGGCAACCACCATTGCCCTTCTGGACAATGGTGTTAGGATAGTTAGTGCGAGTTATTTTCATAGCCACCTAGCTGATTCTACCTTGTACAGGTTAGACCCAGATCTCCTTCACCTCGTTTACGTAGATTACTTCTGGTCAACTCTTGGATAGTTACAAGGTACTACAGACCACCGTATTTATTCTTCACAGAATATATACGTATTCTCGCTTACTTCTAGGTATTCATGTCATAGGGTAATTGTGCTTATCCTACATATACACCACACCCCGTCGGAGTGAAGCAGGAGACAGCAAACTTTATCTCAACCAATACAAACCATAGTGTAGGACTGCGGGCTCCCTTCACCACGACGCACATACATCAGAACCACACATTAGATGGCCACCCGTACTGTACACCTGGCATACAGTAAGGTACACCTGCCACCACTCCTAAGACAATCCACAAGACTGCTAGTCAGCCAGCCCAGTCTATACTCCATCCACCGCGTTGAACTGTCGCTGGAGGGAGTGCTAATCTGGTCCTGGAGGTCTGACCACCTTTGAACCCACATCCAAGCATCATTGACAGATAGCCTGAGGAAACCCACTGCTCTGCATTCACCGCACTGAACTGTGATGGACTAAGGAGCACAGGATACGACTCTTGTCTGTTCAGCTTTGGCCTTGGCCTTACACATAGCTAGGGACCATCATCGCCTGCTTCCCTCTGTCGAGAATGGTGCTCGGCAGCAGGACAGAAAGGCAGCTACAGCCTCCAAAGCCAACCAGAGTTGCAACCCAGTGCCAACTGCACTCTGCAATATAACCCCTCCCTCTTATCGCCCTCCGGAATGAGCTCAAGCCACTCACCAGCTTGAGAGGCCTCACCTCTTAGCTACTTTCCCTTCCTTGATTTCAGCCTCTATCAAGACAGCCGGGTAACTGTACCTGATTGTTGTGGCCATCCACAGGGACGAGCATGTCCCCCTTGGTACCGCCAACCTCTGGTTCGGGGGACACCAGAACAATAGCCCATCCTGGACCCGACCAGTTTCAGCAGCTGTCTACAGTCACCGCAGCTGATCAGCAGCCACCACGGGGCACCATCCAGTCAGGTAAACCTGCGGCAGTGTGTCAGTCAATCCGCCGGACTGTGACACCGGCACTTGACTTCGCACCCAGCCACCTGACCATGCATCCTGTGTTATACACCGGCCATGCTCCGGCCCGGAAGCAGCAGAGAGACTTTATTCACCCTCGTGGTATTGACCAACATGACTCAAAACAGCACCCAACTGTGACGTCACCCTAAGCAGTCAAAGTGTGTGTACTGTGCAGGGAATGTGAGGAAATTCAGGTAATGTTATGTATAGTAATATCAGTCACCACAGCATGTATTTTTTAATTTGTAGTCCATGTTTGAATAGACTCTTTCAAAACTTCAAGAATGTTTCCTGAAGTATGTCTAGCAAGCAGAAATGGAATAACATCCCGACACAAAGACTTATGCTCGCATATGTCATTAATATAATGACAGGTGAGAGACATGACATCTTCACAAGATTGTGTGGGCCACAAGTCGGTTGTTAAAGACATAGTCTCTACTGGTGCTAAAACTTTGCGGACTTCATTCTCCATTCTTTTGTAAAAATCAGGAATAACAGTCCTGGAGAATGTTGTTCTGTCACATACTGTGTACCTCAGCTCAAGAAATGATATAAAGTTTTGAAACACTTCACATTCTACTATCCTAAAGGGCAGCATGTCCAAACAAATCATTTTCCCAATGAGCTGAGTGACTGGACGTGCTCTTCTACGTGTAGAGGGCAGAGGTGTATGTATTTCAAACATGCTGTCAATTGTGTGGAAAGTAGGTTTGTATATGGCGGTTGTTGCGACAGGTGTTGAGGTTAACGGTACACATGCAGTATTGCTTGTTGTGGCACATGATGAGGGTAATAATAAATGTGCGGCAGTGTCTGTTATCAGGATCGTTCAAACTTATTCGACAATCTGATGATTTTGGATAGGAAACAATGTTGAGGTTAAACATTTTAACTTCTCGGCTGTAGATGGCATTTAGGTGTTTCTTAAAATTTGATGAGGTGAAATTCCTTTCATCTGTTCCACCGTGTGAGATTTTAGCATTGCAGAATGTGCACATGATCAGGAATCATAGTACAGATACACAATAAAAATACCTCACATATCACTTTCTTGGTCCCCCATTGTGTCAAAGAGCTAAAGAAATGACATTAAAACTCAGACCTGGAAGATTTTCAACTCAGTTCTTTAAGTAAAAACTTATTCTTATGGTTATTAACAAAGTAAACAACATCAACATCTTGGCGTATGCTTAATCTGACACTATCGATCATCTGTCTTCACAATTGGTATAATTTTTTTAACAACTAGTTCATGTTGCATTGTATATAATAGGCCAATGTTTGTGTCACAAAATTACTGTTTACGGTAAAACTCATCCACGGATGTTAAATGGCCACTTGAAAATTCTGGTACAGTTATAGCAAAAAACTGGTATATTCAATGAAATATATTCTCAAGTTCATATGAGAAAAAGATCCAAGCAATTTTTTCCTGTATTGTTTGTTATGCCACGATTAGTATCAGGGGGCAGAGGTTCTGAATTTATTGTGCCAAATTACTTCAGATGTCGATACCTCAAATATCTGCAGATACGTTAGTATCAGTACCGGCCCAGCCCTACCCACTTGCACAATGACGAAATAAAGGTTCTGCAATGTCACTGTCATTAACTGGTATGCCGTGTTTGGAATAAAAAAAAACTGCTAAATTCTGTTGAAAACTATGACCTGTGTTAGATAGGGGTGCAGCCTGCCCCCGCTGCTCTTTGTATGGTAGTTATGGCAGGCAAGTCCAATACATGATGTCAAAAAGGGATTCTTTGTTAACTCTCGCACCTCTCTGCCATCTACTTTTCATTTTTTAAATTTCTACATTCTAATCCTATGTGCATAAAATACGAAGCCAACAAAAGTGTTACAGTAAAACTCACTCAAGAAGTTTACAAAGAGACTAAAACATTTCAGGTTATTAACCCTATAAACTTTATAAGAGGGTCATATTGCTTTGGTGTTTATAGGTCAGATGCAAAATTATGCAACATTAATAAGCAGGGAAAACTTTTAAAAAGAAACTAAATTCTAAATAGGGTTTGACTGTACATTTACACTAGGGATGGGATCCTCGAAGCTGCAATACCTTGATACCATAGATACATTATAGTATCAAGTATCACATAAGATTATCTGAAAAGTATCAAATTTTAACATTGTACTAATGATGTTACCATGCACACTTTTTTTTCTCATGCAGCACAAAATAACAAAAATTACATAATATTTGCATAGTGTGTGTTTATCGCAGAATTATTACCACCACGTAAAATTCACACAATAATTTTTAAATTTAAATACAGACGTATGATGTTTATTAACAATGATATAAACAACTTCGCCTCAACTGGGAGCAAGCCTATCTGTCTGACAGAAACTGAGTTTTAGTGTTGACGTGCAACAAGACATTAAAATCTTTTACTGTCTACCGTGGCAAGAATGGAAGTTCCAGCCAAAGATTGTATTGTCCGCCGGCCAAGCCACTGAAGCTATGCATCCAAGGCATCAAGTACCACTACCTGCCACAAGATGGCTTTACTACAGTGGATTCTGTATCCATGGTTTCTCAGGCAACTGACAAAAAATTTCAATGCTTGTGGACTTTCAATGAATATGGACTTTAAATTCACATAAATAAAAAATGTGATGCATGCCACTCAACCTACTAATTACTAACAATTACGACTCATCGCTAAATGCTCCTACTTCAACCGCAACAGAAGGAGAGAATCTTCGACATGAATTCTCGACCACCTACTCTACCAGGCAACAGGAACTTATGAGCGGATTTTCCTCACCAGAAGGTTACACAACATGGCAGGCACCCTCCCCCCCCCTGCCAAAATGAGAGCCAACAAGTCGCCCGCCACCGGACAAGGCCGAGCGCTACCGAGGAGGCACGAAGCAGAAACGCTGGCCTGAATTTTTCGACTCCCGAACCAAGCAGGGCAGGATACTCACTCTCCCGGCAGCCTACGAGCTTCACCTATATAAGACCGGACACTGCCGGGCTCGGTCAGTCATTCTTTCGCAAACTCTCTCGTGACATCCCAGAGCACTAAGTCAGTGCTCGGACCTCCAGGAACTTCGTAAGCATAGAGTATGCCCCCAGCAGCTACTCACCACGCGTCGATACCCATCGAGCACATACACACATATTTAACTTCACTTTGTCTCCTCCAGACACCTTTTTCTTCGCTCAGTTTAACTTTAAATAATTTTGCATTCGTCTAGAACCTGCTACTCCCCTTGTTACATAGAACCAGGTCACCTACACCTGGAGCAGCAGTTACCTTCAGCTCTCCACGGTCTGATAGGAGGTAGCACAAGTCATGTGTTTATTGCATCGCCATTAAACACCCATTGTTCACTACCCTTCTACTTTTCACCTATAGGGTACTTGTCTGTGTCAACGATCAGGAACAGAGTACGACGTGCAATGCCAACAGGAACCAAGAGTATTACCATCCACATTAGACGTCTACCTATTTCTTCACAACCCCTGAGTACTAAGTCAGTGCTGGTGGGGAGAAAGAGCAACGCCCCAACCACTAGAAACACCTTCGTGCAGGGAGGGGCTACAAGCTCAGGTTATCCCTCACTCCGAGCACTAAGTTAGTGCTGTAGTGACCTTAGCCTGGGGGTTCCCGCCCAACCTGATGGGAACACACAACCAGTAGAGACTTGGTGGCCCATGCGGCTCCACGTCCCTGATCAGCCCGCATGTATGGGGTATCAGTGGGGACTCCTATCGAGCTTGTGCCGGCGAGTCTCTATTGGGCTACACTTTAATTACCGTTTCTGTTTAAGTGTACCTAGTAGGTTGTCAGACCGGTGTGACCTACTCCTTACAAGGTGAGGAGTGGCAAGAGGCTTAGAGAGCAATACATGGCTCATGCTGCTATCAAACAGTGGATAGTATTACCACATGCTACGCAGGACAGGAAGGCGGAATGGGACAGCGCTACCTGACATAGACGCCAAGCAGTAGAGCCTGCTTCGGTAAGAGTAATCTTCTTGTCACCTTGTGTTCACATTCCAGGGTGGTTACAAATTGCATGAAATAAAATTCCCTGACTTTTCCCTGTTTTCCAGACCAAAATTTGTGATTTTCCCTGACCTTTCTTGTAAACCAGAAAATTATTTTTGATACTTTCTTCTATAGTACTAGTGTTGATGTAAGAGTGTAAATGTATGTGCATGTGCATGCACACATGACACCCTGTTTCATCTTACCAGTGACGCATAAGTTATGGCAAGTTTGTGAGCCATATTGTGGCAAAAATATTTAACTATACCAAGAATACATCATTACACATTTACTGAATCGCTGCTACAAAAGCACATTGTTAAATAAATCTATGTAACAATAATCACAAAAAATTTTACTATGAAAAACTATAAGAAAATTTTTTTTTCAACTACGCAAATTGTTCTTATCCTATATTGTAACAAAGCTGCGCATAGCTAAAATTTAACATTATGCTCTTCTGAAGGTCAAAACATGGAGAATCTTAAAATGTACCTTTCAGTAAACCAAAAAAACATTTTTCAATCAAACAGTACCTTATGCTCACTGAAACACATGTGCATTAGTATTAACAAGCATTTCAGATAAAATAGGCCTATTATGTACAGCAACAAATGCATCGAACTTGAATTAAATATAGGCAAACTAAACAATAGCTTCTTTACACTGCAACATTTGTGTTAATATTCACAATAAGCACATCAGATAATAAATATCATTCCAAGAGACATACAAAATCTAAATTATGAATTTTACGTAACAATTTTGTCAATTCAAACACAGCCATAGATATGTAAATTTTCGACTAACATAGAAATGTTTGAAACCTATCCTTCTAAAACATTTGTACTGTCTTAGATAGTACTTTATTTTTAATATTGAAACAGTAACCAAATGTGGTCCACAAAAACCTGCCATCTTCAAAGATCAATTAACTTGGTACCGGTGCATGAAAACCTATGTAGCAGACATTGCAAAATACCACTGGTGATTGTTGACTACAAAACAAAACTGCTGTGTATTAAATGGCACATTAATTTAATTCTGTAATCTCATATGTAAACCTAGTAACACTCAAAAATTTATAACTTGGAAATGGGTGGCCATTTTTATTTCAGACAAAAATGTAATCAAAAGAAAGCATGGAATGTACACGTAAAACATTTTTTATATTCTTTCCAAGCTCTGTCATATTACGTACAATCTCGTATAAAACAATTCAAATTATATTAATTTGAGAACAAACTTCTAATTAAAGAAGCTCCATATAAAACAGCATTTCACAAACAGTAAAACCAATTGTTACATGTAAACACTGAAGATATCCACCGCGCATTCACTCTAATGTTCGGCCATAAATAATTACTCTGCTGTTGCGTCGTATGCAAAATCCATGTGCATCATAAATAACACACAGAAAGTAGAGAATAACTAACTATTTAGTTTCCTGAAAGGCATTGTGCTGCACTTCAAGACACTTTAGAATAACACATTAATCAAATGTGGATAATAGGTACATATCATGTCATGAGAATCCATATTAGAAAAAAGTAACAGGATACAGCAGGAAGTGCTGCTCTCTAGCAAGGCACTAAGAATACATAGATCACTAGCACACCCTGGCGGCAAACAAGGTACTACATAATACTGTCACTATCTTTGTCAGACATCCAATAACACGTCAAACAATGAAGATGCACAGTTTTAGCAAAATAACAATTACCGTATTTACACGAAAAGAAGACGACCCTGAATCTAAGACAACCCCTTCCTAAAAAAATATTTTTAGGGAAAAATATTTAAACCTGAATTCAAGACTTCCCCTGATAAGTGCTGGCAAAATTATTTAGGTTAAAGGAATTTTTGCATGACTTTATGACAAACCCTTCAAGAAGAAATGCTATTATATGAATAAGATTAATATTTTATTTACTTTTAACGAAAAGTTAATCACAATGAAATAGGTGTGTCTAACCTGGCTGTATGGTAGCAGCATCTTTCTTACACTGTAAAACTTTTGTGGGTGTTATATAATTGTAACTTGAGCCATTTTGCTTCCCAGCAAAGTGCTTCCTCTTTACTGCTGCCTGGTGACATCAGATAATGGGACCCTTGTCGAAGTTGACAGGTACAGTCTCAGCACTACAAAAATACGTACAACTGTTCTAGCAGTGTCAAACATTTATGGTATTAGTTTCTAGGTTTTGAATTGAAGGTTACCCTGAATTGTAGAGGACCCCTTATGTTTTATATTCCTTTTCTGTCAAAATACCTTGTCTTTCTTTCCGGTAAATACGGTCCAAAGTAATTGGAGATTTTCCCTGACTTTTGGTGGTATGGTTTTTATTCCCTGACTTTTCCAGGGCAGTAAAATTCCCTAATTATTCCTTGCCTGGTCGCCACCCTGCATTCACCCATCATGCCAATTGGTGGTAAGAGGGCTGCTAAACCGAACAGAGACAAGATACAGCTGGAGACTTCTGGAGACGTGAAGCCTACGACTGGAATTGCCACTTCGGAGTAGAATGAGCTCGCCACTATTGGGTGAAACCAGCATCAACCGCAACACCTAAGACAACGGTATAAGTAAGCAATAAGCCAACACCCCTCGCCCCATACCATAAAACCAGAGTAAACTACCCCGCTTCTGGTCTAGCGGAAATATCCTCGACATATGTGTCAGTCAGACTTAACCAGGGACGCGTCAAATGGGACAATAAAATATGTTCTATGGATGCGGGATTTCAATTCATCTGAGTTCAATCCATTGAGGTTCCACTGTAGTATGATCATCGTATCTCATTTCTCCAAGCCGACCAGTGACATTACGCCTTGAGGAAACTATGCTATGGCTACCCCCTCTCCATCGTCACCCATATCTAGCTGACTGAAGGGGAAGGAACCACCAGAGTATAAATAGCGAGTCAACCTGCCCTTCTTCACCATGTTTGTGTTGAAGGAGACACCTCTCCTTGGTTTCCACTGTGCCTCGTCACCGGAGCCATCCTTCTCAACATGCTTAGTCTTAACCGCATTCGTGCCAAAGATTCCATGCCACACGTCGTCTACACAATGAGACACTGTGGCACCTCTGGACGACATACGTAGGGAGTAGTATCAGTTAAAAATATTTTCATAGCGCTCATCTACCCCAACAATGTTAGTTTAGAACCCGGTCGCCTCTACCTGGATAACGTAGAGTTAAGCTTCCCTAAGCTCTTGCCAGTGTTAGAAAGTAGTGCGGCACCACCTGTTTATTTCCAGTCAAACGGAATAAACAGTAGTTTTACCGACTCGAGGGGAATCCTTTCCCGTAGACATAGAACCTCTACCAGTGTGCTTACACAGCGCAAGGGATTGCAGGTGACTGGGGAATTAAATGAGCCATACCCAACAATTTGAGTACCCACACATGCACCTTGGACGGCCGCCAATTCTGTGTTTCATGGTAGAACCTAGCACTAAGTACTCTGTCTTGTGAGGCAGCTTGCTTACTCAGTAGCCCATTCTCTTCACCGCGTTTTGGCGCTGGAGTTAGTGTTCTTTGAGTCTGGGGAAACCATCCCCTCATAAGACCCGCACCCACATGCAGGGACCGTCAATGATAAGGCGTGACTCTAGTGCTCACGTATTCAGGCGCCGAGTACAGAGATAGGGTGTCCATTGAGTCAGCAGATGTTTCACATGGTTTTACACCAGGTAGGACTACACGTCATCTGCAGTCACTTCACGGACACGAGAGTGTGTTTCAATACAGATGCCTTACTCCCATCGGAGTGGTATCCGAGAGAAAGTCAAACAGGTGCTTACTGCCTCTGGGCGCTTACAAGAGCTTACCCCCTCCCTCATCGCTTCACTTAACCAACTATCGCCAAAGTATCGAGCCCAGGCATTGTGCCGTCCACAAATCCCAATCTCACCCAAGGATCCCAACGACCTATTTGAGGCCCCCAAACGCCTGAATGGGGAGAGACACCCCTGGATCGCAGCGTATCTCAACCAGCCAAATCAGTCCTTGGAATTTCCAGACACCACCTTTAGACTTGAATCAGCGGAATCTCACACAAGCTTTGAGCACCGGACCTCTGACACCTGTCACTCACGTATGCCCATGACACCTGTCGCTCACGTACACCCATTCAAGACAAACCAGGTCAGACCATCATCTGAGGTAACACGTCACCCAGGTATACTGCTGAGAGTCATTCCTTTGAGGCTTAAGATCACGCTAACTCAGGCCGATTTCATGCCCTGTCGCAAAGATACAAGGCTGGTCCTCTACACTGCTCTTGCACCAATATCACCTAGAGAATGAGGCTGTTTCCAGATTCTCAAGAAGTGCATACTTGTGCATACCTGTCCCCGGAAGTGACATCACTATATATATACTAGCGCTGTCTGCATTCTCAGTGTAGTACACACAGGTTCTATACTTGGCACGTATTCAAAATTGTATACTTGCTGGGTATACTTGTGTACTCATGACAGTCGCCCTATTATATTTCAGGTTTGAAAATTAACAGGTATTTGTGGTTATAAAGCTCGCGAGTTTTAAATATTAATACGTATTTACAAAATGTCATTCCATTGTATGTGTAAATAATTGACAGTTTAATAAATGTACTTCCAATTATGAATAAAATTCTGAGCATTGTATAGATGTCTGCAGCATATTTCCCAGGTGTATGCTTACAAATAATATTACATTTGCAATCTGCATTTCTAAGTTATTACAAACCCCACTGAATTGTATTTTTATTTCTTTTGTTATCAATGTGTATATTTAAAAAAATGGTAAGGTACATATCGTGAGACGAGGAAAGAATGCCAGTTTCTGTGTAATGCCCCTTTACATGCGATAAATAAATCCAACGAATCCCATAACGACTGCACTAATTTGTTTACAATCTTCAACTTACATGATAAAGCAATATATCAAGGCTATTGGTGTGGTGTAAAATCGAGAGAAACTGAACACATAAACATAACCTCATGATACTGAGTTGCAAGACTTTCTATATTCCTGCAATTTTTTTGTCTGCTGTACAATTTGTACTCAAAGTGTACAACAAACAAAACCAGAAATTATATTGGCATATATTGGTGTATTAGTTTTCGTTCAAAACAATAGACACATGTTGTCTTGCTGCTTTGCCAAGCAACCAGTGTACAACAATATTTCTGCGCCACCTTTCATTTCCCTCCTGTAAATAATACGCTCCCACTAATGCTCCTATTAATTCCTCATTCCCAGCTAAAGCCATATTTAAGAGCTTAAACTCGTAAGTTATCGAGGTACAACACCATGACAAAAAATTAATAATAAATGTTTATATGGTTATGTGTTTTTATGCATAACTATAGAAGCTGTTGTAATGTATATATAACACCATGCACCACATTTTTCTGTTATTTCCACCAGAACATGAGACCAGTACATTGTTTCACAGTACATGATAAGTACACATCACTGATACTATGCAAATGTACGTACTTACACGTATATACTGACAAATCGGAAACAGTCTAACAGAACTCAGAACCCTCCCCAGAGGGTCTACCTGCCCCTGCACTCGACAAAATCAGTTTCCTTAACGTAGTGACGACCGTGTCAGCCCTGAGGCATCATGCATAAATACTGAATAATGGAAAACAATCTATGAGTAGTTTGTAATTCTAGCCTCATCACAACATGTGGAACAGACGGAAGGGGATGAGCCGAAGCTGGAAGTACCTAACGAGACGTAGCTCCCCTTCCTCGAGAAGAAACCAAATTGGGACGGGTGCCGTGGTAGTTGCTCGGAAAGCATTTCTACTCTCACCATGCACGTAAGGGGAGGAAGCTACATTGTGCCTGGCAAGGATGAACATCACCCGATGGTAGTCAACATCCACCAACTTAGACAGAGAGAATGTGAGTATGCCACACTAGTTGCTAGGCAACAACTTCTTCTCTCACCACGTCTGTAAGAGGAGGAAGCGAGGCCACATATTGTGCTCGAATGGAAGAACGGAAAGTTGCCATGCTTGTCACTCAATTCACTCATGATTATCCAATGTTTTAGTAAACAAACATTTCAGTAATTTCCTTGAAGTCACCAAATAAAATTTAGAGATGGGGTCAAATGTTTGAATTTAGAACCAAACCCAAACTTTAAGGTTACATCGGTTTAGTTAAAACTTGATTGCCACGTAAAAGATTGGCTCTAGTTCAGTATGAAAAATTTACACGATTTCGTGTTCAGTTCAAAAATTTTCCAGAAACTAACATTATTAACAAACTTTGAAACCAACTGACTTCACATCGAAGATATTGGAAAATAAACATGAAAAGCACTACAGTAAAAATTACAGAACTGTGACTGTTTTTTTACTTACAAGTTTAAACAATTTGTAGAGGTGGAATTGTGAATGTGGTTATATATGTTTGTTTCTGCTATGTGCTCGACGCTAGGCAAATCGCATCTCTAGTGATTACTTGTCATGGGGCACTGGTGCCCGACTGGAGTACAGTACTGGGCTAGTAGGCTGTCGGTATGACACAAAGTCTGGGTCGGTGAGTTTCACCCTGCATAGTGCAAGCTTAGGTGGTGGTACAGCAGGACGGCGAATCTGTCCTGCAGGTTGTTTTACTGCCCCTGTTCCCACGGCCTGGGCGACACTTGACTGAAGGGTAGGGTTTGCATGTGAGGGCTATGTGTTGGTTCTGGCGTGCTGGTGGACCTTTGCCGAACAGTACTTCCTGCACTTTAAGATGGTATCCTTCTGTAACACGGGTCCGTGGCTCAAACAAATCGACAGGCATGATGATGTGTACTGGTACGGTGAGCCTTCGTAGCAAAGCAGCCTGTTCATGTGGACTAAGTAAACCGAACCCGCTGGAAAGGATGTGAAGCCCATGTGAATTCCTACAGTCTCCAGATGGCTCCATAAGCTCCAATGATGACCAGAGGAAGGAGGCCGGAGTGATACCCAAGATATTGGGTAAGATTAGTATTTATTTACCGAGAAGGAAATAAACAAATATGGCGGAAGTACTACCTCCTAATCCACACGGGCTTTGTGGAAGGTAAACACCCTAGCGTTAACAGGGAAAGGCGCCCTGTGCAAAGCTATGGGAAGCGGCAGTAGCTGGTGCATATAGTGTATTAATTCCTCAGGGCAAACTCTACTCTCTGTTTGTCCGTAAGGGAATGAACGTGTCTTAGTGTGTTGCTGGTGACGCTGCTGTTTCTTCCTTTGGTGCAGGTACTGGACAGGTGTGGGCCTCGGCACCAATTGCTTGAGCTGCAAGAGCCCAGGAGAGGAGGGCTGAAGTTGAACTAACGATCCGGAGGCCAGGACACCATCTCCTTTTATACTCCTCTGCTATCACTTCCTTCACTGTCATAGACTGTCTGGAGAGGGGGTAGCAGGTGCAAGCCCAGCACCTAGATCCTTGGTGCAAGCAGCGTAGTGAAGAGCGGTGAGATTTAGGCATCTTACTTGTGGCAGCATCCCGCGGCTTATTGCTGTACTTGCCACGGGCCTCTTGCATGGTCCCGGTGGCTCATCGGGCGAACATAAATTCTATGATTGGGACATCAGTCCCGGCCCGGTAGATACAACAATCTTGTAGGCAGCTGCTGTAACTCAACTCTGTAGACAACTGCAAGGGATGTAGTTGCACTGATGAGTAGCAGTCGTTTATTAATATTATGAAAGACATCATGCGTCAATTCACCCTCTCTCCCCTTGCGGCATAGACTCATCTGGGCAAAGACTCATCTGGGCAATGAGTAGAGAAGAGGAAAAAATTTCCGGTGCGGGAATGTAGGACTGTCCCCACATCAACAATTTATTTCTCTCTCGCTGGGCTTCTGTATGAGCACCAGCTCTGTGCTGGCTGCGGCTAGCTCTCACTACTTCAAAGACGTGCAGGCAGGCGGCACAAGGTCAGGTGCTGGCATGTATTCTTGCAGTATTAGAGTCGGCAAGACAAAATCATCTCTTTCTGTGTCGCACACAAGGCTGTCTTCCCTTTCACTCTCTCTCTCTCCCTTTCCCTCTGAGTCTTCTTCTTCGTTGCTGGTGGGTAGGAGGCGGCACGTGGCACTTTGAAGTGTAATGTGAGTGTCACGAGGGGTATCCGGTGTCGGTGATAGCGCGTGGCCTTCTGATTATTGTGTGCCGACCTATATCAACAGCTGTAAGGCTTGGTTACTGACAAAATAATTCATACGAATCTGAGGAAAGAGCAAACACATTGGCCAGCACACGGAATAAGTTGCGACTCTGGGGAGCTGATATTTAATCAAACATATAAGAGAAGATTATGTTCAAGGTCCCACTCGCAAGGCATGTTTTCTAGCTAACTGCTGTAGCTGCTTGGCGCGATAGAATATTTAGGTCCTGCCTTTCGCCACCCTATCTTAACAAACAGCAAAGAAAATTGTAAAAATAATATGGGGTTTGCTCAGCCGAGACTATCTGTTATCTTGTCTGCGCACTAAAGAAGGGATGCGAGTGTTTTGGCAAAATGCGGACAGAATCGTACTTCACCATATTACATTGATATAGAGAAGAGAGACACATAAAGCCTTTATCATATAAAAAAAAAAAGGCACTCAAATTATTTAACAAATTGAGATTGACAAATTTCTTTTGTACCATGTTCTTAATGTCACATTATTGACCATACATGGTTATGACTTTGGTATCAACAGGTATTTTCATAAGCAAACAGATTTACTGACGATTCTGATTGATTGAAGTTTATATAAACACAATAAACAAAGATCATCTATTTACAATATGACTTGAATGTGTAATCTTGTTATTGAACTTGCCTCTTAGTTACTATTTACATACATTATGAGTATAAGGTTACGTTTTATTTGTTCCATGAAAGCAACTTTACTTAACTTTCCACACTTAGGAGATTTCTTTGCAACAAAGAGATTCAAAACTACAATGTGGTAAGCTATGCCATTACACTGTCACTCATAAAACAAGAGCTGAAAAGTTATACGGTTTTATACATATATACAATTGCATTGATTCTTTATGAAAATATTTACAATTTAACATCTCATACAATCGTTTTGTTGGCAGCTGGCTTACTAACAGCTGTCCATTCCATTTTATCACATGTTTCCTTTTCAGGATCACAATATCAGGGTCACCCCTAGCTAACTATAGGGCGTTTTCTTTCCGTAGCACTGCACTGCCCCGTACGCGTATTTTGATGGTACACCTACACTATTTGAGTGGGGAAAAAAAAAAAACTTCAGCACTCACTCACGGTGGTATGCTTTAATGTCGATTAGGGCTTCCCCGCGTCTCTTCATAGGTCTCCCCCACTTTCTCAGTGTGAAGTGTGGCGGGGTAGGCCAGGCGAACTTTGAGGGCAGCCTCCATGGCGGCACCCAGTACCAGCTTGGCAGGACCATTGAGGCAGCAGACGCTAACAGGGCAGGAACGGCTGTGCAGGCTTGCCCTTGCCCGTGGTCCAGGACTGACCGGCAGGCTGTATGGGAGTACGGACAGGCTCACTGTTTGGTGTAGGTGCCAGCGGGGTAGCCGCAGGAGGCATTGGTTCGGCTGGTGCTACTGCCTTTCTGATGGACGGCGTTGTGTTTGGGGACTCGGCAGCCTCCCCCTTCCCCGTTGGCTGGCTGTTAATCCTTCTTCCATGTGGATGAGGTTCTCCATGTGTCTGACTTGGTATGAGGTGACACTGGGGTTACTGGCACCATAAGGGGCAGGTCTTGGGGTTGACCATCTTAGTCTGCCCCTCCGGTTGGAGGTGGAGAAAGGCCCCGGGTGTCGACGAGCGACAGTGGAGCTGCAGGTTCTATCTGGGGCAAGCCTTGTCATAGGCTTTCTTCTTCTGTCCTTCCGGCTGAAGCAGTTGCACCTTCCTTTCCCGGTGCAGCAGACGTTTCTGCGGTCGCAGTTGTTCCCAGCTCGAGAGCAGTATTTGAAGCGGATGTCGGTTCCTCCCGGTACTGCATGGCAACCGGCACCATCTCAACGAGGGCCCTCATGATGGGCTCATTTGAATAGGGTGATCTGAACTGACCCTTGCTGTCGGGCGGGGTGGTTATAGGGAACGTCCCACCGGATCTTCCGGGTGAGGCCGGGAGTTCCTTAAGCATAGGCATATCTGTGGCCTGATTGGATTCTCGGGAAAACGGTTTCCTGTATTTGGCTTGGGCCTGGATGGTCGGTGTTTCCCACTTTTCATAAATGGGACTCGGTGGTGGCCACTTTGGCTCTCTTTCCCAATCCAGTGGACTGTGCTATGACAGCTCACTGGCACTTGGGGTCCACTTTCTCCCTCGGATCACCACTTTGGCTTTCAATTTGGTGGAGGTTAAGGGCAGTGTTCGGCTCAGCCCAGTTGTTTTCGGTGGCCACTTGGGCCATGCCGGTGGTAGGCCGCTTGTTCCTTGACTGGTTGTGGTTGCAGCTGGGGCCACCAGTTTTTCCCTCCGACCAGAGGGTGGGGTGAACGTGGTGGTAAGCTTGTCTACTTCCTCTGAGATGTTGGAGGTTATGGAGGCCGATTCGTGCACTTCTGGTTCTGGACTCTCGTGAGGAAAGGGGTGGATTTGTCCTTGCGCTGCCTTGCGGATCCGGCCCCGGAGGTCCTCCACCCAATAAACATTATCTAGCCAACTGACCACCATGTAGGAGACCTTCTCATTTGCCGGCGAGGCCTGTGCTAAATTGTGTGCTGGATTTACTGAGCAGATGGAGTCACAGAAGTACAGACTTGCCCATACTAAATGATTAGATGCCTGTTCGTGGATGTGGTAGTTTGGATGGAGAACTTTCCAAATCCCAGTCCAGGGGCTGGCGTAAGGTGGCACCTAAGAGGATTTGGGTCAAGCTGGTATTGGTCGCGTTGTTTGTCCTTCGACGCAGGGAAAACAGTATTTTTGGGATGTACCTATCCCAATGTTTTGTGGTCATCACCAACGCTTAGGAGCAGAATTTTCCTAATCTTCTGTTTCTGCGTTCGGTGGGATTTGTTTGATGGGTGGTATGGCGGGGTGGTCCACGTCTCCACCCCTCCATTCTTCACAAGTGGCTAGCCACTTCTGGCCGGTGAACTGCATCTCATTGTCCATCAGGAGGCATTGCGGGTATCTCCATGGAGGGAAAATTATGGTCTCAAATTTCTCGAAGATGTGATGAGATTCCTGGCTGGATAGCGGAAATGCGTTTACTCAGTGGGAAAATAAGTCGGTTGCCACGGGTGCTACGTGGGTAGGGGCCCATCAAGTCAGCGTCCACGTGTGTCTCCTGGGGGTCTGTAGACGTCAAGGCTTGACATTTGGAGGTGGTGCTGGATATGCTTTTCTTCTGCAACATTTCTCGCAGTTTCCTACATACTGTCAGATATCACTGCTCATCCCATTCCAGATATATCGGCCGGATATATCCTCTAGGGTTTCCTTGGTATCTGGGTGAGCGGCTTCTGTGATAGTGATCGCAGATATCGGCACAGAGGGCCTTGGGTACCCATATCCTTCATTTTGCCCCAGGTTAACCATTACGGGACACACTACCTTGTTTCGGATTTAGAAGCGTTTGGGGTGAGCCTTAAGTAGCCCCCGTATTTTGTGGGATCCCCCTGTTGGTGGGCAGTGATCTGATCCCGGCAGATTTGTAGTTGCAGCAAACGGATCTGCTCTCCCGGTGTGGTTTCTAGTGTCTGGGGTGGTACCATGCGATCTCAGTCTTCGTCAACTTTCTCTGTGATGTCCAAGTCAGGCTGGCGAGACCAGGGCATCAGGTAAATAGTTCGATTTCCTGGAGCAGTGCTGTACCTAGAAGTCATATTTGGTCAGGAACATGTCCTATCTTCCCAGTTTCGCCTTCGCCACTTTTGACTCCTGAAGCCATTGGAATGCCTTATTGTCGGTGCGGAGAATGAAGTGAGTTCCTTCTAAGTAGTACTGGAATTTTTGCACCACCTACATTACAGCCAGGCACTCTTGTCCGTTGATATGGTAGCGTTGTTCCGTTGCATTTAGGTGGGCGTTGGTATATGTTATTACCCACGGGTGGCCTCCATTCTCTTGGTAAAGTACAACAAGAGGCCGTTTTGGCAGGCGTCAACCTGGAGAAATAAGGGTCCCTCCCCTTGGGGCCGGTGAAGTTGCTTTATATTCTGGGAGTTCTTCTATTGATGTTTTCCTACATGGCTTTTGGACAGTTTACCAGTCATTCCATGGATCTCGAGGTGCTCACGAACTCGTTGGAGGTGTATCAGGTGTTCCTCCCAGGTCTTGGAGTAAATTATGATGTCATCAAGATACGCAAAGCAGAACTGCCTGACGTATCTGGTTAGAACTTCTGACAACATGAGTCTCTGGAAGGTTGCGGATGCGTTTTTCAGCCCAAAGGGCATAACTCGAAATGTCCAGGTATACCGCAATCTACCAGTACCCCGACTGCACGTCGAGAGTACTGAAGATTTGAGCCTCGCTAATATCTCTTAGTGAATGGGCCAAATTGATGGCTGGTGGGGCAATATGATAGGTGACATCATTCAGGGCCTTGTAATTAACGCAGAACCACAACAGCCCAACTTTTTTGGAACTAAGACAATGTGTGAGTTATAAGGTGAATCTGAAAGTTTGATGACGCCCTGCTGTTTCATCTCCTATATCTGGTACATGACCAGTCAGCCGCGCCATGCTGATATCTGAAATGGTCAGTTGTATACCGGTTTGCTCATGGTGGGACATATCTTGTGTTGTATGGTCCTTCTCTGGTGAAGAGTTCCTCTTGCTCCGAAGGCCCTGGCTTGTTCATTCAAAACTTGCTTCAATTGTTGGAATTTATCGTCGTCCAGGTCATGGTTGATCTCGGAGGCTAGCGGGTTATGCTTCCAGTTTATTGAGACCCTGTTCCTGTGGACTAAGTAGACTTGTGTTGACCATGGTTCATTACACAGTGTTGTTGTCAGAGCCATTGGTGGACAAGGATGACCCTTTCTTAGAGCCCAGGGGCCACAATAAATTCGGCCATGCTCGCTATTCTCTGAATGGTTAAGCAGAGTGTTATTCATCTGTCCATAGCGAGCGTAAAGTCTGGTGTGACCATGCGGACATTTTCCTCTGGGGTCGTACAGTTTTACATTGCTTTGTGTTAAACAGGTCACTGCATATGGAGTTTCCGGTGGCGGCGGAGTCCAGTATGTAGTACTATGACACTTTTGTTCGTTTATCATGACTTCAATGTGTGGTGCCTCTGGAGGTTCTGCCTCTTTATCCATTAATTGGATGATGTGACCTTTGGTTCCGACAGGGTCGTTGGCCCTTTTGATCTGGCAGAGATAATGTTTCCCATGTGTGAGGATTCTTTTGGCCGGCTGGGTGTGGGTCGTGGACCACCAGTTTAACCCCATTCTTCCGTGCGAGCGTGTGGAGCCAGCCATGTCAGGCAATGATTATGAAAGTGATAGCCGGGACAGAACCAACACTTTGGGAGATTATGCACTGGCGGTGCAGGAGACGATGCCTTGACATTCGTTTCCTGGGGTTTCTCAGCTTCTGCAGACTTGCTAGTTTTCGTGCGTTCTAGACTAGCTTGCACCTGTAGATTACATTCAATATCTCGCGCCCGGTCCACCAGCTCTTCCACGTCTTGCAGCTTGGGTAGAATCCGGAGGTTGTGTAGTTGTGGCAGCAGCATGCAGGTTATGTGGCGTACACAGCTTTCCTCAGTTTCTGACAGGAAGCTCTGTCGGTACATTTGTACCTTGCGGCAAATTAAAATTTCTGTTTCTTCTCCGGAGGTCTGTGTTCTGCTGTAAAATTCAGTGGTGAGGTTAGCTAGTACCTTTTCTCCTGTGAATTCCGTAGCTAGCCTCTTCCGGAATTGTGCCCATTCGGTGATGAACTCCCTGTACTTTCCCCATCAGTCGAGTGCTTTCCTTTGAGGCATACTTGGGTTAGTTTAACCCACTGTTTTGGTGAAATCTCCAGCTACGAGAAAGACGAACGGATCTTAATGGGAGCGACCCGTGAAGTCGGGAATCTGAAGCTCCCCCGTCGACCTGCTTGATTCAGTTCTCTGGCCCTGCCCGGGGTTGTGTGGTTGGTATTCGACAGCATGCTGACAGACTTCACACCTGTATACCATTCCTAGTTAGGTCACCTGTTTGTCAGGCTACCCAATACATAGGTGATGAAACTTTTTGGTACATACATCGTACTTCACGGTGTACTGTCCTAGCCCTTGGCATGACACCCAACTACAATATGCAGTCTGCATTATTTGGCAGTCCTCACACCGGAATTTTAGGCCATCTGTGTGGCGAACTATGTTGTCCCAGCCTAAGCAGGCACAGTGCACTCTCAATTTGGTGAATCCCTTCTCCGGGACATTCTGCCTTGGTGCAGCGGTTGTTTATAGAAGAGTCCATTGTTTCTTCCACGTGCTCATTTGATACCAAGCTGGTGTCTGACATCTATGGGTGTATTGAACACCACTGGGTGTTTACAGACTCCCCGGAGTCTGGTCTAAGTTTATCTAAGTGAGTCCCAGCTAGTTCTCTTGCCTCGGGGTCGTTCTAGCCTGGTTCATCCTGATTTTTCAAAATTATGGTGGACCTCCTTCGTAAGGCGCCAAAAGGAGCTCTCCTTGACGCGTGAAAGACCTGGCTGATGGGCTGTCCTCGTCTCTGGGTTACTTACCTGATACTAGGCGAGTCTGGTCTCTAAGTGGTTACTCGTCTCGGGGCACTGGTGCCTGATTGGAGTACAGTACTGGGCTAGTAGACCATTGGCTTGGCACAAAGTCTGGCTTGGTGAATTTCACCTTGTGTGATGCAGACTTAGGTGGTGGTACGGCAGGACGGCGTACCTGTCCTGCTGGTTATTTTACTGCCACTGTTCCCATGGCCAGGCGTGGCCACTTTCTTCCTAAACCCTAACCCCCCCTTGACTTGGGTCTTCCTCACCTCCACGCAATTAGCCATCACGACTCTTGGCGACAACAGTAGGTCAGTTTTGCCACGCACGCGCATCAGTGCTTCATGTACAAGTTTTTGCCAGCATAGCACCTTCACGTCCACCCTGCCCTGCATAGACCTGCGTTTGCTCTCATGCATGTAAGAATTCTATTCCCGTAATTGCTAGGTCCTCTCCACTTGCATTGAGTGTGTTTTTTGGAGAGATCCTATGATTCTTACTCTTGTAGCATTAATTTAGACTTAAGTAAACAAGGTGTGCGGCGCAAAAATTACTGTGTAGACACGCTATGGAACATACAGCAATGGATGCCACACATCTCCGAACGGAAGGAATGGTAATCCACAAAAAGCAAATGGGGATAAGAAAACTTCACAATGTCACCCGAGCAGTGCAATTGTGGCATGTGGTGAAGGGGAAATCATTACGGAAAAGTTCACCAAAGTGTCATATCGCAACAGGGCCTCCGACGAGTGCAAACACACTCAAATTCACATGGTGTTATATATTTAAGGTGCCTTAAGTTATTAAAATTAGCTTATAAAGTTTAATTAAGTTTACAATATCTACCAAGGTCATTAGAAATACAATAATAATATTAAGTAAGTTATTCACACATATATTGCTATTCCCAGTATCGGAGGTAATTACATTAGCATAATTGAAAATCACAAAACTTCGTAAGTTGGTATTCTTTCCAAGTGAATGTTCATTTAAATGCACTTCAATAGGACAGTGGCATAGCCACGCCATCTGGGGCGTAGTAATTATAAGGGAAATGTTCAGTTTTTCATAAGTTTTATGGGTGTTAGAACTGCTGCAGGTACAGTTGTAAAAACATATATTTATTATCAGGCATATTCAAGCATGTATGATGGCAGGAAGTGTATAATTAAATTTAGAGTATATTGTTCCCAGCATAGCTTACGACGTGACATTTTGGACAGTGATGGCGTGGATTGCGTAGCACGCAACCACCACGGGTGCTGCAGCGACCCAGTTGTTCAGGTTCAGCAGACCCATCACATTCTTTACACCTTCCCTCCCCGCTCCATCCTGCCCAGCCAGGCAGCAGGCAGAGGTTGCAAGTATAAACACAGCGTTGCAATTGCGGGCCCATGCCCTAGTTGCACTTCATCATTACATCCCAAATTCAGCACATCTGGTGACCTCACTAGAGTATTATTATGTGTATTGATAAAGCTACCTGTTATTAAACAGCACTAGTTACATTTCATCCATATGGCCATAGTTTATATTAGTGAACTAACAAAAACTAAATATCCCGTCCATACTAATTTTATAACGTATAATAACTTCATGTGATAAGTCGTCCAAACCCTAATTGAGAAAGTTCCCCACCCACCCATGCTTAAATTCATTTATCAAGTTCTAATACTTTACACTTTTATATTAAGCTCTAAATAATTTTCCACTTAACTCATTGTATTTACCAATTGCCAATAGTATTATAGCTTAATTTATATATACGTTTAATCAATAAGCATCCAGGTATCCTATTACGTGATTTTACCTCTGTGTGCGTCGGTCATGAATTACTTCCCATGTGGCAAACTAATAAGTTCAATGTTACTTTCCTTGCACGACTCTACTATAAGTGTTTAATAATCATACCGGGGTTTTTAATGCACTGAGAGTTCTTATAAATAATCCCTGTTGCTGCCAGAATATTTTTCCCCTGGCAACACCCCCCCTCCCCCCAATCAAACCACTTTTATATTTCGTAAGTTAATACAGGTATATATAAATTCCATGAATTCCCAGCCCCTCAGTTCATTTCCACGGCATGCTACCCTCGAATACAACACATACAAGGATGAATGAAATTTTGAAATAGAGTGGAGCGCTGCGGTTAACTGCTTTAGCCCAAGTAGAATCAATTCTTACCCCAGAGGTCATCCCTTGAAATCCCCTTTTGTTTCGCGTGATACGAGGAATTCTGAGCATTGGACGAAGGAGGTTCCCGCCAGGCAATTTCCCTTTTTTCTCTGCTAGCTGCGAGAGTCCGGTAGCAGAAAACCTGAACCTTTTTACTGTGGGGTTCTTACGTGCGACACAATAATGTCCCTTGACTATGTACACGAGTGCACTGACCATTTCTGACCTCGGTGGGATAAGCCATGAGTGCAGTCTTCCTTGTGCCGTTTTGTAGTCATGTGTTAGGGTATAAGAAAAGAGATGTAATTTCAAGTTGCCCATTGATGTGAACCCTTATTATTTTCTAAGTTTTCCTATGTTGTATGATTTATATTTTCATGTGTACTGCCACTTTGTTCTACTTCACTACAAACATTTACTTTATATTTCCTTTATTATGATTAAATTTAATATTAATATTCTTTCACATTTCAATGTCCCCTGATATTTCGCTTTTAATGGCGCACACACAGAGGGTAGTTAAGTGGTACTGTAAGGCCACAGAGTTATGTTGCATCAAGTTTGGCGTATGCTCAGTGATTTCCACTTGCTTACTTAATACTCGTGGAACATTGTCTAATATTGTACGTCTAAGTTTCAGAAGCCTGCTAGCCTAACCTAACGTCGACCTATTGTCTGAGTGTCCCATGACAGCCAGCAATGGTCAGCACGGGTTGACAGTCGCTCCTGCCTTCCCCTCTGCAAGCGTCTAACGGTTTCTCGCCCGCTGCCGAAAGCCGCACTCCAGGGGTACCACTCCTCTTTGCGGCCGTCACGGGTGGTTGCACTGTGTGGGTGGAGTCACTGCTCTGGCGCTGGGCACTGCCACGACAACGGCCTTCCAGGGCCGTTCCACCTTGTGGCGATAGCGAACTTTCGCCCGCCCACACCGCTGCTGCAGCCATCATAGTGTTTTTTTATTGTTTTGTTCCCACAGCTACAGCCTCGTCCTGCACACGGCCTTTACACGTGCTGGCGGTCTCTACGTCACGTAGCAGTTTGACGTCATCACAAGACCGTCATTACCCCGCCCCATACACTGTAATTCCAGATCCCCTGGTAGATAATATCAGCATTGTGTTCCCTCCCTTAACTTGTCTTTTATTGCCTCATAAGACCTTACTTTTAGTGCTGCGTACCGTCCCCTTTAAGTTATGTGATTTTATCTTTATTATCATTATTGATTATCTCCACCTTTAGACTTCCACGTCTGTTTTCACATTACATTATTTTGTTTACTTATGAGCAAGTTTTCCAACCAGCTCATTACCTTTTGTGTAATTGTATTCTAACGTAATTTTATTGATTCATACATTTTTATTTTGAACATAAATTACATTCACCCTCCCCCTCCCTTGTGCGTACTGTTGTTCACAATACCTTAATTTCATCATTAACATGGGTGTTGCCCCCCCCCCCCCCCAAATACCCCAGGTTAATAATTTTGTAATTTGGCCCTGGCACACAATTTGAGTTATTGCATTATATTCCCTGTGTTCCCCATTTCTATGTATACTCCCCTGTATATGATTTTCTATAATTGTGGTTAAATGTATTTCCCTTTAATTACTGTTTCACACTATGTATCACTTCACAGCCAGTGTCGAATTATGTAATTAAGTCAATATTTCACCTTCGCCTTAAGGATTCCCTGTACTTTATATATATATATATATATTTATTTCTATATTCAGTGCAGCTCTCCAATTGCATACCAGCCTCAATGCAGTCAACACACTCTACGTTACTGCCCCTAATCCAGGAAAATTAGTAGATACTCTAGTGACATTTCATATACAAGCTCCAGGTTCTGGGTGCTCCTACACAACATAGGTTTAAAAAGTATTGCACGCCACACGTTGGGTCTTTGTTTATTGATATTAATTGTGTACTGCTATAAGAGGCCCCGTGGCAAAGTTTTGCTGCTACATATTTCAACCTCAGTGGTCTCAGATACTTTTGTGGATAATTATGTTACAATTATAGGCCTAGGGCATATCAGGTTTCAGCCAGTATGCTTACAGTATTACAATTTTCTGTGTACAACTAATGAACCTCAGTTTTGACATATTCTTCATGCTTCAGAGTAGTATTTAATTAATGTACACTACTTTTAGTCAAGTGCCCTTCCTTAACTGAGGGTTATGTTACCAAGAATACTTCCTCCAGAGGACTGGATGTATTATTTTAACAATATTTTTATTGGGCCACAGGTGGCTTCCATTATATTTGTTGTGAGTTAACATACATGCATAGGGGAATTACATATACCTCAAGGACTTGTCATTTCAACAATTCAATATTTTTACTGTCATCTATGTGTATATACTTAGTACTCAGCTCAACGCTTTACCTACCTTGTGTATACTCTTTTATGTGCTACTGCATAAATGTAATAATTCAATCACTTATGTATTGTGAAAAGAATCTCATATGTACCTGCCTATGGGGCAGTGTTTATTACACTCCACACTTGATATTGACATTGAATTATTAAATGTCCTTATACTAGGCATAATTCCCCTTGTTAAGTGCTTGACACTTATGCCTACATGGCTATTAGGTTATCTACTCAAATCAGTGTCAGTTTTATTTCTAAGTAATGTGGCTCAGATGACCAGTTGTTATGGCAGCCCCTATGTCATATTATACTAAGGACCTACGATTAATTATCAAGTTACTTGCCAATGTGTCTTCCTCAAAAAAAAAAAAAAAAAAAAAAACCCAACCCCATGCGTGTTATTATTGTACCCTTAAGCTTAGGATTTTAATACTTTAATATTATATTAGTAGTGCTATGCACATTCACTCATACTAAGTTAGATAGCATTTGTTATCCTCCTCCCAGTGGAGAATTTTCATTTGTATGTTTTGCTGCTATCATGGTTCAATATTTTTGCTTAGGCTTACGGGCAAATATTCAATAATCTCGTATTTAGGCCTACAGGCGTGTATTGATTAAGTTAAACATATTTTACCCTACCTTGTGAGCAGAGTAAGGGTATATGGAACTTACTTTATTGTTACCTGAATTTAGTCAGGAATTGTGACCAGTGTGTTAATTTTAAGTAGCATGCAGCGTACCCCGTCTTTATTTTCCTTTCCTTATCTGAAGATATTGTGTGAGTTGTATGTATTTTGTTGGAAACAAACAAATAATAACAAATATACTGTGAAAAACCTTCCAATAGAATGTAAGAATTATTGTACTTAGATATAGTATTGGTTAAGTTTCTCTGTTTTCAAGTACCATGTTTATTCAGTCATAAATGATTTTGATGCCATATTTAATTTTGCCCTTGGGTACACTACTGTATTTCAACCACAAACAACGTGTAAGTATTTTACAAAATATGAAATACAAACAACCTTAAAAGTGGTAAGCTGAATAAGTGCACGTGGCAATGTGTTAGAGAAGTCAGTGATGTCAGTAGTGATACGACTTGCCGCCCCAAGTAAATATAAAGACAGAGCATCCCATGAACTGAACTTCAAAGTGCTTCAATAAAACATTAAAAGTGTACAAACTTTTCTATGAAAAAGTGATTTCTAACCACAACTTATATGGCGCACATGTGAAAAACAGATAATCAATGCTTAAACCAAGGCTACCACATTTAGACTGTTAAATTTACTACCACACAACTTATGTATGGCAAATTTTATTTTGTATTTTTCTGTTTTCTTTCAAACTATCAATTATTCATGTAACCTAGTACGTAAGTCAAATAACTTTAAGCAATAATTTTTCCTCACAATGTGTATACGTAACTTACGTGTACGTATAATATGACTGTAAATATTTAGCTCACTTAGCTGTGTAACGAATCTTAAAGGTAACCAATTACTTATCTATTGAAGTAGAATTAGATAGTCCCATAACTTAGCTGTTTAGAATGCACAATGTCATTGCCCTTTTGCACAAAAATATAAAGCAAACATCACTAGTTATTATCAAAAGTTGAGTATATACAACGCGCAGCCAACTGCAGAATGTCAAATAGTGTCTACGCGCCATGCACATTGCCAACTGTAGACTAGATATTTTCTTTTACATTGTATTTCACAATTCCAGTCTTTCCAGTATTTTCAAATGTTAACAATGGGACACAGTACTTTACCTTAATTTTTGCTTTTAACTGACCGACAGTGCCTTTTATCTTGTTCCAAAATTTCACGTAATTCCGCGGGCAGGTTGTCAAGAGCGCACTAATTGTGGCCACAACAACCTCCTCTCTCCGTTCCCTGTGCTCATGGCCTAGTCTTGGTGGGTCCAACAATTTTTATTTTCATATTAAATGTGGCTGTGGATGCAAACCCGCCCTACCCTCCCTTAGTGACGCTTACAATGTGTTCAGTGGTCCTAAATGTTGGCTAGCCTTTTCTTTTAATGTAAACTTTTATTGTTTTTTTTTTCCGCCTGCCTTGCCTTTTTGCACCTTAATTACTGTTCACTTTATTTTTAAAAACTTTAATTCAACTAATTGTAACATCAATAATTTTTTTTTGGACGGTGTTTCTTACTTGTCATTGGTTCTTTGATACCGCAATAAGTCTCCCAGGTTGCAACCCCATAGAATCGTTTACATCCTCCTGAGTTCCCCAGCCTACCACTGCTACGGATGGATATATTTTTGCATGAAGTGCGTCTCACACACTCACCTCTCTCTGGTACCGTGGCCACTCTGGAGACCCTTAATTCATCCCTTCAAGCTGAGGACAACTGCTTATTCGACGGGGGGAGAGGGGTGGTGGTGGTGGTAGTGTAGCGTCATATGGTGGCGCTACACACTTTAGGTAGAGCGCAGCATAGATTATAGCCGGGCGGGTTGTTTTATAAACTTGTCCTAGATAGCCCGGCTATATAAGAGGCCGGGAGGCCCGCGCTCCCCCCCACCCCCGGATGACGAGACTATAACAGTGTTGAGTGTGTGAATGAGGCTGAAGACGAGAGCACCCATCTACCTACCCCTGGCCTGATGGGTTCCGAGGCCAACTGAGAAGAAGATAACGGTGAGCATAAATCGCTTACCGGTAGGGACCAATGCTTGTATCATGACATCATCCCCAATCCCCTATTGTATTAATTATCAATGGCAAGGACCGGGATTAGCTGCATGGTTGAATATCAGAACTTAACATATTGTTTGAGTAGTGTAACGTAGCTTGCTGTTCAAGACTAAGTAACTGTTGTCCTTTGTGTATCAGTAACTTTTTTAACTTGTGTTTTAAGTAATTGTTGTTTTATAAATTTTATATATTTTTATAATTCTATCTATCATTCAGCTACCAGTGAGACAAACCCCCAGACACAGCTTACCACCACTTAGGTGAAATGAGTATTGAGAGCCAGAGTAAGGAAGGATAGAGAGTTTAGAGCTATTCAGTATTCAGAAGGAAAGGAAGTTGTTACAAAATGAACTTATAATTAATGCCTAACATAAATGCAACAAACTTATTTCTTTGGGCCATTTCCTTCAAATTTTTGCCTTTTTGAAACCAAAAATTTTATGGTTCCCCAAAACAGTGTTAGGGTAGTTATTCCCAATGCTGTAGTTGTGTTTACTTTGGAAAGGGAAAATGTGCATTTCTTTAATACACATGAACAAACTTTTTTTTTCAATTAGATAATTCAAAATTATGTAATTCAAAGTCCAAAAATTAGGTCCTGAGCATTTGAATTAACGAGGTTTTACAATAATAAACTCCAGTAAATAGGGTTTCCTTAATTTTGCATTGCCTTTTTTCTAATTTTCCGGGCATATTTATTATAGTTGCTCTTTATACATTATGCATTTGTAAATTTCATGCAAAAATATTCCAGTAAAAAATTATAGTTATGAGTGTTGCTCGCAACGTCGCATCGCGAATTGATATCATGAAAATATGGCTGATGTCAGTGTTGATCGGT
This sequence comes from Dryococelus australis, assembly GCA_029891345.1. Lineage (NCBI taxonomy): Eukaryota > Metazoa > Arthropoda > Insecta > Phasmatodea > Phasmatidae > Dryococelus > Dryococelus australis. Next base: position 218,219,046 of record CM056993.1, on the reverse strand, counting down.
TGCCATACCAACATGGCTGCCGCAAGTGCTGTTTTAAGCATTGTAACTGCTTGTTAACAATCTAATAAAATTCTACAGTACATATTTCTTATACATATGTACTGTATCCCAACATATTTTAATTTTTTTTTTTTGTATTTTGTGTTCTCTAAATACACAATTTGTAGCCAGAGAAGTCTGCAATTAATTACTATTTTTGTTACAAAGTTCAAGTTGAGTGCCACATCGCAACTCAACAACAGGTTATTTTGGAAGTGGTAAATAACATACATAGGACTAAATGCACGTTAGCAAGACGAAAGCAAAACAATAATGTGTTTTGAAAATTTAATTTATTTGTGATTTATATTAGTATTACTTGTGCATGTTTACATGATGTAATGTATACTAGTACACTTGGTTGATACTTTTTTTGTTAATACATCGTCGTTTAATGATCGGAGCATGTAATTTTCGGCGATGCTATAGACATTTTTGTTTGATCGATGCAAATTAAATTAAATTTTGAGTTTGGCAGAAACTGACTTTTTTTTAGCAATGTTTACATAGGAATTTGGTCGGGGCCACAGAAAATGCTCATTAGACACTGACTTTTGGTTCAAGCAGGTTTGATGGTTCGAGTTTCGACTGTACTACCTCCTGATCCACACGGGCTTGGTGGAAGGTAAACACCCTAGCGTTAACAGGGAAAGGCGCCCTGTGCAAAGCTATGGGAAGCGGCAGTAGCTGGTGCATATAGTGTATTAATTCCTCAGGGCAAACTCTACTCTCTGTTTGTCCGTAAGGGAATGAACGTGTCTTAGTGTGTTGCTGGTGACGCTGCTGTTTCTTCCTTTGGTGCAGGTACTGGACAGGTGTGGGCCTCGGCACCAATTGCTTGAGCGACGAGAGCCCAGGAGAGGAGGGCTGAAGTAGAACTAATGATCCGGAGGCCAGGACACCATCTCCTTTTATACTCCTCTGCTATCACTTCCTTCACTGTCATAGACTGTCTGGAGAGGGGGTAGCAGGTGCAAGCCCAGCACCTAGATCCTTGGTGCGAGCAGCGTAGTGAAGAGCGGTGAGATTTAGGCATCTTACTTGTGGCAGCATCCCGCGGCTTATTGCTGTACTTGCCACGGGCCTCTTGCATGGTCCCGGTGGCTCATCGGGCGAACATAAATTCTATGATTGGGACATCAGTCCCGGCCCGGTAGATACAACAATCTTGTAGGCAGCTGCGGTAACTCAACTCTGTAGACAACTGCAAGGGATGTAGTTGCACTGATGAGTAACAGTCGTTTATTAATATTATGAAAGACATCATGGTTGAACAAATATGGGCTGAGCTGTGAAGGTTGTATGTATGTAGGTGTTTATTTTTTATAATACATGTTGGTCTATTGGATGCAAGATCAAATGGCGAATAGCAATAAGAGTGCTATATTGTTGAAATTCAAGTTAATACACAGCCAACACCGAAATTCAAATTAATATACCACGTAACACCGACATTTAAGTAAAAAATAAATAAATAAATAAATAACTGTCAGAAAACACAATTTCATATTAAAAAAAACACCATTTTAACAATTTAACCTTAATTTATCAGCTATGTACTAGTAAAAATAATGTAAATTTTTAACACAAAGATTTTTTGAACGTATCGGAGGACAGTGAAAGAAAGAAATATATACATATTTCAGATTGTTAGCATCTAGGCTGGGTGAATCAGATGCTGTTGTTACGGTGGTTTATGCACAACCGCACAAAGTATGAATTGGGGGATATGTATCACAGAGGTAGAACACAATATTGTTTCATTACATCAATATATTTAAAACTGGAGTTGTTCCAATACCTATATTAAGTATCATTATCGGCAGATACTGAGCCTTTTTCCGATGTATCTGTAGCTGGTATAGTATCGGGCAATGAAGTTAGGTTATTACGAATTTACTTGCGTACAGCCCTCCCTTTTTTCCCCAAAATAAAGAAAAACATTTCTGGGGTGCAAGCTATACAGGAAAAACAAAGAAGGGGGAGTGGTAGCCATAAATTGTCAAGAGGATATTAAGGGAAGTGGCGGAACTGTCTATAGTCTCTTCTTCGCTCCTACATCAGTCCTCTTCCTTATATCTCTTTCTCTCTCAGTGACCCTTCAGTTATGTGTAGTTGCAAGCTCCCTCCCCCTTCCTAATGGCATCCTGTCACACTGAAAACCATAGCTGCCATGTGTTTACACCCCCTCCCCGCCAAGCGGTATTAGAAAGATGTTACCGGTCGATAATTCCGCCAAACCCTCTTTGTTTCCCTGGTAGAGGCTAGCGAACTATGACAGGACAGAGAAGGGATGAGGCAAGAAGGGATGAGGTGACACTTTTTTTTTGAGAGAAGGGTAGTGTGACCTAGCACTGCAAAATAAGGAGAGCCTGTCACTACTAAAAGGAGAAAAGAGGAAAAAGAAAAACGAAGCCAGAAGTGTTTAGTAGAAGGAGCATGAGGATTTTGGAATCTTCTTATTTTGGCTTTTTGCACCCAAGTTAAGTATTTCCTAAACATATCACAATCACCATGCATAGATGAAAAAAATAATAATTTGTTCCATACTTACTAACAGGGCGCCACAAATTTTTTGGTGCAATTTTATATATATATATATATATATATATATATATATATATATATATATATATATATATATATATATATAACCTTTCCCCTGGAACTTGTTACTTGTTGCAAAAATCATGGGGTGGCTATACATGAGTAAATACGGTACTTTCTGTAGACATAAAAAATTACTGTATTTCGGTCTTTATGCACCGCACATTTATATATATATATATATATAAAAACCACACACACACAAATTGCATCTACTAACCATTTTTTATGGTCCCAGCGAAATTCATATTTAATTAATGTTAACATAAACTTTAATTGTTTATCGCATGTTGCATCAATCTAAGTATATTTCGGGTCCTGTCACCTAAGATATCCTGTAACTATTGTTTCTAAGCTGGTTGTTTATGCAAACAGCTAGTATCTGGATGTGAAATACGTCATGCGTGCAGCTGTTTATAACTGCTCTGTGGTGCGCTGTCTAATGTCTTGTCTTCTCAACACATCTGTCGACACTGCCGCACTGCTGCTTGGTGTGAGACTGGCTTTCTACTTCCCCTCTCTCTAACCTTTCTTTCTGTCTGTCTCAGCCGTGAACCTTCCTTCATCCCCTCCCCTCACATGCCATACATGGCATTGAGAGGGGAAGTTGTTGTCGAACAACAGATAAAGCACGTCCTCTCTCTCTCTCTCTCTCTCTCTCGGCCACGCCCGCTTGGCTTGCCTTTCACACGCCACCCGCAGAGCAAATGAAGTGCGTGTGGCAAATGTAATTTTATCAAGATTATACGTCACTGAAAATATTCGCACTTATCATCACTCGTATTTCAAAGCAAATGGTTTCACCTGACAATGTTATACAAAACATTTTAACGAGGTTTAGAATAATTATTTAGACAAAGAAGAAAGTACAAGTGTTACACCTTGTTTGAATGGCTTGTTAATCGTAACAGAGCAGAAGGAAAAAAAATTTAGTAATGGCATAATATTAAAGTTTTCGCAATGTTTTAAATTAGATATGTTGTCACAGCACCAGCCAATTCAATATTAATCTACAGTAAAAAATCACTCTACAAATGCAACTGAATGTAACACTTATACAAAAATATATAAAATATATAATAATCTAAAAGTTTTATTTAGTCTTCCAGGTGTTAAGATTTTCAGTGAAACTATCCTACATTAAAACTGTGACTTTTACATATTTTTTATAATATTTTTTAATTTTTATGTAGATGTTAGCCACAGTGACACACCATACGTACAAATGTGCATCTGATTATTCAAAAGGTGTTAAATTACATGAATGCATTAACAAATTCTTATGTTTCCTTAGTGATGCAAATGCATTTAATATATGTGGGACTAAAACATACGTACAAATGTAAAATTTAAGAATTTTGATTTTTCATTTTTAGAAATCCAAAGTGGGCAATATTTTTTGAAAACCCATTATTGTAGTAAATAATGTAATATTTCTTTCTAACAAAATACTTTTGCACTGTGTAGACTCCCTCAAGAGATCAAAACAAGCCGAAATACATTCTAAACCAATGAAAAGTTAGCGATATAAATTTTTCAGAATATGTTGTAATATTCAGTGCCTTGTTTGTTTTGAGGGTTTTCTTCTATGCACTATTTCCTTTTTATTGTATGGTAGTGTTTGCACATATTGTGTGTATAGTTAACCTAATTTGCGATACACTCGTTTTGCAAAGCTTAGCCAGTCGGCTAAGATAACAGAAGTTCTCAGTTTGACTAACCCATTAGCTTTTCATTATGCGCAAATTCTCCTGCTGTGTAACACATAGATGATGACAGGTAGAGGTCATTTTTATTCTCCACCAGTGCGACCACAGCAGGATAGCTAACTTACAAACGGCTTTATGAGTGAGGCTTTTGGCATTTTAATCCACAAGGGCTGATTTTTTTGTGCTGGCCCCATGTCTTGCAATTTCTTTCCACAGGTTAAAATCTGAAAACTGCATATTGTACGTAACCACAGCCATCAGCTGATAAAATGCAGGGCAGCAAACTTACAAAAATGAAGGTAGCATAATCACAGACACTGAATACTCTTGCGACATTCTTTTACACAATAAAAGAAGATGCAGAGTTCTACTCACAGCCCAGCCCTGTTGTACAGCAAAGAGAGAAAGAGAAGGCACACACTTGCCATGCAACAGAGAGAGACAGCTTTATCTAGACCGCCCATCCGCTTCATGAATGAGTCAGCGCTGCTGCCTGCGGCCATCTGCCATCCAAGCAGCCAGCCAGCCACGCCGATCAAAGCACAGAACACAGAGACTAGGGACAACTACAGAAGCTGATAGAGAGCACAATACATTCTTCTTGGGAGGACAGTTCTATATTCTCACAAGTGAATTTTTTTTGTTCCTCATTCCTTCTTTCAGATGAGAATACCTCACAACGTAAGGGAGGGGGGAGAGGGTAGGGTGGGGAGGCAAATTGACGCGTGACTTCTTTCTACTAACAATCAAATCGACTTCTACTCATTAGTGTGCATCACTCAGCCGGGGCACCTTCAATGGAGATTGATAGGCAGTACAACACCTGACCTTAAGAAATTGTAGTGTTTGCCACGGTAAAAGATGCACACTCTAGCCTCAAGAAGTGTACTGTTCACCGGCCAAGCCACAGAAATTTTGCATCGAGATCATCCAAGTAATAAAGCCCACTGCCGGATGGCACCACTAATACGATCAGAACATGCAGTCCTGGACTCAGCGCCAGCTGGTGACATCACATGCCCAAGGATCTAGAACCACCAACCACAGCCAAGAGCTAGCCAGTCAGAATATAAATAGTGGAGCGTTACCCTTGGAACACCAGTCATGCAGAAGGAACCATCAGATTCCTGATCTTCACCGCAACCCAGTGCCGAAGACTTCTGCCGTAGTCCTAACACTGTTAAACCCATAGACACTTACTGTCCCTTCAAAGCAAGCACAGTAGTGTAGTAAGTTTAAGTTATTTTCATAGCACTTCGTCTACCTACCCCCCTTTAGCCTAGAAGCAGGTTGCCTTCAACTGTCAATGTGTATATCAACTTCTAAGCTCCCTTTTATAGTAGAAGGTAGTGCAACACCACCCTATTTATTTCCCTAGATGGAATAAACAGGTTTTAATTAGGGATGGGCCGATGCCGATACCGATTAAACAGCCGATATCACGACCATCAGAATTGGCTGCATCTGAAGATTATTTGCCAATTATTATTCACAGATTAGTAGCACTAATTTTTTAAACACAATAATAAATACACCAGCATACTAAATCTCGTAAAGCGTTAATTTACCACATCCATCATTCAAATATTCTATCCGAAACCCAAAATATATTCCGAACTATTGTTTTTCGATGATTTGTTCCAATTGTTTATGTTTTGCCATATTTCCTGTTGGTGCATTTGCCAAAGAATGTGTGAATTATTAGTTTTTGAATACTATGTAAATGCAAAATATCACAGATAATCGATAACTGCTGCTATCGATAGTATTGATTACATCCCGCTAGAGATTTTTGTTTTCTAATTTCTTCTTACGTTTTTACTGCATTCGCAGATCGGTGACAATGAGAAAACAACCAGTATTCTTATTCTTCTTATGCGTTATTGCATTCGCAAATTGGCGACAGTGAAAACGAATCACACACTCTGATACTGCATTTAACTATATGTGGTGGTGTTATTGTAAATGGTAAGTTAAAGGTTATAACCATGGTGGTAATTTGACAGACGTAATTCTCATGGGGAAACTCGGCTGCAGTTTTGGTTTGAATGTTAGAGGTCTGAATAAGACTCTGCAAGTAATAATTGACAAAAATTGTTGCAAATAAATCAGTTGTCATTTTAACCAAGGGACTGTGTATGGCTTGGCCGACGAAGAAATAGTAAGTGAAAATTTTAACATAAATAAAAAAAATTCGCTTAGTTTCAAGTGAATATATAATCTTAAATTGATTTCAATAAGTTTTTTTGAATGAAATCTTTAGGCTGTTCGTTTAAACAAACATGTATTTTGAGGTTATGTATGAAATTTCTCAGGTCTAAAATACATGTCCGCATCAGATTACCTGAAGTTTTGAAGGTTGTCTTTAGGAACTCAGTTTGTAATGAATGCAGTATATTCTAATAACAGTTTTCGCTTCACTGTTAAGTCACTTATTTGCACAGTTAAAATGCCTATGTTAACATTTATTATTAAAATTAGTGTTGTATTTAATTTCTATGCTGTAGACAGCTAATACAATGTGCTAAAAGTGTTCACAAAACTGAACACTTAAATTTAAGTAATAAAACGTATTTACAAATATTGAGAATTGGGAATCATGATCGTGCTCATCAAAACTGGTATTGTCATCATTGTAATCTGTATCGTTGGTATCGGCCCAGGGGAGTTGCTCAAACCACCACACATCAACACAGTACACACAAGCATTCTGGACGGCCACCCTTTCTGTGCACCACAGTGTACAAAATTGTAGAGCCCTGACACTAGGTACTCTTTCCCTTAGGGTCAGCTTGTGGGTTTGGTGCTAATTCTCTCTCCTACGCTACTTGTACCACAAGGAGTATTTCCTGAGTTGAGAAGATTGGTTCTCAGAGAAGCTCACCCACGTATTGGTACTGTCCATGAGTAAGACCTGACTCTCAATATTCACAGCTCCTGCGCTGAGTATGGCGAAAGGGATACCGCACTCGGTTGACAGACACTGTACGTGGTTGTACACCTGTAGAAGTCCACATCTCACCTGCTCTACTTACACTAGTCTGATCAAAGTGATTCTTTCCTCATGCACTACTCCTGTTGTAGTGGTATCCATGAGCAGACTGAAGGAAAGGCAGCCTTTTCCTCTAAGAACCAGCCAGAGCTCTTAACTCCTTCCTGGCCGCACTCGCGCACCTTTCTTCCTGGGAGAGGTTAAGCTATCCGCCACTTAGAACGACCTACCACACCGGAAGTAGACCTGGACTCTTCATCTCACCCATCAAGCTCAATAGAGTTACACATTCTGTATTAGATAGATACCTGATCCTTTGGGATATCTAATCCATGATTTTGGGACTCCAGTTCACCGAGCAGACCACAGTGACCACCAACACTCACGAGCACCTGCCCATTTGGACTGTCAGTTCAAGCCCACGCACCAGCACTAACCAATCTGATTCCCCACAGGTTACGCGTTGCCCAGGTAACCCCATAAGAGTGGTTCAGACGAAACGTAAAGCAGTACTCACAGTACCAGACTTCGTACCCTGTCGAAAAACTACCCGGCCCGTTTTGTATACTGGACGCGCTCCAGTGCCATGCAAGGAATAGAGTCCAAGCCTCTCTCCCGGGTGCCTCTGTCCTAGTATCCACTAAAAACATTAAACGTTGTGACGTTCTGCCCTCTCGCCACAGGCTGTCATGTATCAGTCTATTTCAACTCTAATTAATGCCTTCCTCAATGTAGCTGTTTTCATGTAGTTAATTAACTCATACTCATCATTAACACATGTTTAGTCTGTCTGTTGCCATCATTTGCACTGCCTTTCACTTACGCATCTAGTCCAACTGTCCAGCTGCTCTCTTCACTACTTGATACTCGCAGTAACAGATTTCCCTTTAGCTGGTCACTCCTCATCTGTCGTTTGAATTCAGCCACTCATCCATTCAACAACAATTCCCAACCCGGAAGCCCGTGCTGGCCATGACCTGAATAGTTTGACGCACCCCGAGTCATGCGGACCAAATCTAGGGCACTAAATAACTAAAAAATTCCTCAGATAAATGCATAAACTTAATACAACCAGGGTCAGCAGCACATGCAGCAAAAGTGATTACCATGTTGGCTAGCTTTTTGTAATAGATATGCCTGTCATTCAAACATTCCATCGACTTACTGCCGCCGCTATCATGTAACTACCACATTTCCTGCATTGTAAGCCATTATTTTTTTTTCCAATTAGAATCTTCCAGAATCACGCCTCTGTTTAGAACTGGGACAGACAATATTACACACAGGTACCACCCAATTATTTATAAAACAAGCTGATAAAATGGATAGTGTGTATTTACCAGTACCCTTGAAGCCCTACTACTAATATAATAAGGGTGCCCCAGTTCATAAAAATGTGCTGTTCTTAAGTCTAGCGGAGCACCCCCTTATCGCTTGGCTGGCCTGGTCTATGAAAAGATCACGGTGGCAGCCGTGGAGTGGTGTCTCATTATTTCCCCATCACTGGCCGCTCCCTTTCTTCTTTGTCTATGCTTCACTCTCCCCCAGCCCCTCATTCTTCCCCTCCACCGGCTGTCCGTCTGATCTATCATCTGCATTCTCATCCTCTTGCTTTAAACACTCCCACCTCCTTTTTTTGACCCACTCTCCCAACCTGCATGCTGTGTGCGGCACTAGCTGACATATTTTTCATCTCTTCCGGGGACAAAAGAGGTGACATATAAACCAGTTAACAGATGCGAAAACTCTGGCACGATCAATGAAATCACCAAGTGCTCTCTTCGCTGATAGTGTGCACAGGACATTACAAATATGGCTTGTATTCGGTATCACGTTATTTTATTTTTCTGTGCATTCTGAGTCGCTTACAATGCGGTAAATACAGTTCTTTACCCTTCACTTCCACTCTCTCGCGCGGGATGTGAAGCAGCGAGCGTGTAAAAGTATTTTTCATAAAACTGCCAATTTTCCTGCAAGAAATTGAAAATGGAATTTGCACATGCTGCAAGTTACATAGTGCTGTATTTAAACTTCATTTTTGCATCAATAGGAAGTCCTATGTAACCATTGGTGTTATTTCATTCTACATAAAACTGACTATTCACATAAACTTTTTGAATTTTTAATAAAACTGGAGATTTTCCTATGGAAAGCAACTGAAAATTTACTTTCTGCTTGTTGAAAATTACATGGTATTCTATTTAATCTTAGTTTTCAAAGTCAACTTTATGAGGTAATGTGTTATTCTATAGTTGTCTATAGTTATACATTCGTAACTAAATGTCTTATTTTCCAGAAAGAAGCAATTGAAAATAGACGTCGCAGTCACTGAAAGTTATGCTGTGTTGAGTTTAAATTTTATTTTTGGTATCCATAAGTACAACTTGATCATAAACTTCTGGGGCATTATCTTATTCTAAAAGCACATGAATATTGAAACAAATGTACAGTATATATATTTTAAATAAAGATGGGCAAATTCCAACTCTGGATATTACAGTACCCTTGACACTTCTAGTATCGAGAATAATCAATGATATGGAATCTTCACAGTAAAAAAATTTGATTCCTTGTTGTAAACAGTGCTGTTGGGAAAAAAATATTCAGAGCAGGACGAGTCCCAAGATGATTATTGCAGCATTTTACTACTACTACTATTACTACTGTATTAACTCAATTCTTAACACACATTTTCTGAGAATAATTTAAAAACAAGATGCGGACTAGAATAAAGAGACATTAATTTTTTTTGCCTGAAAATTTTTTTGTAGTTCAACTCTACTGTTTATCTTAATAATTACTTTTAGTTGTTATAGCAGTGTCATTCATATAATATATATAATAAATTTGAATAATAGTTTTCCAATTTTCAAAATAAGGTTGATATAAAAAAAAAAAAGTCAGTGAAGATCCGCAGCAAAATAGGTCAAGGTTTACGTACTAAGTGAAATTGTGCATAAAAGTTACTTGTTCTACAAACAGAATTGTATGCAGGATGTGGAATACAATATTTCATGTTAATTCCATAACAAAACATATTGCATACATGCTTTGTAACGTGAAATACATCCTCCAGAAAATAACTGAACATTTTGTGGTAATAGTTGGGCTGATCGGGCGAATGCGTGCATACAAGGAGGAAGCTTGTTTGTAAGAACAGGATCTATAGCAATAGCAAACCTATAAACAGAATCTAGGCAACTCCATCATCTAGTAGGAAATCTGACAATTTAACATTGAAGTAACAGCGCAGCCATATCTTAGTGATCATCTGGAAACTACATGTTGATGCCTGCCATCAAATGCATTATCATTAGTGATGGGAAAATTCAATTACAGGTTCCTTTGTTCCACCGATTCTTGCCTGAATCGAAGAATCTATGAGTTCCGATTTTTTACATTCAAAAGTTCGATTTGACTCTGTAAAATTTCCTTACTGAGTAGCATATTATGCAAACCTGGTGGTGCTTGTAAATGCAATCAAATAGTTTGGGTGCACTTGCATATGTGTTTAATCAGGCATAATTAGAGGCACAATTTTGTGGTAAATTGCGATAAAACAAAATAGTACCAAAAAATTAATTAAAATGCAAAATAACATGTGATACAGACAAATGCGCGATATCTCACGAAATTAGCTTTCTCCACAGGATATGAACTCTTCTGCCATGTTATATACACTAATTGACTTCGGCATTGTAAAACTAAAAAAATTTAAAAATGTGCAAGTTCTAGGCAATATAAAAAAATATTCTAGATGAAAAAATTCTCAATTTTGTTGAGACAATTTTTAAAAATCTTGGTAATCATAATTCTACATGCAACACACGTACATAATAATTTTAAGTTTTTTTCTTGCAAAAAAAAAAACATAAACAAACACATTCCAATGATTACACAAGCAGTAAAATATCCACTTCGAAATAAGCTACAGTAGTTTCACAACAAATTGCCTCCAAACGGTAATAACATGTGTTCAAAGTGAACACTCGCAACTAGAATGTGTGCAGTAATCTATAACCGTAGCACCAAATCGAATGTTTATTTACAATGACAGCTGTGTGTACAATTTCGTGAAATGAAAGTGTGATATATAAATTGATACATTAAACAAACTGTTTTCACAAAGCACTTGTCTCATAAATATGGAAGATGCTGTAGCCAATATAAAAGAACGTCAAATGTCTTATCATTTGGACATTTTGTCCATGCTAATGTACGTATTTAACCTCGAATGCATGGTAATTGATCTGTTTTCTTTACATTCAGCGGTATTAATAAAATACTGCTACCCAAAGCAAAACCAAAAGTTAAAAACGTCACACTGAAAAATTTACGAAAAGAATATACATATGTACAACTTGCCTTAATGTTTACTGTATAGCTTTGAAATTATATTGTTTGGGAAGTATGCGGTATTCTTGAAATCATACGATGTTGACACATTCGTTTTACCTAGTAGGGCCATTTCTACATGACAAACCTACAAATTTCTTCCACAGAGAACTGGATGAAATAGTTAATGCCACTAAATTTGCTAATTCAAATAAGAAAAATAATTTTCTCTCATTCTCGTTATTATAGTCCCCACTGTAAGTTGTGTGAAATGTAGAACTGTACACTAAATTTGCTAATCCAACTAAGAAAAATTATTTTCTTTCACTCTCGTTATTATAGTCCCTGATGTAAGTTGTGTGAAATGTAGAACTGTACAACTGTATACAAAATGTTGCAATGTATTTATCATTTGTTGATAATCAAATCGAGTCCAGAATCGAGTATTGGATTCAACAAAAAACTTAAATCTTCCCATCACTAATTATCATACAATTACATGAGCTATACCGCTTCTTGAAAATAATTTAAACATTATATTCAAATGAAAGAAATCTGTAAATGTTATTGCTGAAAAACATGAACAGTAAAAATATGCATTCAAAAACCTTGTCAATAGTACTGTAAAATAAATAGTGGTGGTTTATCCTGCAATTTTGGGGTCAATTTTAAAATTATGTTTGTGATGAACATTTCAAATGATTGTTCCGATATCATGTCTTCCGATACAGATGCCCCAATACCACTGCTGATACCCCGATACCATTGCTGATACCAATGCCCTTCGCACTGAATTTTTATATTCCTGTAAATACTTGTTAAGTCACAATTCCGTACAAACATAATAAATTCTGACGAATTTCTCCCCTACAAAAAATTTGTGACATAACATTTGTATTGGTTGCAATGTTTACATATATACGTCATATCCTTAAACAAAATGGCATCTATCAATGTGCACTTGTGGCATGGCAGCAGGCATGCAAACTACGTAAGATATCTTTCTTTTGTATAGCAGTGAAATTATTTTCTCATGTACGGCATCTATAGCCAACACGTTCACACTTTACGTGTGCAGGACGAAGGTTATTTTGTTAATAAAGGTGAGTGAAGAAATTACTAAACGAGTGAAAAGCTATTCATTTGTTCTTATTTCTCTTTTTTTTTTATTAGCATTGTGTACACGCTGAAATTCAGTAATTTTTGTGTCCAAAGAAAGTAATAACCTGATTTCACTGTCTATAACCGATACTATAGGCTGGCTATTCATGGTGAAGTGAGCACTTTTGAAAGCGGTCGCATTTGGAAAAGTAATTAATAAATATATTTTATTTTAGTCATAGACGTTAACTTCTGAGTGCGGTGGAATATACACACTGTGTTTATTACTTTCATGGCAATATTTATCAAAAAATAATAATTAAAGAACGAAAAATGGCTGAAAGAAAAATGTAACTAGGGTCTCAAAAGTGCTCACTTTACCGTGAACAGTCCCGATACCATACCCAATACAGATACATTAAAAAAAAGCGAAGTATCGGTCGATACAGATACTTAGTATCGGTATTGGAACAACTCTAATTAAAATGCAATACTTCATTTATAGTGACAGAAAAACATTTGCCTATTTTGATTCTTTATAGTAAAATTGGATTATTTTTGTAGAATATAATGGAAATACGGTGGCTGGGAATCTACGAATCAAACTTGGGTCGCTGGAGAGAAGCAGGCAATGGAATTACTGTATTTTGGCATGTATAGGACTCATGCGTGTATAGACAGTACCAGAAGTTTTTGATGAAAAATTAGGGATAATTAATATTTCAAGAATGGACTGCACTAAATTTTCATATTCCTGTAAATATTGTTAAGTCATGATTCCGTACAAACATAATACATTCTGACATAATTTCTCCCCTACAAAACATCTTGAGACAGAAAATGTGTATTATGTTGCCTTGTTGACAAATATACGTCGCACAATTACTATTCCACAGATGGTAACATGGCTTGAGAAAGAAAAACCACGATAACATGTTACACAAAATTACGTCAAACAATGTGCACTTGCGCTGCGGCGGGCGTGCGAGCTACATAAGATATCTTTCTCTTGTACAACAGCAAACTTATTTTCTCATGTACGCCTTGAATATTGTGATTGATATAGTGCAGTGAATAGATAGAGCTTCCCTAATTTTGCGTTGCCTTTTTCTAACTTTCCAGGCATATATATTAGAGTTACAATTATACGTAATGCATTCATAATTTTCAAGAAAAAATATTCTCAAGTAAAAAACTTGCGAGTGTTGTTGGAAATGTCGCATTGCGAATTGATATCTCAAAAATATGGCACTGCTGTTTCTTCTGGTTATTACTAACATAACTGCCACAGTAAACATTGCAGTTGTTTGCTAAATGACTAAAACATTCTACAGTACATATTCCATATACATATGTACTGTATTTCCACATTTATTCAGTTTTTTAAATTTAGTACTCATTAAATACATGATGTGTAGTCTGAGACATCTATAGTTATTATTTATTATTTTCTGTTACGAAGTAAGAGTTGTGAAAAAATCAACAACAGGTTATTTTGGAAGTCATAAATTATATAAATAGGACTAAATGCATGGCAGTGAGACATAAGTGAAAACCATGTGCGTTGAAAATTGATTTATTTTTGCATTATGTATTAGTATTACGAGTGCATTTGTACATAAAGTACTGTATACAGTCTTTGTATGCCTTTGTGATTACAGTCGATAATTACACTTTTTCGTTAATACTTCATTGTTTAATGATCGGAGCATGTCATTTTTGATGATGCTACAGAAATTTTTGTTCGATCCAAAGCTGTAAAAATTAAATTTTGAGTTTGGCAGAAACAGAATTTTTGTTAGCATTATTTACATAGGAAAGTTGTTGGGACCACAGAAAATGCTCTGTGCATGGATTTTCGGTCAAATCAAGTTAGACAGTTAGAGTTTCCACTGTATATGCTTATAAATAATCACACTTAATACAGATTTTTGGGGGTAAAAATATTTTTACTGCCAATATCTCGTAAATAAGCTATACCCCACTTTTTGTAGTCTTTTTTTATACAAATGTGAGGCCTATATACACCAAAATACGGCTTCCAAAAGCACAATAATCATTTTTGGCACTGTGAAATATATACTTTCAATGAAGAACATTTCTAATGAAGGCAAAATTAAACCTTCTACTGAAATAAAATTTTCTACAAAAATAAAATTCCCTGCTTAGTGGTTCAACTAGCAGCCTTGACCCGACATGCACCCTTAGTGGGTATAGCAGTTGTAAGATGGCATCAAGGTGCTTCCCTGGCCCTGGGTGACCATAGGCAACTGGAATTGGGGGGGGGGGGTGTTTCTTGGGGCCTATGTTATTGGGTTTGGCCAATTATATAATAGAGCATGATGGCTTAGGAGACCTGCGCTAGACAGCGACGGATAGGTGAGTACCCTGGTAGGGGTGTAGGCAGGTGTGATGTTAAGATGTTAAGTCGTCTGATCTCTCTAGAGACGTTAGTGGGCCGAGTGAAGGTAGGTGGCTTCTTCGGTGTTGGAGGCACCGGAGAAGCTGCACGTGGCACATGCCAAGACGAGGGTCAAGGTTGAGCTGGATGCGGACCCTCTCTGATGAACAGAATCAGCCTTCTTCCAAGTGTAGACAGTCTACTATCAATGCATCGTTATTGCATGTATCGATAAACTGCATCCACCAACAATTTTTTGTGGTCCCGGTGAAATCCCTCTTTCTGTCTCTCTCAGCGGCACACATTCCTTCCTCCCCTCACAGACCACTCACTCTGCCGAGAGAAGTTGTCTAGCAAAAGATGAAGCATATCCTCTCTCTCTGCCACGCCCACTTCGCTTATCTGGCCTTCACACACCGGCCTAGAGCAAATGTGTGCCTTACCAATGTAATTTTCTCAAGATTATGCATTGCTCAAAATAGTTGCACCTAACATCACTTGTATTTCAAAGCAAATGGTTTCACATGAAAATGTTACGCAAGACATTTTAACGAGGAATTAATTTTGTAAAGATGTTTTCTTTTGTCTATAAAGGTCATTTTTTATCGTAAGGTTGGTGTTTGATTGTATCTGGCGTAAAATAAACATGATTTTAAAAATTAATATTTATTTAACTCAAGGGGCAGCATCGCAAATAAAATTAGATGCCCAGAAGCATATACAGAGTGCCTACAAATTTGACTTGCCTAATACTTGTGTATCCCTAGGGTGTGGATAGCGTGATACAGCCAGACCTGTCCAGCGAATTATGCCATTGTCAGTAAGCATGAAGTGGTGGCCACCTGCACAGCACACGTTCGCAGTGGAAGCGTATTTCAAACATAACGATTCTGTTGTCCTCACACAGTGATTGTTTAGGTAACATTACAATATTGGAAGACACGGGAGGGTACCCGAACATCACACCATCACGAAGTGGGTGGGTGAGTGAGTTTCGCGCTACAGCATCTGTTGCAGACAATAAACCGGGTGGTAGTGTGAAATCTGTGTGAACACAGGAGAACATCGACCGTGTAAGGGCAGCTGCTGTCCTTTGAAGCCCAAGGCGTTCAGTGCATAAACAGGCAGTGGCAATTAATTTGTCAAAGAGTTCAGTGTGTCGCATTATTCATGCAGACCTAGGTTATCATCCTTACAAACTGCAACTAGTGCAGGAGTTGTCCGATGGTGATTTTGTGTCAAGGAGAGTCGTCTGTGAGCGATTTCTTGCTCTAGTGCATGAGGAACCGGATATTCTAGACGACTGATAATGTCGGATGAGGCTCACTTTGAACTATCAGTCAATGTGAACAAGCAGAAAATGTGCTACTGTAGCAACAATAATCCTCACCAGCTGCATGGGAAACCACTTAACAGCTGCAGAGTGACAGTATGGGAGGAATTTCTGTCTTAGGTGTTATTGGTCCTTATTTTTTTGAGGATGACATTGGTGTTGCACTAACAGTGAGATTGAAACAATATGGGCTCTTGCTGACTGAGTTTGTGTTCCCGGCATTACGTGACCTCAATATTGAACTTGCTAACGTTTATTTCCAACAAGATGGCGCCACAGCGCACACCGCTCACCTGTCAATGGACACTTTATGAACAATGTTTCAGCATAGAATAATGTTGCGCTTCGGATATATTCCTTGGCCTGCCCGCTTGCCGGATCTGTTGGCATGCAATTTCTTCCCATGGGGATTCCACAAAAGTCGAGTTTTTCAAACACGCCCACTAATCTGAACACACTCAAACAGAGGATTTCCAAAGAAATTAACACTATACTGGCAGCAACATTGTTTCGAGTTATGGATAACATGCTGCATTGAGTACGCGAATGTGTGAACCTGGAAGGACGTCATCTCACTGGAGTAATATTCAATAACTGATTCTGTTGTGTGTGTTATCACAAATGACAGACATATATTTTACGGTTTTCTGCAACGTCGATAAATATTTTCTCTATTTGAACATTCTGCTTCTGTTTCACAATGGTAGGTGAATGCTGGGACATTCTGTACTTGAATTTCCCTTGTTAACAAAAATTGTTTGTACATAGAGTAGCTTGCATTATAAGTGTAAAGTTTATTTTCAGTAACTTCTTGCAGGGGAATCGGAGGATTTATATTAATTAATTTCAATAGAGATGCATATTTTGAATAAACTGATAAAATGTAAGGCCCTATTCGACACCTTTTGGCTTCTACTAATGGGTAGGTAAGCACTGAGCAGAGTGAAGTGTAACTTGCGACAGGGAGAATCAGAGGACGTGCTATTCAATGATTAATTATTAGAAACAGTGAAGAAATAAATTATAATCACCTTTTGTGTTAATTTCTGTCTGAAAATTACAAGTTTTCTTTGCAGTGAAATATAATTAAATACTTAAAAAGACAGATATTTGCCATGCGCGCAAGGTGTCACCAACAAGTAGCGGTGTTGAGAGGTAATTCTCCCCCCACCGCCACTCCCCCACCCCCTCTTCATCCATCCGCTGTGACACTGCCCAATCGATAATTTCTCTGCACGCTCTTAGCTGATAGTGCGGGTGGGAAATTTTAAATTTGACTTGCATTCAGTGTTACATTATTTTCATTTTCAGAGGGCTTGAAAGCTTTAGGTCAGCTTACACTTGGTGTCGGATTACAATCAATTATATACTGTATTTTGAGATGTTATTTTCTTTATTTAAACGAGTTTAGGTGAAATGTATTATCTACAATAATTAGGGATGTCAAAATATCAATTTTTCTCGATTCTGAATCTTGATTCCAACTGCAAAACCTTTCACTCGATTCCACGTTGGTTCCGATACCATAAATTAAGATATAGGGATTAACAACATATGCCTACAGTCAATGAATCCTTTTGAAATTTTGTTTTATATGTCAATGCATAGACAGAAATATGAAGACAATTTCAGGAAAGAATTTCTGGTCTGCTAAGTGAAGTTAATGTCCTATATTTATGTAAAATTCTGACCTATCTAATTAGGTCTAACAAGTTCACATATTAAGACCTGATAAAAAAAAACGTATTTTAATCACTATTTTTAAAAAACGTATGATTTATTTGAAATAAATGTAGACAAAGTATTATACAAAAAAGTTAAATAAATGTTCTCAACTTCTCAATGCCATATTTTAGGTCAACTTATGAAGCTAACCAATATATACACAAATATTGATGGTATTCAGTAATGAAACAGAAAAACAAGTAACCTTTCATTTAGTATTGCTAAATGAAATTCTTCTACCAGACATTTTAAGTTGCAGGGATACTGGATCACTTGCTGCTGTACGCATCTTTGCCCTTAAGATATTCTGAAACATCATTATTGGCAATTTTCTTGTACTCATCATGTTTACTTAAGTGTTTTCTCATGTTACTAGTTGTGCGATTAACCACACCTCGCGAAATTTTTGCTGAGCACAAACTGCAAAATGTGTTAATTTGTGTTCTTCTCATTACTGAAAAATAATTCCACATATCGCTAAACATTTTATTCACCTCTAAGTAAATAAAATTCTCAGTACAATGAAACCTTTAACCCTACCCACGTGCACATTTTTAGAACAAAGACGTAAAATATTTGGTAAAGTTAAACACAATTTAAAAAAAATTGCTTTCAATCTGGACTACCTCAAAAATGAAAATGTCACAAACTGGAAATATGTATACTACGAAAAATATACCTGTTCTTTTTCTATGCATTAACTGTTTTTCTAATCCCAGTGTTATTTTGATGGAAATTTTTTTTATTATTTATAGTAATATTTTTAATTAGTTGAATGGAAAAAATTCCATACAAAAGGATGTCTTCAGTGTGGCAACGTTGCATGGTGTATCAGTCATGAAAATATGGCACCACTGCTGCCTACTGTTTACATTCCACACATTACTAACATGGCTGCCAACATACAAAATGTGGTGCTTACCCACAAAATAAACATGTTTTGCACAAGTTTGTAAATAGATCAGTTTCCATCTCACATATATGCAGTTTGATGCTTCCTTAAATATGTAAGTGTACTTATGTGGTGTGTAATTTACATTGTAAAATTCTGCATTGGAACAATTCCTGGTTACAGTGCGTAACGAGTTTAGTATGCCATGGCTACGTGGTAAAACAGTGAAAGTAGATGGCAGTGAGGAAGTCTGCATTGATAATTAATTCAAGTTTTATCATAAATTTAATAAGTGTAGATCTATAGACCATACTTTTATTGCAATCTTATATTTTATGATACCTACAGAGTCCTGTTAGTTTACAACACATCAACTTTGTTGTCCGTTGGTAGGTGCAGTGATAAGCAAGTATGTAAAGGAAACATTAAAGAAAAACCTCTATAACAGTTGAAAACTTAATAGAATTTATGTTTTGAGGGCTCACGAAAATATAGGCCGCTTGTAAGGTATGTTAAAAAAATTCGTAGCTAGGCTTGTTAAAAGGTTAGTATATTTCCCTACTAGATAGTTTAGTGCCATTTGCATTGAAGATATGAATATTACCTTAATTCTTTCATAGTTGAACACTCATTGAAAGCAATTTTTAGTGCCGGAAATGAACCATTTTTACGACTGAAAATTTAAAAAAAAAATTAAAAAAACTCGAAAATGTATAGTAGCTGACGTTTTCACCTTTAATAAATAGGAATTTTGCTGTGACCGGGAAAAGTATATGTTAATTCAGGTCAATCAACACATACGAGTTTGGTACAGGTTCAGCCTATGTGGTAAATCAAAGACCTGTTGATGTGTAACATAACAACCAAAATTCATGTGACGTGGACAATGATTCATAAAAATTAACCGTTCGATTCTCGAATCTTCAATATTGTAACTGTACTAATTGAGGGTATCAAGGTATTGAGGAATCGACATTGTCATTCGAACAATAATACTTTTTCTAAAATTTTCATTTTTATTGTGTTTATTTATTCACAGATAATGTACAGCTCTTTCTGTACTAAACATAAAGTTTTATCAGGTTAGAAAATGTATTTTATTAATGTACATGTCATAACGCTCATCTAATAAAAAATCCCGCATGTATGGACATTTTTTGCCCGTCCCCTGAATAACGATAGATCGAGAGTGAACTGTATATGGTCGACACCTGAACCACCACTCTTCAGAACCCTAACCCTACTTGGCAGCTTTGTACCGCCCAGCTCTATAGTGAGGGCAGAAAAGAGGCGATAGATCAGATAGGCAGACAGTGGTTTGCCAGTAGGGGGTAGGCACTGCTTGATGGAGTGTAGGGTGCTGGCTGTGGTGTATAGGGTAGGCAGCCTGGACTAATGGCATTCCGTCTAGTGGCTTCGCGAGCGGCACATCGCTGGCAGACCCCAGGAACCAAACTAAGGGTTACAGTAGGTCACTGGTGGACCCAGGTGTCACATAGAATGGGGCTCCTCAAGGGTTGGTCTATCATTTACAAATAGTGCTTGGTGAGCAAGATGTTGCTGGCGGACCTAGGCACATGCTGGAGGGACGATAGTCCAAAATGACACCTGCTTTGGTGTTGCCCATAAAGAGAAGCTTTCTAAGTTGCAGTTCGAGACAGTTCCCAGCGTGAGGTTGGGAACGAGGTTCTGGCTTGTGACCATCCCTGCTAGAGTAATACTAGGAGAGGTGACGAAACAGGAAATAGCGAGAGCAAGGTTAAGAAAGAATAGAGTGCTGGAAGAGATAAATCAACCAAGTCAGATTTATGTCTTGTTTATTGACTGCTCATTATAAACCAGCTTATATACTAACTAGGGCCTGAAGAGATGATCTTAGGTTGCCAACCGGTAATTGACCTAGTCTAGGAAGACGCAGCAGCGTTGGGAATGACTGTGACGCCACGTCAGGGGTACTTGAACGCAAGTCAACTGTGGGTGAGCTATGAGGTAGCTGGAAGCCTGGCAGATTTTGGTGTGCTGGCGGGCAGCGAGACGATGTCATGCAGAGAAGAACTCTGGACAGGGCTGCGAATAACAGTGATGACTTGATGAAGTCGGTTGACTCTCTGGTAAAGTAACGTTCTGCAAAGGTAGATGCAGTGTCAGAGAGCTCTCGAGCAAAGGTGTGTGAGACAACTTCGAACTGAGGACTGCGAGTCCTATTTATACGCTGTGCACAGGGCCAGTGCATGGGGTTGCAGGTTGTGGTGAGAAATAAAATGCAGTGAGAAGAGACGTAAAGAGAGTGGTGGCAGCATTTAGCTGGCGGAGATGGTCGAAGGCGGCAGAAGATGGTGGCTACTTCCCCTCTCGTGGTTGAAGGCTGGAGGGGTAGAGATATACAACGTAGTGCGAAGTGGGTTGTGGCGCAGCAGGAAGCAACAGCTGGGCAAGCCAAACCTAGCTCGAAGGCATGCTGTGGCATGTACAGCATAACAGTTGTTCTTAGGAGGGGTTGCGGCTGTGTCAAGGTTAGATGAGAGAATGACGTTGCTCATGGTGTATACCAACAATATACCTCATATGTATACCAACAATTTTTCAAAAAGTCAAGTTTCAAGTACTGGTAAAGGAATCAATTTTCGAAAAGCTAATTCATGAAACTGATCAAGGTGGAGACGACTCTCGATCTATCATTATTCAGGGAATTGCCAAAAAATGTCCATACATGCGGGATTTCAGTAGATGAGGGTTTTGACATGTACATAAATAAAATACAACTTCTCAAATTATAAAACTTTATGTTGAGTATAGTAATAGCTGTACATAATATGTGAATACAGTTTGGATAGAAAATACAATAAAAATGGAAATTTTAGAAAAATATTATTGTAAATAATATATTAAAAAACATTTCACCTAAACTCGTTTAAATAAAAAAAAAAAAAAAAATATGGTTCAAAATATTGTATAAAATTGATTGTAATCCGACATCAAATGCAAGCCAAATTTTGAATGCCCTATGCACATTCGTTTAGCTAAGGGCGCACGGAGAAGTTATCGATCGGGCAGTGTGTTCATGGCGGTCGCTGGAGGAGGGGATGGTGGTGGGCTGCGGGAGAATTACCCCTCCATGCTGCTACTTGTTGCAAAGTGCCAACACCTTGCATGTGTGACATGTCTGTCTTTTATAGTAATTAATTAGTTATACATTACTGCAAAGAAAAATCTTAATTTTGTGACAAAAATAAATAATTACTGCGATTATAATTGATTTCTTCATTGTCTAATCATTCAAAACCACGAGGTCTGATTTTCACTGTTGTAAGTTACACTGCACTCGGCTTGGTGCTTACCTAACCATTATTAGATGGCAAAAGCTGTCGAATAGGCACTTACATATTATCAATTTATTTAAAGACGCGTGTCTATTGAAATAAATTAATATAAATCCTCCGATTTCCTTAGAAGAAAATGAACCAGTGTCGACTCGACAGATGTGTTAGGAAGACAAGACATCAGACAGCGTGCCGCAGAGCAGTTGTAAATGGCAGCACACGTGACATATTTAACATCCAGTTACTGGCTATTTGCATAAACAACCAGCTTTAAAACGACAGTTCCGGGAAATATTAGATGAAGGGACCGGAAATATACTTTGATCGATACTTCATGCGATAAACGATACAAGAGGTTTATGTTATTATTATTTAAATAGGGATTTCGCCAGGACTACAAAAAATTATTGGTGAATCCGGTTTATTGAGACATGCTATGATGATGCATCGAGAGTCAACTGTATCATGTTAAGGGTATCGGACCAGCACTAATTTTAAATAAAACCTCTGCTTTTCCCCCTCAGAAGTAATTAAAAATGGACTTCCCCGTCTCTGAAAGCTACGCAGTGCTCAATGATTAAATTTTTTAATTTGTGAAAAGGGAAGTCGAATATACCTTTATGGCGTATAATTTCTTTATGAAAATATCTGCCTATTGAATACAATAAACACCTTATTTCAAATTCATTTGAAAAAAAAAATTGCAACAAAGACACTGAAATGTAGATTTCACACAAATAAACCAATACTTTTACCACAATATTTGGGTCGTAGGTAGTTAAATTCAGTCAGTCTTGATTTAATGAAGTCAGCGATTTTACGAAGACATTCTTGGAAACTGTGAGACTTTGTAACATCGGGGTTCTACTGTATATCATCCTACGGTACCACTCACATATTTCTCTTAGGAACGTTGAGAAAGTGGAGCCATGCTCTCAGTGACTTAAATAGATTGCTGAACAGAGGATGTTACTCAAAAGTAAAAAAGGACACAATATTTAATTATTAATAACCAGTTCCTTCTCCTGCCAGTGTTTCCAGCATGCAAAAAACAGATAAAGTTAAGATTAAAAAATACTAATTTACACCACGCAAAAATGAGTTACAAAAGCACAGACAGATTACTGTTCAAAACGTAAGTTTTGTAAATGCCAGTAAAGAGAGACCTTCTTTTGAGAGGCTTTCTGTTTGTCATCCTGAGGCTCTCCAATGTCAAGCCCTGGAATGGTGGCATCCTCCTGACAAGACTCTAACTCGACCTTGTCCTCGGGTCCCATGCCAGGGATCACAGCAGGCTCGTCTGGAACACACAACACCATTACTATTACTTCTAACATAACTTGCTGAACACTGCCTCCATCTTCACAGTCCTGCACACACACTCATCCTTAAACAAAAATCCTTCAAACTAATGTATATGTGTCCATTAGAATAAATAACAACATAAGTTATGTCATTATGCACATAAAATATTAAGCATTCTAAGCATCCTTACTATATTTCACTTTGTTAAAATAAAACTGGTAAACAAACATCAGCACAGGTGGAAAAGTACGACAATTTTCAACGATTTACAAACTAGGCAAGAGGAGTATATTATATTTGCAAGATTTTATCAAGCATTAACATGTTAGTAAAATGTAATTTTATTTTGTTAATGGGGATGCCATTGGCAACCAATTATCATAGAGTGGTCATGTGTTCTAAGTTTCGTGTGAAAAACATACAGTTAAATTACACCTTTGTTACAAATCAATCTTGCAGAATAAGCCTGCACTTTGTTTCCGACTATAAATTGCCAATTTGATGTAAGTGCCCTAAACCACCATCTAATTTTCTTTACAACATTTATACATAAAACTGCGCAACACTAGGATGTTAAAATACAGATAGTTATATACTTGCTTGTGAAGTCATTAAAGTTCCCAATGTTTAAAATTCAGAACGCTTTACTGTCGCATAATACTTAGGTAGGGTCTCTTGGATGCACAATTTTTTTGCTCACCACATAGTGTTCTGCGAAATTACTAGCATCTACTGTCACGAATAGCAAACGTGTTCACTTAAAAATCATGTGGTGCATGCATAAACTTTTCAGATGGGCAGGTTATGAACACAACACACAGCAACTTTGCTTGTAAACACTTAAATATACATATTTCATGCAACAAAAATTAGTAAAGCATATGATTGACGCGTGTCGCTTCTACACCTATTATAATACAACTCCGACTCATCACCTAGGAGTACTGCTTCCATCTCTACAGACGTGAGCAACATGTTGCCTACCCTACAGGCAATGGGAACTTGTATGTTTTTCCTTCTCACATAGAAGGCATACATCCCAGCAGGCATACTGCCCCCCCCCCCCCCCCCTTCTCAAGCGCTCAACACCTACAAGCTGCCCAGACCTCAGGCGATGAGGAACGAAGCCAGAACCGCTGAAGAGATAATTCTCACGCCTCCCAGGGCCAGAGACACCACACCTTCCCTGCTTCGGCCGCCTACAAGCTGCCACTATATAAGTCCGGCCACAGCTGAACTCTGGAGTTATTTATTTGCATCTCTTGTACCGCCCATAGCACTCTGTGCTCGGGAGCTCTATAGAAGTTCGAAGCCTACAAGTACGCCTTCGCATCAACCAACTAAGTACGTCGGTGACCAGTCAAACCGGCGACATACAAATACAAATTTTCTTCTTTTAACTTAATTTTGTCTCCTCTAGACACCTTTAATTACTAGTTTAACTGTAACTCTTACTTTTATCTAGAATGAGCTTTTCCCGTTTATTTAGAACCCGGTTACCTACACCTGGAATAAAGCTGTTACCTTCAGCTATCCTCGACTTGGTAAGAGGTAGCACAGGTCACGTGTCTATTGAACTTTCAATAAACATACATTGCTTTCTACTTTGATACTTTTATTTCCATTATATAGATCTGTATTCACAGTTGGAGGTAGATTATGCTGTGCACTGCCAACAGAATCCGGGAAAGTTATTAAAACGAACAAAGACATACACATTAGATGGCTACCTGTCTCTTCCCATCAAACACACAGTACTATAATGCTCGTGGGGAAGAAACAGTAACGCCCCAACCACTAGAAAACATCTTTACAACAGGAGACACGACACATTCGGGCTGCTTTGCACCACTCACACTATTAGTGCGTGGTGACAGTGACGTGAAGTGCTGCCGGGGGCATTCTGGGTAGACGCATAACCAGTAGAGGGTTGGTGCGACTCCGGCTCAACGTCCCTGATCAGTCCGCCTACGGTGGGGGATCAGTGGGGACTGTTTATCGAGCCGGCCGACAAGTCACTAATGAGGTACAATGTTAGTATTTCCGTTTCAGTGCACTGCATGATTTATAGAACTGTTACCCTAGTCCTCATAAGAGATGGAGTGATAGGAGACGTAGAGAGCAACACCTGACTCACCCTGCTACCTGGCCGAGGATGGCATCATCCTATCCTACACAGGATAGATAGGCGGAACGGGTCCGTGCCACTAAACTCAGACGTCAAACAGTTGTGTCTGCACCGGTAATATTAATCGAGTTTCCACCGTGTGTTCGTACCAGCTACAAGTATCACCCTGTTGTCTACGACTTCTTAATCGGAGTGGAAGTTCGCCAAGGTTGGGACAACTTGGTCTTCTGGACGAAAGAAGTATGACTTTGGAAAATTCATGCAGGCATTCATCCTGCTTAAGACTTAAACTTACCTCAACTATCTAACTAGAGGTGAGAGTGTATTAGAACTAGCCAACTATCTTCGCCTCATCCCCACTACCTACGTCGCTTTTGGTCTAGCGAGTAAAATCTGTAACTACTGTGTCCAGTCAGTCTAATCTGACATGTGTCATGATTTTTTTTTGTTTCATTCAAATTTTGTTCACCTTTCAGAATTTTAAGAGGTTGACGCATGCCAGCTTTCTGCGCTACAGAGATGCGCACTCTACGGCCAACTTCGCCCCATCTGAACGCGCCAAGTGCAGGGCTAATTCAAATTCATTAGCCGCTGAGACTTGGAAATAATATATTGAAATTACTTCAAGCTTTAATTGGTCAAGTAAGTATTTGAACTTCACATCTGAATTTATATTCATCCACATCCAACTGAGAAGGAACATGCCAGAGCAACTCTGACGAAGAAATAATATAATTTATTTAAATTATACTACGTTACCCTGCCTGGCCAAGAAGTTCCAGTCAATCCTCAAGATAGCAGCCCCTCGTGACCTTCTGACGTCACGGCTTGCCTGCCTCAGTCCGGGGTGCATGAAAATGTCATCGCCTCCACCAGGGTTCAGCTTCCTTCACTTCAGCAACCCGACATAGGGCTCAAACCACTCCCTCCAGCTGGCAGCTTGGACAAAGCTTCCTTCAGCTGACTGCCCAGGGACAGTTCTCCCCGTCTGGTAAATCCCACTCGTCTACCTACTCACCCTTACCTGAGTCAACTTCCCTTGACTCCACGGTAACAGGTCGTTGCATGATTTACATCCCCCTGGATAGAGCCCCTTGTTATGATCATGCTGCAAATAGCCTATACTTTGTTTAATTACTTACTTCGGAATTTTCGTAGGAAATTAATTATTTCATTTTATTAATTTTTCCCAGGCTCGCCTTCGCCTGTTGATTTTAATTAAGTAATTTAATATCATTCCTTACCTAGCTTATAGTGTGTAATTATCTAGCCAGGTCTCTGAAAACTCATTGTTTTAAAAGTAATAAAATATTACGTCACAAACTTCACCTTTTAGTGTGTCGCTTACAGTCATTTTAATTTTAGATCCTGTGCCATTTTTTTATTATTCTATTTTAATTCAGTGTTGCTTCTATTCAGTGCGCAGTTAATTCCAACCAACTTCACATCTTTATCTGGCCGTGTAGTGTGCTGTATCCCTCAGGAGGCAGGGCCTGATAAAGGACAGAATACCTGAATTGGTCATTTGAGAAACCCCACATGTCCACTCTTTGGAAAAATGGAGTTATGCACAGGATCGTATACAAAAAAGCAAGCTCCATCAGGTCATATCATGTTAAAACCACACATGTCCATATACAAATAACACAGAAACTGAAGGCTACAAGATTCCAGTGCATTTAGAAACCCCTCATGTCATGGACATGGGGGGTTTCTCAAATAACTGCCACTGCAGCCTATAGAGTGCAGCACTTTGTGGGGCCTATGGTGCTGCAATCTGTACGAGCAGTTATCACAACTCCATTGTAACCATCTTAGGCATATACTATGGATCTATGTTGTTGTTGGTAAAATGTCTTCAAGTAGTGAAAGTGATACGAAAGATCAAAATAAGAGGAAAATGTGTATGAAACAAGTAGAGTACAAAAGTGATAAGATAAAAAAGGCGAGCGTTAAAAATGAGCAGTATGTGAATTGGAAAGGAAAAGTTGTGCAACCCAAGGACCATGGAAATGACTGCAAGTAAGTAACATAACCTTGTTTTAATAGTACATATCCACACAAGGTTTTATAAAGTTTGAAATTTTAATATTATTAGGGACCAATTTTCAAATAAAAATTTGGCCAATTTACACTCATCCGAACGACTTAAAATGTTGCATTATTTTTGGTGACAACACAATATTGTCATGTTGTAAATCTTGATGGCCATCTTGGTTTAATAGGAAAGAAATAATTAAAATACTTAGTTTTAAAGATTAAAAACAGCAGAACGAGTGTCACAAAATTAATATTGAATTATATCCATATAGTGTATTTTTGTGTACAGTGTAAAGGAAGATCATATAAAATAAATTAATAATAAAAATCATTTAAAATTAAGTATAGTAAACCTAAACTTAAATATTTGTTTCAGGTGTAAGTGGAAGTGCATGCCATTAAGAGTGTCTGATGATGATTTACTAAAGATCTACACAAAGTTTATTGACTTTGATTAAAAAAAAAACAGGATGCATATCTACAAAGTCTTATTGAGTGCCAACCAATCAGGCGGAAACGTCCACGATGTCCTGTTGTTGCATCTGATGGCCCAAGAGAAAAACAAAAATCCCACACATTCAAATACGCCCTGTCAACTTCCAAAGGTCAAGTGCAATTGTGTAAAACTGCTTTCCTCTCTAGCCATAGATTTTCCAGTGATCCTGTTAGATGACTGTGCAACTTGTTGTCTCAAATCAACAAAAGATGCAAGAGGAAATGCAAAACCAGGAGTGTAGTTAAATGTATTGAAGATAATATTGCTTCTTTCCTTATAAAAGAAGCACAGTACACAAGAAAAACATTTTGTTACCTGAGTGCTTCGCTCAATGTGAACAAGATGTGGCAGTTATTAAAAGAAACAAACACTGGCATTTCCGTGACCTACAAATATTACTTGAAAGTGTTTCAAGAGAATTTCAGCCTTACGTTTGGAAGACCACACGTGGACAACTGTTGTCAGTGTGAAGAGTTATCTGTGAAAATTAAAAGTCCTGCAATTAATGACATTGCTAACGTGTTCATGTAGCTGATTTATTAATATACAAAAGAAGAGCCAAATTTTTTTTATAAAACTATTGAGACAGTTAGAAATCAGTATTTAGAAGATAATGAAGTGGCTGGTATATGTGTAGACTACATGATGAACTTGCAGTTGCCAGAAATTTCTGTGCAGGAGACGTTTTACATGCAGCAGCTCACAATGACTGTGTTCAACATACATGACGTTGAAACACAGCATGGTAAATTTTATGTATACCATGAAGGTATTGCGAAGAAAGGCCCAAATGAGGTATGTTCATTCCTGTTAGATTACATGAATAATGAAATTAACCCAAATGTTAAACATCTGCATTTGTTTTCTGACGGAGCTAGGGGTCAAAATATGAACAACACTGTAGTGAGGATTTTGTTGGCAGTTTTGGAGACTGGGCGATTTCAGACAATCAACCATTACTTCCCAATCAGAGGGCACTCATTTTTACCTTGTGATAGAGATTTCAGTGTAATTAAAAGGAAAATTAAAAGAACTGACAGGATATACACACTGAAAGAATATGTAGAGCTCATTGCACAGTCTACAGTCACTCCTGGCAAATTTACAGTGCAAATGGCGAAGTCCAAAGACATACTCAATTTCAAAGACTGGTGGCCTAAATTTTAAAAACGAAATGTGGTATCAACAGTCTTATGCAAGGAGTGTGCCATGTGATAAGAAACAGCATTTCAATGTCTCAACGTTTATGGAATTTGTCTACTCTTCTGACCACATTGGAAGAGTTCAAGCTATACCATTCATTGATGGTCTCATTGATCATACGTTCGTACTTAAGTCTTCTAGTGATAAGCCGGACATGCCAACAGAATTAGCTTATAGAGAAGGTTATGTACCAATAAACAAAAAAAAATTGAAGACATGAAGAAATTGCAGATATTTATTCCTCCTGAAACAGTGAATGGCTTTTATGCAGAAATTTTTCAGTGGCCAACAACTGACACTCGAGACATTGAGCTCATAACCTAAACCCAATTATTTAGTTAGATATGTTTATTACTGGGCTTTTTAAATTCAAGCAGTGAAGATTCACTATTGAATCACCCCAAAGTGGCATGTGTTATAGATTGTAAATTTTTCAGTGGGCGATGACTGACACCCCCGACAATTAGATCGTAACGTAAACCCACATATTTGTTGTACTATTATTACTTGTGGTCTTAAAAGTTCATGGTGTGTGAATATTATTAGTTTCATTTACATTATACCATTTTATTCGCATCCAAACCAACAGAGTGCTCCATTTCTTGGTCTGTCTTTTGAGAAATCGCACATGCCCACAGGGTTAATTATGCCACTGTGGCCACAATTTTAAATATTTTTGTGTCTTATTTGGGAACATAATTGCAGAACTGCTGCCGCAACTAAGAACAGTGATAGAATATTTATATCTGCTATCAAAGTTAATTAAAAATATTTTCTTTGAGTATTTCAAAACTCAATTTTCTGGACACGTGGAATTACTCAAATGACCAATTCACCTGAGAATCCAGTGCACCCGCCGCTGATATAAGGCACAATGGTTGGTTATTAGGGTTATCCTTGTGAACAGCAGGTCCGCGGGAGTGACTGTAGAATTTACCCTACCCAGGACTGCTCGCACGCAACCCCTGTTGACAACCTTAATTTTTATTTTGTTGTATTTCATTACTCAATGCGCAAACATCACGGTGGTACTGGAAGACGTTAGAGGCGATGCGAGAGGCATGCCTTATTGCAACAAGCATTATTAAATCAGATAATTAATGACTCACACCCTAGTACACTGGCCACTAGTGAATCCGAGAATGACCCTATTGATTACAATAACATATTACCCCCTGACCACAAAACCCCGTTAAAACACTTAGGTTGGTGTGAAACGGACGAAGAATCCGACTCCGGGGAAACCCCTGTTCAGCTAACACTTATAGAGCCATCAAACTCAAGTACCAACACACAGAGCCCCTAAAGCAGATCAAGCATTGTGAGACTAAACTCTGGCAGGATACTTCAGGTTCGACACCTGAGAACAGAAGTACTCAACTTCTGCACCATAACGTTGGCTTCCGGAAGGACGATCAGGGTTTGAATCCCTCCCAAGGCAGTTCCCCACATGCAGCCAGAACAATTCATAGCCAATTTGATCCCTGCTCACCAACCAATGAGGCCACAGCAGATCAATCCTGTCAGTGTAAGCCAGATCACTCACCCAGACAATCCCTCATATCTCTTATACGATTGAGCTCACTCACCCCCTATCAGGACAGCTGGCATCCAGACTATTGACGTCCCTTGTGGTACGGAGAGTAAGGCTGCCTAGAAGGGATAGCCCAACACTCCAAATTACTATGGGGTTTGACTCCCTTCCACCTCAGAAGGTCAGAAAGGGCAGTCAGCACCCTAACCACTTATCCACAAAGAGCATGCGTCAAGGTCACTGCAACAACTAAATTACTTGGGAGAATGAATGCACATCCCAGGCAATAAAAAAGGCCATGTTTCTGGTTTCACAAATATTTTACAAAAAACTATACTTAAAAACGACCAGAATTAGATATCACTTAAATGGCATAACATTCAAACTCAAATAATCAGAATATCAGTAGCTGCATTCCTGTAATGTGAGTTTTTAAGAGCATATTGTTTTTAGGTTACATACTAGGGATGGGAGACACATTGATTCCACATCAATTACACTTCAATACACATAATCAAGCAATATTCATGATTACCAAATCTTAGTCTAATTGATCAATCAGTCGTAAAAATTCCATAATTTTTTAAAATACATAATGAAATTATGTATACCAGTACCAAATTTGGAGTTATATTACAATTGTGATTTTCACCAAATAATATTCATTTGAACAGAAATTCAAAGAGTTTATTATAAACACAATATATATTTACTTTCAGTTACAAAAATCCCATTTTCGCTATAGACAACATTTTTACGATGAGAAAAACATGATTAAGTCAAATGCACTCTGTGTAATACATCACCCCTAGTTCCCTCATTTTCCACATCCCTGTCCTTACTCTCGCACAATATCACTAGAATGTAGTGACAACTTTACTATTGTATTATTGCAAGCGCTTGCACTTAGTGTTAAACTGTTTTTCTGTGCTAAAAAACTACGGCGAACAATTTCTTTTCTATTAATGCAATGTGACAGTTATCTTTTGCTAAAAAGTGGTTCAATGATTAAGCTTTTATTGTAAAAACTTGCTGCATGACATCCTTATCAGCCATTATTAATTGCCTTTTACTCATTAGTACACGTGAACATGGAGCAGTTGCAACAGAGTTTGAACTAGCCGCCACCACCAGTGAAGCACCCGAGATTGTGGTATCTACTAAGGAAAAGAGCAAACACTCTGCGCTGTAATTATTATTCGCCAGTCGAGACACCGAAGCCATGTGTCAAGTTCACCAAGTACCGCAGCACGCCGGCAGATGCCACTACTAGCACAGAGGCTTGAACCTGGATCCTACGCCAGCCTGAATTGACTCTCACCGAGGATCTATGGCATGCACTTCGCACCTGCTACCCCCTCTCCAGAATACCCCTATGCCAGATGAGCAGGGGCAAGCCTCCAGAGGAGTATACAGTAAAATATTTGAGGCAAGTCTAAAAATTGATACAGTAATCCCGTCGCCAACCACGGTATCTTGGCCGCGGTTTCAGTTATGCACAGATTTGTTTTGTAGACGTTTTCTCCAACAGCAATACTAGTTTCTATTATCCACGGTTTTCAGTCTATGGAAAACTAGCCCTTACTGATGTTAGTGGTCGCGCATTTCTCAAGCTATAGGCTGTTCACGGTAAAGTGAGCACTTTTCACGACCTGGTTACTTTTCCTTTCAGCCATTTTTTATCCTTTAAATATCTTTTTACATAAATATTGCCATGTAAGTAATAAACACAGTGTGTAGTAGTAGTTAAAGTCTAAGGCTAAAGTAAAGCATACTTATTGACAATTATTCCAAATAACAGGGCTTTCAAAAGTGCTCACTTTATCGTGAATGGCCTTTACCATCACAGACTTTGACATTGGTTGTACAAAGCAGTGTGAAGCAATAAGTTACTGCCAAAAGGGGACACTGGTGTATTGTCTGTGGAAGCGTGAGAAGAAGGAAGGGGGGGGGGGGGGGGGGAGGACAGTTGCAGGCCGGGTCAGTTAGAATTCTTTGTCTTAGTCACATGCTGCCACCTCTGCCTTACCCTCCCTGTCTTTTTTCGCTTTCATTATCCCTCTTACTTTGCTGTAAAAGCAGTGGCACATTACACACACTAGTTTCTTAATCAATGTGATAACTTCAAATTTAATTCAATGACCTTTTTTAAAATTATTATTTTTAAGTTTATATGTGCCCACGCCTAAGTAATATGGTAATTTTTTATGGTGGCCAAATGTCTTTTCTTGTGAAGTAAATTTTATGTGTAAAGTGAATAAAGATAAGTGTGTGCTAATAAAATGTGTTCTTATGTTAACGGTACCATATAATGGCGAGTGAGGCCGTGTGCATGTATAGGCAACATCAAAAGTTTTTGATGAAAAATTCAGGATAATTAATAATTCAGGTGGACCGCATTCAATATTTATATTCCCATAAACATTGCAAAGCCTCATCGTGCCAGTATAAATTCAACACACTGATGTGAATCGCATCTATCAGAAAGTTTTCCCAATGCCGGGTTACTGTTAGGAAATGAACTGGCCCTGTAATGACAGCAGTGACGGCGGGCGATGGCGGCGGTGGGGGGCAGGCGGCCGCCGCCTGCCATCTTGTAGCGACCGACCGACAGCTGCCCAACCTGAGGATCTAGGCACTCACCCAGCTATGTACACGGCCAGACCAAAGCGAGAGCACGGCACGCACACACGCATTGCGCAATGCCACCAAAACTTTTTGATCGCTATGTGCCTCATAGCAATGTATGGCCCACGAGACCTGCATAATAGATCTTTAATAATAACTTTATACTTTAATAATAGATAGTCTAATCTTTTCACACACTTTCAATGGCCTTTTTTACGAAAAGGGGTGGTCCAATATGCCTTTCTTGGGTATCGAATTAATCAGGAGATGTCCAGCTATTAAAATATACATATTTATATTTAATTTAATTTAAAAAGTGGTTTTTCAACTACTAAGAGACCATTGAATATACTTCATGCCAAAAATGGCAAGTTTGGTGGCATAGGAGGTTAGGAGTGGATCAAAATCGGCCCACAGTTTTTATTACGACCCTATTCTCGGGAACCGTGAGGAGTCATAATAGAGAGGTTCTACTGTAAATAGCGGACCGCACCAAGGCTCATGACCAGTCTTCAAGAATTTGACGTCTTTCTCATACCTCTGTCTCTCATCACACCCTAGTGGTGCTGAAGACATACCGAACTCCTGAACACTTCACCATACCTCTTGAAGGGCCGAAGACTCCTCTCTCCATGCATTCTGCGAGAACAGATCTGGATCTTGTCAGACAAAGATGCCATCACCTGCCGTTTACGGTATTGTCTCCGCTGTTTCCAACTGAGGCCTTCTCCTAGTCAACCTCGTATCGGAGATCTTCCAGCCACGAGGGTACAACAAATCAAACCTTTTGCGAGGGCAGGAGTTGATTATGCTGGCCCGTTTATGATCAAACTTCCTCGAGTACGCAGGGCAGCAATCCTGAAAGCGTAACTCAACATTTTTGTGTGCTATGTCACCCAGGCAGTTCATGTTGAATTGGCTTCTGGTCTGTCCACAGAAGTGTTCCTGGGAGCTTACAAATGTTTTCTTGCTCGACAAGGTAGGTCTTCCGGCATTTACTCTGACTGTGGCACCAATTTTGTTGGGGCTCACAATCGTTTGCAGGAACTCAGGCAGTTGGTTTCATCTTCCTCTCACCAACCGATGGTACAGGAAACACTGTCCCAGCTTGGTGTCATCTGGCACTTCAACCCCCCTGCTGCTCCACACTGCCTGAACCTGACCTCAGGGACATCCCCCTCAATCGCCTGCACCAATGGCAGCATGTATAACAGCTGCGACAGGATTTTGGCATCGCTAGCACTGCGATTACATGCATACTCTCCAACAGCAGCAGAAGTGGCATGACAAAGGACATGAGCTTGCCGCCAATCAACTCATGCTATTCAAGGAAGAAAGGTTTCTGCCCCTACTGTGTCATTTGGGACGAGTCCTGGAGTTCCAACCAGGAAAGGGTGTGTGACAAGAGTGGCAACTGTGTGCACCTCCATTGGACAATTCAAGCATCCTGCGGTGAAACCCTATTGACATTTAATTGTTGAAATGGAACATTTCAAGGTGGGCAGAATGTTTGAACCAGTAAATATGTGAATACTTAATTTTTCGTGTGTTATTGACTGTCGGTGTGTGTAATGGACACACTCAAGTTTTGAATTTCCCGCTCTGTAACCTCTCATGGTTTCTGAAGTTGGCAGACTTGCGTCTAGCACTGGACCAGTGTTAGCAACCCTGGACTGCCAAGCGGAAGCAGTCAGTTGTTCGTGAAGCATCATGGTGGTGAGTACTGCCATTCGGGCAGCCTCACTTTCTATCAGTGTTTTAATTTTGCATCCTTAGTGATTTTCGAATACAGTCAATTTTTTTGCTGTTGTGGCAATAACACAAGCGGTGGACAGAATTTTGGG
The DNA here is from genome assembly GCA_029891345.1 of Dryococelus australis. Lineage (NCBI taxonomy): Eukaryota > Metazoa > Arthropoda > Insecta > Phasmatodea > Phasmatidae > Dryococelus > Dryococelus australis. Next base: position 218,183,414 of record CM056993.1, on the reverse strand, counting down.
CAACTCAAGCCACTTCCTGACCGAAATACCCAGGTGTAGTATCCCCAGGGAATCGATCAGCCTAAGATGATTCCAGCTCTTTTCCGGCACCTGCAGAAGTGGTGACAGAGTACGGAATACCCAGTCTGGTCGATTCACCTGGTGGAGAAGTTCCTAGTGATTTAGGCTCCACAAAATTCTACCAGTTTGGCAGAACTAGAATCGGCCTCTTAAGGTGTGTGGATTTAGCTTTGTTCTGAAATGTCTGCCGACTTTTCCTCAAGGGGTTGTACTTGCTTATGTAAGGTTAACTCAGTACTTCAAGAAAATTAGACTACAGAGAATAGATTGAAAAACACACTGACTCACTCCTCCCTCTCAATTTAACTATTGTGTGTGTGTGTGTGGTAGGGGGGAGGAGGAAGCTATGTACACCACACAATGGTGCAAATTGTCGCACTCCTGCCCTCTCTTGACCTAAACAGTTAAGGAAGGTTTAATTAAGGCGGATATGAGAGTGCTGATTCCCTCAGGGGTGTGACTGGGGTGCCCATCAGCGGTGTAAGTAGGTCTAGGGGGATCTAGTGGGGCACCGGCTGGTTGAAGGACTGAGAGCAGATGGAGGAGAATTAAACCGCGGTGTGGGTTTTATCACAAAAGTCTCCCTTCCAGGGAGCTTGACATTACTCACCATAAAGGCTGTCAAGTTGTGACGTTAGCTGTCACTAATAATAATTAAAAATTAAAAAATGTGGGTTTGGTTGAAATAATGAGAGGGGGTAAACCAATACTGCCCTAGGTAGCTCCCAATCAGTTTCCTTTACACTACCGGGGCGTTTTTATGGGGCTGGTCTGGTAGGTTTAGGCAAGAGGACAAAATAAGTTGAAAAGGTCACTGCCTTTCGGGTGCATAGATGCTGCGGAGAAATTACTATGGTAAATACCCTTCCTGCGGCAGTATGTACTTGGCAGGTGGTAGGGGGTGTATTATTGACGAGACATGGATGTGGCACGGGCTTAACTTCAGGCTTGGGTTCAGGGGGCGTCAGATAGCTGAGGTGATATACGTCTGATCAAGGCCAACAAGTCCCAAGTAAAGAGTCCAAATATGAACTACAGTAGTCTGAAATGGGCGGTACTTGCCCGACTGGGTTGCCTAACCTCGCTATTGGTTGTGGACTGGGTGAAGCTGGTTCAATGTTCTGGTCGGAGGCTTAAACAACTGGGGGCTAATTGAGTTCACGTAGTATCACACCCTCCCAGCGGCACTCAGGCCCTCCCAGGTTCTGTCTTACTCAGACATACCAAGGTAATGAGCATAGAACGAGTCTGGCTAGATTGGAGTGTTTCTTGGGTAGGCTCGAGTGCACTGGACACGCCTCAGTAGTCCCCAAGAGGTTCGGCCCACTCATGACTGATCCGGAGAGGTCAGTTGGTTTATATTAAGAAAAATTTACAATGAAACAAAGTACACTTTCTAAAATTAAAGAAATGATGGGAGAGCGAAATAACTACCTCACAAGAATTTAAGTTTACCACAACATATTTATTGTATCAACGTGAAAACACAAGGATGCTTGGCTCTGTATAAAAGATCCTAATACAGTAAAACCTAATTAATTCAAAGTGTTTGGGATGTAATTTTTCAACTTAGAATTACATTCAAATTATCGAATTTAAAAAAAAGTTTGTTTATGTGTACTAAAGAAATGCTCATTTTCCCTTTCCAAAGTAAGCAAACACAACTACAGCCTCGGGAATAACTACCCTCTCGAAGTTACAACCCTGTTTTGGAAACCATTAAATTTTTGGTTTAGAAAAGGCAAAAATTCGAAGGAAAGAGCCCAAAAAATAAGTTTGTTGCATTTATCTTGGTCGTTAGTAATATGTCCATGTACAGTAAAATATAGGTGTTGTAATTGTTGCCTTAAATTACTGCGCAATATTATATACATATATAGTAAAGTTTGGTTAAAAACTGCAGCCTAGTAAACCAGTACCCTCTCGCTCCCTTTACTATGAACGCACTTATGGTGTATGTTTCAATCTCACGCAGGCCAGTCAGCCGCTGGAGCCACAAGTGCCGTACTAGTATTGTGTCAAGCAGCACCAAGGCGTCTACCAAGCAAAAATATTTTGCACCAACTTAGACAAGAAAAAAGTACTAGGTTTGAAAAAAAAGTGCTAAATTATAATTTGTTATCATTTGAACTATTTAGGCAGTTTTATGACACTACTATGCTCTCACAATTAATGAATTGAAAAGGTATAGTCACTAAAATAATACACGCAAAGATAAAAAATAAAACAAACAATTTAAAACTCACCATTTTATCAACAGCATGAGTTTAGAGCTGCAGTTTCATAGAAACAATAATGTCCCATATGTTACTCTTGCGCTTGACATGTTTATTCATTTATCATTTAACGTTTAGAACTTAAGAAAATAGTTTTGTCTTTCAAATAAATATGCATTAAACTTCCAATTACTAATATTATA